>CM060967.1:159076250-160558750 GCA_030765045.1 Tenodera sinensis | reverse complement strand
CAGAATAACAAACAACTGGCAACGCTGCTAAGTCCAAAGGTTGCTTCACGTTGAAGTAATCAACGGCTGCATTGTGTTCCGTTTAATATATTATTAATTACTTTATTCACTGACATTGAGACCTTAGAACAACATACTTTATGGCCATTAAAACCACATTTTACACTATTAAGGCTTTCCTACGATATGTAATACATTAAATTCAGTTGCTTTCGGCAAGTATTCTGCGTTTTATTCTTGGCATTTGTGTCGTCAAGTGCACGATTACCATAAAGGAATTCAATTAAGATGAGTTTACTAAAACTTTTAAAAATAATTATTTTCGTTGTGTTGCGTTTTATTATTATTAGAAAATTAATTAATAAAAGAAATATAATAATGATTCAACTATTAAGAAAATATGGTAATATGGTTCAGAAATTTGGTCAATTAGCAGAAGAGAAGATAGGAGAACATAAGCAAACAGACATTGATTTTTTAAGAAGAGCAAATAGAACTTTTAGGATCGAGAGAACATTGAGCGAAGTAAGACCCCGGAAACAAATGAAAGCGCAACGCTCCATAATAGACGAAATTAAAGATAGAAAATTTGCATCGTATGGTCATGTGAGAAGGATTGGGGAAGGGGGGGGGCTGTCTTCAAAGATTGCCGAATATCTTCAGTTAGAATCCTCCGGGCAGACTAAAAAGACATGATTTTTGTGGAGTGCAAGAAGACACGAAGGAGAAACAAATTCCAGAACCTATACAGGGTGTACCAAATTCGGCCGACAAACTTTGAGAGCTGATAGATAACATTATTTTAAACACTTTTTGTTAAGGAAAGTTTTTTGCTGCGGTGCTTCGTTTAAGCGGCAGACGAGTTAATGTCATAGATTACTGCCTCCCACCCAGTTTAAGTATTTACAGCAAAATCAACAATGCAACTTAGTATTGCATTAGCTTAGTAAGGCACACAATCCTAATCCAAGAAACAAACACACAACACATAAACAAAACACAAACATCTCATTGTTTATCACAGCTTTACTATTCAAAATTAGATCGACAAACTTTTAAACCAGAAATGGCTGGTGTCTTTGCGAGAGTACGGCAGAATATGGCACGCCGATGCACTCTTTGTGTTAATCGCAATGGGCGTGCGTTCCAACATTTACTTTGAATCAAGCAAACCCCAACAATTGCAGCAATTGCTCCGTAAGCCTTCGGGATAAACCCACAAATGGTGGCTTTGGAAATTTCAACATTTACTACATTAAATGAAAAGTACCAGTAACACCAATCACGTACACACGCACACACACATACACACGGAATATTTATTTACTGTCAAGTTGTTCTTAAGAATGTTTTGGAAAGTCTGCATTGCTTTCAAATTTCCTCTTTTTGAGGTCGTCAAATTTCTCTGATGCACTCCATTCTTCCATTAGGAATGAATGGCATTCTTAAATGCCAAATACAGCAACCGTTTTCCGGTTCTAACACTATTTGTTAAATGCTTTACAGGGCATGTTGGTTAACAGCAATTTTAACACTTTGTTAAAGTTAACATTGTTCGAGATATGGAATTTGCGTTCAGTTTAACATAGAGTTAAAATTTAACATTGATTGTGAAACTGTACGAAAATAGTCTCCACCCTTCATATATCGGTTCCATTTTCTATTTTTCCAACCCCTCAAGTCTTGTATACAACTAGGGCGCGATGCCATGATTGGTCCTGGTCTTGTAACTAAATACCAACTACTTATTTTAAGGGATCCTAGGACTGAAAAAAGACCGAAAAATTATAAATTCACGATGTTTAGTTTTATACATATAAATGTTCCCCAAACCTTCAGTCATGTTTCGTATTTTAAGTGCTCCTAATGAAACTTCGCCATTGCTTTACTGACCACCAAATATAACAATAAAAACATTTCGGCATTTCTATTAAATAATACCTTTTGTATTCTTAAATTATAATTGCTGATGCGTTTACTGCAATGAAAACACAAGACAGTTTTGAGTTCGAAAAACGGAGGTATGTTATCTCTGATGCGTTTTTAATGAGTTTGTTTGTTAGGCTGTATCGCATTCCTGTGTCTATCAACACGATGACGTCATTTAAGTCACTCTTGGTTTGTTTCAATGCCGAGCTCTTAAATAACCTATTTCTCCTGTAAATGCTGTTCTGAAAGCGATTGATGAAGGGGTTGAAGAGAGTGAGGACAGGTAAAGTATGCTCAAAAAATAAATAAATAACTTTCAGCTGCCTTGCCCACCCAGTTAATAACAAAACCATAATCAATCTATGCTGGGCATTTTATACTGAATTCCTTAAGTGCGCATGTGCTTGTTAGGTGACCATCCGCTTCCAGGTCTTCACTCTGTCCCAACAGGCATCTGACCCTAGGCACAGGCTCCTAAGTCCTAGGGGGTGTAAGTACTCCATCCCGGGAATGTAATTAGACGAAGAGGAGGAGGAAGAAAAAGAAGAAGAAGAAGGACAAGAAGAAGAAGAAGAAGAAGAAGAAGAAGGATAAAGACTTTGTTTTTCAGACTTTCTTTTTCTTTTGCGATTCATTTTGCATTATTCTCGTTTAACCTTAAAGTTTATTTTTTTATTTAGCATTAAAGATTTTCTTTTTAAGGTTTGGTCAAATAAATTAATACAGTATTTTAATCTTTTCATTATGACTTCAGGACAAAAGAGTTTATAACTTATTTTATTGTTATGTATAAGGAAATACACTACTGCAGTTCTGCCTTATTTTCTCGGAATCCACATTGAAGCCGGATATCTTGTTTATCTCAGTCACCAGCGGATCTATAAAAATGTTATCACATTTACGCTTGGAGAGTGCGCAGGACGCCGAGCTTGTTTCCCTTTAGAAGCGGCTGTTCTTTGACGTCACTTGTTTTTCCTCCATATCCGCGCTATTCATTTATCAATAGGAACACTTGACTAGCGTGCGTCAGCTGCGCGTACATGGACTTTGCAGGAAATCATTTGTTAACTTCGCAGCAGGTGTTGTCTGTGACACCAAATCTAGAAGTAGTATCAACTTTTATATTCACCCGAAAGTACCCCGCCGCGGAAGGAGTAAAAAAACGGGAGGAAGAGAGGGGAGGGGAGGTGAATGAAATATTGCGGTGTAGTTAGAGAGACCTGCCTATTTGCGGCCCAGCGCGGCAGTTTGTATGTACCTACCCCTCCGGGACCCTACGATCGATAACGCTATAGCCCAGAATGCGAACTCTGTCGGAAACTTTTAGAACTTGTACACCACTTCTACTTTTTTTGGACTTCCACCCAGTTCTGTCTCCCTCTTCTCTGTCATTCTAGATATCATTTCCGGCTACTGTGCCCCCCTTGCTATTTCTTTTATGTTCTTTTCTTAAGCCTGTCCGCGCTGGGGTCTGTTGTTCTGAACTTACAAACGAAAGTTTGGTGCCTTTTCCCTCTCTTACAGCACTGAAATTTTAATATAGCAACAAAATTAGGCTGCAGCATTGTATGCAGGTGGAAGATATGCGTAATAGTGGAAATCATTATTAGATCTTGGATTTGTATGTAACAAAAGTTCTAAAACATGTATGTATTTATGCTTCAAAATCCTTAAACTGGGCTCTATAATTTCGAAAATATAGCAGGTTATTCCCATAAGTTCCCATTTTGAAACCACTGTACCTTTTTGACATATTAGCAAGTGAACTGAGAAGATATTGAACTTTGCAACACCAGCGTTACAGAATCATGAAATCGAAAACATTTTTCATGCAAGATGGCGCTCCTCCCCACGTACACAATACTGTCAAAACACTATTACGCAACACACATAGTGATCGTGTAGTTAGCCGACAGTTTCCCAACAATTGGCCTTCTAGGTGCTACGTCATAAATCCAGGTGAGTACAGGTTATGGGGTATTTCTTAGCGAACCTAGGACACCTGAAGAACCTTGCTAATGCCGTTTATAGAATAGAAGAAAGCCTATTGCTTATTGGTAGTGGTCGTATTTAATTTTACCTTGTGTTTAATAAAATAAAATTTCTTTACGAACAATTTTGTTAGCATCTAAAAATTTGTCAAATTTACTACCATTTTAAACTGGGAACGTACTTAATAATAACCTTACACATTAATTATGCATTAAAATAATAATACAATATAACTACATACCTTAGACTGTCCATTGTTAATATAATTTACACTATAAAATGACTAGGTATTTTCTAGAATATTCATGTGTAGGGTTATGACTTTCATTTGTTACACACATGGTTTAGAAGTTATTGGGCAACATTCAAAATGTACTAACTTGGAAGAAAGTTCATATTTTTACCCTGAAGACGTTTGTCACAACATAAAAACTTTAAGTCAGGATTTCTCTCTAAAACACCACGAGCATACTTTTTAATTTTCCTGCTTCTTAAAGGTGCATTTTCAAGCTTAAAGTAATTCTGTGGTCCCGTGAAGTAGATTGAAAAGGCCGTAAAAGAGGCTTCTAAAATAATTAATGTTCAACGATGGGAAAATAAAATATGCAGTAATGTTTGAGCTTGAGAAAAATATTAACAAAGAAGAGCGGAATGCAACATATCCATATAATACATACTTTAAGAAATTTAGAAGAGAAATAAATAGCACATGTGATATATGAGCTATGTGATTTATTTTCATGCTTTATGAATTATTCTTATATCCAGAAAGGAGCCATGTGAGTATGCACAACAATACATCATTTGTTGTGACATTTAAACTATGATCAACCATTTAAGTGACCAATATAAAATCTGCTAAATTCATGTCATTTTCAAAACAATTTTACGTAACTAAAATTAGTCGATCTTTTCTTTTTGTTCAAATAACCATCTTAGATCTAGAACAGCACTTTATCATCGTAAAAAGAAATGTAGAGTAAGTTCGGGGGCGATGGTCATAGTTTTTAACCTAATACGAAGAATTAATTACCCAAATGGATCCCTTGAAGATTAATCTTCGTAATACTAAGTGTTCATAATCACACAAATTTATTCTGAACGAAAACAATCACGAATGTTAAAAGCTTATGCATAGGCCTCCTTAGAGCATAACAAAATAAACGCTAGGTAGACAGAATATATAATTGTTAATGTTACCTGGTTATTTCGCGACACTTTCTGTGCCAATGTCCTTCCTTATATCCTATACTTGTTTATGTGGCAACTTCACCCTTCCATATTCATATTTTAAGCATTCATATAAAGCAGGTTCCCGCATATATCACATGTGCCATTTCTTTTTCTTTTAATTTTCTTGAAGCATGTATTTATATGTCTATGTCCTGTAATATATTGGACCCTGCTCTTCCTTGGTAATCTTTTTTTTAAGCTTCTTGATATCTGGGAACAGTTCACTCGTTGGTCTTACTTTCGTAGGATATAATAATATTACAACAAAAAATCTGATGTGTTGCACTCACATGACTTTCTCTACTCTTGTACTAACCATTCTTACAAACTCTTATTCCTATATCTTCTTCGTGTTAGTTAAGATAAACATTCGTACAAATTATCTTATTGCTTATTTCCTTGTAGGTACAAGGGGAATATTAGAATACAGTAGGCTTTGTGCGATAGTCAAATGTTTTAAAGCTTCGAGATTCCGTTCTCTTTGCACACGTAACATATAAAAAAATGAACAACGATGTTCCATTTCACGAAAGTTTTAAGCTTTCCGAAACTCACAAACACAACAAGGAATATCTCCGAAATGGTTCACCCTACAAGAAAATTTATTTGGACATAAATTGTGTATTTTAGCAAGATCTACATTTTTTGTATAGTATAATTAGGTCTATCTCTAACTGTTTACCAGTTATGCAAAAGTCGTCCAGAGTAAATACGACTACAGGCGCTATAGCCAGAAAATTCAAGATATACATTTCATTTGTCATCAAAATATCTCAAACATATGACTTTTAATCAAAATCGTTAGAGCCATTTTCAAGAAAATCAAAATTTTCGAAAAATTTTCCACGTAAAAGGTAGTTTAGGGTGGGGCTATTTCTTCAAAATCTTCGTGTCGCATCCTTGAAAGACATTAAACTTAAATACCAACTTTGGTTTTTAACCGACTTTTCGTTTTTGCGTTATGCTGTCCACAGACTGACAGACTGACACACAGACACACACACGGACCTTTTTCTAAAAATGCTTTTTTTTTTATTTAGGGGGTCTCAAAACATATATTTCCGGTGAAGTCTCAATATCAAATTTTTGGGTAGAATACAATATTTCCCCTACTTACCAATAGAGAAAGTAAAAAAAGAAATAAAATGGAGAATACGTGTTTTAAAACGAAATATGCAATGAAAATACGTCTCCAAAAAGGCTGGTCAATTGTAACGGAAGATTGTAGGTGTCCTAAGGCCATATTTTCTATCCAGTGATTAGCTAATGTACAGCTTCGAATGATGTCAAACAAGACTGGGCAGTGCAAGGGTAGGCCATAAAAGCTATATAAACACTATCATGATATCACGTTTCCTTCCTCCTGAGAGGCAAGTTTAAACCAAAATATCCTACCATATATTATTTGTTTATAAGAATTTACATACGATCCAGATGTATTAATTCTGTTACATAATATATTTACAGTTTTTTCATGGTCGCTGGCGGGAATACAGCAAATGAATATGTCAGTAAACACTTCCAGGTAAACAGCGATATCTGAAACTGCAGTGGTGCTCTTGGCCGCGCTTGCGATAGTAGTACCAAGCTTGGATTATGTATTGTCCCTCACTTAAATGCTATTTTTACTTTCTCTACTGGTAAGTAGGGGAAGTATTGTATTCCACCCAAAAATTCGATGTCGAGATTTTACCGGAAATATGTTTTGAGACCCCCTGAATAAAAAAAAAAAAGCATTTTTAGAAAAAGGTCCGTGTGTGTGTGTGTGTCAGTCTGTGGACAGCATAGCTCTAAAACAAAAAGTCGGTTAAAAGCCAAAGTTGGTATTTAAGTTTAATGTCTTTCAGGGATGCGACACGAAGATTTTGAAGAAAATAGCCCCACCCTAAACTACCCTTTATATGGAAAAATTTTCGAAAATTTTGATTTTCTTGAAAATGGCTCTAACCATTTTGATTAAAATGTCATATGTTTGAGATATTTTTATGACAAATGAAATGTATATCTTGAATTTTCTGGCTATAGTCCCTGCAGTAGTATTTACTCTGGACGACTTTTGCATAACTGGTAAACCGTTAGAGATAGAGCAAATCATACTATACAAAAAATGTAGATCTTGCTAAAATACACAATTTATGTCTCAATGAATTTTCTTGTAGGGTGAACCATTTCGGAGATATTCCTTTTTATGTGTGTGAGTTTTGGGAAAAGTTAGAACTTTCGTGAAATGGATCATCGTTGTTCATTTTTTTATATGCTAAGTGTGCAAAGACAACAGAATCTCAAATATTTGACTATCGCACAAAGCCTACTGTATTCTAACATTCCCCTTGCACCTACAAGGAAATAAGGAATAAGATAATTTGTACAAATGTTTATCTCAACTAACACGAAGAAGATATAGCAATAAGAGTTTGTAAGAATGGTTAGTACAAGAGTAGAGAAACTCATGTGAGTGCAACATATCAGATTCTTAGTTCATGGAATATGTTTAGCTTATAAAACTTGCGATATTTTCAACTAGTCCGTCTTTCTCCCACTTTCTATTCTCGAAGATTATGTCGCACAAGAATGTAAGAATGTCACCTGTTACATTTCTCTAACTATTCGTTTTACCTTGGCCCAAGCTAGTTCTATGGGATTGAGATCACACGTGTATGGGTACAAAACAAACGAGAGTGTGGTCCAATGAAACCCAAAATACGTTCGCTTTAGATTTCTTTGTTTGTTTCGATCATCCCGTAAAGATCTGTTTACTCACAGAACTTTCACTCTAAAACCCTTTGTTCCGTGACCGCAATATCAGAGTAGATTTCACACTACTCCTAGGCGGGGATTTATCGTGGAATATCCTTCCTCTCCCCTTCAGTCCCATAAGCTGGTAAGTAGATTATAATTTATAGGTCATTATCAGAGGCCGAATTTGTATGAAAAAACAAATGCCAAAATAGGCATGCAAATATACACTAAAAACTCGTAAAATATGCATAAACGATATGCAAAATAAAAATGGTATGATTCATAGCTATTCCCATTTCACCATTTAATTATTGTTATTATGATTTGTATTGCGCTGTTTAAATCTTAAGAAAGACTGAAAGAATATATTACGTATATTACCTATTGTCCAACACTGCTGTTGCAATAGAACCCTAAATGAAAAATCGGGCGCGTTGCACTCACATGACTTTCTCTACTCTTGTACTAACCATTCTTACAAACTCTTATTCCTATATCTTCTTTCTTGTTAGTTGAGACAAACATTTGTACAAATTATCTTATTGGTTATTTCCTTGTAGGTACAAGGGGAACATTAGAATACAGCAGGCTTTGTGCGATAGTCAAATATTTTAAAGCTTTGAGATTCCGTTCTCTTTGCACACTTCACATATAAAAAAATGAACAACGATGACCCATTTCACGAAAGTTTTAAGTTCTCCGAAACTCACACACATAACAAGGAATATCTCCGAAATGGTTCATCCTACAACAATGTATTTAGACATAAATTGTGTTTTTTTTAGCAAGATCTACATTTTTTTTTTGTATGAGATTTGGTCTATCTCTAACGGTTTACCAGCTACGCAAAAGTCGTCCTGAGTATATACGACTACAGGGGCTATAGCCAGAAAACTCAAGATATACATTTCATTTGTCATAAAAGTATCTCAAACATATGACATTTTAATCAAAATCGTTAGAGCCATTTTCAAGAAAATCAAAATTTTCGAAAAAATTTTCATGTAAAGGGTAGTTTAGGGTGGGGCTATTTTCTTCAAAATCTTCGTGTCGCATCCTTGAAAGACATTAAACTTAAATACCAACTTTGGTTTTTAACCGACTTTTCGTTTTTGAGTTATACTGTCCACAGGCTGACACACACGCGCGCGCACACACGGACCTTTTTCTAAAAATGCTTTTTTTTTTTTCCATATTTCCGCTGAAATCTCGACATAAATTTTTTGGGTGGAATACAATACTTCCCCTAGTTATCAGCCGAGAAAGTAAAAATTACGTCAACACTTACACTTGAGAAGATTTTGTTGTCGATGGATTTCGCATAAACTGACAATCCTTGAGTACAGAGATGTCCTTACTTCAACTCGTAGACTATTTTCTCTTTCCGTGTGTCCACATATGCAGGTAATTAATTAAATACAAACCTGGACTCTATTGATGATGGTTTGAGCATAGCTAACTTGGAACCAACTACCTAAGAATTCCTATGCCTATAATAAGAAAATCTTATCGGTATTCTCCATGTGTGAAAAATGGCACTAGAAATTGACAATAACTGTAGACACACACCATTGTAAACTGCCCAGTATATTTTACTATTACTAGTTACCATGGTGGCTGTGAAACTTTCAAAACTGCAGAGTACCAAATTTAATTTTCATACAAGAATTAAGTTCTCTGTGTTTAATTAAATTCCAACTTGTAGGAAGCATATAACCGTGGTAGAATTTCCTACGGTTTCTTGTGCTTTACTGAGACACTGTGCATCCATTTTCTGTTGCTGGCTTTTCTAATTTCCCCTCTCCACCTCCTTCTTGTTCCCTAACCACATTTCTCTCCCCCTGTTTCTCTTTCTGTTGCTTTATTCTTCCCTAGCCTCTTCTCGCCCGTTTTAATGCAATTCTCATTCAAGTATTCTTTTCCCACCCTAGCTGCTTTTGATTTCCGCAACTTAATACAAGTACTTCCCTTTTTAATTACTTTAATGGAGGGATACAAATCTCAAGTGTTGAGTATAAATACTCAGATTTCTTAGGGGGGGGGGAGAACTTAAAGTTTTAAAGGAACAGGATATTCAATGTGTAATGTTTTAAATTACGATGAAACAATATTAATTATAGTTACGTGTTAGGCTTTTAAAATTACTGTTAGGCTTTTAAAAGTACTGCACAGATATCTGTTGTCATCTGAAAAATAGTTTAGTCTCACAAGTAACACATATAATAGGCATAAAGAAGGTATTTACTAGTTTTAAACACTTCCAGTTTGGTTCAAGATATAGGAGTTGCCTATGACGCGATTTTTGTTTCCTGGAGCTTAACGTTCCAGACCCCAGCTGTGGAATGCGTGTAGGTGGTCATTTTCGGTCCTTGTATAGGAAATGCCCACTCAGTATCGGAGAAACTTGAAGAGGATCTTTTTGACAATTTTGGTTGGAAGATGTTGACTCAAATCCCTAGTTAAATTTAAGAAGATTCCCTTGTGTTGTTCTGCCTTTATCATACAGAAAATAATTGATATGTGTATAGGATACCTAGTAACATTACACTTAATATAAACGCTTATTTTATAGCAGTTTGTAAAGTTTAATTGTGGCTTTATAATTGATAAAAATATATATTATTGACAAAGCGCATAGAGGGATAAATATTTCTTGATTATAATACTAGATTATTGGCCAATTTTTGCTACTAGCATAATGGTGACCACATAACCTCTTCATTTGCGTGCATGATCGATCCTTCCGTGACTTAGGAACGACAGTAAGTATTTCTAATGTATGTAAGGGCTACCCCATAGCCACCTTTTCGCACAAGAATGACCAACCGATGAAATTAAAACTAAAACCGCTGAAATAATGCTGTTATTGTTTTCAAAGTGACTAACTTAAGCAATAGGTGATAGTCGTGACAAAGATAATAATGGCTAGAAGAATAACGTCAAACACTACTGCTAGATTGCTATCATACTGTGCCCTTTGTATCTGTTTTACGTCAATTTCTTTTATGATTCCGGTGTTAGAGGACAGCACTAAACATAAATAGCCTTGAGGAATACACAACTTCCGGCATGGTTCAACGCGAAAAGCAGAACAAGCCAGCAAATCACAGAGAAATAATTGAAACCACCTTCTATATTGTTACCTGAAGGTAAGAACATTGAATAACATATGTTATAAATTGTTACATTTATTTCTACATGGAGAGAACTTTTACTGATCACCTGTGAGGTTAGGGTTGCCTGTTTTTGTTTACGATAAAACGGAAGATTTCCCCTTTTTTAGGAAAAAAAAGGAAGATTTGTTTTTACTGATACAACTAAACACCAAAATGGGGATTTTGAGACTCGTTTTGGTCATAAGCACGGTATTTATTTTCAGATTTTGCCTTTTTAAACAATTTTGTATCACATTTTATAATTTCAAAACATTGAATATGGAAATTTCGCAGTTCAGATTCAACTAGTTCCTTAGTGCATCTGTTTCCCACCTCAGTGAAAATGCACATTTTGCAAATTAAACGAATGAAATGAAAATCAAGCTATAAAATTAACCCGGTTTGATGAAATGATATATTCTTAAACGTTTAATAACTTTAGTACCCACTGCAACACTTCTGCCCTAAGTATGTACTTATTACTTACCTTACCTTAACCTTGCATGTATTAGAAATAGTTTTGTTCTTCCGTTAAGGGCTTGCTTGGTGCTAAATAAACACGTCCATCTTCTATCTATATCAAACAAATACAAGAACATAACAAGGAACCATGATGTTCTCGCACTTCTACAGAATAGCCAACTGTATTTTATTGCTATTGCCAACGAACTCGAAATAAGCATATGGCTACCAGAATCTCAATCAATCACAACATTGCTAATTGCATTCTGCGGTCAAAAATTTATTTCCCTCCCCAAAAAGTAGAAAAACGGAAGAAACTCTCTTAAGGGAAAATATAAGATTAAAAAAAAAACGTATAACTTACGGGAAAACGTAAGACCTGGCAACCCTATACCAGGTGAGTCAGCTGCCCCTTATTCTCGAGTTTTATGCAATCCGCATTTTATAGTGCAACATGAAAACATCGACCCCATTACTAGGTTCTACCCGCGTATTTAACATGGATGTTAAACACTCGATGAAATTAGTACTAATATAGATGTTATCACATCGCTTTTTAATATATTCGTAATTAGACAGCTGACGTTTGCACTCCTGCAAATGTTCACTGGAACCAGCGAATATTACATCTTAAACGGAATGTTTAGCTCACACGTTACTAGGTAGCTCAGTTGGAACGAGCGCAAGACTCCGAAGTAATCTGTCTGCTGTGAAGGTGGTTCGAATCACCTGCATGTACTAATTTTTTTTTTTACCGTGCAATCCTCACAATTTGCAAACTATTATTCTGAAAACTGTTATTATATTCATTTTTATTGTGTTATTTATGTTTTATGACATTGTTTCATGTTTCTTTATTGGTGAACTACAATTATGTAGTTGTTTAAACACACCTATAGGTAGGTGCAATTGAAGTAAGGATCATTCATACACATTTGAACACAGAAAGCAAGGAAATTACATTGTCAGAGTTTAACATGGAAGTTAAACTCAATTTTGCACACAATGAATTATTGTGCTATTAAAAATGCAGACAACCAAAAACGATTTAAATTATAATGTCCTAAACCCTCAGGGACTTCATAATTAGATTGTTGATGAACATAAAAAAATATTTACAATGCTGAGACTCGAACCTGTGTCATTAGGGGTTAAGCGCAGTGGACCCGTCACAATTCTATTCAGCTAATTCGAGGCTTCCTGAAAGCACGTACCACGTCCAATAGTAGGACTTGTATGCCTGGCGCTATGCCATTGCCACCTCGCAAGTTTTCGGGCTTGATTTAGCCTTTTAAGACAGTTTTAATCATTTACTGGGCGTTTTAATATTATTACTTAAATGGCAAAAGCTGTTATGCATATTAATTGAGATGCACGAGGCGTAGTTCACGCAAAAATGCAAATAAACTATTGTTTAATAATATGTCCGTTTTGACTGTACGGGTCCATGATGGATGAGGCGTGTCTAAATTTTTCCTAATTTTTGGTAGCCAATCCCTGCTCTAAGTACAAGAATCCACCATTTTCTTTTTAGCTGACGTTGTTAGTGTACTCATATGATAGGTCCATTTTTTCCGAGGCATTTACTGAATTACGTTGCTATGTATACTCTAATAAAAAGTTTGTAAAATCGGCTGGAAACCGGAATTCGCTCTCAGTAAACGAGTCGTACGTTTTTGAGGTGTAGGTACTTTAGCGAGGAGTACGTTCTGTCCCTTAAAGCACTGTTGCTCTCAATTTTGCGCATTCGTATATTTAAGAACGTCAAGCGCAAAACTGGACTAAGGCGCACATGCCGTTAGATGGGTGGCCTACCTTCCAAAAAAATAAGGCGCCTATAGGGTTCATAGCAGATCCTCTAGATCAGAAAAAGAAACTAATTTGGAAAACAACTTTAAAGCAACTTTCTAATGCTCAGTGGTGCCATCTGTGGATAGATAAATTCGCCTCGAATTAAGTGTTTTGAATACGGTCCAGTGACCAATGGTTGAGATCAGGGTTTAAACTAGAATATAAACATTTACGTTTGCTCAAAACATGACAAATTTGTGCAAAACTGTTAGTAGAAAATGTAAATTGTACCATTAATGTGGAATATGTGTACGGGTATATTGAAATGAAACCAACAGAACTTTTTTAAAATTAACTTTTACAGAATGATTTATAATCATAATTTGCTCTGTCTCTATTAACATACTGTTTTAAACTGACAAATTCTCGCGTTTGTTGTGAATGTTAATATTATAGTTTACTTGACGATGATGCAAAGTAGTTCTTTTTCGTGTCCACTTTTGGTTTCACTGGAACAAGAACTTCATTCCCTTTTCTTCTTTAAAACAACTTCTTTAAAAGCACTCATATACCTACACTGTACAGACAAGTTCAGAAATAAGATCCACTAACTGCGAGGGAAAGCGGCATATATAAGAGAAACAACTTATCGGCAGTTCCCAAGAATTCAATATGGCCGACATTACACTAAACTGCAGACGAAATTACGGCTAAAAGCAGTACTGCCAACGTACGTAGTAAAAATCATTATTTCTAACCTCAAATAATCACAGGGTTAAAGTAACACGCTTTCAAACGATAATAATGCTTGAACATCGTTACGTCACAACACATGATGAACGTACTCACCTTCGGCAAATCTTGTCCTGCAAGATAAAATCGAACGTAATATATTCTTATTTAATGTACTACTGTGTTTCGAACACAAAATAACATCAGTAACTATAACTATATACCTATACTGCTCTAAAACAATGCAAGACAAAATCACGCAAACACGAGCAATACAATGGCATCCCCAAATTAATTAATACAGCGTCTAAACAGAATCTTGTATTAAAATCTATCGGTCGGCTTCTCTGTAACTCGTTCAAAAACGAGGGCTTCTGTGGCAATATAATGGATGCAATAACACCAACTATGGCCGTAGCTTTACCATGGTTATGTTTTAGAACAGTTGGCAGTACTAATGCAACCTAACAGATGGAATATCACCAAATATAACCAGACCGTACCACAATGGGGGAAAAATATCAGTTTTTTTGGGGTATTCCAATAATCCGTGTCGTACGTTATTGCTTGTGGAAAAGTTGTGTATGGCCTCTATCTTTTTTTTTTTTTCTTTCTTTTGGTGGCAGATTGTTGTCACATTTTTACGAATGCTCTTTTAAAGTTCGTCGCATTCTTCGACCCCGAGTAGCAAAAAACCGACAACAGCGACAGTATCTTAAACACTGACAAGACTGCAGGACTGCAAATGAGTAAGTCAGTTTCGGCGCTCGGCTGTTCCGATCTCTCTCAAAGCATGATCGCTCGCACTCGCCCGGCATCACCTGGGGAATCGCTCGCTGGTCACACAGAGTTCTCGTGTCCTGTTTTAACCACGCACAGAAATTAAAATACCTACACAATTGACATTTATGGCATATAACTAACAGCCTCTATGTAAGCTTTCCATTCCGAAAATTGGAGTTTATTTATACATATAATTTGAAGCCATAAATATAACCTTGCAACCGAAGTGGCTGCTGAAAACTTCCAAATTAATGGACTCCTGTCTTAAGTTCTTCACACAACGTTTACATTTGAGCATATTACGGCCATGTTCTGCATATTAACGGACAGCTTTTTAGAAAACACTTGCGGAGTGTAATACGACATAGGTTTAGTATTTCAACCAGAAAATATCGCTGTAGATTTTGAGGAGGGAATTCATAATGGAATTGCAAAAGTGTGAGACTATGCAGGTTCCATCCGTCATAAACTTTAAGACGTAAGATACAGTATGTTGATTCACAAAGAGTATTTCATACATAGAGACGTTAAATTATCATATATCTACAATTATCCCCTGGTCATTCTTTTGTTTTGTACAGATAACTCATTAGGTCATTATTTTGTTTAGTCAGTGTCGCCAACTGTGTCCCGTAAATCGCTGAAAAAATTATTACACATTACAATCGACTAACAATAAAAATAACACTCCATTTAAATTTGACAACTGTGTTTTTAAAAATTGTTATTTTAATAATTAATGTATTTTTGCAAAATGAAGATCATTTGTTAATCTTACAAATAAAGTAAGATTTATGTTAGATTACAAACTGCTTTTCTGTTATAACAAGAGAAGATCTAAATACATGAAGAAATACAGTTGGTAATGCTGAGTAAGTTGAATACACTAATGGAAATGAATAAATTTTAGCTATTTTTTTAAAATAGAATTTAACATTTTCTGGTCAAATATTTGCGATATTGTATTTAAATTAACATTTTATCTATGAAATAGCCCAGATAAATGTCATTGCACGGTCTGACTCCAGATAAATTCTCTCGCTCCTTTTAAGAATTTATCAATCAGGTCTTATGATATCGAGTGATTGTTTTGTGTTTGATCTATGACGTCAAGAGAAGACAGATATTGTAAAGATAAGTATCGAAATACGTGTCAAAACAATCACGTTTTCCCCCATTCATTTGGGTAGAATATTCTTCAGCTACCCAAATACAGTTAATGTTTCTCATTCATTTAATATTCTCTCCTATATTTTCCACCGGCATGAAAATATGTTAATAAAGGCTAGAATTAGGTGCTAATAACGGGTGATCCAAAAGACTGTGAACCGGCCGCGCTGTGTTTTGTCTCTACGGGTCCTCTGCAGTCGTCGCCGACTGCCGCTGTCATAGAATGACGTGGGCAAAACATAACAGCATTTTTAAAACTACTTTTAAAGGCTTTACTTACCAACATAATTATAGCAGATGCTGAAACTGGCCACTGTCGTTGTCCATACATTTTTGGCACCTCTTTAGGAAATTATCCATCACTCGCCGTAGTTCACGTTGAGAAATGCTGGCAATTTCCTGACGGATATTTTGTTTTAATTCTTCCAGAGTGTGTGCGTTTGTGTTGTACACTTCATGATTTAAGTTACCCCAGAGATAGAAATCGCAGGGGGGTTAGGTCGGGGGGCCGAGAGGGCCACAAATTTCTAGTAATAATTCTCTCCTGAAACACACTGTCAATTGTTTTCATCGAAAGATTGACTGCATGAGCTGTTGCAGTTTTGTTGGGAAAAAAAAAAAAAAAAAAAAAAAAAAGCAAAATCACGCTCCATATCGGTTGCTTCTCTAAAAAGAAGGGCGCAAAATTGTATTCCCGTATGTTCAGGCGTCAAGTGTAGACTCGAAAAAAATCATAATAAATACACACTGTGCAGTAGAAAACAAATGCTGAGCCATAATATACTTTGTGACTAAGTAAGGACTAAATAATAACACAATGGTAATAATACAGCCGCACGATATCACACTGATTGTGAGCAGAGCAGAGAAAAACAAATGATGCTCGTGACCTTGTGTAGGTATATCAACTGCTGTTATCGTGTTTCCGCGTTCGCAGTGGAAAAATACCGCGTAGCGGTTCACATGTATTTGGATCTCTCTATACTTAAAGATAAGAAGTACGGATCTGAAAAGAAGATAAACAGGTTTACCGGCAAGACTGAACCTAGCTTCCTTGACTTTCCCCTGACCACAAATTTTATTTGCACACTTTTTAACAGCCTGACAATACGGTGCTCTGCTGAGGGAAGGCGCTGTGTTCGGCGGGCCGCCCTTCCAGGGAGACTGATCAGCTGAACGTGGCTGGCTAGTGGCGGGTTCTCTGTGGTGATCTGGAAACTCCGTCGGGCTGAAGAACTGCCTGCATCTGTTAGGGACCCACCGTAGTTGTAGTTCCGCCTGTGATGTGTCCTGGTCGCCTATAGGGTAGGTATTCATGTTATCCTCCCTCCCGGGGTCTGACGCAGAATATGACTGACGTGCCGGAATCCCTCCCGTAACAGACAGACAGAGGATTATGACCTATGCCCATGTTTGTCCCACTTGTTCTCTCAAAACCCATTCCTGGTGGTTTGCTTGGGGATTCCAAGGCGTTAGTTACGATGTTCCACTGAAGTGGAGCACAAACTTTTTGCTTATCTTAAAAACTTTTATTTCCTGAGGCTCAAAAACCTTAAAATAAATGGTTCCTGAAATGGTTTAATTTGTAATTCCTGAAAGTTAAAAAAAGAAAAGTAAAAAATAAGATATTTATGAAGATGGGGTTGAGTTTTCATTGTTGTTTTTACTCCTTCCCCTTTCTCTCCAAATTCGCATGTCGGGAGTTTACGGCGACACAATGAAACTCCCTGTACGATAGACAAACCAAGGAACAAAACAGGATCTGGGTGAAACCTCGCTTCTATTCAAGAAAGAATACGCGGAAAACAAATTGGATTTTGCAATGCATGTTGTTCATCGCTGCGGATGCCCAGACAAGTGAATGACCATTTATCATCTTTTAACAGTTTATCAAGTCAGTTTATCTTATGTATGTATGTGAGGCGGGGATAGTTTCCCCACATTACATTCAACAGGTTCCGATGTCTGGTCACTGTAAGGATGCACTTTCCGGACAAAGTTTCTTCGGATTCTTCCTTATCCTCAAAACACGAGTATCGGATAAGTAAGCTTGAAGAACCCCGGGCTCAATTGAGCTATTTTATCCAGACCGTGAAAGCAACTCACTTTTAGGTAACACATTCACATCTCTTTCTCTACTCACTCCTCTATAAAGAATTTTCCATAAAAAACGCGATTTTACACCAAAAAACATTTTTATCTCCGCTTTTATAGTAAGTCATACCATGTTCTGTGTATTTGAGATAGAAATGCTGTTACATTCACACTGTTTTCTCCTCTCACTTTTAAGTAACACAATTCACAGTGGTTTTTCTACTCACTGTTCTACAAAGAACTCATACAATTTTCTGTATGTTTTAAATAGAGATGCTGCATATTACATTCATACTGGTTTCTCTACTCACTTTTAGGTAACACATTCACATCTTTCACATCTCTTTCTCTACTCACTCTTCTATAAACAATAATGGAAAATAACTCCATAATGGAAAAAATGCTCGATGAAAACCTCTAACTAGGTGCATATCTGGGGTAGGTTTGCGTTCAGCAGTAGAAATGATAGTGTTTATCAAATATTTATATGAATTTCTATATCTCTTGTATCTCGGAAATGACTCTTTTAACAATTGTGACAAAACGTTTTATATAGTTAACATTCAGTTTACCTAAATAAGTATCTTCTTCCATAAAAAACAAGATTTCTCAAAAACAGAGGCGAAAATCGCCGAGCGAAGATTGGTCACCCAGGTACTGTTTGTAAAATGTGAACACAGAATTTCCCTGTAAAGAATGAAAACAGTTATATAATGTTTATATAAATTCATATTATTATATAAACTGTTTTTCAGTGGTTCTGATTCGGATGGCGAGCAAAGGTCCGTATGTAGGTCAGTCTGTGGACAGCATAACTCAAAAACAAAAAGTCGCTTAAAAACCAAAGTTCATATTTAAGTTTAATGTCTTTCAAGGATGCAACACCATGATTTTGATGAAAATAGCCCTACCCAAAACTACCCTTTGCATGGACAATTTTTCGAAAATTTTGATTTTCTTGAAAATGGCTCTAACGAATTTGATTAAAATGTCAAATGTTTGAAATATTTTTATGACAAATGAACTGTATATTTTGAATTTTCTGGCTATAGCCTATGTAATTCTGTTAACTCTGGATGACTTTTTAATAACTCGTAAACCGTAAGAGATAGACAAAATTTTACTATACAAAAATGTAGATCTTGCTAAAACACACAATTTATCTCCAAATAAATTTTTTTTGTAGAGAGAACCACATCGGAGATATTGCTTGTTATGTGTGTCAGTTTCGGAAAATTTAAAAACTTCTGTGAAATGGAACATCGTTCATTTTATATGTTAAGTGTGCAAAGAGAACGGGATCTTTAAGCTTTAAAAGATTTTACTATCACACAAAGCCTACTGTATTCCCATATTCCTCTTGTACCTACAAGGAAATAAGCAATAGGATAATTTGTACAAATGTTTATCTCAACTAACATGAAGAAGATATAGGAATAGGAGTTTGTAAGAATGGTTAGTACAAGAGTAGAGAAAGTCATGTGAGTGCAACACATAAGATTTTTTATATATACATACACATTTATATACCTACACACAGGCATTCACTCCTGGGCGTACTAAAACTATATGTCCCATCACACGCACACACACTTTAACTGAGTACACCAAAACATGCGTACCACCACACGTACTGCAGTATGTACATTATATCTATACAGTTTTCCGCTGTTTTCTTGAGCGGTCAGGTCGCAGCTCCCGAGTGGTTCCCGAGACGCGGACCTCTGCAGTAGTGTAAGTGTGTGTGTGTGTGTGTGTGTTTGTGTATGTAACCTAGGACCGGGGTTGCATGGGCGTGCATTAGTCGGCGAGCCGTGTTGCGTATATAACATTTTTATTCTTGCATGTTTGCGGTGCTTCGGCTCGCCTTTGCCAATGGTAGCGATCACGTAGTTTTCAAAGTTAAGTATAGGACTCGAAGAACAAATATAATAGTGCAACAGCATTTCCACGACTGTTCACTCATACGTGACTTGCTTGAAATCAACCAATCATGAGCATAACTATTTGAAATTTCAACCAATGACAGCTATCATTAGCGAAAAACTTATTACATTTCATTATCACTTCTAAATTTTTATTATCGCTTCCTCTGCTTTTCTTATGTTGTGTTCAGGTTACAGAATCTAGCACTGTCCTACAGATGCGCAACGGCTTACGTAATTTGACACAACACAGCCACTATTAAAATGTCAAAAATGGCTGACTCTCGCTTTGGTGAACCATCCAATGCTGCAATAGATAAAATAATTGGAAGAGGGAAACTCCAGAACACAGAATATGTTTGGAATCAGTTTGACAAATTTTCTATGGAACGAAATTAGAAGTCAATACCAGATACAACTCTTGACATTGCCAATGTCAATGTTTAGATGGCTGTGCCAATGGACGCTGATGTGTGTATGCTTGTTACATGTTTCTTTAAGAGATTACTAATTACAATACAGGGAAATTTTTTACAAATAAAACAGAATGACAAGGTGTATGGAAATGCAAACTAACATGGAGGTTAATGATCTCTGTAGTAGAAGTGAGACTGAGGGTTCTCCAGAACAGCGCCGCATGTAGGTAGTGGGTCCTTTGTGCTTGCTACGTGACCCCTGGGATGAAGAGATAAAGGAAACATCCGACAGGCGACAAGATCTGCCGCCTAGCTCTCTGCCGCAACTTTCTTCCCGGCTGCAGGAGAGGCAGCGCCTATCTATTGCAACTATGTTGTATGTTTTATCGAGGTGTAATAATTTAGTATATATGTGGTAAGATGCTATTTTTTTAACCTAAGGCAGGATCTCAGTTCCTTACCTTTTTGCTGCTTGTTGTTCCCGATTCTAACTCAGTCAATATTTATTTGCATAAGAACTCTTAGATATTTCCAGGTGTCCACGATGTAAATGATGTTATGTATGAAGTTGATAAACTCCAATACAAGTTAACTGGAGAAGCCTTTATGCTATCATTACATTCACATTTTCTCTGCAGCTTCTTTTACGTAACACCTGCAATTTATACAATTTTTTATGATTTAAATATAAATGTAACGTATTACATTCCAGGGTTTTCTCTGCTCATTTTTCTTTTACGTAACAGATTCACATGGCCTTCTCCACTCGTTCTTCAATATACAATTCATACAGTCTATATGTAGGTATACAATGGATGTTGGTATGTGTGAAG
This sequence comes from Tenodera sinensis, assembly GCA_030765045.1. Taxonomy (NCBI): domain Eukaryota; kingdom Metazoa; phylum Arthropoda; class Insecta; order Mantodea; family Mantidae; genus Tenodera; species Tenodera sinensis. Next base: position 160,537,496 of record CM060967.1, on the reverse strand, counting down.
CTGATAACTCCGGCATCACCATGAGAATTGGCACATTCATACGGCTTTCTCTACTCGATTTTCTTGCTGTAGTAGGTATTTGTGGTTGTTCAACTGTGCTTTTGCATAATGCCTTCGCGGTGTTTTTATTTATTTTGTTCGTTATAGCATCTATCTTAGGAGTTTTAATGAACTCTTTGTTAAAGTGTGTAAGCGTTTTTTAAATGTCTCCAAAGAAACATAGGGCTACTGGTGAAAGTATGAAAGTTGTAGGGATAAATAAACAAAACACGGGCAACGCCCGCGTTTCAGGTAGTCTCTTTATGCATAAGGCCAATGAGTAAATGCACTGAAGGATTGATTAAGGGAAATTTCCCGAAAAATTCCTAATTTTCGAAAAAGTATGTCTTGTCAAAAATGTTTAGTTTTCCTAACGTACATCTTGCGCTGTTCTTCATAAACTGTGTCTCTTTCATAGAATTCAATGCAGTTTCTTTTTGTTATTATCTATTAATTAAAGAGTGCAAAATACCATCCAGTTGCAAGTTTAGCTATAGATATTCTGCCGTAAATATTACTTATCCTTTAGGCATATTTTACTGACCAATTGCGCCTAACCAGCGATTGCAAAATCCTACTTTTGGTACAATTAAAAGTAATTATAAACTTTTTACAGGCATTCGTAAAATCGGAAGCACATTTTTCACCCAGTTCCAAACAACGCAAATAGCTGAAGTCCTCGCTTAAACTGTTAGGACTTCCGGCAAATAAAGTTGAAAATGCAGAGAAAATGAGATCTGAGTCCTGTGAAGCCAGCTCTACGAAACAAATGAGAGTTGACGAGTGTTACCGATAAGAGCCGAAGGGAACCGAATGCTAGCAATGCCGGAATAGAGGGAAACCTTTGTGCTGGTGAAGTTTCCGCCTGTTAATTGCATTTTTATTCCCAGTCCCTGTGTGTAAAAAAATAACTAACATTGTGAAATTCCATCTGCCTCGTAATTAACTTAGTTTTTCATTGGCAAATTGCATAAATGTTTTTAATTTTTCCCGCGTATGAAAACAAATTTTCGAAATTTCGCGATTATTTCGCCACCTCAGCAATAATTAAAATAAGACTAAGGCAAGGTTTTAGCTTAGTTCCACAGCCTTAATACTTGAACCCGCGAGCTTGGGATCAGTAGGCGAGCGCCTAAACAACTGAACCACATATCGAAAGCAACTAAAACATCTGCGCATCTATGTGCTAGAGATCGCTGATCCAGTGAATGTTAGCGGAAGTGACGAAATAGATAATTGGCGAAGCATTGGGACAAAGTGAAAGGAGCTCAAAAAACATCAGATTGATAAGTTCCCCTATTGTTACCACTTCCAATTCTTTGCAGCTGCGCGAACTTGCTCTCAGGTTTACAAAATTAAGTAGTTAATAAAACAGTTAAGGTTTCAAATTCATTCACGCGTTTCACCAGCTAGAGTCTAGACCAGGGTTGCCAACATATAAAAGTAAAATTATCGTACCAGCCACTCAAAATTATAGATTTGGGTTCAAAATTATCGTACATTATAAACCAAATACTACAACAATAAAAATATCAGTATAACACTTATGAAAATGCAATGGTAATGATGTTTATTATATTCACTTACAAGATTGATGACCTTAATCAGTATTACAACTTTAGTACTTATGTTTCTCGCACTGTTCATCTTCAACTGTTCCAGCATTATACAAATTGGTTGTTGGGATAAACCCTAACATATTCTCGGCGACTTGCAGATTTTCGGTTCTGTCATAAGCTGAGATGTCAAAATAAGTTAATTTACCGTAGCTAGCGCCAATCTGTTTCTAACTTTGGTTTAGAAAAACCTTTCGCAAGAAGAGATTCTGTGGGGCAACGAAACACAGATTATACGAACGAAATCACTGATAATGCAAAGGTCGCTAGTTCTTTGAAATCAGTATTCCCACCAAGGTGTCACGTGTTTTGAACAGCACTCCAGAAACTGTCACGTTCAGGCATGTTCTTTATTTCACATGGAATATCACTTATTTCGAGTTTTCTTCATTGATCAATTTTCTGAACAGTGCTTTCTTTATTGAGATCACCAGATCTGGACACACTGGCAACAAGAGCATAAAGGGTGGAAGGATTAGTAGGATATGAAATGGTTGCCTTAGAGGAGTGGAGACAGACCATAAGGGCAAAAGTGGTGCCACTATATGTAATTTGTTTCATTTCGCTGGTGTGACAAACCAGTGAAAATTATATTTCGCCGGTATCGAACTATCATACATTCAAATTATCGTACATCCCCATAATTATCGTACGAGTTGGCAACCCTGGTCTAGACCCTAGACGTTCCTATTTTCTACTGTCCATAGAACGCACATCTGCAATTCTGGGAATGATAAATAATAATAAAATGACGGTTAGCAATTCTAAATGCTGCAACTGTTTCTTGTGTGGGATGATCCGGGAGTATAAGGTTACTCACAAGCTGGTTCCATATCTTTGACTTACTCACAGATACAAGATGCTTTTGTTGTTCTGCTCTGGAGTTCCTATCCTTATGTAAAATTGCCCCAATGGAAGTATAACTTTGGTGTAAATGTTTACAGAGATTTTGCACACTTTTTTGGCGAGCATATCAGCCATATCTTCGCCAAATAGCCCACCGTGTGAAGGATGCACTGAAATTTGATTCTTTGTTTAAGACTTGCAGGGCTTCTATGGAACTTCGAATTTCAATTATGGTATTATTAAGAGTAGGTATCAATGGACGATGATATTGCTTGTATAGCTGAGGTAGAACCACATAAGTAATATGACTTTTCTGAATTGTTTTATCTGACAGTGTAATTGTTTTAAAGCTATATTTATTGCCTGTAATTCTCTATCGAAATTTGCAACCTTCCCAGTAGTGTGCAGAAATAATGACAATAAAAACATAATGATAATAGTAATAGTAATTTATAAAGAAAAATATGTAATAGGTAAGTTTAATAAATAAAAATAATTAGGACTGCCTCTGCGGTGGAGTGGTTAGCGTTCTGGCTTCTTAGCACAGAGGACCCGGGTTCGATTTCCGGCTGGGTTTGGGAAGTTTTCTTTAAACAGAATCATTGCCTATTCCCACAAAGTCTAGAGGTATGAATATGACAGCGAATGTGAGTGTGCCTGATTTTAAAAATTGTAAAAATCAAAACCCTACAGTTTAGGAGCAAGATCACGTGTTGCTTCTCAGGTCAAAGTTCGAGATGCCACCAAAGAAATTAAAAAAATATTAATATAATGTGCCCATGTGTAGTTAAACACGGTCAAATGCACTTACACACATACATATGCACGTGTTTATTCTCTCTCTCATAGTGACGAACCCTGGCTTTTACCTGGCAAAGTCGCGTATGTTTACTTGTAGAAAACATGACAACGTTGCTTTCTGCCATATCTGCCATACCTGCAATCTTATATATCTACGAGATAGATAGTACTTCGAGTCTGTTATGATGTCTTTCAGTCTAACATTTTTGGGTGTGTTGAAATATGTAGCTTTTGAAATACTTATCGATGTTAACCTAATGAGCGCGGCGAGCGTAGTAGATCCTTCGAGTCAGTTTGACTGGCGTGAAAGATGCTAGCATTTAAAATACTGATATTAAACTAGGTAATGCTGTCCGAGTCTGTGTTGGCTACGCCCAGTCAGGCAGCAGACATATTTACCGATAACTACTTGGATTAGGAGAGGAAACTACGAGTAAGTGCCTACATGTAGCATTTGAAGGATGGATGTTAACCTAATGAGCTCGGCTAGAATATCCACTTCGGTCTCTCTCTGTCAGAAGATGGATTTAGCAAGCGAAGTTTCCAGTTAACGTAATGAGCGCAACGAGAACGCCAATATACATACAGTCCTTCGTGTCAGTCTTACCCCTAGAAACAACGACAGCGAAATTACCGACTTCAAAATAGATAACCATATTAAAACACATCCTTTTATAGGTACCAATCTAGCGAGAGAAGCTAAAATGTACAGAATCAAGCAGTGTTTTAAGCTACCGATGTTAACGTAACGAGCATCTTTGGATCTACTAACAATCTTTTTCTATCGTTCTGTTTCTTCGATGAGGTTATTGTGTATTCTGTGTTTCCTAATTTTTTAAAGGTAAAAACATCCGCCATTTTCTCTGTTCCGTCATATTTCACAGACCCCTGTTCCGTAATTTATTATACTTAATCTGTTCATCGGAGTTTGATTTCTCCGTGACTCAGATTTTCGACATGTTGTAATAGGCATTGCCTATTTCTAAGGAGCCAATGATATCGGAGCTTGTAGCCTGTCTTCAGTTGTTTCTCAGCCCATCAAACTCAGGACTTTTGTATTGCCCACTGTTGAGAGACGTTCATTTTTCTTTTTTGTAGTTCAACTTTTACTTTCACATTTGTGTCGGGAAGATCAACATTTCTGCAATTTTACTTTACAGTCTTGCTCTGAAGTAAAACAAAAATATGTGTTATTGGGGTTTCTTGTAACGTAAAGATGATAGCAAGTAGATACCTATAAGCTAATTTAAGACGCTTAACTCCGGAAGCCCTTCTTTAAGTTTGTATGCTATTGTGTTTTGTTTCTGATTTGGATCCAGTAGGACCGTATCCAATATCTATCAGCAAGATCGTTTACTTGTATTCCGTAAGAAGTCTTTATGTCGGTCTGCCAGATGCACTTCAATTAGGAATCAGCACCCTTAATCTCCCACCCCCTGACCCCCTCCCCCCTCATCCAACCCACCAATCTTTTTTGGACACATACTTGAAGCCCCCCTCCACTCAACAAATTGTGTTTGTCTCCACTTTGATGTGTATGCCACGAAAATAAGGAGGGAGTTCTCCCCCCTCCTGTATTCGCAGCTGACGTCAGATAGAGTGGAGCGCTGGGATTGGCTGCGGGCGTGGCCTGCGCGAGGTGTGGTCGATATACACTTTTCCCGCTACCCAGCATGCTTTGCAGAGGCGAGGAGAACCCGGCAGGCTGTGAAGGGGCTGCAGTACCGAGTTGGACGCCGAGGTGGGTGGAAGTGGGGTTGTTGTTGCCGCGTCCCGGCTCTCTCTACAGTGTACTTTATCATTGCTAGTGCTGTGAATGTGGCATTCTGATGACGCGGGTGACTATTTCGCGGACACTTGACTTTGCACCGTAGCCCCGATGCTTCGAAACGTACCTTGTTCGGTAAGGGTGTTCCAGCTGTCATTCTGTGACTAGGGGACGTTATGGGCAAGTGTTTGGCGTAGCGCTGATACCAGAGGTAAGCGTTCTGTGCATGTCCGAGTCTACTATATCTATGTAAGTGTATAGCATGCAGCATAGATGTGATAGAATTTAAATTAGTGCACCCTCTGTGATAGACTCCGTCTTACCCATCCCCTTACGGAGGGGTTATTGACAAACTCCGGCAAGTTGGGGGTGGGGGAACTATAGTCCCCTCTCCCCTGTAAGGGTCATGTTGCCGCTCTCCCCTCGTCCCTGCCAACCCTTAGCTGCAGAGCCTGCAGTCATCTCCCCTTCGTTTCAAATTCCATTGTATCGACCACCCCATGTATATGGGCATCTCGCTCTCAGTAATGGAAAAGAGAGAGAAGGAGAGAGACCGGAACGAATTGGGAGAGAGAGATAAAGAAAGAGAATTTGGAGTGTATTGAGTGAAACTTCTCTGCGCATGCACAGCGTTGCCAAACGGCGCCTCGTTCGCGCTGCACTTGATGACACGAGAACTGGGTTGACTGCGGCAAAGCGGGTAGATCCGGCAACGCTGTTGGTGTATGTGCCTTGGTTGCTGTGGGAGATGGATACGTAAAGCTAACAAGCAGACAGACACAGGGTGTACGTCAAAGTGCTTCCCGGCCCAGCGGCCTAACGCACAACTGGGCCTTTGTTGTAAGCAAACGTACGAAGTAACCAGCTAATCTAACCGGAAAGGCTGGATAATTAATGAATGTCAATAAAGCTGCCTATTAATTCATAATTTATGATCTATTCTACTACTTTTGCTTCATAATTTATGTTTACGTTCTAAGTGCCCCCCCCCCCCCCATTCAGAAATTAGTGCTGCAAACTACAGATTTATACTTGTAATTGAAAGTACTTCTACTAACGATTTCCTTAATTGAAGTTCAAATATATATTAACCATCAACCCCCCAAATCTTGCCTTAAAATAGTTACGGAAAGTATAATTAAGCGCTTTATTTACATCACATAATACTGTTTTTCATTATTTTCTATATGGAGTAACCTTGAGTGTTCACAAAAATATGTGTTTACTCAGACTTGCATGTGCATGGAATATTACGAAATTATAGATGTGCATCATGAAATAATTTAGTTGCATGTTTGTCGGTTTGTCGATAGTCTTCCCTTGTATTGTTATTCCATGTAATGAAAAACAGTCGAAGGCTTATAGAAAGCTTACAATAATATAACTTAAACAGGTAGTGCTACAAAGTACCTTTTTGAAGTAAATATATGCAGGGTTTACAATTACGGAGCTCGCTGACGTCATACACTAGAAAGCACGTGCGTTTAAGCGGTCATTATCGTATTGCTGCTGACGAAATACGATGCTCGTTTGTTTACACTGTTTACGATGGACAGGTGTCGGTGAATCATGCGCAGGACGCAACACAAGTGCATTAGCCAATAGAAACTGCGCGGGCATGTGTGTGGTTATTCATACCTTCACGATACCTACCTTACATTGATGTCCAAGGAAATTATGTTATTTTTACCTCCAAAACTTACAGGATATTCGACAAGTTTTAATTGAATTATAAAGCATAACGACTCATTTACCATTAAGTAACCAATTTAAATGTTTATGTGAAAAAATAAAACGTGTGTTTTATGCATCAACGTAATTCTACTGGGTATTTAAGTTTGTTACTTACCATTAAGATGTAAAATAATTGACACTACTTTGTGATTTTAACAGTTTTAATGTCGTTTCGAGACACCTGAGTATAAAAACAAGATTACTTTAGAAATAACTCAACTGTAGAAATATTTTAGACATCAGAGGGTGTTTCGAACCCTAAAAAATATTGCAAATGATAAAATCTAACCTCTTTGGCAAACGTGCTCCTGCAAACGAAACTTTCCATTAATATCCTCTCGAAGAAAAACATCTTGTAGCTTTGGTTTCAGAAATAGCAAACATTTATGCTTGAGGTTTGAAGCAGTGAATTTCTAAATCGTTACTCTAAGAGGTTAAACTGCCGTTCTCCTGATTTTAATATGGTTAACTTCAAAAGAAAATGGATGGCAATAGTGTCTCGTCTTCCGAAAGAGACGGAATTTATTAAATTTTAATTAAATTCAAACAAAAAAACACATCAGGGCAAATACAGTGTGTCAAATTAAAGCTCACAATCTTTCAAATACAATTTTTCAGCACCAAAATGAGAAAGAACAATTTTTGTTGTTTATGACGCAGAAGACAAACGAATGCGTAAACATGTTCAACTGTTTATAAACATGGCGGTGGATTTATCTTTCGATGAAGTAAGAGAACACTGAAATGTTATTACAAGGTGAACAATGTTCTGAGGTTCAATGACGTTGCAGGGTTGAATTTAATACACACCACCCACCACTAATAACCACAAGAATACGAGACAAGTTTGAAGACGATGGAGCAGTGTTGAAACGGCGGTGTGGTGACAGAGTATTGATGCAATCGTGCACGTTTGTGCAGAAGGGGTTATGTTGAACATACCTATACAGGAATACAGCCAACAAAACAGAACTTCCATCTCATTTCGTTGATGAAAAATAATATTTCAAAAATGTGAACACCATTTTGAGGCACTCTGTATATAGAAGAGCTGAAAACCAGGGTTAATTGCATTTTAAGTTTCACTCCCCCACCCCTCTCTCCACTTCTTTGACATTTCAACTGACGCCCCAGTGTTTTGATACTTGCTTTTGTTACTGCATCTCATTTTCTGTCACGTCTTCTGCCGTTTCGGCAACCTATTTTGAGACATTTTCTAAATGTACTAAATTCAGTTTGTTAAATTAGATTTTAGACATTGCTCCATTGTTTACTAGACAGTAGATAATAAAGCCTACTTCAGGAAACTTCTGGAAAGTAGGTAATTTGACAACCTGGGTTATCTTCTGTTCAGTTCTGATTATCAGTAACAGTAACCAGATTGATTACTTCTGTCTACTAACTACTCGTTCAAAAATAAGTGTCAAAGTTGATAGAGGAAGAAGTTGGACCAAGGGGGTTAACATTTTAAGTGTCTTGTAGTCCTTACCTTTACTATCTAAATTCTATATTTTCAATTTTCTGGATATGGCTTATGTAGTCCTATTTACTCTGGATAACTCTTGAATAACTCGTAAATCGTAAGAGATAGACCAAATCTTACTATACAAAAAATGTAGATCTCGCTAAAACACCCAATTTATGTCCAAATAAATTTTTTTGTAGTGTGAACCATTTCGGTGTGAACCAAAATTTTCGAAAAATTTTCTATGTAAAGGGTAGTTTAGGGTGTAGGAATTTTCTTCAAAATCTTCATGTTGCACCCTTGAAAGACATTAAACTTAAATACCAACTTTGGTTTTTAACCGACTTTTCGTTTTTGAGTTGTGCTGTCCACAGACTGACAGACACAAAGGCCTTTTTCTAATATTTTTTTTTTTTTTTTTTAAAGGAGACATCAAAACTTCTTTCCGGTGAAATCTCGACATCAAATTTTTTGGGTGGAATACAATACTTCCTCTAGTTTACTAAACGTAGTAAATTTGTATTTTTTCGGGATGGGGGGGGGGGCATTAACATTTTCCGAGATATTTTTGTAATTGATTTGAATTTTAAGTAGGTATCTACTACTGTTCTTCTCGACAGCGAAATATGAAAATGTGTAATAAAGCTTTTTTGCATTATTAAGAAGTAAGTAGATACGAAAAATAGCTTTTGTAAGAATAGGTAGGTTGTGTAAGACTGACTAGGGGAAGTTAAATGAACGCACACTTGAGATAGATTCATAACATCTGAGGCTTATCTGATTCATTCTGCTTAGTAAATCACTCTGTACTAGTTTCCAGTGACAAGCGGAATTAAAGTACGTTTGTGAGATTTAAAAATTTGGCCGTATGCTTTGATGACCCGTAAACGATTCGAAGCGGAGAAAATTGGCCAATAATTATTTTCTTATACCGCTTGCTATTGATTACTAATCGATTGTCATTCGAGTACCCTGAATGAGGTTTTCGCGTAATTATATAATAATATTACACGGTTATATACATCGATAATATTATCGATGCGATTGTAGCGTATGAGGGGCAATTCGGAATCTCCAAACACTATTTTACGTGGATCAGTTTTCAAAACTGCTTTAATTCATGTTTAAACGAAGCTGCAAATGCATCTGCTAAAATAACTACAAATTAAAAGTTTTTATGGTAAGGTAGCAAGTTTATGCTTCATTCCTAATTTAATTTCGGGCTTGTCAGAGCCTTTCCGGACATTTAACCAGCGTTTAGTCTTGTCATTTATAAATACTCCGCACATTATCATATTGAACCAAATTATGTAACACTTTTGGGAAGCATAACGAGTAAAGAATTAGTTTGTATAATTAGTTTATGCTCCTCAGCTAATCTAGTTTGGTTGAACCGACTTTTCGTTTTTGGATTAAGCTGTCTACAGTTTACTGTAGTTCCGGTGAAGTCTCGATATCGAATTTTTGTGTGGAATAGCATAGCGAAAGTAAAAATCTGATGTGTTCCACTCACATGACTTTCTCTACTCTTACAAACACTTATTCCTCTAACTATTTCACACTAATCGAGATAAACATTTGTAGAAATTATATTATCGCCAATTTTCTTGTGGATGCAAGGAGAATGCAGTAGGGTTTAAGCGACAGTCAAATGTTTCAAGAGTGGCGGCTATATGATGACGTAGAAATTGCGTTCTCTTGGCATCACCAAGAAATAAGAAACTTAATAACGACGTCCCATTTGAAAACGGTCTAAAGTGTTTCAAAATTCTGACAAATAACAAGGAATATCTCCGAAATGGTTCACTCCACAAAAAAGATAATTTTTCAAAACTAGTACGTTTTAACGACATCAATATTTTATGTATAGTAAGATTTGGTCTGTCTTTTCTGAAATGGAATGTCGTTATTCACTCTTTTATCCCTAGGCCGTGCAGAGAGAATGCAATTTCAATTCCTTCATGTGACGACCAACTTAAAAATATTTGACTATCGCTCAAAACTACTGTGGTGCCATATTCCCCTTGTACCTACAAGGAAATAAGCAATAAAGGTAATTTCTGCAAATGTTTTTCTGGACTAACATGAAGAAGATAGAGGAATAAGAGTTTGTAAGAATAGTTAGTACAAGAGTAGAGAAGGTCATGTGAGTGTAACACATTCGATGTCGAGATTTCACCGGAAATGTATGTTTTGAGGCCCCCTGAATAAAAAAAAGCATTTTAGAAACAGGTCTGTCTGTGTGTGTCTCTCAGTCTTTGGACAGCATAACTCAGAAACGAAAAGTAGTTTAGAAACCAAAGTTGGTATTTAAGTTTAATGTCTTTCAAGGATGCGACACGAAGATTTTGAAGCAAATAGCCCCACCTTAAACTACCCTTTACATGGAAAATTTTCCGTAATTTTTTATTTTCTTCAAAATGGCTCTAACGATTTTGATTAAAATGTCATATGTTAGAGATATTTTTATTGCAAATGAAATGTATATCTTGAATTTTCTGGTTATGGCCCCTGTAGTCGTATTTACTGTGGATGACTTTTGCATAACTGGTAAACCGTTAGAGATAGACCAAATCGTACTATATAAAAAATGTAGATCTTGCGAAAGTACACAATTTATGTCTCAATAAATTTTCTTTTAGGGTGAACCATTTCGGAGATATTCCTTGTTATGTGTGTGAGTTTAGGAAAACTTAAAACTTTCGTGAAATGGGTCATCGCTGTTCATTTTTTATATGTTAAGTGTGCAAAGACAACAGAATCTCAAACATTTGACTATCGCACAAAGCCTACTGTATTGTAATATTCCCCTTGCACCTACAAGGAAATAAGCAATAAGATAATTTGTACAAATGTTTATGTCAACTAACACGAAGAAGATATAGGAATAAGAGTTTGTAAGAATGGTTAGTACAAGAGTAGAGAAAGTCATGTGAGTGCAACACATCAGATTTTTTGTATTAGTGAGGTGATGGGATTGTGCACTTAAACGTGCCCAAGTATGCGGCTTGTCATGGATATTACCAGTCTGCCGGCCTTTTAATAGGATGTAACAAGGTCGATGTAAGCCACACATTCCGCTGGCTTGGACACAGTTTATGGGAGGCGGTGGGCGGGGCGTGGGTCAGGGGTGGGGGTAATTCAACTATGGCCATAATTCCCATTAATAGTCGATACCTGAGAATGCATAGAAAAGTGGCGACTATAGCGCTGCTGTCGCCGCAAGGAACATCCGTATCGGTAAAAGGTCAGGAAGCCTAAGGTCACTCAAATTTAATGTGAAACAAATAAGAATCTGATGTGTTGCATTGTTTTGAAATTCCTGTTTTCCTCGCAACATGAGAGGCGGGGGAGAGAAAGAGGGAAAGAAGAAGAAGAAGAAGAAGAAGAAGAAGAAGAAGAAGAAGAAGAAGAAGAAGAAGAAGAAGAAGAAGAAGAAAAAAAGATTAATGACTTCTTTTTCAGAATAACATACGTATTTGCAAATTTAAACCATCAAAGAAATATCTCGGAAATGGTAACTCCATATTTTATTTTTATTTTACATATTACATATATTTTGTGCTTGAACGAGATCTGCATTTTTTGTTTACTAGATAATATTTAGTCTATTACAGTTCACTAGTTATGCAACAATCATTCAAAAAATCTGATGTGTTGCACTCACATGACTTTCTCTACTCTTGTACTAACCATTCTTACAAACTCTTATTCCTAGATCTTCTTCGTGTTAGTTGAGACAAACATTTGTACAAATTATCTTATTGCTTATGTCCTTTGTGGCATAGTCAAGTATTTTAAAGCTATGAGATTCCGTTCTCTTTGCACACTTAACATGCAAAAAAATTAACAACGATGTTCCATTTCACGAAACTTAAGTTTTCCTAAACTCACACACATAACAAGGAATATCTCCGAAATGGTTCACCCTACAAGAAAATTTATTCAGACATAAATTGTGTATTTTAGCAAGATCTACATTTTTTGTATAGTATAATATGGCCTATCTCTAACGGTTTACAAGTTATGCAAAAGTCGTCCAGAGTAAATACGACTACAGGAGCTACAGCCAGAAAATTCAAGATATACATTTTATTTGTGATAAAAATATCTCAAACATATGGACTTCTAATCAAAATCGTTTGAGCCATTTTCAAGAAAATAAAAATTTTCAAAAAATGTTCTATGTAAAGGGTAGTTTAGGGTGGGGCTATTTTCTTCAATATCTTCGTGTCACATCCTTGAAAGTCATTAAACTTAAATACCAAATTTGGTTTTTAACCGACTTTTCGTTTTTGAGTTATGCTGTCCACAGACACACACAGGGACTTTTTTTCTAAAAAATGCTTTGTTTTTTTTATTCAGGGGTCCTCAAAACATATTTCCGGTGAAATCTCGACATCGAATTTTTGGGTGGAATACAATACTTCCCCTACTTACCAGTAGAGAAAGTAAAAATCAGTCTTCGAAAAAAATTTTCATTTGGTGTCGTATGCTTGAGAGATATTAAACACAAATAAGAGAGAGTTGTTTACTCCACGTGGAGTGAAACGCAGCATTGCCACATCTCCCCTATGTTTTCTCGTGACATTGCATTGGTCTGGTCTTCTCCACGCGTGGAGTGCGAACGCTTACTTGGAGAAAACGTGGCAACATTGCTTCTTGTGGCACTACCTTCATCTTTTCGCCTGGTTTTGACGCACCGCGTGTTAACCATTAGAGTAACGCAGTAATACGTAAAGTGTAGGTTGTTTTATGACGTCACATCGCTGTAAACAAACATTTAGACGTGTACATGGCCTGCTGTTAACAGTTGGGGTCATTAGAGGACATCAGGAGGGAGTTGAAAAGTTGCCAGATACCCGAGAAATTCTAATGTAGGACATAAATCCTTTGGACAGGGGAACAGCCCTCCAGCTTTTACTTAACTGAAACATCAAGAGACCACGGCTTTAAATCAAATTGTTTTAGCACTAGTTCTTGTAGACCTCAGAATTTTAGGCACCTAAAACAGGTTGCTGAATTATAAAAATCACATGACTTTCTCTACTCTTGTACTAACCATTCTTACAAACTCTTATTCCTCTATCTTCTTCGTGTTAGTTGAGATAAACATTTGTACAAATTATCGTATTGCTTATTTCCTTGTAGGTACAAGGGGAATATTAGAATACAGTAGCCTTTGTGTGATAGTCAAATCTTTTAAAACTTCGAGATTCCGTTCTCTTTGCACGCTTAACATATAAAAAATGAACAACGATGCTCCATTTCACGAAAGCTTTTAAGTTTTCCGAAACTCAGTCAAATAAAAGGAATATCTCCGAAATGGTTCACTCTACAAAAAACTTTATTGTGTGTTTTAGCAAGATATACCTACATTTTGTATAGTAAGATTTTGTCTATCTCTTACGGTTTACGATTAATTCAAAAGTCAACCATTGTAAACAGGACTACATAGGCTATAGCCAGAAAATTCAAGATATACATTTCATTTGTCATAAAAATGTGTCAAACATAGGACATTTTAATCAAAATCGTTAGAGCCATTTTCAAGAAAATCAAAATTTTCGAAAAATCTTCCATATAAAGGGTAGTGTAGGTTGGGGCTATTTTCTTCAAAATCTTCGTGTCGCATCCTTGAAAGACATTAAACTTAAATACCAAGTTTGGCTTTTAACCGACTTTTCGTTTTTGAGTTATGCTGTCCACAGACTGACAGACTGACACACAGACACACACACGGACCTTTTTCTAAAAATGCTTTTTTTGGATTCAGGGGGCCTCAAAACATATTACCGGTGAAATATCGACATCGAATTTTTGAGTGGAATACAATACTTTTCCTACTTACCAGTAGAGAAAGTAAAAGCGAACAACAATGCTCCATTTCACGAATGTTTTTAAGTTTTCCGAAACTCAGCCTAACAACAAGGAATATCTACGAAATGGTTCACTCTACAAAAAACTTTATGGTGTGTTTTAGCAAGATATACATTTTTTGTATAGTAAGATTTTGTCTATCTCTTACGGTTTACGATTAATTCAAAAGTCATCCATTGTAAACAGGACTACTTAGGCTATAGCCAGAAAATTCAAATTATACATTTCATTTGTGATAAAGATATCTTAAACATGTGGCGTTTTAATCAAAATTATTAGGGCCATTTTCAAGAACATAAAAAATTTCGAAAAATGTTCTATGTAAAGGGTAGTTTAGGGTGGGGCTATTTTCTTCGAAATCTTCGTGTCGCATCCTTGAACGACATTAAACTTAAATACCAACTTTGGTTTTTAACCAACTTTTCGTTTTTGAGTTATGCTGTCCACAGACACACACACACGCGCGCGCCCGGACCTTTTTCTAATTTTTTTTTTTTTTTTTTTTTTTTTTTTTTTTTTTTTTTTTTTTGATTCAGGGGGTCTGAAAACACATTTGCGGTGAAATCTCGACGTCGAATTTTTGGGTGGAATACTCTATCTACTAATGAGGACGACGTAACAAATGACATTCGGATGATTAGATTAATCAACCGCGTTTAGCTAATCAGAAGTCGTAACAATTTCCTTCCGCCATTAAGTCCATGGCGGTATTCGGTCCACAGTACTGATGTTTCTACACATTCAAATTACGTTATTAACTATTTTTAGGAAGGCACAAAACATACTCACATGCCTTGGCATTTAAAAGCTAATATTGCAGGAACGTCAATATTTTTGAGTTTGTTAGTTCTTCTCCCCAATACTTCGACACCGACATTTTACCGGAAATTTATGTTTTGGGTTCGGACCTTCCTAAAAGAAGTAGAGTATAAAAAAATATTTTTTCTAAAATGTGTATGTTAAATTAAATGCAGATACAACATTTCATCAAATGTTCTACCGACTAACTAAAACAGGACAGATTCTGTGGTCACGTGATGACATTTTGTCTCCCAAAATTGGATGCAATACACATGTATAAGTGTTTTTAACTAATCCTCGGAAACTGAAAAGACTTGGGAGTTACGGGTGAGTTTAGGAAATTCTACAATTTGTATGCCAGCATTACCAAATTTTAGCCACGTTAATATAGTGTTTACATATGCAGCTGTACAAAATTAAAAGTATGTAAGTCAAATACTTTTTTAATTAAAAGCTTTTAATTGATTAAAAAGATACTCTGATTAAAAATGCTCCTTGCGTAACAATTTTTGAATGTTTGGCATGAAACTTGGTGATCTGATGCTTCATGCACTTGAAAGTCACAATTGCTCTGGATTTTTATTTTACAACAGTACTTCAGTATCTGGAAATTTTTTAATATGTCTAGTTACAAATTTCATGCTTTTTTTAACTTTCCATCGGCATTTGAATGTGAATATGTTCAATATTACTTGACTGATATCAAAACCCAGAGCAATTTTGGAGCCTTATATGAATAAGAACACATCCTGAAATTTTCAAAAGAATTCCTTAAGAACTCTGACGCAAGGAGTTTTTTAGATGCGTGAAAATGCTGAGAAAAAAGAAACTGAGAAAAACAGCGTTAAACTTTTAAAAGTTCTAACCCCATCAGAGGTGTGTTGCAGTATTTAATCACCAGTCATTTAATCACTATGCACCACTATTTAAAAATGGCATTTAAAAATTTAAAAATCATTGCACTTTTTAATAGACAAAACATTGAACAATTTTTCAACATAAAAATCTAAAAATAAACTTTTTTACCAAATGGGCCAAATCTCACCCCTAACTCCGCTTACATGCGTCCCGTCTTTTCAAACTTTTCCTAGGTCCAGTAAAAATCTTTTACCACTCGCAATATAAGTAAGAGGAATCGTGCATTAGATCACCCAATGCTATATCATTACAAACATCTACGCTCTGGTGTTATCAAGGCTGACTATATTTTTAAAATGCAATTGCCTTGTTTATATCCCTTAAGCGTTAGCAAAAATCAGACCGCAGTGTTGTCCTAATTAGTAGTATGTTTATTTTTCAACAGTTGGTAGCTGTTTCCCCTGTTCTTTGATTATACCTACAGATTGTCATTTGTTCAAACAAAATACCAATCGATGCTGGATTCGCGTTGGCGTTGAATGAAGCGACAGACAAATATTACGCCGTTTGTGTGGTACCAGACAATATTTACCAATAGGTCAATTTAATTTATAAGTTTAGGGGTGGCTAAAAATAATACAGGACTTAAATATTAAGTGATTTTCTTTTGATTGCACGAATATAAAGCTTCCCTCAACTTTAAGGTTACGCAGCAAGTAAAATGCAAATTTTATCACTTGTGACATAATAAAAATTTAGAGAAACAGTGTGTGGTAAGGGTTCCTGGTTCTACTTCGGGTTAGGACGAAGGAATTTTTCATCAATTAGAATCTTTCTATACCCTCCACAGAGTTTGAAAGAATACATGTGTTTTCATTTTAAAAAATTTAAAAATTCAACAGTCAAAGACTTTCTCAAATCAAGAGCATAGAAGTTATAGGGGCACATGAAAGAAAGAAAATAATTTAGAATAAGAAATTGGTAATATACCTACTCGTATTTTTCGATATCGTTGTTTTGCAATGCATGTTGCGTTCCATTTGCAGAAAATCTACGTAACTGTGTATATCATATGAATCTTATCTATGAAAGACGTAGATAAATAGAAGATAGAATGTTTACTGTAGTTCTAGATTTGAGAAATGTTTCGTTGACGCGTATAAACTCGATCTCTGTTAGCTTTCCTCTTCATTTCTCATTCATCGGTGTGACCATGAAGATTAAAATATCTGTGTAGGTAATTGAAGCTTAGGTTTCAAAGTGTTTTTCGCATAAAAGCTTAAATTTTCATTTTTTTGAAATTTTTGATCAAGTTTTAGGCTGAGACCGATCTGTTAATTTTCCAAAACCCAAAGTACTCTATTGAGCTTTTTAAACCCTTTACATCTTATTTCGGTATAAAGAAGTTCAGTTGGAAAGTTTGGTTCTTTAATGTTCAATTTTTACGCGTGTGTGTGTATGTGTGTGTGTGTGTGTGCGTGCGTGTGTGTGTGTGTGTGTGCAGTATAGGTCAAAAACGAAGTCGATTAAAAACCAGTTAGTATTTAATTTTAACATATTTTAAGGATGCGACACAGCGATTTTGAAGAAAATTGCTCCACCCTAAACTACCCTTTACATGGAAAATTTTTCGAAAAAGTGGATCTAACGATTTTGATTAAAATGCCATATGCGTAAAATATTTTTATGACAAATGAAATGAATATTTTGAATTTTCTGTCTCTAGCCTATGTAGTCCTGTTTACTCGGATGACTTCGTATGACTGTTAAACCGTAAAAGATAGACCAAATCTCACTATACAAAAAATGTAGATCTTGATAAAATACACAATTTATATCCAAATACATTTTGTTTTGTAGAGTGAACCATTTCGGAGATATTTCTTGTTATTTGTGTGAGTTTTGGAAAATAAACTTTCGTCAAATGGTACATCGTTGTTCCGTGTAAAGAGAACGGAATTGAAAGCTTTAAAAGATTTGACTATCGCACAAAGCCTACTGTATTCTAATATTCCCCTTGTACCTAAAAGGAAATAATCAATAAGATAATTTGTACAAATGTTTATGTCAGCTGACACGAAGAAGATATAGGAATAAGAGTTTGTAAGAATGGTTAGTAGATTCATTTGATTAAAAATGCTTATTTTGATACAAAACTCCTTTTTTGGGCTAGAAAACAGTTTGATAGGAAATGTAGCTATCTTTAAATTGTTTTTAAAAAACATACACTTGCCTTATGTTAATATCTACTGCATAGCAAGTTTTAGTTGGTAAGTAGGAATATATTGGGGAAACTATTTCCGAAGTTTCACTCTAATAACTTAAAAATTGCATTGTTAGGAGCATTGTAAACGCGGAAAAATGTCTAAAATATAACTGAGAAAAGCGTATTGGTAAACTTGCTAAACCAGTCTGGTATTCTGTTTAGTATTGTTAAAAAATTAGCGTACATTTTTGCTTAAAAAGCCTAATTCAGAAACTGATTAACACTAAATTAACATTAAATGGAAAAAAGCAGTTCAGAAAATAATAAGTCGTAGCTTTTCACTGCGATATCAAAAATATTTAGTTGAAAATGTTCATGGAAGATCGGACTTAAGTTTAAAGCCTAAATTATAAGTTTTGAAAATTTTTGCCCAATTTTCAGCGATGGCTTCTTTGAACAGGTAGGTCCCTACAGCTCATTTGAACTCCGCATACCTAGAACATCCGGAAATAATAAACAAATGAAGGAGATAAATGTATATACGTCATAAAAACGGCAATACATCAAGGAAAATATTAAAAAGGAAATATGTGTTAGTTACGCGTATTTTCAAACCCATTACTATCTATTTTCGTATTTACGAGTATTCTAGAAAAAAACTCACAGTAAATACGTATTTTTAGGTGCGCACTGAACCCCGGAGCGTCTGTTGATGTCGATTTTGATATTTTTAAAGTTTTAGCATACATTAAAAAGCCATTCCATAATTAAATGCTTAATAAATTAATTTCAAAATGCCTTTTCTTTATTTTTTATGTCTTGGACGGCTTGTTAAAAAACGTAATCTGTTAATGTAGACGCCCTTCTCTGTGTAGATAGCGTAACGAGGAAAATAGAACAGTAAACTGGGATGTTTTTGTTTCGCCATGGCGGCGATAAACAAAAGTAGGCAGTTATTTGTTGCAATTACTGTGAAAGGCGAGCTTGTGGGCGCGGGGGTTGGGGGCGGAGGCGACAGCGATGGGAAACAATGCTGCATAATATCAGGTATGTATCACTTTGTTGTTATGTTTACATAGTTGCGGTGTTTATGCATGCACTTTGTCGATGCTACACCGCATACAAGTTTTTGTTTTGTTTTTTGTTTTGTTTTTTACGAGTAATGCAGTAGGTACTTGTTACGTGGTAGGCAGAATTTCACGTTCAAGTTCACCGCATACCAATAGCGTGGCGTGACCTTTTGTGGGCTGTAGCAATAAAAATAAAAAATCTGATGTGTTGCACTCACATGACTTTCTCTACTCTTGTACCAACCATTCTTACAAACTCTTATTCCTATATCTTCTTCGTGTCAGCTGAGATAAACATTTGTACAAATTATCTTATTGCTTATTTCCTTGTAGGTACAAGAGGAATATTAGAATACAGTAAGCTTTGTACGATTGTCAAATGTTTTAATGCTTTTAGATCCTGTTCTCTTTGCACACAGCATAAAAAATGAACAACGATGTTCCATTTCACGAAAGTTTTGTTTTCCGAAACTCACACACATAACAAGGAATATCTCCGAAATGGTTCACCCTACAAGAAAATTTATTGAGACATAAATTGTGTATTTTAGCAAGATCTACATTTTTTGTATAGTATGATTTGGTCTATCTCTAACGGTTTACCAGTTATGCAAAAGTCGTCCAGAGTAAATACGACTACAGGGGCTATAGCCAGAAAATTCAAGATATACATTTCATTTATCATTAAAATATCTCAAACATATGACATTTTAATCAAAATCGTTAGAACCATTTTCAAGAAGATCAAAATTTTTGAAAAATCTTCCATGTAAAGGGTAGTTTAGTGTGAGGCTATTTTCTTCAAAATCTTCGTGTCGCATTCTTGAAAGACAAAACTTAAATACCAACTTTGGTTTTTAACGGACTTTTCGTTTTTGAGTTATGCTGTCCACAGACACATACGCGGACCTCGACATTGAATTTTTGGGTGGAATACAATACTTGCCGTACTTACCAGTAGAGAAAGTAAAAATATACCGTTCTCATTCTTGCTGTTTAAAAGCCGTTTTTCGTATATTCACGTCCTCATGCTCAAATGAGTCCGAGGTCCTTAGAGCTGTAAGTTACCCTACATTCCTCTTCTCAGAATAACGAAAAATCTCAGAAAAGGTAATGTTATCCGGATAAGTCACCGGATTTGAACTCGGGACCTCTTGGATGACAGATAGACACGCTACTACCACACTACAGAGGCGGACTTTTAGAAAGCTGTGTCTGCAGTCCTGCGAGGGATTTTATACGATTCTGCGACTCTTGTTTGCAAATATATCAATAAGCAACATCAAAGGATGTTTGGTTTGCTTGCTTTTTCTCTGGAGCTTACTTCATAAAAAAGTACGCGCGCGGTTTTACGTGTAAACAGCATAAGTAGTTGAAAAACAACACATCAAACAGCTGCCAGGCGACAGGTTCACAAGAAAATTCTTCCCCTAAACTGTCTACGTTTTGCCTGGAAAAATATTATGTTTAAGTTTCTCAAAATATCGACTTTTATTGACATTGTATTATTCTATGTATTAAAACTGTTATGATGATCATAATAATATAACATATCCATAAAAATGGTGGCGAAACGTTAGGAATTTATATTTATCTTCTCAACCTTTCTCCAACAGTATATTTTGAAAATGCCTTTATGTTTCAGAGGTGAAACAATTTCAAAATTAAGTGATTTAAGTGACTTCTGGATTAGGCTGCTTTGGCGAAAAAATTGGAGATTGTCCGCAAATTTCATTTGCTATAAAAATACCTTTAAAAAGGGCATTTTAATCCAAATCGTTATATCCTTTTTTGAGAAAATAAAAATTATCGAAAAATTGTTCATGTAAAGGGTAGTTTAGGGCAGAGGAATTTTCTTCAAAATCTTCGTGTCACATCCTTGAAAGGTATTAAATTTAAATACCAACTTTGATTCTCAATCGTTAGTTACAAAACATTTGTGAGTAATTTCGGCAGTCATTGGTGCATCTGGTGTTTTCACACATACGTTGGTAGGTAATTTAAGTTCATTGAAACATAAAGAGAAAATGCAAAATAAATAAATATTTTCTTTTTTAACGACGCTGTCAATTGCCAGGATCACATCAGCGTCGCCGGTGTGCCGGAATTTCGTCCCGCAGGAGTTCTTTTACATGCCAGTAAATATACTGACATGGAGCTGTCGTTTTTAAGCACACTTAAAAACCATCGGCCTGGGCCGGGTTTGAACCCGCGACCTTGGGATCCGTAAGCCAGCGTCTAACCAACTGAGGCACCCAGACCGACAAGAGAAAATGCAGAAAAACTGGTTTACGAAATTGCCATTAAAACGATTTGTCACCCAGGTAAATACATTTACAGAATATGAATAAAGGTTACTCAGAGCTTTTGAAGCTCTTTCATTACACGCTTTACAGTATCTGATAATTGCCAATTAAAGAAATAAATATCGTATATCGTATCGCTGTAAGGGATCCGATTGTCGTTTGTCTCGCTTCATTTGTTTTTGCTCAGCACATGTGGAAATAGCGTTCCTCAAAGGCTTATTTTGTTATATCATGGCCATCTATGAAGTATGAACATATAAATCGCTATATGTTCGTTGTGGAGTAACATAACCTTGAAGTCAAATCTATCTCAGTAAATATACATTATTGAGGCTGCAATGCATCGTATTCTAATATGCAAGGGTTATAAGTCATTTAAAAGTGGAAATTGGATATTTAGACACTTTAGAATTGACTTCAGTCAGTCTTTTCTGGTGCTGAATACATGTATTATGACTGACAAAACATTTAATGGCGGGTGGCTATACACAACAGCCAATCAGAGGCAAGAAGCATTTTGAACAGTAATTGGTATGAACGTGTAAGAGAGAAATACGCCAGGAAAGCGAAGGCGGGGTATGCACATTGCTCATATGCTTCCGCATGGTTCACTACAAGGAAACCACGTGCTGTAATATTTCTGTAAAGGTGAATATAAAGTTCCATAAAAATTATAAAATTTGCGAAAAAAATTTGTTTAAAACATAATTTTTATTTAATAAACCAACAATCTATTCCCAACAATCTGTTCTTATGAGAGAATAATATTTAAAATTATCAAAATTTTGAAATCTACATCGTGTTTCGTTAAGAATATCAGGTATGGTGCTGAAAATAGCTAAAAAAGTTTTATGTGTTGCACTCACATGACTTTCTCTACTCTTGTACTAACCATTCTTACAAACTCTTATTCCTATATCTTCTTCGTGTTAGTTAAGATAAACATTTGTACAAATTATCGTATTGCTGATTTCCTTGTAGCTGCAAGGGGAGTATTGGAATACAGTAGACTTTGTGCGATAGTCCGCTTTGAGATTCCGTTCTCTTTGCACACATAAGCTAAAAAATGAACGACATTCCATTTCACGAAAGTTTTCAAGTTTTCCGAAACTCACACACATACCAAGGAATATCTCCGAAATGGTTCACTCTACAAGAAAATTTATTCAGACATAAATTGTGTATTTTAGCAAGATCTACATTTTTTGTATAGAATGATTTGGTCTATCTCTAACGGTTTACCAGTTATGCAAAAGTCGTCCAGAGTAAATACGACTACAGGGGCTATAACCAGAAAATTCAAGATATACATTTCATTTGTCATAAAAATATCTTAAACATATGACATTTTAATCAAAATCGTTAGAGCCATTTTCAAGAAAATAAAAATTTGCGAAAAATTTTCCATATAAAGGGTAGTTTAGGGTAGGGCTGTTTTCTTCAAAATCTTCGTGTCACATCCTTGAAAGACATTAAACTTAAGTACCAAATTTCGTTTTTAACCGACTTTTCGTTTTTGAGTTATGCTGTCCACAGACTGAAATACACACGGAATTTATTCTGAAAATTCTTTTTTTGGGTTCAGGGGGTCTCAAAAGATGTTTCCGGTGAAATCTGGACATCGAATTTTTGGGTGGAATACAATACTTCCGCTACTTACCAGTAGAGAAAGTAAAACTAATAAATAAATACGATAAAATAAATTTAAAAGTGTGAGATAAAGATATTGCAATGAAAATGTGTATGTAGATTATCTTAGATATAAATTTGAACAAAATCTGCTAGTAATTGTACAATTTAGCAATTTTACCTATGTGTACTGTTAGCACGAGTTCAAAGTGCATACCAAGCCCTTAGACCACGATACGCTACTGATTAAAATACTTTTTTCTCCTTCGACGTCCTCCGTAGTAACCTGTAAGCAGTTATTTTGAGAGTATATAAGAAAAGATACGGCTCTGACCCATTAGATATTAATATAATAAAGACTATAACCTTGTTGTAAGAGCGAGGCCCCTCTGCTTAGGAGTATGGTTTTTAATACAAGCTGCTAGTAAAGGCGTCGCTGCAGTTATTACATCGTAAAGTGAAAACGCCGACTCTGCCCAAATGGACGTCAGTTGTTTGTTCTTGCTAATACGACTCAATGGTGCTTATTAGATTAAACTGTTAAATCCATGACAGTTGTGCAATCTCCGCCATTGTTTAGCCCAGACTGCTCAAAGTACTTTATAATCAGAACCATATTTGAATGGATAACGGGTCATTGAATTTAGCTGCTTTGTGGTGTGCATATTAACATAACGGCAGGGAAACGGGCTTGTGGATAAATAGCTTGCTTTCGGCAGTAAGAAACAAAAGAAATAGCATTATTGTAATTCTGGCGTAAGAAAGCCATTTAACATGAACACCGCTAATGTATTAGTCCGCGCAGCACGTGGTGACTTGGCGCGCTGTCGATAGCGAGAGAGATTTTGTCGTTCATGTGTTACGGGAAACACAGCCAGTTTCTTTGAACCCCTTGCGAACGTGCACAACGCTTGTATTCTGATAAACCGGTGTATTCTGAGGTTAAGTTTACTAAATCATACACAACTACACACGGACTGTAACTCTTAGCATTCATTTTTACGCGGTTATGTTATAAGTGAGCCACCATATTCCTTACTGGTCAACTGGCATAGTCTGTTCATGAGTTCACAATTTAAGGGGCACTGGGAGTGAAATTTTGGTCAAAATTGTCAAAAAGTCGAAAATTGTTTTTTTACCTTAAAATGTTCCTGGAACACCTGTGCATTTGGATCAGCTAACATTTTTCATATCCCCCACTCCATGTGGCCATTACGGCCCTTTCAAGTAGTGCTCTTCCCTTAACGTACACAGGATGCTCCTATATAAAAGCCTGTTTTTCCCAAAACTACATTTCTGCACATTCCAAAAGAAGGTCGCGCCTGAGTTTTGCTTCAAATTCAATGAAAATTTCCAAAAATATTCATAAATGGCAGCTAAACAAAACAATGCTTCAATATTGATGTTATTATTAACATGAATTCCAAAAACATTTTTTTTGTATGAAAAAAATCAATAATATTTAAGATTAAATTTTCTTTGTTACTAAAAAAATATGTACAGCATAATCAGCAAACGTATTTGAAGTATTTCTCCATACAATTGTTACCCATGTTTTAGAGTATCAGTTCTACCAATATAAATGAATTTTGAAAAGTCAATAGACGCGAGCTCTATTTTGAAAATGTGCCTATTAAATTCATAAAATAATTTATATATCAATTTTAATGAAATTTGGTCTACCTCCTCTTCTCATATAAATACAAACACAGTAACAATTTCAGAAAAATCTATCAAGAAATGTGGAACTTTCAAATTTCACTCCCAGTGTCCCTTAAAAACGACTCAATTCTTAGTCAGTGGAGCTTTTTCTGTATTCAAATAAAACTTATAAGTATGGTATGTTACAAGGGAAGCATTGACCATAATTGCAAACAGATTTTAAGCAGCAATAACATTAAAAGTGGTGGATTTATTTTCTACGAGCGTTTGTATATTTCAAGTAGCGTGCTTATTTCGACGAGGGGAAAATATTTGAAGTCCCACGTCGTGTTGCAGCGCGGTTTACACAAGTTGGTGTCTCCAACGTGCAACTTAGTTTATGAATACCTACTCTCTGTTTCTCCTAATGCGCTCAGTCGTTTTTTCCTTTATATTAGAAGTGTGAACAGATCGAAGGAACTATTCATGGAAATTGTTTTCTCTGTGTCTATGGTATGAGTATGAATTCTGATTGGTCCGAGCTACTTGGATAAGGTCTTGCCCACGATTTGCATTTACCCAAAATATATCAGACATCTCATACATTATTATATTAATAAAAATTCTTATGAGAACATTTTTGAAAGGATGGAGAATATTGTCAATTGTTTAAGCAGAGTTTGGCTCGAATAAGATATCTGGTGTCAATCCAACACACATCCGCGTACCCCCCCCCCCCTTTTGGGGTTATTAGCGGCATTGAAGCTAAGATTAGCGGTAGAGTATTTTACTATTATACCTACCAGTGTTCCGCTTCCTCTAGGAAACGTATTCGTGCGCTATTGACGTTTCAAGTAGCACGTGGAGAACCGTGGGGTACTACCCACGTGGGACGGAATTATTGACAGGGATATTTATAATTTTATAAAGAAATAATAGAGAGAGGCAATCATTAGATAGGCTTTTGTCATGAGGTCATTGGCGAGGCCCTCATGTAATTTAAGTTTAGTGAATTCGGTCGATCAGAATACCATGAACTTAAAAGTCATACGCCGGGTGAAGTCAGTTACTTGAAAGAGCCAGGCTATAGCCCAGAATTATGGAAAACAGAATAGGAAATGAAATTCGTGTGTTTACAGTCTTAAACAGTTGTTTACCGTAACCTGTTATCGGCCGCGCCAGCGCTTAAAGACCGCGCTTGAGTTATCTGATACACCGAAGCTTCAGCTTAGCATTTCTGGGACTAATGGCAACGTACACTTCGCATTGTTATAATTACACAAACACTTATACACTATAGGCTTTGAGTGATAGTAAAATCTTTTAAAGTTTTGAAACTCCGTTTACTTTGCACGGCTAACATAAAAAAATCTGATGTGTTGCACTCACATGACTTTCTCTACTCTTGTACTAACCATTCTTACAAACCCTTATTCCTATATCTTCTTCGTGTTAGTTAAGATAAACATTTGTACAAATTATCTTATTGCTTATTTCCTTGTAGCTGCAAGGGGAATGTTAGAATACAGTAGGCTTTGTGCGATACTCAAATGTTTTAAAGCGTTGAGATTCCGTTCTCTTTGCACACTTAACATATACAAAAATGAACAACGATGTTCCATTTCACGGAAGTTTTAAGTTTTTCGAAACTCACACACATAACAAGGAATATCTCCGAAATGGTTCACCCTACAAGAAAATTTATTGAGACATAAATTCTGTATTTTAGCAAGATCTACATTTTTTGTATAGTATAATTTGGTCTATCTCTAACGGTTTACCAGTTATGCAAAAGTCGTCCAGAGTAAATACGACTACAGGGGCTATAGCCAGAAAATTCAAGATATACATTTCTTTTGTCATAAAAATATCTTAAACATATGACATTTTAATCAAAATCGTTAGAGCCATTTTCAAGAAAATCAAAATTTTCGAAAAATGTTCCATGTAAAGGGTAGTTTAGTGTGGGGTTATTTTGCTTCAAAATCTTCGTGTAGCATCGTTGAAAGGTGAAAAACTTAAATGTCAACTTTGGTCTTTACCCGACTTTTCGTTCTGAGTTATGCTCTTCAAAGACGGACAGACAGACACACACATTTTCCTGAAACCTCTTTTTTGAATTCAGGGAGCTTCAAAACATACATTTGTTGACATCCAAATAGCTGTTCGTGCCACCGCCGTTGGTCTAGTATTATAAGTATTCTGTTTTCTGTGCACTGAATATTCAACGCTTTGTCTGGAGATATTTTTCATTCGGATGAATAATTAATGAAGCACCAAGTGAAGTGTGTCGCTGAGCCAAATCAAGGTCCTTTCCCCATATTAAGAAACAACTGGACAGCTACATACATATTTTCTAGAATTGGACAAACATCCGGTCCTGAGAAACTATGCGTTATCCAGATATTTTGTTTTGCATTGTAAGCATATTTAATATCATAATGAATTAAATGTGTTTTTATTTCGGAGCATGGTAGATAGAGGAAATATTTGCCTAATTTTTACTTTCTCTACTGGTAAATAGGGGAAGTATTGTATTCCACCCAAAAATTCGATGTCGAGATTTCACAAGAAATATATGTTTTAAGACCCCCTGAATCCCCTGAACCCGTGTGTGTGTGTGTGTGTGTGTGTGTGTGTGTGTGTGTGTGTGTGTGTGTGTGTGTGTGTGTGTGTGTGTGTGTGTGTGTGTGTGTGTCTGTGGACAGCATAACTCAAAAACGAAACGTCGGTTAAAAACCAAACTTGGTATTTAAGTTTGATGTCTTTCAAAGATGCGACACGAAAATGTTTAAGAAAATAGCACCACCCTAAACTACCCTTTACATGGAACATTTTTCGAAAATTTTGATTTTCTTGAAAATGGCTCTAACGATTTTGATTAAAATGTTATAAGTTTGAGATATTTTTATGACAGATAAAATGTATATCTTGAATTTTCTGGATATAGCCCCTGTAGTCGTATTTACTCTGGACGACTTTTGCATAACTGGTAAACCGTTACAGATAGACCAAATCATACTATATAAAAAATGTAGATCTTGCTAAAATATACAATTTATATCTGAATAAATTTTCGTGTAGGGTGAAGCATTTCGGAGATATTCCTTGTTATGTGTGCGAGTTTGGGAAAACTTGCCTATTGTATTGTAATATTCCCCTTGCACCTACAAGGATAAGATAATTTGTACAAATGTTTATCTCAACTAACACCAAGAAGATATAGCAATAAGAGTTTGTAAGAATGGTTAGTACAAGAGTAGAGAAAGTCATGTGAGTGCAACACATCAGATTTTTCTGTTATTAGTTTACATGGGTATTAAGAGAGGAGGGAAACAAGACATGCTATTATCAAAATCAATAGATACCTATCTCCAAATTTATGCTCTGCACTTTGCTGATGATTTGACATTATTAAATAATGAAAATAACCTTGAATAGTGTGTTCATCACTTAAATACCATAGAGATGAAATATTGTATGAAAATTAATGATAATCGGAAAACAATGGCTTTTGTAGGAATGTAAAATTTGTATTAGTAATAAATTGTTAGAAAGCGCGAATGAATACGCCTTTACACAGATGAACAGATGAACGTCGAATAACAAGTGAGATGCGATTCATTAAATTCACTGCAGAATACACCAAATGGTATCAGATTCGTAATAGAGATATAGTGAAAGAAGCTGTGTTAGGCTTCATACAACAATATCAGAAAAATTGGAATCGCCACATATTCCACATACCCAGGACATATTTTTCATGTAGATGTATGTGTTTAACTACGATATGCCCTTAAAAAAAAGGGTTTAATCCTAAATAAAAAAATAAAACGTTTAAAGATAAAGTTTAACATATTTTTCACGCTAAATACATCAATATAGCATGATAGAATACACATTTAAATATAAAGCTATTAATTTCAAATTGGTTAAGCAGACTATTCCACTTGGCTTGGTTGAAATCAACCAATCAGGTTCATAACAATTTCAAATTTCAACCAATGGCAGCCTTTATTCCCGAAAAATTTATTAGGCTTCATTTTCAACTCCTCTGAATGTTAATTATCAGATCCTCTGCTTTTCTGATGCTATGATCAGGTTACAGAATCTAGCTGCAGTGGATGACGTAACAGAGCCTGTATTGAAATGTAAAAAATGGCTGACTATCGTTTCGGTGACCTAAGGACACAGAATACAACAGGAAATACGTTTAGAATCAGTGTGACAAATTTTGTATTGAACGGAATTACATTGCCAACATCTTAAAATATTGAAGCATCAGTATGAATCTTGTTGGCCGTGCCAATGGACGCTGATGTATGTGTGCCTGCTTCATGTTACCTTTGAGGTTAGTAATTACAATACAACCTTTAAATAACATTTTATAGGTTATATCATCCTTTAATTCGTGAGATAGTCTTAACAAATGCAATTCTATAGAGAAATTGACAATCACTCGTAGCATTACTTATGGCGAGGCATTGTCGTATCAATAAAACGCTCACATTTATGATATACATGCTCCTGAAATAAAATATTCCAGCCTTGGTACATGAAGCAGACTCGAGAAACAACAGTTGTCACGTGCTACTGTGGAACAGTCGAGCCTGTGTCAGTCAGTGGACAGGTCAAGTGCTATGCCACGTGGTTTTTGTGTTGGGCTTAGTAAATTAGTGTGTGACCAGAATGTGCGACGAGAAGTAAGCGATGGGAACAGGAGAAAGTACTTCCTCATTTATGAACTCTGTTGAAGGTTTCCCTAATATTTCTAGTCGTTTCTACCGGAGACAGAATGACCAATGGAATTGGATATTTAACATCTTGTAAATTATTAAGTGGAAAAAAGTGGTTCTTAGGACATTTACCTATACAGAAATTTATAACCTAATCAGGAAAGTGCAACATACAATTCTATATTTATCTAATCTCGTACTTACACTTTGTCGGGGACGAATAAGATTCCCTTTTTGAATAAAAGCTCATTTCAATATTCATTTCCAATGGATACAAACTCTGCTACCTCAATTTATACCTTCTTATAACCTTATACTTTGACTATTTCACACATGGAGGCGTATATACGGGCCATTCTTTCGTTTTGTACTAATTATCACCATCTTTTGTTTAGCCAGTGTCACCAACTGTATCCCATAAACCGCTGAAAAACAATTTATTACACATTACAGTCGATTAACAATCAAAATGACTGTCCATTTCAATTTGAGAACTCTGCGTTTGACAATTGTTCGTTTAATAATTAATCTATTTTTCCAGAAGAATGTTATTTGTTAATGTTAAACGTAAAGTGAAACTTGTAAACTGTTTTTCTGTTAGAACAACAATAGAACTTCGAAATGCATGTAATTCTGCGGTTTTGAATTCCTCAGTTGGCAATGCTAATCGGAATAAATATATTTTAGGTTACTTTTTATAGAATATATTTTCTGATCAAACTTTTGCGATATAGTATTTAAGTTCATATTTTATTCATGAAATAGTATAGATAAGTCGACTCGCTCCGTTGGAGAATTTATCAGGGCCAGACGTCTTATATTACAGATTATATAAATTTCCCCGTAGTGATAAAAAATATTAAATACATGGGAGAGAGAAAGAGGCAGGCAGACAGACAGACAGACCAGTGTAAGTACCTACTGTAAATATCGAATAGATGTACCCAAGTTCGTATTTAAGTATATTAGTATCCTCCGAAAATGTAAGAAAAATATTTTGAGGAAATTTACCCAACTGAAATAATCCTTTGCATGGGAGGGGCACTATTTAGTTATTTTCTTCTAAATAACCCTAAGAGTTTATGGAAAAATCTCATCTTTAGGTTAAGCATGAGGAATAAAGCGAGTATCCCTGCTCATACGAGTACTTTGCCAACACAGGGCTTGTGTGTTTAAACAATTATTCATTGATTAATCTTATAAATATTTACGTTTGTAAGTCGCCCTTGAGTTATGTATCTCAAATTTGAGATTCCTTAGTGGTCCACTGTGAAAAATTACGCATCAGTTGGGGAATTTAATGTACTGGCAAGTTGCCATGGTAGCTCAGTGGTTAGAGTAGCCGCGCGAACAGTGGAAGATCCGTAGTTCAAATCCCGGCTATGGTATTGAATATTTCAGTTCTGATTAGCCTGGTAAACATATATAGGTATATCTGAAACAATTTTATAGCTGATCATTTATGTCCATTAACCTTTTGGTACTTAATAACATCTATGTGACAGATTTGAAAAAAAAAAAAAAAAAAAAAAAAAAAAAAAAAAAAAAAAAAAGATTATTTTTCTTTCCCCAACTCATTACTAAGAAAAATTAACTTCTAAGAATTGAGTGTTGTTTTCACGATTTACAGGCAAAAAATCCATATTATCTAATTTTAAACTGTTTCTAGGTTTGGCGGGAAATGAATAGGTTTCAATTTTTACTGGAAGGTTGCTTGTGGTTTGATAATGGGTATAACAAGTAATTTAATTACTACATTTTTTAATATTACAGACATTACTCTATGATTAGCATAAAATAAAATATTATGTTAAGTTAAATATTGTGCTTGTCAAACTGCAGTTAAATGTGTAGAAATCCTTCTTTTGAAATGACATTTTTCAGATTACATTAAAAGAGGAATTATTACTGCTTTGAAATGTTCATAATTTCATAACGAAATACAAATGCTGTAGGTGATTTCAAGACTCAACTGTCGTGTGTGTTCGACAGACAGAGATAATCAATAAATTCTGCTGCTGGTTGGAAATGCCAACTTGTGTAAACGGCGCTGTAATATCATATTAATATGATATGAAGATATTCCCAGAAAATTCAACGTATACATCTCAGTTATAATGAAAATATTTTAATATCATGGCATTTTAATCTAAACTTTTAGACATTTTTGAGAAAATCAATATTTTCGTGTTGCATCTTTGGAAGATGCTGAACTTAAATGCCAAGTTTGGTATTCAACTGACTTTTCGTTTTTGAGCTATGCTGTTTACAGATACATACGGACACATGCGCGCGCACGTTTTTATTTTTATTTAGGGGACCTCGAAACGTGTATTTCTAGTGAAATCTTGGTAACAATATACTGGGTGGAATGCAATAACTTCTCTACCTAATATACGTGGTGGAGAAATAAAAAGGTAACTTATATGGGACCAGAGCAGAGTTCGAAAACGTCCAATGTTAAGGTAGACATTTAAAAATGTGTATTTTAACACATAATGTACAGGATATGCGAAACATTGCCTTTATCTAGTTTACAATCAATATTTTAAATAAGTTGACCTCTGCGTAGGTTATTGCCTCCATGCCGTTTCGCCCATTTTCCGAGGAATTATGACGTCACTGTTGTCAAGGCGATGCGCACAGCAGCATTCTTCGGCTCATCATTTGTAGCGTTTCCCTTTGCGGGCTTCCTGCTTTGTGATGCTCCATACAGATTGCCTAGTAGGGTGAAATCTGAGCATCGGCTGCCAGGGCACAGGTAACGGAAGGCTTTCAACTGTTTAGGGAAACCGAATTAGGCGCAATCGCATACTAATGCTAAAATGAGTTGATGCTCCGTCTTGCTGAAAATGCACTCTCAGGTATATTGAAGGCACCGTGGGACTGAATTTTGAATGTTGTATATTTTTATAGGTATGAAATCAATAATTTGCTCACTTAAGGGTGTTTATGTTATAAACTCCCACACAAAGTTGCAGCACATTCTGTTTTATACTTTTGAGGGAATTAATTATTCAATTTATTCAGAATGCGAAAATACCTTAATATTCAAAATATGCCATACGCATCAAGGACTAAAATATTACAACAGTTTTGTTATTTTATAAACTATAATTGCCCAACAAACACCATTAGAAACAAAAATTTGATGTGTTGCACTCACATGACTTTCTCTACTCTTGTACTAACCATTCCTACAAACTCTTATTCCTCTATCTTCTTCGTATTAGTTGCAGAAATTATCTTATTGCTTATTTACTTGTAGGTACAAGGAGAACATGGAATACAGTAGGCTTTCAGCGATAGTCAAATCTTTTAAAGCTTTCACATTACGTTCTCTTTGCATGGTTAACATAAAAAAGCGTAAAAAATAAATAAAAAAAATAAATAAAAAAAATGTATACTAATACCAGAAAAAAAATAAGATAAATAAAAAAGTTAATAAAAACAAAAAAAATAAATAACATAAACAAAAAAAAAGAAAACAAAAAAAAGAGAAACAAAAAAAAATATAAACAAAAATAATAAAAGAAAAAAAAACAAAAAAAAAGAAAAAAAGGAAAAAAAAGAAATAAAAAAATAAAATAAAAAAAAATGAAATGAAATAACAAAAAAAAAAAGATAATGGAAAAGCAAAGACAATAAAAAATAAAATAAAAATAAAAAAGAAAAAACAAAAAGAAAAAAAAAGAAAAAAAAACAAAAAAAAACAAAAAGGAAGAAAAAGAAAAAAAAAATAAATAAAAAAAGAAAAATAAAAAAAAAAAAAGGAGACGGTTTGAAAAAAAAAAAATGAATAACGATGTTCCATTGGACAGAAGTATGTTCTCCAAAACTCACACAAATAGCAAGGAATATCTTCGAAATGGCTCACCCTACAAAGAAAATTATTTAGACATAAATTGTGTATTTTAGCAAGATCTACATTTTTTGTATAGTAAGATTTGGTCCATCTCTTACGGTTTACTAGTTATGCAAAAGTCATTCAGAGTAAATAGGACTACAGGGGCTATAGCCAGAAAATTCAAGATATACATTTTATTTGCCATGAAAATATCATTAACATATGGCATTTTAATCAAAATTATTAGAGCCATTTTTAAGAAAAAAAATTTCCAAAAATTGTCCATGTAAAGGGTAGTTTCGGAGGAATCTTCACACACACGCACGCACGCACACACACACACACACACACGGACCTTTTTCTAAAAATGCTTATTTTGGATTCAGGGGGCCTCAAAACATATTTCCGGTGAAATCTCGACATCGAATTTTTGGGTGGAATACAATACTTCCCCTACTTACCAGTAGAGAAAGTAAAAATGTAAAGCCGAGAAAAACCAATTTTTCTACACACATGATTATCTGTTTGGTCTAAAACTGCCCTGCTGCATATGTCACACCTTTCCTCTTTTGTCTAGCAACCTCTCTTCTCAGATTGACAGCTTAACCACTTCTTTCTGCTGAATTTGGTTGATTTTGAGCCCTTCATGGCCTCTATTTGGTTCAAATACTGCCGAAAATTTAAGCAGAAAAGGGGAGTTTAAATGTTGCACTTATGGCATTTAAAGCCTGCGCTAGACCTTTAAAATGGCGGAATTTGAAGCATTTGTTTGGCACCCGATGACAAAGTAGGAGCAAGGGGGGAGGTCAGCAAGACCTGTGCCTGTGTGTTATGAAATAAGGAACAGAGGTCGAGAACGGCTCGTTGCTATAGTAACGGCGGAGGTGTTGCCAGCGTTAGTGACCGCTTTGGTTCCTTACAATTATGGTTTATTTTAATGTCTCATGTTGTGAGATGACATTGTTCTATTGTTCGAAGCTTGCAAAGGTGATTTCTTATATGCACCTGTTGAATACTTAGGGAAGAAGCTGTTAATTCCGAGTTTGCCCGCTTACCTGTCAATAACCAAATCTTTAAATTAGCTACCTAGGAGGGAAATCCACATGGCAACGGCCGTTTGCGCATTCTCGCTGCGCACATCACTGTCGGGCTTGTATCTATACACGAGTGATCTCCCCAATGTTTTCTCAGTTCTCTGTCAGCTTCAGATGAATGATGTTGTTGTGCTTTCTGTGATTGTTCAAAATGAGCTTTGTTATTTAAAAACCCCCGCCCACTCTGAGGTGAGAGGCTCGTTTGTTGAAACCTGCATAAATCTAGCGATGAACGAAATAAATATGAGAGTGTGTTGTTAAACGCTCAGCAATGGATACAGACGCCTAACTGTGTTTCTTTCCTGATCATTTCTCGTTCTTTGTTTGGTGACATTGTGTCTGAAGATCTGGCAACATGAGAACTACAAAGATCGTGATTAGACGTGACAAATGCGTAAACACCGGAGGTGATCATGGGGAGAAACCTTCAATTATGTAAGTGACATGCTTTTTAATCAAGTGTTTTTCCTATATTAGAGTAAAACGGTCGTTACTTCTTGGATAACCCTCGTAGCACTGTAACTCGATACATCAGCCAGCCGTGTCCAATCAAATCATTAATACTGTGTAACCAAAGTTAAAATCATAAGCAATTTTGTTGTGTCCTTGATGGCCATATCAAGAGCAGGGGATAAAGTCACGAGAAAACAAATTATTCATTTGATTTCGGGAGGGGGCATACATCTTGTATTCACCGGATCATACAAGAAAGCTTTCTCGTCACTAAACAATGGCCAAACGCAACCCCCGATCGTATAAAGTGCAATTGTTTAAACTTACAACAAATAGTTGATTCAAATCAACTACATTTGAGAAACAGTTTTATGTATAAACATCACCTTTAATTTCAAGCTCTTTCAGATTACTATATATGTTTACATGTTCCGCCATTAAACCCTCAATCAGTGGCCATTTTTCTTTGTTATCATTGGTTATTCCAAGTGAAGTCAGCCAACGTTGCCTCTATTTTCAGTCAGAGTAATTTCAGAGGGCTTACACAAAATACTGATTCAAATATCTGCAGTATGTTTTACGTTTCCGGTAAGCAGTAACGTTGCAAAAAGTTAAACAGCAAGATGTATTATATTTTCTATCTCGATAGTGAGTAAATAATTAACATATATTATATAAGCCTATTATCTATATGGCGATAAATTGGACAGCATTTTTCTCAGTATCCTGTTTCGTCCACATCTGCGGCGGACATCTTCAGAGGCGCGGTCGTAGCCCGCTCGAACTAAAGCAGAGCAGAACATAACAGCCCGGAAATAACTTCTAGTTATGACTCCGGCCGTGAAAGCCTACGCGCTCTCATACCCTTTAATGTTTCGTGTACTTATGTTAAAGAAGTAGGTAATTTATGGATGGGAGTTCATCAACTAGGTTTTTGGCGGTGGTATAGCGGAACACGCAGGTCCACTAGAAAATTACTTTCCACGTAGCGTTGTTTTGTTTTCTTTGTGGTCTCGCGTGGCTGGTTCGCCAACCAATGAAAGCCTGCGGTTATTAATTGACATGTGCCGGCGATAATAGATTCTTGAAGCAGTGTCTGAATGAAAGGAAAACAGGGGGGTCATGTAAACTTGTAGTGAGCAGGCATCCCAGAAAGACAGTTCCTGTGGAACTTTGGCACCAAGGCAAATTTACACAATGCATACATACGTACGTACATGGTATATAATATGAAGGTCAGCAGTAAACCGGGCTGCTTTTGTTTGTTCGGACCGAATGTAGCAGTAATTAGCATAATTCATTAAATTTGTTGGATCGTTATCTTGTTCAGGCTACAAACCCGTTCAGCAGCAGGTAACAATAGCCAAGATCAAATACAGAACAGGTGAAAGAGTGCGATATAAGTAACATTACGTCATCAATAAATGTTGCGGATCCAGTTAAGGCTATGGGTAGGCAAATCATTCATTGTCTAAACTAAATAAAGCACTTAAGATCCCGGAAGATTATTTTCGCTAAGGAGGGGCAGCATTAGAATTTGGAAAAAAAATCGTTTAACCACTGAATATAGTGGGGTGGCTCAGGCAGTAACGTCTGTGGCGCGCATTCGGGAGGTCACGGGTTCGATCCCCTTGGGCAGCCTTCCTGACCCATGGATTTTTTCTGCGGTTTTCCCGAGTCGCCAGGTGAATGCTGGGAAGGATTTCCATATCCTCCGAATTTCCAGTCCCTCCTTATCGTTACATTAATGATTTCATTTCACCTTTCATTCCGTTAGGTTTACTTCATTGTTGGAAGCGTCGGCGAGCGTCGCGGCAGCAGCACAACAGAGGCAACAAATGCTCTTTGGAAATCGCGTCCCCCAGATTGGCAGGCGAGCCACTGGATTCCGGGCCGAAGCCCGAAAGGGGGTGGGGAGGGGAGCTCAGCCAGCCTCCGCCGGGGAGCTGTTTTGAGGCCCTCTGAGTTCAAGAATAAAACATTATTACTTTCTCCACTACGCAGAGTAAGTGGGAAAGTATTGTATCCTACCCGAAGATTCCATATTGGAACTTCACCGAAAATACGTATATGTATTGAGATCCCCTGAATAAAAAACAGCATTTTTAGAAAAAGTCCGTGTGTAAGTTCTCTATAAACAGCATAACTCAAAAACGAAAAGTCGGTTATAAACCAAAGTTGGTATTTAAGTTTAATGTCTTTCAAAGATGCGACACGAAGATTTTGAAGAAAATAGCCCCACCCTAAACTACCCTTTACATGGAAAATTTTTCGAAAATTTTGATTTTCTTGAAAATGGCTCTAACGATTTTGATTAAAATGTCATATGTTTGAGATATTTTTATGACAAATGAAATGTATATCTTGAATTTTCTGGCTATAGCCCCTGTAGTCGTATTTACTCTGGACGACTTTTGCATAACTGGTAAACCGTTAGAGATAGACCAAATCATACTATACAGAAAATGTAGATCTTGCTAAAATATACAATTTATGTGTCAATAAATTTTCTTGTAGGGTGAGCCATTTCGGAGATATTCCTTGTTATGTGTGTGCGTTTCGGGAAACTTAGAACTTTCGTGAAATGGAACGTCGTTGTTCATTTTTACTTTCTCTGCTGGTAAGTAGGCGAAGTATTGTATTCCACCCAAAAATTCGATGTCGAGATTTCACCGGAAATATATGTTTTGAGGCCCCCTGAATCTAAAAAAAATTTTAGAAAAAGATCCGTGTGTGTGTCTTGTCTGTGTGTCTGTCAGTCTGTGGACAGCATAACTCAAAAACGAAAAGTCGGTTAAAAGCCAAACTTGGTATTTAAGTTTAATGTCTTTCAAGGATGCGACACGAAGATTTTGAAGAAAATAGCCCCACCCTACACTACCCTTTACATGGAAAATATTTCGAATATTTTGATTTTCTTGAAAATGGCTCTAACGATTTTGATTAAAATTGCATATGTTTTAGATATTTTGATGACAAATGAAATGTATATCTTGAATTTTCTGGCTAAAGCCTATGTAGTCATGTTTAGTCTGGATGACTTTTGAATAACTCATAAACCGTAAGAGATAAACAAAATCTTACTGCACAAAAAATGCAGATCTTCCTAAAACACACAATTTATGTCTAAATAAAATTTTTTGTAGAGTGAACCATTTCGGAGATATTCCTTGTTATGTGTGTCAGTTTCGGAAAACTTAAAACTTTCGTGAAATGGAACATCGTTGTTCATTTTTTATATGTTATGTGTGCAAAGAGAACGGCATCTCAAAGCGTTAAAACATTTGACTATCGCACAAGGCCTACTGTATTCCAATATTCCCCTTGTACCTACAAGGAAATAATAAGATAATTTGCACAAATGTTTATCTTAACTAACACGAAGAAGATAGAGGAATAAGAGTAGAGAAAGTCATGTGAGTGAGAAAGTAAAATGAGAATATCTTTACTTATATAATAATAATTAGTTGGTTGTTACATTAAATTCGCACATATATCCATGTTGTGATTCATTTGTCAGACTCTTGGGAGGTTAGGGGAAGAACCTATGTATTGCATGGCGAAATAAAAGCATGGTTCTGTACATAAACTAGCGCAAAGACACGCGACCTTGTGAAGGTATATTGTGTTACGGGTAATAAGGTCATGTGACCACGCCTCTAGGTGGGTTATATCTTACCCGTATTAAAGTTATTAGCGCGCAGTTTTAAACTGCATGAAGGGTAATTCAGGCTCAAGTTCCCGATTCTGGTTAATCGTCGACTACGCCCTATAATCGGAAAGCAGCCCAGTTCAATAACGGCCGTATCGACTGCAAGACTGAGAGGCCCAATTTTTGTGTATTTTCTTCCTGAGAGGCCTTTGTATTTCCAGCAGGACAAGAGGATCAGTGCTGCCGTGTGGTGGGCGATTGGGGATTTGCAGTTCTGTTACGTCATCGTTACGCGTTTGTCCACCTTTCTTTTCGTTCCGTTGTGTACAAATTACTATGCTCACTCTAAGCGCTGAAATCATTGCATTCATATCGATATTTCATCTGAAAAGCATGTTTTGGGATTCCCTTAGTGCAAAAGAAAAAATATTTGATGTGTTGCACTCACATGAGTATCTACTCTTGTACTAACCATTCTTACAAACCTTATTCCTATATCTTCTTCGTGTTAGTTAAGATAAACATTTGTACAAATTATCTTATTAGGCTTTGTGCGATAGTCAAATCTTTTAAAGCTTTGAAATTCCGTTCTCTTTGCACACATAACATATAAAAAATGAACAACGATGTTCCATTTCACGAAAGTTTTAAGTTTTCCGAAACTGACACACATAACAAGGAATATCTCCGAAATGGTTCACTCTACAAAAAATTTTATTTAGACATAAATTGTGTGTTTTAGGAAGATCTGCATTTTTTGTGCAGTAAGATTTTGTTTATCTCTTACGGTTTATGAGTTATTCAAAAGTCATCCAGACTAAACATGACTACATAGGCTTTAGCCAGAAAATTCAAGATACACATTTCATTTGTCATAAAAATATCTCAAACATATGACATTTTAATCAAAATCGTTTGAGCCATTTTCAAGAAAATAAAAAATTTTCGAAAAATTTTCCATGTAAAGGCTAGTTTAGGGTGGGGCTATTTTCTTCAAAATCTTCGTGTCGCATCCTTGAAAGACATTAAACTTAAATACCAACTTTGGGTTTTAACCGAGTTTTCGTTTTTGAGTTATGCTGTCCACAGACTGACACACACAAGAACCTTTTTCTAAAAATGCTTCTTGGATTCATGGGGCCTGACAACATATTTCCGATGAAATCTCGACATCAAATTTTTGGGGGGAATACAATACTTCCTTCTACTTACCAGTAGAGAAAGTAAAAATAGTGCAAAAGATGTCAATTTTTCAAATTTCACAAATGGGTTACCTTAAAGAGGAACTAGATACGATATGGACAGGGTCTTCCAAGAGAAATTTGGATAACGCGTGCATTGTTGTTGTTGTAGTGTTTAACGCCCGCTTTTACTACTACGGCTCCGCAGGCGGTGACACTGATGATACATGAAGATGGAGCACCGGTGGAATGAGATGGCGGGGGAAACCGGAGTACCCGGAGAAAACCCGCCCTGACGCCGCTTCGTCCACCACGAATACCACATGCGGGTCCCTGGGATCGAACCCGGGCCGCCTAGGTGGTAGGCGAGCGCGCTAACCGCTCGGCCACGGCGCCGCCGGATAACGCGTGCATTGCTATTATTTAGAGGAAGTAAGAGTTATCAGGCATGTAGGTAATTGCCATTTCTCAATGAAAAGGGTGCAAGGAGAGTGACATAACAAAAGCAGAAGCACTTGTAAAGTTCTCTCTGAAACCGGTAAATGCGATTTTGGCAATGCTCCAAGTTTTCGGGTCTTCTTTCCTATGCACACTGGTGCTGCTAAAATGTTGATTACGTAACTGCCTGCACGTATTTGTCTTCGCGGTGCATTAGCAATGAACATGTTTTGCAACATGCAACACCCTTCTGTAAAATCTAAACCTGTTCCACCACCCCCCCCCCCCCCCCAAGATTTCGCTTATGGTAACGCAGGACATCACAGCAGTAAGGAAGTAAAGAATTTCCCTTTATTGCACAACAGCTTCTTTTAAAGATAGCAAAACTGGTGAAAAACTTCGTCGAAATAAGTATACTGTATTATAATTGTAATTCTTTAAAGAAGGGGGATGTTTTATTCACTAAAATAATGAATTATAGAAGTTTTTTGAGGTTATTCTAACGCATGCGCAGTTGAATGTTGTTATGCACTTCTGCAATTTTCGTAGATTGTTTTTAGGGATCGAATTTTGTCGATTTTTTATTTACGTTATGTCACTGATGTCTGATATTTAAATCCTGTATTTGTTATTCCATTGTACATACAAGAATCGATATTTGCGCCTTCAACTCTGAAATTATTGATTTTATTGTTAAGTTGGTCCTGACACAGACAGATAGTATATATGCTGTAACCTTAAAAATGTAGACTTTCAAACATAAGAAGAGAAATTTAATTCATTAGAATGTCATTTAAAATATTAACATTGTTATTAAACTCGAACTATTGTGGTAAGACCTTGGGAGGAAGGGTAATATTAAAGTACCCTAAGGTGGAACTGCAACTACAGTGGGTCCCTAACAGGTGCATGCAGTCCGACGGAGTGCCAGGGTCACCACAGAGAGCTCGCCATCGGCCAGTTCCGGCTGAGAAATCAGTCCCCCTGGGATAGTGGCCAGCCGAACGCAGCGCCTCCCATCAGCCGAGCGCCCTATTTCCAGAGCGCAAGCACGTCGGGGAATCCGCTGACTCTTACAACCTAGAAAGATCGAATAGAGAGAGTGAAATGAATTGTAATGAAAGTGAAACGGGGGATGAAGTAAAATATCCTTCCAAACATTCGCCTGAGTGACCTAGAAACACCCCTGGAAGGTCGGCCGCGGGAATCGAACCCACGACCTCCCGAATGCGGGCTTCACCGTTACGCCTGAGCCATCCCACTTAGTAACATGCAGTAGATAGAGAAATAAGAATAGTTTGCGAAAGATAAATATATCAAAATAAATGATGGTAGGTAGAGAAGATCGTGTGAATGTAACACGACATATATCTGTTAGTTCACGGCTCCTCAGAATGTGCACCTCTAGAGCTATTTGAGGTTTTCAAAGCGAACATTGGATAAGAACTGCAATAGCGTTTGCTAACCATGCATAGATTTTTGCAACAGCATGCTCATTAAGCTTAAAATGCATTGCAACCTGCAGGCCAGTGTACCTGGGTTCATAAACATTTAATTGCCTACTTCTGTCCCTTTACGAGACAGGATGTTAGACACGCTAATGATACCTGACATTTACCCTTTGTTTATAATGGCATTTTGACCCCAACGCTATCTTGATCACCTTTGTCGGAAGGTTTAGATTACGTAACTGTCCGATTCCTCGTAATTCATGTTTCTCATAAAAAGCACGGTTAAGGGATTTCATTAGCAACCATCTTTATATGCACGCAGTGATTCTCTCCAATTTTTATGGAAACCTTTAAACATGTGGAGTAATTTGCATTTAGGAGAAATGCATTTGAAAACTATGGATACCTCCGGTTGTA
Organism: Tenodera sinensis; assembly: GCA_030765045.1. Classification (NCBI taxonomy): domain Eukaryota; kingdom Metazoa; phylum Arthropoda; class Insecta; order Mantodea; family Mantidae; genus Tenodera; species Tenodera sinensis. Next base: position 160,495,567 of record CM060967.1, on the reverse strand, counting down.
AATAGTCAACTGTCCTCATATGTTGGAAAATATATACCGAATAGGAATATGTATGTCCAGGAATAATTGGTTAAAGTAAACTAGATAGTTAATGGCTGGACTTGCCAAACTCATGCTTTCAAATTTACTTTCTGAATCTGTAAGGACGGGCTGCCTAGGTGAAGTTTTGTAACACCATTATTAGTGTTATTTTATTTTATATAAAATACGGTGTAAAATAATGTATACCAGTCTACCAAAGAGATTTCCACAATGTTGGAATAACTTACTAAGTTGGATTATGAGTCAATGACAACCTGTGGAAGGGGGGCTTAAGTACCAGACCTGAAGCGATCTTTTGTGCCTTTGCCTCCGGGAGGAACGTTGAGGCGAATGGATCTGGACAGAGTAGAGGGCAGGGCCCCTACCACGGCGGAGGCCGATTTACCCCGATTCCTCTGTCACACCTTCAGATTTTTCTCCCAAGAGGGGCTGCGGCTCGGAAATAGCTGTCCCCCCCCCCCTCGGGCTTGTCACATTCCATGGGGGGCCTGAAAGCCAGTGGCTCGCCTTGCAATCCGGATTTCCAGACCGCATTCGTTCCCCCTGGCGTGCTGCTGCCGCGACGCTCGCCTACGCTTCCAACCCTGGAAGAAACCTTAGGGGATGAACGGTTAAATTAAATTATTAATGTAACGAAATGGCGGGACAGGAAATCCGGAGGATATGGAAATCCTTCCCAGCATTCGCCTGGCGACCTGGGAAACCTCCGAAAAAACCCATGGATCAGGAAGGTCGGCCCCTGGGATCGAACCTGCGACCTCCTGAATGCTGATATCAATTGCAGTGTTTTCTATGCCCAAAAGACGGATAAGGAAACGAAAGGGAGGGGGGGGGGTAAGATAGAACAAGTTGTGGTTTTTAGTCCTTTGATGGAGATGAGATCGCCAGTTAATGGATATCTTGTGGAAGTAAAACTTGTTGTAGTTTTTGCGAGCAGCAATATAATTACACTGTTCAATAAGGCAGTACTTAACCGCAACTAGTACAAATTATAGTCATCAATGCCGACACCAGAGACCAGTTATGCAAGTTCTGGCGATCTTCAGACACTGGCAATGGCGGAATGCAGCGAGCTTGCTGGTTGGGGCAAGGGTCAACTCGCGATTCTTAACCAATCAATCACTCATGTTGACAACGGCAGTAGGATATCGGCGATTCTTGCCTTTCAACATTCTGTTTTCAATCTTACGCTAGTCCTCTAGTAATCTTGATCTGAAACACTTTCTAACGACTTTAATGACACGTGGTTTTTTGGAAGCAAAAAATTGATCTACATATATCTCAGCCCCATAAAAACGAATTTTCATATTAAGAAACTTATTCATACAATACCTACACAATAGCCAATAGTTATGCATAATACGCTGGATACTATAAAGAACCCAAAATAAACAAAAAAAAAAAAAAATAATAAAACCACCGGCGGTGTTGAACAAAAGCAAGTAGAGAAAGCTGTGTGAATGTAAGACGCATTTCTATAGAAAATTGTACGAATTCTTTGTAGAAGTGGGGCAGAGAAAGAAATGCGATTATGTTTTGTAAAAATCTGATGTGTTACACTCACATGACTTTCTCTACTCTTGTACTAACCATTCTTACAAACTCTTATTCCTATATCTTCTTCGTGATAGTTAAGATAAACATTTGTACAAATTATCTTATTGGTTATGTCCTTGTAGTACAAGGGGAATATTAGAATACAGTAGGCTTTGTGCGATAGTCAAATCTTTTAAAGCTTGTAGATTCTGTTCTCTTAGCACACTTAACAACGATGTTCCATTTCACGAAAGCTTTTTTACCGAACTCACACACATAACAAGGAATATCTCCGAAATGGTTCACCCTACAAGAAAATTTATTGGGACATAAATTGTGTATTTTAACAAGAACTACAATTTTTGTATATTATGATTTGGTCTCTCTCTAACGGTTTACTAGTTACGCAAAAGTCTCCAGAGTAAATACGAATACAGGGGCTATAGGCAGAAAATTCAAGATATACATTTCATTTGTCACAAAAATATCTCAAACATATGACATTTTAATCAAAATCTTTAGAGCCATTTTCAAGAAAATCACAATTTTCGAAAAATTTTCCATGTAAAGGGTAGTTTAGGGTGGGGCTGTTTTCTTCAAAATCTTCGTGTCGCATCCTTGAAAGATATTAAACTTAAATACCAACTTTGGTTAACAGACTCAGAACACCTCTGTGATAGTATCGCTTGTACAGATGGGGATCATTTGCATCCCAATATACGGACAGCACAAACAACTTGCAGACCGGGTAGTTAATTAAACAGGTGCATAAGAAATGCAAACAACTGTACAATCAGTTCGACTAATCCTCTCTGTGTGACTCAGGCCTTTGGGAGTTCATTCAGCTCTCATTGTAAACAAAATAAGTTGAGTTCCTATAGCATTATGTTCTACAGAAAAGAACCAACTCATTTGATATCACTGAGCTACTCTAATGCTTAAAATGCGGTGCATCTAAGTCGCCTGAGAAGGTGGTTCTTAAATATTGCATAACGCCATGTTGTCATTGTTAGTGCAAGATGCGCTCGACACACCTTCCCGTTACAGTCGAATCTATGTTCGTTGCACATTTTCTCAACACTGGAAACATTGTCAAAGGGTAACAGGTAGAGGGGACACCTCGCTCCCTTAGACCTACACAGATCTATTGTGGCTACCAACCCCCAGGAGGCAGGGATGAAATGAGGGAACCGAAGGTGCCACACAGGGTCGCAGCTAGATGCGTGGAAGTCCCTAACAAGTGCTGAGATATCTTAATCCTGGCGCCAGGCCCCGAAAAGCAGCAGTTCCCGTCGCACTGAGGCCTCCCCCCCCCCCCCCCCGACGGAGGACAAGGCCGGCCAAGCGTCACCTAGCGTCGAGAACAACAGTTGCCATGCGCAATCATCCGCGCCATCCGTCCGGCACTGCCAACACTACACGCCCTAAAGTACACAAGTGGCGTGGGGAAACCATGGAGAAACCCATGCAAGAGTGCGTGGCCACGGCGATCGAACCCCCGACCTCCCCAATGCGGGCCACAGACGTTACCGCCTGAGTCACCCCGCTCGGTGGAAACATTGTCAATTGCAGAGGAATCACACGCGATATATTTGTGGCGTCCCATATTAGTTTAATCAGATTGAGAACACAGTGATATGGCGGTAATCTGAGGGCTTTGTGACCATCGCCTTTTGCCATTTACGACATTACCACGCTTAATTGACTTCCCTAATATGATTCAAAAGCACGGCATTTATAGGAATGTCATTTGGTTAATTCCAAATTATGTTCTTCCGTGAATATGATCATTTACTCCAACTATGAGGGAGAAAATAGGGAAGACTTGGAACGCTCCACATTTATGTGTCGTTTATCATTTATTTTCATTAATTGGGCAACATCGTTAAAACTGAGCATCTCTCAGGATACAAGTCTGTGCAGTAAAACGAGTAAACTGTTTGGCAAGAACAAAATCCGTGCTTCGTATTCATGGACTGAATTGACACGCCCATTGATGCAATGCATCTTTACTTTTAGAATGGTACAATATGAGCTGATAGATTAGATAGAGGTGAACACAAGCCATCTGTTGGATAATTTGTAAATTAGGTATTTAAACGCGAAAAACCAACCTCGGCGGATCGGATCATGGCATTATTCAAAGGCAATTGGCATCGGATTTCATCGGATCTTGGCAGCCAAAGGGATAACTGCAGTTCAGTACCACGGTGGAGTTCATGATGGCTCCTGAGTGGAAAATAAAAAACTCATGTTGCACTCATTAGACTTTTCCTACTCACTCTTCCGCAAACAATTCTTACGAAAGCTTATTTCTGGCAAACCTTGAGCTAAATTCATGTCCAAAAAGTGTAAGATTTGGACGCGTTCCATAGTTTGTAAAGAATCATCCGCCTATCCAACAGCATTCTCGTATAAAGGGAACTGCAAAACTTGAGCTAAATCTTCATTACAGAAACTAGAAGGACGATGCAGAAGTGTCACTGTTTGGTAAACATCTTACCTGTTGCGTGGATCTGTACACTGAAGTCCTCTTCCTCACTGTCAGCGCTATTTCTTCCTCACTACGTAATATTTACGTGCGAGGCGTATTGTTAAACTGGTTAACTTGGTTTTTTATGAGCAAATCTGGTCTTTCGTTTTTTTCCCTAGGGCGTCTTCCCCTTATTCAGAGGTTACCCTCATCGCCCGGCCGCTGCGTCCTCCAGCCGCAGCCAAGGCCACGGAGGAGTGCAGGTTGGGGGTGGCGGGGGTCAGCACGCCGACTCCCCCGATCGTAAGGCGACTACTTTGACCTTTTAGGGAAGCTACCTTTCTATCAGGATAGCTCCTCAATTGGCACCCCAGGGACCTAACGAGGCTGAGTGCACCTCGTACCAGACCTCCCAGCGGGGGAAAAATCCCATGCCGGTACCGGGGATCGAACCCGGGTCCTCCGCGCCACGGGCAGGCGCTACCACTGCGCTACGGAGGCGGTCTCTTTCGTTTTAATGATCTAAAAAGCACTGGTATAAACCTAGATCTAATTTCTGGATAAAGAATACTCTCGTGCAAGATGCAGTAACCTCTTTAATTGTTCCTCTCAGCCGTGATTTCACCATGTTTCTGTGTGTACTGTATTGTAGCTTATTTTCGTACACACGTAATTATTGTGCTGTTGATAAGGCATTTGGCTCTTGATATTAATGGACTTTCAGGATCCAGTGCTTTCTTTGGAAGTTTGCTCTGTTACTGGGTAGTTGTATTGCACGTATCTATTTCACTGATAAGCAAGTCATCTAGTAACACATGCTTCCTCGTTTCTTCGCTCTGCAGCGCGCGAGATGAGCCGAGTTTGACCGAGTCGCCATGATCCAAGGTGCGATTTTAAGCTTTGAGGGGTCCTTTCTTGGACCCTGAAAGATCGGATTGAAGTAAATGCAGCGACCGGAAATTGCAGGGTTGTAATTATCGTTCCCAGTATTTGCCTGGTGACCGGGAAACCTCCAAAAAAACCTATGGGTCAGCAAAGTCGGCCCACGGGAATGGAACCAAAGACCTTTGGAATGCGAGCCTCACACGTTACCGCGGATCTGTAACAAATCGCTGTGATTCTTCAGCTTGTCGTTTATTGGGTTTCGTACGTAACTTACAATTACGTTTTATTCATATAGTAGTTCTACGATGCAAATGAAATACAGATTTCGAAACTCAATTTGCGTTGTCTGCCATTTGAACTGCAGAGCCTGGAAATTGCCTACAAGGAGGAAACAGGCCTCGGATGTTAAGAACTGGATGCAGTGGCAATTTGCCTCTCGTTTAAAGCATAAAAAAAGGAAAAGAAGTTGAAGTGCGGCGAGACTCCACCGCTGGGTGGTCCAGAAAGAATGAACATCTCTGCAATTTCTGTATCATCTACCTTGTGGTGCTCTTCAGTCAATAACTGGCTTCTCTGTACACAACAGAAATGTTACCAATCGTGCAGCGTATGGAGAGTTTTTGCGTTTGCACGCATCCAAATGGAAAATTATTGCCGTTTCTCCAATTATCCTGTTCACCTTCAAGACTTTCAACTAAAACAGTTCTCTTAAAACAGTTTTCGTCATAAATCTCGGCTGTTTTGAAATTATTGCAGAACGAACAAAACAACATAAATTGCGCCTGTGAAAGTGGAGTTTAAGTTGTAAATTGAATCAACAGCGCGGTATCTGTAAAAGGATCTAAGACTCCTTCCATATTTAGAAATCGGAAGGAGCAATTAACAATGGAAAAGGAAACATCTGAACTGAGTTGTTTGCCCAGTGAGTCTGCTGTTTGTAATTATTTAGTTTCAGAGTATCGTGTTTTTTATTTTCATATTATATTAGCATTTAACAATAAAATAAATGTTTTGCTAGCTATTTATATCATAAAAATATACATTTATTTCAGTATTATTTTAGTTTCTTTTTAAAAATCCATAGAATTATAGTCTAAAGTAACCCCTTCATCAGACCGGCGTACCACCTCTTATTTAACGTGGGCCCTCCCCATCCTCTACTCAAGCACATTTGATTGCAGTCGCTGGGATTAAACTTGCCTTTTTGCTTTGAATGGATGCCTACTCCATTTCGCCTGGCCTTTAATAATCATACCTATTTGAGTTACTTCCTTTAAAGTTGCAGCGCGGTTTACACAAGCCGATATTTTCAACATGCAAGTGGTGATTCAAGACAGTCTGCGTATGTGTCCGACAGACTGTAACATAGAACAGAGACTATTGACTAACTCAGCTACATGTGACTTGTGTAAACCGCGCTGCAACACGACGTGGGAATTAGAAATATTCGGTTCTCCTAAAGCGCTCAATAATTTTTTCCATGTCTGTACATACTATTGTATACAAACACACATCGTCTTCATATTAATTGAGTAAACATCTGCAGAAATTATCTTACTGTATATTTCGTTGTCGGTGTAAGGAAAATAAGCGAATGCTTTAAGCGACAGTCAAATCGTTTAAGAGCTGGTTGCCGTTTCGTGACTTAGAAATTCCATTCTCTTTGCATTGCCAGTAAATAAATAAAAAAAATAATAATAAAAAAAAAACGACAACGGCTTCCTGTTTGAGAAAAAAGTATTTAAAAATTCAAACCGGTAACAAGGAATACCTTGAAAATGATGAACTCCACAAAACATTTTATTTGACATTATTTGGATGCTTTAACGACATCTGCATGTTCTGTGTTGTCAGATTCTGTCTACCTTACCACTTTCATCCAGAATATTTAATTAGTCATTAAAATATCTTAAACATTCAATCAAAATTTCAATCAAAATCGTGGTCACCGTTTTTTAGGAAATCAAAATTTTCGAGAAGTTTTCCACATAAAGAGAAGTTTTGGGTGGTGGAATTTTCTTGAAAATCTTCATTTCGCGTCCTTAGAATGCGTTGAATTGCAAGACCAATTTTGGTATTCAGCCGACTTTTTGTTTTTGAGTTATGCCCATTCAAGGGACCTCAAAACTTTTATTCCAATGAAATCTCGGTATGGAATTTTTGGGTGGAAGGCAATAGGTACCTTCTGTATATGCGTCGAATGAGCATTCCATAAACTTGTAACGCAGAGATAGTGGTGATTGTGGAGATACTATGGCTGACACAACATATAATGGCGTGTGGCTCAACACAACATCCAATAGAGGCTTGCCACGGCTTGCTGTGTTGTATAAACACGCTGTGAAATCATCCCCTTAAAATTTATTTGCAAAGCAGTAAAGAGAATAAGTAGTGGTCAAGCTGTGAGCCGCCATTAAGTTTTGTGTCTGCCATACCTGTTTTATTTGACGGATCGTGTTGTGGAGCTTGTGTACTAAGGTTCTGGGAGAGCTTGCTGTCCAAGATAACGCCATGTTGAAGCGGGAACAACTGTATCTGTGCTGAGCGCGAGGTTACCAGGAAGTAACGTCTGTGATCTACATTAGGGAGGTCCTGGGTTCGATTCCCGTGGCTTACCTTTCTGAACCAATATTTTTTTTTTTTTTTTCGGGTGAGTGCTGGGAAAGTTCACTGCATCCCCCGAATTTCCGTTCCTTCCATTTCACTTCACTTCTCATGTGAACCTTTCTCCGCTTCATTCTTTCAGGGCTGACCCGCGTCCTCAGGTGTCTCGGAGGCTGCATGGCAGGAAAATCAGGTGGCTCCCTCTAAACCTCCCTGGCCCGTCTTCCGAGCCTCCCACGAGTTGTGCTCTTATCCAGCCGACTGTACTACACGCCAGCAGGGAGCTTCAATCTGGAACTGTTGAAGACCCTGCCCTCTACTCTGTGAGAGCTCCTCGAGCGGCCGCCCTCTGTCTCCTCTCACCTTATCCCATCGTCTATAGGTACGAAGGCCACATCCAAGTCCTCGTGCATTTGTTTATATGTATGTATGTGTTGTTTTTTAATTTTTTATGTAAATTTCAGAACAAAAAGACAAGAAGGAAAGAAGAAACGAAAAGAAAAATTTTTGACAACGCATCCTGGCAACACAGATGTTGAACTTTTATTATTATAATAGCGGTTCTTTATTGCGCATTTCTAGTTGGCATTTCCTACATTCGGGAGGTCGCGGATTCGATTCCCGTAGCCTACCTTCTTTCGGTGGTTTCTTCGAGTCACCAGGCAAATGCTGGAAAGGATTTCAATATTCTCCGAATTTTCTGTCCCTCCATTTCGTTATGTCAATCATTTAATTGCACCCTTCATGCCCTTAGGTTTCTTTCAGCGTTGAAAGCGCCGGCGAGCGTCGCGGCAGCAGCGCGGAAGAGGGAAAATGTGCATTCTGGAAATCTCGTTCACCGGTTTTAATATTTATTCCACGGAAGCTTTTGTAAGCTAATAGGGAAACTGTTGGTATATACCTCCAATGTAACAGCTTGAGTAATGCAGTAATTGCACGTTTAAAACCATTGTTATAAGTCATTATTCCAGTTTTTGTTCGTAAAATGTTAGTGCATGAAAGCAAGTGGGGACCACTACGCTCGTAAACACAGCCCACATGCCTCCTCCCTCTGCTCTCCTTTTGTGTGCACCGAGAGGGCAACTGCAGGGAGGCAGATTCATTGCTCTGTGCCCAAGCAATCAGATAAATGTAATTGTTGGGTTGTTTGTTTTCGCAGTGGCTCGAGGAGCAGTAATCAGGTTCACAAAAGCGGAACAAAGTGGTACATAGGGGCATTGTATGAACTTGAAACACTCCATTCAGATAACGAAATAAAGGCAACAAACAGTCCGAGACATTGTAGATTAGGAGAAAAGCTTGCTTCCGCAATTATTGCTGTTCGCACGTAAGATTTAAGCCAAACGAGGGAAGAATATGCAACTACCGTTTGTCACGAGATTGGAGAGATGTTTTCGGCATCTTGATTTCAAATATTCCACACGAAGACCATAAATATTGTGACGCCGGGCACGGTGCACAGCAAAGGGGCCAAGTACATATCAAACCGGTGAGCAAACAAACTTCCCCACACCACTCACACAAGCGAACACGTGACTTCGAGCGGCAACACGAAAGATTTCCAGAGCCTTCGAGAAAGCTCAGGCTACGTCATGGCCAGCGTGCATATGGAGTCAAGAAAGGTTCGTGAGACGTCGTGTGTGTGTGTGTGTGTGTCGTCGCGTTTTAACGAGCGTCGAGTGATTGTATCGTCGAAGTTAGTATATGAGAGACAGAGAAACTGAAGAAAGACTGAAGGGACTGAGTGAGAAAACAGTTGTGAGTTGTAATATCACGAAACACTAGATTGTTAATGTCAGTGAAAGAGAACTATGTTTTTGTGCAAAAGTTTTAGAAGAAAGTTGTTGTTAGCTAATGCTGGATTTCTGACAATGAAGTCATTAATCCTCTTGCTCTCCAATATTTTTCACTGATGATATTGAAGAGAGCAATAGCAGTAATAGTAACCGCTTTTTAGAGAGCACCATATTTTCATGTTTTGGCGGTCACATCACTCTCTCACAACCCCCAGAATGTCTGGAGGACCACACCTGTCGTTGGTTTACGGGTCTCACCGACCTGACCGGGAGAATTATCAAAATAAATTCACCGACCATATCCTCTGATTACCAATCAGAGGACGTATTACATGCCATGACAGGTCAGCATGTTAGGGGTTAAGATTTTATAGAGAAATTAGATAAATGGAGAGGTTGGAAAAATAAACACTCCCTAACCCTCGGGAACCCTAATAGCATCGGGGTCGGAAGAGAACAAGAGATGACCAAGGTAAGGTCAGATAGAAAAGTTACAGTGAGGAGCAAAACACTAGTAAGTGGAAGTAATGAAGAAAGTAAAGTGACATAAAAGTAACTTGGTTGGACTTTCGTCGTCTTTGCCCCAATACAAACTTAGAAATATTGATTCGGTAGCAGTGTCTTGCTGTGCTATACAGAACAAAATATGGTGGACTGTATACCCTTACAGATTCATTGGGTTTTGAAGATGTACACAAAGGGAATATTCACATCAGGGGGGAGGATTGACAATTCTAATTTAACAGATCCCTGGAGGGGATTATGTCGTAATGCAACAAATGAAGGAAAACAATGGATAAATTACTTTTGTGATTCCAACAATGAAGAGCAAGTATCCTGGCAAGATATATTTCTGAAAATATCCGAAATTGTATTTATGTGTTGTATAACTCCCTTTTTTTATGCTAAACAATTCTATTTTGAATTGCTACTGATTTCTAATATTCCCCTTCCACCAACAAGGAAATAAGCGATAAAATAATTTGTAAAAATGTTTATCTGAACACGAAGAAGATATAGCAATAAGAGTTTGTAAGAATTGTTAGTGCAAGAGTAGAGAAAGCCATGTGAGTGCAACCATTAATAAAATGCACATTACTTATGTACCTATTATGGAATTACGTAGAAGTTTGTGAACATCAGCAATGATTCTGTTTTCCCATAATGCCAAGGGCAAAAGGAATTGAGGGTTAGGACAAAAAAGATACACGCGTTTACTTCTTGGCACTTTAATAGGTAGCAATTTTGCAATCCGCAGAATAAACCCTATTGGGCTAATAGTATCAATAATATAAGTGATAGTTTTTTCAATGCAGAACATTCCTTTAAATGGACCTGCACTTACACTAACATTACGAAAGAGACTAGTCGTATTAGATTACGGCATAGGATATACATGTAACGTTCTAATCCACCATTGGATGTATACACTTCGTGAGACCATACTTTAGATGTGTATGTTCTTTGTCAGAGATGGTTCAACAGGTTTCCTTTGGAACTTCAATGTTTCCTTCTCCAATGTGGCCCTTAAATCTTATATATTTAAACGAGCAATTCTTGTATATAAATATATTTATTCCGCGCAACTTGGAAAACGGCTCTAACGATTTCGATCAAATTTTGTATTCAGATAGGGTTTTGCTTTTTAAGTTCATCTATATCGGTGTAATTCCTGAAAAAACGCGATTTTACATTAAAAATAACATTTTTACTCCCGCTTTTACAGTGCAATTCTTGTATATATATTCCCGGTATTTCAGAAACGTCTCTAAAGATTTGGTTAAATTTTTGTATACATGCATATTATACGCACAGTGTAGGTATTCTAGACTCACTTTTAGGCAACACATTCACATCTCTTTCTCTACACACTCTTCTATAAACAATTTTTCATAAAAAACGTGAATTTAAAACACACACACACAAAACCTTTTTTTCCCCAGTTTTAAAATAAGTCATACCATGTTCTGTATGTTTGAAATATAAATACTATTTCATTCACACTGTTTTCTCCTCTCACTTTTAGGCAACACATTCACATCTCTTTCTCTACGCACTCTTCTACAAATAAATCATACAATTTTCTGTATGTTTAAAATAGAGATGCTGCATATTACATTCACAGTGGTTTGTCTACTTAAGTACTTTTAGGTAACATTCACGTCTCTTTCTCTACTCACTCTCCTATAAACAGTTTTCCATAAAAACATGATTTTACACCAAAAATCATTTTTACCCCCACTTTTAAAATAAGTCATACCACGTTCTGTATGTTTGAAATAGAAATGCTATTTCATTCACACTGCTTTCTCCTCTCACTTTAAGGTAATACATTCACATCTCTTTCTCTACTCACTCTTCTACAAAGAAGCCATACAGTCCTTCGTATGTCTGAAATAGAAATGGTACATATTATATTCATACTGTTGCCTCTACTCACTTTTTGGTAACACATTCACATTTCTTTCTACTCACAAAAACAGAGAGGAAACGCGTCGAGCGAAGCTCGGTCGCCCAGGTACTTCGTTTTTATATTGGAAGACTAAGCTTGTCGCAATCTTTTTATATCCAGTCCTTCCTGTCTCTTTCTTTTCGTTCGTTTTAAATGGAGCTTAAAGCATGCTTTCCTAGATAATCTTCTTAACCAGACTGTATTGTTATGAAGAGAACCTAAATACGATTGAACTTTCCGAGCAAAAGTGTTTAGGATTCTTTTTACAATCACTAAAAATTTGGAGCTTGCAAACGCCTTAAATAAGTATCTAAATATGCGAGTTCCCAAAAATCTCAAGTAATTTATTACCTAAAAGTTAACACAATTTGTTAATTACACAATGAGATCTAAAGACCCTTAAAAACCGGAAGTAAATCTCCTCTGTTTCATACTTTCTTTTGTTTATCCAACAATAATCCTTTTGCAAGCTTTAATACTTTAATTTTTAGTTTGTTCTTTTCTTCTTTAGTTTTGTTTCCTTCTCCTTTCTGTTTTAGCACTTTAGTTGCTGGAGCAGAACTAAAGGTATTATTTAACCTCGCAGCTTCCTCTCTTTCCTTTACGATATCGAGGTGCTGTGTTGATAGCCCACTCCGCATCATCACTTAATTGCCCACTTTTAACACTTGCAATGCACCTATCTGCTGTCGAGGTTGAAGTCATTGGTTCAAAACCGATCTCAAGCCCTCCTGGAAAGATTAAAACTGCATAAATTGTTTTATAGCGGAATACAATTATATTAATTTTAATAAATCGTGAAAATATGTGTTTAGTTTTTCTCTGATTCTTACCTGTAATTGTTGTAACGGATGAGTTTGACTCCGCCTGCAGAATATCCAGGCTTTCCTTCTTCCATTGTTTTAAAACAACTTGATTATTGCTAGTTCGTTTCAAATCATTTTTGGACTTAATTCTTGCTTTTAACTTGCTTATTTTTTACTTTCTCTACTGGTAGGGGAAGTATTGTATTCCATCCAAAAATTCGATGTCCAGATTTCACCGGAAACACCTGAATTAAAAAAAAAAAAAAAAAAAAAAAGGAAAAAGGTCTATGTATGTGTGTGTGTGTGTGTGTGTGTGTGTGTGTGTGTGTGTGTGTGTGTGTGTGTGTGTGTGTGTGTGTGTGAGGACAGCATAACTCAAAAACTAAAACTCGAAGTTGGTATTTAAGTTGAATGTTTTTCAAGGATGCGACATGAAGATTGTGAAGAAAGTAGCCCCACCCTAAACTACCCTTTACATGGGAAATTTTTCAAAAATTTTGATTTTCTTGAAAATGGATCTAACGATTTTGATTAAAACGGTATATGTTTATGATATTTACATGCCAATTACGTTTAATTTTTTGGGAATATCCTATGGAGTCATTTTCACTCTGAGGGACAGTTGTGTAACTGATAGACGAAACATCCTATGTAAGGTGTCTTCATCTTGCCTGCGTATGATAACGCTAAACACAATGTGAATGAGGTAATAGTGATCCCCTCTCATTACCGGAAGTCTGATAACGTAATCAAAGCGCTGCGTAGAACAGAATGTTGTGCAAACCACAACCGGGTTATAACTGAAGACCTATAAAACCGACCCCAAATTAAATTTCCACGAACTTCATCCTTCATCCTTCATCCGGCATAGCTTCAATTTATGATAAAGCCTTATAGCTGTATTATATAGATGTAAAGGATATCAGTATAATGGTGCAAGTGCACGATTATCTACTTTCATATATGACTAGGGCTAGGAAGTTCATGCATTTGCATGTTTTTTCATGCTTTTACATTATGTGCACGAATTACGGAATTTTCAGTTATTTGGACATGATTTTATGGTGCATATAACCGCATATTTTCTTGATTTTTGATAAATGTATATTATTTCAATACTATAGCCCCTATATTGCATATTTTAATGATTTTTATGGCTTTTTATTACTTTTTTCTATCTGGATAACATTTTTCATATTGGCAGTACTGCACATGATGATGCAATTCACGAAGATTTCAATATTATTGCCCCTATATTGCATATTTTATTGATTTTTATGCTTTTTTTTTTTTTTTATTTTTTCATCTGTATAATATGTTTCATATTGGTAGCATTTCTGAGACAATGGTTCTTTCCCATTGGTAGATAGATTTGTGTCCAGTACGAAGATAATTTTTGTTAAATCTCCTAAAAGAGTTAAGTTGTTTAGATCAACAGCACCTAATATCCGACTTCCTACTGCACCAGTGTTAACTCGATGGGGAACATGCGTCGATGCAGTTTTATGTTATGCTGAGCACATAGAAATAGCCGAAGAGGTTATTAATTCATTGGACTCGAATGATGCTTCATCAATAGAAACTGTGCAAAATATTCTGTCAGGCACTGGGTTAAAGAAGGATCTTAGTTTCATATCTGCCCATTTTTCTTTCTTACCAACAGCCATAACGACATTGGAAGCTGTAGGATCTCCTTTGCATGAACCACTTACTGTCTTTGAAAAAACAATATGTGATCTAAGTTCGGTTCCTGGTAGCATAGGACAAAAAGTGAAAGACAAAGTGAATTATGTAATTTCAAAAAATTCTGGTTATAAACAGATGTGCGGTGTTCGAGACATAGTCAAAAGAAAACCATGTCTCACCAAGAGACTTGACTCTGTGTGTGTGTGTGTGTGTGTGTGTGTGTGTGTGTGTGTGTGTGTGTGTGTGTGTGTGTGTGTGTGCGTGTGTGTGTGTGTGAAGCGGTTAGCATCATTTAAATATGCTCCGATAACATCTTGTGACGTGGAGAGAAGTTGTTCACGTTACAAAAGTGTTTTGCGAGACAACAGACGATGCTTTACAGTTGAAAATTTGTGCAAAGTGTTGGTTGTGAACTGCAATTTAGCAGTTAATTCTAGCAGCGGGACCACTTCTGCTTCAACCTCTAAAGAATAAGGTAACTTTATTTATTATTTATACTAACTCGTCTTGTCTACTGCAAAGGGACATCAATTGTTTTAATTCAATAGTGCATATTTCTTGGCATATTTTAAAGTTTTTAAGAGCATATTTGCATGCATATTTCAGTGTTTTTTAGGGCATGAACTTCCGAGCCCTAGCTATAACTTTCAAATCCGCACATATCTGCGTATTTATTTGAGTTTAATTTCAAAGATGTTCAAAGTTAATCTTAAATAAGTAAACTTCGATCACAAAAACTAACACTTCTACACAGCATTTAAGAAAGAAAGCTAAGAGCAATTTTACGTTCTAGTTTGAGGCGGGGGGCACATTTTCTAAACATAAGCCCCTAAACTTTAGTACATCTGGTGGGTTCAGTGAAAATGAGATACAACTGAGAGCATTTAGAACCGAGTGCGCTTGTAAAAAATAACCTCGGCTTATTGTACTGAAAATTATCAACAAAAGGAAAGCTGACCTTAAGCTAGATACTTAAATCTTTCGTGGACTTTATGCCGTAGAAACTGCTATGACAGTTATTTGTGTATTGTGGTGCTGCACTGATATGCAGTGGCTGGTTTTCGTGAAAGATTGCTGTCTGAATCATGCACAAGTACAATGTCATGTTTTATGACGGGCCAAGGTCCGCACTGTATATAAAGTTATCAACACTTCTACGGTAAAATACCTCTTTTTCCCCCTTTCTTTCCTCTCTTTCTTTGAAGTGCAAGCATCTGCTTTACCATAACTCAGGGAATGACAGTACGAGTGAAGGGGTAAAACATGTTTTCAAGTAATTGCGTGTATGTTAAAAAATCTGAAGCGTTATACTCACATGGCTTTCTCTGCTCTTGTACTAACCATTCTTACAAACTCTTATACGTCTATCTTCTTCGTGTTAGTTGAGATAAACATTTGTACAAATAATTGCTTATTTCCTTGTAGGTACAAGGGGAATATTAGAATACAGTAGGCTTTGTGCGATAGTCAAATCTTTTAAAGCTTTGAGATCCCGTTCTCTTTGCACACTTAACATATAAAAAATGAACAATGATGTTCCATTTCACGAAAGTTTTGTTTTCCGAAATTGACACAATAACAAGGGATATTTCCGAAATGCTTCAGTCTACAAAAAATTTATTTAAACATAAATTGTGTGTTTTAGTGAGATCTACATTTTTTGTATGTTAAGAATTTGTTTATCTCTTAAGGTTTTCGAGTTATTCAAAAGTCATCCAGACTAAACAGGACTACATTGGCCATAGCCAGAAAATTCAAAATATACATTTCATTTGTCATACAAATATCTATAACATATGACATTCTAATCAAAATCGTTAGAGCCATTTTCAAGAAAATCAAAATTTTCGAAAAATGTTCCATGTAAAGGGTAGTTTAGCGAGCGGCTATTTTCTTCAAAATCTTCGTGTCGCATCCTTGAAAGACATTAAATTTAAATACCAACTTTGGTTTTTAACCGACTTTTCGTTTGTGAGTTATGCTGTCCACAGACTGACAGACACAAGGACCTTTTTCTAAAAATGCTTTTTTTTTTTTTTTTATTCAGGGGGTCTCAAAACATATATTTCCGGTGAAATTTCGACATCGAAATTTTTGGGTGGAATACAATACTTCCCCTACTTACCAGTAGAGAAAGTAAAAATGTGCCAATAAAGTTCATTTAAACTTTTCGCATAGATTTAAAACAATAGATTGCAGGAGTGCGCTTCATGTTTTATCCAAGTACCTAAATTGTAAGTGATTAAGACGCGTCTACTGAACGGTTATCATTGTCATTATTAGTATCATTATTATTATTTGCATTTGAATGCCATAACTAAAAAAATCCAGACCTAACCACATTAGCTATTTAGACAGGGGCGTAGCGCCAAGGGATGTGAAAGATGAATTACATACCCTGTAATTTTTCCTCAAACTGATTGCCAAAATTGTGTCCATTATAATTTTGTGGTGTACAATCGTTTTAATGCCATTAAAAATCAAATCGTTCTTAGCATGATTTCAATTCGAGCCACTCAGTAATAATTTTACCGCATGGTCTCGGTGTTTTTGGAAACAAAGCTTGAATTAATGCCATCTGTCGTCAGTTACAATTATTTTGAATATTTAAATGAATTACCAATATATGACACCTCACTGAAAGATGTTGTTGTTTACAGATGTAAGTTCTGACAGAAAAACAGGTTCTCTTTTGAGTTATGCTTACAGTATTATTCAACATTTGTTTGAGATAATGGTAAAGGATGAAAACTCCGAAGGGCAATTCTGTTTAACTTGGTTCGTATGTTAAGGAATTTTACAATATACCCGAGTCTGATAGCCAGGCTACGCCACTGATATGTAGACAAAACAAAATTACTTTCCATGACTTATGTACAGTAGAATCCCGCAAATCAGAACCCCGCAAATCCAGTTCCAGATAATCCGAACAAAAATCTATAATTTGAAAAAAATAAAATAAAAATAAAAAGTTTTATTATAGAACTGACAAACTCATTATTGAAATTATACACATCCGGAACGAAATGTTTATTGCACAAAAATTTTTTCTTGAACCTTGCTATTGGCAATGTTTATAATGTATTTAGTCCCTGTTAAACATTTTCACATTTGTACTTCGGTAACTATCATTTTTAGAAAAAGGTCCGTGTGTGTGGGTCTGTCGGTCTGTGGATAGCATAACTCAAAAACGAAAAGCAGCTTAAAAACCAAAGTTGGTATTTAAGTTTAATGTCTTTCAAGGATGCGACACAAAGATTTTGAAGAGAATATCCCCACCCTAAACTACCCTTTACATGGAAATCTTTTCGAAAATTTCGATTTTCTTGAAAATGACTCTGTCGATTTTGATTAAAATGACATATGTTTGAGATATTTTTATGACAAATGAAATGTATATCTTGAATTTTCTGGCTATAGCCCCTGCAGTCGTATTTACTCTGGACGACTTTTGCATAACTGGTAAACCGTTAGAGATAGACCAAATCATACTATACAAAAAATGTAGATCTTCCTAAAATACACAATTTATGTCTGAATAAATTTTCTTGTAGGGTGAACCATTTCGGAGATATTCCTTGTAATGTGTTTGAGTTTCGGAAAACAAAACTTTCGTGAAATGGAACGTCGTTGTTCATTTTTTATATGTTAAGTGTGCAAAGAGAACGGAATCACAAAGCTTTAAAATATTTGACTATCGCACAAAGCCTACTGTATTCTAATATTCTCCTTGTACCTACAAGGAAATAAGCAATAAGATAATTTGTACAATTTGTAATTTGTACTTTTCCGAATCCGAACAGAGCAGACCTCCAGTTAATTCGTATTAACGGAGTTCTACTGTATGCCATTTTATTAAGAGAATTTACACAGTTTAAAATGGGATAACAGTTCGAAGAAAAACAATTGTCCTTCTGACTCTTAAACTGATACAATTTATAATGGAAAATGTAGGAGCTACTGCAGTAATATTTGAAACGCTCGTAGAGGATAAACCAGTACAGGCAACATTCTGACGCGCTTACGACAAAGTGGCTGATGTTGCAGTGGAGTAATAAAACAGGCTTCTAGCTGCTGTAACAACCTTGGTTTCGCGGAGATCGCCTTATAAAAACGCCCCTTGGAATTACTCTAAATTCCTGTTTGTGGTTTCTGTCCTTAGTAAAAACACTTGCATGGTCAGAAGAAGCTGTTGCCTTCTGGGAAAATAATACAAATAACTAAGTTTTCAGCAGTAACTCGTTCCTAGCAAGAGGCGATCATAAAGTGGTTTATTTGCAGGTTGCAATGCAGTGCTCTTTATCACAAGTATCAGTTTTCTTGTAGGAAAAAAGTTGAAGGTGCTCCCGGCCGTGGAGCTGCCTTTGTTTGACCCGCCTAGAAACTTCAAAATCTATATATGGAAAAAATGTTATGTGTTGCACTCACATGACTTTCTCTACTCGTGAACTAACTGTTCTTACATCTTTCAACCTACAATTCATACTATTTTCTATGATTGAAATAAAAATGCACGTATTTCATTCACACTATTTTCCCACTAATTTTTACTTTCTCTACTGGCAAGTAGGGGAAGTATTGTATCCACCCAAAAATTTGATGTCGAGATTTCACCGGAAATATATGTTTTGAGATCCCCTGAATCCAAAACAAGCATTTTTAGAAAAAGGTCCGTGTGTGTGTCTGTGTGTCAGTCTGTCAGTCTGTCAGTCTGTGGACAGCATAGCTCAAAAACCAAAGTTGGTATTTAAGTTTAATGTCTTTCAAGGATGCGACACGAAGATTTTGAAGAAAATAGCTCCACCCTAAACTACCCTTTACATGGAACATTTTTCGAACATTTTGATTTTCTTGAAAATGTCTCTAACGATTTTGATTAAAATGTCATATGTTTGAGATATTTTGATGACAAATTAAATGTATATCTTGAATTTTCTGGCTATAGCCCCTGTAGTCGTATTTACTTTGGACAACTTTTACATAACTGGTAAACCGTTAGAGATAGACCAAATCATACTATACAAAAAATGTGGATCTTGCTAAAATACAAAATTTATGTCTCAATAAATTTTGTTGTAGGGTGAACCATTTTGGAGATATTCCTTGTTGTGTGTGTGAGTTTCGGAAAACAGAACTTTCGTGAAATGGTACATCGTTGTTCATTTTTTTATGTTACGTGTGCAAAGAGAACGAAATCTCAAAGGTTTAAAAGATTTGACTATCGCTCAAAGCCTACTGTATTCTAACATTCCCCTTGTACCTACAAGGAAATAAGCAACAAGATAATTTGTACAAATATTTATTTTAACTAACACGAGGAAGATATAGGAATAAGAGTTTGTAAGAATGGTTAGTACAAGAGTAGAGAAAGTCATGTGAGTGCAACACATCAGATTTTTTTTTAGGTGGAACGGTTCTTTATTTACATTGATTATATTGTTACAGCCATCCCTGTATTTTAACAAATGCTTGGTTAGGAAGGTTTGAAATGAAAACCCGAAGTTTTTTATTCATATACCTAATGATTTTTTAGCAGTATAAGATATCTGGAAATGTAAATGCATGAAATTTGTTTACTGTCTAATCAGACCGGCAGGAAAATGTTGTAGGTACCTAAGATTCCTTTTTGCAATGATAGCTATATGTATGTGTTGTGCCTGATGTCATACTGCTGTAGGTACAACCAGTGGCGTGAGTGGGACTGACGCAATATTTATTTCAGAGGACATGGCCACATGCATTTCTGGTCCTTTTGTTCCCTCTCTTTCTTTTGTCTGGATCCAGCGAGCAAATTAGCATTTCTTTAAATTTGCTTTTCTCATTCGAGGACACTCGTAGACAAGATCTTCAAACAGGTTGCTTTTTCGAGCGTTTAACTTCATTCTAAAAACAGAACAATACCAGTAACTTTGGGCTTCAATTGTCTCCATCCTTTTCGCAACATTGCATCCATCTGTTGCAAGACAAAAGTATATTAAATATATGTAACATTAAACTATATAATGGCTCAAAAGAATGTTCTTTGGAGGCCACACAGGCTTGTGCCACACAGGCACAATATAATTAAAAGAAAATTAAACGCAATTGATTCATTAGATCGATTAACAAAAGAAATTATCGTCAATCTTATCTCCCAGTATTGACTTCGATACTTCACTCACCAGGGAAAAGCCAAATTGTTTCTCGCCAGATTCAAATTCCTTGAATCTACCAATCTGATTAGACATTTTTCGTGGTTTCTCTCAGTCGTTAAGGTAAATATCTAATTGGATATTTATCAACACATCCCAATGTTCCACCTTTAGTCTGACACAAGAGTAAAAATTAAAATACCTGGAAATTGTGCATGCACTGCCATCTATCGATAAACAGACGCTTATGGGTATATAAGGGAGAAATTGGCTCTTTCTTTTTTTGCGTTAAAGTGGCATTAATTAGCCCTTTTAACCTCGGAAATCTACCAGTTGCTAATCAACAGTTACATTTGATCTAGGATTGTACCACTTGCACCCACTGTTCCCATAAGTCACCTTTAGGTGAAGGTTTATCATTTGCTCTTTGCGCCCGTCGATCACACTTGTCATCAAAACGTAATACCATTAACACATAAAAAAAATGAACAACGTTGTTGCATTTCGCTAAAGTTCTAAGTTTTCCGAAACTCACACATATAACAAGGAATATCTCCGAAATGGTTCACCGTACAAGAAAATTTACGGAGACATAAATTGTGTATTTTAGCAAGATCTGCATTTTTTGTATAGTATGATTTGGTCTATCTCTAACGGTTTACGAGTTATGCAAAAGTCGTTCAGAGTAAATACGACTACAGGAGCTATAGCCAGAAAATTCAAGATATACATTTGTCATAAAAATATCTCAAACATATGGCATTTTAATCAAAATCGTTAGAGCCATTTTCAAGAAAATTAAAATTTTCGAAAAATTTTCCATGTAAAGGGTAGTTTAGGGTGGGGCTATTTTCTTTAAAATCTTCGTATCACATCCTTGAATGACATTAAACTTAAATACCAACTTTGGTTTTTAACCGACTTTTGGTTTTTGAGCTATGCTGTCCACAGACTGACAGACTGACACAGACACGGACCTTTTTCTAAAAATGCTTTTTTTGGATTCAGGGGGCCTCAAAACATGTATTTCCGGTGAAATCTCGACATCGAATTTTTGGGTGGAATACAATACTTCCCCTACTTACCAGTAGAGAAAGTAAAAATGAACAACGATGATCCATTTGAGAAAGTTTTAAGTTTTCCGAAACTTACACACATAACAAGGAATATCTCCAAAATGGTTCACCCTATAAGAAAATTTATTGAGACATAAATTGTGTATTTTAGCAAGATCTACATTTTTTGTATAGTATAATTTGGTCTATCTCTAACGGTTCACCAGTTATGCAAAAGTCGTCCAGAGTAAATACGACTACAGGGGCTATAGCCAGAAAATTCAAGATATGCATTTCATTTGTCATCAAAATATCTCAAACATATGGCATTTTAATCAAAATCGTTTCAGCCATTTTTAAGAAAATAAAAATTTTCGAAAAGTGTTCCATGTATAGGGTAGTTTAGGGTGGGGCTATTTTCTTCAGAATCTTCGTGTCACATCCTTGAAATACATCAAACTTAAATAAAAACTTTGGTTTTTAACCGACTTTTCGTTTTTGAGTTATGCTGTCCACAGACACACATGGACCTATTTCTAAAAATGCTTTTTATTTTTTTTTATTCAGGGGGTCTCAAAACATATATTTCCGGGGAAATCTCGACATCAATTTTTAGGTGACATATAATACTTCCCCTACTTACCAGTAGAGAAAGTGACTGTAGGTTAAATCCTCGATCAAACGCTCAGACAAGTTTTAAAACAGCTTACTGCTAATAAAGAGGTATTTGACGCCAACAAGGTGGAAAATAGAAAACTGGGGTCTTAATAATGAAAGAGCGGTTCAATCGATGCTGGCCGACATGAATCATTCTTGTCGCCTCTAAGACAGCACTTAGTTCTCACGGCTAGCTGTCCTTAACAACCAGAGAGCTTTCATGCCAATCGATGACAGGCGACTTTACCTCAGGCTTCCCTCTCTATGGAGAAATACCTCGAACAAATATGGTTTACTCAAGTCTACATTTCAGCGAATCCACCAGGAATGTTCGGAGTATTACACGGCTGTTTTCCTGCTTTGTTAACACTACAAACACATTTAATAAAGTATGGTAATGTGTGCGCACTCATGTTTTGATAATGCGAAACGGCGAACGGAATGACGCAGATAACTTGTGACTATAAACATCACAGTAACAACAAATTAAAGAATCTGATGTGTTGCTCTCACATGACTTTCTCTACTCTTGTACTAACAATTCTTACAAACTCATATTCCTATATCTTCATCGTGTTAGTTGACATAAACATTTGTACAAATTATCTTATTGCTTATTTCCTTGTAGGTACAAGGGGAATATTAGAATACAGTAGGCTTTGAGCGATAGTTTTAAAGCCTTCATTTCCGTTCTCTTTGCACGGCTAAGATATAAAAAATGAATAACGATGTTCTATTTCACGAACGTTTGTTTTCCATAACTCACACAAATAACAAGGAATATCGTTGTTTTTAGCA
Source organism: Tenodera sinensis (assembly GCA_030765045.1). NCBI lineage: Eukaryota > Metazoa > Arthropoda > Insecta > Mantodea > Mantidae > Tenodera > Tenodera sinensis. Next base: position 160,472,646 of record CM060967.1, on the reverse strand, counting down.
AGATATACATTTTTGTATAGTAAGATTTGGTCTGTCTCTTACGGTTTACCAGTTATGTAAAGTCATCTAGAGTAAACAGGACTACATAGGCTATAGCTAGAAAATTCAAACTAGGCATTTCATTTGTCATAAAAATATCTTAAACATATGGCATTTTAATCAAAATCGTTAGCATTTTCGAGAAAATCAATTTTCGAAAAATGTTCTATGTAAAGGGTAGTTTAGGGTGGGGCTATTTTCTTCAAAATCTGTGTTGCATCATTAAAAGATGTTAAACTTAAATACCAACTTTGGCTTTTAACCGACTTCTGCGGGGATTAGGGACTAATTCTGTAAAAAAAAAAAAAAAAAAAAAAAAAAAAAAAAAAAAAAAAAAAAAAAAAAAAAAAAATTCCACCACAGCTGGTAATTGAACCGGGACCTCTGGGTTGAGATTAATGTACCTACTTGAATCTCTGGATTGTAAAAAAACATACCGGAAATTATATTTTAATATCATTCTAAGCTGAGACTTAGAATAACAGAAGCTGCGTGAATAATCACAGACTGTATTGAGTTATGATCCTCATCGAAATGACAAACTACTCATAGATGTGCTTCTCTTCGGAAGGGAAACCGCAATTAAAGGGCCATTTGAGCATTTTGAAATAAAATTCCACGACCCAATTGTTGGGTTATCTCATATACGAGATACCATTTAAAAGAAAAACTCAAGTTCATAATTACAGCCTCAGTGGATATTGTATGACAGGTATAATTATTTTCGAAAAGGATTTTTATGCCAAACTAAGTTCTTAATGAAAATACACACTTTAAAATTTCAAATTTCTTGAAATGGATTGCAATTAATTTAGTGTTTTTACACTCTGCATGCTTTTATTGCTAATTATCTTCTGTAGTTGAAGACGTATCTTGAGCGAAGTGGTTTGCCATTTTTTACATCATTACAAATCTCAAACACCAATTGAAGATGGGTAAACGATTACATTGTATGTATCTTGAATGGGTTTATGGCTATTTCCTTGTCATATTCAACTATCACCTGGCCATTCTTTTGTTTTGTAACTCACCGCCAGGTCATTGTTTTGTTTATTCAGTGTCACCAACTGTATCCCATAAATCGCTGAAAGAACAATTTGTTACATATTATACTCGATTAATAATCAAAATAGCTGTCCATTTCAGTTTGACAACTGTTTTTAGTCAATCTTCTTTTAACATTAATGTAGTTTTTCTAGAAGAAAGGTTCTTTGTTAAAGTTAAAAATAAAGTGGGATTTATTTGAGATTATAAAAGGATTTCCTGTTATAGCAACAAGAGAAGTTGAAATACAATTTTTGAGCTGCTTACTAGGACTAAATGTAATACTGCATTAGTTGTAAGCAGGCATCCAATTAACGAGGATTAGTACGGGATTCCCCCCCCCCCTCTGCATTGAAAGTTCATCTCCCCTGCCAGGTATAAATCCTCCCCTCCAGTTTTAATAAGTCCACTAAAAGAAAATGCAGCATATTAAGGCCATGTTGGATTTCTGCTAGTACGCAAAATATTCGCTTAAATTTTGTTTTGATTGTTTCCTTTCTTCATATTAGGTAAATTTTAATGATTTGCTTTAAAACCTGTTACTCCTTCTACGAAGTGCCCTCCATTGTTAAAAAATCACTTTTCTATACCTCCAGTGGCCACTTTCAATCGAATATTTAGGGCCTATTCCATATAACTTTGTCTTTATCTCTTAAACTGTCATGTGATGTGGTCACTTCTCATTGGCTGCGATCCCAAATTGTTGCATTTTTTTAACATGATCACTTATCTTAATCTATTCATAGATAATTGTCATATTTACATTCGAATAACCATGGGAATTAAATATACTACGGGAGTTAGTGTATGTGAATCCTTATGAACAAATATATTTGAGGACACGTAGGTTTAAACGTGCCTTTTAGGATGAGGAAAGTATATGCATTCATCACATTAGTTGAAACTATGTATGGTTCCTTAGTTTATTTTGTATATTCGTTGTACGTTCTTCGTGGCGTAACAGTTTAGTAGGCGCTGGGGCGGGTTTCCTCCAGGGTCGCCTGTTTCCCCCGCCATATCATCTTAATTCTACGTATCATCAGTGTCACCACCTGCGGTGCCGTAGTAGTAAAAGCGGGCGTTAAATACAACAACCAGGAGGTAAATCCAACCTCCCCTCTTTCGCAAATTTAGACATCGCTGATCTAGCCAGTCTTACTAGTGCATGTTAGTTAAAAGAAATTGGAATTGAATTTAGACTCTGTTAGACAGGAAAAATATAGTCAAAATAAGGCGAAAAAATCTGATGTGTTGCACTCACATGACTTTCTCTACTCTTGTACTAACCATTCTTACAAACTCTTATTCCTCTATCTTCTTCATGTTAGTTGAGATAAACATTTGTACAAATTATCTAACTGCTTATTTCCTTGTAGGTGCAAGGGGAATGTTAGAATACAGTAGGCTTTGTGCGAGTCAAATCTTTTAAAGCTTTGAGATTCCGTTCTCTTTGCACACGTAACATATAAAAAATGAACAACGATGATCCATTTCACGAAAGTTCTAAGTTTTCCGAAACTCACACACATAACAAGGAATATCTCCGAAATGGTTCACCGTACAAGAAAATTTATTGAGACATAAATTGTGTATTTTAGCAAGATCCACATTTTTTGTATAGTATTATTTGGTCTATCTCTAACGGTTTACCAGTTATTCAAAAGTCGTCCAGAGTAAATACGAATACAGGGGCTATAGCCAGAAAATTCAAGATATACATTTCATTTGTCATAAAAATATCTCAAAGATATTACATTTTAATCAAAATCGTTAGAGCCATTTTCAAGAAAATAAAAATTTTCGAAATATTTTCCATGTAAAGGGTAGTTTAGGGTGGGGCTATTTTCTTCAAAATCTTTGTGTCACATCCTTGAAAGACATTAAACTTAAATACCAACTTTGGTTTTTAACCGACTTTTCGTTTTTGAGTTATGCTGTCCACAGATTGACACACAGACACACACACGGACCTTTTTCTAAAAATGCTTTTTTTTTTGGATTCAGGGGGTCTCAAAAAGAGAGAGAGATAGAAAACAGGGATAAATAAAATGCACCGTTTTCTGGCCTGTAATGGCCCATAATGCACATGTAAATATTATATTTAGCCTCGTCTTCAGAGTTCAGACACTGGAGGAAAAAAAAAAAAAAAAAAAAAAAAAAAAAACGGATAGCTCGTCAACCTCCTAGCAGTAGAATTATTCATTGGTAATGAGTGAGCTACTCAGGAAACTCGATTACTTTAACTCGGCAGAATCAGTTTCTTCTGCAGTGATCCTGACAAATGCAGAACGTTCAGAACTAGCTTACACGAGCTGCAGGTAGAAGTGGTGACGCGTGGGCTCTGAAATACAGATGTTTCACCACATCGTTATCCTGTAGTTAAGTTGTTTGTATCTTGACAGCCTTGTGAATTTCACACACGGCGACTGGACTGCCCATTTACATTTATATGTGTTGTTATCTAACTTAGTTTCCCGCCGCCTGCATCTCCCCAAGTCCAGATTGGACTCATTGATTTTCAAATGTCACCCACCACCCCTGTTTGTTTTGTCCTGTCACGACCAGATAAACGCCAGCGGCTCAGCTACTTGGTTTCGTTTTATCGTTCCCCAAGCCCTTTATAATAAGCCACACACACAGTTCTCTTTATAATCTCTCAGCCACTTGACCGAGGCTTCACCCCTCACGAGTTTCTCTTTGGGTGCCTCAATACGCTATTCATTGGTTCAGCATATTCAGGTCGAGTCTGATGTGCTACACTCACATGACTTTCTCTACTCTTGTACTAACCATTCCTACAAACTCTTATTCCTATATCTTCTTCGTGTTAGTTAAGATAAACATTTGTACAACTTATCTAATTGTTAATTTCCTTGTAGGTACAAGGGGGAATACACTAGGCTTTGTGCAAATGTTTTAAAGCTTTGAGATTCTGTTGTCTTTGCACACTTAACATATAAAAAAATGAACAACGATGACCCATTTCACGAAAGTTCTAAGTTTTACGAAACTCACACATATAACAAGGAATATCTCTGAAATGGTTCACCCTACGAGAAAATGTATGGAGACATAAATTGTGTATTTTAGCAAGATCTACATTTTTTGTATAGTATGATTTGGTCTATCTCTAACGGTTTACCAGTTATGCAAAAGTCGTCCAGAGTAAATATGACTACAGGAGCTATAGCCAGAAAATTCAAGATATACATTTCATTTGTCATCAAAATATCTCAAATATATTACATTTTAATCAAAATCGTTAGAGCCATTTTCAAGAAAATCAAAATTTTCAAAACTTTTGCATGTAAAGGGTAGTTTAGGGTGGAGCAATTTTCTTCAAAATCTTCCTGTCGTAACCTTGAAACACATTAAACTTAAATACCAACTTTGGTTTTTAACCGACTTTTCGTTTTTGAGTTATGTTTTCCAGAGACTGACAGACACACACGGACCTTCTTCTAAAAATGATTTTTTTTTTATTCCGGGGGGCTCAAGACACACATTTCTGGTGAAATCTCGACATCGAATTTTTGGCTGGAATACAATACTCCCTCTGCTTTCCTATACGTAGTAGAGGATTCCAGGACTATTCTATATGACTTTCTCCCGTAAAAGTCACGTGACTATCACCTCCCACTGGCTATTTTCTGGAATAGGTTCTGCGGTGCAATAGTTTCTTATTTATTTTCATCATTTATGTTATATATTCGAAGATAATTGTCAGTTTCGTATTACAATAGCCGTGTGAATTAAATATCTGTATTACGTAACGGAGTTAATACATCTGAAATGTATGTAGACCAACTTTTGTTCCCGAAAGGGATGCTGCACCGTGGGGTTACTTTTTAGAATCTTACTTAAATAATAGGTGCTACTTTTGAGTTGTTTCGTAGAATTGAAGTTCAGATAGGGACTTATAAACCTAACAATGTGACGGCTGCAACAATAATAAGAAAGTGAATTTACGTAACTCCTGTGGTAGAGGAAGTTAACGTTTACTATTTTTTTCTGTTTCTTATTCTTCTTTTTCCCTTACACGCCGTTTCAGCATTTTGTTATGCTTAAGCACGTGATTTGTCGGACAGTTGCCTACCTGTACGATATACTTCAGTTATTTGCTGTTAAATTATTTCATTAGCACAGTCGCCTTCCTTTGTCACCAGGTTGTTGCAATTAAATGTATCGGAAAACGCATTCCGATCGTCAGATTGTAGTTCTCGGAGTACAGTTAATGCCACCGTGGCAAAAAAAAAAAAAAAAAAAAAAAAAAAAAAAAGTTGCGAAGTGGTCATCCTGTATCATTTGTGTTTTCGTCTCTGGATTGGGTTCTGAGACTCAGTAGATTGTTTGCCTGATAATTGCGAGAAACTACGAAGAAAGGAAGAAAAACGATATAACGATGGATACAGCAATACAAGAAATTTTATCACCGCCGCTTTCCAAATTAGAATTATAGGTGCTTACGTCTGACCTTGTCGAGTAGGTAGTGTTGGTGGAGTATAATAATAAATAAATAAATAAATAAATAAATAAATAAATAATAATAATAATAATCAATAAATAAATAAGACATCTACTTTAAAATCGTCGTAATTATTCCGCATTTTCTTCCAAATAAAGTTGAAGCTTCTCGTTCTCAAAATAAATGTATCAAAGAATTAGGGTGGTAGCAGAAGCCAGATGTTCATTGTCCAATATTAAGTTATTCGTATTTGTGATTTGGCGCACTATTAGCCATTTCGTATTTCTTTTGAAAATATAAGAGTTAAACAATGTTTGTGAGTATAATGTGCCTTAAGGGTACAAGGTAGTGATTCGTACACGATTTCAGTATTTCAAAACATAACTTTAGTTGAGGATATCTAAGCTCCTACTGCTCAGATCAAAATTTAATTTGGCATGAATATTTAGTGATTCATTGTGATTACATTGATATTGAGAACATCCAAACAATTATTTAAAATGCGCATGTAATAAGGCAAAAACTGATAACATGTTTTTGAAAAAATATAATATATATATATATATATATATATATATATATATATATATATATATATATATATATATATATAGTATTAACGGTACAAATTCCTTCTACAACATTCAAGCATATGTGTTGAAACTTTTGTAGTGCACTAGGCAATGTATAACTGTTAACCTAAATTTACTTAAATATCTCTGGCTATATTCAAAAGAAAAAAATATTTAACTTTTGTAATAAAAAAAAAAGGAAATTGTTTTTGCACAAATATTTTTTTTTTTTAATTTTCTGTTTTGGATTTTTCCAATAACAATGGGTTATGTTTGTAGAGTACATGCTTCTGGAACTACTGTAAAATTTTCATTCAAATAGGTTCAGTGGTTTTGAAAAAAAGTCAAATTACAGAAAACTACATTTAAAGAAAAGTGTGTCATCTCTGAAGCCCTCTTTACCCAGTGTGGCGCAGCACTCCGCCATATGTAAATGGGGTAATTTAAAGCCTTAAATATGCCGGTACCCTTACAATGTATATATCATTTTGAAGAGGAAGGTTTCTACTTTTTTTAAAGATGAAAAACAAAAAATTGACTTTTTGAGCACAAATCACTACCCTGTCCCCTTAAAATAAGAGAGTGAGTAAGTGTTTAAGGGCCCTTCGACAACGGGTCATTTTTTTTAAAATTTATTTATTGATCGAACAGCGCATGTGCGCTCTACAGACCATTGTTGAAATACACATAACAATAAATAAAATATAATAAGTAATACTGAAATGAGGTAAACCCCATTGGGCCCCTCACTGACAGTATTAGTTGAAATTAAATCAGATCTTGCTGTGATAACTGGTCCAGTGGTAGACGACTCTTGTTGCGGGTTGGAAAGCTGGATTTTCTGCCAAGAGAGCAGTGAATAGATCCAGGAACGTTCTTTAGATTGCTGTAAAACTGTTCGGCTTGTGAAGAAATTGACTGTTGAATGGTACTGATTCCAGTTTCTCTGTGTAGTTGATTGTTTCTGACAAACCATGGCGCATTAGTTGAGATACGTAAGATTTTGTTTTGAAACGTTTGGATGCGTTTAAAACGGGTCATTTGGGCCCGCATTAAAAAAGGTCTTTGCAAATGGAAATTGGCTACATTGGGATCTCTGAAGAGAAGGAAAAACAAAAGCACTTCGTGGGTGGTCTTCGAAGCTTCGTAGTTATCATTGCCACAAAGAACAACTGTTATCAGCGCATTTAGGACTCGTTATAACTGGTAATGACAGAATGAAACTACATAGACCGCCCATAGAGATGCCGCTGTGAATCGATCTCGGAGCCGTGCGGACAAACCCTTCCAAGTGGTGTAAGGTGTACTGCCATCCTCCATTATAGAAGCTGGTAGTTTTGTTGTCAGTAAGTCCTCTTTTGATGAAAGCACCTTTGCTCTGTATCCGAAATAGAGCGTATCTTACTAGCTCCCATTAACCTTTAGAAACAGTCATTATTGGATGTAAAGTGTATGGACAAAAATTTGTGAAAAGTATTCCATCATCTGTTAGCTATGGTCGCGCAAAGAATATCGCGATTTTGTTTTGCGTGGGTTGGAAGTGTGAAACTGGGACATGGTTCTCGATGATTCTTCGAGATGGTTGGTGTGTTTATCACCAGCAGTAAGAGTGCCATAAACCTGCAATTTAACGAGGGTAGACCATAAAGCCAGGAATGACATCTACTGCACGAAAGTGTGACGTCACAGTGACTGTTGGTGCCAGCCATTTGCTTGCGTTTATCTTGTATATAGCTAAACAATATGGAGTGATAATCACCACTTGTGGATAACAGAGAAATTAGTTGCAATTTTATAATTGGGATACTTCGCTTCGGGAGTTCTGAAGAATTAAAAATCTGATGTGTTGCACTCACATGGCTTTCTCTACTCTTGTACTAACAATTCTTACAAACTCTTATTCCTATATCTTCTTCGTGTTAGTTGAGATAAACATTTGTGCAAATTATCTTATTGCTTATTTCCTTGTAGGTACAAGGGGAATATTAGAATACAGTAGGCTTTGAGCGATAGTCATATCATTTAAAGCTTTGAGATTCCGTTCTCTTTGCACACTTAACATATAAAAAAATGAACAACGATGTTTCATTTCACAAAAAATTTAGGTTTTTCGAAACTCGCACACATAACAAGGAATATCTCCGAAACGGTTCACCCTACAAGAAAATTTATTGAGACATAAATTGTGTATTTTAGCAAGATCTACATTTTTTGTATAGTATGATTTGGTCCATCTCCAACGGTTTACCACTTATTTCATTTGGCATAAAAATATCTCAAATATATGGCATTTTAATCAAAATTCTTGGAGCAATTTTCAAGAAAATCAAAATTTTCGAAAAATTTTCCATGTAAAGGGTAGTTTAGCATGGGGCTATTTTCTTCAAAATCTTCTTGTCGTGTCCTTGAAAGACATTAAACTTAAATATCAACTTTCGTTTTTAAGTTATGCTGTCCACAGACACAGACACACACACACACACACACACACACACACACACACACACACACACACACACACACAGACAGACCTTTTTCTAAAAATGCTTTCTTTGGATTCAGAGGGTCTCAAAATATATATTTCCGGTGAAATCTCGACATCGAATTTTGGGTGTAATACAATACTTTCTTCTACTTATCAGTAGAGAAAGTAAACCATCTTGGTTCGTTATATCACTTTCAGGTAATATTTGCATGCATAAACTCCGTCCTGTATAATATCTATAGGAGAGGATGTAGAAGTTTTCTTGGCTTCGACTGATTCTATTTTTCATTAAACTCTAATACTGACATTGCTAGCATTTATTATCATTATCATTATTATCATTATCATTATCATTATCATTATCATTATCATTATCATTATTATTATTATTATTATTATTATTATTATTATTATTATTATTATTATTATTATTATTATTATTAGTTAATACGCTCTGATACGCGAAAGCCTATCTACCTCAGCCAATCCAAGAAATGAATCCATTCAAAAGCAGAAATTCTTTATTTATAGCATAAACAATAGATATTCATTTTTAGATTGAAGTCTCTCCATTGAGGGTTGAAAAATGTAAATTAAAAATCGCTTGGAAAGGAAAGTAGTGGCATGAAAGCGAGGAAATATTTGAAGGGGATGTTTTGGGAGAAAGGGCGATTGCCTGACCGCAGGGATGTTGTATTGTTATTATCCAGGGGTCCGGGAAGCGTGATTCCACCCCATTGTCTCTTCATGAGTAGGGTGGAATAAATCAGGAAGCAAACAAACGGAGTGCTAGAACGAAAGCGCCAATTATGGTCTGAAGTCATTAACAATTAAGGAGAGAGCGCAAGAAAGGTTTTAAAGAAGAAAACAGGAAGGAAGGATGCTGGCGAAAGGATTTGGTTCGGAGAAGCGCCTAAAAGGGAATTTATCTCGCAGTTACGCACAAGAGCGCTCTTTAAATAATTTCCATAAATCTGGAAAAGTAGTTGAGTTTTAATGATGGTTTGCGCCTTCTTGGTGGGCTTAAGGGAACGTGCTCGGGAAAGAGAGCTGACAAATAAAGCACCATGTAGGCGTAAAAGGGTTTGTTCTGATGACAATGCCCATGGACACTTTATCAGTCTGAGTTCTTTTACGTGCCGTAAATTTACGTCAGGGGAGCAGTTTCTCTACTTGTAAGTAGGGGAAGTATTGTATTCCACCCAAAAATTCGATGTAGAGATTTCTCCGGAAATATATGTTTTGAGACCCCTGAATCCAAAAAAAGCGCGCGCGCGTGTGTGTGTAACTCAAAAACGAAAAGTCGGTTAAAAACCAAAGTTGGTATTTAAGTTTAATGTCTTTCAAGGATGCGACACGAAGATTTTGACGAAAATAGCCCCACCCTAAACTACCCTTTACATGGAAAAGTTTTCGAAAATTTTGATTTTCTTGAAAATGGCTCTAGCGATTTTGATTAAAATGTAATATGTTTGAGATATTTTTATGACAAATGAAATGTATATCTTGAATTTTCTGGCTATAGCCGCTGTAGTCGTATTTACTCTGGACGACTTTTGCATAACTGGTAAACCGTTAGAGATAGACCAAATCATACTATACAAAAAATGTAGATCTTGCTAAAATACACAATTTATGTCTCAATAAATTTTCTTGTAGGGTCAACCATTTCGGAGATATACCTTGTTATGTGTGTGAGTTTCGGAAAACTTGGAACTTTCGTAAAATGCAACATGGTTGTTGATTTTTTATATGTTAAGTGTGCAAAGAGAACGGAATCTCAAAGCTTTAAAAGATTTGACTGTCGCACAAAGTCCACTGTATTCTAATATTCCCCTTGCACCTACAAGGAAATAAGCAATTAGATAATTTGTACAAATGTTTATCTTAACTAACATGAAGAAGATATAGGAATAAGAGTTTGTGAGAATGGTTAGTACAAGAGTAGAGAAAGTCATGTGAGTGCAACACATCAGATTTTTTTCCCCTTTTTGTTTTTCTTTTGAGCAGGGCATATTAATTCTGTTTGGTCTAGATTTTTAATTATGTTTCAATGTATGCATTTTTATTTCAACATGTCGATGGTGTGATTAATTACAATTCTTGCTAACAGGTTGAATCCTCCTAAATACATTCGTATGCTCATTTCAAAATGGAAAGACATTTAAAGGCGAAACATAAAAAAATATTTAAAGCCTTTATGTTATTTTGCAGGAGCTAATTGAGATGGTGATCTGAATCTCCATGACAGAATTGACAGCGGCGAAGGAGCGATTGTCGTGCTTTGTCCAAGATTTGTAGTCTAAGGCGAATCAAGGAAATGAAGTAGTGTTAATACCCTTTTTGGAATATAAAAAAAAAAAAGAAAAAGAAAGAAAGCAGGAATAGTGACTCCATGATAGGAAACGAACGCACGACCTTTGTGGCAACAACAGCCTTTGACGTTAAGAATTAAGCCGTAATAGCAGTCAACAAACGCATCTACAGCAGTTTGAAAAACATCCTAAGCCAATTTTTCACCTGGCTTTGCTGTAACATCGACTTATCAGCAGGATTTGAATATCAATATATACATATATTTGTATTAGTAATTGAGGACAGTAGGTATACAATATTACATCAATATTACTGCATTTGCGGACATGGATAGTTGCCTAAAGAGGTGCAAAAAATGTGAAGTGTTGCACTCACATGACTTTCTCTACTTTTGTAGTAACCATTCTTACAAACTCTTATTTCTATATCTTCTTTGTGTTAGTTGAGATAAACATTTGTACAACTTATTGCTTATTTCCTTGTAGGTACAAGGGGAATATTAGAATACAGAAGGCTTTGTGTGATACTAAAATCTTTTAAAGCTTTGAGATTCCGTTCTCTTTGCACACTTAACATATAAAAAAATGAACAACGATGATCCATTTCACGAAAGTTTCAAGTTTTCCAAAACTCACACACGTGACAAGGAATATCTCTGAAATGGTTCACCCTACAAGAAAATTTATTGAGACATAAATTGTGTATTTTAACAAGATCTACATTTTTGTATAGTATAATTTGGTCTATCTCTAACGGTTTACCAGTTATGCAAAAGTCGTCCAGAGTAAATACGACTACAGGGGCTATAGCCAGAAAATTCAAGATATACATTTCATTTGTCATAAAAATATCTCAAACATACAGCATTTTAATCAAAATCGTTAGAGCCATTTTCAAGAAAATCAAAATTTTCGAAAAATTTTCCATGTAAAGTGTAGCTTAGTGTGGCGCTATTTTCTTCAAAATCTTTGTGTCGTATCCTTGAAAGACATTAAAGTTAAATACCAACTTTGGTTTTTAAGCTACTTTTCGTTTTTGCGTTATGCTATCCACAGACACACAGACTGCCACACACACACACACACACGGACCTTTTTCTTTTTCATCCGTGCATTTCTATGATAGCAGCAGACAGCGAGCGCCGAGGATGCGGACAGGCAAAACACCGTGCAGGCGGTTCGGAGGTTTCTTGTTCCACAACTAGAAAATTAATGAAAATAGGCTGTAATAGAATGATTTTGGAGGTTTTTGAGTTCACAATTTTGCTGTAGCATCATAAAGATTGCAATGCGTGTCGTTTTGAGCATTGAGGATTGGGATTTGAAGCTTGCAGGAAGTGGGACTGGTAATGCGACTAACGGGCAATTTGAGTGCCACACAGTCTGGGCACCACTGGCCTGTGACAAATACTCCCACGGAAGCCACAAATCTGAATCAGGACAATCATTTCAGGATCGTGACTAAAATTACGTAACTCTACGTAATTACGTAATATTTCGCATGACTGTGTATGTGAGAATGTTGGCTCCTAGCCCGAATACCACTGTCAACCATCACCTTTACGTCCTCACTGATAAGTTCTCATCAACTTCAACAATTAACGCTTGAGACACTTGCCAGAGCCACTGAAAACTGCTGTTAAAATATAAATAGGTACCTAATTACATGAGTGTTATGTACAATAACTGCAGATCTGAATGTTTACTAGCACAGTATAGGTGAATGCAACAACTTGAAGTGCGAAGGAAGATGAGCGATTAAATTACTGTTCTGTTATAGAAAATTGGAGCATTCTTTAAGTTTTTCATTTGACCAAAAAATTCGATGTCGAGATTTCAGTGCAAATATATGTTTTGAGGTCCCCGTGCGTGTGCGTGTGTGTGCGTGTGTGTGCGTGCGTGCGTGTGCGCGCGTGCGTGTGCGTGTGTAATTTTCTCAAACAATGCTCTAATGATTTCAATTAAAATGCTATACGCTTGAGACATTTTTATGGCAAATGAAATGTATATTTTGAATTTTCTGGCTATAGCCCATAGCCTGTTCACTCTTAATCACTTTTGTAATCCGTAAGCGATAGACCAAATCTTACTACACAAAAATGTAGACCTCGTTAAAACTCACAGGTCATGTCCAAATATATTTTTTGTAGAGTGAACCATTTCCGAGATATTTCTTGTTATTTGTGTGAGTTTTGCAGTACTTATACTTTTCTCAAATGAAAGGTCGTTTTTCACTTTTTTATCTCTTGACTGAGCAAAGAGAACGGAATTTGAAAGCTTTAAAAGATTTTACCATCGTTCAAAGCCTATTGTATTCCCATATTCCCCTTGCAGCTACAAGAAAATCAACAATAAGATAATTTCTGCAAATGTTTATCTCGACTAACATGAAGAGTGAGTGAGTGTGCAACGGATCCGTCGACAACTAGGTAATAAGGGCCCGACTTTTTCTAAAGAAAAATCTTTTATTATAAGTACTGGCAGAACCTATAGCTCTGCTCGTTATTGTTATCTGGATTCTTAGTGTTTTATTTTCTCCTAGCTATTCGTATTTTTCTAGCTCTCTTGATGTCTTCGCGTTTACTCCTGCAGAGTCTCTCTCCGTCAACCTCACCCTCACTTTGTTGCGGTAGTTTGACTTGTCTTGAGCCTTATAAAAGGGGAAGGTCGCTTCCACCACGCAAGTAGAAAACATGTTTTGCTGGCAGAAACGCAGGATACTGCGTCTCTTTTCAACATCCTTTTCTCTTTCTTTAGGCATGAGACAAGTTAAACCAAGTACCCTATATTTTTTAAAAAATATTATGTTCATAGATTTTTACTGTGCAAACTTTGGAAAAAATAAATAAAAACTTGATAATAATTGAGATGTTTTGTTTTCCTCTCGGATAAAATACGCTCTTTGGCGAAAACAATTGGTCTGTTTTCTATTCTATGGGCTGTTATTAGCCCATTATAGAGATATATGTTTATTCAATATTAAGAAAATTAACATAAATGTTTTGGTTACGGTTTTATTATATGAATAGGCATAAAGAACGACACGGTAGTCGTTACTTCGAAACAAGGTGATGTAGAGTGATGCCCCACCTACACCAAGTCACAGGACTCGAAAACAAACCTCTCTAATGCTTGGTTACCCGAGTGTTTCATGCACAAAACAAAGGAAGTGGGGGTTGAGCCACAAAGTGACGTCGTTCTGGATTAAGAGACATTTGAGGTCATATTGTGGTACAAGAGGGTCGAAAATGGCTTGCTTATCTCAGAGTTCAGGATTGGCACACAGGTAAAGTACTGCAAATGTAGTCGCGAAGTTTCCTTCCCCAATATTCGTCAGTTCACTTGCCCCAGACCCTCCATTATTAATCTCCCTATTCAGTGTAATATAATTCCTGAGTTAAGGCCCTTTACACTAGGTATATGCTGGGAACTCAATGCATGAATGGAAAGGGATTAGCATTAGGTATTATGCGTAAAGTGAGTATTGAATTCCGTAAATTAATTGTTTGATCCAGACTAGAAGAGCTTACAACTTCATAACAATTGTACTGTCAGGCACTTTTGAAGCTGCGGAGAATCCACTAGCATGGCTTTGTCCAGTTCTCTGTAGGTATTAGAGTCTGGAAGTATGAATGAAAACAAGGAACACAATTGCCCATTGGCAATATATTCCACAAGAGAGGCCGCCGATATGACCTTTGCACTTAAAGGCGTATGACTTTCTCTACTCTTGTACTAACCATTCTTACAAACTCTTATTCCTATATCTTCTTCGTGTTAGTTAAGATAAACATTTGTACAAATTATCTTATTGCTTATTTCCTTGTAGGTGCAAGGGGAATATTAGAATACAGTAGGCTTTGTGCGATAGTCAAATGTTTGAGATTCTGTTGTCTTTGCACACTTAACATATACACAATGAACAACGATGTACCATTTCACGAAAGTTCCAAGTTTTCCGAAACTCGCACACATAACAAGGAATATCTCCGAAATGGTTCACCCTACAAGAAAATTTATTGAGACATAAATTGTGTATTTTAGCAAGATCTACATTTTTTGTATAGTATGATTTGGTCTATCTCTAAGGGTTTACCAGTTATGCAAAAGTCGTCCAGAGTAAATACGACTACAGGGACTATAGCCAGAAAATTCAACATATACATTTTATTTGTCATAAAAATATCTCAAACATATGACATTTTAATCAAAATCGTTAGAGCCATTTTGAAGAAAATCAAAATGTTTGAAAAATTTTCCATGTAAAGGGTAGTTTAGGGTGGGGCTATTTTCTTCAAAATCTTCGTGTCGCATCCTTGAATGGCATTAAACTTAAATACCAACTTTGGTTTTTAACCAACTTTTCCTTTTTGAGCTATGCTGTCCACAGACTGACAGACTGACGGACTGACGCACAGACTGACACACAGACACACACACGGACATTTTTCTAAAAATGCTTGTTTTGGATTCAGGGGGTCTCAAAACATATATTTCCGGTGAAATTTCGACATCAAATTTTTGGGTGGAATACAATACTTCCCCTACTTACCAGCAGAGAAAGTAAAAAAGAGTCCAAACTTTCAGATACATGTTCAAGTTGGGAACAAAAATCTATATTTTTAGCCACAATTTTTAAAATCTTTTATCCAATGATTGGCATGATAAACTATAAATATTTACAGTACCAACACGTGAAAATATTTTTTAGGTAACTATAAAAATTAAAAATTTCATATATTCTTTTATATTCTGCAGCTTGTACAAAAACATATATCTTCAGACTACAGCAGTTAGTGATCTGAACCTCAAATATGTCAATTAAACTGACAATCAAAATTCTTTTTAGCAACTGAAAGTTTGATAGCAATGCCTCTGCCCTCAACGCTTCTATCCAGAACGAAGCTGCTCCCACAGCGAAACGTTTGAAGCAATTGATCATCTGAAGGGAGCATTGGTCGCTTAAACCTGCTACCCACGAATGGCAGAGGCACAATGGCGGCTCGCAGTCAAAATTTTAGGGTAGGCAAAGTGTAACAGCAGCAACAACAACAACAACGACGACGGCGATGATTATGATTATGATGATGATGATAATGATGATGATAATAATAATAATATATAATAATAATAAATAAATAAATAAATAAATAAATAAATAAATAAATAAATAAATAAATAAATAATAATAATAATAATAATAATAATAATAATAATAATAATAATAATAATAATAATAATAATAATAATAATAATAATAATAATAATAATAATAATAATAATAATAATAATAATAATAATAATAATAATAAACCCCGTTTATCCGAAATATAGGGGCGAAGTCATTGCGGATAACGCAAACAATATATTGTTTGGTTGTTTAATAAGAGCAGAGTGAATGAGTGTGACTTACGGACGAATTACCGCCAAAACTAAAATCACGAGTGTCGGCAGACATTTTTCCAGGGGGCACATGTTGGAAATTTGCAATCATATAATATTAAATCATTATTTTACTGTCAAAATTTATAGTATTTGTTGCAGATAACCGTATTAATTTGTGCTAAACAAAAATTGTTGTTTACATCAAAATTAAAATAATAGTTTAATAGTTAGTAACTGACTGCACATTAAGTTCACCGACTTCCAAGGGGGCCGAGCCCCCCTTGCCCAAGTTTTGCGATGCCCATGACTAAAATGGATTAAGAAATTGAAAAATTGTCTGACTGCAGCTTTGTGTTAAATGGCTAAAACACTCCTCTTTTCATTGTCAGTGCGCCGCGAAAGCGGAATTTGTAATATTTCACTAATTAAGTCGGTCATACTGGTATTACACAGATTCAGATCTCCGAGATCTTCGTTCGTGGAGTATGGCTGTTCGGAAAATGTCGCATAAATTCGGATTTGGGCCGGCAAGTTTTCGGACTGCTGGCAGACGCGTCTACGCATGCTCGGAGTGCATATACAGACCGAATGTTTCCTTATCCCTGTTCAAGGGCCTCGTACTGAGGATATGGGGCCGGGCAGGCAGAGGTTAAGCTAGCCTGCTCTCCACTACCCAGGTTCCATGCGTATCATTTCTGCCGCGCGTTTCAAACACGCAGCGCAGTTTTGATGAATCGGAATTGAGATTAAAGGATTTGACCATGCGCTGGTCATTATAACCGAGAAAACTTTTCTTGAACTGCAATTTAGGGGAAAATGACGGTTCAAATGATAAAATGCAGAATCATAGTTAAACATTATTTGTTGATGTATTACGATAGGGTAGGCAGTGCCTACCCTGCCTACCCTGACGAGCCGCGCCTGCAGAGGCATAGAAGGGCGGGAACACTTCAACTGGCGGAGGGAATTCTTCATGCAGTTGACAACAATCTGATTAGTTATGAGTACACGTCGGTCCCATTGCACGTGGTCAGCATTAAGTTATGTTTGTAGGGAGGTTTTGGGACGTAGCACACGTTGGGTACAGTCGTGTCGGCTTATATACCTTCCCCTTCCCTCCCTCCTCTGTTATTAACGAACATAACCTCAAACAGTACACTAAATTATCTCTGAACTTACAGTTTAGCTTACAAAACAACGTCACTGTCGACTTCTACTAACAGGACCAGAGAAGGCATTATTCCCATTATTATAAAGAAGTTTCCATGTGCATCATAGAGGTTATAATGAGTATTAAACTAGATTGTAAATATATGTGTGTGCCTTTGAACTTTCAACCTGTTCCTTTAGTGACTGGAATAAAATGCTGCAACTTTGCAATATTTGTGTTTGTGAGTTTCGGGAAATAATACTTAGAATCACACAAAATGTATTCAATTATCTATCTGAACTCGGTTATGATGTAACAAGTTCTCTTCAAGCACTTTAAGGGGGCCCCACTTGTTAATATTGACCAAAATTCTTGAAAATATAGATTTTCGCGCATATAAAAAATTTGGTTCTTGTATATTAGTATATTTTCAACTAGTTGCGCTTTAAGCACTTGTCATGTGACCATTTAAATGAATTTGCGCGCGCCTTTGTATATATATATATATATCAAAATTCTTACAATCTCTAAAATATAATAAAATCATGAACCACTGTATATTCACAAGTGGTATTGCTGGAATGCAAATCTGAAATGTTGTTGCAAAACTTGAGAAGCTGACCTGCAAGTAACCTTCTTTTTCCTCAAAACTATTTCATGCATTTGTTTCGAAATTTGAGAAATAGTTATATTTATATAATGCTAAAGACGAAACAATTCCTTCAATGGACGTGAGGTTGGTTATACATAAACCATATATTGTAGCTGACTCTGAAGTTCGCACCAGGTCAGAGGTGAACAACAGCAGGTTCCAGGAGCACAAGGGAATACAGAGAACCCCCTCCCAATGACGTAATGTTTATATAGTGCACGTTGAAGGAATTGTTTCATCTTTAATAATGAGAGTAGTGTGTGATAAAAAGTTAATCGTATTGATTAAGAAATGTAGGATTTGAATTTTTCACAAGTTGGTGCCCTTAAATTTGCAACTTTGTCTTAAGATATTTACGCAGAGGTCGGTCATAAATTGATACTCATTTCCACTGGTTCTGTTAAGAGTTTTTTGATGGATAGACAAAGGAGTGAAACCAAAACCTGACTGTTATCAAACTACTGGAAAGCGAGACCTAACGTTTAATCCTGAACATTGTGGCAGCAAAGAGGACATACATAAAAGGGAGTGGGAGTAAGTCAGGTGGGCCGATAGGAAGCCGCCCACCTCTCAGCACTTGTATTACTGTGGGTGGTTGACTTTGTCATCACCTCACTAATGAACCCCAGTGACGTAGTAATAATGCGGGGGAGGGAGGGCGTGTTTGACATTAGATATAACTCCCATAAGCGAGGGTCATGCCCTTAAAGCCATCGCATGATAACATCGCGAACTAAATCTGTATTCGCATGGTAAGAAGGCCGTGGAACAAATGACGATCGTATTCACCAAGTTGCAGTAATTGCGTTGGGCAACTGTCAGCATCAGACTTGCCTTACATAATTGTTACACATGGATTTACTGTTTCTAGGAGTGTTAATGTCTATGGTAATACTCGTATTAACGGGGCAATGAATCCTGGCACGAATTTGTGGTGCGCTTATTTGGAACATACACGCGTTTTGGCAATGCAATTTTATTTATTTCGAATTAGCACATGAATATTAATGACATTGCAATTTCCCTACAGACTTTTACATAATTAATACTTTTATTATGCTACTTTACATTTCTGGCTTTCAAGAGGGCGTATTTTAAGGCATTATCACGTTATCAATTACAAAGATATTGTAAACAGAACAGAACTCGCAGTCCAGTCTCTTTCCCCTTTCTAATTCCCTCACCCCGTTCTCTTTCTTCAATCTGTGCAATTTAAACGTAATGTGTGGTTTTGGAAACCGGCAATCAAACTTTTCCTTTGGATTGTTAATAGCAATTAAATCACTAACGGCACCCACAACTTGTGCCTCTTCTTATGGTTGGAATCCGATCGAAATTGTACTTTACTGGTGGCAATCGGTTCACTGCACCAACATTTATTTCTAAGGAAAAATTGTTATATTATTCATGCCATCGAGTTTTGCAAATACCTATGTCAACATTATGGTGACAAGCTTTTGTTACGTTAATTTGTTATTGTTATTATTATTTATTTCGCTGGATGAAAGAAACCGCGCCAAATACTCCCGCCCTTCTGTTGTTCCAATATTGGGAGGGGATGTTCTCGCTGTGGAAAGAGTACCTCAAAGGAAGCCCTTTAGTAATTGCCTCGAGTGCTGTTTTGAAGGTGAACGTGAATAATTATTGTGACATGATAAGATATAAGTGCTAAATGATGAATCCGCAAGTGCTTCAGCATTCCGAGAATGTATTTGTGTTATTGAACACTTGTTTTTACTTCCGTTTTCTGCGAGAAGTTTTATCCATAAACAAAACATCATTAAACAAGGTAGCCCTACTCCTACTGTCACAAGTTTGGTCAAAGAATTAAAAAAAAAAGTTGGTTGTGTGAATGCTTAAAAACAAATGAGCTTGCTGGCCGTGTCTTTTGTTTTCCTCCGAGAAAAAGTCATGGGGTACATGGCTTGGATAGCTTTAGGTTATTGAAACGCAGGCTTGAGGTATCTTTGCACACATAAGACAGTTAAATTTGCCAAAAGTTACATTGAACTTGTTCTTAGCGAAGGTTATAAAAAGAGCATAGAGCAACACAATGAAAAGGTAAAGCACAACAGATATACGGAATTTAATTGAAGCTGTGTGCTATTTGGCCAAGCAAGAGCTCGCATTTCTAGGGCATTCTGAAAACAGGCATGTATAACTATAAAAGTTCCTGTTAATACGCGTGCTTGGATTGTCAAATATTGATAGAAGTAGTATTATTGTCCGCTTGCTGAAGTTACAGTTGAGAAGCGGGAAGCTGCGCTACGCCACTGACTATAAAACGAAATATAATGGGGCAATATGTTTTACGCTGCCGGCCGGTGCGGTTAATTCGGAATAGTGACAGTGGAGAGGCTGCCTGCCAGCGTGACTGTAGCGTAGCACATGCACACATGATACGATTGAGTGAACCGGCCGACCGGCCGTGCTGCCGGGGACGAGTCCAAAACTCCGCAAGGAGGGGAGGTCGGCAGTAGTCAGGCACGCGCAGTGCCGCCGCGCTCGGACATAAACAGTTCGATATCACGCTCTCCCTGCCGCCAGATTGATGCCACTCTACCATTCATTCATACATACAGCCAGTGTCAAGTGTTGCGGCCTTCCACCTCACGTGTTTCATACAACTGTGCAGGTACCTAAGGAAGTATGCCACCCAACAACATTCGGAAATGCACGTTCAGAGGTCCACTGAACCTAATAAAGTACAAACAAGTCATTACATATGTGCCTCTGTATGCTATGCGATGACTTTTAAATTTTGTTCTATTTGCATAAAGACAAACAGAGAAGAAAATACTGTATTGCACTCACATGGCCTTTTCTACGCTTCCTTTTATCATTGGGCACCCAAATTATTCTTACGAAAGTTTGCTTTTCTCCCTACTGCATTTAAATCATGATAAACCTTTGCAAAAACACCTACAATTATACATTTCGTACAAACTGAGAAAGAATAAAATTATTCAAGATTTCTAACCTTAATAACGTATATCATGTAATTGGCTTATGCCACGAAAAGCTATTTAAATATAATATAAATTTATTAAAAGACATTTAACCTCTTGTGTAGTATATTTTCGTATAGGTAGTTTAATTCATGATTATATAAAATTGCTTTCGAATAAGGACTTCAAAACTTTTCCCACAAAATTTAAGATATGCATTTAATTTGTCGTGTAAACATACTTAACTGTTCTAAGCCAATGCAGCTGTAAAAATCTTTAAAATCCATATTTTCCATTTCAGAGATCGAACTTTTTATCACAGTGTTGTAATATAAGACCACATGCACATTTTTAATCAGAAATCTACAGCTGTTTCAGAGATATTAAATTTACGTTCTAGCTCTGACTAATTTAATTGCGTTTATTAAAACTGTTCCACGTGTTAAAGACTTTTCTGGTTTTATTTTGCCTTCAAGAGACTATTAATCATAAGGATTAACACATTAGAGATTTATAAAATTCTAAATAAAAGTTTTAAAAATTGTTCATGCGAGTCTCTTAAGTAATCCTTCAATAAAGATTTGTTGCTGAAAATTAGAAGTTGATCAATTAAGTGTATTTAACATCGAATTTAAAATTGAAATGTCCATTACGATATGCACACTGATCAATATTGCTAATATGAGTAAATCAAAGATGTCAAATGAAAATATGAAGTATAAATACAGAGAAAAAGAAAAATTCAAATTTGCATTTTTTTTCAAGTTTTCATGCACTTTCGCAGGTGCATTAGCTTAATAAAAATCATTAACCATTTCTGACAAAATAAAAAATGATAGCATAGTTTGGGGTAGGGAATTTTCTTAAAGTGTTTGAGTCGCATTCTTGGAAGGCCCTGAGTTTAAATATAACAATTCTCACAATTTTTTTAATTCAAGAGGCTCAAAACAGAAATACCTATTTCAGATAAAATCACGGAAAAGAACTTTAGGTTGGATGTAGATAGGTAATAACTGCGCACGCGTATTACGCTAATTCGGTTGGGTTTGCAGTTTCTTCTGCGCATGCGCAGTTATTGTTCCCCTTTTCCGATGGTTGGAATTAGTGTCCTAAAAGGTGAGCATCGGTGGGTACAGGTTTGCACTATTTTTTGACATCTTTACAAGGGGTAGATATGAAACCTGTCAATCGTGGCTGTGTTTTTACATATATATGTATAATACGTAAACTACAGTAGATATGTATTATAGATATAAATTTCTGCAAGAGGCAGCGGGCTTCGAACTAATATCCTCTTTGTTACAAAACCGCTGCACTAAACCATCCGTAAACAAAGCACAGCTGTTTATATTGTAGGTCAAAGCAGCATGTCAATGTTCTATTATTATTATTATTATTATTATTATTATTATTATTATTATTATTATTATTATTATTATTATTATTATTATTATTATTATTATTATTATTATTATTGTTATTATTATTATTATTACCTATTAGATAAGTGTTAATATTACAAACGTTTTAATACTATAACAAAATGACAATATCCAGTCTAACTTTTTTCTCCTTTTATTTTTCTTCTAAACTTTTGCACACGCACAAAAAAAAAAAAAAAAAAAAAAAAAAAAAAAAAAAAAAAACGGTTATCTTCTACTAAGACCAACAGTATTCCGTGATATTGTAACTCACAACTGTTTTCTTCTTGTAGCCTTGACTCAGTCCTTTCAATGTCTCTCAAATACTAACTCCGACGATACAATCACTCAACACTCGTGAAAACTTCTTCACGCGACGTAACTTTCACAGCTGTCTCGCGCTCATTGACGCACTCACCGTCTCAAAATCTGCCAGTACTTACGCGCTCCGCTGGCTTTTATACCGGCGATGACTTAGCTAGATCTTTCTCGAACTTCTTCAAACAAGCTGGTCGCCCGACGTTACTGTCTACAAGGCATTGGACTGTAAGCATTGCCAGTGTTGCTATAATATTATATCGTGTGGTTTCTTGAGTCTCCAATTAACATAATTCATTAGTGATATTATTGAAAATATGCTTCGTTTCACGTGGGAATGCAATGTATTAGTGATGCTCTTTCGAGTAATATTTACTGTCCGGGAAAGAAAGGAAGCAAAGTGTAAAACATCAGAGCAAGAGGAATAAACAGCAGCACGTCATTTCAGGTTTACTTGTATCAACCACAAGGTCATAGCTAAACTCCGGAGACAAATAAATACACCGTCCTTTGTTGTGCGCCGCGGCCGCAGCTATTCGTGTATTCATAGATAGCCGACAGTTTCAGCGGTTCTAGATTAATCTGTTCGGCAATATTTACATTGATTCCTCCCTTTCAGGAAGGTAGATGCCCTCCGCGCTCCCGCTTTTCCTCCCTGTTGAGTGTAATAATGCACCCAAAGGGATGCCCTCCAATATCACCCCCCTTGCACGTTATACAATAATCATATTACATCGATTCCAGGACTCGGAACTCGCGGTTTTGTTTCTGTAATCCTGTGCCCAAAGCGGCCTGTTGTCATGCGTTAAGGGAATGTCATTTTCTATTCAACCAATTCAGCTAAAATTTCATTTTCGATTGCCTTATACAAACATAAAATGGTTTTAAATTTCAGCGTGATATTTATTTAAATTTAACCCACAAGTTTATCATGTTACCTTGATTTACTAGCCGAAGTTCAAAAGAAAATAATTTTTAAATTCTGCCATTAAAATTTCTAGTATTTTAAAGATTTATACGGCTTTAAAAATAATAACTCAAGAACTATTGAAAAGATCAATGAGTTAGATATAATTGCTTTTGTTTTGGAAATCTGTATGACAAATTTCAGAAGAATTGGATGAAAACTGCATCGAGGGGAACTTTTTGAAAGTGAAGTCTGCTGAACAATAAAATTATTAGCTACACACACAGCTTACGCCAATGCCGGATGAAATGGGCCATTTGGTATTAGGTATTTATTATATAAAGGTAGAAACTGATTTTGAGGTTATGGCTTCTTTAGTATTTTTAAAGTCACGAATGCCAAATTTTGCAGATTTATAGCAATAATTAGTGGTGCATCCCCTTAACACTGCTGTTTATTAATGAATTATACATTTCATTTCGTTCTCAAAGGAAGAAAACAGACAGGACTATCAAAAGTACCTATAAGGAAAAAATGTGGCAACGTCGTACTCAGAACAATCTATAGGTATAAACATATTTGCATGATAAACTTACCTATCTTGAATCTTCTGAAAATAATTCTCTTCATTCTATATGACTTATATGTAACTGGTAACCCAAACAGTTGCTGGATTGTTGCCATTTTCGTGTCTACATAAAAACAAACACTAGACAAAAGAGTAACACCCATTGTCTCAGTGCGAAACTTTTTGCTTCTAGAAGGCTGTATGTTATGAAACCATAAAACTATTTAATGCTCTTTCTAACGCCCTTAAGGGAAAAGTTGACAATTTCAATGCTTTTAAAATTGATGCTAAAGAATACCTGTGCTCAAAATTATTTTATTTTGTACATTCCTAAATATTGAATAGTAGCTTTGTTAATTTAATTTAGGTATCCCCATCATTCTTTAGTCATGGAATCTGGCTAAAGCTTGGTGGTATTTTTATGATGTTTATTTCTCTCCATTTAACCCATAGACGTCACTCTTAAAGACATCGTGACACAAGACAAATTCCTAGTGTTAATATTCGCGAAAAGAAAAGGAAGATATTAGGATATTCTACATGGTTATCGAGAAGTCACTCCGCAGCTCTCGTGTAACCAAGATTCCCCTAGAGACGGTGGGAGCACTGGCTGCCGCGAGTGTGTGGTTATAATATCCCTTGAAATAACAAATTTGGTAGATTCACGTGTATAATTCATGAAAGGTAATAAACAATATATCAACGTTATCTTGAGCGGAGGAATTTGTTGATAACCCCGTATTTTTGTTCTCATTAAATCTTCAAATCGCCTCGAAAATCTTTATAATTTTGTAAATTACGCACAGCTGTTTTCTTAATGAAAGAATATAACAGATATTTAATAAAGCAATGTAAATAATTTGTCCCCATCTATACTTGTAACGAGCAGAAACCTGAATATTGTCTATGGAACTTCCGAGATTTCACTGGACATTTCTTTTTATTTACATTTACTACACACAGTGACGCAACCGGAATTTCGTACTGGGGGATTTAACATTTTTAAGTGCTTTCGCCAGCAGAGCGCCTCCTGTTTCGCTGTTTGTTTGTCCGCCCGTCCGTTCGTGAAAACGAAAACTACTCGTGAAAAATGCTGTTTTTTCTACACCAAAACATCCCTAAAGTTTTATATAAGTAGAGAGCTTAATAGAGGCTAGAATGCTTAAAATTGGATACTTGTAAGTCCTTGTTAGGGAAAAATAGCAACGATTCGAAAAAGTGTGGAAAGTGTGGATATAATGTATGTTAAATCTGCATGAGAGAAGTAAATTTAAATATATCCACTGCATCTGTAATTCCATAAATCAAGGAGCTGCACATAGATTCAACTTGAAACCCATATAAAACTACTCTATATAACTGATTTGAAAAGCATTTGTCGACACACTTGGAGATTGATTGAAATTGGAACAAAATTATACAATTATTTATGAAATGCTTCCTCAAAATGCACGATTTATAGGAGTTCAAATTTTGTATAAGAGCCTGAACACTTCCGTACTCATTAGAAATTTAATTGAAATTATATGGGGAGCCTCCAAATTAATTGCAAAATTCTGATGTGCTGCACTCACATGACTTTCTCTACTCATGTACTAACCATTCTTACAAACTCTTATTCCTATATCTTCTTCGTGTTAGTCGAGATAAACATTTCCAGAAATTAACTTATTACGAATTTTCTTCTAGGTGCAAGGGGAATATGGGAATACACTAGGTTTTGGTCTCTATATAAAGGCTTCCATTTGAGAAAAGTTTAAGTATTGCAAAACTCACAAATAACAAGGAATATCTCCGAAACGGTTCACTCCACAAAAAAATGAATTTGGACAAAACGTGTCTTTTAACAAGATTCACATTTTTATATAGTAAGATTTGGTCTATCTCTTACGGCTTACCAGTTATGCAAAAGTCATCAAGAGTAAACAGGTCTACATAGGCTATAACCAGAAAATTCAAAATATACTTACATTTCATTTGCCATAAAACAAGTCAAACATATGGCATTTTAGTAAAACTTCTTAGAGATAATGGAACTTTTAAAAAATGTTTCCATGTAAGAGGTAGTTAGGGTGGAGGAATTTGCTTCAAAATCTTTGTGTCGCATCCTTGAAAGATATTAAACTTAAATACCAACTTTGATTTTTAACCGAGTTTTCGATTTTGGGTTATGCTGTTCACAAACACACACACGCACAGACACACAAACACAGCATTTCTAAAAATGCTTTTTTTTTATTCAGGGGTCCTCAAAACATATTTCCGGTGAAATCTCGACGTAGAAATTTTAGTTTGAATATACTTCCTGTACGTTGTAGGGAAAGTAAAAATGTTTCCTTAAGCATTAATCATAATAAATATTTTAATGCTGTTGCTTTATTTCCGCCTTAAATGAGTATAACTCGCTGTATGTGTTCGCAACCGAATTACCATCTCCGACGTTGGCAATCCTGGAGCAGCAGTCCAAAGTTCGAATAACTCATCTGTTAGTGTGATAACTGGTAAGAGATGGCCATCAGGTAAACCGTTACATAAAATATCGTAGAGAGGGGCTCAATATTTGGAATTTGAATAGCATAGTTACTCTCTCGTAGAAAAGCAGAAATTAATCGCTGCCAAAGCGAAGGCATTTCTTTGTGAAGTAGACTTAGTGAGATATGTTGGATAAGTTTGCATTGATTTTGCCCAACTTATTTTCTGTGAGGCTCTGAGAGGGGCTAAACCCCCGTTAGCTGCCACTTAGGCAAGCATAATAAGCTATACCATCTATCTACGTCTGGAGTATTAGCATGAAGGTTATTCGCAGCTATTGGTAGCTCACCCACATCTGCAGTATTTGAATAATATCTCAATTTATGTGTATATGGTTCCGCCATTAACAGGACCCGTATTTCAGTTATTCTTGTTTTTTTTTTTTTTTTTGCTTTGTAATTGTTGCATCGTGACCTGTATTCCTTGGAATAAGATACAGACGACCTTAGTGTCCTTGTTTTCTCTACTACTCACCTATTATATTCCACACTAAAGTTTAATATAGAAATGCCACTGGAAATACACGTTTTGGAATCCCCTGAACCCAAAATAGCACATGAAAGAAACTAAAATTTCGCATGTTAGTGATGAAACACGGAGATTTTTCCAAATTCACTCCATCCTAAAGAACAATTTATATTGGAATTTTCGTTATTTTTTATTTTCTTAAAAGGAGTTTTATTAAAATAGCACAAGTTTCAGATATCGACATGTGGAATGAAATTTATAAGTGTAATTTTGCGAAAATGATCTGTGAAGCCCTCATTCTGAATGAGTTTTGCTCAAGTTTACACATCTAAAACTATAAGACAAACTTACTGCAGGAAAATTGTAGAACTCGTCAAAATACAAATTTGGTGTCAGATAAATTTTTGTGGGGATTTTCCGCTTTCGAAACAGACGCGTCATGTCGTTGTAGATGTTTGAAATTTTACGATTCTTATTTTTTCTTTTCCTTGATAAGAGATAGCTAATACGAGTTTTGAATTTATTTCGTATGTTTCTGAATGAACATTGACATGTTTTGCTTATTTCTGGGGAGAAATGTATCGATAATAGTTATATCCAAGAATAAATTTTATAATGAATTCTACAATTTAAGGACGATTATGTAGAAAACGTCGTTAGGTACGAGTCAAACTTTTTATAACAATTCTTAAATAAAAATAAAAACCATTTTCGTAACTCTTTCCTTCATTATATTTCTGCAGTAATATTCAGCTTTTGTAATTTTTTTTTTCCCAGTTTTTAACGCCTACATCCGTTTCTCTGCTCTCTTACTCGGAAAGCTGATGTCATATTTTACTATCCCCTCCCAAAAATAAAGAAAAACAAATGCTACTATAAGTAAATTCCTTGCAGTAACAGAAGAAAGTCCTACATAAATTCACTTTTGTATTAATGTTTGTGGGTGTGTTTCGCAAAGAGCAGCTTGAGGAATGACTGCACATTCAAGGACAACGAAAATTAATAAATGCTAAATGCAATGCTTTGTTTATATGCACGCGTTGTATGAAACACCACAGCGACTTTGGCCTAGCAGTTTAAATAATTTACATTTAAATGGGGGAAATATTACTCGCCTTACTTACACCTTTGTGCAAATTTTTTACCCCAGTTGTAAAGAAAGGACTATGTTTACGCGAAAGAGCACTTGAATTACTTAATTTCCAAATAGAGTTTGGAGCGCTCGCTTGCACCAAGCTCAGTTAAAAATTGTTTGCTTTTTTAACCAAGAATTTTATGAGGGTTTTGTATTTGTGCTGTGCATTTTACAAATAACTTTGTGTGGATTTCTTTTAGGAGGGAGGTTAGGGTATGAGTTTTAGATAACTAATTAATGGAACTAAAATTATCTATGATAAAGTATGCTTATTACCAGTTCTATATATGGTCATTTAGTTACTTGGGGCCTTAGATATTAATTAATACAGCAGAAAGCGCAAATCTGCTGGTGATATTGCGCAAAGCAGCGATTCTTTTGTCTTTCTCCCTTTTCACTTTCTCAATTTCGTTCCCCCTTTTTCCTTGCATCTTTCACAGCCTCACCCTCCACCTTTGTTTTTCGCGTTCTCTACCTCTTCCATAATCATCATCTCCCATTATTGTCTCTCTCACTCTTTGCCTCTCATAAACTTCACCCCTTTTCTCCCTCGCTGTGCAAATTAACTGTAATGGGATTTTTTGGCAATCCGTAATAAGATTCCATTTTTTGTGGCGTTAATTAAAATCAAAACATTAAACTGCTTGGTAGCACACAAACGTGTGTTTGTAATGCTTGCAAATTCATGAGAATTGTATTTATTGTTTTTCGTGGAAACGTATACCAAATGAAAGTTATTAACTTCTTAAAATCTTATCAGAAATAGTATGCTTATAAAGGCTTGCTATCTTAGATTTAAAATAAATTGAGTAAAAATCGAGATAAGTGTTCGCTATTGTGATTTGTATTCCATTAAAGTGGGGAAAGATAAATAAATAAATAAATAAATAAATAAATAAATAAATAAATAAATAAATAAATAAATAAATAAATAAATAAATAAATAAATAAATAAATAAATAAATAAATAAATAAATAAATAAATAAATAAATAAATAAATAAATAAATAAATAAATAAAATTAGACCGACAAAGTTTGGGAGCTGATAGATAACGTTATTTTGAACCCAGTTTAAGTATTTACAGCAAAATCAACAATCTAAGTTAGTTTTACTATTCAAAGTAAATGTTGGAACGCATGCCCATTGCTATCAACACAAAGACTGCATCGGTGTGCCATATTCTGCCGTACTCTCGCAAAGACACCAGATATTCCTCTGGTTTAAAAGTTTGTCAGTCTAATTTTGAATAGTAAAGTGTGATTAACTGTAAAAAATGTGTTTTGTTTCCGTTTGTTTCTTCTTATATACCTATACACTTCGTACATAACCAGTTATAATTTTTATTTTCTGTACTGGTAAGTAGGGGAAGTATTGTATTCCAGCCAAAAATTCGATGTCGAAATTTCACCGAAAGTTATGTTTTGAGACCTCATGAATTTAAAAAAAAAAAAAAGCATTTTTAGAGAAAGGTCCGTGTGTGTGTCTGTGTCTGTGCCTGTGGACAGCATGACTCAAAAACGAAAAGTCGGTTAAAAACCAAATTTGGTATTTAAGTTTAACGTCTTTCAAGGATGCGACACGAAGATTTTGAAGTAAATATCCGCACTCTAAACTACCCTTTACATGAAATATTTTTCGAAATTTTTTTATTTTCTTCAAAAAGGCTCTAACAATTTTGACTAAAATGTCATATGTTAGAGATATTTTTATGACAAATGAAATGTATATCTTGAATTTTCTGGCTATAGCCCCTGTAGTCGTATCTACTCTGGACGACTTTTGCATAACTGGTAAACCGTTAGAGATAGACCAAATCATACTATACAAAAAATGTAGATCTTGCTAAAATACAGAATTTATGTCTCAATAAATTTTCTTGTAGGGTGAACCATTTTGGAGATATTCCTTGTTATGTGAATGAGTTTCGAAAAACTTGAAACGTTTTGTGTAATGGAACATCGTTGTTCGCTTTTTTATATGTTAAGTGTGCAAAGAGAACGGAATCTCAAAGGTTTAAAAGATTTAACTATCGCACAAAGCCTACTGTATTCTAATATTCCCCTTGCACCTACAAGGAAATAAGCAATAAGATAATTTGTACAAGTGTTTATCTTAACTAACACGAAGAAGATATAGGAATAAGAGTTTGTTAGAATGGTTAGTACAAGTGTAGAGAAAGTCATGTGAGGATTTTTATACCTAGATATCTATTTAATTATTTTGAGAAGGAAATGTTAGATTAAAACGATTAAAAATGCTTGAATGTCTTGATTTAAGAAAAACAAATATTAAAATAGTTCGTCATTTGCTTCATTTATATAGCAGCCTTTAACAAGTTCTGTAATATTACAATTTCCGACTTGCAATAGCGACGTAGTTTTATTCCTTTAACGTTCAGGTGGAGTTATTATAATTATACCCTCATTCACACTAGGGTACTGCGTTAGGGTAAGTTGTCAACACTGTCATCTGCTTCATGTTCTTCGAGCACAACCGAGAGACGGATGGATATAGGTTATGTTCGTTCTTGCATAATGCTTGCCAGGCCGGTTCACCCTTCATGCCCCAGGTGACTATGACGCTTTGCCCGTCCTCTGTATACTTGTGTCAATAATTGCTTCAACATCAGCAACATTCCACGAAATTACAAATTATGCACCACACAATATCGAACCCACGCTATTTCGCATGTGAAAGTTATTTCCAGATATGAAAATATTCACTGAGATGGAATCAACAGAGCTACTAGTGTTTTCTATTAAAATAAATGTTTAGAAATTACATATAAATATCTTTTTTTCTAAATCAGGAGGTGTGTTTATTGTTAATAGCAACAATTGAAGGTTTACGAGTTGGTTTTTGCTTGTGAACATATATTTATAAACACAATAAAAAGGAATTTGCATTTAAATGAAAATTTTGATGGAATGATTGCATTTTTTCAAACAAGTTTACACTTAAATATTAAGCGTTTGCATTGTTTTCGACATTTTGGCTACTGAGACGTTATAATGATTCAATGACAACTTGCGGAGGGGGCTTAGCACCTCAACCGAAAGGCGATCTTTTGTGTGTATGCCCCTGATTGGGGCACCTCTGGGAGTTGGGATGAGGTGAATGGATACTAAGGGCGGCCGGAATATTGCCACGACAGAGCAGGGGGTAGGGTCCCTACATTTTCACACTTAGGAGTAGCAGGCGGAGGCTGGCTTAGCTCCCCTACCCCCCTCGGACTTGTACCATCCTATGGGGGCCCAGAAACCTTTCCATCATTCGCCTGGTGACCCGGGGAAACATCCGGACAAAACCCATGGATCAGGAAGGGGATCGAACTCGTGACCTCCCGCATTGTTGTCACAGACGTTCGGCCTT
This sequence comes from Tenodera sinensis, assembly GCA_030765045.1. Taxonomy (NCBI): domain Eukaryota; kingdom Metazoa; phylum Arthropoda; class Insecta; order Mantodea; family Mantidae; genus Tenodera; species Tenodera sinensis. Next base: position 160,440,868 of record CM060967.1, on the reverse strand, counting down.
AACCATGGCATAGAGCATTTGCCTTACTCCACAGGCAGTCGGAGCACTCAAACATTAAATTGCTGAAGTTTATTTGGCCGAGCACGCTCGAGGCGAGGTTCGCTTAGTCGTGATAAGCAAAGTAGTCCCGCCAAAATGAGTAGTGTTGCAGAGCAAGCTATTGTTACAAACGGCGGAACGTGACACTTTCTGATAAGAATTTACTCTGCTGCTACGTTGGGGATGAAGTACTTCATAATCCGATAATGTCGAAATTCATCTCGAGAAAATCTTGTGTTTTAGACTTTCTCTATTCAAATAGTCATGTTTCAGGAGGTGACGGAGATTTTTTAGCTAAAATTAGTTGATTATCAGATCCACGTCCGTTAACCTGGTAGGTCATACCGGATGATAAATAAGTGAAATGGCTGAAATGATACTCAAATGAGCCCGGGGTCCGCAGAGGTTAAAGTTACATTTATCTTCTCAGAACTCGCCCAAACCGAGATTCGAACTCGGGACCTCCAAAATGTCCGTACTCTCACTGTCATCTACACATAATACAGATAGAATAGGCGTTTTCTTCAATTATTTCATTGAATCTGTTTATAAATCAGTATCCTATATTTTTATATTGTTGCGTATGAGGTGTATTAATTATTACAGTGATATTCCTCTTATAGAACATTTGGTTTAACTTGTCTCATGACAAAAGAAGGAGAAACAGATGTCTTTCTTGTTATGGGTAGGGTGGGAGAAGGTTCGGCTCCTTCTATCCAATCAGTGCTGGGCTGAAAAGGCAAGTATGAATAGACTTCCGACGTTTCTGTCAGCAAAAAATATTTTGTATCCCTAGCTTCCATGGTGGAAGTGATCTTTCACTTTTATGGTCTTAGAGACAAGCTAAACTATCGCAACTATATTTCCAATGTTTACTATAGATCTTCTTGTGTTTCACGGCTTGGCCATTCACCTAAGAACTTCAAATAAAATACCTACACTAAATTTTTAACATGTAAACTATCGTGTATTTTTTCTTAATCACCTATCAAGGTAAGATGTCCGTGACTGTTCGATTTGTTTACTCACGAGGCCATTTCCTGCTCGTCAAACTCTAAGTGCTGCTCGTTAAATGAAATACTCAAGTGCGAGAGCGTTACGGTGTTAAGTGCTCGTGTTTTCTGTTTGTGCGAGTCATTGTCACGACTTAGGTTAACAGATGATTGCTCTGGCCCTCCTCAGGTCCATGACGAATCCTGCATAAAGCACTAGGTACCTGCCAAAATAAGACGAGAAAGAAACTGCTTCCTTTACAAATTCCTGCAAGTATGTAACAGGCTTTATAACATTGTAGAAAAAATTCGATTAAGAAGGAAGAAAAAAGAACAGGGCATGTTGCAGGGAACGGTTCTTTTGACTGTTGTGGTGAAAAACAGGATTCATTATGACGAGCATGACTTGAAGAGGAAGTAAAGTGGGTGCCTTTTTAAATTTATAACTAATAAACGTTAAAACTTAGCACAATTTACCTCGTAAGAAAATAAAGGCGAAATAAGGGCATGGAAATCTTTAAATTGAGAAGCCTTCATTTTGATGTCCCATAAGGGCACGCCTGAACGGCACTAATAAAATACATAATTAATTCTACTACATGCTCTCTAAATCAGCGCTTGCTGGACTACTAACGCGCCGAAAAATATTACAATCTGTAACGTTCTAGACCACTAAAATCGTCATGGAAATGTTTAGCGGCGTAAGAAACAATTCATCTGGGAGTGGCAGTCTTTAATTTTTCATATAAATAAGTAGTATTACATCTTCTTTCATAAAGCCGTCCCAGTGGGTTGTGTTTTCCCGTATTCCTCCAGAGAGAAGGCTTCTTTGAGCAGTTCTCAACCTTGGAATCGTCAGCATTCCCGAACATTTAGGCGTTTGAAACCTGAGAGGACAATCCACAGGCGCTGACGTCAGTGTAGCTGTCTTTTGTTCCTTTTAGACACTGGGAACTATTTTTAAGGTAGCACAAATGAACAGGATTTATTTATGAATCCCAACAAAGGAAATTTGGCACGACCATTAAGTATTCGTTATACCTATCAACTTTTGTGAATAATACTATAAATGTGACCAGAAAAGTGTTTTTAACCTTTTGATATCCAGCATTCGTACAAAGTTTGATAATGAATGAATATTAAAAAAAATTATGCCAATTTTAGTTAGATTATTAGGTTTATGATTAGATAGTATCTTATTTAGACCACCTCCATAGCGCAATGGTAGCGCGCCTGCCTCTAGCGCAGAGGACTCGGATTCAATTCCCGGTACCGGCGTGGGGATTTTTCCTGCGTTGGAAGGTCTGGCACGGGGAGCACTAAGCCTCGTTAGGAGCTACTTGCTAAAGAAACGTTGCGAAGGCCACATAACCAGCCAGGAGGGCTCGGGGGAGCTGACCACGTCCCGCCCTCCAGTTCTGCACCCCACTCATGTCTTTAGTGGACAGAGGTGGGGAACGCAGCGACCGAGCGGTAAGCCTTGGCCCACAAAGAACTGTTGCCCTAGGGGTTATTTACTTATTTTAGCATGTTATTTATATATGCAGATTAAATTATTATTATTTATCTATATATGTTATCAGAATGGTACTCGACATTTTTTTACAATTTTTACCATTAATTTTTGGCTTAATTTATTATTTAAATTCCAAGATGGCTTCAAGGTTTATCACAACCTTTTCGTCCTTAGGAGCAAATGCTTAATATGTCATATAGGTATTTTTCTTTTAAAAGTAAGATAATCTACACATGCAAACAAATGCCACCAGTAACATTTGCAGCCTTGTTCTTCACTGTGCTTATTAAAGGGTTGATTTATCCTCTTTAAACACTTGTGAATGTTCCTTCCTGCCGGAGTAAAGCGGTAGTTGCCTTTATATAACAAATGCACAAAGAAATTTCGCCCTCAGGAATTTGTGGCTGCTGTGACAGCGTTGTTTATCCTGATATAAAGTTCTGTTTGGCTTACATAAAGGAATTTGGGATTAATTAATTGATGTACGGAGAGACTGGTATGCACAACCGTAACTTTTGACAAAGTATTAAATGAAAGTATGTTACACGAGGATGTTTATGTGATATATGGAAACGATAAACGTTTATGACTCTTGGCAAAAGTTTAAATGGAATTGCGGTTTCAGCGAGCAATCCACGATAAAATAAATCTGGCTGTAATTAATGAAAATGTATAAGCTAAGCAAAAAGGCTGTTTATTGATGTAAATACGAGGTAGGTATGGTTATTTTCCTGTTAGAAGCTCACCTATCCCTGTGATATCATGGCCACCAAACTGCGTTGGTCTCGCACTCTGGGAAATTCTATACGAAACTTCGTTGTAACTCTATAACCCTTTCCTTCTTTCCTTTTTTCCTTTCCTTTCCTTTCCTTCTTTCATTTTTTCCTTTCCTTTTCTCCTTTCCTTCTTTCCTTTCCTTTCCTCTCCTCTCGTTTTTTCCCTATCCCCCCTTCTCTCTCTCCCTCTCCCTTCTTTTCTTTTTTTCTTTCATGCCTAGAAAAAAAATCTGATGTGTTGCATTCACATGACTTTCTCTACTCTAGTACTAACCATTCTTACAAACTCTTATTTCTATATCTTCTTCGTGTTAACATAAATATTTGTACAAATTATTTTATTGCTTATTTCCTTGATGGTGCAAGGGGGATATTAGAATACAGTAGGCTTTGTGCGATAGTCAAATATTTTAAAGCTTTGAGATTCTGTTCTCTTTGCACACTTAACATATAAAAAAATAAACAACGATGTTCCATTTCACGTGTTTTGTTATCCAAAACTCACACACATAACAAGGAATATCTCTGAAATGGACATAAATTGTGTATTTTAGCAAGATCTAAATTTTTTGTATAGTACGATTTGGTCTATCTCTAACGGCTTACCAGTTATGCAAAAGTGGTCCAGAGTAAATATAACTACAGGGACTATAGCCAGAAAATTCAAGATATACATTTCATTTGCCATAAAAGTATCTCAAACATATAACATTTTAATCAAAATCGTTAGAGCCATTTTCAAGAAAATTAAAATTTTCGAAAAATTTTCCATGTAAAGGGTAGTTTAGGGTTGGGCTATTTTCTTCAAAATCTTCGTGTCGCATCCTTGAAAGACATTAAACTTAAATACCAACTTTGGTTTTCAACCGACTTTTCGTTTTTGAGTTATGCTGTCCACAGACTGACACACACGGACCTTTTTCTAAAAATGCTTTTTTTGGATTCAGGGGGCTTCAAAACATGTATTTCCGGTGAAATCTCGACATCGAATTTTTGGGTGGAATACAATACTTCCCCTACTTACCAGTAGAGAAAGTAAAAAGCAAAGAAAACTTAGCGAATGTTCTAAAACACGATAAGAAAGTCGATCTGGATGGCTCAGTTGGTTAGACGCTGGTCTACTAATCCCAAGGTCGCGGGTTCAAATCCGGCCGAGACCAATGGGTTTTAAGTGTGGTTAAAAAAGACAGCTCCATGTCAGTAGATTTACTGAAATGTGAAAGAACTCCTTCGGGACGAAATTCCGGCACACCGGCGACGCTGATGTGATCCTGGCAATTGACAACGACGTTAAACATAAAAAAATTAAAAAGATACATGCTAAAAACCAAAAGGAAGTTTTGTACCATAAAAACAACCTTTGTAATCTTATTAGCAGTATTTCTGTTAAACTGAATTTAAAAACCATCTCTGCGAAAGGAAAGAAAGAAAAAAATGCGCTAATGAAAGACAATAGAACCCATTTGAAAGTAAAAAACTGATATTTCTTGCTTATTTTTATGAGGAAAAGATGCCTAACATGTAATTTTGATAAAGGGTGGTCTTCTGACTCCAAATGCCAGGTTGTGCAATTCTTGCAACTAAATCTGCCATACCCAACGATGTGGCTTCAGGGCAACGCGCAAGGTCCGCATTCGGGAGGTTCTGGGTTCGATTCCTGTTGGGTGAGAAACTCTGAAATTTGTATTTTAGCTGTTTTTCTCGTTTGGTAGGCGAGTGCTACGGAATGCATCCATAAAATTCCGCAAATTTTCCTATTGCCCATTTCCATTCCGTTTCATTTCGTTATGTACAAAGCTCGAAGGATCAGGCGAGTGGACGACGGACGAGGCACCGTCTGTCCAGGCGAAAGGTATGTGGCGGGCTCTCGGGGAGAACTTAGAGGAGGTGGACGGTCCTACCGCGTCAGAATGTGACATCTGGAGACGTTAGGATCCCCGCCTGCGCTTGCCTTTGGAATTCACCATAAGCAAATTGTGACATATTTCCTCCATTATAGTGCTCTCCGCTTACTTTTGGTGTCATTCTTTTGTTCAGTTGACATCAGAACCGCACAATTTAACATTAAATGCAACACGGTGTGATATTTAACGCTGGAAAATAATTTAATCAACTTGTGTTGTTTCAGAACAGGATTTGTTTTACTGATTGAAACTAGTGCACCTTGTGTGATTTGTACAGTCTGCTCTTCTATTGGTAAGCGTGTGCAGTGCTTTGCTTTTGTTTTATTTTAGAGCTTCCGCCCGCCAAGACGCGACGTGATGTTTGCTTGTTTCCGTGCGGAACAGACGCTGCAAACTTGCAAAGTGCCGTGTCCCCCGGCTCTTGTACTTTCAACCCCAGTTATCTTGTCCGCGAGGGGGCCGGAGCATGGGTTTTGTCAATAATTCATACGGGGGCTCCTTCCTCGTCACGGAAGTGCATCAAAACTCGGAGCGTGTCACGCAGAAAATCCGCGATTTAATGATCCCCCCCCACCCCACTCCTCTCACCTAACGTGTTTGCGGCACCTACATCTCTAGCAATTAGTGATATTCCTCCCCGCTTTTCCTGCCACTCTTTCTTTTTGTAATCTTCTTCCTTACTATTCATATTTAGCTCGTTATTCCGGGCCTACTTTATATTCTTCTCCCTCCCTCCCTCCCTCCCGCTCCACAACCCTTTCTTTTTGGTCATCCGTTGATTGTTAAGTCTGTATGTCCTCTTTTTTCTGACGTTTGTCCTTCAGCTTAGCTGTCTGTCGCTTCTTACTTGCATTTATCCTATTCTAAGTCTGCTGCTTTGTCTTATATTTCCTTTTTTTCTGACTTCTTCTGTTTCAGTCCTAGACTCATTTTTGTATTATGACAAAATTGACAAAATCAATACTTTTCTATCACTTCATTTTCCTTCTAAACTTTTGCACAAATACACAGTTCTCTTCTACTGACGTTAACAGTCTTTCATGATATTGCAACTCACAACTATTTTCTTCGTGTAGTCTTGATTCAGTCCTTTCACAGTCATATACTAACTCCGACGATACAATCACTTCACATACATTAAAACTTCTTCACTTCGACGCTGCGTATCTTTCACAGCTGTATCATATAACACACTGACCGACTCAAAAACTGCAACTCCCTCTGTTGTTTTCTCGCGTCCTTATATAGCGGGGATGACGTCACATGGACCTCTCGAATTCCACAAACGCTCCGGCGAGCCAGATCTTCCTCGAAGGCGAGTTTGTATGTATACAAATGCGAGTGATGATTGAAGATACGGACTATTTGTGTGTCCGACAGAGAATAACATGGATCATAGACTAAATAAACTCAGCTGCATGTTGGAATATCGACTTGTGTAAACCGTGCTGTAACAGAACGTGAAACTTAAAAATATCCTGCTCTCCTAATGCACTCAAAGATTTTCTCCATGGCTGTAGGTAGATATTATAAGGACCAAATTGCATGTCAATATTTAGATAACTTAGATGCCAAATGAGAATTTCTTGGGAATCCCCATCTCAAATAATCTTCTATATAGGTATGTTAGTTTACTTTGTGCTGCTTTTTTACTTTCTCTACTATGTATAGTAAAGTAAGGTAGTGTTGTTTTCCATCAAAAAATTCGATGTCGAGATTTCACCGGGAATATATGTTTTGAGATCCCCTAGATAAAAAAAAATTAAGAAAAAGGTGTGGGGTGTGTGTGTATGTGTGTGTGTGTGTGTGTGTGTGTGTGTGTGTGTGTGTGTGTGTGTGTGTGTGTGTGTGTGTGTGTGTGTGTGTGTGTGTGCATAACTCAAAAACGACAAGTCAGTTAAAAACCAAAGTTGGTATTTAAGTTTAATGTCTTTCAAGGATGCGACACGAAGATTTTGAAGAAAAATGCTCCACCCTAAACTTCCCATTACATAGAAATAACATTAAAAAGAAATGAGATAATTTTTTTTCATAACGTGAATTACTTCTGAGCAATTAAATATTAAAATTCAAATTTCGAAACTTAAATGAAAGAAAATGAATTTAAACTTTAAAATTTATTTTTATTCGAACTAATAAAATTAACAAATTAGCTCATCAATTTGGTAACATTCTATTACAGAACATAACTAAAAATGATTAAGTTTTTCAAATCAAAATTGCATAATGGGGAATCATTTATAAAAATATTAATATCTTAGCAACTAATTTGACTAAATGTATGAAATTTGGCACATTTATTCCTCACTATATAGTGATTGTTGTGCTAAAGTTCCAAATCAATACAATAAAAACTAGATTTTCAAAATTTCAATGTACTCCAACGTAGTGTCATATCGGACGATTGAATGAATGAAATGGGTGAAATGATGCTCAAATGAACCCAAGATCCATAGAGCTTTAAGTTACCCAACATTCATCTTCTCAGGGTAGGGAAAACCTCGGAAAAAACCTTATCCGGATAACTCACCCTAAGCGAGATTCGAACTCGCGGCCTCTTGGACGTGAGGCAGACGCCACCACCACGCTACAGAGACGGGAGAGAGAGTGAGAGAGCTCCCATTATATACGTTACTATAAATTATTCTTCCAAAGCCGTAAATTACCAGAATATATTGGCTACAGTTTTACTATGGGTATGTATGTGGTTTATAGACAGTAAATGTCTTTAAGCACTTGTAATAAAATACACACAAATTCAAGCACATAATGCACGATAATCAGTACCATAGATTAATTTACTCACAGATACGCGTACGTAAAATAATAAACAGCGGTCGTTATTGTGCAGTTAAATATTCTCTGTGCGTTTTAGTACAAAACATCCTTTACTGTTTTCTCAACCTTTTAAGTTTTATGGTAACAGATTCATAATCACATATTTTACATAAATTAGACAAAAATTATAGCTCTTTTAAGAACTGTGGGTTTGCTTTATGGAACGAACGAAGAAGTTATAAGTATTAGATGCAGGTTTGTGTTCAGTTCCTAAATCCTTAGTGTTGCACTCACATGACTTTCTCTACTCTTGTCCTAACCATTCTTACAAACTCTTAATCCTTGTAGGTGCAAGGGGAATATTAGAATACTTTGAGCGATATTCAAATCTTTTAAAGCTTTGACATCTCGTTCTATTTGCATGCTTAACATATAAAAAAATGAACAGCGATGTTCCATTTCAGGAAAGTTTTAAGTTTTTCGAAACTGTCACAAATAACAAGGAATATCTCCGAAATGGTTCACTCTACAAAAAAAATTATTTAGACATAACTTGTATGTTTAAGCGAGATATATATTTTTTGTATATTAAGATTTTGTCTATCTCATACGCTTTACGAGTTATGCAAAAGTCATCCAGAGTAAATACTACTACAGGGGCTAGAGCCAGAAAATTCAAGATATACATTTCATTTGTTCATACAAATATCTCAAACATATGACAATTTAATCAAAATCATGAGAGCCATTTTCAAGAAAATCAAAATTTTCGAAAAATTTTCCATGTAAAGAGTAGTTTAGGGTGGGGCTATTTTCTTCAAAATCTTCGTGTCACATCCTTGAGAGACATTAAACTTAAATACCAACTTTGGTTTTTAACCGACTTTTCGTTTTTGACTTATGCTGTGCACAGACACACAGATTGACAGACACAGACACGGACCTTTTTCTAAAAATGCCTTTTTTGGATTCAGGAGATATCAAAACATATATTTCCGGTGAAATCTCGACATCGAATTTTTGGGTGGAATACAATACTTCCCCTTCTTACCAGTAGAGAAAGTAAAAATGCTTTTTTTTGGATTCAGGGGTCTCAAAACATATATTTCCGGTGAAATCTTACATCGAATTTTTGGGTGGAATACAATACTTCCTCTACCTACCAGTAGAGAAAGTAAAAAGTGCCGAACATTTGTTGTAATGATCTTTATTCCAGAAGTCTCTTCAACAGAGTATCTGAATGTTGTGACGTTTATTTGCGTCATGTTCACGTGTTTCGTTTTCGTGAGCTCCAAAAAGTTGGAGGGTAGAGCCCCAGGGAGTGGTACCTACTGCGGCAAGACTAGCAGTTTGTCTCCGTGTTGTAGGGACCACTTGTTGCTTCTCGCCAGAAGAGCAGTTCGATTTATCTCGTCCTAATTACCTCGCCTAGAAAAACAACGTTTAATCTCAGACTGACTTAAATATCTGCACCATCGATTGCTCCCAGTAATGATTTCTAGACCAGAAGTAATGAAAAGAAACACAAGGGACTGAACAGTATAAGTAACCAGAAATTGTTTGTTTATGTCGTGCTTAAATGAAACTTCCTATTAACCTAGAATTATTACAACAATATCAGTATAATATAATAATTATTACATAATAATATTAATAATAATGTGTGTATTTATTCACTGCAAATGGGTACTAACCGGTGGCAGAGTTAAATGTAGAATTAAGATTACAAAAACAATTGTATAAACAATAGTAATGCATAGAACAATAAAAGAAAACCTCAATATAAATAAAACAGTTCCATATACGAAACAGATTATTATAGCTACTATGCTTGTGGTTTTGTAATATGGCGGCTAGTTTTTTTAAAATCATTAATTACTTTACTAATTTATATTCATTAATTAACTATCCTCTCAGTATAACCAATAAATGTACCACCACTATTCACAATTCTTTCTTCTTCTTTCCCTGATTACCCTCCCCTTATGTAGGACTTACTAGAGTCAGACGTCTGCCGGGGAGCAGAGGGACCTCTGGACCAGACAGAGTGAAGACCTGGAAGCGGGTGGTCAGACAAGCAGCAGGTATGATAGTGAGGAAGAGGATGATATGAAATGCAGTTGAAATGGATTATTGTAAAAGTGATAATGGAGCAACTGGTGGCATGAATGGCGGGGGAAACCGTAGAACCCGGAGAAAACCCGCCCAGAGCCGCTTCGTCCACCACGAATACCAGATGCGGGTCCCGCCTAGGTGGTAGGCGAGCCTCTAACCACTCAGCCACGGCGAAAAATTTTCCACGTAAAGGGTAGTTTAGGGTGGAGCAATTTGCTTCAAAATCTTCGTGTCGCATCCTTAAAAGATGTTAAACTTATATACCAACTTTGGTTTTTAACCGACTTTTCGGTTTTGAGTTATTGCTGTCCACACACACACACACACACACACACACACACACACACACACGGGCGGCGCCGTGGTCGAGCGGTTAGCGCGCTCGTCTACCACCTAGGCGGCCCGGGTTCGATCCCAGGGACCAGCATGTGGTATTCGTGGTGGACGAAGCGGCGTCAGGGCGGGTTTTCTCCGGGTGCTCCGGTTTCCCCCGCCATCTCATTCCACCGGTGCTCCATTTTCATTCCATGTGTCATCAGTGTCACCGCCTGCGGTGCCGTAGTAGTAAAAGCGGACGTTAAACACTACAACAACAACAACACACACACACACACACACACACAGACATCGAATTTTTGGGTGGAATAGAATACTTCCTCTACTTACTATACGTAGCAGAGAAAGTAAAAAATGTTAAAAGCGGTCGAACCACGGAATCGAACTCCTGAGCGTCTCACCGCGGAATAATTTCGCCTCGCAATAATATAAGAAGTGGAGTTTAACTTTTGTATGGCTGATCCTTCCTCCATGGTTGGCTACGAATTTCTCAAACGTCACTTATGTACATATATGGCTTCGCTTTCTCGACCTGGGCTGCCGTTGCGACCTATCAATTCGGGTCACATCTCCCTCCCCATCCGTCCAACATGTCGCTAGGTAACGTCGTTTCCCCCGCTTCATTGTCACGTTGGATATTTATATTGATCCTCATCTGTCCACAGCTTCTTATCTCAGTGACGTTTGTTCGTTGGCAAATTATATGCGCTGTAAAACTGACTTGAGAATATGTCGGTCCGTTTCGTGGAGTAGGGCAGAAATACACCAACTATTCACAGTGAATAGAGCACTTCTTAAAGCATCTACAACGGAAATGAGGAAGCAAAAGGTGATTCTATATCTGGATAGAACGAAACAACATTTAAATAGTGCCCTTGAAGTTCTGGTTTTGAAAAGAAAAGAATAATTCGGCTGCATGGTAGGTTAAAGCTAGTTCCGAAGTGAGAATATGGTGTAAATATTTACGTTAAATGCATCTTTTGAGAAAGCTTAACTCATATTTCTAATCTGATAATTCCTTGGAAATAATGGAAATTTAATCGACCTCTAAACTATGAACTTCAAGTTTGAGCTGGGCTTTCAAAATTGGTTTTACTCTAATTTTGTGCGGTATTATTGGTTGGTATCTGTACATATTCACAGTAGCTTCTCGTTGCAGCAACAACGTTGAAAACTGGAATAATATTAACTAATTAAGTAAATGCTGACATTTGTTTTAATTGATTATAGGCAAACTTAGCATATATCACTGTTTTTTGTGATGAACGAGTTATGTAATAGGGAAGTTTGTATTAGTTCTGGAGTCTACAGGACAATTTGTCCAACAGAATTCGTCCTTAGTCCACTTAATCCAACGAGACATTTTGTCCAATCCATGTCGTCAGAAGTTGCATTTGGTAGGTCGAGACTTTACTAATGTTTGGTCAAATTTATTTTGCTTTTATTTATACCTACTTATTTTGTTGGCCATAACTTAGTACTTAATGCAAATATTTCAACATTTACATAATGGTAGACATTTTCTCGTGTAAATGCAAGTCATTGCTGCAGTTAAATTCGTTTTGTTACCATTTTCTTTTGATGAAAAAAATAAAAAAAGTGAGGGAAAAAGACCTAGAGGTCAGTGGAAGTGGGATATCTTTGAAAGTGAATCTCATTACCAATTAAAAATTATTAATATTTATGACACAATAACTGATATTGTCAATCAAATCTTTCAAATTCTAGAAAGCAAAAATTATAATTAATTTCAATACACTCGACAAACAGCACTACGAAATAAGTTTTAGTTTCTCTACTGGTAAGTAGGGGAAGTATTGTATTCCACCCAAAAATTCAATGTCGAGATTTCACCGAAAATATATGTTTTGAGACCCCCTTAATCCAGAAAAGGCATTTTTAGAAAAAGGTCCGTGTGTGTGTGTGTGTGTGTTTGTGTGTGTTTGTGGCTTCTGTTGCCTTACGGGGAACGTTGGTTTTTATTATGTAGCTGTTGTTGGTATTTCTTGCATCTTCTATGATGTGTTTGACAGTTATGATGACGTTAGAAGTTCTGCAGACAGGAGTTGAAATTTTACGAGTGAATACGGTTGCTGTGTCCAATTGGAATACTTGTTCTTGGCAAGTACGATTAGTTACTGCAGGCGGACGTCGGAAAGATGATTAAATTTCTTTGAGCTCGAGTGTTGATGTCTGTAGCCAGGGTTGCCACTAGTGTTGTCTTGAAAGGTATGGTCGCATCGGTATTAGCTTCCGATATGAGCAGTTCAGTTCATTCTTTGCTTGGATGTCTGCTTTCATATCTGTATTAACGTAAAATTGTTTTATTCCCTCAGTATTTGGTGTATTGATTTTGAATTTCGCCTATTTTGTTTTTAGTGTTTTGGCTTTGCATACTCATTATAGCAGAGCCAATGGCTTAAAATTATGTGTTAAGATTAATTTTTTGGAATAGCGTGTTTTTTCGTGCATAGGTGGTAACACCTCTGTTAGCTATATTGGCGTTGACGCACTTTTTATTGTGCAACATACTTATTTTTAAAATTAGTATATTATAGACAAATTATATCTTATTGATGTGAGATAGATGTGTTAAATATTCTTGCCTAGCCCAAGAAAAGTGTCATTGATTATCTCACGTCTCCGCATTGGTCATACAAGGTTAACCCACTCATACCTCCTCAGCAAAGGCCAGCCACCACAATGTGAAGTCTGCAACACCCGCATCACAGTAAAACATCTCCTCACAGAATGTAAGCAATACGCTACACAACGACAGCTTCATCACATCACTGGAGACTTATCCACCACTCTGAACACGCCATCCAACTGCAGAAGGGTGTTATCATTTCTCAAAGGTACGGGCTTGCATGCGAAAATATAATATGAAAGATACTTGTTGTACTGATTTGATTGTATTCTCATGTTTTTGGTAAAATAATTGTACTAAATTTATTGTATACCGCTGTATTTCATAGAATAGTCGCGATATGACTTAATTGTTAAAGCGACTCTAAATAAATTAAAAAAAAAAAAAAAAAAAAAAAAGTGTCATTTTATAAATGTTTAACGGACGTTTGCATTAATCTTCTTTGGCAACTCCACTATATTTTGTTGATTTTGCAGTAGATTAATTATTCTCGTTGTTTTATTTTTCATACTCTGGTGTTTTGGAAGAGACTATCTTCTGTAAGTTCAGCATCGTTCGAGGGAAGGGCTTTGTCGGATTTTACTTAAATTGGTCAAAGGTTGATGAATCATTTTGAATGGTATTTTGTGATCCATAATTATTATTTCTTAAGTTGATGAAAATTTGAAAGTTCTGCATGTCAACTTATAAGTATAACCTAAACCTAAAAGACGGGCTAAGGTTTATTTATCTGTTCCCAAATGTATTTCACTTGTGCTCTTTTTTCTGAAATTTGCAGTACAAAATAGCAGATGTAGTACGATTTTTAAATATATATATATATATATATATATATATATATATATATTTAAAATATAAATATTCTGCCTAAAATGATAAAATATGTCCAATCAAAGAATTCCAATTCATAAGGCTGTATTAACAAGTGAAAATGTCATTTTTAACAATTGCCAAAAGGAGTTGAGATCGTGAAGTAACGTGCCCATTGTTCGTCACTTGTCTTGATCGGTACGACGTTTCTCTGTTGTTAGAAGTGTTTCTTTTCTGAAAGCTGCCACTCATCCTTGGCAGTATAGGTCCTATAGCCTGTGGTTATGCACATTGTGTTATATTTCTCACCTACTGAAACGAGGATGTGCAAGTCGCCTTAGGAAATGAATTCTGATAATGGAAGCCATTATTCACAAGAATCTCTTTTTCCTGAGGACAGGTAGAATAAGTCGCTAATGGTGAGCAGTAACTGCTTTTTGTTTCGCTAACTTTTTCTCGGGATCAATTTTGTCATATAAATGCAATTTTTCTCAGCAACCATTTTAGGGCTAGAGATTTGATATTTTGCACACTTTTTGATATAGAATTAGACGTATCAACATAGAATTATGGTGATATAGCTCTCCAATTGAATATGGCACCCATATTTTCTTGAAAACATTGTGTTTTACGTTTTCATTTGTCTTCCTATTGAAATATTTATTGTAGCAAACCATTCAGATACATAGGTCAATATCATAACAAACATATGAAGCCCAAGTATAAAAAAATTCAGTGCTGTGCTATTTAAAGTTGTTCTAATTTTGTGTGGCAGCAATATACCCAATGTTTACTTATTAAACACATTTTTAAAGAGAAATTATGAGAGCTAGGGTAATGAAATTTACCATAGATACTCCCCCTAGCCTGGCGTATATGCCTTGATTTTTTTTTCCCCAAAGGAATTCATTTGGTAAGAGTTGATAGGGAATGATGAATTGCCCGCCCCAGTAGGGACTCGAACTGGGTTGAGAAGCCAGAAGGCTACCCTCTCGTGTAGGTATTCAAGGTGTTGTTAATGTCAGTTTTATGAATGGTGTTCAGTAAGAACTAGTTGGTTTACATCGTGAATCTGCAAGACTTGCCAACATGCCGTAAATATATGTGGCTACCAGAGTTCGAATCTCGTTTCGAGTGATTTATTACAATAAAGGTTTTCCCCGAGGTTTTCATTTATTCTCTGAGGATAAAATCTGACTAGCTACATCTATCCTGGGCTTATGCAATATGATCTCCTAAATAATCTACATAAAATGAAAAGATCCCAACGTACAAATGTTGGTTCTTTTGCTTACCTTCGCAGCCATTTATCAAAATAAATGAAGTATTGCAATTAACCACAAGGTCGATATGGACGTTTCACAGACATAATACATGTTGAGACGCCCCGAAAAAGTGTGTGTGTGTGTGTGTGTGTGCGTGCGTGTGTGTGTGTGTGTGTGTGAGCGCACGCATCAGAGTGAGCGAGAGAGACTAAATATGGAAATATTACGAAAATACCTTATTTAAGTGTGGCAGTGTCCTTTAAGGGTGTCGGACGTTAGTTTTCTAAAAATCCCCCCCCCCCTCCTCCTCCAAAAAGACGACAAATTTATTCGGGCATTTTCCCTCATTCTAATTTCGTTCAATGCTCCAACAAATTTAATTGAAATGTCGCGTTTTTGGAATGTTGATAATAAATAGTATTTATACATTGAATTTATGTATTAAATAGTCTCTGAAACTCTGTTCATTGATGCTGAATTTTCTATAACTGGTAAATATCTAGAAAAGAACACCTTAGTTGTAAACGTGAATAAGAGATAGTCTCCTAATAAGAGACACCAGTTACGTCCTGCTATCTGCTGGAAATGGTTGTAACTTAATGCTTTTGTTGGATAGCACATTGTTGTTCGTATGGGGTCGTTAACACAAGTGGTTGCAAGCTGAAAAGGAGAAAACTTGGTTGGAAATTTTATTGCCATATTCTTTGAAGATCTACGAAGGTGAGTTCTAACTACAATTAAATTACTTGTTGATGATATAAGCCCATACAGGTTGTTATAACAGTATTTAATAGTGTCTACAATAACGTATTTGAACATAAAGAGCCCGAAATTTCAGTGTATTCTGGATCCTAATAAGAGACACCGAGTGGTTCCAAATAAGAAAGTAGCTGATGGTGCACATGAGTGATATGTATTCTGGACGCTGAATCTTTATTCTGTTTATTCTGAGGACTTCTGATCAGAAAAATGGGCACGATGTGTAACATGCCATCGAAGGGCACATGAAGAATGTGGTGGTAAAGAAGAGCCTTTTCACCGAAAATATGTTTTGAGACCCCCTGAATAAAAAAATAAATAAATAAAAAAAACATTTTTATAAAAAGGTCCGTGTGTGTGTCTGCTAGTCTGTGGACAGCATAACTTAAACACGAAAAGTCGGTTAAAAACCAAAGTTGGTATTTAAGTCTTTCAAGGATGCAATATGAAGATTTGGAAGAAAATAGCCCCACCCTAAACTACCCTTTGCATGGAACATTTTTCGAAAATTTTTATTTTCTTGAAACTGGCTCTAACGATTTTTATTAAAATGGCATATGTTTAAGATATTTGTATGTCAAATGAAATGTATATTTTGAATGTTCTGGCTATAGCCTATATAGTCCTGTTTACTCTGAATGAGTTTTGAATAACTCGTAAACCGTAAGAGATAGACAAAATCTTAATATACAACAAATGTAGATCTCGCTAAAACACATAATTTATGTCCACATACATTTTTGTGTAGAGTGAACCATTTTGGAGATATTCCTTGTTATTTGTGTGAGTTTCAGAAAACTTTAAAGTTTCGTGAAATGGAATATCGTTGTTCATTTTTTTTTATGTTCAGTGTGGAAAGAGAACGGAATCTCAAAGCTTTAAAACATTTGACTATCGCTCAAAGTCTACTGTATTCTAATATTCCCCTTGTACCTACAAGGAAATAAGCAATAAGATAATTTGTACAAATGTTTATCTCAACTAACACGAAGAAGATATAGTAATAAGAGTTTGTAAGAATGGTTAGTACAAGAGTAGAGAAAGTCATGTGAGTAAAGGAAAGTGTTTTTTCTCCTACTGTTTTACTATAATGAATCAAGTTGAACTTTATATCTACATTGCTATTGTAGCTACATTTTGTGTTTTATGTGTTTTAATCGGCCGCGATGCAAGCGATTAATGTGGCCGAGCACGATTTGATAACCCCCATCTCTTCCCATCATGTTTCATTACTATCTGTTTAACGTCCTCTTAAATTATATCACGTCAGCTCATAATTTAACCACCCTACTCGTTCAACCGCATCATTTACATGCTGCCCCTCGCTTCTTCTTGTTCTGCACTGTCCACTACCTTTTATTTATCTCTTTTTATTTCATAGCAGCTCTCCACCTCTTGCAATTTTAATACGATGCTAACTTTGTTATTTTAGCTTTACTTTTCTCATTCTTCTTCCTATCCTTCAACTCATTTAGTATTTTTCTGTCTTACTCTGGCGTACTTGACCCTGTATTGCACAGTGTTCTCTTCAGAAGATGTTCAGTTACGTTTTTGGAATATTTTAATGGTGGTTTTGTTAACTTCCATATTATATTAGCCATTCTCATTCAAATGAAAGTATTTGTAAACATTTTACACAGAAAAAATCTGATGTGCTGCACTCACACGACTTTCTCTACTCTTGTACTGACCATTCTTACAAACTCTTATTCCTATATCTTCTTCGTGTTAGTTAACATAAACATTTGTACAAATTATTTTATTGCTTATTTCCTTGTAGGTACAAGGGGAATATTAGAATACAGTAGGCTTTGTGCGATAGTCAAATCTTTTAAAGCTTTGAGATTCTGTTCTCTTTGCACACTTAACATATAAAAAATGAACAACGATGTTCCATTTCACGAAAGCTTTAAGTTTTCCGAAATTCACACACATAACAAGGAATATCTTAGAAATGGTTCACTCTACAAGAAAATATATATCCAGACAAACTGTATAGTTTAGCAAGATCTCCATTTTTTGCATAGTATGATTTAGTCTATCTCTAACGGTTTACCAGTTATGCAAAAGTCGTCCAGAGTAAATAGGACTACAGGGGCTATAGCCAGAAAATTCAAGATATACATTTCATTTGTCATAAAAATAGCTCAAACATATGACATTTTAATCAAAATCGTTAGAGCCATTTTCAAGAAAATCAAAATTTTCAAAAAAGTTTCCATGTAAAGGGTAGTTTAGGTTGGGGCTATTTTCTTCAAAATCTTCGTGTGGCATCTTTGAAAGACAATAAACTTAAATACCAAATTTGGTTTTTAACTGACTTTTCGTTTTTGAGTTATGCTGTCCACAGACTGACACACAGACAGACACACAGATACACACGGACGTTTTTCTGGAAATGCTTTTTTTTTTTATTTATTTATTTTATTTATTTATTTTTTTTTTTTTTTTGATTCAGGAGATCTCAAAACATATATTTCCGGTGAAATCTCGACATCGAATTTTTGGGTGGAATACAATACCCTACTTAGCAGCAGAGAAAGTAAAAAGCGGTGTAAATGCTTCGATTTACTGTTTTTTTCTTTTGCTTTCCCCTTCTCTTTATTACCCTTGAAACCACTCCCGCTTTAAACAGAGTAGGGCAAGCACTGGCACTTGCAAAGAATATTTAATATAATTTTCTTACCAATGTTATTATCGCTATGTATTGAGAAGCCGTGCGTACGTTACATTTGTGTCGATATATCGTGGAAAGGAACTGTAATTACCTCAAAGGAAACGGACAATCCAGCAACAGGAGATATGTTCGTAATCTAGTTACTTGGGCACATTTTTATGGAAAGCAAAGGCGAAAATAATGTTGGTGGCATCAGAGATCCATCTATCGATGATGAATCTTGCTAGAGGAGTTGTCTCCGCCTGACTTCTGAGTTATTCCCTGTTTGACCGCACAGCGGGACAGACGGACACGGCTCGGGTGGGGATAGCATAATATGATACTCCTGTGTAAAATTCTGCTAGTAGAAAGTGTTATAAATTGTGCTGTTAATGACGGTTTTAAAACTAAAATATGTGTATATTGAATTGAAGCCAAGAGAAAAATTTTACTTTTTCAAAATTAACTTTTACATATATAGGTTCACACATTCCATATCATATCTGTGCTGCAGTACTTTTATTACTTCGTTAAAGCAAATGTATCCACCACTTCTTAAAAACCACACACATACGCGTGTACATTTGACAAGAATGAGTGAACCACGCAGACCAGATCAGAAAGGAGTTCCATTAGCTGGAAGAAAAGCGTCATATTCATTTGTTTCTGTAACAGACTTTTGCGACTTGACAGGTGTTTATGGTCTCTATCGTCTGTTTCTGTGGGAATTGTCGCATTTTTGCTAGTGCTTTTTTAAAGTTCGTCACATTGTTTGTAGTGGATAGAGGTGGGGGTCGCAGCAGCTAGGCGGCAAGCCATAGCCCTTACCATGCGGATAAAAATTAGGTTGTATCTGAAATCGTGAAGGGCCGGTCCTGGTCTATAATTGCCTGATAACGTGCATTCAGTAATGAAATACCTGACTTAGAGTGTGGAAATAGAAGGATAAACGAGGATAATGCAGGATCTATAGTGAGTCTGCTTTGAAACAGGGAACTGAAGGGGCTAATGGTCAGACATGCATGGAGCATTGTTCCCAGTCTCCTCCCACCCTTTTCAACAAACCCCACCACCCTATGGCATTCATCTAATATTTAACAACTCCATGTAGGCAAACAAGCCCCTTGTTTTATTCACGATACTGTGTAATTTTTAAACACACTTCTTTTTTAACAATGCTGCAAGAGTAAATGAAGTTTTTTCCGACCATTTAGCAAATATAATTGTTACCCTTATGTTTAAAACGTTTAATTCTGGTTTACAATCTAAACATGTCTGTGAACATTTTTTTCTCTGATAAACAACGAAAAATCAAAACTGAGATCTGATATTTCAGATAACCACCTCTCGGCGCAATTGCATATTACTGTTATATATATTACGCCGGAGTCTACAGGAGGTCATATGTTCGGGTGATAATTCAGGTGTGTAATTCCAATTTCACATAGTAAAAGTATGGCCACATATTTTCTGTTTGGAACAAACGTGTCATTTGTATCAATCCGCCACTGTAAACAGTTTTAGAGGCGAAGAGGTTAGTCCTCCAACCAGTAAGAATGTTACGCGGGTTGCGTGCACAGTGGATTCTGACGCCCCTGCCGTAACGGAGCGCTCTTAGTCTACTGATTGATGAAGGGAAATTAATTCCCACCGGTACTGCACAGGAGAAAGAGAAACACACATCGACTTTTGACAAAAATGACATAATAGCGGTTTTGTAGAGCTAAGAAGTATAAAAATAGCAAATATGAAAAGTGAAGAGTGTGTGTGTGTGTGTGCGTGCGTGCGCGCGTGCGTGCGTGTGTGTGTGTGCGTGTGTGTGTTTGCAAGAAAATACTTTATAATACCGAATGTAATAGATAATGACGTAATATGCAGGAGTCTGGTAGTTGTGTTTAAACTCGAAATACGCAATGTTTTTGGAACTGTTAATAACGAGCCTTCTTCGACAGCAACTGCTTTCCCCTCTCGCTACCTCCCCCGCCGAGATAAAAGGCGGGAAGCTGCGCTGCCAGGCGTTTTGATATCACTGCCACTCGCAACACATTAGGTCCTGAAATATGTTTTCCTAACTTACAGGCCACAACAAACACATCAGACTGTCTTATTATATTCACACTTGTTTAGCGAAAACTAAAGAAATGTATTAGTACTTTCTCTACTGGTAAGTAGAGAAAGAATTCTATGTCGAGATTTCACCGGAAATATATGTTTCGAGACCCCTGAACAAAAGAGAGAAAAAAAAAAAAAAAAAAAAAAGGAAAAAGATCCATGTGTGCCTGTCAGTCTGTGGACAGCATAACTCAAAAACGAAAAGTCGGTTAAAAACCAAAGTTAGTATTTAACTTTAGTGTCTTTCAAGGATGCGACACACAGATTTTTGAAGAAAATGGCCCTACTCTAAACTACCCTTTACCTGGAACATTTTTCGAAAATTTGAATTTTCTTGAAAATGGCTAACGATTTTGATTAAAATCGTCATATATTTGATATATTTTTATGACAAATGAAATGTATATGTTGAATTTTCTGGATATAGCCCCTGTAGTCGTATTTACTGTGGACGACTTTTGCATAACTGGTAAACCGTTAGAGATAGACCAAATCATACTATACAAAAAATGTAGATGTTGCTAAAATACACAATTTATGTCTCAATAAATTTTCTTGTAGAGTGAACCATTTCTGAGATATTCCTTGTTATGTGTGTGAGTTTCGGAAAACAACTTTCGTGAAATGGAACATCGTTGTTCATTTTTTTATATGTTAAGCGTGCAAAGAGAACGGGATCTCAAAGCTTTAAAAGATTTGACTATCGCACAAAGTCTACTGCATTCTAATATTCCCCTTGCACCTACAAGGAAATAAGCAGTAAGATAATTTGCACAAATGTTTATCTCAACAAATACGAAGAAGATATAGGAATAAGAGTTTGTAAAAATGCTTAGTACAAGAGTAGAGAAAGTCATGTGAGTGTAACACATCAGATTTTTTTCCATTGAAATTCATGGTTAAGTCACTTCCACCAGAATTATAAGCAGTACGATGGAGTTCGTTTTACTGCAGTAAAGTTAAGTCCTTGTTATATTAAAATACAGTTTTTTTTTATACCAGAAGCTATTTATATGTTGGAAAATTAATATTCTTGGCTGTGTATCCTGAAAGGAAATACCTGGGTCATTGGCAGTTGCATATTCGTTTCAGCTGCAGAATATTCGTGGTCTTAAAGATATGAAACTCATAAATTTAATATTACTGAGAGAAAAGTATACAAGTATACCCCTAGAACCTGCTACATTAGCATCTATGTCGTACGCTCCAATGACGTCAATGACTCATTCTTATCGCGGAACAAGGATGAGTTACGTGATAATACGAAATCGTTTACGCCAGCAACATTGGGTGCATGTGCAATGCAATGTCAAAAAGGTATACCACAAAAGAAATATCAAATCTATTCTCCTTTATTTTTTTGTAAGACATCTTTGATAATATAAAATCGTGGCCTTTTTAGGGTAAAATGAATTAATGTCAAAATAGTAATTAAAGATACAATAATAGGACAAGTTCAACAGTTTAATTACTTAAAATCTGATAGTACATTCTGTTATGACAGATATGAAACAAAAGTTATGCAAATCACAGAACAGTCCCTTAAGGAAAAAAGGATGACATTTTATAAAGTTATGGCCAAGGCAGTATTGATATTGTTTCCAAAAATTGGACGAAGTGGTAAAAGAATGGTGGAAGCAGCAGAAATGAGATTTTTAAAAAGTATTGCTGTATCTGCTAGCACGCTTGCCTCTGGCGCGGAGGACCCGGGCTCGATCTCCGGTACCAGCATGGGGATTTTATCCCCTCTAGGAACTCTGGCACGGGGTGCACTCGGCCTCGTTAGTTAACAATATTATTGCTCCTGTAACAGTTTACCAGTTATGCAAAAGTCGCCCAGAGTAAATACAACTACAAGGGCTATAGCCAGAAAATTCAAAATATACATTTCATTTGTCATAAAAAAATATCTCAAACCTATGATATTTTAATCAAAATCGTTAGAGCCATTTTCAAGAAATATAAAAGGTAGTTTAGGGTGGGGCTATTTTCTTCAAAATCTTCGTGTGGCATCCTTGAAAGAGATTAAACTTAAATACCAACTTTGGTTTTTAACCGAATTTTCCTTTTTGAGTTATGCTGTCCACAGACTGACATACACACCCACACAGACCTTCTAAAAATGCTTTTTTATTTTTTTTTTATTTAGGGTTCTCGAAACATGTATTTCCGGTGAAATCTCGACATCAAATTTTTGGGTGAAATACGATACTTCCCCTACTTACCAGTAGAGAAAGTAAAAAAAGGATTTGTTGGCAAAAATATCCTTATAAATTTCGACAGCCAGGCCGCACCTAAAGCTATCATGTATATGGAACTTAAAAATTCAATGCCACAGCCAGGATTTGAACCACAGACCCTCCGCTGAAGGTTATTTAATATAGATCCTTAGAAGCGCACTAAAGTCTCTTTAGGCTAAAATGCAAAAGGGAAACTGCTCCCAAACCCAATCATAAGTCATAGTGATTGTTCTACCAAAGAATTTTCACATGAAAATTCGGGGAACGCTTCACGCAATCTTGCTCCCCTCCGAGAAGAAAATGAAAGGACGCTTTTGTTGTACAGAATTCATATAAACCAGCGTGGTTTACTCTCAAAGGTGGAATTCGTCGTGCTTCATCCCGGTAGGTACATCAAACCTTTATTGCTTTTCGCTTTAGCCCATGAGTTTCTGATAACAAAATACGTTTATATTCTAAGTGGCACTTAATTAATACTATGGGGTTTCGACCTCGCTTGCTTTGTGACCTCCCCTAAGGTGAGGCAGCTACGGGAAAGGCACACAGCGAACGAATCAATAAAATCAGCGACGAGTCATTTACAGCGCATGAACTAATAAGGTATCCTATTCAATGGACACGAGTTAAAAAAAAAAAGAAACGCTGGTTGAAAAAGAAAGACAACTGAACTAAATTGCTGCGAGCGAACAGAAAGAGATTTGCAGGTCGTTGGTGCTACTCAATTTAGTTGAATGGAAGAGGTGGGGGTGCTGGAACCTCCCCTATGGAGATCTATACAACCCTCCTTACACATCAGCATCCCACAGGCCAGGAGGGGATGACTCAACCCTATGGGAGAGGGTGGGCATCCCCCTCTTTCCCAATCTCCGGCAATTACCGCAGTACAGTGCTGCACTTTCATGACTCCCTGTGTCTTACTATATAGTACATACATGCAAGCACCTGCTACAGAATGTGTTGCACTCACATGACTTTCTCTACTGTTCTTACAAACTCTTAGTACTATACCTTTTTCGTGTTAAGATAAACATTTGTATAACTTATCTTATTGCTTATTTCCTTGTAGGTACAAGGGGAATATTAGAATACAGTAGGCCTTGTGCGATAGTCAAATCTTTTAAAGCTTTGGGATTCTGTTGCCTTTGCCCAATTAACATATAGAAAAATGAACAACGATGATCCTTTTCACGAAAGTTCTAAGTTTTCCGAAACTCACACACATAATAAGGAATATCTCCGAAATGGTTCACCCTACAAGAAAGTTTATTGAGACATAAATTGTGTATTTTAGTAAGATCTGCATTTTTCGTGTAGTATGATTTGGTCTATCTCTAACGGTTTACGAGTTATGCAAAAGTCGTCCAGAGTAAATACGACTACAGGGGCTATAGCCAGAAAATTCAAAATATAGATTTCATTTGTGATAAAAATATCTCAAACATATAACATTTTATTCAATCTTTAGTCATTTTCAAGAAAATCAAAATTTTCGAAAAGTTTTCCATGTAATGGGTAGCTTAGCGTGAGGCTATTTTCTTTAAAATCTTCGTGTCGCATACATGAAAGACATTAAACTTAAATACCAACTTTGGTTTTTAACCGACTTTTCGTTTTTGAGTTACGCTGTCCACATACACACACACACACACACACACACACACACACACACACACACACACACACACACACACACACACACACACACACACACACACACGGGCCTTTTTCTAAAAATGTTTTTTTCCAGGAGGTCTCAAAGCATATATTTCTGTGGAATCTGGGCATCGAATTTTTAGGTGGAATACAATACTTCCCCTACTTACCAGTAGAGAAAGTAAAAATGGCAAATCATTCACGAGTGTCTCAATTATTTTAAAACTTGAAAAGGTGCTTTTTTCTCGACTTCCATGAAATTTCAGTCATATTCGTACATATCCTTAAGGAAAAAAAAAAAAAAAAAAAAAAAAATTCACATGTTAACGACACTGTCATATCAGCACCACCGGTGTGCCCGAATTTATTTACGTAGGAGTTATTTTACATGCCAGTAAATCTACTGAACCAGATTTGAACCTGCGACCTTGGGATCAGCAGGCTAGAACCTAACCAACTGAGCTACCCGAACCGACGATTTTAAGAGAAGAAATTAATATAATTACCTATATTAAATTAATCACAACACTGAACACGTAAACATTATTTTTACAAAGCCTATTTGAATCTAGAAATACAAAAGCTGAAAGAATATTTCGATTAAAAGTTTTAAAAAAATTGAAGAAAAGGCTGGCCCCGTAGCTCAGTCAGTAGAGCACCTGCGAGCTGTGTACGGGTTCGACTCCAGGTTAGGGAGTTAGAATTTTTCTGTAACCCCGATTATTCCTTATCCTGCACAGACTCTGGAAATACTAATATGTATGTGATCTAATGTATAAAAACCCAAAGACTGAGCTAACACGAGCTAACGCCAATGCAATATGCTCCAAAGGAAAGGCCGTCGACATCACCAATGAACAATTTAAAAAAACGAAGAGAAAGGACAATTTAGTGTTAAACTGGCAATATTAATGCAAAAGTGTAGTGCATTACAGCAAGTGCTGCAATTCCAGGCAGGGATGTGTTGATATGCCATACTCAGTGGCGGTCTTAAAGTCGCCAGACTTTTCCCAGATTTGCAAGAAGGGCTTCACAAACTACACACTTCAATGATCCAACACAACGGAATGAAGTGGGGTTCGCGGCAGCCACGACCTACCCTACGATCTGCAGATGTGACTAAGATGAAGACTAGGGTGAGATGTAGGGTTACAGTCCAGCACCGTAAGATTCCTCTTCCTTCTTCCTACTTGCTAGTGGCTATTGCACTTTTGCCCTGAAACAAGCTTCGTAGCTGTACAACTGTTGTAGTATGTTGTGGAAGAAGTTTGTATCTGTCTGGTTGTTTGAAGTCGTACATTTTTATTTAAAACACTTTTAGTCTCAAATCTTATAACTTTTAAACTTTAAACGCATGCTAAAACATGACGCAAACGTTCCTCTCCGTCGAAGACGTCGCCTTTAAGACCTATAAGATCTCGTGTTTGGTGTCCGGACTAGCTCTAGCAAGAGGTCCTAATCTACAGGGTATGCGTGAGTTATGGTAGGAATGGAACCAAACGAAGAATTAACCAACATATCACTTTATTTGTAAATTTCCAGATTTGTAGAGAACTGCCGACGATATTTAAATAGAATGTAACTTTGTAACTTCTACTACAACGTTATAACACTTTAACTTTGTCAGCCTTTAGCAACCGCCGAATTATGTATACGTGCTAGCTCACGTACAACTCCCAAGTTGCACGTGCGTTATCTCGACTCGATTCAAGATGAGTGTGTGTTGCGTTGCATTTGTTTTTGCGTGAGCAACACGAAGGAAGCGATTTCCATTGGCTAACTTTAGAGCACGTCATGGTAAGTAGGAATCAGCCCGCGGGATCGTTAGAGCTTTGTACATACAACAATTGTAACCTTATCACTCATTTAAATCTGCCTAGGCTTCCATTCTTGAGACTTTAACATATTCAGTTTTATTATGTCTTCCCCTTAACTATTGACTAGAATCTCCTTTTGTTTCTTTCCATTATCAAATATATATTGACATAATTTCGGTTTCAAACATGGAGAGAAATTTCCGCAAGACATTAACGATATACAGAGGAGATGAAGGGATAATGACGGAGTACTGATGATATCTCACTGGAGACCGCAGCAAAGCAAGAGACAAATGTGAAGACGAAATTCCCGGATTAAGAGGAAGGTATGTTAAAGGAATGACCCGGTATATCAGTTAGATGTGCTTAATGAACGGAATAAATACTTTCCTAAGCCCTCAAAAGTATCTCAACACTATATATGAAACGAGGCATTAGGAAGTCGTGCTTCATTCGTTTGATTAACAGCAACAAAAAATATACGATTAAATGAAAGGTTACAATGTTATAAATAGAAACGACTGAGATGATTTTAAATTAAATTCGGAGATCTTATTGAGGCTAATGATTGCTTGCAGCATTTCATTAACAGAAATAAAGCCATCTACACTAAATAAGGAATTTATTTCGTGGATCTGACTGCGCCCAAAGAAGAAAGAAGTCATCTAGCTTTCCCGACTGTTGCTATGCAGAGGCTAATGTATAAAAGTGCGCCTCAACGCCATTACAAAGTATTTCTCTCATACAGTTAAACCCCGTTACAAATGTCACCGCAACTTCACATACATAAAGTCATATAAAAGCAGCACAATTATTTTTAATAAGTCACCAACCGCTTCTTTAATGCTCAGTTATTGTCGCAATTTTTTATTCATTATTGGAAGAACTGATATGTCAGCTATAGTATCCCTTCAGTTAGAAGAAAATATGAACATCCTGCTTTTTTAAGCCCGCAAGATACGAACATGGAATTCCTCCACTGCCATGTACTTGATTAAGCATCTGTCATCGCTTCACAATGTACACTGATACTTTAGGTGGCCAGTAAACTGTATAGTCAATTAGTCATTTGGGAATCCACAAAGTTTATAGAACCTTCCAAATGTGTTGTGTTGGGAAGTACAGATCGACAGTTCTGAGTTCACAGTGAGCTAAACATGCCCAGAGTGAAAAGTAATACAAGTTACGAGTGCAACAATACGCTGCAGAATTTAAGGGTATTTTCAGTTCGGATGGTGAAATCCTGTATT
Organism: Tenodera sinensis; assembly: GCA_030765045.1. Lineage (NCBI taxonomy): Eukaryota > Metazoa > Arthropoda > Insecta > Mantodea > Mantidae > Tenodera > Tenodera sinensis. Next base: position 160,413,200 of record CM060967.1, on the reverse strand, counting down.
GTCAGCCATATGGTAAAACTACAACGCTTATAACAACAACAACAAATTATTTTATTAATGATCCAGTGCCAAATACTTCAGCAGGATCTTCCAAGTCTTCAGTGTGTAAGATATGGCAATTTTTGTTACTTTTGACTGATATTGCAGATATTTTATTTGTTTTGTCACATATTTTCGGCATTTTTAGCATATAAAATAAATATTTCCTAAGTTTAAGCACCTAACAATCCGAGCCCTAGATATCAGAAACTTCTGCTAAATTACGCTAAAGGTAATGTTACCTGAATGACAATCTGCGACATCTGCTTCTTTGTGCCAATGGTTTGCCGATTATGCGCAAGAGAAAATGTATAACTACACTTCACGCAATGAACTTCATGTTCTGATTTCTTCTTTATAAATGAAAACTGTTTCTCCAGCTCTCCTTGGCAGAGTTCTTAACAATAAACGCCAGGTTTAATTACATAGCATCTGATAATGTTGCTGTATGATTTCAATCCAATCCATTAGGTTGTACTTTTAAATCAGATATTTGCAAACCTTGGTTCTGTTTTAGAATGTGATATAAAATCAGAAATATTTATCGAGAAGTTTCAGTTATTTGTTTACGTGCTATATGCAACTAGGGCGTAATTATTGTAGACAAAACGTGACATACAAATATGTTTCTTCTGCATCACAAATCCTCTCTGACACAGAATGGTTTTAGCCTTTTCTGAGATGCAGTGTGACGTAACTGCTCATAAAATTTGTGGATCGTAAATGTGAAGTGTTGTGGGAAACCTGTGGTTAGTCTTTCTTCAGAGCGCCGTAGACGGAAGCGAAACCTGCAATATTGTGCAGCGCAAGGGGATTTCAAAACACGCATGTGTTCGCAATACTGTACACTATCTACATTTTAATCTTGTATGCAAGGCAGGATGCGGTAGTGCAGTCTCCTAGGAATGCAAGTCTTTTTAAGCATTCTGTTTAAACAGCACGATTACAGGGGATTCTCTGTAAAGTGAAGGAATACCTAGACTAGATAGGAGGAAGATGATGGTGGTGATGATGATGAAGATGAAGAAGAAGAAGAAGATGATGATGATTATGAAGAAGAAGAAGATGATGATGAAGATGAAGAAGATGATGATGATGATGAAGAAGAAGATGATGAAGATGAAGAAGATGAAGAAGAAGATGATGATGAAGAAGAAGATGATGATGAAGATGAAGAAGATGAAGATGAAGAAGATGAAGAAGAAGATGATGATGATGAACAAGAAGATGATGATGAAGAAGAAGATGATGTAGATGAAGAAGAAGATGATGAAGAAGAAGATGATGATGAAGATGAAGATGATGATGAAGATGATGAAGAAGAAGATGATGTAGATGAAGAAGAAGATGATGAAGAAGAAGATGATGATGAAGATGAAGAAGAAGAAGATGATGATGAAGATGAAGAAGATGATGATGAAGATGAAGAAGATGATGATGATGATGATGATGTAGGTTTAATGGCATTCAACTACTTGCTCATCAATGTCATAAAATGGATCATGTCAAAAACCAGAAATAAATTTCAATACAAAATAAATATACATTTCTAGGACATCTCTATAAAAGCCTTGGCCCGACATGGGCTGTTGTGCTAGGGGTTTAAAATATCCGAGTACTACTCATATCTGCGACATTTAATAATTTCTTTTGATCTAATTCTAGTCTAGAAAAAGAGACTGTCGAGCGTAGGTACTTCGTTATTCCGCTAGGTCGCGCAACAAAATGAAATGAATATGAAAACAAAATGAAGGGAAAGTGATAATTGAACTAGTTCAAATTAGTGAAATGGCTGTGAATTGAGCGAAGTATCTGCGAACATTGAACTAGATTATTAAATGACAGTGACAATTGGTGAAGCACAGAAAGTGATAATAGGAAATCCTTCATCGCCAAGCAAATATGTGACGTGCTTTTGGATATCTACTTCGTTTTTAGGACCTACAAACAAAATAAGTACCAAAATATACCTACTGTGTGTTTTATGATCAAGAAAAGCAGAAAAATATAATTGGTGTCAGTATGTATTAAAGGTATGCATAGCTGAAATTGCAAAGTTCCACGATTTTATATTTCCTTCAAACTTCATTACTGCTGAAGTTATTTATTGTTTAAGCAATTTTTCAACAACAAACAAGAAATGTGCACCCGATTTGTACTTAATTTATTTTAATGTTTATACCAAAATAGATGAATACTGCAGAAAACCTGTTGTAATCTCATTATTTTCTTTGGTATAAAAATATTAAATTAGTATCTGGTCATTTTAGATTGCTAATTTAATGTAATAATTCACGTTCGTAAACATTTCAAAACTTCCAAAACATTTTACATACTTTACAGGCCTTTTCTTAAAATTTTTAAGCAGATTGAATAAAAATTGCATCGTATGGAGGATTTTGAATCTCCAAAAATGTAGTAAAAAGAGAAAGCAAGGAAATTGGCTTTAAAGTTTTAAAATGGCTGCTTGTCAACTTGCTCAAGAAGATATAAAAAGTCACGTGACCATCTTTACGTACCATTGAAACAAGGTTTAAACATGTTTGCACAACATTCGAAAATTGATTGTTTTAAGGATGTGAGTTGAAAACCCGCGTCCTAAACGATAACAAAAGATGTCTTGCTTAACGCTAGCCATTTTTTTCTTTAACGCAAGGTTGGCACTACACTACTATCTGCTCGCACGTGCGGTCATGTGCCCTGGAATTTCACGCTTGCACTGTGTATTCCAGTAGCATAGATAGGTAAATATGAGCTTGCCATAACTGGCGTACGGTGTCCTGTTTCGACCTTGGTGGGAGAATAATTATTGAACGTAATACGAACCGCATTTGAGTCATAATGGCTACAATTATGCCAGGCTGAAAGTAAATTACTGTTACACAGATTACGCTGTATACATACTACAACAATGTATCATGCTTCAGCTCTAATGGTGTCCAATATCAACTTCCTTCTTCATTGCACGCAAATTGAGATTTCCATATAAACGCAGTTTCATTGTCTGTACCATGGGAAGTATTGTATTCCACCCAAAAATTTGATGTTGATTACACCCGATATTATATATTATTATATTGTATATAATCCCACAAAAGCGGAAAGTCATACCAAACTTGTTTTTTAAGTTTAGCATTTAGGTTTTTCATGACCCGTAAACCATTGTTTAATTTGTTTTGAAAATAAAATGAAATGCGAAATTGACTGTAAATGAGAAATTATACATGCGAAATGCATTTCATGGACTCTTTCAAATAAAAATACGAAAAGCAAAATGAAAACATCCTAATGCAATGTTTAAGTGCAAAGAATGGTTGATGAGCCACATTGAAGAACTGTGAAAGCATTTCCTTTTTCAAACTCTGCGAGTTTTATTAATAGGTAAATTTGAAATATGTAAGTGAAAGTAAAAGAAAATTCCCATTCTTGGGTTGTTCTGGTTCAAATTATGCAGAAAAATGAACAGGTAGACTGCCTATAAATGATGTTGACTGTTAAATACCGAGTTTGTTCTGCATGTATTTGGGATCCTACCTGCTGAAGAATATTTCTGTAAATTACGTTTAATGTTAATGACAGAACAAAATTTCTAGAAGCCCATCTCTGTGGTTGGAGAAAGCGTGTCTGCCTAACATTCCAAAGGTCCTGAGCTCCATTTTGGGTTAGGATGAGTAATCTAGATCGATAATGTATTGTTTTGTTTCGGGGTTTTCTCCTGGCTCTATAGAACCTAGGTTAGAGGAGGTTAAACCCGCATAGCTTCACTCAAATAACATGATAAGAGTATTTTGTGTATTTTCTATTTATTACCTATTCTGGTTTTGCATTAGAATTTCTCGTTTTTACTTTCTCTACTGGTAAGTAGGGGAAGTATTATATTCCACCCAAAAATTCTATGTCGAGATTTCACCGGAAATATATGTTTTGAGACCCCCTGAATAAAAAAAAAAGCATTTTTAGAAAAAGGTCCGTGTGTGTGTCTGTGTCAGTCTGTCAGTCTGTGGACAGCATAGCTCAAAAACGAAAAGTCGGTTAGAAACCAAAGTTGGTATTTAAGTTTAATGTCTTTCAAGGATGCGACACGAAGATTTTGAAGAAAATAGCCCCACCCTAAACTACCCTTTACATGGAAAATTTTTCGAAAATTTTGATTTTCTTGAAAATGACTAACGATTTTGATTAAAATGACATACGTTTGAGATATTTTTATGACAAATGAAATGTATATCTTGAATTTTCTGGCTATAGCGCCTGTAGTCGTATTTACTCTGGACGACTTTTGCATAACTGGTAAACCGTTAGAGATAGGCCAAATTATACTATACAAAAAATGTAGATCTTGCTAAAATACACAATTTATTTCTCAATAAATTTTCTTGTAGGGTGAACCATTTCGGAGATATTCCTTGTTATGTGTGTGAGTTTCGGAAAACTTAGAACTTTCGTGAAATGGATCATCGTTGTTCATTTTTTTATATGTTAAGTATGCAAAGACAACAGAATCTCAAACATTTGACTATCGCACAAAGCCTACTTTATTCTAATATTCCCCTTGTACCTACAAGGAGATAAGCAATAAGATAATTTGTACAGATGTTTATCTTAACTAACACGAAGGAGATATAGGAATAAGAGTTTGTGAGAATGGTTACTACAAGAGTAGAGAAAGTCATGTGAGTGCAACACATGAAATTTTTTTCTATGTTTTGCATTACCATTACCTTTACCTTATCTTTCTCTGTGTTACTTTAACATATACTATTTTTTCAAAAATGCACAATTTACTTTATGATTTTTATTTCACTACTAACCCTTTATGAAATAATTTTACATTTGCGTTATGTCCAAATACATCTGTTTATCATTTTTCATTCAACATGGTACAATGCCGCTAAATTGGAAATGTATAAAGCTACTAAATGCCAAGTGTAATAATCAAAATGCTAAATTTCTGATTTTAAAATGTTAAAAGTCACCAACATTGGCATAATACATATTTTAATGAGCTCTATATGTTTTCGTCTTAAATAAATGATCTAATCAAAACTGTTAATGTTGTGTTTGACAAAATGAAAAACAGAAATACTATTTATTTGTGATGAGAATAGAACTGGTTGATTTGAACTTATTCTTTCTCATAGAATGAAAATAACTACAGTAACAAAATAAATTATTGATCCTATTGTTGATAAAATATTTCATGAAGTGTCATATTTTCCCATGTAAAGCGTTGTTTGATGTGAGAGAGATTATAAAACAATCTTGGCCTTGCGTCCTTAAAAGATTAAAAAGTTTGGTAGTTAGACTTCTAACTTCTGAGTTATGAAGACGTCACACGCCCACAAACATAAATTAGCGCATTTTCTATTGATTTTATTATCTGAGGCGTTAAAATAATCATTTTGTGTTGAATGTGTAACACTTCACCTTAAACAGCAGACAAATTAGACCTTCCAAATACAGCGATGTTCCGCCCTAGCTTTATATGTGCAATTTTGTGTAATGGAAGCCAATATTATTAGAATAGTGCAAAGAGAACTATGTTTTCAAGGCAAACTCCTGTCAGAGCTAAAATAGTTATAAAATATGAGACAATAACATGTAACTTGAGGCTGGACTCGTAGCTTAGTCGGTAGAGCACCTGCTCACTGTGGAAATGGGTCCCCGGTTCGATTCCCGGCTGGGGATGGATATTTTTCTCCAGCTAAGATTATTCATTGTCCTCCCCAGAATCTGGAAGACTGAATATGTGTGTGAATCTAATGTATAAAAACGCTAAAGATCCAAAACCCAGTGTTAAATGAGCAATACCATTGCCAATAGGTAATGAGTTCCACAGAAGTCGCCGAGAAGATCATCGAAGTTAAACGGGGAAAAAATACCTTTTGATAACCTGGATTGCAGCTATCACAAGAAACAGTAAAATAGCTCAGCTTCTACAAAATGGTGTCCATTCTTGTTCTTCTGTTTGGAGCCGAATAATACGCACGTGTTTTAGCCACTGAAATAAAATTTTTAAGGTCTGTCAGAGGATGTACAACAATGGATCAACTCAATAACGATACAGAAGAAATCACGAACAAAGGTAAACTATCTGAACCACTTAGGTATAGGTGGAAACAATGTTTAGGAAGAATGAGCAACTCAGTTGGTACACCTGCTTGCTATCCAAGGAATCCGGGGTTCTATTGCTGACTGGAATTTTCCCACTGGAATTTTTTTTTAAGCAAAACTATTCTATGTGCTCCCCAGAGTCTGGAAGCATGTAGAGAGAGAGAGAGAGAGAGAGAGAGAGAGAGAGAGAGAGAGAGAGTGAGAGAGAGACAGAAAGATCTAATATATAAAACCCAACGACCTCCAATGACAACTGTATAGGAGTTAACACTATTTCCAAAATAGCAATATGTTCCAAAGGAATCGCTGCAGTTGTAGGTGGGCTATAAATGGAACAAGAAAAATAAAAAAGGTATTTAAAATAATGGACGAATAGTTCAAGCATGAAAGCTCGGAATCGAAGCCCTACAACATGCCTAACTTTTGTACTACTCTACGCATGCCAGACTAGTTGTTTAACAAACAAAATATCTGCCAAAGAAACATTCTGGACATTTCACTTCGGAACAGAGTTTCAAACAAAAGACTCGCAAGAATCAAATGGAAATGGGCGGGAGAGGTCACAAAGCTTCTCCAAGACTCAGTCGCTGATTATCAGGGGACGGGTAGCAGAAACCGAGGAAGACCAAGAACAAGATTGGCAGAGGACTTGGGTGAATTAGTGGGACCACAGTGGTCCAGTTCCGCAAGGTGTAGAACTGTTTGCATAGACTATAGAAGACAATAGTCTATGAACACAACAACTACATCTAAGAAAGGTTCATTTTAAGAATTATTATTAGTGAAATGTGTGCAAGAATTAATAATAATGATGTCTACCCTTCTCTTCTTTGAGGAGACCTTTGCCCTTTACGAAACACTACCTATGTCTATGATTCATTCATTTATACACTTATTCATTCATTCACTTAAAATAATCACAGCCTACAAGTCGGGTGAAAAAAAGAAATAGGACAAGAAAAAGATAAATTTGAGAGTAAAACAAGCTAACTAGACACCCAAAAATGATGAAGGGAAAGAAGAGAAAGAGGAGGAAGAGGAAGTAGAAGAGGAAGAAAACGAAGAAGAGGAGGAAGAAGAAGCGGAAGAGGAAGAAGAAATCCTTAAAGGGACGTAATCCCGTTCTTCATGTGATGTCGAGAAGGTATCTGTCTGTATCAATGTTTTTATCGGTGATCAATTTGATCTGAAAGCAGAAAGCAAAATGTTTTGTGTAGACTGGCAGTGATTAGATAGGGTCAGTGACTGTTGCTTCTGTTGAGGAAGTCATAAGTTGTTACTCAAGCAGACTGTCGGGGGTCAGAAGAGCAGGATTGCATTTTCACAGTAATCTAACCTTCACCTTTGCTCCCATTGCCATTACGCGATGCATACAGGCATTAATCTCAGCATGTTATCTCAGTAGAGCCGAATAACGCACGCACTCACGTACAATGCAAGCAAGGAAAATAATCACTGTTAATTACAACATTAAAGGAAACAAATGTTGGCGAGAATAACATAAAACAAAAGGGTAACAAACACTAACTCTCGTGGCAGCCACCTTCACTACCTCATTGAAGAAGAAGAAGAAAAAAAAAAAAAAAAAAAAAAAAAAAAAAAAAAAAAACACACACACAGTCAGTTGTTCTGTGATTTCCTTGGATGATATGGAATGAAAATATCTACGTATGTCTACACATAAATTTGACCTCGTTAAAGGGGATTATAAACATTTACACTTTTCTGTTCATTGTGTTTTACGAGTATTGACAACAAAACAATCAAAAGATGACCATGGGAATGGCAGATGAACTGTGAGGAACTGAGTTCAGAGGAAGTTCTCATATTTATGCTGATGTTTCAGGCGTCCTGCTGACCTGGCATTCCTGCTTCTGCTGTTGCCTGCAGCGACGTTCAAGGCGCACGAGGTATTTTCTCAGCGTCTAGAGTGACCAATATAATCTCATGATGGTCAAGATTTGCTATTCCTGCTATTGGAATATTTTAATTGCAGTTTCTTTCTCCTTGACCGTACAAGATGTGATATCCCCGTTGTTGATTTAAAATGATACGATGATACATATATAAAAATGTCTGTGAATGAAGAGGACTTCCCAGACAGTTAATGTTATTTTTCATGTAATTATATTTAATGTGTAGTATTTTAATCAAAATGTTCCATGTAAAGGCTAGTTTGGATTGACGATCATTTTTTTTTTTTTTTTTTTTTTTTTTTTTTTTTTTCCCCCTTTGGAAGATACGAAAAGATGCAAGCACCAAGCTTGGTATGTAACTGGCTTTTGGTTTTTCAATCATGTTGTTCACACAGACACACACACACACACACACACACACACACACACACACACACACACACACACACACACACACACACACCTTCCTCTACTTATCTATAGGTAGGAGTAGAGAAAGATACCCAGGTATAGTGTCCCAAGTTCAGAGATCTGTAACTTCTTTTTACTTTCTCTACTGGTAAGTAGGGGAAGTATTGTATTCCACCCAAAAATTCGATGACGAGATTTCACCGGAAGTATGTTTTGAGGCACCCTGAGTCAAAAAAAAAAAAAAAATTTAGAAAAAGGTCCGTGTGTGGGTCTGTGTGTCTGTCAGTCTGTGGACAGCATAATTCAAAAATGAAAATTAGGTTAAAAACCGAAGTTGGCATTTAAGTTTAATGTCGTTCAAGGATGTGACACGAAGATTTTGAAGAAAATAGCCCCACCCTAAACTACCCTTTACATGGAAAATTTTGATTTTCTTGAAAATGGCTCTAACTGTATTGATTAAAATGCCATATATTTGAGATATTTTTATGACAAATGAAATGTATATCCTGAATTTTCTGGCTATAGCCCCTGTAGTCGTATTTACTCTGGACGACTTTTGCATAACTGGTAAACCGTTAGAGATAGACCAAATCATACTATACAGAAAATGTAGATCTTGCTAAAATACACAATTTAAGTCTCAATAAATTTTCTTGTAGGGTGAACCATTTCGGAGATATTCCTTGTTATATGTGTGAGTTTCGGAAAACTTAAAACTTTAGCGAAATGCAACAACGTAGTGCATTTTTTTATGTTAATCATCCAAAGAGAACGGAATCTCAAAGGTCAAAAAGAGTTGACTGTCGCACAAAGCCTTCTGTATTCTAATATCTCCCTTGTATCTACAAGGACATAAGCAATAAGATAATTTGTACGAATGTTTATCTTAACTAACATGGAGATAGAGGAATAAGAGTTTGTTAGAATGGTTAGTACAAGAGTAGAGAAAGTCATGTGAGTTAACACATCAGATTTTTTCATTCATTCTTTTAATGCGGCATTGTGTACTAAAATGGGGCAATCAGACCTAAAATTCGCTTTGATCCGAGATAAGTGTGGTACTCATTCATCTTTTGAAGTTTTGAAGTAAAATGAAGCAATTGTATGTGCAGAAGCAGATGTTATTACCTTCGCTGCTATTTCTCATTTCCCAGTAGAAAGCCCTGTCTTACGGCCTCGTTTTAACAAGCTACCAACAAAGGAAAAACAAACACAACTTTCAATATTCTCCTTAGTTTTTGGTTTTGGCGTAACATTGCTCCAATACCAAACAATTTATAGCATTTCCGCGAGCTTATAATAAATATTTTAAAAACATTTAATGCTACCAAATCACCTCATGCTAAACGCATATGAGCCACCTTTCGTGTTTAAGAAATGTCACAATAGCATAAGCCCATTGTTGTCTTTAATAGTGATACCTATCCTACTCAATTTTCTGGATTGTTAAATATAATATATTGGATCCTGATCAACATGGTTTTATAGTATCACGTAAATATGCTATTATTCTGTGTTCAGAGAGATTTTGCTCTGTTGTTTCTAGCGAATGCTATACTGGAATGCTTTGTGACCAGGGCTTTTGATTGCATAAGGTATGATATAAATAGCCCATTAAAAGTTTATGCACTAAATGTTTTAAGTTCTGAGTAGGTATGTATTATATAAAAGTTAAAGCAATCGGAAGAAAGCTGTTTATATTCTGGTTCACAGCTTCATGGCCTTAAAAAGAACAAGGTTTTAAAATTGCTGTGCCCTTTCTCGGTTTATTTTTCTTCCTCGTCGGAAAGTTATTTGCCCGGGCCGGCTTGCTTGAGTGGTTAACGCCGGGCGTTAATTAATGCAAATCAAGATGGCACGAAATCACACCGAGCCAAGGTCAAGCCTGCAACGATGTCTCTGCGACTTTCCTTACCTGTGTTAAACTGCAGGCTGCAGTTGAGGGACACAAGATGCACTTCTTCTTCTTCTTCCTCCTCCTCTTCCTCCTCTTTTTCTTCCTCTTCTTCTTCCTCCTTCTCTTCTTCCTCTTCTTCTTCCTCCTTCTCTTCTTCCTCTTCTTCCTCCTCCTTCTCTTCTTCCTCTTCTTCTTCCTCCTTCTCTTGTTCCTCTTCTTCTTCCTCCTTCTCTTCCTCCTCTTCTTCTTCCTCTTCTTCTTCCTCTTCTTCTACACTCCAGGAATTATACTAACAGCCTGTTCCGTCCTCAGTTATTCCTGGTCCAGGGTGCACTCAGCCTTGTTAGGTTCTCGAGGAGCCAATTGAGGAGCCTCCTTGGTTGAAAATTAACGCCCCGGGAGGAATAGGGGCGCTGACCACCTCCTATTTCCAATACTTCACCCCACTCATGTGTGGTGGGTTGAGGTGGGTGACGCAGTGGTCGGGCGGTAGGCCTTGCCCGCTTGGGTTATTGTGCCCCGAGGTGTAAGAACGTGGTTTATTGTTAGGAGTGTTCTAAAGAAGCGGTTCTTCTTTGGATATCAGATATAGGTAAGGGAGTTAGTTTGGTGTTTCCAATCTTGTCAATAAAAGTTGTCCATTAGGCTTATGTTGGACGTGAAAGACTGCTTTATTTTGTCCGAGGCTTCTTTGTCAGGCATACGTGCCGTAAATCTATGATACGAGACTACCGGCTGAAAAAATCCCACCGCCGGGCTTGAACCCGCGAACTTGGGAACCAGAGACTAGCATGTTACCCTCAGACCACGGAGGACGAGTTGCTGAAAGGTCTGCCAGTTCAATTCCTTTCCATTTATATTCAATGAGTGTATCAACATTAAAGCTATACAATTCACTTTGGAAACTGAAGATAATGGATTCCTTTCATTTCTGGACTTAAAAATTAAAAGACATAACAATAAATTGAAATTTGGTATTTACAGAAAATCTACTCACACTGATAATTACATAAAATATAAAAGTTTTAATCCTTTTGCACATAAATTTGCTGTTTTTAATAGTTTAATTTATAGATTAATAAATATACCCCTTAATAAAGATGAATTTGACATAGAATATAAACACATTATTAACACTGCAGTAATTAATGGCTTTAATACAGATTTTATACATAAAAAGATAAAAAAATTTAAGTATCAAAAAGCTGTTAAAGAAGTTTCAACCCTTAAAAAAATAAAAGATAATTGTGCTTTTAAAAAGTTTACTTACCATACAAAGATTTTTAAAGAATATGGAATAAATTTGGTCCCTCAAAATAAATTTAATATACAAAATTTACTTAATTTTTCTAAAAAAGATAAAATACCAAATTATAAAAAAATCTGGCATTTATCAATTTAGCTGTTTAGATTGTGATAAGGTTTATATTGGTAAAACTAAACGTCATTTAGAAACCAGAATAAAAGAACATTTTAGAAATATTAAATATAAACAAACTGATAAATCAGCTGTAGCAGATCATTTTTGGTCATTTAATCATGAAATTAATCCAGAAGTTAAATTATTAAAACAATTAAGTAGTCCTATAGATTTAATGGTTTGGGGAAAAATTTTTGTTTTAAAAAACAGGAACCGTGTTATAAACTTCGAATTACCATCTATAGATTGTATTTATAAATTTTTGTTTTCAGAGATTGGTAAATAAAAATTGAATATCAGTATTTGTTTTTCAGAAAAAATAGATTGTAGCTTTGGTAACGAATTTGTTTATATGGCTTTGAGAATGAGTTGGAGACAACTTGAAACCCAGGGTTAGCAAAAGAATAACAACATTACTAAGATAAGTGAAGTTTTTAGTTTGTAATTTGTTCTTACTTTAGAATCTTGTTGCTTCACCATTAATAGCTTCATTTTTTCCTTATTTAAATTAATATAACTGTTGTTGTCTATAGCTCACTAATCGCTGTATGCAACTGCAGAAGTCCGAAGGAATAATGAAATCTTGGTGCGTTTGCCTATACTGGCTTTAAAACACGTTGGGTTTGTTAATACTTAGTTTTCGAAAGCACTCGCTATTGCTAAACCTTACATTTCCTAAAGTTTCATCCAGGAGGGAGCGTCCCTTTAGGAGTCTAAGATGTCCAAGGGGAGGCCTGAAGAAAAATGAATAAATAAATATTAATGGCTTGTTGCACGCACGTGCTGTATGTCAGTTTATACCAGAGCTTCGGCCGACCTTGCCCACGGCACTAGGTCTGTCAAGACATATCCGCGTATACAGTGTATGGCGGCGCGCCCACGGGGGGGAAATCATTGCGCAAGTTGCGCAATCAGGAGGAGCGGGGGGGGTTAAAACTCGCGGAATGCCAAAATATTAAAGTAAATTAACATAAGTAATATATACATTAATACACTTTTTAAATAAAATACCTAGATGCTGTAATTGTTAACTGAATTTTATTTTATTTCATTTTCAAGAAGGCTCTGTGTGTCTGTGTGTGTTTGTGAACAGCATAACTCAAAAACGAAAAGTCGGTTAAAAGGAAAGTTGGTATTTAAGTTCAATATCCGTTAAGGATGCGACGCGAGGATTTTGAAGAAAATTCCTCCACCCTAAACTAATGGAAAAACTTTTGAAAATTTTGATTTTCTCAAAAATGACTAACGATTTTGATAAAATACCATAGGTGTGAGATATTTTTAGGAGAAATGAAATGAATATTTTTAATTTTCTCGCTATACCTCATGTAGTACTGTTTCCTTTTGATTACTTTTGCATAACTGTAAGAGGTAGACCAAATCTTACTGTACAAGAAATGCTGGATTTCTGACAATGACGTCATTAATCCTCTTGCTCTCCAATATTTTTCACTGATGGATGGGGCATTAGAAGTGGCCGGGCATATTTGAAGGTGGTCTCGATCCATTTCCTCTTGCAGATCACATAGAGGACAGAGTGGTGAAGAATATATCCCAATTCTGTTTAAATGTTTTGCCAGACAATCATGTCCTGTAATCAACCTGAAGGTTGCAACTGCTGTTTTTCGAGGATACTCGGGAATTACTGTTTGAATGTTTGGTAGTTCCCATCTTTTATTTTTTGATTTTTCATAGTAATATTTTGCAATAATTTTTTTGAATTCAGAGTTGACTAATCTTTTAGCTGCACATTGCCGGTACCCTTTTTGCAAGAAAATCAGCTTTCTCATTACCACTCAGTCCACAGTGAGCCGGTATCCATTGGAAGACTAGGTGTTTTTGAAGTGCTGTTAGATGGGTAAGGATTTTCCAACATTCTATAATTGTTTGGTTTTTTGGTGACAACTTGGAAGTAATTGCTATAATTGCCACCCTGGAATCTGAGAGAATAACTGCTTGCTGAAAATGTGAAATTCTGTACAAAAGATTTTGTAGGGCCATTCGAATTGCTTCAATTTCTCCATCAAAGTTAGTAGTTCTATTTTTTTTTTTTTTTTTTTTTTTTTTTTTGTGGAGTGACCATTTAGGAGATACTCCTTGTTATTTGTGTGAATTTTACAACACTTAAACATTTCTCAAATGGAAGGTCGTTATTCACATTTTTATCGCTTAGCCGTGCAAAGAGAACATCTCAAAGCTTTAAAAGATTTGACTATCGCTCAAAGCCTACTGTATTCCCTTTGTACATACAAGGAAATAAGGTAATTTGTACAAATGTTTATCTCGATTAACTTAAAGTAGATAGAGGAGTACAAGTGTTAGTAAGAATAGTTTGTGCAAGAGTAGAGAAAGTCATGTGAGCGCAACACACAACTTTTTTTTTATCGATTTTAACGTTCCAATTAATTGTGCAGCTTTTATTGCGGAACCGGTATTACAATCGGCTTTAGCACAAATAAAACAGTCCCTTTGCGAAGCTTTGCAGCGACGTAGATGGGAATTAAATAACTGAAATTGGGATGTGTGATTTTATGGGGGGAAATGCGCTATAGCTTTTGGGAGGAGTGATCATTTGCAACATATCACGTCTAATTGTTAAAACTCAAGTTACAATTTTATCTTAACGTCTTGTCTTAAATGAAAATGAAAGCATAAGTAAAAAATAAATTTCCCATAAAATATCTCTTGCCTGCTTTAAAAGATTTCTGACGAAAATGAGAATGAGTGCTAATTTTCTATTGGTCTCTTTTATAGTTCAATTTAGTTTCTTGCTTAGGTGTAAGGTGCTGCATGACTCATTTCGATTCTGTTTTCAGGCTTTCCTAAATAGCTTTGCCTATCCGTTCAAGTCCCCAATAATGACACGTCACGATAGCAAAGTGCACTGTTGTAATATTGGTGTCCCTTTCAGACTTGTTACATTGTTTACATGCTGATCCTTTATTTATTTGTTTATTTATGCACTTAAGTGTGATTGCTTTAGCAGCTTCTCACGCTGGGACGTTAAATACATTTAATATAAAAATGCTAGAGTAAGACTTGATCATATTGGACTACATTACTTTTATTCCTTTCTCGTAATTATAGAAATATATATCAACACAGTAATACATACGAGATTCACCAAAAGAACGAACGAAGGAAATACAAACAGAACAACGAAACATTATTTACATTGACATAGATATGTATATTGGCATTTCCTCAATCTTTCCTCCGAAGGCGACATAAAATTTACGAACGGTTTTTTCATTACATTTCGTCTTTGTTCGAGTTGTATCGTTGTAAATATCTAATTAAATGGTTCTTATTACTGTGCATCTGGGAACGGCAATTGCAGCCGCAGTATGTGCAATCGGCGAGTCAAACTCGCTTATTTACTGGTTTTCCACGTTCTATACGCGCGGAATTTGCTTTATAGGTAGCAAGTACTTCCCAGGGCCGCCATATATTTATATAGCTTTAAGATTGTTCTGTGCAATCTCTTATGCCAGAATGACTGTGTAAACCTTGCAACTCCGCTTGGTTTGTTTTGGTTCCTATACACGCGCCGGCCACGCGATGTCGTCATCTCCCCTATCCACTGTCTCTCAAAAGACTGAACAAAGTATATTTACTACTTCGCACGCACACGCGAGCACACACACACACACGCACGCGCACACACACACACACTTTTCGGTGAAAATCTCGACATCGAAATTTTGGGTCGAATACCTACAATACTTCCCCTACTTAATAGAGAAAGTAAAAAATTAAATTTCTCGCTTATTATTAATTAGATTATAGGCAAACATGTTTCTGAAAAGTTTATGCTGTTTAAGGGGAGGCATCGGTGAAATTTGGACAAAAATGACGAAAAATGCGATTTTTCGTTTTTTGCCTTAAAATTATGTCTGTACCTTGTACTTTCAGAATCTACCGTCGTTTACTCCTTATCACCATTTAAAAGGCCGTTACGGCATGATTTAAATGCCCATGGCGTATGTATGTTGTCATATACTTGAAACTTTAAAGTCATTTTTCTCTGCTTTCTATTTTTTCACACTTTTCAATCTTCAAAATGCATCTTCTCATACTTAGATTTCTTTTAAATTTTGCACACATGTTTTTAGATAGTTGCTTTATAAAACTTGGTATTTTAAATGCTCTAGATGGAGTAGTTTAATGGTTATCGAATTTTTATTTTGAAAATTATTAATAATTTGAAAAAAAAATGGACATTGAGGTATTCAATATTTTTTTCTCCAAAACTGTTTGAGATAGCCAAATAAAAATACCAGGTTTTGTAGACATAATCTAGGGAAACATATGGCCAGAGTTTAGTTTACTTAGAACAAATAATATTTTATAAGAAGCGTTTGCTATACTACCCTAAAATAGCAGCAAAAAAAACATTTTTTTTTTTTTTTTTTTTTTTTTTTTTTTTTTTTTTTTTGCAAAAACTATCTTACATAGAAAAGTGAAATTTGGTAAACCTTCTAGTTATGCTTTGGCACACATACATACAAATTTTCACATCATTGTGACAAAAATTGTGGATTTTTGTCATTTTCACAGATGCCTCCCCACGGAGATGGCTGACAATGCCCAATCTGGCCATAGCAGCTTCAAATGAAACCCTATGATCCATTTCTTCTGTTTCTTCTGTTTATAAAACGGATGAACGGGAAGACAGAAGCTCATAAATATGCTAACGACTTGCTGCAAGAAATGCGGTTACACGCCAATTGGTTCGCATTATTCACATTACTGAGGACTTAAGCAACGAGAAGGAAAATATTCTCTCAAGTTACGCTAGGTTAAGTCAAACTGTTAATGTTTCATGTAAGAGCTTTAGAATAAGTCACGTTAAGCTGATAGCAATCCGGGCTCTATACCAATTTATAGTTATCTACTCTTAGACTCGCGATTATAGCGTGAGGAATACGAATTAATATTATTTGCTGTTTTAATTATTAATTAGTTATTAGTTATATCCTACGAAGGAGAAAATGACAATAAACGTTTACGTTCCAACAAATGTGTGGAACTATTCAAAGAACATTGAGAAACAAAACTGGAAAAGAGGCAATTATGAAATGTTATACATACTCTAAAAAGAGGTTAGAAACAGTTGAGATGCAATTCCCACAGACGAATATAGGTCACACATTAAAGGATCATATACCTACCTAATATTAAAATACGTGAAGAGTTAAATATGTGTTAGTACAACAACAAATAACAATGGTTTCAACACATAGAAAGAATGGATAATGCCAGACTTACAAACCAGAAGGATGGCGTTCAAGAAAACAAGATGGGAAGATAGGTATTGTTGTGTCGGAAGGGGCTTTATTGCCTAACCTTGAAGTGCAAGAAGAAGAAGAAGAAGAAGAAGAAGAAGAAGAAGAAGAAGAAGAAGAAGAAGAAGGAGGAGGAGAAGAAGAAGAAGAAGGAGGAGGAGGAGAAGAAGAAGGAGGAGGAGGAGAAGAAGGAGGCGGAGGAGAAGAAGGAGACGAAGAAGACGGAAGAAGAAGAAGAAGAAGAAGAAGAAGAAGAAGAAGAAGAAGAAGAAGAAGGTGTTTAATGGGTAAATGTTTAATTTAGTTACGTCAAGTGGAAAGGAATACCCGTAGGAGCGTAATGCTCTGGCAACAATGATTCCTGGTGCATTTGTTTCAATATTTGCTAGATTGTATACCTTGTTCCACTCTTAGGTGACAGTATGGACTTAAATGGGATATATCCGTCTATCTAGCGCATACGAGTTGCCATTAGCCTCGTCCTTTTCTACCCTCGCGTTGTTGTCAGATGCCTAATAGCATGGTATAAATATTCAATTGTTATAAATTTCAGGTTTGAACACATTATCCTACGCAGAATTTTTTTCTCTATCAGGTTATATCCTTTTTAGAGTCATTATACATTTCTATAGGCCCAAACTTCTTCAGAAAACGTTTTTTTCAATAGAAGTCCGATATGTGCTGTTTCTATACTCATCACGCACTAACAAACTAACTGCTAGAATAGGTCTACATTTTTTTCTTAGCTAGAATAAACCATAGTGCTACTACCTGCCCACTTTGAATTCTCTATGTTTATTCAGTTAAGTCTTATAATTTTTTAAATTAAATGTTTTCGGAAAATTTTATATCTGTGCACTGCAAAAGTTACGTAGTGTGAAACTTTTTTGTTATTGAGTGTACATCAGGAAACCAGAGACAACAAATGTTGAGGAGGGTTGGAGAAAGTTTTTAAAATAAACCAAAAGGCCGTAACCTCTTTCTTTTATCCAGTAAGGCAAACAAAAGGTATTCATCTATTCAGCGTATTCTCGCGCCAGGCCTGAACAGAAGATAGTATAAGGAGCAGCACTAACATTAGTTCGAAAGAAGCCGTGTGTGTAACTGTGAGCTGTTATTGCGTTATTTGTTTAATATTTTTGTAAATATTTGTAGTTATGGAGGGGGAAGCTAGGAAGAGACGACATGTTGGTAAATTAAGAAGTAAGGAACGCCAAATAATTATGAATGTGTTAGATTATTTTTGAAGCAAAATGCGTGTAAGGCAGTAAAAGAAATAGCTAAGGCTATCGGGTGTTCAGAAGCAGTAGTGTGTATGATTAAAAAGGAACTAATGAAAGGACCTCTAAGAACGCCATCGAGAAAGAAAGCAAAAAGGGCGGGACTACACAAAACGCTAGGTTAACGCAATATGATTGAATAGTGCAAAGTGGAGTGCGGCGAATTGTTCATTCTTTACTGTTTGCAAATATTCCACTCACGCTGAATATAATTTTGTCACTATTCAACAGTGGTGAGACCAAATCAAATTTCTCAAGGGCCACTCTTAGTCGGTTCTTACATGATTTGGGGTTCGTATATGAAAGAAGGGGTAACAAGTGCATATTAATAGAAAGAGACGATATCGATATCATCAGATGGTGACAAATATCTAAAAGACGTAAAAAGGGGAAATCAATTGTTTATACAGACGAGTCATTTGTAAATTTAGGCCATACAGTGACAAAGGCGTGCAGGGATACCAAAGTTAAAAGTGCCCGTCCCGTCAAGCAGCAATTATTGAAGGACTAAGTACAGGACTCGGCCACCTCGGAGTCGCGCGCGGAGAAAGATTCGCAACTAGTACATGTTGCAACATTGCGCTCCATTTAACGTGTACTGTCTTCTAAGGGTGGAATGCGTTTTAGATGTAAGTAGGTACAGAAATTATGCAGGTAGATATGAGATCTGACTTTCCCACTGCTTTATGTAAGCTTAAAAGTCAAGATAATCAAAGGGAAAGTTTGAAAATATTAGTTTGGTTTGCAATATTGTGTGTGACATGGATTCTTCCAGGAGTAGAGGGCAAATTCAGCGAAACTAACATTTCATTCCATGAACTAAGGATTGCTGGAATGGCTGCCATTATTGACAGGCTTCGAGGGGCCAAAGTTACCCATGGGATTGGTTACCGAGAAAAAGTAAGGGCACCTCTTAATGTTGGCACAATGACCGCCTGCCCATTGTTCTCACCCCCCTGTTAAGACAGCTGTCATTGGGGTGCCCTTCCCCCCGCTGGCCTGCCAGTCAAGTAGATCCGCCCCTAACAGCGGCCCTTTTCGGACAGACTACTTGCTCCACCCCGCAATTATATAGTGGCTACCGCCTCTCTCCAGACTTACGTAGCCGTTAATTCCTTCAGCATCTTGGCTTCCGGTGGTCGCCGCATCATCGAGTGTTTACTGCTTCCCCTTCGCCATCCTCTGGGTCGTTCCTCGCATCAACATCAACATCAACAGGTGGCTCATCCTTCTTGCTTGCCTTCCGTCACCGTATGTTCATGTCAGTGATGATAGTTTCTTCTAGGTATTCGGGGCATAAATGAATACCGTCATATTTCCCTGTGTACACAATTTTGGACATCCTCAGCGAATCTGGTGTAGCTCAAGGGTGGTTTATATGGATTAGGACAAACAAGCTCATGTTCAACTGGAATGATGTCTCCTTCCTCCTCTTCTTCCTCTTCTTCTTCCTCCTCCTCTTCTTCTTCTTCCCACCTCCTTCTTCACCTGATCAACCTCCCCGTATGACTCCCCCTAGGACTACAAGAATGGTGTTTGCTACTCGAGAATAAATCAATAGCGGAGTTAACTAGAGATTCTACCTACTTACATTTCCTTTTAGGTACAAAAGAAATACAGTGGTGTAAAGCGATAGCCAAATGTTTATGTGCTGGCGTTCAAATTCCACACCCTTTTCATGATATCATGAGAAATAATTGATGTGTGATTAAAAATTACTAAAGTATTGAAAAATTCAAATAAATAATAAGCAATATCTCGGAAATGACCGATGATAAGTTGTTTGAAGTGAATTGCGCATTTTTAGGAGCACTACATTTGTATGTGGTTTTTTGTCAGTCTGTGGACAACATAACTCAAAAACGAAAAGTCGGTTAAAAACCAAAGTTGGTATTTAAGTTTAATGTCTTTCAAGGATGCGACACGAAGATTTTGAAGAAAATAGCCTCACTCTAAACTACCCTTTACATGGAAATTGTTTTTTAAATTTTGATTTTCTTGAAAATGGCTCTAATTGTATTGAAATGTCATATGTTTGATATATTTTTATGACAAATTAAATGTATATCTTGAATTTTGTGGCTATAGCCCCTGTAGTCGTATTTACTCTGGACGACTTTTGTATAACTGGTAAACCGTTAGAGATAGACCAAATCTTACTATACAAAAAATGTAGATGTTGCTAAAATATCTACACAACTTATGTCCAAATAAATTTTCTTGTAGGGTGAACCATTTCGGAGATATTCCTTGTTATGTGTGTGAGTTTCGGAAAACTTAACTTTCGTGAAATGGAACATCGTTGTTCAGTTTTTTATATGTTAAGTGTGCAAAGAGAACGTAATCTCAAAGCTTTAAAAGATTTGACTATCGCACAAAGCCTACTGTATTCTAATATTCCCCTTGCACCTACAAGGAAATAAGCAATAAGATAATTTATACAAATGTTTATCTCTGCTAACACGAAGAAGATATAGGAATAAGAGTTTGTAAGAATGGTTAGTACAAGAGTAGAGAAAGTCATGTGAGTGCAACACATCAGATTTTTCTATATGCCTCAGAACATGTAGGTGTTTTCGTTGAAATCTGGATATAAATACGGGCAATGAAAAACATTGTTGTGTTATAGGAGAAGGAAACAAGTTTGTGGAAATGACGTATGTGACCTGCAGCTACGCCTCAAGCGGATAAGATCTAACTTGTTCCATATTAACAAACTGTTTGGCACCCAAGCAGCAGGTTCTGGTTTTGTCCCAGAGCAAACCCAGTACCTACTTGGCGTGACATTTCGGTTCTTACGTAAACCAAGTAGTGCGATCCTAATACAAACTGGAATGACCGGACCACTTGCTCTGGAATCGGGTCATTTTGATTCTGTATCTTTAGAGACACCTCTCCATCTTGTTTCAAGAGAATAGCTGACCTTCAGGTTGCATTGGTAGGGGGAACTGGTTCGCTTGTTTACATTTACAAATCTTCTTGTAACTGCTTAAGCTTAGAGACTTGCTGCTAAATTATAAACACGATATTTAATAGTCGCTTGCATTTCTATTAGTTTGTAGCAATAATTCGTATAAAGGATTATACCGAAAGTGTCAGGTCCCAGGATAACTTGACATTTGCAGTTCTAAACGGATTACAAGGTTCAAAATAACCGTTCCGAAGTAACAGTGAAGTGCGTCCACAAGCTGTTACGGTTAACCGTGACACCAAGAAGCTCTTGCCTGTCTTGCATCAAGTCGTTATTCTTCGTTCCTTTCCTAAGACCAGATAACATCTAAAATAATAATTAAAGATAAAACAATAGAAGTGCAATATTTTAATTACCTGGGATCTGATATTTCATTTTATGATGATAGAGATATAAAACAAAAATTGTATAAATTTCAGAATATATGTGGAACGCTTAAACGTTGAAACTTCATCATAGTTTCATTTCGAACTTTATTTTTCAGTGATGGCCGTACTAATATTGACTTATGGTTCCGAAAATTGGGCAATGAACAGAAGGGAAACAGCAGAAATGAAATTTTTAAGAAGTATTGCCGGATATACCCGTTTAGATCACGTGAGAAATTGCACAATCAGAGAACAACAAAAAATATATAACTTAAATAGTAAAATATCTATATACTACAAACAGAATTGGGCAGATCACATAACACCAATGTCAATCGAATAACGAAAATAGTTGTTGCATACGATGTAATTTGTAACTGATCTCGCTCCTCGTAAAGCGGGGGGGGGGGGGGGGGGGGAGGGGGGGTTCCGCCCCTTCAGCTGTCGTGATGCGGGCGCCGCGAACCCTTGGTACCTCTGATGTTACCAGATATACACCAGACCGAATATTTGGGAGTTCGGATTGGGTTGGACTCGGCGGGAGTGGTTCCCGATACGCACCAGAGGTTGAGTAAGTCTGAGCGATGTTCAGGCAGTGTTGTGAGATACCTCAACATTATCGGCACTAACCTGGTAGATGGTTACTAAGTAGCGTCAATCCCACCGAAGTCTCTGTAGTCTTCTTCACTAATGGGTTGACGCGCGTAGGTGGCGTAACTACTTGGGTCCTGGAGAGGAAGTGTGATGGCCAATTGGTCACTGGAGAAGGTAATACCACAGGTGCTTGCCTCTTCCTGCCACTTAATTCCAACGTTGACGACTGTTTGCCCCAATACCAAGTTGTATTGTATGCTGCAGGCAGACTTACGAATCCCGCACTCAAGTGGTACAGCCTGATGTAGTGCCTGAAAATACACCGACTTCTTGAAAAGTAAGTCCTAGGACATCTATTGTGCGATTTAGAACTAGTGTGTTGTATTCTACATTTCACAAACATTTGAGCTAATATGTGACAAAACATTACTTATAGGTAGGTATGTATTTATTCTTGTAACACTAAAAACTAAAATCTAGGTCGAAATAAATGTCCCATGTTCTTTAGCATATCGTAGTGTTGTCCACTTCAAAGCAACAATAATGCATTGGTAAAAACTCAGTGTTCAGTTATAGGTATATGGTTATCAAGAAGTCCCTCCGCAGCTCTCGTGTAACCAAGATTCCCCTAGAGACAGGTATTACGGTGGCAACACTGACTGCCGCGGGCGTATGGTATAACGTTCCGGGAAATAAACAATCTGATAGATTCATGTATGTGATACCAACGTTACCTATCTTGAGCAGTAGGCACCGGCACGCTGCGGAGGAACTTGTTGATAACCCTGTAGTATAATCGTATAGACACGCGTATATTTTTTAAATCACTTTCAGCAGCAGTTTAATAACTGAAAGCAAAATGACGCAACATTTAATTTAATTAACATATTTATTTTAAGCATCTAAGTTAATAACTTGTGAATGTTACGTATTTTGTACATATTGCCAAGGTTCTTAACGTAATTCTCTGTTTTGTTTTCAGGCTGGATCAAGTGTCAGTTTTCCGGATGGAAGAATCCGCAGTTCGGAGGCCTCGGGTTCGTGACCTGAACGCACACTTGATCTGCGTTCTGTGCGGTGGCTATTACGTGGACGCCACTACCATCGTGGATTGTCTGCACTCGTGTGAGTGAAATGCATGCATTGTTTCCTTCCTGGTGCAAGTCCCGCAGCGTAAAACATTAAATTAACACGCTACGCCTACCGTCGCGGTTTAATGGATCTTTATTGTTTCAGCGTTCTTTTGTGCTTATTATGAACCAGCGCGTCCCTCGATGCAGAAAAACCGGTAGTGCTCCCAGAGCAATAAATCATTACTTGGAAATACCTACAGCTGCGGCAAAATGGACGAAGAAGCGTTTAATTCTTTTTAAGACGTAATAGGTATATATGTAGGCACCTTTAAACACTGTGGCACAAGATAAAAATATAAAAAAGCCACTCTGTATGTACCTTAGCCGTTTTAATCAACTTCAATTCGAGGGGTTCATGTATATATTTGTTCCAAACCGAAAGAAAAACTGCTTGAGTCATTTTGTGCCATAATAATTGTGTTTGAAACAGTCTAATGCCAAATAGGACGAGGATTCACGTTCTGGAAACAATTTTTAGGAATGTAGCGCGCCACATTCCTATATTTAAAAGGTAAAGCCGTTCGGAGGAATGGTAAATGCATTATTATTCGCCATTTTCAGTTTATTTGGATTCTAAGCACTTTGCTGAGTCCAGAGACAAAACCAGAGATCAAAGCATTTTCCAGCTACTAAAGAAAACTTGAAACTATTCAAAAAAATAAAAATGTTATTTTCACGTACTCTTATATTTCAACCAGTAGG
Source organism: Tenodera sinensis (assembly GCA_030765045.1). Classification (NCBI taxonomy): domain Eukaryota; kingdom Metazoa; phylum Arthropoda; class Insecta; order Mantodea; family Mantidae; genus Tenodera; species Tenodera sinensis. The sequence continues at coordinate 160,389,064 of CM060967.1, read as the reverse complement.
TAGATACTGTTACCATTTTCTGAAATGAAAAGACAGAGAAAGAATTGATGTCATAATTATCGTAACATTTTTATGGAAGTATACTTAAAATAATCGCCAATCAGTCCTACCATACCCTTTTATAAAAATAAATACTAGCTGATGGCATCAGAATTATTGGTCTGAGGCGCAATTCCAACCCTTTTTCTGAACTTTTGGAAAGAAGACAAAGTTCCAACTACCAACATAAGAAAAATTGTTAATTCAACTATAGGTGTCTGTGTAAACATTCTTAGATACCCGTCATTTATTTGAACCTTAAAACTGCAAATAAGATAGTTTTGTTATACGATCTGTATTTAAAAGTTTGAATTGCATGAAATCATAATTTTATTAATACTATCACCATATCCTATTTGTAACTTGTTAAACCGAAACTCAAACGTTTGTCTAATGGCTATTAACATTGTTATTTATGTGTTTTCTTTATCTTTTTTTAATTTGTCAAATTTGTGACGCAGAAATGCTCCTCTTTGTCCGCTGTGCGACAGACTTTTGTTGGTCCGTCACGTGCTGGCTATAATGTGCGCACCTTACAGACGCTCTGCAACTGCCGATCAGTCTTGCAGAGGTCCTGGCGGACGATAAACAAGCGGTCGAAAGAGTTTTGAATTTTCTATCAGTCACAAACATGAATATAAGAATTTAGAATTTTAGATATAAAGATTTCATACTTCCAGAAACGTTTTATAGATTTCTTTTAGTTCTGGCTTTTACCTAATTAGTTTTGTTCATTTATATTTTTTCTTTTGCTGGTGTTTTTTATGCTAAAGTTTATCTCTTGCTTCTACCATGATCCATTTTAAAAGGGCGATGATAACCGAGTAGTTGAACGCCCTTAAAACTTTAAAAAAAAAAATAAAAGGAAAAAAAGAAACCTGTACTTGGGTTACGTATTATCCATTCCTTCTACAAGTTCTAGGAGGTTTGATATTTTAAAATGCTGATACAGAGAACACAGTGCCACATTCACATTTCGGGTTTTACAAGCGTATGTGATGTTGGTTTGTGCATGGAGAGAACGTGTTTTGACCATGTTTTATGGTGTGTTACAGTTTGTCGTAGCTGCATTGTGCGTCACCTGGAAACCAGCAAGTTCTGTCCCATCTGCGATGTCCAAGTACACAAGGCGAAACCTTTACACAGCATTCGGTAAGTTTACCTATATTTCAAAATATTTTTCTGAAAGGCAATATTGTGAGTTTCTTGTAAATATTAATCTAAGCTTTTTTTAACTTCGCAATCGTTACAAAATGACTGCTTCAACAGCAGCCATAATGCAGATAGTTAGGTCACTTGCAACATTTGATTTCTCGTTAAAGACTTAATTAGAGGGTGCATTGCTGGTAAGTCGTCGTTGTCGTCACATTTAGAAAAACCATCGTGATAATCACAATTATTACCATCCGTTCAATATCTCTTGCTGAGTCTCGTTTTTGTGGTTTTCCAACATCTACCTCTGGCATTTGTTAGAAATTTAATTCTGGAGGAATAAACCCCGTTGAAACCTCTCCGTTTCAATATCCAAGTTTCTTAACCATACGTAAAGCTGCAACATTAAAAATTGTTCCTTTTAGCCTGTTTTCATGAAAGCTTTTCAATTCGGATTTATTCAGACTTCGAAGAATCTCTTATCTTATTCTACTACTAGGTATTACAATATCTAAATAGTGAAGTAGATGTCATAATTTGTTCTTATTTTATTCATCAAAATGTTGGCTCTTACTGGGAATTTCTTTTCCATTTTCCCCTTTTCAAAAGTTATGTTGATTTTATTGTCCATGGTTGTTCATAGCTGAAGGTAATTATCCAATATCAGTGGTGTTTGCTAAGACTGTTTTCTCGATTAAATGTGTAATAAACAACATCAATACCTATCATTAAAATAACACATAAAATAACACAGCCTTCTGTGTTCCTTAAGAAAGTTTCAAGTCACAGTTGCGACAATAATACATACCTATTCTGAGAGTGAAATTGTGTCTAATGTCTCCAGAAAATAGATAGCAGAAAACATTACGTTAAACTTTGTCTGCAAATACCTTTTAATCAATTTTACCTCTTTTGCACATAAAGAAGTATCAAATTTTACGTAAATAACGGTTTATTATAAAAATGTCCATCCAATTGTCCAGAAAACAATTCCAGAATCGTTGTTTATTGTTTTGCGCATTAGTGTATGAAAGCTTTACCCGAAGCTCGTCAGCCATATTGTAAATAATTCAAAACTACAAATTTTAAAACGCACATTATTTAATGCCTGAATTAATGTTTAGAATTGCTAACACTTACGAGGTCTAGTATGGACTGTATCTTTACTATGATGCTATTATTTAATCTATTTCAAGTCTAATACCTGGAATAACTGATGAAATAACAACACGGATTTCTTATTGCACATCAACCATCTTTAATGAACTCCAAGGTTACTCACGTGTGCCAACATGAACAAACAAAAATGTACTAAATCGCGTACCACACGTCGCGATTTAAGCACAAAATTCGCTTATTGAAAAATATTGAAAAAAAGTCCTGAAATGGATCCAAGTGGGAAAGAGGTTTGTTTATAAATTGTCCACCCATTTATAAAGGTACTATTAGCAATGGACCTTCGTTGAAAGTACATTGTTTGTAAGGTTTTCAAAAGGTTAGGTAGATACATATCTTGTTTTGGTGCTGTGTGAAGTTGATGCGATGTTTGTGTTGACAGGCCGGACCGAACGCTGCAGACGCTGGTGTACAAGATGGTACCATGCCTATACCAGGCAGAAGTACAACGTCGTCGGGAGTTCTTCGCCAAGAACGGCGTGACTGTGGTGAGTCCAGAGCAGAGCGGTGTGGACGACGGCTTCTTCTCCCCAGACGACAGCATCAGCCTCTCATTGGAGTATTACGACAGGTTAGGTTTCGTTCGCTTCAGAAATATTACCTATCCTCCTTCACTGCAAGCTTAGCTGCACCAGGAGCATAGCTGTATTGTGAACTTTAGGTTAAGTATACATTTATAGAATTCAGATGTTCGGGACATAATTTATTAAAGTCTGAGTGAAAGAAGAACTAATGGTCAGAGTTGGAAACTGTTACCTTGTCAAAGATTCCTGTCGACGTTAAGTTTCATCTTGAAGGAAACTTTCAAAGTCGAATTCTTGACATTTAATATTTTTAGACTCATCAGAGGTTCTTCAGGCTGTTGGTGACTGCAAGCTATGGATGTCGTCTCGTCCAGAGTAGCTGGATCTTCTTCTGCCCCCTGGTGGTAACAACTGGGACTTCCTTGAAGCGGAAGTGGCGACGTCTCTCGGGTGGGGCCCGGAATCATTCTTCTTTCTTCATCTGACGTCAACAGTAGTTGAAGCATGGGGTCGAAATAAGGAATTTGAAAATTAACAACTCTTTCTCTATTAGCTGTGATGTGCATTTTCCCCCAAATATCTAAATGAGAAGACCCCTGGGTTGGTTTTAATACTGCATCTCTTGTCCAATATCATGTTGGAATTTCCAGAAATGGTTGGCAACAGCAGATCTGTTCATTTGTTTTAATTTTATATTTCTCTGATGTTCTTTAAGAGTGATACCTGTGCAGTCTTGGCAATTGATTTGATAAATGGCGGATTTTTTCATGACATCCACAGACTTAGACAACGGTGAATTTAAAGCATTCTTAACGGTGAACTGCAAAATGGTATTATTTTGCGTTTGGGCTGCAGTGTTTCATAATTATCAGGGAGATGTTTGCTTCACCTGTCAATGAACCTTTGTCCTTAATTCGTGACGTGCATGGCACGAAATAATTCTCCTATCCCATTGGTGTTTCGTTTTCCATAAAATTCGCTTACCGGTAGCTCAGAGGAGCATTTTCTCTTGTCCTTGGTTCGAAAAATTGGAAATTTTGAATGGGGCACGAACGTTTGAAGTAATTTTAAATACCGTTGTCCGTCAGGAGGGTGTGAATTTTTCTTCAGTCAGGATTATTCTCCCTAGAGTTTGGAAGTGGATGAGAGTATGAGTGTGTGAATTTAATTTAATAACCAAAAGTACTAGCAACCCAAAGATAAACGCACTGTAAGCGAGTGTAGCACCATTGTTCCAAAAGCAGAAAGCCGCCGATATGAACTGAGATGTTAAAGGTGGCATATAAATGGAATTCACTACACTCCATTGATGGTTATTGTTTTGTTTTCAGTGACAAGCCAGATGATGCTGAGGACTCAGACGAACCAGACATGGCGAATCAAGACGTGAGTAAAATTAATGTCTATATACATTTTCAACTAATATTAATTTCGTATAGCAACAGCAGGAGTGAAAAAAGCGGTATGAAATAGGTATAATGTACCCAGTGGAACCTACACTCACAAGTTCAGTTTTTTTTTATAATAAACGTTGTGGCCTTGAATAGGCAGTTGGTCTAGGAAGGAACTCGCAGATATACAGGAACGCATTTTGGTAGAGCTGGCGCAACGAGAGCTTGCTGATTGCCAGAATGCGTAAAAGACTATTTTCATAAGTGTATCATCACGCCTGTTGCAGGGCGACAATATTCCAATTATGGGCTCCAGTGTCTAACAACGTCTCGAGGTATGCATATCGCACTGAATGAGTAGAGGGGTAGTAGGCAGTGAGAGCGGCAGGTACAATGCGGGCAGTGGGACTGGCATGTGGCCTTCAAGTGAGCGAGGTAGCCCGACTTTATCCAGTAGTACCGAAGTTTCGCCCAGCTCTCGTTGGCAAGGTTTCGTTGCGTTGCTTCTACATATATTACCGCCCAGTTGGATAGGCTAAATATTCCCATAACGGTTTACATCATATGAATAAAAATAAACCTCGAAATTTAATGAGCATAAATAAGCACGTTTTGAAATAAACGTTGTGGCTTTAGGAGTTTTCTTCTTTCGCTCATAAGCTTAAATAATTTTTCAGACTTAGTAGCTGTTCCAAAGCCTGAAGTTACATGGAATTTTGGGAGAATTCAGGAAGGCTATTTAAACAGACGGATAATGAGCAGTAGGTTGGGTGGTCTGGTGAAGCAGAGGGTGGCATGTGACAACTGAATGAAGTTTTGGGGTCAGAGTGCGCTCTTCTTTGTCCTTGTTAATTATTTGTTTTATTTATTTATCTGAGGCTTATTCATAGGTTTGCCCATAAACTTGTTTTGCTTGTTCCTCACTGATAACCTCAAAACAAACCACTTTTCTTTGCACGCTGTCTTTCCTACAGAACTCCTATTTTCATAGTTTTTATTCACTCGTTACTAACGGAACGAGTACCTCTTGTGATGTAGAAAATTCTTCGCTTTTGATATGGTATTATCAAATTGTATGAACAATACGAAAGGCTTCCAGGAACGTAATAATTGGAGAAAAATTATATGGTTTCCTCCACCGCCAATTTCTTGCTGGTGTACGTTACCAAGTTCCCCTTTTGCAGCCGGCGGCAGCTAGGAAGCCTTTAACGCTTATTTCTGAAAACTTTGCTCCAAATGTCAAAGTTGAGTGACCCACAAAAGCAAGTTTCCCCGTGTACATTTCTATTCAGGGAAGTTTGCTCCCCGTATCACCCCTGTGCATTTATGTCAGAGGAATTTAACAACCTCAAGTTTCTCAATTTGGGTTCTGCTTCTTTTGTGATATTAAGTTTTTCTTTGTATGCAGCAACCTCAGAGATTATAGAATTTGACTAGAAATAATCCTAAATTAAGCAGTATGAACTTGATTGCATTGCAGTAAGGAAAAACAACACAACTATTATTACTCCGAAGTAACTTTCCTTTGGCTACAAGATAGGTGAAATGAAAGTACAATCTGTTGAAATGAAAAATAATATTGGAGTACTTTTTAATAAACACGTATTTGCTAACCACATTAGTAATATTGTTAATGCAGCACATAGAAGTCTATTATTTATTATTGACTATTCCACTCATACGGGACTTGGTTGAAATGAACCAATAATGTGCATAACAATTTCAAATTTCAACCACTGACAGTCTTTGATCGCGAAAAAATTATGATATTTCGTTATCACCTCCTCTGAATTTAATTAACAACTCCTCTACTTTTCTTATGTTATGATCAGGTTAGATAATCTAGCTGCACTGTGCTACAGATGCGCAACAGCTGACGCAAGTTGACGCAACGGAGCCGCTATTCAAATGTTAAAAATCTGATGTGTTGCACTCATTCTAACCATTCTTACAAACTCTTATTCCTCTATCTTCGTGTTAGTTGGGATAAACATTTGTACAAATTATCTTATTGCTTATTTCCTTGTAGGTACAAGGTGAATATTAGAATACAGTAGGCTTTGTGCGATAGTCAAATCTTTTAAAGCTTTGAGATTCCGTTCTCTGTGCACGCTTAACATATAAAAAAGTGAAAAACGATGTTCTATTTCACGAAAGCTTTGTTTTCCGAAACTGACACAAATAACAACGAATATCTCCGAAATGGTTCACTCTACAAAAAACTTTATTTGGACATAAATAGTGTCTTTCAGCGAGACCTAAATTTTTGTGTAGTAAGATTTTGTCTATCTGTTACGGCTTACGAGTTATTCAAAAGTCATCCAGAGTAAACAGGACTACATAGGATATAGCCAGAAAATTTAAAATATACATTTCATTTGTCATCTTAAACATATGGCATTTTAATCAAAATCGTTAGAGCCACTTTCAAGAAAATCAAAATTTTATAAAAATGTTACATGTAAAGGGTAGTTTAGGGTGGGGCTATTTTCTTCAAAATCTCCGTGTCTTATCCTTGAAAGACATTAAACTTAAATACCAACTTTGGTTTTTAATCGACTTCTTGTTTTTGAGTTATGCTGTCCATAGACTGACAGGCGCGCGCTGGATTCAGGGGGTCTCAAAACATATATTTCCAGTGAAATCTCGACATCGAATTTTTGGGTGGAATACAATACTTCCCCTACTTACCAGTAGAGAAAGTAAAAACAAATGCTGAATAAATACTTGTTCCAACTCAATCCAAGAATGGTCACGAACATTTTCAGGCAAATCGCTTCTTCTGCATAAAAGATTTGAATTTTCCCAAAATTGCCATTAACGATTTTGATATAAGTATCTATCAGGTACCTAAACCGTAAGAGATAGACAAATCTTAATGCATTAATATTGCAGATCTCGTTAAAGCACGCAACTTACAGATTTTTGAGTTTTGGAGATATTCCTTGTTATTCGTATGCATTTTAAAATACATATACCTACTTTTGTCAAATGGGAAGTAGTTTGTTTTTGTTTTCTCTTGGTCATGCGATTAAGGTTTGCTAAATGGAAAATAGCCATCGTGTTGAAGTGGGGTTAAATTCCTCCCCTAACACGGTACAGCAGGGTTGCCGTCGGAGAGGAAAAAAGCCATTTACCTCCCCCAGTTCTGTTCTTGAACCAAGAGCAAACCGAATTAGTTCTTATTCTATCAGGCCAAAGTCATCGTGGAGTCCAAATTGGAGGGGGGGGGGGATAAGGAAATATCTTGAGGTGTTTTCAGTACGGTGTGGCTGTTGGCAAACTGAAGGTTAAAGATAGTTTCTACCGAGTACATCCTCAATGAAACAATTGGATATCTGCGTTAAAAAGGCAAATTTTCTTTTCTTTATTACTAATTTTTTTAAACAGTAAGAACTGCCAAAGAATATGCTCTCCATCCTACAAAAGAAAATCTGCTGTGTTGCACTCACATGACTTTCTCTACTCTTATACTAACCATTCTTACCAACTCTTATTCCTATATCTTCTTCGTGTTAGTTAAGATAAACATTTGTACAAATTATCTTATTGCTTATTTCCTTGTAGGTGCAAGGGGAATATTGGAATACAGTAGGCTTTGTGCGACAGTCAAATATTTGAAACCTAATCGCAAAAAGAAAGTATTAAATAAAGTGTATGTGTTAACGGGATCTACATAAATTGTTTGTACGCCAAACATTTTTTCTTACAAATTACCAATTATTCAAAAGTTATCCAGAGTGCAACGAGCTTGTGAGAACATTCCCAGAAGACTCTAGATATAAACTTCGTTTGTCACAAAAATGTCAACAGTGTATTTTTGTCAAAATCTTTAAAGCTATTTTTGAGAAAATCAATATTTTCGAAAAATGTTCCATGCAAAGGGTAGTGTGGGATTTGGGTATTTTTGTTGAAAATTTTCGTGCTGCATCCTTGTAAGATACTGAACTTAAATACCAAGTTTGGTATTAAACCGAATTTTCATTACTTTCTCTACTGGTAAGTAGGGGAAGTATTGTATTCCACCCAAACATTCTATGTGGAGATTTCATCGGAAATATATGTTTTGAGTCCCCTAAATCCGAAAAAATCATTTTTAGAAAAAGGTCTGTGTGTGTGTGTGTGTGTGTGTGTGTGTGTGTGTGTGTGTGTGTGTGTGTGTGTGTGTGTGTGTGTGTGTGTGTGTGTGTGTGTGTGTGTGTGTGTGTGTGTGTGTGTGTGTGTCAGTCTGTGGACAGCATAACTCAAAAACGAAAAGTCGGTTAAAAACCAAAGTTGGTATTTAAGTTTAATGTGTTTCAAGGATGCCACACGAAGATTTTGAAGAAAATAGCCCCACCCTAAACTAACCTTTACATGGAAAATTTTTCAAAAATTTTGATTTTCTTGAAAATGGCTCTAACGATTTTGATTAAAATGTCAAATGTTTGAGATATTTTATGACAAATGAAATGTATATCTTGAATTTTCTGGCTATAGCCCCTGTAGTCGTATTTACTCTGGACGACTTTGGCATAACTGGTAAACCGTTAGAGATAGACCAAATCATAATACACAAAAAATGTAGATCTTGCTAAAATACACAATTTATGTCTAAATAAATTTTCTTGTCAGGTGAACCATTTCGGAGATATTTCTTGTTATGTGTGTGATTTTCGGAAAACTTAAAACTTTCGTGAAATGGATCATCGTTGTTCATTTTTTATATGTTAATCGTGCAAAGAGAACGGGATCTCAAAGCTTTAAAAGATTTTACTATCGCTCAAAGCCTACTGTATTTTAATATTCCCCTTGCACCTACAGGGAAATAAGCAATAAGTTGTACAAATGCTTATCTTAACTAACACGAAGAAGATATAGGAATAAGAGTTTGTAAGAATGGTTAGTACAAGAGTAGAGAAAGTCATGTGAGTGCAACACACCAGATTTTTTCCAATCTGAAAGTCTGGAAACGTGTATTGTGTTGAAATCTCGACCTCGAATATTTGGGTGGAATACGATACTTCATCTAGTTAGTTTAAATACCTACTTGGTAGAGAAAATAATAATTAGGTGCAAGTCTGGTGAAAAAGAAAGAAATTGAAGTGCTGGCAGGTCTCGTGATGTAATCTTATTATCTTGTGTAAGGTGGCAAAAGTCAATTTGGAAACTTGCAAAACAACATCTGGTCCCTAAACGCACGTGGGACGACTGAAAGAAAAGAAAAGCAAACAAAAACAGCAGCAACTATCATAAAGGACTTCCCAAGCAAGGTTGTAGAACGGGCTGTGGCTCATTTGCATTTTTATGTGACCAATTAGCCGGGAGTTAGTGTAAAGCACCATGCGTTTCGTGCAGGGCAACCATTTCTCTCACCTAGTGGCATCCACGTACTACCTACATTAATACAGCATCATAATTATAGGCACACGCAACGTTATTAATGCAAAACTCATTGATTTATACTAATATTGCACCGGACCATACAGCGCTCTTATGTTTTACCGAGCTTTGGCGTATCGATACGAAGATGCTCGATTGCCCGAGTGAGTGAAGCGACAAAACAAACGAAGTGAGGTAAAACGGCAAGGTTGGGCATTGCTCTTACGAGGGGCGTCTCAAAAGCAAGTTGCACTATTTTTTTAAAAAGTAAGAAAACGTTTAAGAATTTTAAAAAGGGTATATTTTGAAAACTACATTCAGTACCTATTTCCACATAATTTCCTTGAACATTTTTGATACCGTGGTAACAGTTTTTTTAACCCAATTTCAAACCACTCTCCCGCCAAATTGGATAGCCATCTTTACACTTCTTCGTCATTTACGAAGCGCCTTCCTCCAAGATGTTGCTGCAGCTCCGCAAAAAGATGGTAAGTACTCGGTGCAAGGTCAGGTGAATAAGGTGGGCGACTGAAAAAATGCTATCGAAACTGCTCAAACAGGGCATGAGTTGCACGAGCAGCGTGCGGGCGAGCGTTATCGTGGAACAGAAAAACTGTTTTGCTCAACTTTCCCCTACTTTTATTTTTATGGCTCTTCTGAATTTTCTCAGCAGCTCAAAATAGCGAGCAGTTGTCATCGTGGTCTCACGGGGCAAGTAATGCTTTACAGCACTCGCCTGGCGACGAAGAAAGCCTATGAGTCAGATAGGTTGGCCACAGGGTTCGAGCCTGCGACCTCCCGAATGCGGGCCACAAACGTTACAACCTGAGCCATCCTGCTCAGTATAACCACAAAATACTTTAATTAAACTATAAAAATACAGTGAGAGAGAAAATACTATATCAGGATCGCTTCAGCCTCAATGTGTGGGCAGGAATTGTGGGTAACAAACTTCTAGGATCATTCATTTTACCGAACAGATTAACAGGTGCTGTGCTTTTGGAGAAGTTGTGCTTGTGGAAAGACGATACATGTGGTTTGTGCATGACAGGACACCACCCCACTTTGTACACATCGTGCGGCAATACTAAAACCTCGACGATGGATTGGTCGAGGAGGTCCAGTAGCATGGTCTCCACGTTCGCCGGACCTTAATCCATTAGGTTTCTGGCTATGGAGACATTTAAAGACATTGATGTATACCAAACCTATCAAAAATATGCATAAATTACGTATTTTTCTAAAACGACTCATATCTTAACAAGTATTTGTTTCCGGACATATGTTTACAGGAACATTTATTCTAGTTTTGACCAATCCCAACTTCTGTTGCAATATCGGACACTTTTTTTTAAACATCCTGTATTGCATCTCGGACCTCTCTTAGAAAATAGGTGTTATATAGGACATTCGTAATGAGACGTGGAAAAAAAAAATAAAGGAAAAGTTATTAAATTTCCGTGTGTAGATTAATTTTCGACTGACATTTCTGAACCAAAACTTCGAATTAAGGAAAATTAAAATTACACCTGAGGTTTTTACATTAATTTAATCCAAAATTCTAGGCATCAAGAAAAATCGCCGATTCCGAATTATAAACGTTCGAATTCTCGAAGTGCCACTGTAAAATTAAAATTAAATAAAACAAATAAGATATAATAAACTAAAATAATTACAGTATTAATATTAATTGTAATACATGATATGCTTAGTGTAATTATAATGCACGATAGTAATGAGTAGCTCATTGTGTTAAAATACGACAGGCCGAGGAATAGCTTGAGCGACCTTCAATTTTTTTATTTGCTAAATACTTACCAGAGCAAGGCCATGAAAGGGCGTCGCTGAGAGAGCACTAGTTACCCAGGCCTGAAATAGTGGAGAGACTCACACTGTTAAGCAGTGATGCCAACCTTACGCGACCGTATTTATGAATGAGTAAAGGGGAAATTCTTCATGCACAAAGCGAGAAGGTTGGAGACAAAGTTGGCATCGCTTTGAGCCAAACTTGAACAAGGATGTTTTGATCTGCTCTGGTGTATTTTTTAATTTTGTGGTTTGTCAGTCACGATTTGAATACGGAGAGAATCCAAATACAGGTAATGCACGCTAATTGAATAACAACAATTAGAACGGTATTTGATGGGAGATCAGATAATACGAAGAGGATACCGGGAAATTCGTCGAAAGTCGATATAAGGAGGTGCGGAGGATTTTATGCATGAGTGGAAAATAAGTCCTTCATTTAATGGCAGCCATGGCAACGGCCCACGCAGGGACTTAATATGCTGAAAATATCACACAAGAGAATTTCCCTTCTCACTGAACTAAGCATGGGCTTTTATAATAACACTCTAATTATTGTCACTGGCACTTATTTCACAGTAACAGAGATCTGATATGCTAACTGAAGTGTAAATACCACAGACACAGGCTGAGACCCCCTGAATCAAAAAAGCATTTTAGAAAAAGGTCCGTGTGTCTGTGTGTTTGTGGACAGCATAACTGAAAAACGAAAAGTAGGTTAGAAATCAAATTTGGTATTTACGTTTAATGTCTTTCAAGGATGCGACACGAAGATTTTGAACAAAATAGTCCCACCCTAAACTACCCTTTACGTGGAAAATTTTTCGAAAATTTTTATTTTCTTGAAATGGCTCTAACGATTTTGATTAAAATTATCATATGTTTGAGATATTTTTATGACAAATGAAATGTATATCTTGAATTTTCTGGCTATAGCCCCTGTAGTCGTATTTACTCTGGACGACTTTTGCATAGCTGGTATACCAAATCATAGACCAAATCATACCATACAAAAAAAATGTAGATCTTACTAAAATACACAATTTATGTCTAAATAAATTTTCTTGTTGGGTGAACCATTTCGGAGATATTTCTTATGTGTGCGAGTTTTGGAAAACTTCCAACTTTCGCGAAATGGAACATTGTTGTTCATTTGTTATGTTAAGTGTGCAAAGAGAACGGGATCTCAAAGCTTTAAAAGATTTGACTATCGCTCAAAGCCTACTGTATTCTAGTATTCCCCTGCACCTACAAGGGAATAAGCAATAAGATAATTTGTACAAATGTTTATCTTAACTAACACGAAGAAGATATAGGAATAAGAGTTTATAAGAATAATTACCAGGAGCAGAGTGAGTGCTACACATCAGGTTTCTTGATGAAAAGGATTCCTTTTTATATAAAAAGGTAACTACGAAAAACAAACGAATCTGCGTCACGCATCTTTGTCGGCGTTTGTTTCTCGTACTTCCCCGATCACCACCAGATTACATAGAGTGAGCTGGTAGGGTTAGCGGGAGTTCATCCCTCTCGTGATTATGTTAAGACATCTTCTCCCTCTTTCCCTTCTCACAAAGATCTTGTGATAATTGTCGAGAGGACGTTTCGAAAGGAGCAGTATTCTCTGGGGGGGGGGGGGGGGGGGGGAATTTCATGAAGACAAGGATCTGACTCTTCCTGCTATCCACCGCTTCTCTAACTTCAGTTTCCCTTATTATATTACCAGGCATTGTACCGCTACATTTTATAAGTAAGGGGTTGAAAATTAGAGACGTATACCGGGTGGAAAGTATTGCTTCGGTCGTACGTTCGCCAGGGATTAGCCCTGCGCCGTGGCGTAGTGGACTAGGGCGTCATGCCTTAGTTCCCTGCCACGGAATGCGGCCCGGGTTCGATCCCCGGCCCCTGGGGGTGTTTATGGACGAAAAAAAGCCACAATAGTATATTGCTTCACCTATAAGGGTGATAAGTGATTTTTACTGGATAGAGGAAAAGTCCTTTCAATTTCCAAGGATTGGTAAAACACATGAATTGTATACAATTTTTGGGAGATAATTAGTTATTTAATTCCGGCTATGAATGAATATTAACTATAGCATCTTTGGTTTCTCTCTTTAAATTTTCAGGTATGATAGAGGTGCAGCCTATTTTCCAATTTTGTTTGATGGTTATTTATTGATTTGAGCACGGCCTACTCTGTTTATCGCATGAAACGTGTATTAAGATTCAGTAACTCTCTGCATAATGTCTTCGAGCGCCATTACAGCGAAAGTTGGACTGATTTCAGTGCTTTATTGTTTTAAATTATAACGTATGCAATATAAATAAGTAAAAGGAAAATTATTACGGTGATAAAAATCAACAAATAGGTTTGGTTATATTATATATCTGTATTAATCAAAATATTGTTAAGTTTAAGGGCGTGAAAATGCTAGCAAAATAAAGGTTGCTTAAAATGTTTTACAAGCAGTCAACTAAGAAGTAAAAAAGGTCTTAAAAGTACTAATATAGAAGGGTAGGTTAAGTTGGCAGATGTGAATACTGCAAAATTCATTTACCTGCAATGTCAGCTTAACCTGATAGGTCATGAAATCGTACTGTTCCAAAAAAGTTGAGAAAGGGCTCCTGATGAAAAACGTTCTGTTGTTGTTAATACACCCGAGCTCTGCACAATATTTAGTAAAATGTTTTGCTAAATTATACATACAAAACAACAATAGATTCCCGTTATATCACTATAGTTACAAAGTTACACAACCTAATTTTTTGTGCTTGTCTGAACGTGGTTTGGCAACCGCAGCTTTCAACCTTGGTTATACAATGTAATACTAAAAAAATATCCAGCACCACAGCATTTTAAAATAAAAATGTGTTGTGTTACACTCACATGACTTTCTCTACTCTTGTACTAACCATTCTTACAAACTCTTATTCCTATATCTTCTTCGTGTTAGTTAAGATAAACATTTGTACAAATTATCTTATTGCTTATTTCCTTGTAGGTGCAAGGGGAATATTGGAATACGATAGTCAAATATCTGAAAGCTTTGAGATTCCGTTCTCTTTGCACGCTTAACATATAAAAAAATGAACAACGATGTTCCATTTCACGAAAGTTTTTAAGTTTTCCGAAACTGACAAAAATAACAAGGAATATCTCCGAAATGGCTCACTGCACAAAAAATGTATGCAGACATAATTTGTGTGTTTTAGCGAGACCTTCATTTTTTGTACAGTAAGATTTTGTCTATCTCTTACGATTTACGAGTTATTCTGAAGTCATCCAGAGTAAACAGGACTACATAGGCTATAGCCAGAAATTTTAAAATATGCATTTCATTTGCCATTCAAATATCCTAAACATATGACATTTTAATCAAAATCGTTAGAGCCATTTTCAAGAAAATCAACATTTTTGAAAAATGTTCCATGTAAAGGGTAGTTTAGGGTGCGGCTATTTGTTTCAAAATTTTCGTGTCGCATCCTTGAAAGATATTAAACTTAAATACCAACTTTCGTTTTTAACCGACTTTTCGTTTTTGAGTTATGTCGGTCACAGACCGACAGACAGACATACACACGCGAGGACCTTTTTCTAAAAATTGTTTTTTTTTTTTTAATTCAGGGAGGTCTCAAAACATATATTTCCTATGAAATCTCTACGTCGAATTTTTGGGTGGAATACAATACTACGTCTACTTACCAGTAAAGTAAAAACAATTGAAAGCAACCACAATGGGGTACAGATGTCTGATAGTAAGGCTGGATAAATTGTAACTGACGTAGACATAGACATTAAAGTGTAACCTATTATTGGTTGGAACATTGAGAAGTGAATATGAAATTGCTTGTTTTCAGACGCCACTGAGGCGAAGATATCTGCAATGTCCTGCTGCCGTCAGCATGAAGCACCTCAAGAAGTTCATCAGGATGAAGTTTGGATTGAGTTCCGAACACCGGGTGGACATTATCTATGCTGGTGAATGCCTCAGGGACGACTTCACACTTATGGACGTCGCTTACACCTTTGCGTGGAAAAGGGTAGGTAGATAAGGTCTTAGTAGCTACTTCACGCATTTCAATCAGGCAATAAATTATTGTTGAAAAGTCGACGAGTCCTTAAACCCCACTCACTCGCTCACTCACTCACTCACTCACTCACTCACTCACTCACTCACCCACTCACCCACTCTATTACACGAACCACCGGGTTTACTTCCCTTCAGAAGGAAGCCATGCTAAGGAATTTTACGCCCTCCGCTGGGTTTGAACCCACGACCTCGGGAACCATAGGCTAGCATGTTATCCCTAGCCCACATGGGACAACTGAAATCAACAGCCAGGCTAGTCAGTTATCCCAGTCAAAATAATCAAATAAAATATTTGCTTCTTAAAGCACCAACACACTGGGTATCTCAGACCATATGCGTTGCAAGTTGCCTATAAAGTAAGACATTTCTTGAGTGTTGATCGAACGCTCGATATTGGCAACATGAAGAGTTGCATGTGGAGCACACGTTTTCGGCACACTGTGTGGAGGTGCGCGAAACTGGTTCCGTCAGTGTAAGAGTGCAAGCAGGGCCAGTAAATGTAGAGGCGTGTTCGCTACACCTTCTCATTCCCTGCAAACCAAGGACATCCGCCACATAATCCCTTTATTCGGCTGCAGGCTCCGTCCGTGCAAGCGCCTTCTCTGTGTGTTTGTCCATAACATTCTGTTTATTTACCGGCGGCAATACTCTGTGCTGTGCTAAAGGCACGTGCTTAAACTTGCTTATTCATCTTTAGTGTCGTGCCGTTTCACATTTGTTTCCGAGGCGATAGGTTCGTGTTTCTCCTGCAAGGAATGGTTTGAACATCAACAAATGGAACATTTTCTGAGAAAGATTTACAGTTTCCACATAACAAGGCTTAGGCTCTTAGAAGCCTAAAAACTTTTGGGAGTTCCCATATAGCAAAATCTTATGTGTTGCACTCACATGACTTTCTCTACTCTTGTACCATTTTTACAAACTCTTATCTTCTTCATGTTAGTCGAGGTAAACATTTACAGAAATTACCTTATTACTAATTTCATTATCTTGTACGTGCAAGGGAATACCCTAGTCAAATCTTTTACGTCTCTATAAGAAAGCTTTAAAATTACGTTCTCTTTGCACGGCCAGGAGACAAAAAGATAAATAACGACCTCCCATTTGAGAAAAGTATAATTATTGCAAAACTGAAATAGTTCACTGCTCAAAGAAAAAAACGCATTTGGACAGAAATTGTCTCTTTTAACGAAATCTACATTGTATACTAAGATTTGGTATATCTTTTATGCTTGACCAGTTATGCAAAAGTCATCAAGAGTAAAGAGGACTACATAAGCTACAGCCAGAAAATTTAAAATACCTATACATTTCAACGCCATAAAAGAATCTTAAACATAGCCATTTGAGAAAATAAAAATTTTCCTTCTAAAGGGTAGTTTAAGGTGGAGAAATTTTCTTTAAAATTTTTGTGTCACATCCTTGAAAGATGTTAACTTAAATACCAATTTTGGTTTTTACCCGGCTTTTCGTTTTTGAGTTATGCTGTTACACACACACACACACACACACACACACACACACACACACACGGACCTTTTTCTATTTTTTTATTAAGGTACCTCAAAAATATTTCTGGTGAAATTTCGATATCGAATTTTTTACTTCCCTACCTTACGTATTGGAGAGAGTAAAAATTGAGCTGACCATGATATCCGAACTAAATCTGCACTATCTTACACATCTATACTAATATCAAATATAATTAATATTGCTTTTCCTCCTGAAATGAGATACAGGTCACTTTCAATTGTTTTTTTGAATACGCATGTCTAACATAATCAGTTGGAAAGTTAAACATCCCTGCACAGAGAAAAAACTACGCACGTGTGCACGCACATGCACACATACACACACCTAAAATTAGAATATTACATAATTTCTGAAATGGTAACCATTTGGTTAGTTTGAAAATTACAGTGTATGTGTTTTGAAGGTTCTATCTAATCTGTGAAATATGATTAAAACACTTAGCATATCTAACTTTGTATCAGGAAACTGTACTTTCAGGAGCATATAAAATTTCTTATTTATGCAGAATTTTATACTATCTAAATAATTTAGTGCAGAGTGTTAATGTAAAATGGTGAGAAGAAATACGTTTTTTAAAAAGAAGGATGATAAGATATGGATGGGAAATATATTGGCGTTCTTTTGTTTCGCCTCTTTTCTATGTCCAGACATAGAGGACGCTTCGGTGTGAAGTCGTCATAATGGCAACTTGAGTGTTACGTTCTGCGTAGTACGTTAGATGTCAACACATAACAATCTTGCCAGTCGAACAATGATATATAAAAATATGTACTATACCCACCCAATTTCAAACGTTATGGAATGCAGTGTTATAGAACTCAACATCTTACAGCTTCTCGACTAGATGGTTTCTGCTCCAAGAAACTGAGCTGTGAAAACATTGAACTTTTATCCCATCTTGGAATCGAGAATCACACCGAATAAATATTTAACAGCAGCAGGTTAAACATGCAAAGGGCTTTGCCTCGTGTATAAACGTTCATCTTATTCCCCGTCACATTGAGACGACTCAAGTAGAATTTATTACCATTCTAAAGATGTCATTAATAATAAAATACAGTCCTAATACTATTGAAGTGTTCTGCTGTTTCTCATTTGTAATTGTTTTCTTTGTTTGTTTGCTCCCTAGAACGCCCCGATGAGGTTCAGCTACCGGATCTTCCATCCTCCATTGTACTGTATCCCAACGACGCCGACGAAGAAGGTGTCTACGTCGATGCCGGAGAGAGCTGCAGCGCCTCCACAGCTCCAACCACAAGAAGAACAACCACCGCAGCAGCAGGATCCACTCTCGTCCTCAACGTCTACATCGACTAAAGTGTCAGAAACCACTCCCAGCAGAACAGAAAGTAGTGAAAACAATGGTGACAGTTCCGTGACGCCGGAAGCGAGTTCGCCCTCGCCACAAGCCGACAATAAGGACGATATTGTGAACAGTGTTGTGCCTGAAACTGAAGCCTCGAGGCAGGAAACGCCTGCTGTAGAAGAGGAGGATGAAGAAGACAACGAAGAGGAAATAGACGAACCTGCCACAGAGGAAACACTCGAAGATGAAGAACCTCCACACAAGAAGCTGTGTATAGATGAAAGAAAATGTGATGATGACAGTGGATATGAAGCTGTGGAAACCAGAGAACAAGACGAAGAGGAAAGAGAAGTTGAGGAAGAAGGAGCCACCATGGAAGTTACAGAAGAACAGCAAGAGGCAGAAGAAAGTATAGAACAGGAAAAAGTGGAAGAAGTGACTAATACTGAGACTGAATACAAAATTATTCAAGAGCCAGTTGTAGAAAAGCGTGTGTCTTCACATAAATCAAAACGAAGAAGAAAATCGAGTCATGCCAAAGAGAAAGAGAGAAGCAGAATAGTTGAAGAACCTGAAGAAGTACAACAGACGATAGAAGAAAAAGAAGCTGAGGAAAATGAAGAGGAAGAAGAAGCAGCTGCAGTAACGCAAGTAGCAGAAGAAGAAGAGCAACACGAAGAGGAAGAAGAAGAGGAAGAACAGCAAGAAGAACAGCAGGAAGAGGAGGAAGAAGAGGAAGAGGAAACAGAATATCAGGAACAAGAAACTCCCACAACGCCCGTTGAGGAACCAGCTCCAGCGGACGAAGTAGAGAATGAACGAGACTTTGCAGTGAGGTCCTCCACTTCTGATGAGGAAGAAGAAGAAGAACATACGGAAGTACCACCAAGTACTAAGCGTTCTAAAAGCTCAGAGCGGCGAGAGTCCAAGGAAGAACGTCGTAGATACAGTAAGGACTCTGAGGAAAGGCGGCGTTCCAAGAGTAAGCGGGATGGAAGTACACGGGAGTATGGCAGTAGAAAGAAGAGCAAGCATAAATCAAAGCACCACCATCGTGGTGATGACACCTCCAGCAAGAAGCAGCGTAAGGCACATAGGCTGCTGTCGGAGGTAACTGCAACTCCGACCATCCTTCAATACCAGGAGGACGTCATGAAGCTGAAGGTGAAGCTATGTCCTATAAAACCCGTTATCGCAAATCTTAATGCTGCAGCCGCAGCGAACCATCAGCATCGTCATCACCACCACCACCATCATTCGAAACACAGCAGAAAATTGCAGGAGGCAAAGGAAAGCCAACCATCAACACCGGAAGCGAGATCTCCTTCTCCAACTGGAGAGATCTGGGAGTGTAGTACCGTGCCTCCTAAGACGAACATTGTCACCACAGCCACCACCTCTATTACAACCACCAGCAGTTCCAACACCAACAAAACCAGCGCAAACAGCTCCCCTTCTACCAGCCCACCACCCACCGCAGGCAAAGAATCCTCAGATATTTCTGCAGCGGTCTCAGTGAGCAGTAGTGGGACTACAACCACTACCACGACAACTACTGCAAACACAGTCACTACCACCTCCGTCACGACAGTCAGTAATACGTTAAACAACGCTCTTAATTCCACAAAAGAACGCTTGTTACAAATGAGAGCGGTAAGACACAAAAATATCACATCAAATAAATCATCAGACTTCTCGTCTGGTGCAGAGTCGAAACAGGAAGAAACAAATAATGTAAATAGTAAGAAATCTCCTACATCGATGTCTGAGCTATTAATGCCATCGTCTTCAATAACAGTTAGTAAAGTACCAATGGGAGAAAAACGTAAGTTAAACGCGCAGAAGCCGAATAATTCTTCAAGCAGCGAAGCTAAACGACCTTCGCTTGAAATTATGTTAGTGAATGCTCCTTCTCCAACAGCCAACTCCCAGTCCACCAACAGTTCCAGCTCTTCCAGCTCGAGCATGACGTCAAAACAGTGTACGGGTAGTGAGGCTACCGAAAAGAAAGGGACAGTACTTAATGATGGTGTTAAAGCCAACAGACCCCCTCCACCGACAATTCCTTTGGTCAAAATTAGAAAGTCCTCCGTGTCGTCAATACGTGCACCGGCCGGATTGACTATAACACCTAAATTACCCTCATCGCCATCCTCATCGAGTCCTGTGTCTAACGTTCCCAATATGTCCTGCACTACCATACCTAAAACTCCTCTATCGCTCAAGATGTCGCCAGTGAGCTCTCCACAGATAAGGTCAGAAACTGGGAATAAGCAGGGACTTTCGGAAGAACAGGCGATGAGACACGACGACATAGGAGCTCTGGACCTATCGGGGAAATCTTCGAGATGTAAGTCCTCCGGCTCAGCCTCGTCGTCCCCGCAGGTGTTTTATCGCTCGCAGTCCTCACCGGGTACAGGTTCCAAAGGCAGCTCTTCATCGCCAGCGTCGAGCATCATGACGATTGCACAAAATCTGGTACAGAGGCAACTGACGAATCTGCAACATCAAAACAACAACAGCAGCACTGATTCTCCAACCAGCAATGGAAACGCCAAATCTCCAGGTGGTGGCGAGGGCACCAGCAGCACTGGTACACCTGGCGTAGGTACACCTCCGGCACTGACAAATCTCAAGACTCTGTCGGACACAGCTGTTCATATCCGTAATATGATGGCTGCTCAAAGTGGTACTGTCAAGATACCACAACAGAAAGTCCAGGCTAGCAATTCGCCGTCGCTCAATCGGGCCGCCGCACCCTATAACTCTGCTGCCCCTCGCAACAACACCTCCCTTCCGGTAGCACACCTCCTACAACAGTCACCGGCAGCACGATCTTCCACCCCGTACCACCCCACGCTGCCAAACGCAATATCCCCGCTGCGTATCCCAGTTCCTCCGTCACAGCTGAGCAAAGGGAACTCCACAGGGAACGGCAACATGCCACGACTGAGAGAGCTGTTTCCTGGTGGCGTTGCAGGGAGAGGCAGAGGAGCGATAGGTCCACAGAACCGGACTCCGATGAAGCCCGGACCAAATCAAGCGGTCCGCCAGATCCCAAATCCTTCCGCGCTGTTATTCCGCCAGACCCAGAACCGCCTGCAGCAGAATGCTGCAGGAATGACGTCCCAGAATCGACTCCACATGAGTACCTCCGTCAACAGCATCAACAAACCCGTGTACAATTCCCCTGGTCTCAGTACCACCAACAACAAACCCAATAATGCCAACCCTCCTGTTTCCTCTATACGTAAAATAGAAAATATGACGCGGAATATCGAGAAGGTGGCTGCGGGACTCACGGTGCGGGCAGTAGAAGCTCACGTGACCAACAAGTGAAGTTACCATAACTGTGTTGTGAATATGAACTGTAATTATAAGACTGAATCATAATACTACTACTGTGTGTTTATAGAGAAAAGGTCCTCTTTGTACATGAACATCCCATTCCAGCTGTAAAGAAAACGTGCTAGCTTGTCGTTGTTTTATGTTGGGAACTTTACACTAGCACAGTGTATTGCATATTACTTATTTTAATACCATTTAGTCTTCTGCGTATTCTTCCTGAAACACATTTATATATGACTTTTGTAGTCATTGTTAGGGCTCATATTTTTATAAAGTTCCTTTTGTTATTCACTGAGAGGGCATTTAAAGGATTCATCATGGTTCACTTGATTTCTTATTTAATGTAAATATTTCTTGCTTAAGGCTGGCCTTTGAGGAAAAATAAAGCTGTACTGGCGTTGAAAGGTCGCGACTGTTTTGTTTCTTCTCGCAATGAGCTGCACACGTGGAGTGATAGTGTTCTTTGATGTTCATACTATGCTTGTAAATAGTGCTGCATTGAGGCAGTTTTCATGGTCAGGCTGTACGTGCCTGCAGTTGTTTACATGCGCGAGCGATAACAGTAAAGTCGATGTGCAGTATAGCTATGTAAAAACGCACACGTCTCCGGCCTTTAATCATTAGTAAAGTTGCTGTGTTGAACCTTAGTTCTTAATCTCTCTAATGGCTTCCTTTTTTACGAGGTGATCAGAAACTACGATTACAAGGCCGATATTCCTGGAGTTTCGTCCGTTATAGAAAAATTAGTAGTGTATAGTAATTCTAATACATACTGTTGGCAACTGCGTAGAGTTTCAGCCACCTACCGCCTACAGCGCTAGTTGCAGGTAAACACAAATAGCGACTCGTTTGAAAAAGTGTACCCACGAAAATATGTTGTTAGCTAATGCTGGATATCTTCACAATGAAGTCATTAATCCTCTTGCTCTCCAATATTGATATTGAAGAGAGCAATAGCAGTAATAGTAACCGCTTTTTAGAGAGCACCATATTTTTATGTTTTGGCGGTCACATCGCTCTCTCACAACCCCCAGAATGTCTGGAGGACCACACCTGTCGTTGGTTTACGGGTCTCACCGACCTGACCGGGAGAATTATCAAAATAAATTCACCGACCATATCCTCTGATCACCAATCACAGGACGTATTACATGCCATGACAGGTCAGCATGTTAGGGGTTAATATTTTAGAGAAATGGAGAGGTTGGAAAAATAAAACTAGATAAAATAAGGGAAACCATAAATTCAAATTCTGTAATTGATTATGTTGTTACCAACTTAAAGGAAAGTCAATATGTTGCTGGGAATATGATAAATCACCTATCAGATCATCATGCTCAATATTTAGATATAATATCTGTTCAGCTAAAACGTGTAATTGTTGCTGAAATTCACCAGCAGCTGGTAGAGATATATGAAGAGATTGTAGGTCCCATTCTCTTTACAGCCTGGACCACACTCGAAGCAACTTTCACCTTTTTTTTCACTTGAAGGAACACCTAGGGTGTCAAAGATTCGCTTCAAACAGGGATGTGAAACAGTGATCACGTGATTGACAGGAGTTTTACCAGGCAGTAACATTCAAACTCATCCCACGTAGCGACAAGTGCCTAAACTGATATGGACCCTGTGTTGAGAAATAGCCTAATGTATGTCCTATAAGTCGGCCGAATTGGTTGTACGTATTTATAACCTTAGTTTCTGACCAACCCTTGTATTTCAAGCAATGAACTGATTCCAGTAGTTGTATCACCCATTGAACCATTCGCGTATTTTGATGACCTAAAAGATTCTAAATTCAAAGCCTGAAAGCTTGAAAGCGACAATGAGAAATATTATATTGTTATTTATGCCAAGTATGTAGCAGTCTCCCATTTAAATGCGTGGTTCGTTTGTGTGTGGAGGGAAAATATATGAGCTCCAGTACTCAGTCACTTTTGAGTAGTAGTCGTACCAACCTTTATGGTGAAATGTTCCTAAATGGATAGCAGCTATTAGCTAAAAAGATAGCATAATTCTCGGGTGCTAATTTTTGGAGTCTCGGTTCATCTAACTCCGAGGTTTATTTCATTTTTATTGTTACTTTTGAAATATTGCAGGACATTTATGACTGTAATTACTAATGGTTCCATAATTTATTAAAACACGTATTATCCATGTTATTAAAATGATGAACATGGCGTGCTTTCAAATGTCTAACAGAATAATTTAGAAGAGAATGTAGGCTTTCACGGCCGGAGTCAAGATAACAGTTGAACGTCGTGAGTACCTCGTGTCGCATCCTGCGTTTGTTGGGCGACTGGAAGTACCACGACACAAAGTCTGAACCCAGGGTTGTCAACATTTAAAAGTAAAATTATCGTACCAGCCACTCAAAATTATAGATTTGGATTCAAAATTATCGTACATCATAAAGCAAACGCTACAACAATAAAAATATCATTATAATACTTATGAAAATATAAGAGTCGTGATGTTTATTATATCTACTTAAAAGATTGATGACCTCAACAAATATTACAACTTTAGCACTTATGTTTCTCGCACTATTCATCTGAAAGTTCAGCTTCCTCAACCGTTGCAGCATTGTACAAATTTGTTGTTGAGATAAAGCTTAACGTCTTCTCGGTGATTGCAGATTTTAAGATCTACCACGTTCTTTCATAAGTTGAGACGACATAACGAGTTCATTTACGGTATCTAGTGCCAATCTGTTTCTAACTTTGGTTTTTATTAAACCCAGTTTAGAGGAAAAAAAAACTGTTTCACAAGAAGTGCTTCTGTAGGGCAAGGAAGCCTCTGATAATGCAAAGGCCGCTAGTTCTTTGAAATCAGTATTTCCACCAAGTGACATGTGTTTAACAGTACTCCAGAAACTGTCAGGTTCAGGCATGTTCTTTATTTCACACGGAATAGCACGTGTTCCGAGTTTTCTACATTGATCGTCAATTTTCTGAACAGTGCCTTCTTCATTGAGATTATCAGACCTGGGCACACTGGCAATAAGAGGATAAAGGTAGCAGGCTTAGTAGCTATGGGGTGGAGACAGACAATGAGGACAAAAGTGGTGTTATTTGTAATTAGTTTCACTTCGCTGGTGTGACAAACCAGTGAAAATCATATTTCGTCCATATAGAACTATCATACATTCAAATTATCGTACACCCCCATAATTATCGTACGGGTTGACAACCATCGTACAAACATTAAAATTATCGTACACCCCCATAATTATCGTACGGGTTGACAACCATCGTACAAACATTAAAATTATCGTATGCCCCCATAATTTTCGTACGAGTTGGCAACCCTGGCTGAACCATAACGTGTCCAACGCAAGAATTTCAGTTTCAGCGTGAGGGTTTTCTTATAAGACATGTTATTGCAGTATAAACATGAATTAGTATTCGATTTCCGCTTCTAAATATCAATTGTTTAAAACAAAACAAGTCCAGCTTCTAAATAAGAAATCAGGGGCTTTGTTCCATGAAGAATCCTTGTGTGAAGCGCATGTTTCCGCCAGTTATTTTGTTAAGGCAGTATCTCAGGACATTTCTCAAGAGATTCGAGGAGACATATTCATTTCTTTAGCCCAGAAATGAAAAAGCATTGATCTGGGAAAGGATTTGAAAGTGTAGCAAGATGCCAAATACTTACAAGTGAAATCACGGTGTGATATTTCTTGGAGAAGATGATTGCTTCTCCATGATGTATCGCTGTTAGCATCTTTTACTACGATCGAAAACACCAACAAACTGTGTTCCTCGTAACTGCTTGAGTGATAATCCTGGGATTACTGCCGAGAGATACTAGATTTCTTTGTATGCCACAAACTGATGTTTTCCACATTTTGCACTTGGATATATGTATGTAAAAGGTATGAGATAATATCAAGACACTGTGTTAGCACAAGCAGCGGCTACTCCTAGCATTCACTTAATTTTATGTACCTACATGTCAGTCAAGTTTATATCTGTTTTTTGTTCTCCATGTTGTAGTGTTAAATCCTCAATTTTAAAACGTGACATTTTAACAAGGCATTAGCTTGGTGTATAAGCATGAATCAAGTACAAATCAGCATTGTATATTATAGCAAGTTGTTTTATGTGGTCTATGTTGATGGATGACAGAGGCGTATCCTTCTAAACTTCAATAGTTCTTCACACGTCTTTAACAGAACCATGCAGGAGTCTATTCCTCGAGTCTGAAGCCTCAGTGACACTCAAATCGTCTCACAAA
Organism: Tenodera sinensis; assembly: GCA_030765045.1. Lineage (NCBI taxonomy): Eukaryota > Metazoa > Arthropoda > Insecta > Mantodea > Mantidae > Tenodera > Tenodera sinensis. The sequence continues at coordinate 160,363,098 of CM060967.1, read as the reverse complement.
CACTGAGGAAAGTGCTGTAATGCATTTCTACCTTAATTTGAATGAATTTAACCACAATGTAATGTTAACGTGACATTGCCAAATCAAATTAAACTTTGCACGCCATTTGAACATTAAATTGTGACTAAATTCATTCGGATTAAGCTACAAAGGCATTACAGCATTGTTCACATAATGTTTGCGCGACAATCAGTGAAATAATAAACCATTTATTAAAAAGCTAGATGGCTCCAAATGTTGGACAATATTTTTCCGATGAAAGGGTTCTTTATTGAACTGTATTGGACATCTCTGTTACAGTCATCCCTTAGAATACCTTCCACCCGGTATTAAACCTCTTTAGTGCACTTAAACACACCAAATTTAAAATAAGTCGTATCTATGCGAAGTCGTATTTACTATCGGAGGCCATCTTTAATGGGGTGTGCTTCCATTTAGATACTTTGAGTTAAATAGTATTGATAAACTTATGTGCTAAATAACCGTTAAAGGACGCTTTATCGCCTCATTTTTTCAGATTTCTAATCATGTAAAATTATTTTCCATGTCTTCCTGAAGAAATTATACAGGCTTGCCTTAAAGTCGAGGTATATCCATAACGAACTGCTTACATACCATATTTCCTTTACTTCCTTTTGTATCAACCGGAAGTTTTTCCGAAATGAACGAACGGTTCTGAAATCGTGCATTGTGTGTTAGCCAAGCGTTTGTGAGTTTTCATATTTTTCCATGCTTTCTAATCAACATAATATCCGCATATGTATCACTACGGGTTTCCTGTTTGTCACGAATTAAAGATAATTCTGAACGATAAAGCACTCATAATGAACCAAAGGAAATAGCAAAATATTATAAACTGCGTCCACTTTATACTCATTGGATGTTTGGATTTATTCCATTTCTCGCTAAAATAAAATACAAACTTCAACCTAGCTGGAAAACAGGGCTACCCAATGTCGCCGACATTTTTTAATATTTATATTGATGCAGCACTTGCCCAGTGGTAAGAGAAAACCAAAGTGACACCCTTTATTAGTAAATACACAATGCGATCAAAACGATTCAAAAACGAAGTGCTAGAGCACGTAAAATATTTTAGCTACCTAGCATATGATATATCTTCTTCGTGTTAGTTGAAATAAACATTTGTACAAATTATCTTATTGCTTATTTCCTTGTAGGTGCAAGGGGAATATTGGAATACAGTAGGCTTTGAGCGATAGTCAAATCTTTTAAAGCTTTGAGATTCCGTTCTCTTTGCACACGTAACATATAAAAAATGAACAACGATGTTCCATTTCACGAAAGTTCTGTTTTCCGAAACTCACACATATAACAAGGAATATCTCCGAAACAAGAAAGCAACTAAAAATATTTAATTTGAACGACAAAGTCAAGGAGTATAAAATGAAATAGCATGATCATATCTCTTGAACGCCGGAAGGTAGTACACAAGTTGGAAGACCACAAAGACCCTGAGAAGATACCTTTAGAAACGAAAGATTGACGATAAAATACGAGGTTAAACGTTGGAATAGACTCCTGTAGTGCTTTTATTTTAATTTCAACTAAATCTAGTTGTAAATAGCGTTGTTTTAAAGAGAAAACTAGACATAGCTAGGGGTTAGTAAGGTGACATTGTAGCATATTGCTTCAAGTGAAATATTTTGCAAGGTGGTTTCATAGAAACTAAAGATTTGCTGTAAAAATAACTTTAATGGGCTATAAGCTTGTCTTTTGAAAGCAGAGTAAAGATGCATCATATATAAACGTCGCTGTGTTGTATGTAACAATATTTTGATAGCTGTCGTGTACCTGTGGCGAATGAATTTAATTAGTTTTGGTTTGAATGGCTCTGGAGAAAATTGCAGATGACACATCCATCTTTGCTCTGCAGTCACAAAAGAGATTTAGGGAAGTGGGGTAATGGGTTCTGAGACGTGTGTAAGAACTAGAACTTATCAAGGTACCTATACATATTGTTTTATTTCCTTTTTGTTATGTTTGATGTACTGTTCTGAATAAGTTGAGTACCTAGGTACGTTGTAAATAAACATTGGAGCGTTTTGCCTTAGTTGATCTTTGTGCAGTTGGTTATTGTAATTAAACTGTTGTAAAGCATTAGTTGATAGTTGTAATTTTAGTTTTACTTACAAGCCAATGTCAAAACGAGGTTATTAAATAACAATTTAATGTTCATTTATGTGTATTTATTTAACTACCCTCCTGTAAATAGTAATAGACATACACTGGGGTACTTGGAACTGTGCCGATATAATACGCAGTGCTTTGTGTTGGTAAGGAAATGGAGACATTTGACATCAAACCAGTACGAGAACTCGTAGAATGAGCGGTGTGGACCGTCGTTGTCTTGCAGTCACTCTGTGAAATCTTTCTACTCCTCGCCTTTCGCCGTTCACCTAGGCCGGTGTTTAATAATGGTATGTGTCAGACTGAATTCAAACCAATTCCTGCAACATCCCTTTCCTTGTGGTTGATATTGGAATGTAATTTTAGGCAATCTTATTTCGGACCATCTTTGCATATGCTGCATTTATTCCTTTTGATATTGTTCAATTTTGCTATTTATTCAGAATATGTTGAGTTCCTTTCTGATGCCTTCATCTTTTATTTTATCTAACCTAGTGCAGCCTTTTGTTTTCCTTAAAAAGTTCGTCTCCGCACTTTATACTTAGTTTTTCATTTTCTTCGTGAAACCCCGTCTCACTTCGATAGAATAGTGGTGCAATGATAAAATATGTAACATTTTATTTTTATTATTATTGTTGTAGAAGAAAGACACCTGAAATGGTATGGACTCGTACTTAGAATGTCAGAGGACCGAATACCCAATAAAATTCTAAATTGGAAAGTAGAAGGGAAAAGAAGAGGAGGAAAACCTAGGGAATGCTGGATGGGGAGGGTTAAAGGAGGAAGATCCTATGGACAGGAACATATGGAGGCAGAAAATCGTTTTGGGATGAAGGAAACCCATTGTATTGTGGAATATTCCTATTTCGATTTTATCGACTCCTGTATTTATTATTATTTTGGATTTTGATTACTTTTATTATTTTTTGTGGATACTCGCCAAGGCGCTACTGCCAAAATTAAATGAAAAAAAAAAAAAAAAAAAAAAAAAAAGGAAAATCAGAAACATTGGCACGTTTCCGTGCACTCGATTGTAAGTACATGAACCTCCAGAAATAGAGGAAGGCATACACAAAACAATAACTATCCTTTTCGCAAGGCATACGGAACATTTGAGAATAGGTGTTCTTGAAATGAGTGGAGCAGTTTCAAATCAACGCTAGTGTGCCATTAAATCAAGGAACACGTCAACAATTAGGCACATAATTAAAACAATACAAAAGAAACCACTGACATTTAGAGTAGGTTTGGGTAGCTGAGTTGGTTAAACGCTGGCCTATATATCCCAGGGTCAAAAGTTCAAATCCGGCCCGGACAGATGGTTTTTAAATGTGATTAAAAGCGACACCCACATATACTAATAGAACTCCCGCACTGTGCAGTTGGTGCGCGGAGTAATACATAAGTTTGTTCCAGTTTTTTTATAGTGCACGCTTTTCATTTCACCTCCTGTCTTAGGCAGTTGCTCGCACCCAAATAAATGACACGTTTAGCCGCTGGGGGTGGGCAGAAAATAACGTAACGTTTACCTAAATGTAACTGTTACAGAAATATTGGATACGGACTTTTGGTTACCATGAACGGTTACAAAAGTAACGATTTCAAACTAAATAGTTATAAAATGAAAAACTGAAGCTATTAACAGCGAAGGAATGCAATTCTAAAAATTATAAGAAATAACTCAGAGACTATAAGCTTCACTTACCGTTAACTGTAACGGTTACAACTGTTACCTATCCAAAAATAACTAACATATTCAGAGTTTCAACGCAGTTAGTCAATTATAATTATTGCGTTGAAATCAGTTTCCAGTTGTGACTTATTGAAATAAAAACCAACTTTTCAGTATCAAGGGAGAAATTTAAGGACGTATTCTTGTGATTTAAAATACAAAGTCTATAGAACAAATTGAATATTCTCAGAAGATATATGACAAAATAAGTAGCATTTTCGGGGTAGGTAGCAAATTCTAGGTGAACTGAAATGTGATTAGACCCTGCAACCTTTACTGGAAAAAATAAAAAAAATATACCATATGTAACAGTGATTTATCAATAGTCACATTCTATTATCCGGCACATTTCTATAAACATCTGATGTGTTGCACTCACATGACTTTCTCTACTCTTGTACTAACCATTCTTACAAACTCTTATTCCTATATCTTCATGTTGAGATATACATTTGTACAAATTACCTTATTGCTTATTTCCTTGTAGGTACAAGGGGAATATTAGAATATAGTAGACTTTGTGTGATAGTCAAATATTTTAAAGCTTTGAGATTCCGTTCTCTTTGCACGCTTCTAAAAAAATGAACAACTATGTTCCATTTCACAAAAGTTTGTTTTCCGAAACTGACACAAATAACAAGGAATATCTCCGAAATGGTTCACCCTAGAAGAAGATTTATTCAGACATAAATTGTGTATTTTAGCAAGATCTACATTTTTGTACAGTATGATTTGGTCTATCTCTAATGGTTTCCCACTTATGCAAAAGTCGTCCAGAGTAAATACGACTACAGGGGCTATAGCCAGAAAATTCAAAATATACATTACATTTGTCATAAAAATATCTCAAACATATGACATTTTAATCAAAATCGTTAGAGCTATTTTCAAGAAAATCAAAATTTTCCATGTAAAGGGTAGTTTAGGGTGGGGCTATTTTTTTCAAAATCTTCGTGTTGCATCTTTGAAAGACAAACTTAAATACCAACTTTGATTTTTAACGGACTTTTCGTTTTTTGAGTTATGCGGTCCACAGACTGACAGACACACATATGGACCTTTTTCTAAAAATGCCTTTTTTTTTTTTTTTTTTTTAATTCAGGGTGTCTCAAAACATATATTTCCGGTGAAATCTCGACATCGAATTTTTGGGTGGAATGCAATACTTCCCCTACTTACCAGTAGAGAAAGTAAAAATAGATCAATGTGTAACTAGAAAAATAACACCCGAGAATAATGCAAATAAATACATTATGAAAAGAAATATTTGATGACAGTTTAGGTAGCGTAAACAATACCTATATTTGCTTAGAATTTCATTTAGAATTTTAGAGCTATCAGAGAAAGCTAATAACAGTCAAATTAATTATAGAACTAGAAGGTAATCAGGGAAAGAGGAAAGATTTTGTCATCAGTGTTCCGAAACATAATACTACGTAACAATTTGCTTTTTTTTTTTTTTTTAACGAAACACGGAGTAAATAAACTACATTGGAGCATAGTTTAACCTCACTTTCCACCGAAAACTTCGCCGAACCACAAAGCGAATGCGAAGACCTATATGCCATTTATTCTACGATGTGGCCTAATCATTGTTCAAACTGATTTTAGTTAAAGGTATTGTTTGAACCCAGTGGGCTGGAGGTAAATAAATAGGTAAGTGTTAAACATATTAGCCTTGGGTATTTGCTTGTTCCCTCGGTTTCCATTCCCGGGCCAAGACAAACTCTAGAAGTTTCTGTAAATGAAGCCAAGCGCCAATTTTCTTGATATTTACGAATATAATGGATGATCACATGCTCCATTCTCGGCTTCTGTAGTACAGACCGGGGCGACTCGCGGGATTTCATTTTGTACCCGCTAAATGTACAGTCATCAGTGTAAGGTCGTGAGCAAGCTGCACTCAGCGAGCATTAGTTGCCCAGCCCTGTTGTAGTATGTCTTAATTTGGCTGATAGTCTGTTGTTCGATACATTTAGTTCATTTCACTGGCAATAATTCTATTTGATCGCCCTTTCGTAAGGTACAAGCTTTGCTGACGTAACACAGGGCAGATCTTGTGAAATTCTTCTAAAGACCAGTGCGGTTATATTTTTGGACCCAGAAAGACCTCATTATACTGTTGTAAATGTTAGTGGATTTATTGAATTCAAAGATTTTTGTAATGCGTCTAGATTCGTAAAAAGGAAGATTTAAATCCAAAGTATTTAACCTTATATATAGACAATCGAAGAGATAAATTAACTTACTACAAATAAATGGATGGACAAATGGCAGAAATAAAAGATGGTTCAACATGATTTAATAAATAATTTTGTCACTGATTGTGAATAATTTATTTTGCAGCGCTTAAGATGTCCTAGTAAAATGTATCTTGTGATATTTATGGGCTATTAGTGTTAAATTGTAGATCGATGGTAGTAAATCAACTTCTAAAGTAGCCAGCCAGCTTGTCTAGGTGTAAATGCCGATTTATAAACATGCCTTGTGTTCCTGAATTATCCTATCCTATATATTATAACTTTAGAAGAATAATTACTATTGGGAAGTGAAGCGTGCCGGCATCTTGAATACAAAGTTGGTCAAATTTCTTCGCTGGAAAGAGCCCCTTGTACTCCACCAGATGTGGTTTGTTGCTTTGATCTGTAGAGGGGTGGAGTGAAGGAGTCTTGTCTCCTTGGTGGTCGTACAAGGGACCACACGGCTCTGCCGGTGCAATGTCACTTTGCAGGTCCTCACAGTTGAGCTTGGAACTATTCCAGCCAGAGCCATCATACCAGCGTCCAGCAACAGGTTTCAATATGCTTCCTTGGACCATTGTGTCCCCAATTACATATATCTGTGAAACTATCTGCGAAGAGAGCAAATGCTACGTTTAACTGTGTCGGATCTGGCATCCTCTCTCTAAATTTGTAAGAGGTCTCTTACAAGGAAAGAAAACAATTACAAAATGGAAATGTCAACGAGCCAGGCTTATCGTGTTTAATTATAAATATTCAATCGTATTTTTTTAATATTTAAACCATTTTGAAGTTTCTCTAAGAGGAGTGAAAAGGTATGTGCTGTGTGAATTCTCTGTTTCACACACACACACACACACACACACACGCACACACACGCAGACACACAGACACAGACACACATACACACACACGCAGACACAGACACAGACACGCTGACACACACACACAGACACACGCAGACACACACAGACACACACACACACAGACACACAGACACGCAGGCACACACACACACAGACACACAGACACGCAGGCACACACACAGACACACGCAGACACACACAGACACAGGCACACACAGACACAGACACACACACAGACACACACACAGACACACAGACACGCAGGCACACACAGACACAGACACACGCAGACACACACACAGACACAGACACACACACACACACACACACACGCACACACACGTATACTTTTACTTTCTCTACTCGGTTGAATACCAAAGATTTTCAAGAAAATCCCGCCACCACAGACTACCTTTTACATGGAACATTTAACGAAAGCTTTAATTTCATCAAAAAATTGCTGCAACGATTTCGATTAAAATATCATATAATTAAGATATTTTTATGAAAAATGAAATATTAAATTTTCTTTGTGTCCTCAGAAGCCCTCTTCATTCTGGATGACTTTTCCAGAATTGGGAACCGTAAGAGATAGACAAAATACTATTGCAGGAAAATGGTATATCTAGTTAAAACAAAGAATTTGTTTTAAATGCATTTTTATGGACTGAACCATTTGTTATTTGCCGGAATTTTTCAATACCTCTCTTCTTATATGGGAAGTTGTTATTCACTTTTAATCCCTTAGCCATACAAAGATTACGGGATTTCGAGGACATTCCAAAGCGACAAGCTAAAACATTTGACTATTACTTAAAGGTTACTGTATTCCTTGTAGGAAAATTAGTAATAAGATAATTTCTAAGTTGATTAACATGAAGTAGATAGAGAAATAAGAAGTTTCTAAGAATAGTGTACAAGAGTAGACGAAATCACACATAAGACTTTTAAATGTTTATATTCCACTCAGTTTTGAAGTTGCTTGATAGGCCAAGTACTTAAAATGACTTACTGTAGAGGAATTAATAACGAGTATTTTTTTGTATTTGACTTCATTTTTACCCTAAAACGCCATTATCTTGATTTTTTTTCTCTCTGGAGTATTACCAATAACTACAATAATAATAAAAATTATAATAAAAATAAAAATTATTAATAATAATAGCAACAACAACTCGAATTGTAGTTGTTGATAATCAAGGTTCATTTTTAATTATCGGGAACCTTTCCAGGGTTCAATTAGCAGAATGGCTTATTGTTTTCATTCAGCGTTAAGTGGTACATGATAGTCCGCGTCATAGTCTGGCTGGTTCAGGAGCCCATTCGAGTTGTGACAGGTTACGCGATGAAGGGGAGGAGCGTTTTATGTAAAATTTAATTACCTTCAGAAACACCTTTTCCGTGTTGGGAGCAATTACGGTGTGCATACACGCAAATGCAACAAAAAGTATTCAAGACTTAGCTTTCCTTTTGGGTTTGCTAAACCTGGAATGAGTTGGACTAAATAAAGAAATGTTACACGCTGTTTTGTGCTCAGACTTTAAACAACTCCTCGGTACCACTAGGTTCGGAGGCGAGATTTAGTACCTGCCTTCACCTATGTGCCTATGTCCCTGATGAGAGGTTCCCGGGAGGAAGGGATAAGGTGAGAGGACACTAAGAGTGGCCGGACCAGGGTTGCCAACATAAACTGCCAGGTTCAGGCATGCTCTTTATTTCACACGGAATATCACGTATTCCAAGTTTTCTCCATTGATCATCAATTTTCTGGACAGTGCCTTGTTCATTAAGATTACCAGATCTGGGCACACTGGCAATAAGATGATAAAGGGTATGGATATGAAATGGTTGCCTTAGAGGGGTGGAGACAGACCATGAGGGCAAACAGTGGTGTCACTATTCCTATAGTTCCATTTCGCTGGTGTGACAAACCAGTGAAAATTATATTTCGCTCATATCGAACTATCATACATTCAAATTATCCTACGAGTTCTCCATGCTATGACAGAGAAACAACAAAGAGGACCTAAAATAGTTATTGATGGAGAAATTATAGAACAAGTCTCGACATTTAAATACCTGGGTTCAACAATATCAATACTAAACACCAAAGCAGATGTTTTGAGAGGAATATTGAAACATATAGCAGATCAAACGGACACACAAAAGAATATAACATGCGGGTCCCTGGGATCGAACCCGGGCCGCCTAGGTGGTCTAACCGCTCTGTCACGGCGCCGACCAATTTTTTTTTTTTTTTTTTTGAGGTAATAATAAATTTGTATTTTGCACTTTCGAGGTTAACATTTATTTCACATCTTTGACCTTTAATAGCAGTGACGCAGATTTAGCTAATAATATCACTTTGTTTTAAAACTCAATTTCTCTTTGCTTAGAAGAGCTTAAAATAGGAATGGAGAGGTTTTTAAAAGTGTCTTTTATGATTCATTTTTAGAACCGTCCTCATTCTCCCTAATTAAAAAGGATCCAACCGTCCAGAATAGACATCCCCGAAGGATAGCAGTATCACCACAATCCTATACCACGATTATATCCTGCATCTTTCGAAGGTAACTAGAATCTTCCACTCCAGTTATTCACAATATTTTCACGCATCACAAGAGTTCTCTGATCCGGCAAATTACCGATTGTTATCTTCCTGACGTCCAGAAGGTTGAAAACGAAACGTTGTTATGAGCTTATGTAATTATTAACCATTATTAATTAATATAATTTATTTTTGGGCATTTTCCGTGTCACCAGGTGAATTCTGGGAAGGATAGTGAAATCCTCCAAATTCCCCGTCCCTCCAGTTCATCTCCCCTTCATTTCAACATGGTCTTTCATGGTCGAAAGTGTTGGCGATGGGCGAATTTGGCGCTGCTGTGTGGGGGACTGTAACTGCTAGAGAGTGGCACTGTAGTCGCTTTACCTTCTGGGAGGAGGGAACGCTATCGAAATCCATGAGGCTGGCGGCTGCTTGACGAATCCTGGTGTGAAGTGAAGTATTTTCAGTTCAGTTAGGGACCCCTCACGCTGTTTCTGCCAGTAGGGCGCTCTTATCTCATTTCGTCTGTCCAGACTTCTGACATACAATTGCTCTAAGTGTGCACAGTGTGAAATCCCCTCCGCTTGTAGTGCAGCCGTTGAAATTCTGCATAGCTTATAGGTACCCTCATCGGTAAGTATGATCGAGTAATTTGTAGGTGAGATTTTAAAACTTTGCGCCTTCTCTTTCGTATTTAATGAAAGAAAATATTCACATAATACAGAAACCTTTAAGATTTGTAAAAGACACACAATTCGCGATCACTGAGAAAAATAATTGTTTTGGTTTACTGATTTATAATGACAGCAATTTTCTCTCTTTAAAGAATTATTTACTACAGTCCTACTAACGAATTTCATTGTCAAAAATACAAAGGAAATAAAGCAAACGTTTGTTGCACACACACACACACACACACACACACACACACACACACACACACACACACACACACACACACACACACACACACACACACAGTCATTTTCCATTTGAACAAGTATGTTTTTTTCTTATATCATAGTTATCTATATATATTGCTGGAAAAAAATGTAACCGGCTTTTGTTTTTACCACGCACTCTGCGTTGAGTACAAATAAATAATTATTTTTTGTTAACCATACTGTCAATTGCCAGATTCATATCAGCGCCGCCGGTTTACGGTTTCGTCCCAAAGGAGTTCTTTTATATGCCGGTAAATCTACTAACATGTGACTGTCGGTTTTAGCCACATTTAACACCCATTGGTCTGGTCCGGGCTTGAACGCGCTACCTTAGCCAGCACCTAACCAACTGACTCACCTAGATAAGAAATAAACTGACATAAAAAGTAACTGGACTTGTCATTTGTCACATTGGTGTCAGAAGTGGGATTTATGGCATTGTCATTTTGTCACAATGTTTACAGTATCTTTGACTTTTGCAGCCATATCTTGAGGAAGAACTAAGGCTGTTAGAAACTATTGAACTTGCGTTCGTCATTTTGTTTTTGAAGGGCAGTAAGAGTAACTCTATCAATGACAAAAACTAACATAACTATATTACAGATTTGGATTTCTAATAGCATAACAGGTGTAGTGTTACCTTGTCTCGTAATAGTTCAGTTTCGCGGAAGGAGTAGCTAATATTAGTATTTTGCTGAAAATAAGAATAAAAGCATGAAAGCTTCGGTTATTTTTGTTTCTCAACTACAAGAAACCTGCTGCAAAAGACGCAATCTTTGGTTTTGAATAGTTGCAGCAGGAAGCGATGAAAGGAACAATACATTTATAATAAAAATGGCAAGATGCAAAGATTTCTTCAGTGCACTATTTGGCAAAGCCACGAGGCCCATTAGAAACTGCCCAGATGTTTATACGGGCTTATCGCAAACAAGGCCAGACGGTGTGTGTACACTCTGTTCAGATAAAATCTGTCTTTAGGACAACAACGTCTCATATATCGGCAGGCGCGAGATATCATCTATTTATGTTTTATCACTGACTATACCGCAAGTTACTATTATTTCGCTCTTCAAATAAACAAGATAAGAAGCGATCGCAGCGCTCAACAGCCAAGGTCAATACGCCCAGTAGAATGGTTCAGAAGTAGGTACAAATAGAAGCAAGTTTTGTTGTTGTTTTTTTATTTATTTATTTATTTTTTTTTTTTTTCTTTATTTCCTTTTCCGGCAATTTATTGATATTAAATTCTCTACTAATGCATGTTGGCTGCGAGACACGACAAACTATAACAAGAAAAATACATTTGGATGACTTTATTAGGCAATTATTTAAATAAATTTCAGTTTCAGATACTATTGTATCAAAAGTTTTGCTTTCTTAGATAGAAACAAAATTATGTTAAAAACACCATGTTGAAAAAATGTAAAAAAGTGCAATTTTTGTAAAAAAAGAACGAAAAATCTTTAAAAACAACAAAACAGGCACTCATATTAAAAGTGATATTTTGTCTTAAGTTTTCAAGAAGCTCAGTTTTGGCAACAACATTGGACTTTCATCCACGAAGAATGCTCTTGAAAGTGTTGTGTGCAAAACTAAGTAATTCTCGCAGGAATACATGTTAGGTTTATTTTAACAAAAAATCTAAGGATCGTCAGTTCTTTTTAAACTGGTAATATAAGATAGAAAATCCGACTGCCAAGGTGTACACTTAGAAATGAATGATTCTATTCCACAAGCCATAAGGATCCTTTGGAAGTTGACTTAACTGCTTCCAGTTTACTGCTCTGAGCAATCCTAAGTATGGACAATACTGAGATGTATTACTGTAGTGTTTGAAAATACCTGTCCTTTTGTGGAAGTACCTAGGTAGTGTTGCAACTGGCTCAGGTGTGGAAATATGCACTGACTCACTTGGTGCGAATGTCGGCGATAAGAGAAAAATTATTGCTGCTTCTGTTTTCCTTCACTGATTTTAAACGACGTGTATAGGTGTCTTATCAGTGGCACTGCTATCATATGAGAAACCGCACGCAACATTAAATTCATTTTAAACAGCATTTACCAGTGACGTCATCATTAATAGCAGTAGCAATTGCACTAGTAGTAGAATAACTATAGTATGCAACATAGTATCGATATAAACGGCGCTTATCTTGCCATGTCTTAGAATCAGAGAGCTTCACGACTTCATAAATCTTAGGCGCGGTGCGGATCGATGTATAATTTTTAGCATAATCATCGTAAATGATAATTGAAATCCTGAGCACTGACAAAACACAACGAACGACCGTCCAAGGCCTATATCAGAGTTCAAACTGGTAATAAACACTTCAACTTATCGCACTTAAAACAGTTTTATTGAAAGATTATATTTTAATCTTGATATATTTTACTTCACACACACACACACACACACACACACACACACACACACACACACACACACACACACACACACAAACACAAACACAAACACAAACACAAACACAAACACACACAAACACAAACACACACAAACACAAACACACACACGTTTTTAAAAACCTTGTTTGAGAGGTAGAATTAGGACTGAAAAATTCAATGCCACAGTTGCTTCACGCGCGGCTGCTCTAACCACTGAGCTACCGTGTCAACTTCCCAGTATGGCATTAAATTCACCAACCGCCTACTTCTCGTTAAAAATCCTTGGAGGAAATTTCAATCCGAACGGGTATTCGTGAGGTCACAGAATGAATGTTCAAACATTACGAATTGTATTATATTCATTTCTAATTTCACATGTTAGATTCGCAGCTTCATTCATCAGAAAGAAGTTCCTATTGCAGTTCCGTTCTTTTGGGTACTACCACTTACGAAATCCATCCCTATGTCCTTATAGTTAAAAATCTGATGTGTTGCACTCACGTGACTTTCAAAAGGGCTCAAAATGTAGTTGTTTTCCCTTATCACTAGGGCTCGGAAGTTCATGCCCTAAAAAACACTGAAATATGCATGCAAATATGCTCTTAAAAACTTCAAAATATGCCAAGAAATATGCACTATTTCATTAGAACAGTTCATGTCCCTTTGCAGTAGACGAGTTAGTGTAAATAATAAAGTTACCTTATTCCTTAGAGGTTGAAGCAGAAGTGGTCCCACTGCTAGTATTAACTGCTAAATTGCAGTTCACAACCAACACTGCACAAATGTTCAACTGTAAAACATCGTCTGTTGTCTCGCAAAACACTTTTGTAACGTGAAAAACTTCTCTACACGTCACAAGATGTTATCGGGACATATTTAAATGATGCTAACTGCTTCACAGAGAGAGTCAAGTCTCTTGCTGTGACAGATGGTTTTCTTTCGAGGATGTCTCGAATATCGCGCATCTGTTTATAACCAGAATGTTTTGAAATTACATAATTCACTTTCTCTTTCACTTTTTGTCCTGTGCTACCAGGAACCGAACTTAGGTCACATATTGTTTTTTCAAGCACAGTAAGTGATTCATGCAAAGGAGATCCTACAGCTTCCAGTGCCGTTATGGCTGTTGGTAAGAAAGAAAAATGGGCAGATATGAAACCAAGATCCTCTTTTAACCCAGTGCCTGACAGAATATTTTACACAGTTTCTATTGATGAAGCATCTTTCGAGTCCAATGAATTAACAACCTCTTCGATTATTTCTATGTGCTCAGCATAATATAAAACTGCATCGACCCATGTTCCCCATCGAGTTAACACTGCTGCAGGAGGAAGTCGGATATTAGGTGCTGTTGATCTGAACAACTTAACTCTTTTAGGAGATTTAACAAAAATTCTCTTTGTACTGGACACAAATCTGTCTACCAGTGGGAAAGAATCGCGTATTGTCTCAGAAATTCTATGAAGAGCGAGTACCTAACAAGTTATATGAATTATGTTAGGAAAAATACCTTTCAGAGTTTTTCCTGATTTTACCATATAAGGTAACAAATAAAAGCAACCAGTTGTATTCGATTCCACATGGGCATTGTTATTTCAAAGAATCCATCAAAAACTGTGTCACAGTTATATTGTCAGTGGCCGACAATTTGCACATATTAAGGAGATAAGCTGTAGTCTTTTGTTTAATATTTAAGGCACCCACGATTATATTAGCAATAGAATGGCGCTCAGAATCAGAGGTTTCATCAACAGACAACCACACAAACTGATCCGCTAAATTTTGTATATTTGACACTACGTTATTGTAACAATGTCCTACATAAGTCTTACGCAGTGTACTTTCTTCAGGCACATGTTGTTGAGTACACTTGGCAAGAAAGTTTTTAAATATCGGATTGTTAATTTTGAACAAGGGAATATCATCAGCTAAAAATACCTACTTGGCACAAGTCATAGGAAAATTCAGTAACCCTACTTCCTAAACACTCTACTAATTGTTTTAGAACAGGTTATTTGTTTGCGAGTTTTCTGTTTAAATTCTCCTTATGTTTTGCTGTGTTTATGTCCTGAACTATTTGAAATCTTTTCTAACACCCTATATTTTTGTGACACGCTCCACAGAACAGTGCCCTATTATCTGTAGATATTAAATCACCCGAAAATCCTTTCTGTAAATTAATTGAACTAGCACTCTAAGTTGGTTTTATTTTCGGAATTTGAAGAGCTTTTTAACATTTTATACGCCTAATTTAATTTGGAGGGAACCAGTTCACAACACTGTTACGTTTGAAGACCACGCAGAGGCAAGCGTTGTCATAATCGTGCTGCTCAAAACGTTGACCTGCACTTTATCTTTGTTAATATAAACCTCTCAGATAACGCACTATTTTCTACGCACAAACATAATGAAAGGATGGAAATAGGGGAGTCACTACATAACAACATGACTCAGCATTGCTTCTCGCCACCTCGCGAGTTACATCATCATATGCAACGCTACCAATATGAAAAATATTATCCAGGTGGAAAACAAAAACCATAAAAATCATTAAAATATGCTATATAGAGGCTATAGTATTGAAATAATATGCATTTATCAAAATCAAGAAAATATGCAGTTATATGCGCCATAAAATCATGTCCAAATAACTTAAAATTCCATAATTCGTGCACATAATGTATAAGCATACATTTTTATCCCCTATAAAAAAACATGCAAATGCATGAACTTCCTAGCCCTACTTATCACCCTCCTTAATTTGGTCTACATTTTTTTCAAATCGGATTGTAGGGTCAAGAATTAGCCTGCTATTTTGTTACCTGTCAATGTAATTATGTCTATTCTTTCTTAAACGTGTTGTCTACGTAAATATTGCCATTTCGAAACCATCGCAAAGTAATTGCTTCAATAAATCGTAATTAATTATTCCTCGATATAAAAATCTTGTTACTAATACTTCCACAAACTAGTATGTATGATCTAAACTGAAGCGCACAAGCAACATGTATGTCACCAAGTAATCAGTATAATAATTTCTAATTCCTTATAGCAGTATAGCGAAAATCAAATGCCTTGCCATGGCCTACAGTAGGCTTTGAGCGAATCAAATCTTTTAAAACTGGTTGCTATGTGAAGGCTTTGAAATTCGTTTTCTTTGCACAGCTAAGATATAAGAAAGTGCATTAGGACCTTTCATTTGAGAAAAATATAAATAATGAAAATCTCACACAACTAGCAAGGAATATCTACGAAATGGTTCACTCTAAAAAAAATGCTCATAACCTATACTTCAACGAGGTCTAAATTTTCTATATGGTAAGATTTGGCCTATTTTTTACGGTTTATCAGTTATGCAAAAGTCATCAATAAATAGGGTTACGAGGGCTATAGCCAGAAAACTGAAAATATATAAAAATATCTTAAACATTTGTCATTTTAATAAAAATTGTTAGAGCCATTTTCGAGCAAATCATAATTTTCCTTTTTTTCTTCTTTTTTGGGTAGCCACTTTCCACTTTCCTTTTCATTCTGTCCATCTCTAATTGAATATGCGATCGAGAAAATTTCGTACAAAAACATGGGAGTGACGTGCAGCCTCGTCCTGTTGGAAATGAACCTCATTTTGATTCTCAAAGAGATCATTAAGACATGGAATCATGATTTCCAACGTTCGCAGGTAAATCTGATCTGTGACAGTCTCTTCGAAGAAGCAGACTAGATTGACATTTTCTTCAAAGATGTGTGGATTTTCCTTGGCCTTGTAGGTACACACAATTATACGAATTAATTCCCCACTTTACAATACAGTTCAGTAACCACTTACGTTCATCAAGGGGTAATCTCACCATCCTGTTTGTTTAGATGTGTAGAACGACAAATTTTTGCCACACTTTTCCACTGCCTTTGGATCATACACTACAAAAATTATATTTCTGTCTCATTTCGTTGCTGAGAAATAAGGTGATAAATTTAACAGTGAATAAATAGGCCATTGATTTCTCCTACACTTTACACAAAAAGGTGATAGTTATTTTTGACAATACACACTGGATTTCTTAGATTTTTGGTCTATATGGTGTTGGTTTGATTTAAAGCTCGTTTACGCATAACTTTGAAGTCGGTTTTTCAAATGTAATATTATCAAACAGTTTCTGCATAATCTATGTGTATGTTGAGGTTTTAAAAGGGGAAATTCAAGGATACTTTTTATGCTTCTACCCCGTAATTGGAATTTTTAACAAAAGTACATCTACTGAGCTTCCAGAAAGCTAGCGGATGCTTCGCATTTTAAAGAGTCGACTTTCTAAAGCGACTTTAAAACTAGAGGCAGTGAGACAAGTACACTGGAAGTTCAAAGCTTTGCTATGTTAGGAAATTTCTCGCTTGGTTCATCGGGATATCGATTGCTCGGGATGGAATTTTCCACCATTTTCCCCCCGCCTGTGCAAGCAAGGGAAACCATGCGCAGTTTTCTTCCTTGGCTCACTCTGTTTCTTAGCAGCTTCTTTGAGTTGATCTGCGCGGTGTTTGAAATTGTATAGTAATGAGGCAGTTTAAAAGCAATGCGTTAACGTCACATTGGTTATCTCCACACGTAGAGAAAGCTGTTAGCACCTTGACTGTCGGTTAGAACCTTGGGCGGACTCGGGGAGGGCTTCTCTAAGCTCCTTGTTTACACCACTAAGCATACTAACAGCGAGATTAAACCACACACTGAAATGTAATTAGTACGTTCCACAACAGGGTGTAACTAAACACGTGGCAAACCTTTTTTGGGATGAACACGAAAACAGGCAAAAATATCTCTAATAAACAGAGGATCAGTTTTTGAGTTGTAGCTTTTGTTTGTGATGTACAAATAAGCTTTTATTTACAGCTTAAAATAGTTTTAAGTTTTCAGAAAATTTACAAAATTTGCTCAAGATGTCCTCTTTAATAATGATGATGAGAAGAAGAACAAGAACAAGAAGAAAAAGAAGAAGGTGCACTCAAAAATGCATTCAGGTCTGTGTGGTGGTTTTATAAATTGGTTCAGTCTGTGTTGTTTTGCATTTGTTGAACTGGTATAGCTCACACCTTTGGCTACACATTTTACACACGCATTGGTCGTTTGGTTGGTGGTATTTATGTCTGTGCATATTTTGTGGTGGTATTCCTGAATCGCAAGCCTCTCTCTGCATTTGTTTCCTGGGTCTCTCCACCATGGCGTCCCCTCCGAAGAAGTTGGTATCTATCTCACTTTCCTTTTGCTAGTTGTTGCTTCGATTAAGATTGTATTGTTAGTCCAAGCTCCAATTTTAGTAGCAACTTTTGACACAACGCTTCTTCAAGGGAGAATCAGCTTCTAAGACTTCGTTCTCATGGAAAAAATGTTCTGGTGAAAATTTACAAACTGTCATATGATTCGCCTTTTCTCTTGCTGCTATGCCTCCAGGGTTGTGATATTATTATCCTATTTATGCCCCTTGCAGAGTTAAGTACTCTGGTACTCCTTGAACTGCAGTCAGTCCTTATACCTACTCGTACGAGAAGAAGCCTTTTTTCTGGGAGACGTTAAGCACCTGGAACACCTTCAAGTCGGCTTAACCCCTAATCGATTGTCTATTCATGATTATATCTATTGTCTCTCTTAATTTAATTAAGAGATATTTTTAAGCTTTGGTTGGAATGAATATTGTTGGGACAGTATTGACAATATTGTATTGACGATTTCATACCTAGAGGCCTTCATTTTTCACTATGTGGTCATTCTTTTGTTTGGTATCATTTATCACTACATCCTTCGTTTACTTAGACAATATCACCAACTGTATTCCTATAAACCGCTGAAAAACAATGTATTGCGCATTTCAATCAATTAATAATAAAGGTGAACTGGATACAAAAAGAAGGATAATTAATCACTCCAGCCAAATGATACTAGCTGGAAGCCAAGAAAAGATTGAATCAACTTCAATAGGATGTACTAATGCCTCTGCACTTAAGCCTTATCTGCAGGCTAACCAACAACAACACAAGGAACTGCTAAATGAAGTGTAAGATTCTACGTTTACATCTGTCTTCAAAGTCGATGTCCATTCTTTCTAAAGGAAGTAGCGCTCCATTTGAGCTTTACAACTGTTGTGTTTTTAACAATTGTTGTTTTAATAATTAATATATTTCCCCAGAAGAAAGGATATTTGTAAATGCTGAAAATAAAGTGAGATTTATTTGAAATTGCTTTTCTATTATAACAAGAGAAAATCGAAATACATGTAAGTCTTGGATTTCGTTTCTCTCAGCTGATAACAGTAAGTCGAACTGTATTAACTGTAATGAATATATTTTAGGTTTTTTTATGGAATTTCTGGCCAAATCTGCGATGTAATATTTAAATTCATATTTTATTTATGAAATAGTCTCGCTCCGCTCGAGAATGTATTTGTTAGGACAGATATCTTATATTACTTGTGATTATATTGTTTTAAAGTTTTCTAATGTATTGTTCACCTTGGTTTCATTACATTTTTCCTGTAGCTTACAGCAGTATACATCTACAGAATGTCTTTTATTTGGGATAACCCCAATTAGCATTAAATACCATGTATTCAGTTGGCAGGATTTTCAAGTAGAAGAGTTCTATTACTATAATTACTTTTCTTCCACACAAAGTTATTTGGTAACAAGACAGATAAACGCTTAGAAAAGCACAAATTAGATGCTGGAGCTATAAATAGAAAGGAAGTAGTGAGTGTTCGTTAGAAAGGGAAGAAAATGAAGAGGATCCAGTGAAAAAAGTATCTTCCAAAATGTTCATTTTGCAATTAGACAAAGCAATAGGAAAAGTAATGTGAGGTATCTGGAGAAGTTTTATGAGAAAATACGAAAAAGAAGAATTTCTGGGCGTCATCAAGTGGGCTATAGTATTAACATTCACAAAAAACGCGAGAACTCAAGTGTTTTAATATAGACAACAACGCCAGTGACTATTATAAAATCATTATTGATATCTAACCCTCATAATAGTATAATTTACCTATAGAGTTTTCTGCTAGGAAAAGTTTGCACAAACTTATCACATGTTGTACAAATGTAACTTGATTTGTACATTTTTGCGCCATTGTTTTATTTCTTAGCTTAAATCCTGGTATGAAGTTGCTAATCTCTTATGCTAGAATTGCTAGCATACCTACAGAACATTTAAGCAAATAATCGTGCATAAAATTAACATTATACAGTAAATAACCTAACAACTGGTAGATCAATAATATTGTATATAAACATTAATTTTCACTATACAATTTTAAAAACCTAATCCATTCATTTTGTCACGATTACTGTTTTCAGGATATACATAAATTTAGACTCATTAGAACAGAGCCTACTTCAGATAAGTGCACCAGAATGAACATTAGCACCAAATTTGTCTGTTCTGTACGTTAACTTACATGCATGGACCTCCTGTGAACTTGATTTTCACATACATTCTATCCCAAGAATTGGGCAATGTAGATTGCAAAAATTACGACTACAGCTGTTCAGATTCCAATACTCACATATTTTTCACGTGTAAATCTGTCTAACTACTGTTTTATGATGAATGTGAACTAGTTCCAATTGTCACTCCACTTCACCTTCTCCATGTTGCAATGAAACACGCACGACGCAGCTTCTTCTTCCGCACGGTTCACTCGCTGAGGAGTTGAACATAAGACGTTTCGAATCTATTGCAGCTATAGGAACTCAAGCACCAATCGTTCAGAAACCAGTGTTCACTAACTCACTGACACATAAACTTACGTACGTGCTGACTAAGATCGCCAGACGCACTTAACTTGCAAAACCGGTGGCTTATATAGCCACACGTTCCAGAACGTTCGAGGCGAGGAAACATTCAGGAGGTTCTAATTATCTGGCGATGGCACTTAGCGTGTTTGCGCTGTGCAAGTGCGAGGTTTATCTGCTTACGGTTCCGACTGCCCGACGCCGACCTTCATACCGTAGCAGCTGTATCATAATATCATCGCCAGCTTATACTCCTATACATCGCTAGTGCGCATGCGTCAAAGCAGAACGTATAACATTCACAACATTGTAATGCAGTTTGAATTGCATCACTGGACACATTACTTGTTTTAAAGGAATATATTAAAAAAAAAAAAATGAAAACATTCACTACGGGATACTTAATAAAACTTGGATTATTTTAAGATGGTATTTATATTGTATACGAAACTAACGTTATACTTTCAAGAGAGCGCGTCATCCACGGAGATATACCTAACAAATGAAGCACTAATCATAACTAGACTTATAATAATACCTAACTCTATACTTATGTCACGAAATTAAAATAAATTTAGAAGACTATTACACTCATACGTGACTTGATTAAAATCAACCAATCATGTGAATGAAAATTTCAAATTTCAACTAATGACAGCCTTCATTCACGAACAATTTATCAAATTTCATCACCACCTCCTCTGAATTTTAATTATCAGCTCCTCTGGTTTTCTTATGTTGAGATCAGATTAGAGAATCTTACGTAATTTGACGCAACGGAGCCCTAGGTATAAATGACTGACTGTCGCTTCGGTGAAGCATCTAATGCTGGAACAGATGAATTCGATGACGAACACAGAATATATTTGGAATCAGTTTGACAAATTTTTTATTAACAGTAGATACTCCAGCTACTGACTTAATTCAGATCTTAAAATAAACTAAGTCATTTTGAAGATAACTTTACTAGGTCCGCATTAAAAAAGTCGTAATATAATACCTCTGTACTTCGGAATGATTTCTGAAAAAATTTATAATGAATCTATTTCTGCGACTGTTTTATTACAGGGAAATAATGGAGCGGAAACTGCAAAAAATCATCATTCTGTAGTGATCTTCAAGAAAAGAATAAAGCAGATTTAATTGTGCTAAGCTGATAGCTAACTTTTCAACCTTACTTTAAGTGTTTCTCAAATGCATATCCTTTACTTCATTAACATTTTAAATAATTTAATAAAATGCTCTTCATCCAGCGCTGTGAATTTTAGCAAACATAGTAGAGATTTAAAACCAAATAAAACAGTGTTATAAAAATCAAAATTCCATTCTTTTGAAGACAGTTCTCGACTCAAACATGCAATGCTAATCAGTCATAAGCATGCTCGTAACACAGGCCTGTTCCAGAGGTCGTTTTGCAAGATCGAATTAAAACAAACAGAACCATATTTCGAAGTAGTGAAGTATTTAATTTTAATTGAAAGCAAATAATGGAACATTTGCAATTGAATTCTTGATTCCTGCTATTGAAATCGAGTGGAAGTGGCTATTGCGATGACATCTGGTGTTTCGCAGTTCACTTCCGTGATTTAACTCCTCGCAAGGCAAGGAAGTGTTCCAAGTCGACTTACTGGAAAAGTATGTATTTATATATGTATTTTACCTGATTTCTAATTCTGCCGTTTTTAAATACGGGTGCATTTAATATCTATTTGGCATTTTGTATTACTATTAGGTAAAATGCTCTGAGATAACACGCCATTCACCCAAGTTACATTTGACCAATATTACTACTGCTGCTACCATCTACTGCCACCATCAGAACCATCCATCATCACCATTGATGATGATGATACCTTAATTGTTGTTGAAAGCGTGATAGTTCGAATTAACTTCACTTAGAACTAGAGCTGGTAATGAAATCTGTCGTTGGAAAGCTTTCAATGTCACAAGATTTAAAAGAAATTGTCCAATCACACGAAGCGTTCTTTATTTGCAGGAAGAGTTTTGTCTCAGTCTTGGACTATTTTGAATGACAGTTTTCATAACAAACGCTGCAACCTGTACGTCATGTCTGAAGAAATGAATCAGCTGAAAACAGGAGTGTCAGGAAATAATTCCAAATATCAGTTTATTTTAAATTATGTTAATTATCTTCATTTCATGGGCGTGCTTTAGTTTAATTTCAAACAGCTACATAAACAAAGAACCTGAGGTCAACAATAAGTTTATAAATTGTCTTCCGCTATTCGTGAAAGGTTAAAGTTTGCATAAGAGCCTAAATGCATGCAAGTAAGGGTTAGAAATATACCATCGAGTTTCTTTCTATTCTAAGTCCGAATTTACTGACTCATTTCCTTATTTATTTATTTATTTATTTATTTATCAACAGGTTTACAATGTGAGGTCACATCTTCCTGTATCCAAAGTGTTTAAGTACGTATCTTCTTCCTCCATTCTTCTCTTATTTCCCAATCCCGCTCTTCTAAATTCTTCTCCTTCATACTACTCCTTATATCATCTATCCAGGTTTTCCGCTGTCTTCCCCTCTTTCCTCTCCCTGGTGGAATCCATTCAAAAACTTGTCTCGGCAATCTTGTTTCCATCATTCTACGTGTATGACCATACCATTACAATTGTTTGTATTTTACAAAATCTAATAATGTATCATTAACATTCATTTTTTGTCTAATAGTTGTATTTCTAATTTTCTCTAATTTAGAATGCCTAGTGGATCTCATTTCTTTACTTGCGTTAAATGAGTGACGTTTGTTGGGATCTATGTACACATGCTGGTGGTCTTGGTTGTTATCTGGAAGAGATTCCTACGGAAATTCTTTTCAAATGAGAAATCTGCTTCTCTTGTACTTTCTGATGCAATTGTTTATACTGTGGATGTGAAGCAATTGTTTCGCCAGAAAAATGACAGTAGGTATAATAAGAGAGCTGAAGGGGCCACGCTACCGCCATAAGCTTCCTCTGGAGACACTTATACACTGGAAGGTATCTCAGTGATTCACCATTAACCCACTGCGTAGGTTAGAAGGAATCCGCCTGTCACCACAACACAAGAAACTCCGGAAATAAATACTTCTATGAATAGAAAGGAATTAAACAACATAGAGGAGAGGTTTATATTATGACAATACGACAGAATCCAGTCCGGTTACTTTTCTGTCACTTTATTGTCTTCTAAACTTGTGTTACAAATACTGTTTTCTTCTTATCCTTGACAGTCCACAGTTTTTCGTGTTATCACAACTCATAAATTTTACCTATCGCAATCTTGTTTCCTTCCTTACATTGTCTTTCTTCACTTTCTCTGTCTCTCGATGTTCGTTGAATTTTCTTTATGAAGCACGCGACGTAACCCCCACCCCCCACCCCACCCCACACACACCACAACTGTCTCACCCTTGCTCATATACTGACCGATTCATCTCCGTAACTCTAACTGCTGACTCCTGGCCTCCTTATGTAGTGGGAATGACGTCACACGGACTGTTCTCGACTTCTACACACACACTGTCCAGATTTTTCTCGAAAGTCCTCGTGAAAACCCCTGAGCCCTTTTGTATAGTCACTTCCATTGTTAGTCACGCAAACAGTTGTGCGAGGCAGCTTGACCTTGAGCGCCTTTGCCCGCTCGTCGGCCCGGCAAGTGGTGTGAATTTGTCCGGCAGTCCTTTGTTTTGCGCTGCGCGCGGAATCACACTATTATATGGCATTAATTTATAAGCGTTTTAAGGGGATCAATCTCTGAAAAGCGCCCAAGAGTCCAAACCATATGTGTTTTGTATAGTAATACATATTTTAACTATTTTAAGACGAGTAGGTGCATAACGGTGCAGGAACTGAAATGCCGGCAACAGAGCACCTCAGTAATGATGCCTAAAATCGCCTCTCTACACTTAAAAATAATGTTCTTTCTTTATTATTTCAGTGTTCATTATCATTCAAATAGCCCCTTGCAATGCACGCTTGTGTTAATTGTTTTCCACAGTTGATTCACCGAGGAGTCTTAATGTGCTGATAAAAATTATTGCTAGAAATTTACAGTGTTTGAATTTGTTTTTTGAAATAATTCATGTTTAATTTGCAGATATCATAGTGAGTGAGTGGGTGAGTGGTTGGGTGAGTGAGTGAGTGGTTGGTGTACGAGTGAGTGAGTGGGTGAGTGAGTGGGTGAGTGGGTGAATGGGAGAGTGAGTGTGTGTGGGTGAGTGAGCGAGTGAGTGAGTGTATGAGTGTGTGGGTGAGTGAGTGTATGAGTGTGTGGGTGAGTGAGTGGGTGAGTGTGTGTGTGTGTATGAGTGTGTGGGTGAGTGAGTGTATGAGTGTGTGGGTGAGTGAGTGGGTGAGTGTGTGTGTATGAGTGTGTGGGTGAGTGAGTGTATGAGTGTGTGGGTGAGTGAGTGGGTGAGTGTGTGTGTATGAGTGTGTGGGTGAGTGAGTGTATGAGTGTGTGTATGAGTGTGTGGGTGAGTGAGTGGGTGAGTGTGTGTGTGTGTATGAGTGTGTGGGTGAGTGAGTGGGTGTGTGAGTGAGCGGATGGGTGAGTGTGTGTGTGTGTGTGTGTGTGTGTGTGTGTGTGTGTGTGTGTGTGTGTGTGTGTGTGTGTGTGTGTGTGTGTGTGTGTGCGTGTGGGTGAGTGAATGAGAGGTTCAAGAGCCCGTCAACAACTAGGTCATTAGAGCCCATATTATATTTATGTTTGTAAAACATGAACCTATTTGAAAACCAACATTAAAATTTGGTTCCAAAATGTTGAAAACTGAACCGAACAGTGAATTTGCTGAACTTCATTAACTAAGCAATCTGTTTTCTTTTTCCCTCTCAAGAAATATTCAAGCAATTTTTCTGCAGTGTTACAATTTTGAGGCAAACGTTATTTTAATTTATTTTGGATTTTAGACTTCTGACACATTTAAAAATAATTAGTGTCTTTTATTGACATAACTAACTTATACAGTTTGAACAAGAAATATTTCGCTTTCTTGTACAAAGCTATGCCTTTCGGCTAGACTTTGTTATATCTATGTACTCTGCTGCTGACATAGCACATGTTCTATGATTGCACATTCACACGATTTTCTCAACATACTTTTCTTTTATGAAACACAATCGCAGTTCTTACTCTAAGTCTTCTTCTACAAAGAATTCATACAATTTTCTATATGATTGACATAGAAGTGCAACATCTAACATTCACACAGCTTTCTCTACTTGCTTTTCTTCCTGTAGTATTTTAGATTGTTCAACTGTTCTTTTGCATTTTATTTTCCCTGTACTTTTGTATATTCATTACTTTATTTTGGGTTTCCAAAATGCCTTCATTCTTCCAAAACTGCGAGGAACTATATAACCAAATTGCTCTTTGCGTATATTTATAATGTGTATCACCCAATATCAATAGTTACATTCCTACATAATTTATTCTTAAGAAAAAAGTGATACAGTTACACGATGAACCCTTATGTTTACATATTTTGCCCAGAAATAGGTAAAGAAAATAATTTCCGTAATAAATCCGCCATTATACTTTCTTTTCCCATTCCTAAGTCGAATTATGAAACTTTTCAGTTAATACACTTCTTAGGAAACAATGAAAACGAAGCAATTTTAGCATCTGATAAAACATCTTTTGGCGAGTCCACCTCTCTGTTTTGACCTCGGAGCTGGGTGTCCCGAGCTCGCTTCTAGATGGGTTGAGGAACCTTAATATGTTTTTGAGGATATTTTTAAGGGAAGGTTAACATGAGTTAATAGGTTGTACAAGTATACATGACATCATTAAGTTACTAAAGTAATTATTTAACATTACAAATATGTATAGTTATAACAAGTAAATAATACAGTTGGTAATAACAAAAGACGTGAAACTTAAACCATAACCATTTTTTTCTGAATAATCATGGCTCTATACTATGTCAGTTAATTTTCACGAAGATTGCTTGAATAATAATTCAGAAACTACACATTTCGAAAGTAACAACTGGAAACGGATTATCCATCGATTAACCTCCCAACCTGAAGACAATTATCAGTTTACACTGCGGACCTCGGCCTCATTTCAACTCCACTTCGTTCAGTCCCTCCGATACGACCTACCGCGTTAAATGATGTTAAACTTAAAATGACGTGCATGCCATATTGTTTTCTAATTATATTAATTGTGAATAATAAAACAACTAGAACTTCAATTAAAAAATCTGATGTGTTGCACTCACACGACTTTCTCTACTCTTGTACAAACTCTTATTCCTATATCTTCTTCGTGTTAGTTAAGATAAACATTTGTACAAATTATCTTATTACTTATTTCCTTGTAGGTGCAAGGGGAATGTTAGAATACGACTTTGTGCGATAGTTAAATGTTTTAAAGCTTTGAGATTTCGTTCTCTTTGCACACTTAACATATAAAAAAATGAACAACGATGTTCCATTTCACGAAACTTTTAAGATTTCCGAAACTCGCACACATAACAAGGAGTATTTTCGAAATGGTTCACCCTACAAGAAGATTCATTCAGACATAAATTGTGTATTTTAGCAAGATCTACATTTTTGTATAGTATGATTTTATGTATCTCTAACGGTTTACCAGTTATGCAAAAGTCGTCCAGAGTAAATACGACTACAGGGGCTATAGCCAGAAAATTCAAGATATGCATTTCATTTGTCATAAAAATATCTTAAACATATGACATTTTAATCAAAATCGTTAGAGCCATTTTCAAGAAAATAAAAGTTTTCGAAAAATTTTCCATGTAAAGGGTAGTTTAGGGTGGGGCTATTTTCTTCAAAATCTTCGTGTCACATCCTTGAAAGACATTAAACTTAAATACCAAGTTTGGCTTTTAACCGACTTTTCGTTTTTGAGTTATGCTGCCCACAGATTGACAGACAACAAACACACATACGGACCTTTTTCTAAAAATGCTTTTTTTGGATTCAGGGCTCTCAAAACATATATTTCCGGCGAAATCTCGACATCGAATTTTTGGGTGGAATACAATACTTTACCTACCTACCAGTAGAGAAAGTAAAAATAGAAACTTTGCCATAATTCTGACTATGCACTCATACCGGATTATCACCTCTTGGCGGGTATTATCGGTTTACGGTTTCGCTAACCTAAATATTTTCATACATTTCTAAACATTTGAAGTATCCATGGGCAGCAAAAACAATTAGCTGGAAAAAATGGTAGACAAAAGATTTCGAGTAGTTAGACCATTCGCTTCTCACCAAAGCGGCCCGAGTTCGATCCCAGGCAACCTCATGTGAGATTCCTGATGGACGAAGCGGCGTTGGGGAAGCCATGGGGAAATAAGTTTTTGAGTGGCACAAACAATTTTGGGAGGGTAAATGACCTTGCTAATGCTCCATGCCCCAGAAGGTCCTCAACTTTGAAGACTGAAACCAATCTCAACGCAGTTGATGTCATGTTGCTGAGATAGTCGTTTATCGCTAACAAAGATTACACAGATTATGAATATATTCTATGGATTGGCTGAAGACTTTGTGAAGGTGTAGAAAAATTGCAGGAAAGTGAGTGCCTCGTGTGTTCAGTGACAAATGTTGATTGCGTCATCAAGACTCAGGAAACAATTACTGAATTAGGCATTGAGGCGATGCCACAGCTACCTTAATTCATGGAAAATCAAGACTGACCACAACACTTCAAAACATAGAGAACAACTCTCAAATAAACACCGGAAAGACAAGAACAGAATAAATTCTAATAAATCAAGGTGTTAAAAAAGGAAAGGGTGTATTATTTCGGCTGCTCTTTTCAATATTTATATAAATGACATCATCAAAAATTGGAGAAGTGTTTTTTAAATGAATTAAAAGGGAAGAACACTAAAAGTGTTAACATTTTACTATAAAAAAGTTGTGCATGCAGCACAGACTAAAAATCAGCAAGCTCACCTCTCTTCGACGCATACGTTCCAATCCTGATTAATGTGTGCTTTATTTTCTTGTTGTATACATAAATATTCTTTGACACGAGCATTTGTTTATACTGTAATCAAATACAGCACCCAAGTTAAATAGACACTCCAAATAATCGAAAGGCTGCCGTAACCTGTTTTAACTATCGTAAACATTTCATCACAATTTTTAATACCGAGCATTGATCACCATTACTTAGGTAACAGTTGTACCAATTTTTTATCCTTTCAACGGCTAACGGTTATTCATATAACTCTGATTTCTATGTAACAATGTAAATAAACAAATTACAGTCTGCCACGCTAAGTAGTGCACAGAGACAAAATCTGAGATGTACACTCACATGACTTTCTCTACTCTTGCACTAACCATTCCTACAAACTCTTATTCCTCTATCTTCATGTTAGTCGAGATAAACATTTGTAGACATTGTCTTATTCCTAACTTTCTTGTAGGTACAAGGGGAATATGGGAATACAGTAGGCTTTGAGTGATAGTCAAATGTCTTAAAATTTCAAATTGCACAGCTAAGATATAAAAATCAGAATAGCGATCTTTCATTTGTGGAAAGCATAAGTATTACAAAACTCACACAAATAACAAGGAATATGTCCGAAATGGTTCACTCCACAGAAAATTCATTTGGAGACGACTTGCGTTTTACGGAGATCATTTTTGTGTAGTAAGATTTGGTCTATCTCTTACGGTTTACCGGTTATGCAAAAGTGATTAAGAATAAACACGACTACATAGGCTGTAGCCAGAAAGTTCAAAATATAATTTCATTTGGCATAAAAATATATTAATCATATGGCATTTTAATAAAAATCGTTAGAGCCATTTTCGAAAAAAAATTCCTTGCAAAGCATAGTTTAGAGTGAAGGAATTTTCTTCAAAATCTAGATGGTGTTTAATCTACTTTTTGTTTTTAAGTTGCGCTGTGGACAGACAAGTATTCAAGAGATATCTTCGCATAAACCTTTTTGTACAAATAAGCGGTCGAGGAGTTCTGAGGTTTTTAGCTATCTTAAACATGAACCTAAGAATTTATTACTTTAAATATAAAAATTTCATACTTTTCCGATCTTTCTATAACTTTTAGTTCTGGCTTTTGCCTATTTGTTTGGTATATTTATGTAGGTATTTAGTTTTTGCTAGTATTTTTATTTTGTGTATACCATGACCCATTTTATAAGGTGGGTGATGAGTTGTTGAGCACCCTTAAATGTATCATCTTTTCTGAAATGCCTTTTTGGGGGGTTCATGGGACCCCACACTATGTTTTCCGTAAAGTCTCGATATCGAATTTTTGAGTGGGTCCAATGCTTCCCCTCCCCTGCATACGTAGTAGAGAAAATAAAATAAAACATTGGTAGGTAGGCATTTGTCAAACGATTGTGATTATTAGGACATTGAAAAACAAACTACAACCTGTGCTGCTGTTCGAGTGTGTGGTTGTGTGTGTGTGCTGGCGTCAGAAGCTGAGAACCTGTTACCAAGTCTCGTGTTATATCAACAGACTCTTAGTGTCTGACATCCATTAGGTTCCCTCTAATGGCGGCCGTGCCAGTTTTGACGTTCCAATAGCTTTGCCAGCAGCGGCTGTGATTTGTCAATGTTTATTCCAAACTCTTTGGCACTCCTTGTGTCCAGCCTTTCAGCACTATAAGATAGAAAACAAGCAATAAGGGTATATAGCAGCTTAATGCAGGTAATTCCAACTTCTGCCTCATACGTACATGGCTGAAAATTAACAGATGTTATTTTAAGGAATACGCCACTGTTACACACAGCTCTATATCTACCTATAGAAAGGAAGGACTACCAGTAAATAGGGTGACATTGTGCGGTTTTCACTGTCTCTCTTTCACTTCTAATGTTACCCAGTTCGATATGAAAATTCGACGAAACATTCTCTTCTTCGGATGTTTCACTCGATGGGGAATCTAACGCAAGACGTCTCTAATTTCTCGCACCATCACTGTACGCCACAAGTCCTCACAAATTCGCGCTCAGCACGTAATTGCGATATAATAGAGAAAGACAAGTGAAGTGGAGAGCATGAGCGTCGACAGACTTTTTTCCAGGGGGGGGGGGGGCCACATGTTGGAAGTTTGCAATCAGATATTATTAATTCATCATTTTATGGTCGACATTTATATTTGTTGCAGTTAACCGTATTGATTTGTGCTAAATAACAATTGTCCTAAATTAAAATAATAGTTTAACAGTCAATAATTGATTGCACATTAAGTTCAGCAACTTCCAAGGGGGGGGGGGGCGGCCCCCTTTGCCCCCCCGTTCGCGACGCCCATGGTGGAGAGAAGCGGGAAAGTAACTTCTGGAAGAGGTTAAGATTAGACGAAGCAGGTGTAGCGGGAAACAAAGGAGATCTGAAAATAATATGATACGAGGAACCTTGTGTATTGTCCCTTACAATACAATTAAGAAATTTGTGCTAGAAAACGAAGAGCTGGAACATGTTCAAACACACTGGTAAACGTTACCAGTGCATCATGGAAACAGTGATTTTTAACACCTTATCATAACAAATGCGAAACACAGGAATGCAGTTATTTACATTAGGAAGGAAGCCATAATAAGGATTTTTACGTGCGAAAAATAATCCAAAAGCCCTCCGCCGGGTTTGAACCCGCGATTAGAGAAGTAAAGACCATCCTTAACCCTTAGAACACAGAGGAACACTCATTTAGAGTTAAGAGCACTTCAGAGGCACTTCTCAGAATATTTCATTTGTCATAAAAATATATTAAAGTAATTATTAATAAAAATCGTTGCAGACATTTTGTGAGAAAATCAAATGTTTTGAAAATGTTTCTGTAAAGTGGGGATGAGGAGATTTTTTAAAAAAGCTTCGTGTTGTATCCTTGAGATATGCTGAACTTAAATACCAAATTTGGTAGGTATTTAACCGACTTTTGGTTTTTGAGTTATATTGCTCGCAGACAGATGTGCGCGCATGAAGAAGGAATGAAGGGTTATGAAGTTTTTATTCTCAAAATCCTGTTACATCAAGTTGTAGTAAGTAAATGAGTGCATTTGGCGTCAGGTAGTGTCGACGAGGAAAAGAAACGCCACTGGCGCCGCTGATCGCCACATAACGCATACATACATACACTTGTGTACTGGAGGGTTGCGATGCAAGACGAGGCACAGACGGAGGAGGAGAGGGGAGGGGAGGGGAGAAACAAGGCTGCGTGCCAGCGAGCAGGCCTGTCCTTGAGCGGAGAACACTGTACGTAAGTCAAAGCACTCCCTAGGCCGCCGCCGCCGCGCCGTGAGTCAAGTTTGCTCCGGGTTTGGTCACGGCAGTGGCGTAACCTCAAGCAATGACTAGCAAGGGCAAACTCTCTATGACCAACGATTCTTCATTTACATCAAATACTTGAGCATTCAATATGTATTCGCCTTATACCCAGCTTATTGATGCAAGATATTCCGCTAAGAAATATTGGGGTTTTGTTTTGAAGATTAGTAACGTATTACTATTATAATACTAATATTTACGTGAAATCGGCTTTAAAACTTCCAAATCAAGGTCAGGCTGCACATTTTTGAACAGTTTACATGTTACTATAGTCATATCTGAATAAAGTTCGTCACAGCACTGCTTGGCCTTTCAGCAAACGCACACATATGTTTAAAAATATAATAATTCTTCTCCAGATTTAAGCCTTTAAGCCATAGATTACAGCAGTGGAGTCAGCTATGAATTTATGTGTTGAATACGTGTTAGAGTGACGTAGAGTGACGTAGATACAATGTTTTCTACACGTTCGTAAGTCTTGAAAATTCTAACTAACTTGGTTAAATGGGAAGAGTATAAAAATTCAAAACATGGATAGATTTGTGTAAAGAGAAAATGATCCCAATCTTAGCGACACGCCACTGAAGTTCGTTAAATCGATATAGCTGTTTAATGTCCGAGAGTAACTTTTTATTTCTCAAGTTTACTAGCAGCTTACTGCTGAGTAAGAAGAAGCAAAAGAAGGCAAGTGAAAGGAATAAGAAAGACACAAGGTAATGGTGAATAAGAGGATAAAAAACAAAGGAAGATGATGTTGGGTTACACCTTAATGATCAAGTACTGAAACGCCGCTTCTAGGCATTGTCTGTCCGCCGGCTCTACCGCCATTGTTCGTTTGTTTTTTTCCTCGCCACTAAATGGACATGACCAACCTACGCCAACTAGGACAGCTACTCTGTCTTGCCAGGATGCAGCGCCAATTCGCATCACACCGCTCGATAAACAGCTAATCAAGGGGAAGCAGCCATGTTGACGTGCTTCTTTCTCTTCCTCTGCTCTTCGTAGCCAACTTCTTCATTTTCTTCTTCTTCATCATCATCATCATCTTCTTCAAGAGCTTTCCGGTTCCGAGTGATCTTTCAATATATCATTCTGGATCCGGACTATAAACCACTCACATCCTTTCAGAAGTTTGTTTGCTTTCTGCTGACGTATTTTCCATTAATTCCTACTCTCCTTTATAATAGACAAAAATACCTACCTTTATAATATCTCATTACACTGCTAATTAAGCTCATTTTACAAGTAACAATCACTATATAAATGCCCTGTAATCTATATATTATCAGCAGCAAAACCTGGGTATAGCCTTAAGTTGGTTAACAATTAATTTTTACCTGACAGTGTTATCAAATGCATTTTACTAACAACAATCCCATTTAATGTTTTTATTTTACTCGTATTTCAAACAAGGAAGTGTTACTCTATCATATACGAAATAACCTGGTCGTTGTTTTGTTTTGAACCATTTATCATTTCTCACTTGTTTAGTCAGTGTCACCAATGTATTCCCATATATCACTGAAAAACAATTTACTGCACATTGCAATCGGTAAACAATCGAACTCAAAATGGAGGAGAATGCATTACATCAAATGATGAATTGAAACAATAATTCTAAATTCTATACTAAGTAATAAAATAAGTAAACAGAACGTGTGTGTGGAATCAGTTCAATGATTTCTGTAATGAAGGAGATGCGAACTGTAGCCAGATGCTTCAATTGAAGATATTGTTTCTATTCTAAAAGATTAGGCGATGAACATGAGAAAAATTAATGGAAAAGAATGCACCCTAAAAACAAAATAGAATGTAGTGGCTAAAATGATCCAAGAAAAGTGTTATAACAAGAGAAAATCGAAATACACCTAGTTCCCGGATTTTGTTTTTCTCATTTGGCCGCACTGTACAAGTCAAACTGCACTAATCGTAATGAATATGTTTTAGATTATTTTTTATAGAGTTTAACACTTTGTGGTCAAATCTTTGCAATATAGTATTAAACTTCATATTTTATTCAAGAAATAGCCCAGATAAAAATCATTCGACGATCTGAACTTCCCAGAACGCGGAATATGAGCAGATTTACCTAAAGAAAGTAAAAACGTGTGGGATTTAATTGATTATTTCACGATTAGTAAGGAAGTATATCGAGATTAGAAGCAATAATTGATTTACTAAAATACAAAATGCCATTGACGATCATTCAACGTTTTATAGGAGCGTGTGGTCAACACAGAAACAAATGATAGGTGATAAAACAAATGCTAAGAAGATGGGAGAAATGGCGAGCCATGATTGGTTGAAGTGAAACACGTCATTTCGCAATATGCTGCAATAAGTGTCAACTGTATCTTGGTATCTTTTCTTACAACGACCATTTCCCTTCTTGCAAAATTCTACAAAATATGTATTCTTGTTTAAATAAACAGTGTTTGTATGTTATTTTGTTATCTGCTCATGCAGTACTAAACATTACATTTATAAAATCTGAACATACGTAGCTTTCAATTTATGTTTTAAGTTTTCTTTCGCTCTAAAGCCCATTTAAATATTTGCATCATAGATTCTTGCAGTTTTCATTCTTTGTCATTATTTTCAAAACGAAAAGTATTCTGTGTATGTATAAACATTTGTGTATATAGGATCTCAGACAACTTTAAACCAACTTTGGTAACTCTTTCAGCACTGAAAAACACTGCCGATGCCCTTCTAATTTCAGCTCCTAAATCACTAAATGGTTAATATAGATTTGCAAAGTCTGTGTATTAAAATACAGACCTAACGGACTCAAAAAAGTACATACGAAAATGGCTAAAATGTCTTTGACGGTTCGTTCAGAATGGCATGGAGTGGGAATAATTATTAATGCGTGTAAAATTTAAATCAGACGGTAACACAAACCTTGCAAAGTCCAAGCTTTCGTGTTCGCGTTAGTGATTAAACAGTAGAGACAGAGAGAGAGAGAGAGAGAAGGGGGAGAGGATGGAGAAAGAAACACCATCGCACTGCGCAGGAACAAAAAAGAAGAGATATAGAGTCATTTGATAGAAATTGGTTACTTCATTTCAAAATCATCGTTGTCTTTATGACAAAAATCAGATCCTGAAGTAAAATATTTGGAAGCAATTTGCGATATCTGGTAAATATCTACGACTTAAACCAATAAACACAACATAGTATACAAGAGAAAGCAAGAGAAAGAGTTAGTGAGTGCATTCAGTTTGTCATACAGACCTCTTATCATGATTGGTAGCCATACCTTATCGGCTAGTGCACGAAATGCAGCAGTTTATAAAAAAAAAGTAAATATAACTGTATTCTCAGTGATATCAATGCTTGTTGTTACATAGAAGCAAACAATTAATTAATGCATGTTTTCCTTCTAATTCAAACTATAATTGGTTAATTAATTTGGTTATGCAATACAAATTTTTATACAAATTCTAATTAATACATTCAGCGACTTCGTGTCGTTTGCAGAGAATAAAAGGGAGAGATAATATCTTTTCGTTCCCATGTTTTAAAAACCATTTTATTTAACTTTTAAATGCTTTAATTGAGTATTAAAAACTTATTTATATTTACATGGTATATGTGCCAATGGTTGTGACGTGTCTTGTAGGTACTGGCCATTTTCTTCACATTAATTTCTGTGAGTAAGCCACACAAGCCAGAAATGATTTTAACTTGCCATCAACATGAGGTCTTTTTAAGGCCCTCGAAATTCTCCATCTTGTCAGTGTTCATTGGTAATTTTCTCCTTTTTTCTTGTCGCTATTTGAAAGTAATCCGTCAAGCTGGTGGCCATAGAACTCCAGTCTTCTGGAAGATTTTTGATTAACGAGTAAATATTGGGATGGACACTTGAAATTAGTCTATTAATTCTTCGATACCACCCTTCTGAGGTTTTTTAGTGCAGTAGCGGCTGTCCTACTTATCTCATCTGCTCGTTATCGAGTCACTGACGTACTACATACAAAATAGTTGTAGAACTCTTCGAAGTTTTTGGTTTTCATGCGTGCTCCCCTGAGCCAACTATCCTCCAACATTTCCTGCGGAGAGTTTTCCTTGCAGGCAGGAACAAGGTCGCATTATTACACTTTTTTCCATAAATATTGATTAAAATTACTAGTCCACTCATACATGACTTGGTTGAAATCAACCAATCGTATGCATAACAATTTCAGCTTCAACCAATGACACCCTTCATTTGCGGAAAAATATTATCACATTTCGTTTCTCTCTCTCTCTCTCTCTCTCTGTTCGATAGCAAGGAATAAATGGTTGAAATAATGTTTGTTTCCTACTAAGAACTTCAAAGATAGGAGTGGAATGACAACTGTCCAAACTACTTGCTCGAATCTTGAAGGTTTCATGGACAAAGAACGAAACACACCTATGTAAAGACAATTTCCCTTTTCACTGACAAACACTAACACACTTCGCCAATCTTTCTCATGCAGTTAAACCACCCAATATGATCAAGAAGGCTACAGTTTCTGATGGACATGGCTGCCCCATCAAATACCAATCCACAAACATAACTGAGACTTAATCCCAAATCCTCAGTTTTCTTTCAAAATGTCAGCCAAGGCAAATCCACGAAAATCAAACAGGAACAAATCTCAGAAAATCTTCACAAACTGTGCAATGATCTCCGTCTTTATAAACACTAAATACTTTCCTTTCGTGGTCTCGCTGAACTTCATATCCCAACAATTATAACGGTACACGATACTTACCTAACACTCAGATATAAGCTATAGTAATGAACTCTCCCTGGGGAGTGCCACCCCTCCCAAGTCTTACCGCCCAGCTCCGCATTCCATTTCTTATCTTCCTCACGTCAAAATACTCAAACTGCATTATATCACATTGTAACTTCTAAATTGCTCATACTTAGCCTTTTACGGAAATATTTTGGGCTTCAACAACCCATTTTTTCTCCGTACATGTGCCATTGCTTGCAACTGTCTTATATCCTGTATTCCTTCAAGCTTAAGTGACTAATTACAAGGGTAAAACATCTGTACACCACTTAGGTTACTTATTATAATCGAATATTAAAATGCGCAGTTTCTGATAATGAGAGAATGTTTATCACAAGTAATATCATAAGTTATTACGATAAATTCTCGAGCGGCGCGAGACCAGACCGTCGAACGATATTTATCTTTGCTATTTGACAAATAAAATATGAATTTGAATACTATATCGCAAAGATTTGATCAGAAAATGTTAAACTCTATAAAAATAACCTAAAATATATTCATTTCGATTAGTGTAGTTCAACTTACTCAGCACTGCCAACTGAGAAAAACGAAACATGCTACATGTATTTCGATCTTCTCTTGTTGCAACGCAAAACAACTTTATAATCTTGCATAAATCTAACAGTAACAAATAACTTTCCTTCTGAAAAAATACACTGATTATTAAAATAATTATATTGTTAAAAGCACAGTTAAAATTAAAATGAAGTGTTATTTTGATTGACAGTCGATTGTAATGTGTAATATTTGTTTTTCAGCGATTTATGGGATATAGTTGGCCACACTGACTAACGAAAAGAATGACCTACAAAATAAAAGAATCGCCAGGTGATAATTCCTATATGACAGTTTAACGCCCCCAGTATGAAATAGTTCCAAAATGGCAAGCATTTTATTCTTTGATTAGATACGTGGTAAAACTGCATTTAACAGTCAGCTTGTTAATTGCTTGCGTGAACTGTGTAACCAGTCTTTCTGGACTCAAAGATAAACTTACTTGAACACTGAAGTTCTAGACTACCACTACGTAACGATTGCAAAAGTTGTGTAATGTATATCTTTATGGCAAGGATGTTCGGCTTTGGAAGGCAGGATGCAGACTTCATGGCGGATAAAACGGCAATTTCCTTAATGATATCACCTTGCGAAACTGTAGCCAACGATACTGGGTATGTCCAAAGAGAATAAAAATAGTCATCTATGTAGGTCACAAAACACATTCCATAGAACTGACTTTAGGTATATGGTACAGAAACTGGCTCTGAATTTGCCAAAACCGACCTACATAATAGGCAAAGTACCGTATTCGGTTCAATATTTTTACTTTCTCTACTGGTAAGTAGGGAAGTATTGTATTCCACCCAAAAATTCGATGTCGATATTTCACCGGAAATATATGTTTTGAGACCCCCTGAATAAAAAAAAGGCATTTTTAGAAAAAGGTCTGCGCGCGCGCGTGTGTGTGTCAGTCTGTGGACAGCATAACTCAAAAACGAAAAATCGGTTAAAAACCAAAGTTGGTATTTAAGTTTAATGTTTTTCAAGGATGTGACACGAAGATTTTGAAGAAAATTGCCCCACACTAAACTACCCTTTACATGGAAAATTTTTCAAAACTGTTTATTTTCTTGAAAATGGCTCCAACGATTTTGATTAAATGTTATATGTTAAAAGATATTTGTATGACAAATGAAATGTATATCTTGAATTTTCTAGCTATAGTCTGTGTAGTCCTGTTTATTCTAGATGACTTTTGAATAACTCGTAAACCTTAAGAATTAGACAAAATCTTACTATAAAAAATGTAGGTC
The DNA here is from genome assembly GCA_030765045.1 of Tenodera sinensis. Lineage (NCBI taxonomy): Eukaryota > Metazoa > Arthropoda > Insecta > Mantodea > Mantidae > Tenodera > Tenodera sinensis. The sequence goes on along the minus strand of CM060967.1, from coordinate 160,324,574 downwards.
TCTGTAAAACACACAATTTGTCTGAATAGATTTTTTTTTTGTACAGTGAACCATTTCGGAGATGTTCCTTGTTAGTTGTGTCAGTTTCCGAAAACTTAAAACTTTGGTGAAATGCAACATCGTTCATTTTTTTATATGTTAAGCTTCCAAAGATTTGACTATCGCTCAAAGCCTACAGCATTTAAATATTCCCCTTGCACCTACAAGGAAATAAGCAATAAGATAATTTCTGCAAATGTTTATCTCAAGTAACACGAAGAATGTATTGGAATAAGAGCTTGTAAGAATAGTCTGTACAAGAATAGAGAAAGTCATGTGAGTGCAACACAATTTTTAACAATTGAATTGCACTTTGGCAGCTATTTCCCACAAACAATCTCTTTATTAGATGATAAGAAAACCACAAAATATTGCCAGTGTTTAAACTTCTCTTGCCAATTCTCCATAAAAGTATTTCTCCAAAGTATAGGGTTCTTCATGATCCAAGTTTCCTGTAAGTTGTGTGATGCACGTGATTAAGATGGCCTTAATTGCATAGTCGCGTTCCTGTACCTTCTGCTTGAGAACTTGCTGGTAGATGTCCAGAGGTCGCAGTGTTCTTCGAATGCCCTCTACTTATTTATTTGGAAGATGGACGTTTATGATGAATTATTGCTGTTCTATGTGTACAAGACCAGGATGATAATGGTCTTAGCTACACAGTCGCCTTGTTGTATAGCGTTTTTACTAATCCTCGATAATTGAAAAGACCGTCTCGTCTTTTCAAACTTTTCTCGGCCCAATAAAAATCACTTATCTTTACATCGCAGTATGCTATTGTACAACAGCATCTTTAAAAAAAACCCGGCAACATTCATAACTAGGGCTAGGAAGTTCATGCATTTGCATGTTTTTTCATAGGGGTTAAAAATGTATGCTTTTACATTATGTGCACGAATTACGGAATTTTCAGTTATTTGGACATGATTTTATGGTGCATATAACCGCGTATTTTCTTGATTTTTGATAAATGCATATTATTTCAATACTATAGCCCCTATATTACATATTTTAATGATTTTTATGGCTTTTTATTACTTTTGTCTATCTGGATAACATTTTTCATATTGGCAGTACTGCAGATGATGATGCAATTCACGAAGATTTGAATATTATTGCCCCTATATTGCATATTTTATTGATTTTGATGCTTTTTTTTTTTCATCTGTATAATATGTTTCATATTGGTAGCATTTCTGAGACAATGGTTCTTTCCCTTTGGTAGATAGATTTGTGTCCAGTACGAAGATAATTTTTGTTAAATCTCCTAAAAGAGTTAAGTTGTTTAGATCAACAGCACCTAATATCTGACTTCCTCCTGCACCAGTGTTAACTCGATGGGGAACATGGGTCGATGCAGTTTTATATTATGCTGAGCACATAGAAATAGCCGAAGAGGTTATTAATTCATTGGACTTGAAAGATGCTTCATCAATAGAAACTGTGCAAAATATTCTGTCAGGCACTGGGTTAAAAGAGGATCTTGGTTTCATATCTGCCCATTTTTCTTTCTTACCAACAGCCATAACGGCATTGGAAGCTGTAGGATCTCCTTTGCATGAATCACTTACTGTCTTTGAAAAAACAATATGTGATCTAAGTTCGGTTCCTGGTAGCATAGGACAAAAAGTGAAAGAGAAAGTGAATTATGTAATTTCAAAAAATTCTGGTTATAAACAGATGTGCGATATTCGAGACATCCTCAAAAGAAAACCATCTGTCACACCAAGAGACTTGACTCTCTCTGTGAAGCAGTTATCATTTAAATATGCCCCGATAACATCTTGTGACGTGGAGAGAAGTTTTGCTAGACAACAGACGATGTTTTACAGTTGAACATTTGTGCAAAGTGTTGGTTGTGAACTGCAATTTAGCAGTTAATACTAGCAGTAGGACCACTTCTGCTTCAACCTCTAAGGAATAAGCTAACTTTATTTATTATTTATACTAACTCGTCTTGTCTACTGCAAAGGGACATCAATTATTTTAATTAAATAGTGCATATTTATTGGCATATTTTCAAGTTTTTAAGAGCATATTTGCATGCATATTTCAGTGTTTTTTAGGGCATGAACTCCCGAGCCCTATTCATAACGTTCTCCCCACTCAAACAACTTCTTTGGTACACATATCAACAGAGAATTTAATACACCTACATATATGCTATTTATAGATCCCGAGAAAGCATTTGACAATATAAGTAGGAACGAACCATGGGGAATTATGGAAAGAAGAGAGAGATATAGTGAGAAGCTTATACAGAAGTAATAAAATAATGGTAGATACAGGCCAGGAGAGAAAGAGCAACACAGTAGAAATAAATAAAGGTGTTAGACAAAGAGGCCCGTTGTCACTTATATTATTTAATTTATATATTGATGATGTAATCAGAGAGTGTGTGAACTGGAGTAGAACAGCACAGAAAGCTACCTAACAGAAGACGTGAATACCATTAGGAGTATTCACAAGTGTTAAGTTCTGCTCGAAGTGTTTTCAGAATGAATTGATTGCAACAAAGGCTATTTGTGTACGATGCGTATGTGCTTGCATCATCTTTTGGGGAAGCTGTAAAGGCAATTTTGAAACTAAATTTCCTGGCATGAGTGTTCCGAGCAGAGACCACTCGTTTACTTGTAAATAAATTCAGGGAGGCGGGATCAATTCATGATAGGCAAACAAAGGCAAAACGGCGTGCGCTTGCGGAACAGAAATTAGACGAAATCGGAGAAAGGATAGAACGGTCATCTCGAAAATCTCTCAGGCACCTTACACAAGACACCTTGAGTTTATTCTGGTAATTGTTAACGTGATTTGATTTGACGTGCATACATGTGTAACCGGGCCCTGAGATGGGCCGTGCGTCTGCTGACCAAGTTTTGTAGTAAACGTAGTGTAGCTAACAGCTCTTAAACGAGTTCACCATCCTTAGTCTAATACGAGGGATGTTCAATAAAGACGACACTGATTTTTTTTTTTTTTCCTTTCATTAAGTGTCTGATTGCGACATCTTTCCATGTTTCATTGAACTACGTATTCTAGTCGCTAATCACTGAAAATCACACAGTGATAGCTCTATCAGTTGATTGTTGACAGCCTGTGAGAGTGAACGTGTTTGGTAATCGCCTCTAAATATCGTCACGAGTACAGAAGTCACCCAATAAGGGCATAGTCATTACTGTTTTTGATTACCAGAGGATAGTCTGCATTCTCAAAGTTCCAAGACACTCTACAGACACTGCAGATTACTATAACACTATCCTGAAGCAATTGGTAAAGGATCACATCCCCAAAAAGCTAAAGAATCTCATTCAGCAGTGCAAGCTTCATCACGACAATGCCAAGCCACATGTTGCTGATGCGGTTATCGAATTCCTGGCACAAAATCATATCTCCACGGTACCTCTTCCACCTTATAATCCTGGCCTAGCTCCATGTGACTTTTTTCTTAACCCGAGAGCCATAAAAAAACTTAAGGGACGTCGGATCGACAATGAGACCAAAGCAGTGAAACCTATAGAGGCGACCCTGAACAGGCTCTCAAAGAATGGCTTCCTGCACGTTTTCCAGGAATGGCAAAGGAGGTGGGACAAGTACATTGTATTGAGGGAGAAGTATTCTGAGGGGGGCAACAGTCTGTATGAGTGATTTTTTACAATACATTGTTGTATGAATATTAGTGCCAGTCTTTCTTGAACACCCTAAGTATATTCCCATACTCCCCTTACATCTAAAAGGAAATTAGCAATAAGATTAAGAAGAAGTAGAGGAATCAGCGTTTGTAAGAATAGTTTGTACAAGAGTAGAGAAAATCACGTGAGTGAAACACAGATTTTTATATATTACAGCAGCTTGTTTCAGACACCACTTCTTGGCATACGCAGACTCTGGCCAAGTTGGAGCTTCACTTGTTGCATTTGTGGTAATTCCGTTACCGTTCACTGACTTTTATATATCACTTTTTCACTGGAAGCCTGTAGAGATTCACGTTTGTCGCCGGAGACACTCGCTGGTTTGTTGATCGATGGCCTGGTTACTGCCAGCAAGGTCAGAGCACGACAGTCGTAAAGACTACGCTTCTCATAAAGTATTCATTTGACGTTTTAACAGACTTACATATATTTATCATTCGCTTCTCCAACTGGTCAGTTAGTTTTAGCATTAGCGTATCTGTAGAAGCTGTAGAAATGTCCTGGTTGTATCACACATCCCAAATGACGCCTTATTTGATGTTAATGTACGAGTATTAACAAACCCACTGCCCGCACTGTGATGAAATAAGCAATCAATCACTTTACCAGAAATGCACAGATTTCTTCTCGTCCTTAACACAGTCTAGAGTCTTTCGGGCAATCACAGCTGACAATTTTTATTTCTGATAACATTGTTGAGTCCTTTTAGCGTTTTCTTCACTTACTCTGTCTCTCATGCACTAATTACGACGGTGTGATCACTTGCGACGCTCGTTGAATCTTCTTACGACGTACCCAGCGACCGACTTTAACTCTAAAACTCACTGCTCAATTGTTCTTCTCAGGCCTCCTAGTACAGAGGATGGCGTCACACAGAGCTTTCTCGACTTCTACACGTACCGGGAATGACTCAGCTAGAAGTCTCCAGAACGTTCCCGAAACCCCCTTTGTTTCTGCAGCTTCGAATGTTTAGAGTCACGTATACACAGTAGCCGCGCGAGGCAGCCCGGCCTAAAGATGCTGCTCACCGCACGGCATGTGCTCCGTCCATTGTTGTGCGCCGAACCCGACGTCACAACATTTTTCAGGAGCGTCTGTGAGCCAGAAACGTCTAGGCAGTAATGCACAGACTTTTGTACTATGAGCTAATGACGTCACCTTGCGGCTTGACCCACCTCGCTCACTGTGTCCATGAAGCATTTTCCCTTTACACATTCAGGTAACCAAGCGTTAGAGAGGTTTGTTGTGAGTCCCAAGAATGCGTCATTGCACGGTGAACGAAGGTGGAGACAAACCGACCTCCCTTCTTTCGCATAAAGTTGCTCTAATTGTAGCAAGTCATATGTTTTTATAAGAATGCAACATTTGAAGTCATCAAACAAAATCTTGTTCTCTAAACTGTAAAGTTTATTTCTTTTCGACTCTGTTTTAAATCTTCCCTTGGAATACTATAAGCATGATCGAACTTCGATTTTACAGGAAAAGTTTTAACTTCCGATGTATGTTAAAATATTTAACAAGATTTATCTATGTGTTGTGAAGTTGTTAGCGTCGACATGAGGAAATCCGCAGTTTTTTCCTTATTACTTATGCTGCTATATTTATAATTTACACCATCAGGGGATTTAGAACGACAGAAAATATTTCCATAAGGAAATTCCTGCTTTCTGTAAGGGAAGACAGCAAAACGCACTTCAGCTGAATTCATTACTCTAAAAATTCTTTCCTTGAAATGCGCGTTTGGGAGATTACTTACATTCTCGTCAAACCCAACACATTTGAGTGAAATTTAACTTTTTATTCACAATTTTCGGAAACTTATTCCACTGAGCACCATAAAATAACAACTTAGTGTGCTTGTAATTTCGCAATATTTAGTTATTTTTAAGTAATTTGAAGTTCTATATGTCTGCGATTTATATAAACGGCAATTTCTCTGCTCCATGGACCTCGGGCTCATTTGAGCATCATTTCACCCATTTCATTTCATTCATTCGTCCGACATGACATTATGTTGGAGGACGTTAATTTAAAAAAAAAAAAAAAAAAAAAAAAAAAAAGGCAATTTCTCTGATTCCACAAAAATTACGTTAGTTGAAGTTTGCCTTATTTTTTATCTGTTAATTAATTTTTAAACTTTTATAGAGGCTGAATTAAAATTAATATTACATATTTTCTCGAATGCGTTAATTAAATTTCTCTTTTGATTTAGATACTTTCTACCAACGTTCCAAATAAAAATAAATCGGCAATTTTTTTTTTTAACAGTCTACGTAAGTGCAAAACTGCAATATTTGCATAAGTGGTAAATAAACTCATTTACGCGTTCTGATCTCACTTTACTCATTTTCAAAGATGACCTATTCGCTTAGATATTACTAATGCAAATTGTTTCAGTTCTAACGAAGAGTGCAAGGTCACTAGATTATGAATGAAGAGGTGCCTTTAAATTTACAGGCTCCACGTGACTTCCAGAGTTTGTTAGGCACCCCTGACTGTGGGTAAAAAACGGAGTTATTTCCCACTTCCATCACGGAAAATGTGACGTAGGAATGTTCCCAGAAGGACTGAGAAAACCCTTAGAGAAAAACATTATTTTTTCAAAGGAATTCTATCTAATCATGAAAAGATTGTTGTGTTATATCGTAAATGAATGACTATGGGGACAAAATATGTATTATTTTCAGAGAGTTTAACCTTAATACAGATTTCATGTCCACAGGAAATATACGCTATTTATAATTCAGTAGTTATATGAAGGCTAATTTTAACACCTTAAGAATATTTTTATTTTTCTCGTTAAACTTTTTATGTTCAGAACTGACCTTCCGTACAGTTGTAAGCTTATGTTAATGACACATCATAATACATTCATAATTCACGAAATGAGACGAAAGTAGATTTTTTCAATCAAAGATACCATTTAAAACTACGTTTGGCATAACAAGATGTAAATAAATAAGGCATTAAAACATTTAAAGGAAGGTAAACAATCAGTTGTATACTTAATAAAATGGGTATATTTAAAGCATTTTAAAATTTCTAAAGTCTAGACAGACTGCAATTGTAGCATGAACGCGTGAAACAATGTCACCGAGGAAAGATAAATGAACTGGTGAATCAACTCTCGCTCCCCCAAATCTAAGTTTGCAGATAAGGAAAAGGTTATGGTTGCTGTTCACATGTTCACACTAGGAAAAAACATTTGTCGTGTGATGCATTTTTTCCAGAGAAAAATGGCTGATTCATAGAAAATAAATAAAAGAACAACACGGAATTCATGTTTTCTTTTTTAATGTTGCTATAAGAAGTCGTACTGTATGTAAAATCTTTCTAGAGATGATTGGGTACGGAGAAAAACAACTAGTCCAGTCATATTCAGTTTTTGTTTTCCAGCGCCTTCCATGCCATAAATTGCAGGAATGCGACAACCATACTAGTGGAATTAAAATAGCCACGTGGCCTCCATTTCAATCTTGTGGCTAATTGTGTTAAATCTTTTGTCTGTGATAACTGGTTCAATCTAATATTAGAGATTCTAGCTTTCAGAGATACTCCCAGAAGTTTGCGTTGCATCTTCCGTTGGCATATTTTGATTTTGTTTTCTAATGTGTTGTTTGTTACTGACTGTCTGACAGCCATAGAGTAGGTAATACAGGATAGACACAGATTTCCAATACGAGAAATTCAGTTCGTCTGCTTAACGTTTTGTCTAAGAGTATGAAAAGACCCCAAAATACCTTCCAGGCTAAACAGATTCTCCTTTGTATTTCCTTCTCCATTTTTCCCTGAAAGGATATTATCTGTCCCAGGTATATACCTACTGATTTACGTATGTGAGGGGTATTTCATCAAATACAGTCCTCTTATAGCCCTACTATAGTGCACAAAGGATACCATATAGTTAGGTGGGATTCCCCTACTTTCTCAATAAACTGGTTAGTGGTTTGTGGATTGTCTGTTGTGCTAAATCCTTTGCGAACACCCGCTTGTTCTGTTGGTTGGTTTTCATCTAGGACCATTGTCATTCTTGTTAGAACTTTGGTGTACAGCTTATAGGTTGATGTTTGACATCAGATTTATAGGTATGTAGTTTTTATGTCTTCTCTACTGGTACTTCTACAAAATAGCTAGCTATAAAATGCAAAAATTTCTCAAACTTATGCAAGGCATTAATAAATAAGTAAATAAATAACTAAAAACTGCAACAGTCCATCCCGGCACCTAGTTACCTATACCGCAACGTAGGCATATCTAGATATTTTACTTTATTACACCTTCACGAAATATATTTTAAAATTATTAAATAGAAATGTTATGTGTTGCACTCACATGACTTTCTCTACTCTTGTACTAATCATTCTGACGAACTCTTTTTCCTATATCTTCTTCGTGTTAATTGATGAACATTTGCAAGTATTATCTTATTGTTTATTTCCTTGTAGGTACAAGGGGAATATGGGAATACAGTAGGGTTTGAGCGATAGTCAAATTTTTGACTGCTTTGAGACTCCGTTCTCTTTGCATGCCTAAAATAAAATAAAATAAAATAAAAAAAAAAAAAAAAAACCCACTACTTTGACGAAAGTTTAAGTATTCCAAAACTCACACAAATAACACACATTATCTCCCAAATTGTTAAACGCTTAAAAAATTCATTTGGGCATATATTGCCTGTTTTAACGAAATCTACTTTTTTACTTTTTCTACTGGTAAGTAGGGGAAGTACTGTATTCCACCCAAAAATTCGATGTCGAGATTTCACCGGAAATACATGTTTTGAGGCCCCCTCAATCCAAAAAAATCATTTTTAGAAAAAGGTCCGTGTGTGTGTGTGTGTGTGTGTGTGTGTGTGTGTGTGTGTGTGTGTGTGTGTGTGTGTGTGTGTGTGTGTGTGTGTGTGTGTCAGTCTGTGTGTGTGTCAGTCTGTCAGTCTGTGGACAGCATAACTCAAAAACGAAAAGTCGGTTAAAAACCAAAGTTGGTATTTAATGTTAATGTCTTTCAGGAATGTGACACGAAGATTTTGAACAAAATAGCCCCACCCTAAACTACCCTTTACATGGAAGATTTTTCAAAAATTTTGATTTTCTTGAAAATGGCTCTAACGATTTTGATTAAAATGTCATATGTTTGAGATATTTTTATCACAAATGAAATGTATATCTTTAATTTTCTGGCTATAACCCCTGTAGTCGTATTTACTCTGGATGAATTTTGCATAACTGGTAAACCGTTAGAGATAGACCAAATCATACTGTACAAAAAATGTAGATCTTGCTAAAATACACAATTTATGTCTCAATAAATGTTTTTGTAGGGTGAACCATTTCGGAGATATTCCTTGTTATGTGTGCGAGTTTCGGAAAACTTAGACCTTTCGTGAAATGGGTCATCGCTGTTCATTTTTTTATATGTTAAGTGTGCAAAGACAACACAATCTCAGACCTTTGACTATCGCACAAAGCCTACTGTATTCCAATATTCCCCTTGTACCTACAAGGAAATAAGCAATAAGATAATTTGTACAAATGTTTATCTCAACTAACACGAAGAAGATATAGGAATAAGAGTTTGTAAGAATGGTTAGTTCAAGAGTAGAGAAAGTCATGTGAGTGCAACACATCAGATTTTTGTATATAAGATTTAGTCTTTCTCTTACGGCTTACGAGTTATTCAAAAGTCATTAAGAGTAAACAGGACTCATAGGCTATAGCCTGAAAATTGAAAATATACACCTCATTTTTCATAAAAATATCTTAAACATATGCCATTTTAATCAAAATTCTTAGAGCCATTTTCGAGAAAATCAAAATTTTCTATGTAAAGGGTAGTTCAGGGTGAAGGAATTTTCTTCAAAATCTTCGTGTCGCATCCTTGAAAGACATTAAACTTACATACCAACTTTGGTTTTTAACCGACTTTTCGTTTTTGAGCTATGCTGTCCATAGACACACACACACGCACGCACAGCGTTTTTCTAAATTTTTTTTTGATCCAGAGGTACTCAAAACATACATTGCCAGTGAAATCTCGACATCGAATTTTTGGGTCGAATAGCTACAATGCTTCCCCACTTACTGTAAGTAATAGAGAAAGTAAAAAGGGTATTAAAATCAAAGAAAAAAAATGGGTAATAAAAAAGCCACGTTACCGGAAGCTGGTAATAACTATTAAAGTTAAACATTAAATGGGTATTTTGATAAGAAGCTAAGTAAAACTGCAGATGACATGATATTATAAGAAGAGGAAGATAACAATAATAATTATTGAAAGACTGCCGACAACAATGGAGTCTCAAGGTCTGATTAAGAGTTCACCAACATTTTCAACAAATGACTTAATTGTACACAAAATGCTCGTGAAGACCCCACAAACTACTGTAAAAAGGAGAGAGATCATTGTACAATAGACAAAATGGCCTTAAAAAAGGTAGCGAAACGCCCATATGGCAGCAAAATACACAAAATACCGTAAAATACACGAATTGGCCATAAAGTGCTCAAGCCCTTTCGTCTCTTTCCATTCGCTGTAACCTTTCTGAAACAATACACATTGGTAATGGGTGCCCTTTTGGAACCGCTTTTGTTTTTGATCATGATTTACCAGTTAACATTTCATGCCAGGCTATTTTATTTGTGAATAATACAACTATAAAACTGATAAGAATGTGCCGAATTTAAAAATTGGTATAACAAATGGATTTGAGAAAGCTAAATTGTGGTTAAAAGCTAATCACTTTAGTTTACATATTAACACAACCCAATCAATCATATTTACGTTGAAGAATGTAATTATGTTGATACATCAATTAATGTTATACTTTTAAGATTAACGTTGGATTCGCAGTTAAACTGGGATATTCACAGTTATTCAGTCGGTGCTCACTTAGCGGGCGTGTTAATTTATTTTAAAACATCTTAAACGTTTTCTGCCTCAAGAGTATGTCAGAAAGCGTATTTTGATTTCTTTAATAGTGTATCACTATGGGGTAATGGCATAAGAATGACTAAAGTATTAAACTAGAAACAGGCTATAAGAATTTTAACAGGTTCATCTAATGATGTGCATCGCTGACTCTGACGTACTCAGTCGCTCAACGAGTCTCATGTTATCAGTACATGTTCCGACTGACCGGCGCAGACCTCCCGATAACCTTGAGTCATAGCGCTGCGTCACAATACAATTAATTATAAAGCAAGGCACAATTATATTGTTGATTTGCTTGCTAAAAAGCTCAGTAAAACTAAGCATAGCTTTGAAACAATGTTATTGTTTTAATACATTGTCTATGGTAGTTTTTACTTTGGCCTTTAAGAGACTAACCACTACAGTGGCTATTAAACCATTCCTTTTATAATGTAATGCATTTTTAAATTCTAACCTTGGTGTGTGTTTTCTTTACTTTTTATTAATCATTACAATTTACTTCAAAGTTTTTCAAAATATATTACAACTTCTACATAGCAGTGAAAATGGATGCTTTTGGAGGCTTATTTGTTGCTACCGCAAAGCGCTTCAAAGGCACGGTACAAATTCAGTTCATTAGATTCTAATCGAGTAATCATGTTCTCTAATGTGCAAAGCGATTCAACAATCATGTCGCCTTTTATAGCATTGCTCATTGTCAGTCTCGAATCTTTTCATCGGGCCGTTCATTTAGATATTTGCAAATACTTCATTCCACAGTTCACACGTATGACGACGATGCCCTCCAAAACAGAGCTAAATGAGATAATAAGATTCCTGAACCGTTGCAGTTACTAGAAGCTAGAATCGGTTACGAGAAATCATATGATGGTTCTCGATATTTTTCAGAACACTTTGGTGGTGACTCGAAAATTTAGTCTGTATTTCCTTAACGCCATTTCAATGAAATAACTCTCAGCAACTTGGCAAATTTGACTGTTAATATTTATGGAAATATTACTCTCCTGCTAGACATTTATTTACTATTTATTTATTTTCTCAAAAAACAATTCCAGGTGTAGCCATTGTAGTGTCACGGGAGTTCTAAAATGCAGCAGGTCTCTCAATACTACCATGGTAAAAGATTTTGTAAACACTAATTAAACTAAATTTGGACGTTGTTTTAACACCTAAAATTGGTCAATGTTACCTGATATTTAAATGAACAATATTTAAACCCATGTGCAACGGTCCTTTGTATTTTCAGGACATTTGTTTGAAAAATCGGATGTGTTGCAATCACATGACTTTCTCTACTCTTGAACTAACCAGTCTTACAAACTCTTATTCCTATATCTTCTTCGTGTTAGTTAAGATAAACATTTGTACAAATTATCTTATTGCTTATTTCCTTGTAGGTACAAGTGGTATATTAGAATACAGTAGGCTTTGAGCGATAGTGAAATCTTTTAAAGTTTTGAGATTCGGTTGTCTTTGCACACGTAACATATGAAAAAATGAACAACGATATTCCATTTTACGAAAGTTTTAAGTTTTCCGAATCTGACACACATAACAAGGAATATATCCAAAATGGTTCACTCCACAAAAAATTTTATTGAGACATAAATTATGTGTTTTAGTGAGATCTACATTTTTTGTATATTAAGAATTTGTCTATCTGTTGTGCTTTACGAGTTATTCAAAAGTCGTCCAGAGTAAACAGGACTACAGGGGCTATAGCCAGAAAATTCAAAATACACATTTCATTTGGCATACAAATATCTTAAACATATGACATTTTAATCAAAATCGTTTCAGCCATTTTCAAGAAAATCAAAATTTTCGAAAAATTTTCCATGTAAATGTTAGTTTAGAGTGGGGCTATTTTCTTCAAAATCTTCGTGTCGCAACGTTGAAAAACATTAAACTTAAATATCAACTTTGGTTTTTAACCGATTTTTTGTTTTGAGTTATGCTGTTCACAGACTGACACACACATCTTTTTCTAAAAATGCTTCTTTTTGGATTCAGGGGGTCTCAAAACATATATTTCCGGTGAAATCTCGACATAGAATTTTTGGGTGAAATACAATACTTCCCCTACTTATCAATAGAGAAAGTAAAAAAGAAAAAAGCGCAACGTCGTCGTTATGAGGAAAATGCTTATTAATCGTTTACTTTGGCACAACACTGTTTATTTGCTTCCTAATTTGGATGTAGATATTCGTAATGGACAGCACCTAGAAAAACGTTGAGCATGACCTTGAACTCCCTCCGTCTTTGCCGCACCTTCCTCGGAAGTGCAACTCAGGCGACTTCCATTGCTTTCATTTCAGGGTCACACAACTGTGACTCATCCCTACCTTGTTTTGGTATTAACAGATTTTTCAAATACCTGTATACGTGTTACCCATCATGCAACTGATGTACGGGTTTCTCCCTGTCTGAGGATATGGTAAATTATCTTCAAGATCACACACGTGACAAACAACTACCAATATACATACATAGGTCTTTCCAAAGTCATTTCACATTCCAAACGATTGTAAATATTATAATATTTGAGGTATGAAAAAATAAATACTGGGCAAACAATGTAGTTTTATAAAACATTAGGAAGATGTCCTCGCTTCTCCTGTTTAAGGTAGACCATTGTTTCAGCGACACCATGTACAGCATTTTCCAGATTATGTTTGGGAATACTGTTGAACCTGGTTTATATGTACCTAACCCAGTTCTAAGTAATTCGTATTTTACGCAAATTTTTGTAGGTCCTGGTGAAATGTAATTTAGAAACATGTTTATAGAACCTTTGCACAATTCATGTTATATGTATTACATTTCAGTGAAAGACAGCTAGTTTTACGGAATTATAACGAGCATATGGCAAATTCTGTCTTCAAAGAAATTCGGGGCGTATTTTTCTTAACCTCTTAACAATGGCGCAAGTTTAGCGGGCGACTTTCGGCCGCGGAAACAAAAGACAAAGATGCTTACTGTTAGAGTCGGTCCTTTGAAATTCTCTACGCCTAATTTTTTGACGCGCGCCGCTTTAACTACGAGTACTGATAATTAACCTCATTCAGATTTGTGTTTTGTTTTAACTTTCGTCTTTAAATTCACTTAGTTTCACCAAATTCCCTAAGTTCATTATTATTTTAAATTGGGTATTCCATTCTAAAATGTATTTCTCCCTCATTTTTTTCTTTTGTTTCATGATTATTTGCTAATAATTTCCTATACTTCACTGATTCACTTTCTCATCTCTTTATCACTTCCACTTCCACCCCTGAATCCAGAAAAGGCACTTTTAGTAAAAAGTCCGCGCGCGCGCGTGTGTGTGTGTGTGTGTGTGTGTGTGTGTGTGTGTGTGTGTGTGTGTGTGTCTGTCTGTCTGTCTGTCTATCTGTCTATGCGGGTGCGCGCACGTGAGTGTGTGTCTGTCAATCTGTGGACAGAATAACTAAAAAAGGAGTAGTCGGTAAAAACCAAAGTTAGTATTTAAGTTTAATATGCTTCAAGGATGCGACACGAAGATTTTGAAAAAAAATAGCCTCACCCTAAACTATCCTTTACATAGAAATTTTTTCAAAACTTGATTTTCTTGAAAATGGCTCTAGCGGTTTTGATTAAAATGAGATATGTTTTACATATCTGTATGACAAATGAAATGTATATTTTGAATTTTCTGGCTATAGCCTACGTATTCCTGTTTATTCTGGATGCCTTTTGAATAACTTGTAAACCGTTAGAGATAGACGAACCCTTACTCTACAAAAAATGTAGGTCTTACTAAAATACCCAATTGATGTCTAAATAATTTTTTTGTAGAGTGTACCATTTTGGAGATATGCCTTGTTATATGTGTGAGTTTTGGAGAACTTATACTTCTGTCAAATGGAACATCGTTATTCATTTTTATATGTTAACCGTAAAAAGAGAACGAAATTTGAAAGGTTTAAATTTGCCATCGCTTAAAGCCTACTGTATTCCTATATTCTCCTTGAACCTAAAAGGAAAAACAAGATAATTTGTGCAAATGTTTATCTCATCTAACATGAAGACTTTTTCTGTATCTCTTACTCCCGTTTTCTTATGAATTAAAGGTACCTATTTGTAATTTTTCGGTCATTAAATTTCAAGGTTATATTATTACATTATATCGTATTTTTTATTCATTAATATTCTCATGCGGAGGCAGGAGGAAAGGAGAAAAATGGAGAAGACTGAATTTGTAGAGGAGAACTTTTCATAGGGCAGAAGTGTGATTGATTGGATAATACTAGTTTGGTTCACAGTGTAGCCAGAAATGGCTGTATGCAGAATATGCAAATTAATTTTGCGAATCTATTATTAAGTTCCACATGCGTTTGACAGTTTCAAACAGTTTCTGAGTATACTACGATAAGATAACTTTCAAATATGCAGTATGTGCTTGTATCTATACACTTGTAGTGTGTGTATTGTTTGCGTTACCCCTCACATAGTTTACTAACTCTGTTGAGTAATGAATCCTTAATGGTAAAACACAGAGTTAGCCTTTTTCGTATATTCACGAAGGCACTAGAATAGAAGTGGTGAAAATGGAATCTGCTCTTGCCCTTGCTGGTTGTCTTATATGCGTTGAATAGGAAAGCATTTTCTCCACCTGTACACATCTGGAATATAGTATTTACAAGTTGAATAGTCACCTTAATAAGGATTATGACATAATCGACACTAGCAATTATCATCATAAGTATAATGACCCTACCATTAATATACGACAGTCTGCACTACTCAGACCTTAAAGCGAAAACAATATGGCTGTCGTTTCGCTTGAGTAGCACAATATATCAATTTTATAAGTATTGTTACCTTCACAATAAAAAGAAAACGTGTACATAGTGTTAATAGTGTTTCAATAGTAATGTAATTTAAACAGGTGAACCTAATAAATTAATATTGCGATAAATTACAGCTCCATTTACATTTAATGACATTTTATTTCTCTTCTACAACTGAATCACAAAAATAGATCTTTTTTTTTTTTTTTTTTTTTTACCGTTAACACAATCTCCTACTCTCTTTGTCTCACGAACAGCTGGCTTCGACAATACTCTAAAAACTGCTTCACACAACAAAGACTTCCGCCGCGACGATTAAATGTCGAAAACCGTCTCTGACGATACATATTTACTCAAACTCCCGCAATACTGACTGTAAACACACTCAATTCTGAAAAACTGCTCCAACATTAGCTAACTCACTCGCTTTTATAGTACAGGACAAGTGCCGAGGACTTCTCTGGAAAATGCGTCTTTTCTGCAACTTCTCGTAAATAAACCGTCAGTTGAAAGCTTCTTGAACGTTCTGGAATTGCTTTGTTCTGCCGCGCTCATAATTGTCTCAGTTCTAACCACTCCATTGTCAATAGATGAGTGTTAGTCATTTCATAACTCCGTATGTATGTATGTATTCACTGAATGGATGGAGAATACGCCACATCGTATAACAAATGCGGACCAGATAGCATTTTGTCGGGAAAAAAAAGACGAACTTCCTTTAACCTTGAATAACATATCAAAATGGACAGGAATAAATGGTTTGTGCAGAAATACATATAAAACCATAGTCATGGAAATTACTGATTAGGAATAAAGGAGTATATGCTGCGCAAGATAAAGATCTGATTTGCAAGGGAAAATATTTAGAAATACGAAAATATAAACACCTAAAAATCACAAGCTGAGAATCGTATGCTGAACACTTATACATAAAACACCCAAAGGCAAAGCCATCAACACAATGAACAATACAAAACATCTCTTTCTACTATGGCAGAGGCAAAATTTAATGGCGGATGATAGCTTACCATTACTATTTTCTTTCTTGTACAGATACATTTTATGGATGCAAATTATGTTTATATAACCGACTTTACAGCGTGATTTCATAGCGTGTTTAACTACAAGACGTGGCAAGCCTCTGAATGGATGTTGTGTTGAGTCACCTGCCATTAAATTTTGTGTCAGCCAAGATCTGCAGTTATGATCTCTTTATGGCAAGGTCAGTAAAATCATGAAATATTTTCTTGAATTAATTTGGGGGATCTACAGTTAATTGAAACATTTAACGTTAGATATTAGAATAAAATCACTCAGTTTATCAAGATTCACGACAAAATGGCGTCTAAAGCATCTACTATCTATGAAACAGGAAATGTTATGAACGAAGAAGGAAGCACCGTCATGAGAAATGTAAACAAAAAGCATTATAACAATTTATTACAACATATAGAGTGACCTTTAATTTATATTCAGTAAGCGACCAGTATTTTGAGGTTAATTTGCAACTTGTAAGCCTTTGAAATATGATCTAATTTTACAGATTTTAATAGTTCGTAGTAAATGCAATTTGCGATTTTCAAGCTGGAAATAAACTTGACATTTGACGTGAAAACGATACCTTACGCCTTGTTTTCCGGAGTGAAACAAAAGCATCTCTAGAGCAGGTGATTATCTCACGTCTCATACAAGGTTAACCCACTCATACCTCCTCAGCAAAGGCAGCCACCACAATGTGAAGTCTGCAACACAGTAAAACATCTCCTCACAGAATGCAAGCAATACGCTACACAACGACAGCTTCATCACATCACTGGAGACTTATCCACTATTCTGAACACGCCATCCAACTGCAGAAGGGTATTATCATTTCTCAAAAGTACAGACCTACATACGAAAATATAATATGAAGGATATTTTTGTTGTACTGATTTGTTGATTAGTATTTTCATGTTTTTGGTTAAATAATTGTAACAAGTTTATTGTATACCGCTGTATTACATAGAATAGTCGCGATATGACGTAATTGTTGAAGCGACTGTAAGTAAATTAAAAAAGAAAAAAAAAAGCATCTCTGGAAACAAGAAGTGCAAGAAACTATCATGCACTTCTTAGCCCTTTCTTCTTTCCTTCTTCCTTCCTTCTTTCCTACCTTCTTCACTACCTCCTTCCCTCTCTCCTCCCTTCCCTCCCTCTTTCGTACCCTCCTTCCCTCCTTCATTACCTCCTTCCTTCCCTCCTTCACTCCCTCCTTCCTTCTCACCCCCTCCCGCCCTCCCTTCCTCGTTCCTCCCTTCCTACTTAATTTAAAGTCCTCGGATGATGGATGAATTAAATTTGGTGAACTGAAGCTCAAATAAGCCTACGATCTGTAGACCCTACAGTTTCAAGACATTCATCTTTTCAGGATAAAGGTAAACTCCAAAAATACTCACCCTAACGGAAATGCCAACTCGGGACCTCTTGAATATGAGGTAGACACGCCATCCCCACATCACAGAGACAGACAATCATCATTAATCATTCGCACATAAATCTCTTCATTCATCTAGCCAGTGCAGAAAGACAACAAAGGTACATTGGTTTTTGCGTCCGGCACGTATACATTTGGTCTGTCACACCCATTTATGCCACCTCTGAATTAATCTTTTTCAAAAGATGGAACGATTTCTTTAATGTAAACGGTTCTAAAACGTCACTTTACTTTTTATAACCTCATAATACCTTATGTTCACTTCCTGATTTGCAGCTGGTGTTGAGAATAGTGTCACCCAATTTGAGTAACAGGAAAACGATGTCTGACTAAAACAGCCAATAGGATATAAAATATATCCAACGTTTAACTAAAATATTTATTTGTGTTTCACAGGATTGTGCAGTAAGACCTTCATTATCAAACTGCCAAATGTGACAACCTTACATGCAATAGTTTTGGAGAAAAGATGACAAAATGTAAAAGTTGTGTTAAAGATTTACTTTGATTTCCATTGGTCCTGTCAATAGTCAACAACTTCAAAACAAAGGAACCTCAATAAATATATTTTGCCATCTCGTTCACAGCCTTCTGAAAGCGTAGAAAGAATATTTTTTAGGAAACTGACAGTCAAAACAGCAATAAATAAAAAATGGCAAACTCTTCTAAAGAGCATGTAAAAAGAAGCGTGGCACAGTAACATTCATTGCTATTTAAATGATTTTTAAATTTTAAATTAGGAATACAATCCCAAACCTGTAAACCATATTAATGACAAGAAAAAAATTACAGTTTCTTAAAAAATTTACCTACATTTACCCTGTCGGAGTGGATACCTTTGGTTTATATTATATTCAAACATTATTAGTACTTATTTATGAAGGACCTGTTCCACTTATCAGATCCAGCACTTCATTAGCTATGGCTGGCACAAACTTTAATGGCGGGAGTCAGGGGGAGCTGGTCAGCACAAAATAGGCTGTGAAATCATGCTGCAAAGCGGTGATTCAAACATAATTTGCACAACATTTATTTGTACAACAGGAAACAGATTTCAGCCGCCATTAAATTTTGTGTCTGTAATGGTTCGTTTTTAGCAAATTCTCTCTCTCTCGGTTAATTACTTCAAAGAATATGTGTCTCCTATCAGCTAAGAATAATATGGAAGGCAATTTCTTTGCCGTTAGAGTCTGTTGTGTTCGATGTAACCTATAAACGCAATGACCCATAAAAGATTCTTCCATAAAGAACGACAAGAAGTGAGTTAAATTAATTACAAAGCTAACCTACAATGTCGAGCAAGACAGGTAGCAATTCTTGAAAGATGTTGGTATTACTACCATGTCCTCCTATAAAACTGTAAATATTTATCAACCAGATGTACCCAGGCCTTGTTTAACTTTAATGAGAGGAGACGTCATATAATGTATTATTCATCTCACAAGTACCGAGTGATTGTTAGAACTTGCAATAACTTGTACCTATTATATGAAGTCCGTCCATTGGCATTTTCTTTTACTCCTGACAGAAAATCGTAATAATTGCAACTTTTCCTGAGCAGTAAATGAATCAGAGGCTGTAGTTGGAATGGGATTACTTATTCTATGCAGATCAATATAGCAATGGCCCATGTTTGAACTGAAGGCATTTGAGACTTTTGTATCTCAATGATCATGGCGCCGCATTTCCGGCTCTCAAGCCAATTCGTCTGAAACTCTCTTTGTCTGGTTATTACGCTGGAAGCAGCTTCCTAGGGCTAAAGCAAAAATAACTTTAATGACTCATGAGTTGAAATCACTGCAAGGCTTATTAGCAGTGAATAGAATATTTAAATGCAGTTATGTTGCCAAAACTAGTCACCATTTCTCTTCGTATACAAAACAGTAATTTGTCTTAATATTAACCTTAACAATACCAAGCCATATTCCAGAACTTAAAATTACCAGCAAGGGGCGTACTTTGTGACTACCACAAGTCTGAGCACTTTTTAAAACACATTTATTTTAAAATTGGGTATTATATCTCTACTGGTAAGTAGGGGAAGTATTGTATTCAACTCAAAAATTCGATGTCGAGATTTCACCGGAAATATATGTTTTGAGGCTCCCTGAATCCAAATAAAGCATTTTTAGAAAAAGGTCCCTGTGTGTGTCTGTGCATCAGTCAGTCAGTCTGTGGACAGCATAACTCAAAAACGAAAAGTCGGTTAAAAACCAAAGTTGGTATTTAAGTTTAATGACTTTCAAGGATGTAACACAAAGATTTTGAAGAAAATAGCCTCACCCTAAACTACCCTTTACATGGAAAATTTTTCGAAAATTTATATTTTCTTGAAAATGGCTCTAAGGATTTTGATTAAAATGTCATATGTTTGAGATACTTTTATGACAAATGAAATGTATATCTTGAATTTTCTGGATATAGCCCCTGTAGTCGTATTTACTCTGGACGACTTTTGCATAACTGGTAAACCGTTAGAGATAGACCAAATCATACTCTACAAAAAATGTAGATCTTGCTAAAATACACAATTTATGTCTCAATAAATTTTCTTGTAGGTTGAACCATTTCGGAAATATTCCTTGTTATGTGTGTGACTTTAGCAAAACTTAGAACTTTCGTGAAATGGATCATCGTTGTTCATTGTTTTATATGTTAAGTGTGCAAAGAGAACGGAATCTCAAAGCTTTAAAACATTTGGCTATCGCACAAAGCCTACTGTATTCTATCATTCCCCTTGCACCTACAAGGAAGTAAGCAATAAGATAATTTGTACAAATGTTTATTTTAAGTAATACAAAGAAGATATAGGAATAAGAGTTTGTAAGAATGATTAATACAAGAGTAGAGAAAGTCATATGAGTGCAACACATTAGATTTTTTACTTTTTTACACCAATCATATTATACCCCGTCGCGACGGGGAAGTACTTGGCGTTTCATTGTTTATCAGAAAGACCAACAATGAAAACTTTAAACAATTACGCAAGTGCATGGCATTAATCGAAAAATTAAAAGACAGAATTTTAAACATTTCACAACATGGGCATAAAGTAATGCTAGGGTTAAGCTAATGTTACACCTGTTGAAATAGATAACTGACGAAATTTGAATTAAGTTGGTTTTATTTGTAGAGTACTAATATTATATTTTTATGAAAATGCATCTGGTTTTTTTTTTTTTTTTTTTTTATTTTTTTTTTATTCGGCAATTAGAAGGTGAATGCTCTTTGAAAGATGGCCTCATTTCAGGAACTTGCGTCCCTGCTCAAGACAACACCAGAGTCCTCTGGTTTGAAGAATAGTCGCTGTGTAAGGACCTCTAACGACATCCAATCACCGGAATTTGAACGGATATCCTAATTGGAAACAAGGACAAAACCCTCAATTTTATTTATAAATACTCAAGAAGTGGGCCTACTGGCATGCCTACTAGCATCACTAACCGGGGTGCTCATGCGGAACCCAACTCAGCTAAGTTTGATACGCTAGACTCCCTCTACTAATCCGAGCACTCCTATTGCATGCTATTACTTGCTCACAGTATGTGTGGGGACACCATGTAACCTCGGTGTTTAATTGTCACCGGGGCCGGCGGCTTATATAAAAAGGATTAATAATAAAAATATAAAATAGCATTAATAATGATACACATAATAATGCTAATGAAAACAATAAAATGATTACTATAAAACAATAAAAATAATGGTTATTATAAGAGAAATAATAGTAATAATAATTAACAATAATAAACTAAGGAGAATAAAATAATAAAAGTAGTAACAATATGGTAATAACGATAACAATATTAACAATAACTAAAATAATAATAAAATACACAACTAACATTAATCAGAAACAAAGTCCGTGCCCTCATGTTTGCATGGTTTTTGTTGCGCCAACTTACAATTGTAATGTTAGACAATAGCGTATACAGGAATGAGTTTATTCCCTGGAAAATAAAGTCCTGTAAGTGAAGTGGAATGTTCTAAAACTATTCTTGTCTATTATCACAAGCTACACACGCTAGCCTGGAATCCCGCCCACTTCTCTTACAAGCAGGACAAAGTTCACGTACGCCACTGACTGGATTTACCCCCGTAATTTCTGCAACTGTTTTAACACACGAAGGGTTATCTACTTACCCCAATGCCGGCTGGAGTGGGCCACCTGATATAATAAGTTAATATGAACATTTTGTTTTAATTTTTTTAATCTGGATACGATGGATGAAAGCTGATAATACATTTTCGAAAGATTTGGCGGGAATTGACATTCTAAACTAAAACATCAAAAGATTTTTACTTTCTCTACTACATATACTAAGCAGGGGAAGTATTGTCTTCGGCCCAAAATTTTGATGTCGACATTTCACCAGAAATACATGTTTTGAAGCCTCTTGAATCCACAATGAGCAGTTTTAAAAAAAGGCGCGCGCGTTTGTGTGTGTGTGTGTGTGTGTGTGTGTGTGTGTGTGTGTGTGTGTGTGTGTGTGTGTGTGTGAACAACATGATTCAAAAAGGAAAAGTCGGTTAAAAACCAAGGGTAGTACTTAAGTTTAATATCTTTCAAAGATGCGACAGGAAGATTTTCAAGAAAATTCCTCCACTCTACCCATTACATGGAATTTTTTCGAACATTTTGATTTTCTCAAAAACGGCTCTAATGACTTTTATTAAAGTGTATATTTTGAATTTTCTGCCTATAGCCTATGTGCATAATCCTCTTCTCTTGATGACCTTTGCATAGCTGGTAAACCGTAAGGGATAGACCAAATCTTACTATACAAAAATGTAGATCTTGTTAAAATACACGTTATATCCAAAAGCATTTTCTTTTCTTTTTGGCGGAGTGAACCATTTCGGAAATATTGTTGGTTATTTGTGTGATTTTTTTTTTCCTCAAACGTGAGGTGGTTATTCCTGTTTTACCTTTTGGCTATACAAAGAGAATGAACTTTCAAAGCTTTAAGAGATTCGACTGTTGTTCCCATATCCCCCTTGCACCTAGAGGAAATAAGCAATTAGAATTTCTGCAAATCTTTATCTAGACTAATATGAAGAGCCGCTGTGGCGCAAGAACGCAGGTTGTGAATGAGACCTTTAGATACAAGTGCAATGTTAAGGATGCTGCGAAACCGCGACGGGAATCTGCACAAGATATCTACAGCGTGGCGGTTAGGGTTATTAATAATCTGTGAGCGATGCTATCGTAAGTGTTCCGCTGGGGAAAGGAAACTCAATTTCCTGCGGAATATTCAAGTGGAGCAAGGTCTGTGGGAACTGGAACTAAACTGCAAGTAACTTAGCTTCTTTTTACACTTTAATTACAAAATTAATTTTAAATAAAACGACTAGTCATCAAAGGACATTTTTACTTCCTCTACTAAGAACATTGACCCAAAAATTCGATGTTGACATTTCACCGGAAATACATGTTCTAAGGCCCCCTGAAAAAAAAAAAAAAAAAGAGCAATTTTAGAAAAAGGTCTGCACTCGTGCGCGCGCGTCTGTGTATGCCTGAACAGCATAACTCAAAAACGGAAAGTCGATTAAAAGTCAAAGTTGGTATCTACTTAAGTTTAATATTGTGATGATAGGTAATTGTAAATTTTTATTACAGATAAATTTATTGAATTGAAATATTGATTTGTTAAGCTGCACTTCCCGACCTCTACACGAATATTTCTAAATTGTAAATAAGTTGAGAACTTTGTTTTCTTTTTCTTTTTTTTTCTCCTCTCTCTCTCTCTCTCTCTCTCTCTCTCTCTCTATCTCTCTCTCTCTCTCTCTCTCATCGTAGTATCAGATTTAGGGTTTGATTTCTCTAACTGTAACTTGCCCCCAAGTTTTCAGTCATTAACACAGAAAACCCCCCTTCTGGGTGTCCCTTCCCATGTGATTTTGAGAATG
This sequence comes from Tenodera sinensis, assembly GCA_030765045.1. NCBI lineage: Eukaryota > Metazoa > Arthropoda > Insecta > Mantodea > Mantidae > Tenodera > Tenodera sinensis. The sequence continues at coordinate 160,300,725 of CM060967.1, read as the reverse complement.
CCAAGTCACGTGACAATATCTTTCAAGGATGAGACACGAAGATTTTAAGAAAATTCCTAAACCACCTTTTACATGGAAAATTTTGATTAAAATACCAGCCATATGTTTAAGATATTTTTATGGCAAATGAAATGCATATTCTTGATTTTCTGGCTGTAGCCTGTACATTCCTATTTACTCTTGTGACTTTTGCATAACTGGTAAGCCGGAAGAGATAGACAAAATCTTACTGTACAAAATATGTATATCGTTAAAACATACAATTTACATTTAACGTAATTCTTTGTGGAGGGAACCATTGCTTGTTAATTGTCTGAATTTTCTCGAATGGGAGATCGTTATTCATGTTTTTATATCTTGGCCATGCAAAGAAAATGTAATTTCAAAGCCTTTGCAAAAAAACCTACTGTATTCTCATATTCCCCTTCGACCTATAGGAAAATTAGCCATAAGATAATTTCTGTAAATGTTTATCTCGATTAACATTGGACAGATAGAGGAATAAGCGTTTGTAAGAATGCTTTGTACAAGAGCAGAAAAAATCATGTGCATGCTCTAAGAAGACAAACCTTGCTACAAGTGTTGGGGGTGTCGGTTGGGCGCAGAGCATGCCCCACGTTGTTATATAGCCTACATTGTCGGCGTAACTATTAAGGTTGACAGTGACCTACACTGATTAACAATGTATATAGATTGTAGATTGCCCTTCCTGCCCAGATCAAGCAGGATCTCAGGGTGTGAGTGGGTTTTGCGAAAGAATGACACTGGTTTCGAATTTTAACAAATTTTAATGATGTATCACTTAAACACTGTTGCAAAGATATATGCCGAACAATATGTGAAATTGTGGAACTATAGCTCAGCAATCGTCACTAAAAATATATTAAAACTTTTATAAATACTTCTGTTTATTCGTTGCACTTTACAAACTTAAAACTTCTCGTTTTATTCGCATCCATCACTGTCGACACACAAGCGAACAGTGACGCTAGAATCAGAATAGTTTACTCGTTTTTTCCTTATACTTGCTGGTATTTGTTTCCTTTATCTGTTTGTTCTCCCATTCCTTTAGTTTTCTGGCCACCTTTTACCTTTGTCCCTTGTCACTCGTGCCATCCTTCTCCATTTTGTGTGTGACTGATATTCTCCTTCCTTTTTCACCCTGCGTTTTTTATTACCTGCTCCGTTCTCGACACCCCTCACCCTTTTATATCAATCTTTCCAGATATGCTGACCCTATTATTTCCACCCCCTTTTCTAACCCTTTGCAAAAGATTTCCCTCTCTTTATCCCTCCATCTATATGCTCGGAATTCCTTATCTGATTCTATTCTTTTCTCTACGCTTTTTATATTAAAGCTTGTTTTTAATGGGAAGTAACAACTGGTAAAACATTATTCATAACTTCAAAAATCTGCGAAGCATGCACTTAAGTTGTTAAATAACTATCTATCGCACTATTCTGATTTGCTAATAACCTATCCTTTCAAGTATTATATCTATTTCTATATATTTACTCCATATTTCTCTCATATCCTGTTACCACTTCTTTATCATATTTTGATAACAGAATTTTGAAACACTCGGTGGGTTGTACGCCGCTTTTAACCACAGTCGTGTTAGTTAAGAACTGAATTATGATACATTTTAGAGATTTTAAAAGTATAATATTCTATTACACGAAAGAATGGCAGCTTATTAGCCCAAACCTAATCTCCAGAGTAGACGTTGTGCAGCATTTTGGCCTCCTGCCAATATAAATATTTAGATTTAAATTGGATTGCACTCTGTGAGTTCAGTCTGGGCGACAAGCTTCAAAATTCCTGTAGTCAGACTTCTATCTTATGACAATAGAAGACTATTGTGCATTCTAGTATACTTCTCATGAATTTCATTTCGGCGACCTGCACTTTTGATTTATCTTTTTGTGTCATTGTTCTGGCTCCACTTCCATAAATTATACGTATTGAAATTTTTCATCCCTGTATCTTTTCGTATTTTGTTTTTTAAGAATCTATGGTTTGTAATAAAAATTTCGAAAACTATTAGGTTTTTTATCCAGATCTATATATCTGTCATATGAAAGATAACATCCTAGATACCTTAAGTATTTAATCTGTTCTATGATTATTTCATTGTTTGTTGTTGTAGTGTTTAACGCCCACTTTTACTACTACGGCACCGCAGGTGGTGACACTGATGACACATGGAATGAAGATGGAGCACCAGTGGAATGAGATGGCGGGGGAAACCGGAGCACCCAGAGAAAACCCGCCCTGACGCCGCTTCGTCCACCACGAATACCACATGCGGGTCCCTGGGATCGAACCGGGCCGCCTAGGTGGTAGGCGAGCGCGCTAACCGCTCGGCCACGGCGCCGCCGTAATTTCATTAATTACTATTTTACTCCTTACTGTTTATTTCGCTTTAAATGTAATTTTTTAGTGGTATCCATTTGTATTTTCCAGATTTCTTTGCTAAGGTCGTCTTATTTTGATTCAATCCATTTCCGAGGCAAATATGGGCACTACAAGTAACTTTATTTTACGTGGGTAGGTGGGTTACTGGCCCTCTCTTGACTTCTCGTTTTGAAGTCCCCCCCTCCCCCCCTCTCCATGTCTCTCTTTAAGGTTCATTTCCTAACCCAAGGTAAGAGACGTAACCTACCACTGTGCACTCCGCCGAAAGCCCTTGGCAGACAGTGGGAGACCACTTATCCTGGTGGTTGATATAAATAGACGGCAATATGGGGTACCATACTAAAGCCAACTTTGACTTTCTAAGGAAAGAACTGGCTGAATTTCATTGTGGATTTGGAAAAGCCAGATTAGTAAGGTATTTGAAGGCTAGGGCAATGAAATACCAATGAACATAGTTACCAAATGCAGCTCGATGCAAACATCTTTCCCTTATACCTATGTGACGTGGAAGCATCTTTTCCGTCGTAAAACAAAGCAGTACTGGCAGCTGAACAGGTTTTGCAAGTAGATAACCAAGGAATAAGTTCCTACCTAACGTTGCGTATTCTAACCAGCCATTCTAAGTTCAGCCAGAAAACCACTGATTTATTTTACTCTCTCAATACAAGGGTTTCATGATGCCGAGACAAACTGAAGTCATTGTTATTTATTATGTTTCATTTGCTGCCATGTTGTTAAATATTTTGATCTACAAATCTAGTGTTTGGTTTCAAAATAACACGATTTTGGGACAATTGTATGTTGAAAATAAAATTCCTATTTCAAACCTCGAATTCTTCTAGTTCTTTAATGTGTTACAAAGATATATGTATTTTTTTCTTATTGTGCTTCTCTCTGACATTAATAGAAAAAAAAACTGAGTGTTGCACTCACATGACTTTCTCTACTTTGTACTCACTATTCTTACAAACTGTTATTCCTATATCTTCTTCATGTTATTGGAGATAAACATTTGCAGAAATTATCTTATTACTTATTTTCTTGTAGGTGCAAGGGGAATATTAGAATACAGTAGGCTTTTAGTGATAGTCAATTTTTTTTTAAAGTTGGTCGCTATATCAGGTTTTGAAATTCCGTTCTCTTTGCACGGCCAAGAGATAAAAAAGTTGAAGTATTGCACTTGAATTTTATTGTAAAAAAGCGTGGGATGCTATTTAGATATTTTTGTCAGATCTTTACTTTTATAAATAGCTACCAATGAACTATTTATAACATTGATGACAGACACCCCACGCTTTGTTATAATAAAATCTATTATTTTGTTAATATAAATGAATTTTTATTTTAAATATTTTACAAAATATTGAAATATAATGAACTAGTTGTCTTTATATCGCTGTAGAACAAACTCTTCATACTTAAAAATTATTTTCCACTTTTTAGTTCGCTTTGTTATAAAAGCGTGTCGTTTTTAGTTTTTTAAAACTATTATTTATTTTTAATTTTTAGTCTCAAATTTTTCTATACAAGTATGTTTCAACATTTTAAATTTGAAATGTAATTCCCTTGTGCAACGATTTCTAAACTACCAGCTGTTGTGGGTGTCTTGGCCCTGTGTGAACTCCAGTCCGCCATATTTCCCCTGGGTCTCGTGTTCCTTCCAGGCCCTCTCTCTGGGCAGCTACGTCATCCAATATATAGGTAATGTATTTATTTAATTAAGAAAATAATTAAATTCAGGGTACAGGTAGAAGAGTGCCTTAGCGACATCTAAGGTATCATAATTGTACTATTTTCTATAAATTTATCCTAGTCATTCTTTATTCTGATGAACCTGGTCAGGACATCGAGACAAAGTCGTGATATTGTTGCATTCTCATCGGTTCTTAAGATGTGTGAGGATTTTCAAATCAATCAGACATCTCTAAGTTGGTGAAAATTACCTCAAAAGATTGTTATATTGATAAATTTATGCATTTTTTTTTATCCTGATGATTTTGGTCAGGACATTAGGACAACGCCATGATAGTATTATATTACCATTGGTCCTTGACATGTGTGCAAATTTTCAAAGTCAATCACGTAACTCTAAGTGATTCCGTTCGTCCATCCGTCCATAGACACCCACACAGACATACATACATACATACATACATACATACATACATACATACATACATACATACATACATACATACATACATACATACATACATACATACATACATACATACATACATACATACATACATACATACATACATACATACATACATACATACATACATACATACATACATACATACATACATACATACATACATACATACATACATACATACATACATACATACATACATACATACATACATACATACATACATACATACATACATACATACATACATACATACATACATACATACATACATACATACATACATACATACATACATACATACATACATACATACATACATACATACATACATACATACATACATACATACATACATACATACATACATACATACATACATACATACATACATACATACATACATACATACATACATACATACATACATACATACATACATACATACATACATACATACATACATACATACATACATACATACATACATACATACATACATACATACATACATACATACATACATACATACATACATACATACATACATACATACATACATACATACATACATACATACATACATACATACATACATACATACATACATACATACATACATACATACATACATACATACATACATACATACATACATACATACATACATACATACATACATACATACATACATACATACATACATACATACATACATACATACATACATACATACATACATACATACATACATACATACATACATACATACATACATACATACATACATACATACATACATACATACATACATACATACATACATACATACATACATACATACATACATACATACATACATACATACATACATACATACATACATACATACATACATACATACATACATACATACATACATACATACATACATACATACATACATACATACATACATACATACATACATACATACATACATACATACATACATACATACATACATACAGGTGAAGCTAATATAAAGCGTGTAAAGCCTGTTATTAATTATGTTGAAATGTAACAAAAATAATTATTAGATAATAAAAGAACTGAACATTTACAAATATTAAAATTGTTGAAAATTTTGATTTAAATGAGAAAAGCCAATAGATGAAGATTTACGTGGAACATTTTAAAGCAGTTACGATTTTCTCAAAAATGGCTGTAATGATTTTAAATAAAATGCAATATGTTTAAGATACTTTCATTAAGAATATGTGCCTATAGTGTGAATTTTCTGGGAATGTCCTGAGAATTCCTCTTCATTCTCGATGACTTTTGCATACTCATAAATTATAGACAAAATCTTACAACACAAGAAAGATGTAGATGTCGTTAAAATACATAATTTATGCCAAATGCATTTTTTGTGTAGTGAACCATTTCCGAGATATTCCTTATTGTGTGTTTGAATTTTCCAATACTTATACTTTGCTATAATGGGAAGTCCTTATTCGTGTTTTAATGTACTGGTCAGACAAACGGAACAAAATTCAATGTCATCAGCTCTTAAAAGTTTTGAATCGCTTAACACTGCCAGAATATTTTGTACACGAGTGAGTAGAAAATGTCATGTGAGTGCCCACATCAGATTATTTTAAATAATATTTGCAAACGTGTCCCTTTGTAAACAAATATAAATTCATGAAATATCTATAAACATGCAAATTGTTACCTTTATAGTCGCGCCCGAAGATAGTTATTTGCATGTGGTTACTAAAGGGGAAATAAACGTTTAGGGGGAGAACCCCTTATCCCAGCCAGAGATCTACACAGCAGCTTTGGAGGACACGAAGGAAATGTTAGGCAAAGCCTTCGAAGATATCTTCATTCGACATGAGCAGCTCTAATAGTTGTAATCCCTGGATTTATTTATAAACAGTTTATATTATCCACCACAAGGATTGCAGATTTTAGTGGAAAGTACCTGGGCGACTCGGCGTTTTTCGCCTCTGTTTTTGTGAAATCTTGTTTTTTGTGGGAGAAGATACTTATTTAGATAAACCAGAAAGGTAAAACGCTAACTAAATAAAACTACTTGTCGCAATTGTTAAGAGTAATGTCCGAGATACAAGAGATGTAGAAATACATAAAAATATTTCATAAACACCATCATTTCAGCTGTAAAACGTGTACTGCTGAAAGCAGCTCTCCTCCATAGATATCCACCCAGTTTGAGGTTTTCGTCGAGCATTTGTTCCATTATGGAGTTCAGTTCTTTGCTGCTGTGATTGACTCCAGGACGTTAACACGTTGGCCAAGGTCCTTCATACTTCCGTCGAGTTCTTCCATGGCTTCCTTAACCCCGCCAGTTGCTCGTTAGTATTCTCCGATAGACCTGTCTTCATATTGGAATTCCCGTCTTCATCTTTTCCGTTTCGGAGTTTACATTTTCAATTTGGCTTCCATTTTTGTTCCCATATTTTCTATTCCGTAGTTTACATTTTTCCAATTCGGTTTTCATATTTGTTTCCTCTGCCGCATTCCGGAATTCATTTCATTTCCCATTATGTCCATGTTGGCTAAAATTTGTTTCAACTGTTCCATATCGTGCTTTTCGTCGCACTCCGGACACCAATTGTGATTACTTTACTTTTTTAACTATTTCTTTATTTTTTATTAAAACACCGGAGCGACACTAAGCAAAAGCAATTTTGAAGAATAACAAATACTACAGGAAGAAAAAATGGTTGATAAAGCCATGTGAATGTACTACGCATTTATGTTTCAATCATATAGAAAATTGTATGAATTGTTCGTAATTGTTCGTCGAAGCGGGAGTAGTGAAAGAAATGTGATTGTGTTTTACTAAAGAAAAATGAGTAGAAAAACCATGTGAATGTAATACATTGCGTGGTAAAATGGATTGCATAAAAACCTTCGCCATGAAAAAAATTACATGTGTCACTTTTCATGGCGATCGGTCAACCTGTTTTGGAATTTAATCACTCTTCAACATAAGATATGTATGGGCCTTGGTATGTATGAACTTGATAAGCCATAGGGAATAACATGTGAATTATTACGTAAAACAAAAGTGAGTAGAGAAAGTAGTATGAATGTAATACGTTGTATTTGTTTCAAACATATAGCAAATTGTATGAATTATATGTTGAAGGGCGAATAGCGAAAGAAGACTGATTGTATCTCGTAAAGGAAGAATTAGTAGAGGAAATCGTGTGAATGTAATACGCTGCATTTATATTTCAATCCTAGAATATTATATGAATTGTATGTTGAAGGGAAAACACAGGATACATGAATGCGCTACGTAAAACAAAAGTGAGTAGAAAACCATTTGAAAGCAATATATTGTGTAGTAAAATTTTATTGTTACTGTAACAAATGAGGAAAACGCCAGTTACTGCTATTCACACTTTATTGCCTTTTAGTCAGTTAGCGTAGTGCTAACGTTACACTCAGATTACTTTTGTACAAGCTCATAGCAACAGAACAACTGCCGAATCACAAATAAGAACTGTCAGATTGAACTGCTCTTCGGCACGACTCCTCAACGCTTCGCATACGTCTTTTTTTCCTTCCTGACCGGTGCTTGGCAGAGACATATATAGGTCCTTAGAAAGAGGGAAAGTTCTGGAGGTAGAATATTCGGGAGTGCCTGTGGCGGAACGGTCCAGAAACCGCACCGCCATGTAATAGCTATTGTCTCGTACGCTCCTATTGTTGTCGGCAGCAGGTCGTTAGGCCAGGCAGGCGACTGGCTGGATCCCCCCTCCCCAGTGTAGGCAATCAGATGCGGCGGGCGCGGTGACATTACCATAAAAACTCTCCATGAAACAATACATATACGTGCCGAATTTCGCGGTGATCGGTTAAGCGGTTCTCGAGATTAACAGTTAGATATATACAAACATTCAAGTTTATAGATAATATGAATTGTTTGTAGAAGAGTGAGTGGAGAAAGACATGTGAAGGTCTTACCTAAAAGTGAGTAGAGTAAACACTGTGAATGTAACATTCAGCATTTCTATATCAAACATGCACAAAATTGTATGACTTATAACTAGAAGAGTAAGTAGAGAAACAGTTATGAGTGTGTTACCCAAAAGCAAGTAGAGAAAACAGTATGAATATAATACAGAGCATTTCTATTTCAAACATGCATAAAATTGTATAACTTCTTTGTAGAAGAGTGAATAGAGAAAGAGATGTGAACGTGTTACCTAATAGCGAAAGCAAAAAACAGTGTGAATGTAATAGCACTTCTGTTTCAAACATACAGAACATGGTTTGACTTATTCTAAAAGTGGGGATAAAAGTGTTTTCGGTGCAAAATCACGCATTTTATGGAAAATTTTTTATAGAAGACTGAGTAGAGAAAGAGATGTGAATGTGCCACCTAAAAGTAAGTAGAGAAACCACTGTGAAAGTAATATGCAACATCTCTATTTCAAACATACAGAAAATTGTATGACTTATTTGTAGAAGAGTGAGTAGAGAAAGAGATGTGAATGTGTTACCTAATAGTGAGTGGAGAAAACAGTGTGAATGTAATAGCATTTCTATTTAAAACATACAGAACATGGTATGACTAATTTTAAAAGTGGGGATAAAATGTTTTTGGTGCAAAATCATGTTTTTTATGGAAAATTGTTTATAGAAGAGTGAGTAGAGAAAGAGATGTGAATGTGTTACCTAAAAGTGAGTAGAGAAAACACTGTGAATGTAATATGCATGTATACAAAAATTTAACCAAATCTCTAGAGCCGTTTCTGAAATACCGGGAATATATATACAAGAATTGCACTGTAGAAGCGGGAATAAAAAAACGTTATTTTTTATGTAAAATCGCGTTTTTTCGGGAATTACACCTATAGAGATGAACTTAAAAAGCAAAACCCTATCTGAATACAAAATTTGATCAAAATCGTTAGAGCCGTTTCCAAGTAGCGCGGAATATATATATTTATATACAAGAATTGCTCGTTTGAATATATAAGATAAGATAAAAGTTGGTATTTAAGTTTATTATCTTTCAAGGACGCGAAACGAAGATTTTCAACAAAATTTCTCCACCCTAAATTACCGTTTACATGGAAAAGTTTTCGGAAATTTTTATTTTCTTGAAAATGACTAACGATTTTGATTTAAATTTCATATGTTTAAGATATTTTTATGGTAAATGAAATTTGTATCTTGAATTTTCTGGCTATAGCCCATGTAGTCATATTTACTCTGGACAACTTTTGCATAACTTGTAAACCGTAAGAGATAGGTCAAATCTTACTATATAAAAATGCAGATCTTACTAAAACACCCAATTTGTGTCCTTTTGAGTGCACGGAACCATTTTGGAGATATTTCTTGTTATTTCTGTGAGTTTTGGAGAACTTATACTTCTGTCAAACAGAACATCGTTTAAGGGAGACTGGGAGTGAAATTTTGGTCAAAATTGTCAACAAATTGAAATTTGGTTTTTGTACCTTAAAATGTTCCTGGAACACGTGTGCATTTGGATCAGCTAACATTTTTCATATCCCCCACTCCATGTGGTTATTACGGCCCAGCGCTCTTCCCTTAACGTACACAGGATGCTCCTATATAAAAGCCTGTTTTTCTCAAAACTACATTTCTGCACATTCCAAAAGAAGGTCGCACCTGAATTTTGCTTCAAATTCAATGAAAATTTCCAAAAGTATTCATAAATAGCAGTTAAACAAAACTATGATTCAATATTGATGTTATCATTAACATGAATTCCAAAAACATTTTTTTTTGTATGAAAAAAAAATCAATAATTTTTAAGATTAAATTTTCTTTGTTATTAAAAAAATATGTACAGCATAATCACCAAACGTATTTGAAATATTTCTTCATACAATTGTTACCCATGTTTTAGAGTATTAGTTCTGCCAATATAAATGAATTTTGAAAAGTCAATAGACACGAGCTCTATTTTGAAAATGAGCCTATTAAATGCATAAAATAATTTATATATCCTAAACGAATTATCCAATTTTAATGAAATTTGGTGTACCTCCTATTCTCGTATAAGTACAAACACAGTAAAAAGTTCAGAAAAAATCTATTAAGAAATGTGGAACTTTCAAATTTCACTCCCAGTGTCCCTTATACTTAACTTAAATTGAAAATTAGCGTTTATAACAAGAAAGAAAACCTTAATCTACAGTTTAAACCTTACTGGGAGTTTAACCCTTGTTTATAATACCGAGCCTTAGACAGAAAAATCAATGTAGGTTGTGAATCTTCAAGAATGCATAGATCTCATGGGTTTTGCCAAGAGTTTAGAGTCCTATTATATAGCGGAGAACAGTAAAAAAGGGGTGAAAGCTCGAAGCAACAGCATTTGAATACGCAATGTTAGAACCGGCCCTTTAGATCTTACTTTTGCCCAAGAAGTACGAGAGAACGTAAAGGCAGTGTGACTGAAAATCAATGAAAAATGGCAGGAAGTCTTGAAGAAGAGTTTATCGATTGGAACGTTTGGAAGTAGGCTAAACTCAAGAGGATATTGTTGTTTTCTCCATGGCTGAGCATTATAATTATCCAACCTTTGATCCCAGCGATTCAAGTCTGAAAATAATCAGGCTCTTGCTGCTTTCCATCATGTTTCGTGGTCCTCCCCACCTTAAATCTTGCCCCTTGACCATCCATTTCAACAATCAACAAATGAACGCAGCAACGAAAATAGAACATAGTTTGAATAGTGTGAGGAGTTCGTTAATTCAGAAGAGTGAGATAATGAATGTTATGATATAGTTTTGAACACAGTTTGGGAACACAGTGGTTAATATAGACAGTAGATCTATTTATGATATGATGAGTTGGCATGGGCTGACGTTCTTTTCTTTAATCCAGGAAATAGAACATCCTTCAGACGTTTCTCGACAGAACAGTCCTGTGTTGCAAGGTTATGACGAATTAGAATTTGTGCTAACAAAAGAGACCAGTGTTTTTGTTGTTCAGTTTTAGAAAAGAAATAAAGTGACAGTCAATTGTCACAATACTTACACCTATGTGCAGAAGAGTTTTCCAGGCAGTACCTAATCATCTTTTGTCTTTTATAAATAAAACAAAGTTTACTTTATTTCTCCCCATAATCACCTCCGTTATTTAAGTATTTGTCATATATTTCCTCTACCTACAGAAGTTTAGTCAGTGCCGCCAGCTATGTACGGACATAATTTCGCCAAGCAAATAACGAGAAATATTTAGCAAAAAAATGAAGGCATCTAGGCTTGCTGGACTGTTTACACGATTTTGTCCTTCGCTTGATTCCTGAAATCATGTCTTGAGTGACGAATATCCGATTCGAGTTTCGCCATGCACATTTGTTCGTCCATGACATTTAACGCCACTTCTCATATTACTTTTGTATAATCATACAGTCCCCTCAGTTGACGAAAAGGTCCGCAAGTTTCAATTTCCAGCATCCAAAAGTGGAATAACACCTCTCACTGGTACTATATCACCCTATTTATTTTGATCAATCACAGGATGCACAATAACAACTTTTTTTAACTGGCACTCATGCAAATTTGAGAAGATATGTCGAGAAAACCGTTCGACTTTGAATACAATTCCGATAGCGAGCTGTGCAGTGGGATTATCCATACGGTCTCTGCCTCTTGGATTACTCTCGTACAAGGTCCGGCACAATGGATAGTAGGATATAAACAGAACATAACCTCGAAATGAATTGACAAATTTATTGAAACACACGCTGAATACACAGAAGGAAATATGCCATTTTGTCACAACATACAGCATTACTTGGTTTTCAATATCACATCAGGTACATTGTCATCATCAGGTTCATTGCATTCCTCAAGGCGGCAACGAAGGAACCTTCACCTGATTCGTATATTCAATGGGATGTCCTTCAGGACTGCACGTACCCTCCTCTGGAGCAGGGGCGTAGCGTCAATGGATGTAAGAGATGTATTACATACCCTGCAATTTTCCTCAAGCTGATTGCAAACTGGTGTTCATTGTAATTTTGTCATAACATTACAAATCAAGTTTTCCTAAAATAAGAATACTTCCTCATTTTGTATGGGGTGTATGTCTTTTAGGAAAACAGGCACTTGTTTTCATGGTCACAATGAGGATGAAGGATCTTAAAACAGAGGCAATTACACTGAATATTAAACTGAATTCGCAATATACAACATCTCTCTGAAAGAGCACTTCGGAAAGTCGACTGTTTTTCGTGCAAATTCACCTGAATAAAATAATTTCAAATGTGAATGCCGTCATCATGAAAGGAATTGCCGATGCCTTCTTTGTTCCATTGATATAGATTAATAGTGAAAAATAATAAATTTGACGAAAGCGTTGAAATGTTTATTTGCTTTAATGATGTAAATTCTGATTCTAAAGCAGATTCTGTCTTAAATCATGCTGGTAGTATTATCGGACATTTGTTTAAGACAATTGTAAAGGATAAAAACTTCGAAGGGAAATAATTTTAAGATTGGGTCATATTTTAACGAATTTTACATTATTCGTTGGGTTACATATCCTAATCTGGTAGTCAGGCCACGCCACTGTAACTGGGCGTGATCATGCCAAGGGTAGGTACTTCATAACTTGAATTTCAAACCGAGTGTTTTATTTTGGAGGAAATCATGGTTTTTATCTGCTAAAAGGATTCTTTAAAATAATGCGAGATTTTGATTCAGAAGAATCCCTGTTTAGATTGTAACACTGATGTTCGCATTTTCCTTTCTGACGCGACCACACTTAAACCTTCCTGCACCTCTGTGTTGTTAGTAAAGACAATGGAGACTGCCTTTTGTTTGCAAACTGTTTCGCAAGATTTGTAATTTGCATAGCTGAAAAAAACGATACTTTGACAAGTATTTATATACTCTGTATTATATGCGTACAAAAGCACGAATACTTATAACTAGTTTATGATAATAGCATAAATCAATTATTATGCTACCACTACTTTCTAAATTAGGGCCCAAAACATTACACAGTCAGAGTAGCGAAATTGTTTCAAATGTATGGGCATACATGAAGAAAAAGGCTAAAAGCAAAGAACTGCTGACATCAGAAGAGTTTTTCAAAAAACTTCGAGAAGTTCAAAAACGCGTATCAAATGCCACAAGAGCGTCAGAAAACGCAGTGAAAACAATTGTTCAAGAACGCAAACAAGAAAATCAGAACACATCTTTTGGAATTGTAGGCAAAAAAGAAAAACAGAAAAATAAAAATAAATCTGATGTGTTGCACTCACATGACTTTCTCTACTCTTGTACTAGCCATTCTTACAAACTCTTATTCCTATATCTTCTTCGTATTAGTTGAGATAAACATTCGTACAAATTATCTTACTGCTTTTGTCCTTGTAGGTGCAAGGGAGATATTAGAGTACGGCTTTGTGCGACAGTCAAATCTTTTTGACCTTTGAGATTCCGTTCTCTTTGCACGATTAACATATAAAAAATGAAAAGCGTTGTTGCATTTCGCTAAAGTTGAGTTTTCCGAAACTCACACACATAACAAGGAATTTTCCGAAATGGTTCACCCTACAAGAAAATTCATTGAGACATAAATGGTGTATTTTAGCAAGATCTACATTTTTTGTATAGTATGATTTCGTCTATCTCTAACGGTTTACCAGTTATGCAAAAGTCGTCCAGAGTAAATACGACTACAGGAGCTATAGCCAGAAAATTCAAGATATACATTTCATTTGTCATCAAAATATCTCAAACATATGACATTTTAATCAAAATCGTTAGAGCCATTTTCAAGAAAATCAAAATTTTCGAAACATCTTCCATGTAAAGGGTAGTTTAAGGTGGGGCTATTTTCTTCAAAATCTTCGTGTCGTATCCTTGAATGACAATAAACTTAAATACCAACTTTGGTTTTTAACCGACTTTTCGTTTTTGAGTTATGCTGTCCACAGACTGACAGACACACAGGCACACACACGGACCTTTTTCTAAAAATGCTTTTTTTTTATTGAGGGGGCTTCAAAACATATATTTCTGGTGAAATCTCAACATCGAATTTTTGGGTGGAACAGAATACTTTCCCTACTTACCAGTAGAGAAAGTAAAGATGAATTGACAGAAGTATAATTTCTCCAAAACTCACATAAATAACAAGGCATATTTCCTAAATGGTTCACTCTATAAAAAAGTTTATTTAGACATAAATTGTGTACTTTAGCAAGATCTACATTTTTCTATAGTAAGATTTGGTCTATCTCTTACGGTTTACCAGTTATGCAAAAGTCATCCAGAGTAAATACGACTACAGGAGCTATAGCCAGAAAATTCAAGATATACATTTCATTTGGCATAAAGTATCTCAAACATATGGTATTTTAATAAAAATTGTTAGTCATTTTCAATAAAATCAAAATTTTCGAAACATTTTCAGTGTAAAGGGTAGGTTAGGGTGAAGACATTTTCTTCAAAATCTTCGTGTCGTATCCTTGAAAGACATT
This sequence comes from Tenodera sinensis, assembly GCA_030765045.1. NCBI lineage: Eukaryota > Metazoa > Arthropoda > Insecta > Mantodea > Mantidae > Tenodera > Tenodera sinensis. The sequence continues at coordinate 160,285,653 of CM060967.1, read as the reverse complement.
AAAATAATTCCATCAACATCACTTTAGTCAAACTCCACATAAATAAATGATTCAAAGAAGACACTTTTGAAGAGCTCAGACAAAGTTCCAACAAAAAGTGGTCCAGCCTCATGACAGAGAAACATCAGATACCAGCAGTTCACCTCCATAGGCTAAACGTTACTGCCATGTGTCTTATGTGGGGAAGGAGATTCAGTTATGGACTGTGAACAAGTTTTAAGCAATGTTGGAAACAAAATGAACACTCTTGCAGATTTTTACTGGCAAGAAAGAAGTGTCTTGAGCATTAAATAAATAAATGTATACTTCTCACAAACTTGACGCAAAACATTATGCAATACAACATTTTGAAGTGTTAAACATGTTTTGAATTAACATTTTAGCTTTAAGGACTGCAGCATGACTTCTAGTTCTCATACAGGTTATTATCAAACAAAAGAAGCTTAAACTTTGTTTCTCGTAACAACCCAAGCATGACGGATCTATTGGCAACTCGGAAGAAAGGTTAATTAATGAACCACCACTTATGAATCACTCGTAAAGAATTTTTAGAAGAAGTTAAGAAGAATGATTGCAAACAGAACCCAAAATTGTGCAGCATAATCTAGAAAATTAGCATGCGGGAGAAGTATTCTAAATATGGGAGACGTGGCAACCCCGCAGCTATAAACATTAGCAATTGGAGAAACAAAAGAAGTTAATTTTAAAATAGAAGCCATAGCCCCAAGCTTTCAAGGGCACTTGTACTTACTGAGTACCCATTAATTGCTGATCGAAGATACTCGTAGTACTGTTTTACGCTTTGGGCTCAAGTCGAAAGTCCATGTTTAAGGTACGACTGTATTGTTCATCTGACGAGGAAACAGGTTCCAAGTAATCACACATTACAAGTTGCAAAACAATTGCTCAACTAAAGTGTAATCTTTTGTTTGAGAACTGCTTCCATTAAGAAACCTCTCAAAGCATAGCAAAGAGGTCTTACAGTGATCATAGCCTTGTCTTTTATTTTGCAGCTACTGCCATTCAGAAGGTTGCGAAATAACGCAAACAACAACTACAACAGTCAATTAGTCGTGGGAGATTCCACCATTAAGAAGGTAGCCGAATCCGAGCAAATAATTCCTATAACTCAGTTGTAGCCGTGGAGAACTATATAGCGTTTCACTCTTAGAAGACAGTATGGAGTTAAATGGGACATCTCTGTCTCTATCTAGCGCAGGCATGTCAAACGTCACTCCGAGGGTGTGAAGAGAGGGGTCTACCCCTCCTTAACTGTAGTAGCACGCACTAGTAGAACCGGTTTTCGCTTTGTTTTTCCCGTTTTCCGATTTGATCATCACGGAGGGAGGGAAAACAGGGGAAAATTTTTCACGCCTGGTGAGTGCTGTTTGACACCCCTGATCTAGCGCATACAAGTTGCCATTAGCCGCGTCCTTTTCTACCCTCGCTCTGTTGCCAGATACCTAATAGTATGGTATAAATATTCATTTGTTATAAATTTCAGGTTTGAACACATTATCCTATGCAGAATTTTTTTCTCTACCAGGTTATATCCTTTTCAGAGTCATTATACATTTCTATAGGTCCAAATTTCTTCAGAAAACGTTTTTTTCAATAGAAGTCCGATATTTGCTGTTTCTACACTCATCACGCAATAACTAACAAACTAACTGCTAGAATGCATCTATATTTTTTTCTTAGGTAGATTAAACTATAGTGCTACTACCTGCCTACTTTGAATTCTCTATGTTTACCCAGTTAAGTGTTATAATTTTTTAAATTAAATGTTTTCGGAAAATTTTATATATGTGCACTGCAAAAGTTACGCAGTGTGAAACTTTTTTGTTATTGAGTTTACATCAGGGAACCAGCGAGAACAAATGTTGAGGAAGGTTGGAGAAAGTTTTTAAAATAAACCAAAAGGCAGTAACCTCTTTCTTTTATCCAATAAGGCAAACAAAAGGTATTCATCTATTCAGCGTCAGGCCTGACACAGAAGATAGTATAAGGAGCAGCACTAGCATTAGTTCGAAAGAAGCCGTGTGTGTAACTGTGAGCTGTTATTGCGTTATTTGTTTAATATTTTTGTAAATATTTGTAGTTATGGAGGGTGAAGCTAGGAAGGGACGATATGTTGGTAAATAAAGAAGTAAGGAACGCCAAATAATTATGAATGTGTTAGATTATTTTTGAAGTAAAATGCGTGTAAGTAAGGCAGTAAAAGAAACAGCTAAGGCTATCGGGTGTTCAGAAGCAGTAGTGTGTATGATTAAAAAGGAACTAATGAAAGGACCTCTAAGAACGCCATCGAAAAAGAAAGCAAAAAGGGCGGGACTACACAAAACGCTAGGTTAACGCAATATGATTGAATAGTGCAAGGTGGAGTGCGGCGAATTGTTCATTCTTTACTGTTTGCAAATATTCCACCCACGCTGAATATAATTTTGTCACAGTTCAACAGTGATGAGACCCTACCAAATTTCTCAAGGGCCACTCTGATTTGGGGTTCGAATATGAAAGAAGGGGTAACAAGTGCATATTAATAGAAAGAGACGATATCGATATCATCAGATGGCGACATAAATATCTAAAAGACGTAAAAGGTTTAGGGACCAGGGGAAATCAATTGTTTATACAGATGAGTCATTTGTAAATTTAGGTCATACAGTAACAAAGGCATGGAGGGATACCAAAGTTAAAAGTGCCCGTCTCGTCAAGAAGCAATTGAAGGACTAAGTACAGGACACCGGCCACCTCGGAGTCGCTCGCGGAGAAAGATTCGCAACTAGTACATGTTGCAACACTGCGCTCCATTTAACGTGTACTGTCTTTTAAGGGTGAGACGCGCTTTAGAATTAAGAAGGCTGTCATGTTAGAGCAAACAAATTCTACAACCAAATACTCAATTATAGCTGTGCACCGTATATAAGAAGTTTTTCCGTTCAAAAGATTGCCAAATTCGAGCAAATAAAGACTACAGCGAAACCTCAGCGCGGTTTATCATGCTCGAGAGGACGCGAGTTCGGTTCCTGGTGCCAGCATGGGGATTTTCCCCGGTGGGAGCTCTGGTCCGGGGTGCACTCAGCCTCGTGATGCCAACTGAGACTCCATATGGAGACAATATACCTAGATATCAAATCCTTGGTGGGCCTGACAAGGAGACTGATGGAATCTAGGCATCTACCTGGGGAGCGTAGGCAGGCATCAACGCTTGGATGACTCCGTGAACCCGCCCCACCGACAAGCTAAAAAAAAATCTATTGTAGTGCACTCGCATAACTTTCTCTGTTTTCCACAAATTATTCTTAAAGACGCTTATTTCTCTACCCATTTCATATTAATCGAGATAAACTTTTGAAGAACTTATTAGTTTTCTTGAAGATACCAAGACAATATGGGGCCACAGTAGGCTTTAAGCCTTAGCCGTTTTAAAGCTAGTCGCTATGTGATGCCTTTAAAATTACATTATCTTATATGGCGAGATAATAAGCAAAACGCCATCACTAGTTACATTTGCACTGCGTGTTTTTAATATCACCAAATATATCATGATTTTGGCTAAAGGAACCCGCAATCACTGACCATTTCCATGCAAAGGATTTCCTAAGATTAAAGTTAAAGCTAGTTCGACTTTTATATGGAATTATGAAAAGTCTTGGAACTTAAATAGTAGGAACAGCATTGTAACAAATAATAAATACTAACTAAGCTTAAAATAAAACAGTCTTAAGTGTTTGGTTGAATGGTAATTCCTCGAAGTTCAATGCGCTGAGGGGCAGCTCCCAAAATATATATTTGCCTTACTACAGAATTTTACATTCATAATTGAATGTAACCAAAAATTTCAGTTTTATCTTGCGAAAACCTCATTCAAGTGTCTTGCGAGGAAAAGAGAAACGAAAAGAAAAAGAACAACGATTCCAATAATTAAAAGTACAAATTCCTCCATTAAGAACGTTGCCAAACCGAGAAATTAATAAACTCTACAACAAATACTTGTATATTTAAAAGGATCTTTTATTAAGATGGTTCCCAAATAAAGAGTACCATACTGGTGTATCTTTTTGAAGGATTTCTTCAAACCAGAGCAACCCAGCTGAATTGGCACGCGTTGTCTTTGGGGTTGCATGTCGGTTAGGAAGTTCATGCATTTGCATGTTTTTTCAAATGGGATAAAAATGTATGCTTTTACGTTATGTGCACGAATTATGGAACTTTCAGTTATTCGGACGTGATTTTATGGTGCATATAACCGTGTATTTTCTTGATTTTGATAAATGCATATTATTTCAATATTATAGCCCCTATATTGCATATTTTGATGATTTTTATGGTTTTTTATAATTTTTTTCAATCTGGACAATATTTTTTATATTGGTAGTATTGCACATGATAATGCAATTCGTTAGGTGGCGAGAACTAATGCTGAGTTATGTTGTCATGCAGTGAATCCCCTGTTTCCATCCCTTCATTATATGTATGTGCGTAGAGAATAATCAGTGCGTTATCTGAGAGGTTTATATTAACAAATATAAAGTGCAGGTCAACGTTTTGAGCAGCACGATTGCCTGCCCACCAGCAGTTGCATCGTGGTCTTCAAACGTAACAGTGTTGTGAACTGGTTGCCACCAAATTAAATTAGGCGTATAAAATGTTAAAAAGCTCTTCAAATGCCGAAAATAAAACCAACTTCGAGGGCTAGATTAATTAATTTATAGAAAGACTTTTCGGGTGACTTAATATCTACAGATAATAGGGCACTGTTCTGTGGAGCGTGTGACAAAAATATAGGGAGTGAGAAAAGATTTCAAATAGTTCAGGACATAAACACAGCAAAACATAAGGAGAATTAAATCAGAAAACTCGCAAACAAAGAACGTGTTCAAAAACAGCTAGTAGAGTTTTTATGAAGTAGGGTTACTGAATTTTCCTATGACTTGTGCCAAGCATTTTTAGCTGCTGATATTCCCTTGTTCAAAATTAATAATCCGACATTTAAAAACTTTCTTGCCAAGTACACTGGATAACATGTGCCTGAAGAAAGTACACTGCGTAAGACCTATGTAGGACATTGCTACAACGTATTGTCAAATATAGAAAATCAATTAGCGGATCAGTTTTTGTGGTTGTTGATGAAACCCGATTCTGAGCGCCGTTCTATTGTTAATATAATCGTGGGTGCTTTAAATATTGAACAAAAGTCTACTCCTTATCTTCTTAATGTGTGCGAATTGTCGGCCACTAGCAATGTAACTGTAACCCAGTTTGTGATGGACTCATTGAAATTACTATGGCTATGTGGAATCAAATACAACTGCTTGCTTTTATTTGTTACCTTATATGGTAAAATCAGGAAAAACTCTGAAAGGTATTTTTCCTAACTTAATTCATATAACTTGTTAGGCACACGCTCTTCATCGTATTTCTGAGACAACACTGGTAGATAGATTTGTGTCCAGTACAAAGAGAATTTTTGTTAAATCTTCTAAAAGAGTTAAGTTGTTTAGATCAACAGCACCTAATATCCGACTTCCTCCTGCACCAGTGTTAACTCGATAGGGAACATGGATCGATGCAGTTTTATATTATGCTGAGCACATAGAAATAGTCGAAGAGGTTGTTAATTCAGTGGACTCGAAAGATGCTTCATCAATAGAAACTGTGCAAAATATTCTGTCAGACACTGCGTTAAAGAAGGATCTTAGTTTCATATCTGCCCGTTTTTCTTTCTTACCAACAGCCATAACGGCATTGGAAGCTGTAGGATTTCCTTTGCATGAATCACTTACTGTCTGTGAAAAAACAATATGTGATCTAAGTTCGGTTCCTGGTAGCATAGGACAAAAAGTGAAAGAGAAAGTGAATTATGTAATTTCAAAAAATTCTGGTTATAAACAGATGTGCGATATTCGAGACATCCTCAAAAGAAAACCATCTGTCTCACCAAGAGACTTGACTCTCTCTCTCTCTCTCTCTCTCTCTCTCTCTCTCTCTCTCTCTCTCTGTATGTGTGTGTGTGTGAAGCAGTTAACATCATTTAAATATGCCCCGATAACATCTTGTGACGTGGAGAGAAGTTTTTACGTTACAAAAGTGTTTTCAAGACAACAGACGATGTTTTACAGTTGAAAATTTGTGCAAAGTGTTGGTTGTGAACTGCAATTTAGCAGTTAATACTAGCAGCGGGACTACTTCTGCTTCAACCTCTAAGGAATAAGGTAACTTGATTTCTTATTTATACTAACTCGTCTTGTATACTACAAAGGAACATGAATTGTTTTAATTAAATAGTGCATATTTCTTGGCATATTTTCAAGTTTTTAAGAGCATATTGGCATGCATATTTCAGTGTTTTTAGGGCATGAACTTCCGAGCCCTACTGATTATATAGCAAAATAATGAAATATGGAAGGAAAAGCCAAGTGAAAGTTTGTTTTAAAGTTCAATTTGTATTTGTAAACATACATTATGTTAGTCTTATAACTACAGGGGGGATTTGATGTTGTTTCTCAATTACCATTGCTTTATAATGTGTTTTTATGCTATACTATACATTTCCATGGATATGTTCAATATTCACGGGCCTCTGTGACTATTTGTGAGCTCGCTGAACGCAATCCAATCCAATCTGATCTAATCTACTGTTGATCGGTTTGCTACTGGCGCCCCTGATGGCCAAATACAGGAATCATCTCAACAGAAAACAACGCGTCATCATCTTCACTTGTTTTATACTCAGTAAGATGGACACCATAGCATTAAAATAGATAAGGTTATACTTAAAAAGAAGTGACTCAAAATGAGATGTAATCAATACCATTTATACTCTGTTCATCAAGAGATTAGAGGAGATATAAACAAAGCACCGGTTTGTATCACTCCGCGGCCACGTGCTTACACAATGACGCAACACGGTTACCTACCGCTACGCGTAGATATAATATGCATTTTACACTACTAAAAGGATATATTTTACTTGATCCAACTAACATGTAGCACATGGTAATTAACTGCTACTTACGTCATCTCTGTCCACAATAATATTTTTTCATTTCCTGCTCACAATCTCGAAACCAATCTCCAGAAGCAGCTTGTGGAGGGAAGTTCGTTTTAAATCTGGAAGATCGGTTCAGAGTTAACTGCCAACAGCACTTTGTTTAAGGTGGAGGTTCATTGTTAACAAAAAATTGAACTTTTCGACGGATTGCAGATCTCACACTCACAAATTCGTCGCAAACTACATCCACCATTTATCTGGCACGTGGTCGCTTTTTGCCGGGATCTTCACCAACTGATGATTTTTCTTTGCGTGTGTCGTAAATACTTGCAACTGACACACCGGTAAACTCGGATGTTAATTTCATCACGTCTTCTATAGCAAGTTCGGGATATTTCTCGCAGAACTTGTTAAACACGTTCAATATTATTGTCTTTTCAACACTTTGCAACGGTTTGCCACGCTTATGTTTTACAACACTCACTTATTCCGCCATGTTACTTTCATACTGAATAATGCGCGCGCAGATTGAATTAGGCTGGTTACAGATTCACTTAACTGCGTATTCCTACACTTTAACTATGCTTAGTACACTTAGTTCATGCTTTAGCAAACATTAAGTGACAATTCAGACCTCAGTAACAGTATTTCTTATAGGGACTATTTAGACGGCGAAAGCGTCAAGAGGGCGCGCTGTGGTCAAAACGCACGTGGCTTTGTTTACGTCTCCTCTAATCTCTAGATGAACAGAGTATACTACTGATAAAAAATTGAAGATGCCTTTGGAGTGCCCATAAACATTGCGAGCCATTTCTTCATACGCAGAGCTGAAGCAGTAGCTATTGGCCAAAATAAATGCAGGAAAACGTTATGACAAGATGACTAGTCTCAGTGTAAGTTTGGTTTTCACCCGTTTCCTTCAAAAGTCGAAAAGAATACTGGCCAAACGAACCGAAGTAAACTCCCGGGAATGTGACATAATAGCAGAAGACTTTGCATTACGGAATATTTTACATCATAATGGTTAATTCGGATGCTGTGATTTCGAAAATAATAGTTTTTGCGTATCACGTACAGATTTTGAACAGTTCTGATTTTACACAAAATTAAAAGTTCGCTACGCTAGTATTAGCATCACTGCATATTCGACTTAGAGCATGGTTGATTAATTAAAGCATACAAACATGCTAAATCACATGACGTCATATTGTGTAACTCTGTTTATTAATACAGTTAGTGTTTAACCTATCTCATAAACATGTGTCGCGTAATACATAAATAGGAACCTATTTTGAAATCCGCAGCAGTGTTGCTAACCCGTGGGATTTGTCCCATATTGTGGGACATTTTGAGAAATATTTTTCAAGAAGGGACAGAGGGACTTTTTTGCAAAAATTGAGATGAATATGGGACATTTAATACATGTTATATTGGTTTACTTTAGAAAACCTGTAACGGATGTAAATGTTTATGCTGTTGCAAGACAGGATATAAGAGAAAACTGCATTGAAAAGAACGCCTTTGATTTTCTTCTTGTTGAGCAATATACACTGATATCGTTTGTTTAGAGCTAACAATAACAAACATTGGACGCTAACACTGTGCTGTTATTTCTCGTGCAAGCAAAGATAAGATATGTGCTCTAGTCTACTAGAGGAAGATATAGTAATAAAGAGTTTGTAAGAATGGTTAGTACAAAAGTAGAGAAAGTCATGTGAGTGCAACACATCAGATTTTTTACTTTCTGTACTACGTATAGAAGGCAGAGGAAGTATTGTATTCCACCCAAAAATTCGATGTCGATATTTCACCAGAAATATATGTTTTGAGGCCCTCTAAATCCAAAAAAAAGCATTTTTAGAAATGTGTGTGCGCGCGCGCGCGTGTGTTCTTTTTTAAATCGCATGCCCCATTCCGCAGGAATACTACATGCTTGCATTTATTTGTTTATTTACATACAATTTACATTTTATATATGTATATTGTTGGTGATGTTTTATTTGAACATTTACACTTTTATTTACCTCTAATTTTTTATCTACCTTAGTCTAATTGAATACTTCTCTATTGTGTATATTTACAGTTTTTTATTTGATGTTTGTTGTTTAATGCTATGTTATTTTGTTTTACTTTATTTCTTTAACGCGCGCGCGCGTGTGTGTGTGTGTGTGTGTGTGCGCGTGTGTATTTTAAGCAGCGGCACGGCGCCTGCATGAATTGTACATAAATCATGTACATAAACAACGTTGAAACTCACACACATAACAAGGAATATCTCCGAAATGGTTCATACTATAAGAAAATTTATTGAGACATAAATTGTGTATTTTACCAAGATCTACATTTTTTGTATACTATGATTTGGTCTATCTCTAACGGTTTACCAGTTATGCAAAAGTCGTCCAGAGTAAATACGACTACAGGGGCTATAGCCAGAAAATTCAAGATATACATTTCATTTGTCATAAAAATATCTCAAATATATGACATTTTAATCAAAATCGTTAGAGCCATTTTCAAGAAAATCAAAATTTGCGAAAAATCTTCCATGTAAAGGGTAGTGTAGGGTGGGGCTATTTTCTTCAAAATCTTCGTGTCGCATCCTTGAAAGACATTAAACTTAAATACCAACTTTGGCGTTTAACCGACTTTTCGTTTTTAAGTTATGCTGTCCACAGACTGACACACAGACACAGGGACCTTTTTCTAAAAATGCTTTTTTTGGATTCAGGGGGCCTCAAAACATATATTTCCGGTGAAATCTCGACATCGAATTTTTTAGTGGAATACAATACTTCCCCTACTTACCAGTAGAGAAAGTAATAAAAAACTATAAAAGCTTCTACTCACCAACGAATAACATACACTTTATAGAGTCTAAATCGACCTAATTTTACGTTAGGACTTAATTAGACGAATTTTTTGGTAGAACTTTAATGTCTAATTAGGTTAAGTAAATACAGTAGATATATTTATATTACATTTTCAAAGGAGACCATTTGAATAAGGAAAGTATTAAATAATTATGATCTTATGAAACCTTGTGTAATATTCACATATACTATAATAACAAATTCTAAATAGGATGCCCACATTAATTTATATCATTTTACTAACTTACAGTATTGTTGAATGTAGTTGTCAAACTTGAGGTAGGCATTTGATAGCGCTGTTGTGTAGCATATATGTATTATTGTGCCTTTCATAATAGGAAGTTCTAATAATTCAGTCAGCTTTCAACGCCCAATCAATAATCGTAAGTCCTGATTTTACATTATATGTACATATCTAACCTAGTATTGCAAGGACGCTAGTAAACATTGTAGATGTACACTCAATCGCTCTGCATAGTTTAAAGCTATGGAAACATGTTTTTCTTAACGTGGGACACTTTATGCAGAAAAGGGACATTTTGAGTACTCGCATGGGACGTTTGAGCTCCAGACTTTGGCATCACTGATCCGCAGTCCAGTTTTAGACTTCTTCTCCAATGGTCTGTTTTGAAACCGTGTTTTGTTGTGAAAGAAATGGCAACCTCAAGTGGTATATAGATCTATGAGAGGCTGTGTGGACCATCGTAACAATTTCTGTTTTGTCTGTGGTTGTTATGTGATAAAGCAACATACCGCATTTCTCAAGAGTTTATATCTGGTCTATTTTAAAACGAAATTATGATATCAAGACAAGAATTTAGTTCCCAGACTTAGGAGATAAGAATTCAAATCCATTAAGTCTGTCAAAATTAAATGATTTGGTACGTGATTTGGGTCTTACCAAAGAAAAAAGTGAACTTTTAGTTTCAAGGCTGAAAGAAATCTTGTACAATCTGGAACAACTTTCTATTGGTACAGACTTCGAGAAAAAGAGTTCAACAAATATTATGTAAAAGAAGGAGAACTAGTGTATTGTTGTGATTTCTCTAACTTGATAAGTCGCCTTGGAACAGCCTACGAAGCAAAATAGTGGCGTCTGTTAAAGATTGCATATCAAATTAACGATAATGAAGCAATTTGTTAAAGATTTGGACAAAGGTGGTTGCTGTTTCCTATATCTCATTCAGAAATTCCCAATGTTGTCTGAATAAAAAGTGAAAGAAGGCATTTTTAACTCATGAAGGATGTTAATTTTAGAAATATCATGAAGGACGTAAAGGTTCAAAGCTTGGGACTCATTCAGAGAAGTTATAAACAACTTTTTGGGCAATGTTAAAGATGACCAATATGAACACATTGTTAAAACCATACTCGAAAAGTTAAAAGCTCTCGGATACAATATGAGATTAAAACGGCATTTTCTGCATTCATCAGACCACAAACACAAGTCAACTCAGCGTTCGTTTTCTGCAAAGCGGAGCAGAAACTAACATCGTAAGGTAATATTCGAAATTTCCTAGTTCACTGTTGCATCTGTAGAATTGAATGAATTCTTTGTTTGAATGATTTCAGGCATTTTAAATTGTGCTTAAAAACGAATGTTACATATTTCCATCCTGCATGGCAAAAAAAGGTACGTGGTACGAACAAATGGAAAGCAGATTTTAATTCAGCGTACCAAAATTAGGGTTACAGAGCTAAAAAATCCCGTGCTGCAGAAAAAAAAAGTTTAAATTCTCAGGCCGGTGTAATCTGAAGCCACTAAATTAGAAAAGTAATACTACGTGATGGCCTTCTTCTCCATATGGTCATTTCCCACAATCATCCCTCATAAATAAAGCAAGTAGTTGAGAAGGACTTTAAGCAATTAGTCGGTGGAAGCATTTAATTGCAACCTTCCCAAAAATAGGCACACTTGCATATCTGCTTATTACATTTTAACGTTAATCTACACCAGTAATATTCAACCTGGGGTACGCGAAGACTTCTTATGGGGTACGTAAAATTTAATGTAATTAATTTAATACTTCTTTGTGTGGTATTAAATTATTTATAAATATTATAATCTATTTTAGATATGATTATGTATAATTTGAATTAAGAATAATTCTAGGGCTAGGCCTAGGTACAGAGAGAATTGGAAAATTGTCTTCTGGGGGTGCGCGGAGTTTAAAGATTCAATACATACCACTGATCAACACCATCTCACTTAAAATCATCTCACACCGTTAACAGCCTGTTCAACTGGTACACTTTATATGTGGTAGTGTTCGTAACAATTGGGATGAACTGTAGTTACCAATGCAACAATTTCTTCTCAGATTTTGATTACTTCGGAATCTAGATTTAAATAGTTTTTAAGAAACAAAAGCCTGAGTAGAAGAAAGTAAAAATGCTTCCCTAACTGTGTAGTCTCCTTTGACTGCAATACAAAGGTCTCATAAGAGTTCCTAATTTAAAATATGATTTGAAGCGTTCCTGGCGACGAACATATTCTAGATGCTCTCGGGCTTCGAACCAGGTGTATGATGAAGAGACATCGACGTTTCGGGAGTGTGCATCTCTCCCATCTTCAGGATGAAGAATGAAAAGCAAGACAGTACATATACTGGTCCCTTCACTCTTGCTATTCATTCTTCATCCTGAAGATGGGAGAGATGCACACTCCCGAAACGTCGATGTCTGTTCATCACTACACCTGGTTCGAAGCCCGAGAGCATCTAGAATAAGTTCCTAATTTAGTTTCCCCTTACGCACCTAGAGAAAATTAATACTGCCCAACTTTAAGCGCTCAACGTACAAGAATTTACGTATTCGTTTGATAAAAAGCTAAGTAATATTCCTTTCTGTGGGTCTTGATAAGAAAAAGGAATGGAGGTCATAAACAGTGTTTAAGCTGCAAAATAAAGCAATGTCGCAAAGATGCACAAATCAAAATTTACACTTATGCGAAAGAAAATTCTGCAACTTATATTGAAGGTTAAATATAAGTAATTATTTTAGAATTATCATTTGTGTTGTTGTCTATGCTAAAACACTGTCTTAAACTGTTAGGTTATCGCGTTTGTTTGTTGTGAGTGTTAACACTACAGCTTATCTGACGATGACACCAAACAATTCTCGCACAAATAATGGAATTTCTGCAGAATACTGCATTTTGCACGTTTTTATAACTTTCCACTCTTCCACTAATTGTTTATTTCGTATGTCTATTTTCGTATCAGGTTTTGTTTCCTTGGTAGTTTCACAGGGACTACGACTTCGTTCCCTTTTCTTCTTAAAAAAAATTATTCATAACTTCTTAAAAAGCACACATACAGCTTAACCACACAGACTACAAGAGAAATGAACTCCACTAGCTGAGAGAGAAAGTGGCATATCGTTTGTTTTTGTGACAAGAAACACAACATGCTAAGCATTTTTTTTTAATTTGTTTAGAGTCGCTTCAACAATTACGTCATATCGCGACTATTCTATGTAATACAGCGGTATACAATAAACTTGTTACAATTATTTAACCAAAATCATGAAAATACAATCAACAAATCAGTACAACAAAAATATCCTTTATATTATATTTTCGCATGCAAGCCCGTACCTTTGAGAAATGATAACACCCTTCTGCAGTTGGATGGCTAAGTCTCCAGTGATGTGATGAAGCTGTCGTTGTGTAGCGTATTGCTTACATTCTGTGAGGAGATGTTTTACTGTGTTGCAGACTTCACATTGTGGTGGCTGGCCTTTGCTGAGGAGGTATGAGTGGGTTAACCTTGTATGACCAATGCGGAGACGTGAGATAATCACCTGCTCTTTCCTGCTAAGAGAATAGACAGGGGAAGAATTGGTGTCTCCTTTCCTTACCATGTGTAGTTTTTCTGGAGGCGATTGATTCCAGGCCTGTTTCCATCTTGTTTTTATTAGTCTGGAGAAGTACTTTGTAATATCACGATAAGGTACTGCTTGCTGTTCATGTGTGTCTGTTAACCGACTTGCTTCTTTAGCAGCTTTGTCCGCTTCTTAATGCCCTTAATGCTAAGCATTGTCGGTGTTTTTTGGGACACTGTATATAGAGAAAACGCATCAATTCGATTCTAGCGCTCATGGTGGCTAACTACTGGGATCATCTCAATAGAAGACAACGTATACCTTCGTTGCCATTTCTTTCGGAAAAACAAACACCTTCCTCTCATTATTTAAACATAGAAAATGGTGAATTTAACATTTTAAATTCCATCATGAACAGGAAATCATAGCAATAATTATTACTTGCAGGTGTGTATGCGGAATTACATTTACTACAACTCTGAACGTGTTTTATTTACAAATTGTAACGTGGTCTGGTCACGTAAATTTGTCGGAAAGTGAAATGGCGGATTTGGTTTGCAAAGGCGGCAACCACAGAACGCAGTATTACTGTCTCTGCGACGGAAGACTTTAGGCTTGAATTGCGAAAAGCTGGCGAGAAGAGTGTTCAGCTCTCCGCGGAAATAAGCTTACAATTAGAGCAGCGAAGGAAATTTCGATAAACCTCCTCTCGTGTATCCCGCCGCGAGGAGATGATCTTGACATTGGCCACTGTAATTTTATCTGCTCCTCTTTATCCACTGTGTTGGTCCGTCACGTGCTGCTAGAGTGTTTCCCTAGGTGTGCTAGGTAAGCGATAAACAAGCGGTGGAAAACGTTTTTAGCAATGGTAAACATGAACCTAAGGATTTAAGATTTTAGATATACTACCGTTACGACCTTCTTATAAGTTTGTTTTAATTCTGATGTTTGCCTCTTTGTTTGGTACATTTAATTTGCCTTTTTACCAATATTTTTATTTTTTATTGAAATTTATCTCTGGCTTTTGGCATGATCCTTATTATAAGGGTGCTGATGGCTGTTTAATAACAGCTTAATGCTATGGGTAACATGACGGTTCCTGCTGTATATATTTGAGGAATTGCTCTTATGATGAAGTTGAAACACCCCAGGGATCCAAATATTTCTTAAATATTCACTCTCACGAAATAGACAGACTACATGCAACAGAATTTGTTCAGTAGGAACAAAATGCGAAGCAAAACACAGTGTACCCACCTATGTTGCTACGAGGTGCGTTAGTGCAAAGCTTATTTTTACGTTGTGCACCATCATGTTAATTTAACTCTGAACTATTATGCTTTCTTTTTCATCCAATATGCCATTTTTTCAGAACATTAACCTTTTCTCTAAGCTACCAACAGTTTATAACGGCATTTAAGTTGGCAAACGAACTTATTACTGCAAACGCTACTAGTTTTCGTAGCGAGTGGTTGCCTGTCACCTTAATTTAACGTTACAATTAATCTTTATCGTGAATGGCCGTTTTTTTCAGAACATTTTTAATTGTTTCTAAGCTAGCACGTGTACCAACAGCATATAGGTATGGTGTAAGAAGAAGAAGAGGATTAGCGATCGTCTTCTTTTCTCAGAATTCAGCAACGCAATACCACTGCACTGCGGTATAACTAACCAGAGTTTATAAAACGGAGCCTGCAATTTAACTTTTGGTTTGGTTTGACAATTTTCCAGTTAAACTTCGTTTAGGTGTAATATCGGGCCTAACAGAGCTGCTTGGTTGGTTAAAATCATTCTGCTAGGAGCGCTGTAATCGCACCAGCTTCGAAAAACACCTCAAGCTTCGTAGTTGCGAGACTTGTGGATTGTGATTTAACAGTCCGCCATTCTGGCTTCCGCTGTTTCTCTATAGCGTCGACGTTATCGATCGATATGTCTCGAAGTTCGTCCAGTTCGTCCTCACCGCTGCCTGGTGGCTTGGCTACGCAGCGCTGACTAAACAGAGATAAGATAGTCGCTGGTAATTAGTCCACTGGAGGTAGCTTACTTTTAAAAATACGCGTAGTTAAAATTGATCACGTGCTTTCAGTTTGTATGATGGGAAAACAACGTTTTGGTTTTTGGGAGTGCAGTGTACCTAAGTTAAATCAAACAAAAGTCTTCCATCCCCAAAAATTGCATTTGGTCAAGGATGTTTTAAGGAATTACTTATAGGGTCTTTGTCTAAAATACAATACCACCTAGATGGCCCGGGTTCGATCCCAGGGACCCGCATGTGGTATTCGTGGTGGACGAAGCGGCGTCAGGGCGGGTTTTCTCCGGGTGCTCCGGTTTCCCCCGCCATCTCATTCCACCGGTGCTCCATCTTCATTCCACGTGTCATCAGTGTCACCGCCTGCGGTGCCGTAGTAGTAAAATCGGGCGTTAAACACTACAACTTTAAAATACAACATTAGATTCCATACAATATTTAAAGTTCATACTCAAAAAAACCAGTAGCCCTTAAGAATGTCAAAGTTGTTTTTCTTCCTTCTGCTTTTCTCCAGCCCTACCTTTTTAGATTTAAATACCCTGTAACTATAAAAAAGCTATGATGCATTTTCTGAAATGCTTATATTTATCCTATAATAGCTTAATTATTTAATTAGCAGCCTAAAATTATTTAAAACGGTTTTCACGCAACTAATAATAGATTTTTCTAAGCTAAAGGTGCTAAAATCAGTTTCTAATATTTTCCACTAATATTCATCTTCTTTGGCTTATACAATTATGCAATTTGTAGTCATTCCTTTGGTATAAGCGATTTTATTATGTTAAAATAACTAAATATTCAATAACTATAAATAGGTATAATAAATAAATGTGTATGCTTAGTATACCCTTTGCAAATGCATTATTTATAATTGTGGTATTCCATGGATGCCCCTAAAAGAGAAAGTAAACGCAAAAATGAAGGTCATTAGACGCATTTATTTTCTCCTCTGCGCTGTTATGTTTGCTACATGAAATGGGAGCCACGCTTTAGTACTTTCAGGCGAAATGACATATTTGGAGGATGCGGAAGAGCGTGCCAATTTAGAATACTCAAACTGACAATAGAAAATAAAACACAGAGAAATTAATTTACGTTTCACACAAAACAGTTGAAGAAAGTAGGTAGGTATCTATGCCAAGATAAAGACCAAAAACACCCAAGTTTTCTGACTCCGTAGAAAGAAACAGAGAAATACGAGGCTGAAAAAGTTTTTCGATTTAATCAGCTAAGTCTTAAGTTTAACTTATGTTCTTGTTTGGTTTATAGCATTCCCTTATGCCTTGCAGGTGTTCACTTATGAAGTACTGGTGATGGTATGTGAGCTCAAATGAACTTCGACAACTGAGAATTGCCTCATTCTATTGTTGAATGTTGAAACACCTTAATAACCCATCGATCTAAGAGCTAGCAGCCTGTTAGAAACTCTGGTTCAGTATTAACACTACTAGGTGTTCTGTGGTATAAACCAAAACTGTGGGAAAAGGTAGACACTATAGACTTACTTTCGAAAATAATTGCTGCATTTGTACCCAATGGAAAACCAAATAGGCATTGGCCGATCAGCAAAAAAGATGGATACAACAAATAAAGGAGCCACAGCAGGTTTATTGCTTGAACAAGAAGAGAAAGAAGAACTTTTCGAGACAGCTCATCGCAAACGAAATTCAAAATCTGGCAGTTATGTTACCCAACGTGGCAATGTTGATTATGATTGTGATAAAGATGGTTAAATTTGTAGAATATACCAATTCTTTGATTACGGAACAGAACTGCACACACACACACACACACACACACACACACACACACACACACACACACACACACACACACACACACACACACACACACACACACACACACACACACACACACAAATGAAATTAGTTAACATAAGTAAAATCAGACAAAAGCCTTCCCTCCCGAAAAAACAACCAGTTCTAGCCTAAAATTCTATTTAAACTTTTTCGCAAAGCATTGGTTTACTTGCAGCATCATATCTACAACTACACTAAATTCCATTTCAGCATTGAGTAGTTTCCCTAAAGACTGCTTCGAGATATTTCTCGATCGAGAGGTTTCTCGGGCGAGGAATAACGTTTGTTAACTGATCAGCTAAGTTTTTCAGGTTTTTATGTAGGTTCATTCATTAATCAACCTTAAGCTATTAGAAATGCATTGATATAAGGTTGATTTGTTGGTTAGGAGACAGTGTGGAGGTGTTCAAGGACACACGCAGTAAGCTCTTCGCTGCACGCGCGCTGAGCTGGGCTGCAGACGGGTGGGTTCACGCGCCACGGCTTGCTGCTCTCCCAGATAATTATCATGATTACTGTAGGCGGCGGGCTGGCACGTAGACAGGTTGGGTCGAGGCAGCTTGCCGTGCCGTGCCGAGCCGACCAGATATTGATCACGTCACCGCTGCGATATCCCTGCACCCTAGCGGCGACCAGTACAGGCTTCCACCGGTCGATACCAGCTTCAAGATGGCGGATACGGACGAATCCTCGCTCCCCCTCTTTTCCGCTGTCATGCCCCACCACGCACAAAAAAAGGGTGGCAACTCGTTTATTTCGGGGTCGTATTCATCAGGTACTGTAGTCCCCCTCCCTCCCCCCCCTCCCCCGTGCGGCGTATTAGAAGAAAGGAGGAGTTGTACTTGGGTCCGGTTCACAACAGCCGGTCCGACATTTTGTCTTCTATAGCTCATAGAAATTAGGGACAGGCAGCAAATGTCGGGCGAATACCTTCTACCACTTCTGCGTGCTCTGATACACTCGAAATCTGCCACAAGAATTTAATTGGAAGAGCTTAAACCCCTGTTTTTCAGTCATTAAATATACGCGTATCTGCCCTTTATTTTCATGCTACATACACTACAGCCTTCTAATTATGCTAAATTAACACCAACTGTTAATGCTAATGTGTAATTAGAAAGATCTAAGCACTTATTTCGACGCTGCGACAAAACCAATGTTTACCTGATGTCTATTCCATAGGTGCTAGCGCTTTAACGCACCTACATTATTCTAGAAATAAAAAAGTCCCATCGCCCCTAAGATAAAAAGCTTACGGACAGTCTTGTATTGCATTCTGGCGCCATCGGTTTGTTTGTTACGCCGCTGCAGTGCACATACCTAAATGGATTTTTGACGTCACAATTGGTGTACGAATTCAGGATTACGTACCTATTTCTTGTAGCCAATCTTCTGTTTCACTGCATCAACCGCCTTTTTATAAATATAATAATCCAGAATGAACTAGTTATAGAGTGCAAAGCGTTCTTCGATCTTAATCACAATAATTTCCTGTGATGCGCAAACGCACATTTTAGGTTAGGGTTTGTAACACGGAGCAAGTTAGATGTCGCCATTATAACCTACATATATCTAGAAGCTCGTAGGAAACTGGTTGTTACTAGAAATACATACCTGGCTTTACATAATGTGCCATTTTCTAGTTCTGTCGTCACTGCATCTGAGGTAAATTCTGTCTTTGCTTGGCGTTCTGGTTTCACTCTTTCTCTAAAAGTCACACTATTCCATAGCTTCACAGTACTTCACGTTCTTAATACGTAAGCAGATGCATCTAACGAAACCGCACCGTTCAGAAACGTCTAATTACTGTGTGCTGGGGATCATGAGGTAATCCTGCAGCGAAATGGTTTCCACAGTAAGATAAAGCTTGTCTCATTTACAGAGTTAGTTCAGAACTCAAGAAGCATATGAAGCTTTCATTTGTTAGCTAACAGATGAAAGAGAAAACAAAAGAAAGATTTTGTCACGGCAAAGTTTATAGGTGGCATCTACGCAATACGTTCATTAGCATAGCATGTGGGACAATTGTGATCTCTCATTAAGATAGAAGTTGCTGCCCAGAAAGCAAACTTTCTTTCTTACCAATCGCTGCCTGCACTATATATAGCAGTAAAGATAGAGATTTGCCAAAAGTAAACGTTTCTTGCTTAAATGTAGGGTGTTATGTGTACAAGTGTAAGTGTTTTATTGGCAATTGAAGACAGTGTAATGAACAGCATTACCTACATCAATATTTGCTTAATTTGTAAATGTATAATTTTACTTAATAAACCGGAACCGAGTTCCAATGCTGTCTGCAAGGTTAATTACCTAGGCCAGTAAGTCATATATTGAGATGTGAAGCAAAATGGGTAGTCTGTAAGATATATTCGTTTCGTAGCACAGTAACGACAATACAAAATTGGTTTCTGGGAAAACTGTTCGACAAAGAGAAAGAACAACTAACGCACCGAAGCGGATACATATTAAGGTACCATTTTATTAAAATATTGCACTAGGTGCAGGCAAACTTATAAGTAGACATCGCTATAATGGACACGGAGAAGTAATAATAATGGCGATAATATCCGACTTTTAGCTTGTGGTCCGGATAATAAATGATTTCCTGATAATTTACGGTTTCTGTAGATAATGTAAGACCTCCGATCAGTGTTACCAACACAAATTCAGTTGCTAGTTACAGTGTTAAAATCCATAATGTAGCTTTTTTGATCAAACTGTCGATACAATATGAAACCATTCGGTGCATCCTCAAATTAAGAAGCAGATGAAGTAATAGAAATTTCGAATGCATTTTAAAGCTTACGATTTTAGCGAATAACAAAAGGAAAAGCTAAAAATAACTGTTTAGGATCACAATATATACCTAACATAACCTTTATGTTTATTGCCGTACAACTTAAAAATAGGGTTTCATGCTGTATAGTTTCAAATATATTTAACAGAAAAGATATGGTATTTGTAAGGATCCAATACACTTCAGAGGACCTTGCATTGCAAAGATACAACTAAGATTATTTAATGTACTCGGTAAATAGATTTTAGATTTATTTTAGCACCTGATTTTGTATTATTTGCTGAAATAATCAAGTCAAACCTAACCAGTGTTGTAATTCCTTAGACCAAATGAATTCTTTTTCGGAATAATGCCATTTCTTGTGGATAACTTCTGATAGCAATTCTCTACGTATATGCCCGTCCCAAATCAACAATGTACACACGCAAGAGAGACTAAGGCGCCAGTGTGTCTATTATAAAGATCTCATTTCCACAAATGTGACTCAGCTCATACAGTTATAATTACATTTACATTCATTTCTTAACGTAGCAGTAACTGCAAATGATACTGCAATATTTAAAGCAATGCTGCCAATACCTACTTGTTCGATTACAGAAGTAACTAGATCTATGTGGAATGCTTAGAAACAAATATTGTGCAGTGTATTTGAATACCATCACAATAATGGTAATGATTGTCAATTTATCTAAAGAATTTGACAATCACGAGTTGCATTTATTAAGACTATTCCAAGAATTAAAGGATGAAATATTATTTAAATGTTGCATTGTAATTAATAACCTCTTTTAAGATAAGTGAAGCAGGAATACATACCAGGTGGCCCACTTCATCCGACATTGCGGTAAGTAACCCTCCGTGCGTTAAAAGAGTTGCGGAACGCACGGGGCTAAATCGGCAGTAAGTGACGTCATTGGCGTGAGTGAACTTTGTTCTGCTTGTAAGAGAAGAGAGCGGGAGAGGAATTCCCCAGGCTTCAACTGTCGTGTGTAGCACGTGATAATAGACAAGAACAATCTTGAGTATTGGAAAAAATAAATGAATCGTGTATTGGTACATCTATTTTTCATTCATTGTATGTTTTGATTTGTAATTGCATATATGTATTGCAGCAGAAGTATCTAAGTACACAAATGAATAATACCTATACGTATATTTTTTTCATCTCGTTCGTCTATTTATCTTTGTTCACTGTTTAATTTTTTTCAATAGGCTAGGTCTGCCTTCGTTAGACGGTAACGTGTCTTTAACGAAATGTTCGGCAATCCCGTTCGATTCCGCTGAAGACAGGTTTTACCTACAATTTTCTGATAATAGTTAACACAAAATGCTGACCTGCCCACCAGAAGAAGGCGAGAGGGGTCTGAGGTATGAGAGGGTGCTTGAACTGTTAATCTGCTCACATAGTCATTTATTTACTACGAAATGTGCTGCCACATTTAATAATTGTATGTAAAGGCTGTGTTAAATATTACGCAACAACAATGTATAACTATAATAGCTAGCGTGCGTGAACATTCATGGAAGCGGTGAAAGATGTTTACACATGCATTTTATGCATAGTTTCCATCTGCATACGGTACAGGTAGTAGGTTCATTATACAACGCAGGGGGACACTTCGCGACCTACATAGATCTACTGCGACTACCACTCCCCAGGAGGAAGGGATGTGTGAAACAACCACAGGCGGAAATGGACAGGCCACAGAGACGTGGGGAAGTCCTTTACATTTCCTGGTTCGATGACCCACCCTCGGACCTGTCCATGAACGACCCATGTAACCAGTCAGCTTTCTGATACTCCCGGCGATATTTCTTGGACAAGCATCGGATCAGTCCGGCACTGCCTCACGCCGCGAAACCTAGAAGCACACCTGAAGCATGAGAAGCAGACGAAATGTAAGGGAAATGAGGATAAGAGACCGTGGTAGAGGTAACACAACTAAAACTTGCCAACGAGATCTGCCCGAAATTCGACACTACTGGAAAAAGTCGGGTTACCTCTCTCGATTGAAAGCTACATGCCATTTCCACCCCCCACATTGTACCTACCGCTTCGACTGTCTGCTCCCCTTCTATTCATTCACTGCGATGTGCACACCTCGAGACGTTGTTAGATACTGTCGCCCTGCAGATTGGAAAGCTTTGCTTGCGCCAGCTCTACAAGAGACATCACGGAGTGCGAGCCTACGGAGCGAAGTCGCTCGTTACAACCCATACCTGCTCGCCAACAGATTGTTGCAATGGAAACCTTTTATCACTATTAGGAACAAATGTCTTAATGAATATCTACCATTGTCTCAATTGGTATCTAGGCTGATAACGAATACGAGTTAACATGTTCCTATGCTTAAAACGATAATATAACTAAATGATATCCTTGGAGCATGAAAACAAGGTTCATCAGAAAGGCAGTGTTGAAGAAATAAAAATAGAAGCTACATTTTTAGGTTTTTAACCTTGGTGTTTAAAATTATGATTTCTGTGTCGTGTGCAACACATGAATAATAGCTTAAAATAAAATATTTATTTTCAGAAAGTGCAGTAAAACATGTTTAAAACGCTATCCCCCCCCCCCCTTTCACAGGTTTTCGTCTTATAAAAGGAGTGGATTTCAATAAAAGTAGAAAAATCTGATGTGTTGCACTCACATGACTTTCTCTATTCTTGTAGTAACCATTCTTACAAACTCTTATTCCTATATCTTCTTCGTATTAGTTAAGATAAACATTTTACAACTTATCTAGTAGGATTACAGTAGGCTTTGTGCGATAGTCAAATGTTTTAAAGCTTTGAGATTCTGTTGTCTTTGCACACTTAACATAAAAAAATGAACAACGATGACCCGTTTCACGAAAGTTCTAAGTTTTCCGAAACTCACACACATAACAAGGAATATCTCCGAAATGGTTCACCCTATAAGAAAATCTATTGAGACATAAATTGTGTATTTTTAGCAAGATCTACATTTTTTGTATAGTGTGATTTGGTCTATCTCTAACGGTTTACCAGTTATGCAAAAGTCGTCCAGAGTAAATACGATTACAGGGGCTATAGCCAGAAAATTCAAGATATACATTTCATTTGTCATAAAAATATCTCAAACATATGACTTTTAATCAAAATCGTTAGAGCCATTTTCAAGAAAATCAAAATTTTCGAAAAATTTTCCATGTAAAGAGTAGTGTAGGGTGGGGCTATTTTCCTCAAAATCTTCGTGTCGAATCCTTGAAATACAATAAACTTAAATACCAACTTTGGTTTTTAACCGACTTTTCGTTTTTGAGTTATGCTGTCCACAGACTGACAGACTGACGCACAGACACACACACGGACCTTTTTCTAAAAATGCTTTTTTTTGGATTCAGGGGGCCTCAAAACATATATTTCCGGTGAAATCTCCACATCGAATTTTTTGGTGGAATACAATACTTCCCCTACTTACCAGTAGAGAAAGTAAAAATGTTAAATTATGTGTCAGAGATCAAGATGTATGACGTAATAAGGTTGCTAAGCCGATGTTTCATTTGTTTCAACATTTATGGATGAAAATACAAGGTCATCATAAAAGTATTGAAACTATGCGACATTTTGAACGAAGCCAAGAGTGCTGGGAGTTTATTAATTCCAGAAAAATCACAAGTTATTTACGAAAAAGAATATAAAAGCCTTGTGTGCAGGCACATTGGGGAAAATTATAGTGTGGTGGTAAAGACGTCATTGCTGTCTTGTTGCCATTGTATAATTACGTCATTTATTTTCTGGAACTGGTGCCAGAAGGAGGGTAATTTTGCACGTTTTATGCCGTCATAATAAGCCATTTTATATCTAGGATTGCATAAACGTTTATTACTGCACTGCGTAGATATTAAGTAAGAAAATAACGAAAACATGCTTACACAGAAGTGCAGCATTTTATTTGTATAATCTAGAGTAACACGAGGGTAAATATGTTTAACAATGGCTCAATGTTTACATTGAATGATAGACCCAGCACAGAGGCTTATGCTATGCTTATATCTATCCACACATATTTTGTGCTAAGTGAAATTGCATAATGCGAAATCATATTTTATTGTCTGTCCGTAGATATAGTTTTATCTCTGGCGGGCCAAGGCTTACTCTGCGTCCCCCACCTCTGCCCACTACAGGGGTGAGTGGGTTGCAGTACTGGGGGGTCGCAACCTGGGGTGGTGGTCATAACATGCGAATAGTAACAGCAAAATCAACATTCACACTAAGTCTTGAAGAACAGCACAGAGGAGACCACAAAGAAGTATTTCATTGCTTCATTGCTGACTTTAAGGCAGACAAAACTTAAACTTAATAGCTAACCACTTTTTGATTAGAATTTTTTTTATTTTTTATTTTTATTATTTATTTTATTTAGTTATTTTTTTTGCCATTGCGCAAATGAATTTTGTGGGCACAAATGCACAAATGGTATTTATATCACCGGCTTAGCGTGATTTCACAGCGTTTTTAACTGTACAGCACCGCAAAACGTGGGAAGTCTGATTAGATACTGTGTTGATCAGTTTCTCCTCCCACCCGCCATTAAATTGTGTATCTGCTATAATACACCTGCAATTGAGTGGTTATTTTTAGAAAATAGAAAATACCAGAGCGTTTTTGAGAATCCATTTCTAGCGTTTCTTCTCCTTTATTAATAGATAACGCCCATATTTCTAGCGGATAGGGACAACATTTTAATTAAGATTTTACATATTTAGATACAAAAGGGAAATCATTTTACCATGGATGTAATCGTATGTTAAGAGCTATTGAATGCATTCCTATTTCCGCATCTAAATATATACATACGACCGAAATATACCTAATACTAATGTGACATTGGTCATACAACAATATACGGACGAGAGGGGGAACCATGGCGGGCGTCTGTGTTTGTGACCATAAACAATGATGGCGGTAAAACACAAAGAAAGGAGTCCAGAGCCTTCTCCAATTCTCGCTGAGTCATCATTGCACGTGCTTATGGAGGGTTCTCGAAATATCATGTGATATCGGCTATAGTAGAAATAGGACCACACAGGGTTAAGTGTAAGTCGTCATGTACAGTTAGTTTTTAGTTAGGAAAGTAAGTCGGCCAGCCTGTCAGTGAGTGCGTATGTATCGTCGAGTGATTGCATCGTAATAGTCAAGAAATAAGAGACAGTCGAGAAAGGCATTGAACGATTGAAAAAGATTACCAGAACAATTGTGAATTGTAATAGCAAGAAGACTATAAACTGTGTTAACAATAAGAAGAAAATTGTGTATTTGTAGTAAAGTTTAAAGAACGATAAAGAGATAGAAAAGTAACAGGACTTCAATTTTGTTACACTAATATTCAGAGATCTTGGCGTGTTATGTACCTACCCAGCCAAATAGGACTTAAAACGCTTAAACCAGCCAAAAACTCCTTTGAAGGCTAAACTATATTTGTGCAAAAAGTGGCTTTTATTAGTCTTTTGTATTGATTTAAAAATAGTGTTTATTCTGTAACAAAGACGTTCAAGAATTACAGCTGAGGTGAAGAACTGTATGGGACACCCGGCTAGAAGCTGTGATCTAATATGCTGAACACTTCAAGAATAATTTCTCCTATTTTTATTTATTTATTTATTTATTATTATTCTTTTTTTGTAATTTTATTTACAGGTACGTGAGAAACTGGGTGAATCCGAATTCAATGAGCTGCAAAAGAAGCAAACAAGCAATGTATTTGGCCTTTCTTTGCGCAAATTTTCGCCATTTTCTTACCTGCGACACAGAATTGCAAAACAATGTCTTTGGCTACTCATTGAGGTATTTTCGATTGTTGAACGCTGCAGTTCCAAGCTGATCGAAGGGACCGTAACTCCAGCATATGTCCACGTTGTCAGGGGACGAAATCGTAGTTACGAAACTATTCGTACCTGTTCATCAAGGACAGAAGACCACTGTGGACCTGGGACTGGGAACCAGATGCAGTTGCAAGGCGTGAAGTTTGTTCATGTACCTACGAGTGGTAGCTTAAGGATGAGTGGAAGAAATTCAGTATGGAGAACGCACTAAAATATATGATGGCGCGTAGGAACAATATCCAAATATTAATACTGCACAAATTTTTAACCGTTATTAGTTTCATAAAAACTGTAATTACCTAGATTACCAAATTTATTACATCTAAATGTCTAAAAGTCCTAAAATAAAAACTTTAAAGCTCGTTCTGTAGTCATGGCTAAGAAACAAAAACTACCTCATGTGGTGTGTATTGTTGGCGGCAAGGCTTTCCTTCTCTTCTTCATGCCGTTCCTTTCTCATATTTCAGGTTTGCTTGTCGTGCTAGAGGTTCGAACATATGCGGGCAAATGGTGCGAATGCTTGCGCTGTGTTGCGCCTGGTGGTTATCTGTGGAACTGTTAGGGACTTCCCACTCAAGCGTAGCTCACAATGGGTCGCAGCTCAGCGAAGTGTCCCCCTGCTCAGAACGATTAACATATAGGTACACATGGGGGAGGGGGGACACCAGAGGAGTTTAAGCAGCAGGGAGAATTATAGCAGACACAAAATTTAATGGTGGGTGGCAGGAGGAACTGATCATTGCAATCAGAGGTTTGTCACACCTTGCGGTGTTGTATAGTTAAACACGCTATGAAATCATGCTGTAAAGCCAGTGATATAAATATCATCTCCGTCCGCAAAATTTATTTGCGTAACAAGAAAAAAAATCTGATCATAAAGTGGTCAGCTACCAGTCGCCATTAAATTTTGTGTCTACCATGGTAGGAACAGAGTGCGTGTGTAAGCTACTCGCATTAGCGAAATGTGACGAAATCTCGCCAGTTTCATTAGGCTCATTGTTAGGTGAATATGTACCGCGAAGTTAGACGACTGATTAGTAACTTGTAATCAACAAGTGAAGTTGTAATAAACTCAACTTAACCGACTATTGTGATTATTATCAGCAGTAAACGTGGTTGAATAGAGGGGAACGTGCAAATGCTCTATTATACATTCCCGCCAATAATATATTCTGTCATAAATAATAAGCACAGTAATTAAATAATGTTAAGAGCAGTTTGTCACAATAGCTCAGTGGTAGAGCAGCCGCCCGGTAAGCGGAAGGTCTGTGGTTCAAATCCCAGTTGAGGCATTGAATTTTTAAGTTCCAGTTCTACCTCTCAAACTTTGCCCACACACGGATTGTGTGTTTAAAAACACCAACAGTAAGTTTGTTGGCATAAATAAATAATAATTACCATGTGAAGGTTATTTAATCCTGGGATATAAAGTACTTGCAATAGTAAGTCACCTTTGGGGTAATTTGTCTCTGATGTGAGACTGCCTTTGTGGTTTACCAGGAGAAATACGAACTGGTTTGAGAATTTAATGCCATTCTGGCAGTTTGTCACAATAGCTCAGTGGTTAGAGCGTCCGCCCGGCAAGCGGAAGGTCTGTGGTTCAAATCCCAGTTGTGGCATTGAATTTTTAAGTTCCAATTCTACCTCTCAAACCGAGTTTTCGGGCTTTCTATTTTTAAAGCTATTTACGCTAAATTGGTGCACTAGGGAAATGACTATGCAAAAGCTCAAAGCTCTAGCTCAGTTCCCCAAATAACACAATTAACTATTTAATCTGGCAAGAAAGAATTCAAATCTCTAAAACGGCCTTGCGCATTCACATTTTCCAGATAAGTGTGATAGTGACATTTCCTGCTATTTTTAGTGCAATAAAAATATATATATAGATTTAAATTGATGTTTTTTTTTTTTTTTTTTTTTTTTTTTTCAATTAACGTCCTCCAACATTGTGTCATATCGGACGGTGAGTGAATGAAACGGGTGAAATGATGCTGAAATGAGCCCGAGGTCCATGGAGCTTTAAGTTACCCGACATTCGTCTTCTCAGGGTAGGGAAAACCTCGGAAAAAAACCTTACCCGGATAACTTACCCTAAGCGAGATTCGAACTCGCGACCTCTTGAACGTGAGGCAGACACGCTAACCATCACGCTATCGAGGCGGGCTAAATTGATGTCGTTGGTTATAGAGAAATAAATGCTTTGTGGAGATTAGTACCATTTCATGGTGTTTCCGGTTATGTTGGCATTGCTGGTAAATGAATTATCCCATATTCACATCTACCAACTTAACCTAGCCTCCTACGTTACGTACTTTTAAGGCTATAACTGCGTCTAGTCTTTTTAAACTTTTCCTCGGTCCGGCGAAAATCACTGAGTATTGTAATACATATTGTAATACAGTAATACAGTATTTTATGAAGTTGTGAGCGTTAAAGCTTTCGTTTTTGTCTTTAGTATAAATTAATTTTTTATGAGTCAATGAATAAAGCAGTAAGAAAATGCATATTGCAATCTTCAGATAGCACATTTGAAATCAAGTGTATAAATTTTCATACGCATCAAAGCAAAATTGAAATGTAAGGAATAAATTTTAGGTGCAAAAACGGAAAACTGAGGGGGAAAAGTTACCAACAGGGGTCAAAAGAGATTGCACGGATGATTTAAGCATCTCGCTAGGAAAAATTCCTGGTCAAAATGATTTACAGGTATGTATAGAATATTTATATGATATAATTAAAAAATCTTTGTTTGCTGTGATCGGTGCCCAGTATTATACCAGTAATTTAACATATCTAGCAGCCATTACGAGTACTGCGTAGAGTAAGACAATTGGTGGTGCTATCTCCTCAGCTAATGGTCAGCTTAGGCAGTTGCTTTCTCTTCGACTAACGACAACAGGGTTGCCAACATTTAAAAGTAAAATTATCGTACCAGTCACTCAAAATTATAGATTTGGATTCAAAATTATCGTATATCATAAAGCAAACGCTACAACAATAAAAATATCAGTATAATACTTATGAAAATATAAGAGTAATGATGTTTATTATATCCACTTACAAGATTGATGACCTCAACGAGTATTATAACTTTAGCACTTATGTTTCTCGCACTATTCATCTGAAAGTTCAGCTTCCTCAACCGTTGGAGCATTGCACAAATTTGTTGTTGAGATAAACCTTAACATCTTCTCGGTGACTTGCAGATTTTAAGATCTACCACATTCTTTAATAAGTTGAGACAACAAAATGAGTTCATTTACCGTATCTAGTGCCAATCTGTTTCTAACTTTGGTTTTTATTAAACCCAGTTTAGAAAAAAAAAAAAACTCTTTCACAAGAAGTGCTTCTGTAGGGCAAGGAAACCTCTGATAATGCAAAAGCCGCTAGTTCTTTGAAATCAGTATTTCCACCAAGGTGACATATGTTTAACAGCATTCCAGAAACTGTCAAGTTCAGGCATGTTCTTTATTTCACACGGAATAGCACGTGTTCCGAGTTTTCTACATTGATCGTCAATTTTCTGAACAGTGCGTTCTTCATTGAGATTAATTATCAGACCTGGGCACACTGGCAATAAGAGGATAAAGGGTAGCAGGCTTAGTAGCTATGGGGTAGAGACAGACAATGAGGACAAAAGTGGTGTCTATATTTGTAATTAGTTTCACTTCGCTGGTGTGACAAACCAGTGAAAATGATATTTCGCCGATATCGAACTATCATACATTCAAATTATCGTACACCCCCATAATTATCGTACGGGTTGGCAACCCTGAACGACAGTCTCCTTCCCGGGTTTTAATTCGAAGTTTGCCTTCTCCATTGACCTAGGATCTCGACAAATAAAACAAAGATAATGACATTCCGTGGTAAACATCCAGTTAGATAAAAAACAGTTCAGTATATTTATGGGACTTTGGCAAGAACATTCAAAACAAAGATAAGGAAAGAAACAAAACTTCACGACGTAATGGCTGTTCCAGTATTGATGTGTGGATGTGAAGCATGGATGATAAAAAAGGGTTGGAATAGACTTATTGCAGCCGAAATGAGATACTTAAGAGCAATTAAGGGGCAAAATAAAGACGAAGAAATAAAAAACGAATTAAATAATATAAATGAAAAAATAGAGGAATATAGAAGTCGATGGAAACTACAAAGAATGGATGAAAAACGCTTCCCTAAGCTTCGAAGAAGAAGCGTCGGAAGACCCATGGGGGAGATGGAGAAAAACCTGAGGCAGGAGAAATGTCTAACCCGGGATAAGAAGAAGAAGAAGAAGAAGATGAACAAGAAGAACAAGAACAAGAACAAGAAGAAGATGATGATGATGATGATAATGAATTAAAAAATCTAAAATGTCTTTTTCACCTAAAACCTCGATTCCTTAAACAGTTTAATTTCTCAAACCTTCTTGAGTTGCACTCTAACCTTGCATTTTCTTCACTCCGTCGAAGGAAAGGAAAGCAAAAGACTCTATCCTGAGACCTACTAAGTGCATAGAGGACATCTAACTGCGATGTCACGTGTAGTTACAAGATGCATCAATCATTCCAATGTAGACAATTAATTCAATGACAGCGTACAATTGACACTGACAATAATCAGTGCCACACAGTCTCAAGGTATTTCCGGCATGACCTACTGGTGGAAAATAAATTATGTACTCTTGCAGTGACTGTTCTTAGAAACTTTTATTAATATATCTTCTTAATGTTAGTCGAGATAAACATTTGCAGAAATGATCTGATTTTCTTGTAGCTGCAAGAGGAATATGGGAAAACAGTAGGCTTTGAGCGATAGTCAAATCTTAGGTTTGAGGAAAGTATTACAAAACTCACACAAATAGTAAGGAACATCTCCGAAATGGTGCACTCAAAAAAAAAAAAAAAAAAAAAAAAAAAAAAAAAAAAGGATGCATTTCGACATAACTTATGTTTTGAGATCTGTAGTTTTTGTATAGTAAGATCTGGTCTATCTCTTACGTTTTATAAGTTATGAAAAAGTCATCAACAATAAACAACTACATGGGCTATAGCCATAAAACTCAAAATATATATTTCATTTTTCATAAAAGATATCTTAAACATAAGTCATTTCAATCAAAACGTTAGAGCCAATTTGAGAATCTCAAAATCTTCGAAAAATGTTCCATGTAAAGGATAGTTCAGGGTAGAGAACTTTTCTGCAAAATCTTTGTGTCACAGTCCTGAAAGAACTTTGGTTTTTAACCGATTTTTCGTTTTTGAGTTATGTTGTTCACAGACATACACACACAGACAGGCAGACACACGTGAGCGCACGTACTTACTTCTAAAAATGCTTTTCTTTTTATTCAGGGGGCGTCAAAACTTATTTCCGGTGAAATCTCGATATCGAATTTTTGGGTGGAAGACAATATTTCCTCTAGTTACTATGCGTAGTAGAGAAAGTAAAAAGGCATTTTTGTGGGATTAGTTGACGCTACAATATACACGTTGCATAAAGCATAACATTTTGGAAACCCCAGCCATTGAATAGGAAATACGTAACGCTGTAATAGTAGTACTGGGTTCTATGGTGGCCGCCTGTGCTGTCAAATCCGCCATTTCATTCCCTGGGAAACCAACATGACCAGGAATCCATACCTGCTATTTAGAATGTAGGCACTGCTTGTACACCTTATCTTTAGCTCTCAGATGCCCTTTTGTTTTCTAAAGTTGCGGTATCTTTTCGCAGTCGCATATCATAACAGGCCGTAACTTGCAGTTTCCGCAATATTTGTATTAGCCAACGCTTAAACTACTAGGCTAAGCACGTGGCTCCTTATTTACAGGAGTTTGTAAAGGTATGGACAACGATGCTCGGTTGTTACTTTGGCAAAGCACAAGCTTTATTGACTCGGACCGTTCGTTGCACTAGACTCCAGGACTCAAGATAAAGTGTGCGAATAGTACACATACTTGAAAAACAAATAGAATTGGTTCCAAAGTTACAATAGTTTTATTTTATACCTTAGGCTCATTCCATATTTTAAATATAACTAAATATTTACAACATAATTACTCCTATCCCTTCCCTTGTTGATGCTGTTTCTTCTTTCCTCAGTCAGTTTACATATAGTTCAAAAAACAATTGTGTAATAGTATTCTATGAAGCAAAAATAATTGTCACATTCCCAATCGTATAAATGAATTATTACAAGGTCGAACAGCGAAAATCTTTAATTTGAAACTCAGAAATGCGTAATAATTAGATGTAGTTTAATTTAGAGTATTCTATACTTTGCTATAGTAAATATGTACAAAGAAATGGCACAACCTTTAACCTTAACTTCTTAGGAAATTCTTTCAGCAGCAAACAATTTTGAAAATTATATTTAACAAAATTATTTCTTAAATGCTACTACATTTGCGTTCACCTTAAAACGACTCTTGTAAGGACGAGATACTAAAATCACTCTAGCAAAATTAATAAGAGATACGAAAACTAACATAGCCAAAAGCATCAGCATCAAAGGGTGAACAAGAAAAAACCCACCAGTATACGTACTTATGCATCAAAAAGTCGACGCCAGCGAACAATCCTGTGTAATGTTTGTCTGCGTTCTCAAAATAAGGTTACCAGGGTAAAAAAAATCTGATGTGTTGCACTCACATAACTTTCTCTACTCTTGTACTAACTATTCTTACAAACTATTCTTCCTATATCTTCTTTGTGTTAGTTGAGATAAACATTTGTACAAATTATCTTATTGTTTATTTCCTTATATATACAAGGGGAATATTAGAATACAGAAGGCTTTGTGTGACAGTCAAATGTTTTAGATTCTGTTGTCTTTGCACACTTAACATATAAAAAAATGAACAACGATGATCCATTTCACCAAAGTTTTAAGTTTTCCGAAACTCACACACGCAACAAGGAATATCTCCGAAATGGTTCATCCTATAAGAAAATGTATTCCGACATAAATTGTGTATTTTAGCAAGATCTACATTTGTTGTATAGTATGATTTGGTCTATCTCTAACGGTTTACCAGTTATGCAAAAGTCGTCCAGAGTAAATACGACTACAGGGGCTATAGCCAGAAAATTCAACATATACATTTCATTTGTCATCAAAATATCTCAAACATATGACATTTTAATCAAAATCGTTAGAGCCATTTTCAAGAAAATGAAAATTTTCGAATAATGTTCCATGTAAAGGGTAGTTTAGCGTGGGGCTATTTTCTTCAAAATCTTCGTGTCGTATCCTTGAAAGACATTAAACATAAATACCAACTTTGATTTTTAACCGGCTTTTCGTTTTTTAGTTATGCTGTCCACAGACTGACAGACACATAGATACACACACAGACACACACGGACCTTTTTCGGCTCTCCAGCCTCTTATGAAACCTAAGGCCTGCGTCATAGCTGAAAAATACTTTTACTTAAGTTTACTAACTGTCCTTGACTAAGAATCGGTGGACCTACTCTTTTTTTCTGCAGGAAAGCATTTTTGGCATTAAATCCATTGGTATTTTTTCCAAATGTACAATCCACATTATTCTTCTCAATTAAATTGTGCTGTATATTCCAGGTTTATCTTCCTCCAGGATGACGCAGCAGAACTTCATTTTCTGTACTCAAGCTTGCATGTTGCGTTCAATACAGAACAATGGCGTTTAAATGTACTTGAACGCTTTGACCTCATGGCAATAATTTACCAGCGTGCAAAATAACCATTGAAGGACAAACTTCCGGTACATTTGACCCTGACAGTCGCTCTGGGTGGCTCAGTTGTTTAGGGGCTGGCCTACGATACCAAGGTCGCAAGTCCAAACCCAACCTAGACCGATGACATTTACGAGGTTCTTTACTGTCAAGTTTATTTTTCGTTGTGCATGGTCACGTTAATTTAACGCTAAACTGTTATGCTTTTTATCCAATATGCCATTATTTCAGAACATTAACCTTTTTTCTAAGCTACCAACACAATTAAATTACAGCAACAGCATTACCAACAGTGGTATTTAGTCGTATTGTAAGAAGAAAAAGAAGACTGGCTTTCCTACTTTTACTGCACTATGGTCGGCCATCTCATTAATTTAACGTCACACTTAATTTTTATCGTAAATGGACATTATTTCAGAATATTTTAGTTTCTTCTAAGCTAGTAGGTACATGTGCTAACAGCATTCAGTTGTGGTGTAAGAGGAAGAAGATTAGCAATCGTCTCCTTTTCTCAGCATTCAGGAATGCTGCAGTTAAAGTTTTGGTTTGGTTTGGTTTAATCTTCCAGTAACTACGTTTGTAATGTGCGTAAGCCTCCGACAGATTTAGCTATTGGTATGTAAAAGAACTCCTGTGGGACGAAATTCCGCCACACCAGCGTGTTGATATGAACCTGGCAATAGACAGGTTGTCAGAAGAATAAAAGAAAAAATAAAGAAAAATAAATGCCGTTAAATCCAAAAGTTAACAGTTAAGGAAAGCGTAGTGTTACGAGAGAAGTTTGTGTTGTTAATAAATGTAGCAGCTAACCTGTATTTAAATAGACGAGAAAGATATCTTCCAATAGTATATTGTCCACCAAGAACTAAGTGATACTTATCAGGTCGAGAATGCATTTTGGGAGTACGAGGCCCGCAGTTTTCCCAAGCATTTGTGATCTGATAAGTAACTTACAATTCGTGGTTAGTCAATTACTTTCTGCAATACTTAAAAACTCGTAAAAAGCAATAATAAATCAAAATTGCTGTTCCATATTTTATTTAACATTAAGAAAAAACGAATTCTCTATGTGAACAAATAAAAAGCGACATCTATATTACATGGGCAAAGCCTTCTTATTCATTCTTTTGTAAATGGACTCCACAATACATTCTTTGCTTGAAGTAGCACATGACTTGGTTTCTAGCTTATTTGTTTGTGTAGCCGAATTGAATCTTTCCACTTCTGATAGTTATTATCAAGCAGTAAAATGTTATAAAAATGAGTGACATTGCTATTGAAGAAGCTGCGGATCTAGCATTGCATCACTTTTACCAGTGAAGTCGAAACAAAGATATGTTGAAACTTTACAATGCTTTCCGAAAGTGATGCTTTGATAAAAACTTAAGGGGACAGGGTAGTGATTTGGGCTCAAAAAGTCAATTTTTGTTTTTCATCTTTAAAAAAAGTAGAAACCTTGTAATATATTGTAAGGGTACCGGCACATTTAAGGCTTTAAATTACCCCATTTAAATATGGCGGAGTGCTGGGCCACGCTGGATGAAGAGGGCTTCAGAGATGACACACTTTTCTTTAAATGTAGTTTTCTGTAACGACATTTTCCAAACTCAGGTACATTTTTTTTCAAAACCACTGAAGCTATTTGAATGAAAATTTTACAGTAGTTCCAGAAGGATGTACTCTACAAACGTAACCCATTGTTATTTAAAAAATCCAAAACAGAAAATTAAAAAAAAAAAAATATTTGTGCAAAACTACCTTTTTTTCTTTACAAAAGTTAAATATTTTTTCTTTTGAATATAGCCA
The DNA here is from genome assembly GCA_030765045.1 of Tenodera sinensis. Classification (NCBI taxonomy): domain Eukaryota; kingdom Metazoa; phylum Arthropoda; class Insecta; order Mantodea; family Mantidae; genus Tenodera; species Tenodera sinensis. The sequence continues at coordinate 160,249,956 of CM060967.1, read as the reverse complement.
GACATATTTAAGTAAATTTAGGTTAACAGTTATAAATACACATTGCCTAGTGTACTACAAAAGTTTCAACATATAGGCTAGAATGTTGTAGAAGGAATTTGTACCGTAGTACTATATATATTATATTTTTTTTCAAAAACATGTTATCAGTTTTTGCCTTATTACATGCCCATTTTAAATAATTGTTTCGATGTTCTCTATATCAATGTAATCACAATGAATCACTAAATATTCATCCCAAATTAAATTTTGATCTGAGCAGCAGGAGCTTAGATATCCTCAACTAAAGTAATGTTTTGAAATACTGAAATAGTGCACGAACCACTACCTTGTCCCCTTAACAGTTATGCCAGTAAGGCAGTTTTATTGGCACATTTTGCTAAGGATTCATTAGTAACTTATTTTTAGGTTAGTATGCTGTTGGGTGTAACGTCATTTCCTACTGGTGCCTTAAGCCTTTTTCTTAAGGGAATTGACAAATGAATCGTCAGTTTACCTTACACTACTAAATATGTGCTCGCAATGATCAACTTGCGTATTAAATATTGCAAAAACCTTTTTAATACCCACGTCTTCCACAAGTTAGGCATTTAGACAACTTTCAAGGAATATGACATGTTTAGAAAATGATATCTCTTTTCCACTCCTTTGTTTTAAGTGTAGAGAAAATTAGGACTACTAGAACATTTTCACTACATTTTCACTTCTTAACACTACCGAGATGAAGATTTAACAATAGGTTCTTGAATACATATTCGAGTATCATTTGTTATCGTTCCAAATATTAAATATTTAGCTCACTTCAAGGCTGTATGCTGTATTATTCAGAATAATATATTTTATATGTTCATAAAACTATCTTAAACATATGCTATTTTAATCAGATTCATTAGTTATTTTTGAGAAAACCAAGGCTCTCGAAAAATATTCCACGTAAAGGGTACTTCTGGGAGAGGGGATTTTTTTGAAAAACTTCGTGTGGTATCCTTGTAACCTAAATACCAAATTTGGTATTTAACTGACTTTTCATTTCTGAGTTATGTTGTGCACAAACAGATAGACATATACTTATACCAGGTGGTCCAGCTCATCTGGAATTGGGATAAGTAGATAACCCTTCTTGGGTTAAAAGAGTTGCAGAACGCACCGTGTAAATCATGGTAGTGGCGTGAGCGAGAGGTAGTTCCCAGGTTGAACTATCGTGTGTAGTCCGTGATAATAGACTATAAACAGCCGAAAAGGTTCTTTGTTTTGCACTTTACTTACAGGGAATAAGCTTACTCCTGTATTGTATATTATCTAACTTTGTGGGTTACAGATTATAAAGTGCCTTAGCAAAGTACATGCAAATATGAGGGCACGTAATGTTTCATTGTTCCGTCGCCAACCTTGCAGACATCAGTTTCAGGCAAATATCGACCGAGTTAGTACCAGGAACAATAAGCAGGAATTGTCCTGTCTTGGAAATAGGGATAAAACAAGCCCCTTAATGAAACATAAACCTATTTCAGTTTAATATGCGACTACACCAGCTGGCTGCCCGACGTTGCAGGAGTAGCTTTTTAAACTCGAATTTTTTGCGGTGTCCACATCGCCATCATTGCATATTCTACTCGTGTGCTCATTGTCATCATTGTTACAAACAATGCCACATCAGGACACTGCAGTACACGCATGTAATGGTTAGTTTCTCATTGTGTACAAATATTCATTTACAACAATACCTTATGAAAGGTATAACAATAAAAATATATATTTTGTGCGATTTTTAAACCAATAGTGTTTATTAGTTATATTATGAATTTTTAATATTTACCTATTATTCCTTTTTGAAATTAGTTGTTACTTTCTTTACTTTTTAACTGTTCTTTGTGCTTGTGCATTTTGAACATTATAAATGTGTAAACATTGAGGCTCTATCTTTTACCTGGGACCACATGCTCCTAACCTCAAAATCCCAGTTTTCCACTGCGTTTCTCCTCTACAATTTTCTGCACATTGCTTCTCCGCACGGTGTATAATCAAAACGTTGAACACTCAAGCGTAGTGACCCATCAAAAATTGCTGGGTACCCTATAATCTTAAAAAATTACTGTAATCACATTTTAAACCCCTACAAATCTACACTGCTTAAGCTAACTGGATAAATCCTTGGTCCCTTATGCCTTATAACTTAGAAAACAAACTATTTCTATCCACATTTTCAAGTCGTTGCTTATTTCCTTGTAGGTGCAAGGGGAATATTACAATACAGTAGGCTTTAAGCGATAGTCAAATCTTTTAAAGCATTGAGATCCCGTTCTCTTTGCACGCTAAACACAAAAAATGAACAACGATGTTCCATTTCACGAAAGTTTTAAGTTTTCCGAAACTCACACACATAAGAAGGAATATCACCGAAATGGTTCACTCTACAAAAAAATTTATTTGGGCATAAACTGTGTATTTTAGCAAGATCTATACTTTTTGTAAAGTAAAATTTTGTCTGTCTCTTCGGTTTATAAGTTATTCAAAAGTCATCCAAAGTAAAGAGGGCAACATAGGCTATAGCCAGAAAATTCAAAATATACATTTTGTCATACAAATATCTTAAACATATGGTGTTTTAATTAAAATCGTTACCGTCATTTTCAAGAAAATCAAAATTTTCCAAAAAATTTCCATGTAAAGGGTTATTTAGGGTGGTGCTACTTTCTTCAAAATCTTATTATACTATTAGTCAAATGTATTTCTATTGTACATAGAAAATAATGAAAATGTAGAATTAATGTTTATAATTGGGAAAAATACAGAATGAAGTAAATACACATTTATCACGAAAATGAAGGGGGGGGGGGGTGTCAGTGTTATTAACACATTATCACGGAAATAAACAGGAATGTCACTTTTAACAAACCATAACAAATAGTATTGTTACACCTTTCAATTAATAGTGAAGAAATGTATCAATGAAGAATCTTCCTTCTGGTGCACAAAATGACCAGATCAGAGATTTGGATGTAAACCTGAAATAGTAATTACAAATTTAAAGCCCTATCCCAACATGTAGAGCTGTTTCAGCAGCAAATTTCTGATTAATTAGTGCCATGTTTCTATCGCACTCTGAGTGTCCACAAAGCGGAAACACTATTTTCTATTTTCGCAGAATCTAGGCATTTGGCATGATGTACTGCAAAGTGAACTATGAAAACAGTCGAGTTCTTATTCTGTCCACATGCAGTTCACAGAAGATTGTCAAGTGCTTTATCTCTTCGCCAAGTTCACCAAATATAAAATGATATAACACACATCATCTGCTGGTTTATGCGCAACTGTCTCTGGGTATGTATCGAATACCAACTGTCCAATGACAAAACATGAGTAATGAAGGAGAACAGTGAAAGCTGTCTTTTGGAAATCCATCGCTATTGCTTCCCTAACAACATATTTATTGGAAGTGAACCACGCAAGTCGTTTACCTGCATAAAACTGTTCAGCTCTTGGTTTTGAATGCCTAAAGCGTCGTTGTCCATGCATTTTTGGCACCTCTTTAGGAAGTTATCCATCACTCGCCGTAGTTCACCTTGAGAAATGCTGACAGTTTCCTAATCGCGTCAGCTCAATGCTGATTGTGCAGAGCAGAGAAAAACAAGTGATGTTCTTGACCTTGTATATATCAGCTACTGTTATCGTATTTCCGCGTTCGCAGTGGAAAAACACCGCGTAGCGGTTCACATGTTTTTGGATCTCTCTGTAGATATGTACATACATTTGTTGAAACTACTAGCGCTTTATTTATTGTAAAATGGTTGCAACTCAGAAACTTTTGCAAGAATGTTAATGTTTCTCTAGCAAATAAATAAAGTTAGTTTATTCCATTTCAGCAGTGTTAATGGCAATGTTAATATAAAATTGAACCCCCCCTCCCACACACAAACACAAATAACACCAGCCTGTGTCCATTTCGTTGACAGTAATGCTCTTCCTTTGTAAACCGTTCGTTACTGAACTTGATTGCCGAATGAACGTGCAAAGGTGAAACCTTATAAGCAAAATATGACACAAAAACTGTTGTGTCACAGTTAAATGGCGTCACTTCATTAAGGAGACCACAAAACATCCACACAACGGTAAATATTAACAGAGACGAGAGATCAAGTTTTAATCATTTATCTAGTCGCAATGACATAAAATATGGTAAATAAAAAGCATTTGGCGACATACCTACCTATAGTTTGCTGGATCGTTGTATTTTGAAGTGCACAAAACTTGAAAATCTGGAACGTCTGAGCCAGAAGCTCATAAGAAACAAACCTGTGTGCAGATAACCTCAAAACTAACACAAACTTTGAGAAATTTAAATACACAATAAAAAAAAAAAACATTTTGTAAACAAATACTACACAAATACAAGGTGATCAGTTTGGGTATTGTTAATATTAAATATTATTATAAAAGCCATAATATAATAGGAGACATTTTCTTGCTGGAAATATTTTGCTTAAAATGCTTCCCGAACATAAGAAGAATCAACAATGTATAATAACAAATGAAAGTTGTAGCTGATTGAAATGGCTACTGCAAATCAACAGGGAACGCAATGTGTTATTTGAAATGCTAAATTTAAGTGTTAAACAAGTTCTAGTGGGCGTAATACAGAATGATTAAAAAATACTTTGACTAATTTTGAGGACGGGTTTCTTACGAAAAAAGCGTCCCGAAATCATTTGTTTTCGATGTATTAAACTTGAAAATGTTATTAATGAAAGAATTATAAAGTTACATAACCTATTTTTTGCTGGCTTGGATAGCCATGATCGTTAAGGCAACACGTAGTGCACTGGCCATGCACTCAAAGCCTGAGGTCGTGAGTTCGAGTCTCGGCAACCGCAGTCAAATGTGCCTGTGGTAAAGGACGGGGAGCCACGTAAAATAATCGGTGTGATGGCACGCGTGGATGATGACGGGGTATCATTTGACTGCGGTTGCATGGATTTTGTTGCAGAGGTGTTAATTTATCATATGCGATTTACTACCTTGTCATTCTCTTGTTTTGTATCATTTAATACTAGATCATTGTTTTGTTTAGTTGGTATCGCCAACTGCATTCCTATAAATGTATTACACATTACAATCGCTTAACAATCAAAACCCCAAAATGGAGGGCAATTCAAAACGGTTTGGTAATGTATTAAATGATGAAGCTGGAACAATAATCCAAAATTATATACAAGTAACACAATAAACGAGCGTGTCGTAATAATTCAATAAATTCTGTAACGACCGGGGATATGAACTCTTAGCACTTACTTCTGTTGAAGATATTATTTCTATTTACATTTACATCTTCAAACTCGATGTCCATTCTTTCTAAAGAAAATAACACTCCAGTTTTTAGGAATTGTTCTTTTATAATAATATATGTATTTTCTCAGAACAATAGCTATTTGTTAATGTTAAAAAAGTGAGATTTATTTGAGTTCAGTTTTATAAAATGAACAAATCTTTGCGATATAGTATTTAAATTTATGTTTTATTTATGAAATGGCATTCGACGGTTTGATGTTCCCAAATAAATTCTCTGGCTGTGCTTGAGAATTTGTCGGTTACGTCAGGTCCCTTATGAGGCCGTCAAACCATTTGCACCGAGAAAGCTGGAATGTTCAGTAATTTATTGCCTAAATCTGCTCTTGGAATTTATAATTAAAAACTTTGTCAATAAGGAAAAATTGATATTAACATTTGTTAAGATCTGCTAAGTCACTGCTTTCATGTGCACCGCTCAGTTCTCGGAAACAAGGTTCTGGATTGTTCTCTGATGCATGCAAGCTTCTAGGGAAGAAATGGGGGGGGGGGGGGGATTTCATTAAAAAGGTTCTAGATTATTTTGAAAATAGTTTGAGGTTCTTTTTGTTGTTTCTGAAGAGGATGAACTGCTTGGATGAGCAACTCAGTGCAATGTGGCTTCGTTATTTAATTTCTGTTTACAGGATGAAGTATCTTAACTTTCTCACATTGAAATTCATAACAGTCCGCATTTCGTAAGATAACCACAAAATACAAGCAGTAACTAGAATTCTACGTTAATAGGTTCCGGTTCTTCGTTAGTAAGATACAGGGGAATTTTACGTCTTTATATTTCTTACGTTAGTTATGTGTTATGTACCTGTAGTTTACTGTAAAGTGCGGCGTAAACACACAACCCTGAAATAAAGTAATTTGTTTTATATCGAAAAGCTAGTAAACTAATTGAAAGTTTTACGAAATTCGCTCAAAAATTGTTTTATTAGCTTAGAGAACCATCAAATGAACATGCACTCCTTACATAACTTTGGCAATCACCACCACAACCACCACAACCACAACCATCACCACCATCACTACCACCATCACCAGCACCACCACCATCACTACCAGCACAACCACCACCATCATCTCTACCACCATCACCAGCAAACCACCACCACAACCACCACCACAACCACCACCACCATCACCACCACCACCACCATCATCACCACCACCACCACCATCGTCACCACCACCACAACCATCGTCACCACAACCACCACCACAACCACCACCACCACAACCACCACCACCACAACCACCACCACCACCACAACCACCACCACCACAACCACCACCACCAGCACCACCACCACCACAACCACCACCACAACCACCACCACCACCACCATCGTCACCGCCACCATCACCAGCACCACCACCACAACCACCACCACCACCACAACCACCACCACCATCGTCACTACCACCACCACCACCATCGTCACTACCACCATCACCAGCATCACCACCATCGTCACCAACACCATCACCAGCAGCACCACCACCACCATCACCAGCACAACCACCACCAGCACAACCACCACCACCACAACCACCACCACCATCGTCACCACCACCACCAGCACCACCACCACTATCACCACCATCATCACCAGCACCACCACCACCATCGTCACCACCACCACCATCGTCACTACCACCATCACCAGCACAACCACCACCACCACAACCACCACAACCACCACCACAACCACCACCACAACCACCACCACCATCGTCACTACCACCATCACCAGCACCACCACCACCATCGTCACCACCACCATCACTACCACCATCACCACCACAACCACCACCACCACCACAACCACCACCACAACCACCACCACCACCACCATCGTCACCACCACCACAACCATCACCACAACCACCACCACAACAACCACCACCACCATCGTCACCACCACCATCACCAGCACCACCACCTCCACAACCACCACCACAACCACCACCACCACAACCACCACCATCGTCACTACCACCACCATCGTCACTACCACCACCATCGTCACTACCACCACCATCGTCACTACCACCATCACCAGCACCATCACCATCGTCACCACCACCATCACCAGCACCACCACCACCATCGTCACCACCACCACCATCACTATCACCATCACCAGCACAACCACCACCACCACCATCACCACCACCAGCACCACCACTATCACCACCACCATCACCAGCACCACCACTATCACCACCACCATCACCAGCACCACCACCACCATCGTCACCACCACCACCATCGTCACTACCACCATCACCAGCACAACCACCACCACAACCACCACCACCACCATCGTCACTACCACCATCACCAGCACCACCACCATCGTCACCACCACCATCACCAGCACCACCACCACCATCGTCGTCACCACCACCACCACCATCACCACCACCATCGTCGTCACCACCACCATCATCGTCGTCACCACCACCATCACCACCACCACCATCACCAGCACCACCACCACCATCGTCGTCACCACCACCACCATCACCAGCACCACCACCATCACCAGCACCACCACCACCATCGTCACCACCACCATCACCAGCACCACCACCACCATCGTCGTCACCACCAGCACCACCACCACCACAACCGTCACCACTACCACCACCATCACCACCACCATCGTCACCACCACCACCATTACCACCACCACCATCAACACTATCACTACCACCACCATCACTACCACCATCACCATCATCACCACCACGATCACCTCCACTACCACCACCATCACCTCCACCACCACCAGCAGCACCACCACCATCACTACCACCACCACCACCACCGCCGCCATCACAACCACCATCACTACCACCATCACTAGCAACACCACCACCACCACAGGAATAACAACAATAATAATAATAATAATAATAATAATAATAATAATAATAATAATAATAATAATAATAATAATAATAATAATAATAATAATTTCCCTAGGGCGTCTTCCCCTTATTCAGAGGTTACCTCATCGCCCGGCCGCTGCGTCTTCTAGCCGCAGCCAAGGCCACGGAGGAGTGCAGGTTGGGGTGGCGGGGGCAGCACCTCGACTCCTCCGACCGTAAGGCGACTAATTTGACCTTTTAGGGACGCTACCTTTCTAATAGGATAGCTCCTCAATTGGCCCCCAGGGACCTAACGAGGCTGAGTGCACCCCGTGCCAGACCTCCCAGCGGGGGAAAGATCCCATGCCGGTGCCGGGTGATCGAACCCGGGTCCTCCGCGCCACAGGCAGGCGTGCTACCACTGCGCTACGGAGGCGGTCGTAATAATAATAATAATAATAATAATAATAATAATAATAATAATAATAATAATAATAATAATAATAATAATAATAATAATAATAATGATGATGATGATGATGATGATGATAATTCAATATAATATTAAATTCTTTTGTCATCTTTTCTTCCTCAAATAAGGACAATAAATTTACATACAGACATCTGTTGTGCCTTCGTTTATTTTTCGTCTTCTTTTTTATTTAATTCTTTAAATGTATTGTTCAAGCAGTCATAGCTACCGATCTGAAGCCGATATCAGAATTATTATTGTTCAACCATTAGAATGCATTGCCGCTTCTCCAGCCTCTCCTCTCCCCCTAGAAAAAGGCCATTATATTATATTGTTTCAGTTATTTTAGGATCATGTACAGAATTTATCATGGAATAATCCTTCGAGGTGTTAATAATAGTTAGTACTGCTCCGGCCTGATATGGCAACATGATAGCGAGGTCGACGAGATATCTGCTTCAGAGAGCCTCTGCAGTTCGTACGTACGTATAGATCGCGAGCCTCCGTTGAGGTACGCTGCACGGGTTGCAGAATGACAAAGCAGCAGGAGAGAGTTGCTATGGAGATTGTTGCTAAGCGCTAGCTCGCAGACGGGCACTAAATTGCCGTTCCCGGCAGGTTTGATATTCCTGGGACACGGTGCCTGTAAACACTTGGCGAAAATATCGATCGACGTCTGAACTGCGCAAGCGCACAAGTTGCGGGCGAATAACGGACACTCGTTAGCGGCACTTGTTAGCGAGGTGTGTGCATTACTTTGCGTGTTCTTCTTTTTTTATTGTTGTTTTCCTTTTATGGCGTGGCAGCGCTGTCACCACAAGGAAATAAAAGGCGAGAACAATGGAGGAGACCTCCCACGGTCTGCCAGCTAGACTCACCGTCTGTTTTTTATTGCTCTGCCTGGCGTCCTCCAGTCCTGTTCTCAACCACGTCAATACATCTCGTGAAGCAAGCTCAGCCCTGCCTCCTGGTCCTTCTGCCTGCAGTAGCGCACCGAACTCTTAATTAGTATTAACAGGCATGCATGGATCTTTAGTTACCAAGTACCTGTTTACAACAAATGCACAGAAAAACATAACCCTGATACTGACTCAGTAATGTTTAGCGCTTGTTCTTACTGCATGTGGCACCACAGGCGGTGGTTACTGGTGATAAATGTGTTTGTGAAAACAAACTTGGGAAGGAAACTTCTCAGACCCATGTTTTGGGTACCTATCCAACATTTGTCAAGAACTTATTAACTAAGAAACGTTAAATTAAAACGACTTTTTCAATTTTGTTCTCTGATACACTTTCATTATTTAAAATCGAATCTTCCACCCGCTTTTCTTTAGAGATGACGTACCTATAATAAATTAAGTATAATAAAAAGCTAAAAACATTCAGTAAAATAGGAGACTAATCGCATTCTGCATTTTATTAAAAGTCTCCCCCCCCCCCCCCCCAATTTGAAAACTTTTGAGATGTCACACAAATTAATTAATATGCCTTAAAAATGTTCGTTTCGGGGCCCAATTACACACGGATCTGTTTAAGAAAATATAGCAAATTATCCAGTTCGCCTAGTGGAAGATATGGAAAGATAGATTTTATAGCCAATCGTGGAGAGAAAAAGGTTGTGTATGTTTTATAAGGATATAGAAATAATGATGGAAACGAGATACATACCGAGAGGTGCAATAGGGATCAAAGAGAAGGTGTTGCGTGGTTTAAATTGGAAGGTTCAAGATTTAAAGGTAACAGAAGAAAGACAGAAGATGGAATTTGCCTTATATGCAGAGATAGAGAAAAGGCGGTCCATATTTTAGTAGAAAATGTAAAGGCATTGATATCTGGATCAAAGTGTTTGTCCAAAAGAAATGGTTGACAACTGACCTGGGTTACCTCCAGGCCATATGAACTCTGTAGGAAGATTAGTAGATACAAATAAGCAATTATTGCAATATTACTGAATTACCTAATTGCCGAATACAAATGCAAGAGTACATTTTCATGTCTGAATGCCTACATTAAGAGTTTATATAAGTTTTTGAAAATATGATTAGCTTGCAATTTTCACCAGTCATAAGTAAATGTTCAAGAGGCCAGAAAGTGTAGGAATGGGGTAGAAATGGACGTTCTGGAAAGAAGTAGATTATCATTCAGTTTCCCCGGGAGCTAAAACTAAGTGCCAAAGTTGTGGAATTATGCTACAATTCGGGTAAAATTTACTTTATAAATATCACAAGTCAAAGAAAAAATAGAGAATAGAGTATAAGAGAAATTATAAAAGTAGAGGAAGAACCAGACAACAGATATAATAGAAACAAAAAGACTACAATGGTATGGACACGTAATAAGAGTGACGAAGACACGACTTCCAGGTCAAATTATGGAATGGACTCCACCAGAAAAAAGGAGCAGCTATGACATGAATAGAAGGGGTACAAGAAATTTGGAACCTGATCAGTGGAGACCCAGGGAGGAATGGCGTTTGGTTTCCGGAAGACAGCGTCAGCACCGGATTAAGAAGAAGAAATATTTTACTACTCGCCTATAGGTATCTGTCCATCTGCACTTGTGGAAACTTAAGGTAGCCTATGTTTGTTGCCCAGTCCTGGCCAAAGGGGTGAAAATAAAGGTACGGATAGTTTGAAAACTAGAAAGTAATCTATAATTTTTACGTCCTAATTCCAAATATTTTATCAGAATCAACAAAAGCAATTGTTGGTATTAATAATGTACAAGATCGAATGGGAATAAAGAATAGGTATAAATATGACTGACACGTGGGATATGGGGTGCACAGTGGAAGGGGACACTCGCACATTGGGAACCACCGGAGGCTATAGACCCTGCCCACTGTTGGAGCTGCCCGAGTGAACACCCTGGGAGGAGAGGAAATAATGGCTGCAGATTTCCTAGGATTTCCTGCCGCCCTATCTGTCCGACACCACCTCTCACCCTGAAACCTAGGAGCACTGCTGAAGCATGAGAAGGAAGCAGAGTGGGCGGGGAATGAGGGAATGGAAATCCTGGTAAAAGAGAAACCATCTCATTCGTCTTTCACAAGGGAGAACCACGATAACCTCAGGATGGGCGGAAGTTGAACCTAGGATCTCTCTAATACAACCATGTAATCCCCCTCCCAGTGATAAAATATTTAGAAATATAGCCCACATTCACAAACTGGAACAGTTTCTCTTTTTCAGTGTGAAAGGAATTGTCAAAATCGACTGTACGGTTTTGAAATTACATTAATCAGCAATAGGTAACTTTGAATTCAGTACCTATACAGCTTAGCAAAAAACTACTGAACTTGTATTATACTTGAAAATTTATACCATTTTCGGACATTTGTGACCTATGTTAAGAGGCCTCTGAACCAGTGACCAATAATTTTAACGATTTATATTATGTTAAATTTCAAGAAGTAATTGTGTTTTTATGTTAATATGGGCGTAGAACGGGAAGTAAAACTGGTATTCTTTGAGAAACATGTATGCACTTTCAACATCTAAAGTCATGTCTGCAGACAATGGTGTTTACTCGTTTATAGCAATATTCTCATTCGTATTTCCAACTTCCGGTAGCAGAGGAAATAATACTGCCTAAAAGAATTCGCACCCATCAGCGTGAAATCGAACAGAGGATCTCTGGAATAGGTGATTTGGGCTATGGAACAACAGAAGTAGGTAGCGCAGGAAATTTTGATATCGTTTAGGTGTCGTAGTGTCAGTAAAAAAAAAATACAACTTAACCCTTCTTGTTAAGCTAAGGTATTAGAAATAAACATAACGCAGTACGGAAAAAGGGAACTAAGATACCAAATGAACAGGTATTTAAAATTACAGTTAGGAGCATACCAAATAAAGAAAATTGAAATGATTCCAAAAATATTTACGAAATATCCCTGTAATAAGTGCCAAAGAATGGAGAAAACATATCTACAGAAGTGGCAAAACTGAAATGAACACACAGCTTCGACCATATTGGAATTACCAAATAGTTTTTAAAACAAGCAGAGTAGATGAACATTTAAAGCTTCTATCTTCCCATCGATCGTATATTTATTAAACAACATTTTCACAGAAACGCCTAACAACAATAAACCAGGAGCGACGCTGCTGAATTTGCAAACCCTCTTTTACTGCGTTCATACATAAACATTTTGGATATGCTATCTAACCTTGCCATAAGTACCTATCGTACCAGATTCAAATGGTTACATGTTTTCTTAGTTAGCTAATCATAACCGTTTATAGATATAAACAATTGCTTCATACTGCGTGGCAACGAAAAGTCGAAACCATCTTCAAAGTATGTTATTTTATGACTCCAGTAAGTTCATGATCTAATGTCTAAACCTTGTAAGTATTTATTGGTATGTTAGTCATCTACCAATTGAAATTAGAGGTTGGTATATAGCCTATTAGCGTCGGTAATACAGAGTGCTTCAGAATGGCGAAAGAAGTATCAACATCGTTTGAGTCATAGAATTATATAATTTGAATTATAGAAATTCCTTTCTTCATAATACATAGAACTCATGCATTTCAAGACACTTATATAAATTAGCTTTCATTTGTGCAGATTGAAATTAAACTGAAAATTGTAAAATAGCTTGAGAAGCTTCTTACATATTTTTTATATCTTTACTTGTATAAATAGCTACGAATGAACTATTTACAACATTTGATGTCAGACACCCCACGCTTTTTTACAATAAAATTTATTATTTTGTTAATATAAATTTTTTTTATTTTCAACTATTTACAAAATTTTGAAATTTAATGAACTACTTGACTTTGTAGAACAAATTCTTCATACATAAAAATTATTTTCTACTTTTTAGTTTGGTTTCTTATAAAAGCGTGTTTTTTTTTTGTTAGATTTTAAAACTGTAATTTATTTTTAACCTTTTAGTCCCCAGGTTTTTCTATTCAATATTTTTCAAAATTTTTATTTTGGATGTTCAAATCACTTTTTTTTTTTTGGAACAGTATTATTTTACAATCGCTGTTTTAACTACACTATCAGCTATTGTGGACTTCCTGGCCCTGAATAGTTTCCATCCACAATCGTTCCCCCGAAATCTTCTGTCCCTCTCAGGTCCTCTCTCCGGGCCTCACCGTCATTCGATATTTTCAACGATTTAATTCCTTTGTCCAGTGTAACTTGTGTCGATTTATAAACTATCAGCTATTGTGGACTTCCTGGCTCTGAATAAGTTTCCATCCACAATCGTTCCCCCGAAATCTTCTGTCCCTCTCAGGTCCTCTCTCCGGGCATCACCGTCATTCGATATTTTCAACGATTTAATTCCTTTGTCCAGTGTAACTTGTGTCGATTTATAAACTAGCAGCTGTTGTGGGTATCTTGGCCCTGTGTGAACTTCAGTCCGCGATATTTCCCCTGGTTCTTTTGTCTATACATCTACGTCATCCAATACATAAATATGTATTTATTTAATTAAAGCAATTTTCAGGGTGCATGTAGAAATGAGCCTTAGAGACATCTAAGATGTAATGTGCTTTCTATATATTTGTCTTAGTCACTCATCATCCTGACGATCCTGGCCAGGACATTGGGACAAAACCATGATGCTATGTTCTCATCGGTCGTTAACACGTGTGCAAATTTTCAAGTCAATCAGACAACTCTAAGTTGGTGAAAATTACCTTGAAAGATTCTGTTACATTGATAAATGTATATAAGTAATTTTGTTTATCCTGATGATCCTGATCAGGACATTAGGCAAAAGTCATGATATTATTGTATTGCCATTTATCCTCGACATGTGTGTAAATTATCGAGTCAATCAGACGACTCTAAGTTGCTGAAAATAACGTCGAAAAATTCCTTTGCATCGATAAATTTAGCTTAGTCATTTTTTATTATGAAGATCCTAGTCAGCACATTAGAAAAAATTCAAGATATTATGGTATTGTCATCAATCCTTGACATGTGTGCAAATTTTCAAATTAATCAGACGACTGAGTAGGTGAAAATTACGTTACATTGATACATTATGTAAGTCCCTTTTTATCCTGATTATCGTGCTCAGGATTTTAGGACAAGGTTATAACATTATTGTATTGCCATCCGTCCTTGACATGGATGCAAATTTTCAAGTCAATCAAACGACTGTAAGTTGGTGAAAATTACGTCTAAAGATTCTGTTAAATTGATAGATTTAGCTAATTTTTTATTCTGATGATCCTGGTCAGGATCTTCGAATACGGTTATGATATTATGGTATTGTCATCGGTCCTTGATATATGTGCAAATTTTCAAGTCAATCAGACGATTCTATGTGGGTAAAAATTACGTAGAAAAATTCCATTACACACGTATATACATACAGGTGAAAATTAGCAATAAGTAATTTCTGCAAATGTTTATGTCAACTAACATGATGAACAAAGAGGAATAAGAGTTAGTACGAATAGTTGGTACAAGAGTAGAGAAAGTCATGTGAGTGCAACACAGTTTCTTCTACACTGCAATATACCTACCGAGCAACTTATCCCATCCGAAGGTTCTAATACTAATTTTCCACCAATTACAATAGATGAGTTCACAGCACTTCCTTTTAATTGTGGTCGCATTCTGCACTAACCGCGAGTTTCGTCACAGAGCATTTGTTGTGTTTAAACGTCGTGTCATTTTAGTTACAGACAACACCTACTGTAGTCTTGTGGTAGGTATAGTGTGTGTGTGTCTGTGTGTGTCTGTCTCTGTGTGTCTGTGTCTGTCTGTGTCTGTCTGTTTGTCTGTCTGTGTCTGTCTGTTTGTCTGTGTCTGTCTGTCTGTGTCTGTCTCTAAAATCACTAAGTTTGACAAACTTTAAATTATAATTGGAGAATTAGAGAAATGATTTTAAAAAAATCTGATGTGTTGCGCTCACTTGACTTTCTCTACTTTTGTACTAACCATTCTTACAAACTCTTATTCCTATATCTCCATGTTAGTTAAAATAAACATTTGTACAAATTATCTTATTGCTTATTTCCTTGTAGGTGCAACGGGAATATTGGAATACAGTAGGCTTTGTGCGATAGTCAAATGTTTTAAAGCTTTGAGATTCCGTTCTCTTTGCACGCTTACATGTACAAAAATGAACAACGATGTTCCTTTCCACGAAAGTTTCAAATTTTCCGAATCTGACACAAATAACAAGGAAAATCTCCAAAATGGTTCACCCTACAAAATATTTATTTCAACATAAATTGTGGGGTTTAGTGAGATCTACATTTTTTGTATATTAAGAATTTGCCTATCTCTTACGGTTTACCATTTATTCAAAAGACATCCAGAGTAAACAGGACTACAGGGGCTATAGACAGAAAATTCAAAATATACTTTTCATTTGTCATGCAAATATCTTAAACGTATGACACTTTAATTAAAATCGTTAGAGCCATTTTAAGAAAATAAAAATTTTCGAAAAAGATTCCATGTAAAGGGTAGTTTAGGGTGGGGCTATTTTCTTCAAAATCTTCGTGTGGCATCCTTGAAAGACATTAAACTTAAATATTAACTTTGGTTTTTAACCGGTGAAATCTCGACATCGAATTTTTAGGTGAAATACAATACTTCCTCTACTTACTAGTAGAGAAAGTAAAAAAGCGAGACACGAGCATTCCTGTATCAGCTTCTATTGATGCACCCACATTCTGTAAATGTCCTAGCAAGATGTTAAGTCTACAATAATAGCAAATTACAAGAGGAAAATATGTTTAATAGAGAATTTGAGGAAGTTTCAGCAGCTGCAACTGTTCCCGATGCCTAATCAACCTTCCAGGAACACTTTGAATGCCAAGTAACAGATATCGAGGCGTATATAAAGGTAGATACTGACGTCAATGTTGCACGGCAGCCCTCGGATGAAGACACCATTAGAAGTCGCTGATCAAGAACACAAGAAGTGACAACATCATCACACCAGACACTGCAAGCCTTACAAACTATACCAAAGAATATTAATTCAGGGACACTCAGGGACCGTTTGTTTACGTCACTAGAAACTTTGTGGAGGAAGCTCGTGCAGGGGAAGTGAAGCAGAAGAAGATGACAGATTTCATCAACTCATGAAAGGGTGGTCGTAAAGCCCCGTTTGTATTTTGTATTGCTAAATGTAACTTACTTACATAACATGATAAGCTGTCAACACCAACATCCAATTTGTTATATAACTTTAGACAACATTTGATAACGTGTTCAGTTATCTACCTATCTTGCAAGAATTGTTACACACACGCACACGCACACGCACACACAGACGCACACACACTATAAATCAAACGACTGAAGTTAGAAAAGGTAGAAAAAGGTCCGTGTGCGTGTGCGTGTGCGCGCGCGCGCGTGTGTGTGTGTGTGCGTGTGTGTGTGTGTCAGTCTCTGGAGCAAAATTCAAAACAGAAAGTCGGTAAAAACCAAAGTTGTTATTTAGTTTAATGTCCTTCAAGGCTGCCACACGAAGATTTTGAAGAAAATTTCTCCACCCTAAACTACTCTTTGCATGGAAAATGTTGATTTTCCTGAAAATGGGTATTTTGATTAAAATTCCACATATCTGGGATATTTTTATGGCAAATGAAATGCATATCATAAATTTTCTGGCTATAGCCCATGTAGTTCTATTTACTCTGGGTGAAGTTTGCATAACTGGTAAACCGTAAGAGATAGACAAAATCTTAGTGTACAAAAATGTAGATCTTGCTAAAACACACCTTATGTCTAAATACATTTTTATAGAGTGAACCATTTCGGATAAATGTTATTTGTGTGAGTTTTGGAAAACAAACTTTCGTCAAATGGAACATCATTATTCATCATTTTTATATGTTAGTCGTGCAAAGAGAATGGAATTTGAAAGCTTTAAAAGATTTGACTATCACTCAAAGCCTACTGTATTCCCATATTCTGTGTGTACCTACAAGACGACAATAAGATAATTTCTGCAAATTTTCATCTCAACTAACATGAAGAAGATATAGGAATAAGAGTTTGTAAGAATGGTTAGTACAAGAGTAGAGAAAGTCATGTGATCAGATTTTTGTTATAATATTAATTTAAATATTTGACGATGGCGCTCTAATTTAATTATCTGTACCTCCCAGGCTATAACTCTGAAGAACAGGCGAAACTCTGATAAATAAACTAGTATTTACATAGAAATTGAAGTAAATATGAAAAGATATAATAAAATCAATTCCGGAAGGAATAAGAGGAAGGATCTTAAATTTAGATTATATAGAATAGTATCCAAGCCCTCGTTAAAATATGCATGTGCGACATTGGTAATTAAAACCAAGGAAAAGTCAAGACTGGAAGCATTTCAAATGACATTTTTCAGGCCCTTATTGGGTGTTACTAGAAAAGATCGACTCCGGAATGTAGATATAAGAGATGAACTAGAGGAAAAAACATTGTGGAAGAAATTAAAATGGGGACCTGATTTTACGCCACAAAAACTGCCGGAAAATCAAATACCTAATGACTCGCACTTTAATTTTATTTTCATAGGTTGGTAGCTACAAACCATATCTTCCATTCCACTTTATCCAGACATCGGACTGTCAGGCGCACACCTGCTGTGGTTAAAAGTATGATAAAAGCTTTTAATTGTTAAAATATTAGCCTATTTTCAGATTAGTTCACAGAACTAAGGTTTGTTTAAATAAGAAATTTTTGTAATGTAGTCTTTGCGTATTATTATTCCAGAATGTTGTTCTCGGATAAATGAGTCAATTCTATTAGACTTGTCAAGTGCCTTGTTCCTATACCAGAGTTTTTCATGTAAGTTTCAGTCTGTAGTGAGCAGAGTAAAAGAGGGCATTGAACTTTCTGTGAAATGATACGCAGGCGTTGGTTGTGTTTGTGGTAGCTGATGACTGTGCCGCCCAAATTACTGGGGAAAAACATGCTTTATTCGATATATAGTTGTCAACAAGATAATCACAAAATCCCGTTAATTTAGAGTTTTATGGTTTCTCGTCACTTGCTTCTTCAGGAGGTAGATAAGGAAGGCCAAACATCTGAGTAAACCTGACCTGAAAACAAAAGTGTATGTTTCCTCTCTTTTGTCTGTCAACACACAAACTATTGTCGGAACATATGTAATGTTCATTATCCAGGAAATGAAACGTAAACAACTGTGTGAAGTGTTTAGCACAGAAGTCAAATGTACCGACCAGCATACAGTCAATTTTACACACATTTCAGACTTGCTTCACAGGTAAACACTACAACTTTACTATCGATATCACTAAGGAGAACAAACTATTAACCTTTTGAGGTTTTTAATTGAAGCTTACTAACACTTTCATGAACGTCTGCTTTGGATCTTGGAAAAAGAGGAAGAAAATGTCGGCGTACGTTACTAAACTGCTTCTCGTAGTCGTTTTTTGACCGAGAATTGTAATAAAGTAGCTGTGTCACATCCATTCTCAGTAATTACTTCGGAAATAACTGCATTTGGTTTCTCGCAGATGTCCTTAACAGCTTTGTGTTTACAAGCAGCTCGGAATTAGGATATTTCACTTACCTCATCTGATCTTTTAATACGATAATTCCTTGGTTTGTTATAACATCTGAATAAGTAAGTATATGCATACCTGTATTTAAAACCGTCCACTATCAACTTCCATAGTCAAAACTGATACAACCAGCACCAAAGAATGTCTGTTAATGTTCGCTTACTAGAATAAACAGAGGCGTGCTGACAGAGGGCGCGTTCATTGTGGCGTAAAATCATGTTCCTAGATCTGTTACCAACCTAACTTTATTTTTCCTTAAAAACATAACAGGTGGCGTAAAATCAAATTGCGCAAAATCATGCACCCCAATTAAAAGATAACAGAGCAAGTGGAACGATCATGTTAAGAGGGTGGAACCTTCTAGACTGTTATGGCAAGCACTATTTTACACGCCTTTAGGACAAAGAGACATTGGGCGACCTCGAATAAGGTGGAGAGAGCCTCCGAACAGCTCTAAAGCCCTAATCCATGTTAAGGAAGAACTATTTACATAGACATTTACAGGTAATTTTTACTTTCTCTACTGGTAAGTAGAAGGAAGTATTGTATTCCACCCAAAAATTCGATGTCGAGATTTCATCGCTCGTGCGTCAGTCTGTGAGTCTGTGTGTCTGTCAGTCTGTGGACAGCATAACTCAAAAACGAAAAGTCAGTTAAAAATCAAAGTTGGTATTTAATTAAATGTTTTCCAAGGGTGCGACACGAAGATTTAGAAGAAAATACCCCCCCCCCCTCCTAAACTACCCTTTACATGGAAAATTTTTCGAACATTTTGATTTGATTGAAAATGGCTTTAACGAATTTGATTAAAATGTCATATGTTTGAGATATTTTTATGACAAATGAAATGTATATTTTGAATTTTCTGCCTATAGCCCATGTAGTACTGTTTAGCCTGGATGACTTTTGAATAACTCGTAAACCGTAAGAGATAGACAAAATCTTACTGTACAAAAAATGTAGATCTCGCTAAAACTTACAATTTATATCCAAATAAATGTTTTTGTAGAGTGAACCATTTCGGAGATATTCCTTGTTATGTGTGTGAGTTTCGGAAAACTTAAAACTTTCGTGAAATGGAACATCGTTGTTCATTTTTTTATATGTTAAGCGCGCAAAGAGCTTTAAAATATTTGACTATCGCACAAAGCCTACTGTATTCTAATATTCCCCTTGTACCTACAAGGAAATAAGCAATAAGATAATTTGTACAAATGTTTATCTCAACTAACACGAAGAAGATATAGGAATAAGAGTTTGTAAGAATGGTTAGAAATTCATGTGAGTGCAACACATCAGATTTTTCTTAGTCATTTTGTGGCTCATTTCAAAGGTACCTATAGGTCATCCGATTTGGGGCTTTGGTTGTAAGCCAGTATTTTATAACCAGCATATGAGAAATTGCACATTTTTGCTACGTATCTGAATAACTTGAATGTTCGCTAAGTGGAATCAGTTTTGACATCCCTTAACGATTGCTATATCGAGCTTGGACTGTCGTTATTAAAGACTAAAAGGATTGGTAGCAATAACCATGAAGGAAAAGAGGTCGTCAGTTCTGCAACAGAGAGGCACGTTTCTAGATAGTTTATCACGTTTATGTGCCACTAACGCGGATGTGTGATAACAATAAAGAACGATAGTATAACTCCTTAACCATTCCCAGGATAGTGCACGACTTGCTTGCTGTGTTACATTCACACGACTTTCTCTATCCTCTATCACTTATTAGCAGGTATATTTATTTTTCCATCTGCTTCATTTTAATTGAGACGAACCTTTGCAGAACTTCTTGCATTGCACATTTAGTTATAGACACAAAGGAAGAAGCGGTAGTTAAATGTTTAACAATTGGACGCCATACTCTTTCCATACGATAGCGAGGAGAAACAAAATATGGACAGGATTTCAAAAGGATGACATTAATAACAAATATCTCAGAAATCGTTGATATCAACGAAAAGTTGTGAACTAAATCGTTTTAAAGAAATCGCACGCTTTGAGCCATAGTTGGGTATACAAAACTAAACAAAAAGCAAGACTATCAAATAAGATAACAATTAAAACAACAATAGAATACAGAGTCAATTGGAAACAGCACTTAAACAGAATGGAAGAAAATAAAATTCCTAAAAGTAACTATTAACTACAAGGACAAAGGAACTTAGAACGACTGACGAAGAAGACTTGGGAGCCGGAAAAGACTAAATAGCCTAAGCCATATTGAAGAAGACATTTTTTTGTGTAGGTATCGTTTAGCGTTTACCGGTTTATAATGCAACATTATATAAAATTCCTTCCGCATGAAGAAATTTTCATTTCTGGACAAGTTATAGATAAATTTCATTTGTCATGTAAATAAATATCTTTAATATATGGTGCTTCAGTTTATCAGAAAAGCAAAATTTCGAAAGGATAGTTTGGAGCTCGGAGATTTTCTTGAAAATCTTTGTCACATTCTCAGAGAATGCTGAACTTAACACACACACACACACACACACACACACACACACACGCACACACACACACGGCCCCCTTTGGGAAGTTCAGGGGGTCTTAAAACATATACTCACCGCCACGTCTGGTAATCCAAATTTTGGACACAATGCAACACTGCTACTATGGGTAATACAGAAAGCATAAAATTCGGGGTTCATTAAAATGCCCAAGTTGTATCTCACAAAGTCTTTCATAATGTAGTCGTTTTATAAATATTTTACATAGTTTCCCAAAGGCGTCATCTGATGGACATACTCGAAAATACGCGATTATTGATTTTCCTAGTGAGGTTGCAACATACATTTAGTGACGTTTGTTTTCCCCGGAGCTACCAATTTAGCTCCAACTACAGCAATTTCAGAAACTCCAATTACAAATTTCTAGGACTTGTAGAGTTCAGGAGAGAAAAAATGACATGTTGCATTTGTCCATTTAGGTTTTTTCTATTCTTTAGTTTTGTTTATTTATTTTACTGCTTTTCAGTTATTTTGGACTCCTGGAGAGTGTCAGCTTTTCTTGTAAATTCAGTCTTGATGCACCTAGTTAAGAGTTGGATCTTATGTATCAGGTAACAGGTTCAATTCCAGTTATGGGAGATATAAGGTAACCTAATAAATGTGGGCGGGGATTTCGCTACCTCGGTCGTGTGGCCTTTTGTACTTGTGTCTCTCAAGAGGCGCCCTGGAAGAAAGCAGTGAAGTGACAGGAAACCGAGAGGGGACGATTCATGAGCCCCCACAGAAGAAACGGCAGGGTCCCTAACAATTCCAGATTGAAGCTCTCCGGTGGCGTCTAGTATAATGTGCTCCTGGAAAGTCCGGAAACCAGAGACCTTACCACCGAGGGATGGAGGTTTACAGACAGTATCCTCTTTCCCTGCCATGGTGCGCCGAGGCAGCTGTCGACGTCGTCAACCCTGAAAGAACCAAGTGAATAAAGTTTAACTTCTGCTCTATTTACCTACCTGTAACTTATTTCAGGCCTATCTCCCACAGGCAACTATAGGCTTCTTGGCCTGGTTAGTTAAAGAAGAAGATTTATTATTCACTTATTAGGAGTAAGCTAATGCTCATTCAAGGCATTTAATTTAAAAATAACTATCATATGTCGTGGTTTTATATATCTTCTCCAACGCTTAGCAGTCAAAATAATTTTTGTCTAAGCATTTTATGTTGCGATTTTATGTGAATTGCCAGCCTTTATTTGAAAATTATTTCGTTATCTTTTATTTTATTGCTACAGCAATAGGTACAATTACTTTAAAGTATGAGATAATTGTGTGCAATACATTTATATCTTCATTATTTTGTAAAAATATCTGTGAAATCTTCTTTATCACTGAACATTACATAACTACTGAGAAACTATTGAAAAACAGACAAAGCCATGTGGGGTACTTTTTTTTTTTATTTTTTTATATTTTTTATTTGAATTTTGACTGCTACAGTGATGAATTTAGGGGGTGGTGCGGTGGGAAAATCCCCCAAGAAATCCATATCTATTTGTAAATGTATATATCATTAACATCCCCCCTCCCCTGGAGGAAAGTGGTTGTATTCATCACTGACTGACACGAAAATGATAGAAAAAGTAAAGTACGTGTATTTATCTGTATTGTTTTCAGGAGCGCGCTGTGCGCATACTGCCTTCCTGTGAGAATGGAATTCAGCTGTTAATTACGTACTCTCTACTGAACAAATGAAGCTCGCCGTGAATGACAACTTCAGCTGTGAGAAGCGAGCGGAATGGAATGAAAACACAGTTACGTAAGCACCTGAGCAGTAAGCTGTGTTTCAACGAACAACCAGACTATTCCGCGGATCCCCGGGCGGTGCAGGAATCCCGGTAGCTACGAGGTTTAGTTTCCGTTCTCCCCTTCCACAACGTTTTTTTGTTATAATTCCCTGCTGTAGCAAAGCCCAGAACCCGCGGTATCGATCAAGCACTTCTCCGGCCGGGCACGAGTTGCACAGCTGCGCGCGCAGCTTCACATACACATAGCGACATGTAGTGGCGTCAATGTTAATCAATCTCGCAGCGCCAATTGCCTCGTGGTTACTGTGCTCCAGTGGCGGATCCTCAGCAGGAGAACATTTTACTGATGTCGAAAATGTCAACTAAAGACTAACCAATGAAATATTTTATTTAAGAGATATACCTGCTTAAGGAAACGATATGAAGTGAGAAGTAATTAATAAAATAGATTGATTGACCTGTGACTCCAGAGTTAGGCTCTGCATCTTATAGAAGAACCGCTGGTTGCCTATGTGGAACTGCATAGTGTAGTCATGGGACACATTTCTCGATATCGATACTGATTTTTAAACACCGATATTCGATACTCACTTTCTAACAAGCTGTAAAGGCGATAACTTGTTCACTGAATTATGTTCTTGTTCTTGTCAGTAGTTTTCTGCGCATAAACGCATGTAACCAATTTTGTAATGTATGCTAATTTCAAAATCGTTCCTGTTTGCCACTGTCCAACCTTTTTGTTACCTTGATAATACCACAGTTGTGGTTTGTTTTTGCTGGATTCAAAATCTTGGTCACATGAGTAGGTAAATGTAATGGCCAAGATTGAGTCACCAAGCCAGGCTATGAAGGAACGTGATTTAGTGCCTCAGCTAAATCAGCCTTATTCTCAACTCAGTTAACGCTGCCCGTGATATCTGTACTCCTTTCCCCATGTTTTATATGTTTTCATTTAGACAAAAGCTGTGGATTATTTCATGTATTCCTCACACAAAGCGGAGTCACCTGCCTACTTGGAGAACTTGAATTTTTTCCAGAACAAGGGAAGTGTGGCGATAGGTGCAACAAGAATAAATCGTGCCCACTCCATTTTCTGATGATATGACACTGCTATCAGAAGAAGAAATTGTCTTAAGAACAATGACATAAATTTAAAAAGACAAAGACTACTCCTAGAGCAAAACAAATACACATCGTGAATTGGGGAAAAGTGGTGGTGCTAGTGATACCTAGGCACTAGAGAAGTAGGTGCACTCTTTGTCGCCACAACTTCAGGAGGCATTCTACTGGCCTTCACAGGTGGAGTTTGTGTAGCAAGCAGGAGATTTGTGTATCTGTTTACGTTTTCATAAATGCATTCGCGTCATGTTTTACCTGCACAGTTCTAGATTATTCATATATGAATGTATTAACTTCGAGCAGTGCCTTCATATGGCAAATTGGCTTCACAAATACCCACCTTCTCCGTATTTGCACACATCGCATTAGCTACAGAAAGGGACGCTGAGATTGAGTTTTCTAACGTTCCTTTAGTTTTAGAGCTATTTACTTGAAAACTGCCACACTTAATATGAGTAAATAAGCTCAAAGCTATAACTCTGAATGGTTTTTCAGGTAACAGGTACAATCAAATAATTTTAATTAGCAAAGCAAGTGCTTTTTTGTAATCATTGCTCATTCACATTTTTTCAGAGATGACAGAAATATTTGGTTGAAGTTGCTGTAATTACTTGCAGAAATACTCATTTATGTTTTTATGAAGTTGTAGATATTAAAATTCCTTTTTTGATATACATTAATTTTTGTGAGTCAATGAATAAAGTAACATAAAATGCATAGATATTTACGAAAAAATGTATAACTCAGAGAGAAAGAGAGAGTGAGACTCATACATATGTACAGAAAAGGAAGTGGGCGGGTTCAGTGTGGTTAAAAGGGGGTGCGTGGGTGACTCAAACATGTCTTAGATTTTTAAAAATGCGAATCGAGAGATATCTTTGGTTAAAATGTTTTAAAGATGCCTAGAATATTTATATGTATGATATAATTAAAAATTAAAAAAGAATGTGATTTTCACTTAACTCAGCACCAGAATTCCACCACTGCTCGGTCGAATAACAAAAGCAGAGCACTCCACTCACACACCCCTCCCTTCTATGCACGCGCCCGCTGAGTTGGTAAAATGCCACCTGAAATGTAGGGAGGCATAACACGGAAGCAAGTGTACCGTAAGAAGTAACAAAAGCAGTTTCACGTCAAACAGATGTTGCTAATGACGCAACTTTTAATATCAAAGCAAACATTGCCTTTAAATTCAATTCTTAGGAGGAGTGACTGCGGATTATGGCAGCGGCGAAGTAAAGGAACACTTCTGAAATTTGAACATGAAGAAAATCAGTAGATTGGATAAAGATAGATGGCGAAACCATCAGAAAAAGTGGTCTGAGGAAGAACAGTGTTGAAACACGTCAAGAAGAGAAAACGTAATAGGCTAGGCATTAGATGATAAGGAACTATGGTTAAGATGATAGAAAAATAGTAAAAGCGTAAGAACTTGCCAATTGTAATGTGTCAAAATAAATGATTCATCTGTAAAGAAACAGATAAAATGGAGAAGAGACAGAATGGAGTAATGAGACTCCTGTCCTTGAATTAGAAATTATACTTTACATATTTATTTACTTAACTTCTAATTTGCACGTCAGCAAGTTCTTGGCTATTCTAGAGGCTTTAACTGCAATGACTTCCTTATGTGCCTATAGCACTAGCAAACAATGAAATTGTTTCAGGCTCAGAAATAGCTGATTCTGTTTGGGGAAAAGGTTAATTTTGAAAGAAGCACGCTTATCAACTGACAAAACACTATGTTCTTCAGCTGTTTGTAGGTTATAAACATTCATGTTGTTGCTATGAGTGTACGATTAATGTTGTTTCTCTTGTAATTAGTACAGAACTTCTAGTGTTTTGAGCCTTTTAATGTGTAAACTTTATTAAAATGTCACAAAAGTACGTAAATTCAGAAAACAACTGAATAAACTGAATCTGACACCTCTTGTGAAGATTGCACATTGACTCTGTTTTGGTATGAACAGAGCGAGTAGAAAGACAAAGTGTGATCACTCCACTGCTCTTCCATATGATTATACAAGAGCTACCTGGCGCCTCCGTCAGGTGGCAGCAAAGTCGTTAGTGTGGCTATTTACAGCCGATCTGTAGCTGATAGTATTAAATTCTTCCGGGAGACACACTTTGCTGGATTCGAAGGAAGTGAAAAAACGGAACAATTCACCAGAGAGCCTCGTAGATATATTAAATGCACCACTGCCTATAAATGGACTGTACAAAGGATCAAACAAAGTCGATATACTTACGAGTTGGAAATCACTTCTTAATGAAGAACAGAATACTTTTACTTCTGAAAGGACATTATATTTGTGGAGAATGGCTGTCAGAATGTGCATGTGTGAATTAGTTATTGTTAAACGACACTATTCTTCTCCTTTGCTACTTTTCCAGGTGAATTTCTTGCTAAACGCTAGTGTTTGTATTAACATTGTACCGCACTAGCAGTTGCACTGCCATCTGTGCGGCGGAACACATGAACTACAGCAGTGATCACACTTCTTCTAAACGCTCTGGTATGAAGTTAGGGGACCAGGATACCCACGTGTTATACTACAAAAATGGCTGAAAAATAAAAGAAGGCTTGCTTGCTTTTGCTTTACCTATGGTTGGTGAGAGCCTAAGATATAGATAAGTGCTATTTCTTATTTACTGCAACTGTAAAGGCAGGATTGTCAATGAAAAAAGAACAATTCAGTACTCGAATCTTCATCCGCTACTCAACCTATTCCACATCCAGATACTACGTCACTTCCTATGGAGTGGAGGCTATTCATAGACCCCTCTAAGGTAAGTTTGAAAGCTGTATTACTTCACAACGACAACCATCTTTGTTCTATTTCTGTTGTTACTTTACATGAAGGGGACTTACGCAAATATGACTCAATCAAACATGTCGAGCAACACAAAAAATGGAACATCGCTACCAGGGCCATTGGAATGAAAAAATGCTTCCACATTACTGCTTGAATCTGTGCAGGGATGCTCCGGAACTCTCAAGAGGACATTGAGGTTATGAAGTCACCACATGCTCTTCAGACCCAACCGTCTGCCAGGAGTTCTTCCATCAATCTACTCTTGGAATGTAATGCTCATTAAGAAAATTAAACCGGATTTTTAATGTTGTTGATATATCTAATAATTAAAGTCTATCGTTTTTTTCTTAATCTGCTAAAATAATGTAACAAACTCGCGCAAAATGCGAAGTCCGTTTACTTTTCTAACCCTTTATTTTCCTCTAAAGCTTACTACAAATGCACAATTTCCTTCTCCTTGCTAACACAGTTTATAAATTCTCTATTATTACAATTCACAGTTGTTCTTCCGATAATCTTTCTCAGTCTCTCAATGTCATTCTCCAGTTTCACTGTCTCTTATATCATTACTATTACGATACAATCACTCGACGACACATACTCACTCGCTGACAGGCGACCCGATTCACTCTCGTAACTAAAACTAACTGTATACGACGACTTAAACAACTATCACTCAACTCTAAAAACTATCACCAACTAACTGAACTACCCACTGTTTGTCCTATTTATACTGTAGCAGACGTGATGTAACCTCCTTCGAGTTCTTTCCACTGCACGTGTGCATGACTCAGCAAAGAAGTAGCCAGAAGTTTCGGTGTTATCACATACAGTCGCTAGTTGTCCTGTAGCCCCGGACCTCTTACACGCCTCGCCGTCATTATTAGATCATGCACACACACAACCGCTCATCGTATCCAAGGTCACCCCGTCCTCTTCTCGTCCGTATATTGTTGAACGACCCAATGTGATAACATATTTGCACCTATTGTGAATCACAGAAACTATGGCTAATAAAATGTTTTCTTTGTCATATTCATTATTTCAACCCAAAATTAGTAAGGCTTCACTCATATTTGTTGGCCAGTGTCATTAATCCCGCTCCATTAGATCCAAAATAATTGGCAGTGAAAATGGTAGCAGAGTGTGGTAAGAGCATATTTTGTTTGATGATTAAAGGACATTAGTCTGGAAGCAATACAGAAACATAGAGGTTATAAGACAAAAAATTATAAAATCTTCATATAACTCCATTATTTATCCTCTTTGATAAGATACAGAGAAATAGCAGTAGGTGAATCTCTTTGATTTGCATATCCACGCGTAACATTCAGGCCTCTTTTACTACGTTAGTATTTAATTGGATTCCATTCATTATTGTCCTATCTCTTTAATGTTAGCGACATTCGTTTGCATTTTAAGTTAGCGCGTGGTTCTGTGCGCGAAGGTAATGTACCCGTTTATAATACGCATAATTGTACCTATATACGCCAGTCATGAACTCTTGAGTGACACGCACACACACAAACACACACACACACACACACACACACGGCCGCGCCGTAGCCGAGTGGTTAGACTATTCGCTTCTCACCAACGCGGCCCGGGTTCGATCCCAGGCAACCGCATGTGAGATTCGTGGTGGACGAAGCGGCGCTGGGGCGGGTTTCCTCCGGGTTCTCCGGTTTCCCCCGCCATCTCATTCCACCGGTGCTTCATCTTCATTCCATGTACCATCAGTGTCACCGCCTGCGGTGCCATAGTAGTAAAAGCGGGCGTTAAGCATTACAAAAAAGCACACACACATACACAATTTCTTAATAAGCTTTCCACCGTTGCCTGGCTAACCAAAAAGTTGGGGGAAACCCTCTCTAAGTTGTGTTTGTGAAATAAAGTTCTGAGTTTAGGTTTGAAAATTTATTTTGCTCCCATCTATTTTAAGATCCTTGATAGCGTTTTTAAATGTCCAATTGCGCCGAGAAACCTGGTTTTTCACCTACTTGGATATACTAATCAACCTGATACATACTACTGTTAAGTAGATTATAAGTCCGCAAATGAAGCAAATTGTTGATGTAATATTATGCATCACACTGTCTTCAGTTATCAAAATAAATATCTGCGCTTGTGCCCTAAGACCCTGTATGTTCTTGATAAGTAATGAAAGGACAGAGTTTTCATTTGTTCTTAAATGAATTTTTTTTAAATGTAATGCTAAATGCATTGCATATATACTGCAACAAAATAGAAAACTTACCTGGTAGTTTCTTTATTATCTCCCTGTAAGGTAGGAAATTATACCAGTGAATAATTATGCTAAATATTTGCATTTTTCATGTAGGAACCAAATCATTGCACTACATCCTAGGATTTTGTCCATTTCAGCCCTAAAAGCCAGGGAGCGGGTTTTGCCCTATTTTCCTATTTTATTCCTTTGTTCACAAACGTAGGCTTTTAAGTTATAAGCACATTTCCTACAATTATAAGCCGAAATTCTTAGTTTTATGGCACCTATAAATGCCTATTTTATACCTTTGTGCGTATTCTGCTTATTAATGCCTAAAACTGCATTTTTAGCCAATTTCTCCTGTTTGTAATTTGTGGTAACAGCTTTTGCATTTGTTAGTTTTAACAAACTAAAGTTTTCGGGGAGAAACATTTCTACTACTGCACATTGAATATACAAAAGGGCATTAGCAGGTTAGTTAGGCACCTAATGTATCTGCTTCGTAGAAGTATCACAGTGCACTAGTGACTTTGAAAAATCTTAGAATTCGCTCAACGACAATAAGCTAAACCAAGCTACATGATGTTTTAATGGACTGAGAAAAGACACTATTCAACCACATGAACCATTTATGATATTTTAGAAGCTAGTTTGGTAACTGTGGTGCGTGCCGTAAATCTACCACCGGCTTTACTTCCCTTCCGAAAGAAGGCATGCTAAAGATCCTTACGCCCGAAAAAGTCCATCAGCCTCCGCCGGGTTTGAACTAGTGACCTCGGAAACTAGAGGCTAGTATGTTACCACTTAGCTTAATTATTAGCAAATTGGCCTTTCTGCACTGTTCACCGAGCGGGGTGACTCTAACGTCTGGTTTCTCGTCACAATTAACAATATTCTTTATAGTAAATCCAATAATTGGTTAACAAAGCCCTATAGGCGTGTTATCTTGCCAATCAGCGCGTGGTTGATATTTTTGGAAGTAACTTTTCGTTACTGTCGCTCTTCTTATGTCATCTTTAAGTTTTATTCAACCACCAAAGAATGTATACCTTGCACAAACCTAAAGAACTGAAGACATCAATTAGCCGCCACTGTACTTACCAGGTTTGACGAATGTACTGGGCGCTTCTCAAAAATAGCTAATAGATTGTGAGGATGAATTCTGATTTGTAACCCAGAATAATGTCCTGCTATATTTGGCACGTTGTCGTTTGACTGTCTTATGTCTTCAGTAGCGATGTTCAAATATGGTAGGATATCTAAAACATTATTTTCTAATTGGCCTGATAAAGTCTGATAAATTTTACAAGTATGTCTATCAGAAGTAAGGAAGCAAGGCTGCAAATGAACCCGACAAAAACTAGAGTAATGACGAATTCCATGGGGATATCAGTTAAAATTGAGGACACGTTTATTCTGTACAGCGTAAGTTGATCTGTGCTAGAATCTGAGATAATCGATCTGCACTATTGTTAAGTCAATTCGCTACAAATTGTCTAGACAAGTATGCAATTCTTTTTTCCACTTCCTGGGCTACCGTGTTTTGATATTGTTTTCAACTATAAATTCTAAAATCCCACATTTCCATTTTTATGTAAACCAAACATTTCTTTGCCCTCTCCGCCTCGAAATGCTAAACCATGAATACCAAGAAACTTAATGACGTTTACAATTTGACACAAAACGTGTTTCCAGTAATTACATTTTTGTAAATGCTGTTGGTGTAACGTGGAATCAATCCTCTCCCATAGTAAATTTCTTTCTACATCCGCCATTTTCATTTCATGTTCAGTTAATAGAATTGCGTTCTTCCAGTCGTTAAATCAAAAATGTTTTTATGTGGTAAGACGCCTCTTTTTTACCCTTGTTTCTGAGACATGTCAGTTCTTTGAATTTTTATATATAATTGGCCATTTTATCCCCTTTATTCTGACTTACAATGATTTATAGCGCTCTGGAATAATTAATTACAGATGCACTGGATATATTTAAAATTTACTTTTCACATACAAATTTCAGATACATTATTTTCTTTTCGCACTTTTTCAGTGTTATTATTTTCTCTACCGCGTTTAATAAGTAGGGGAAGTGTTATATTCGACTAAAAATTTCGATGTCGAAATTTCACCGGAAATATACGTTTTGAGGCCCTCTGAACCCCCCCAAAAAAAATAATTTTTAGAAGAAGGACCATGTGTGCGTTTCTCTCTTTGTGTGTGTGGTGTGTGTGTATGTGTGTGTGTGTGTGTGTGTGTGTGTGTGTGTGTGTGTGTGTGTGTGTGTGTGTGTGTGTGTGTGTGTGAACATAACTCAAAAAACCAAAAGTCGGTTAAAACCCAAAGTTGGTACTTCAGTTTAATATCTTTCAAGGAAGCAACACCAAGGTTTTGAGGAAAATTCCTCCATCCTAAACCACCTTTTAAATGGTAAATTTTTCGAAAATTTTTCTCAAAAATTGCTCTAATGATTTTGATTAAAATGTCATATGCTTAAGATATTTTTATGCCAAAATAAATGTATATTTTGAATGTTCTAGCTATAGCCTATGTAGCCCTGTTTACTCTTGATGACTTTTGCATAACTGGTAAACTGTACGATATACACCAAATCTTACTACACAAAAATGTAGATCTTGTTAAAACACACAAGTTATGTCCAAATGCATTTTTTTAGTGGAGTGAACCATTTTGGAGACAATCCTTGTTATTGGTGTGATTACTTATACTTTTCTCAAATGGAAGGTCGTTATTCACTTTTTATCTCTTGGCTGTGCAAAGAGAACGGAATTTCAAAGCCTACATATAGCGACCAGGTTTAAAAGATTTGAATTTTGCTCAAAACCTTGCACCTACAAGGAAATAAACATTAAAATAATTTTTGCAAAATGTTTATCTCGACTAACATGAAGAAGATAGAGGAATGAGAGTTTGTACTGATAGTACAAGAGTAGAGTAAGCCATGTGAGCACAAAATACCTATTTTTTCTCCAATAACAAGACTATGGCCTTCTCTGAGGTTCTATATTTTACATTTTCTTTGTCGGTGTCTCAGTAAAGTATGAGAGAAGGATGAATGCTATCAGGTAAGGGATCTAAGGGAGCACCCCCAGACCATTGTTGGGCTAGAAAGCTCTGTCTAACCACTCAGAGGTAAAAAAGATGATTTGCGTAACTATGTGGGCTCTCCCTTGAACGCACTGTATAATGGAAGGCGGTACGTCACTGCCGCCGCCTCCTCCCACAAACTACACCTTACCACCCCATGCAAACAGAGGGGGAGCAACCCCTACATTCCTGCCACACTCCCTTTGTTCTGTCCGTTACGGTAGATTTACACAGCAGGATTATGCCACTATCAACATTACACACTGGCTCTCCCGCAATGCCCAAGCTACTGTCGCGCCAGCACTGGCCCGGAATACTAATTCCTCTTTTCATGTAGGCGTCCACATATTTAGGCAAATTATCATCAGACATTTCTTTGGCGAGTTTATCAGTAACAAGGATCTCAGGCTGCGAGAAAGTGGTCCTCTCAACGGCCCCCGGCCCAGCATCATAAAAACCATAAGCTATTGCCCCGTCTTCTATTGGCTCCTTTCCTCAAGTAAATACATTCCTATTTATAAGAGCAATTTGTGTTTCTAAGCTGGTTAATAATACTAATATTTATATATTGAATCCTAATTTTTGGGCGGACAGAAATACTTCTTCCTTCTAAGGGTAAGCAGTAAAGACAGTAAAAAAGCTAACTACAAAAGAGGAAGAAATAAAGGAAAGAAAAAGATTTACAAGAGATAAAATAATCTTCTCTCCCCTCCCCTCCACCTCCTCTCCTCTCCACCTCCTCTCCTTTCTTCTCATCTCTCCTTTCCTCTCACTTGCTCTCCATTACTCTCTTTTTCTACTCTCCTCCCCTGCCCTCCCCTCTCCCCTCTTTCCTTCTTTTCTGTTCTACTCTTCTCCCTGCCCTCCCCACCCATCCCCTCTCTTCTACTCTCCTCCCCTGCCCACCCCTTCCCACTCCTCTTTTCTCTTCCTTTCTCTGCTCTTATGCCTAAAACGGTTCCTTCTCTAATAAATTATATTATGTCATGTTTCACCAGCGTTCACCGCCTGTGGTTTACAACTGCAATTCTCGGTATGATTTATAGACAGCTGCTTTTGTTACTGTTTATCCAAATATAATATAAAACTAACCACCACTTCGTCTCGAAATAGTAACAGGATTCTCTGTTTTTCTTTTAGTAACTATGGTTTCGTTCTTTCTGCATTTATCTCCGTTTAGATGTTTCTTAGAGATCTTATCTCTTGTACCAGCGGTGGCGTCTAGTAAGTAAATAACTGATATGCGCTATCTTAAAGTACGTTAATTAAACAGCAATTAATATACAATGTAAAGTTTATTTCATTTTAAGATGTTCATTAAAGCAATATTCAGTCACACGTTGGAAAGACCATTTGAAGCAACATTCGCCAGGCGTAGATGTAACAATTTTGTAGCCGAATTGGCGTTTAATAGGTCACATGTTGAAGCGACAATACCTCACGCCGTCTAATAATGCATCAAAGTACTTTAATTCCGCCCCTTTTCCGTCAATAGAGCTTTGACATTTCTCTCCCAGGGTGTGCGTGGGTTTTGTTCAGAAAGAATGACGCTAGTTATGCTGATAGGGAATTTTTAGGAATGGTTGCAGTCTATTCACTGTTTGGACTGAGACGTCGAACAATATAGATTATAAAACAATTCACCAGCCAAAGAAAATTGTGCTCATATTTAAACACTTAAATATAAGGTTCATTCCAACATTTCAAATCTGCTATATTTATATCTATAGGTATTTCACATCTTCAGGCGCTTTCAAGAGAAACAATTTTTGTGACGTTTCCTGTCTAAAACAATTACAACTCTACTCTGGTTTTTGCATTCTCCAGGTTACCCCTTTTTACGTTTATCTTTCTATTAACTTTTATTGAAAAGTATTAGGTATTCTAATTATTAGCACTTTTAAATTATATTTTACACGATTAATTTTTTGAGTATATTGTCGGCATCATCATAAATTTGCATCAAAAGTAAAATAAGTATGTAATTTTTCATTCATATTAACATTTACTTTTTTGTCAGAAACGCAATGTCTAAATTCCTTTTGTAGCTAAATTATACGGACTTTATATTCATACCTAAATAATATCAAACCCGAAATGTTACAAAAAGCAGTCACTTCTTGCACGCACAGTTTCTCTCCTTTGAGTCTGTTGTTACGTATGCCAAGGGGTCGTTAATTTTATTTTCATGCGCATGAATTTGAATGTAATGACTTTATCTCCTGGAAACGAGTTTCATACAAGAGTTTGCCAACTGCGCACAGTGCTATTTCGTGGCCCCAACGTTTGTTCTTTTTCAAAATCGTGGTATTTATAAACCACATTTATCACAGTGACTATGACCGAGTCTGTAGAAGATATAGCACTGCTAATTTTATTCATCTGTAAAGTGAGAGAGATAGAAGGATAAAAGAGAGAGAGATGGAATACAGAGAGAGGGGGAGAGATTACGCTCTGCTACTCTGTCAGGATCCTAGCCAGCCGCACAGACAGAACAATGGAACATCATTATTGAGAATTAAAGAATGATGTAGGTGTATCGACAACCAATTGGAGGTCATGGAAGTTAGGATATCGGACTGGCTTTGTAAGAAATGGCAGTGCTTATGAAATTGCTTCAAGAAACGACCATTTTGATTCATAATGAAGGATGAAGTCAGGACTCTCAAGGAACTCCAAGTACAAACTACAAGAAGGACCTTTTTGGGGGCGGGATGTTGTCTCTTGACATCGGCTGTGGAACAGGAATTCTCTCAATGTTTACTGCCAAAACTGGAGCTGCACAAGACAATTGAATTGAGTGCCCAAACAGTGGAATGTGCTAAACCAATAGTTGAAGCCAACCAGTTAAGTGCTGTTATTATCAATTTGAGGGCAACATTAGAGGGTGGAGCTGCCATACGGTTTGGACAGAGTGATCATCATTTCAGCATGGATAGGTTACTATCTGTTTTATGATATCCCATATCGAATACCGTCATCTTTGCAAGGCGTTAATCATTCATTACTTCGTCCAGATGTTTGCTCTTTCCTGACATGGCAATATTGTATTTGGCACGGAAAACCGACAGTACAAAGATAAACTGCTGGGTTGACGTAATCATATGGCCTCAACGTGAGTTCCATTAGAAGAATTATAAGTTGTATAATACATGATAACTGAAAGAAGTGAATCTGTATACTGTGACTCTCATTTTCAGGTGCGACAACATTGAGCCTCTGATCACATTTTTACTTTCTCTACTAGTAAAAAGTAGGAGAAGCATAGTATTCCACACACACATTCGATGTCGAGACCCTGAATCCAAAAAGAAAGCATTTTAGACCAAGATCCTTGTGTGTGTATGTGTGTGTGTGTCAGTCTGTGGACAGCATAACTCAACGAAATGGTTAAAAACCAAAGTTGGTATTTAACTTTAATGTCTTTCAAGGATGTGACACGAAGATTTTGAAGAAAATAGCCCCATCCTTAACTACCCTTTATATGGAAAATTTTTCGAAAATTTTTATTTTTTTGAAAATGGCTGCAACGATTTTTATTAAAATGTCATATGTTTGAGACACTTTTATGAGCAATGAAATGTATATCTTAAATTTTTTAGCTGTAGCCCCGGTAGTCGTATTTACTCTGGATGACTTTTGCATAACTTGTAAACCGTAAGAGATAGACAAAACGTTAATATACAATAAATGTAGACCTCGTCAAATCACACAATTTATGTCTAAATAAAAATTTTCTCGAGTGAACCATTTCGGAGATATTCCTTGTAATTTGTGTCAGTTTCGGAAAACTTAAAACTTTCGTTCGTGGAACATCGTTGTTCACTTTTAAAAGCGTGGAAAGAGAACGGAATGTGAAAGCTTTAAAATATTTGACTATCGCACAAAGCCTACTGTATTCTAATATTCTTCTTGCACCTACAAGGAAATAAGTAATAAGATAATTTGTACAAATGTTTATTTTAACTAACACGAAGATATAGGAATAAGAGTTTGTAAGAATGGTTAGTACAAGAGTAGAGAAAGTCATGTGAGTGCAACACATCAGATTTTTGTAGTAAGATTTTGTCTATCTCTCACGGTTTACTACTTACCTATACAAAAGACTTTCAGATGGAAGACCTTTATTTGTCATACAAACGTGCTAAATATATGGTATGTAAAAGTAGTTTCTGAGAAACTAAAAAATAACGAAATATTTTCTGTGCCAAGGGAAGTTTGGGAAGGGAGGTTTCCAGTACTGATATCTGTACACAAACTATTGTATTATCGGACAAGTAAACATATTCTCAAGAAGTGTAGTGCCTTATCACTTGATGATATTGGAGATAATGCTTTAGAGTCAGAAACACGTGATAAAAATATAATGCAAGAAATGAAGCGTAGAATTAGCAATCTCACGGGTTTAATAGTGATATCCAGCCATGTACTATGATTTCTCATTCGGTGAATGCTGGAGTGAGGTCTACGGTTTAAGAGAACGAAGGTTCGGCTTCAGAAAAGATAAAGGCCAAAAGATTAAGTTTGAGAGCGACGAACGTTGCTTAAATAAAGATAAGGATGAGGAAGCGGCATTTCTGGACCTGGAAAACGAGATTGACAGAGCAGCTGCGAGGAAGTTATTACATATGCTGGACATATTTGTGTCGATTAAAGAAAGAAAAGGTTCCGAAGTATAGGAAGTCTGTATGACGCACATATTCAGAATCAGGACAAGGAAAGATGTATCACTGCCAGCTGGAAATATCCTAACGAACATGCTAAATGACAATGCTGAGGCACAAAGGCGTTGCTTGTTGGAAGGAAAAGACAGAAAATGTATTTGGGAATTCGAGATAAAGTAATGAAGAAACTGAACAGCTTTAGATACTTGGGAAGTCGATAAGTGGTGATATGGGTTATTGTCTAGAACTCAAATAGAGGACAGCAGTGGCAAAGAAACCTTCTGACGATTCTAGGGGAAAAGCAGAGATTACTGAACCTCTTTATGTGCAGTAAACATAATATAATGGGAGAGCTTTACGAAAGAGTGAGGAAAACGGATTGAAAAACAGGAAGAGGAAGTGAAACTTTTTGGGATATTAAATTAAATACACTTGAAGGAAAGGCCATAATGGATCCAACTACTGAAATGTACCAGTTGATGGACATAAAACCACCATGAAGAGGAAAGCAGGAAAGAAAGGGGACAGAAAGGGCTTTGTTTGCAATGTAGAAATGTCAACGAGCAGAAAACTATGATTAACTACATCATTCATAAATGTCTCATAGAACAATATGTAGGTATACCTTAAATTATCATTAATTATGCAGTCAGGAGTTATTATTTAGAGGATTAATTACTAAACCTAATTTTGTAACGTGTTGTCTACAACATTTTATCAGCGTTAAGAGTATTTTAGTGTAGGTACATTGTATAGTATTTAGCATATTTAATGAAATTTATTTATTGCAAAAACGATATGTTTAGAAAAAGAGTAAAGTGGGCTTTGGAAAAAAAATGAAAAGACCATGGTTACTATATTCTGCAACTTTGGATGCTATTTTCATACGTGAATTTAAAATAAAAGTGACTGAAGAAGGTGATTTTCACGGTTCATCAGGGAAAATGTTAAAAGTAGTCCAAGATGCAATTATTAATATTCTTCCAGAAAGTTGAGTTATAGGCAAAGGTGTGAAAAGCAAAACTGCCGATAATATGGAGAGAAAGTGCGCCTCCAGTATTACAAGTTGTAATGGTACAATAACTATCAATTAGAGGATTTTTTTGCGTATTATTATCACCAAGAAAAATATAGATTACCATTATAGTATATTTCACTTTTTGTTGAATCTGTATTTTATGTTTTGACAGCGTGTTTTGGATTTTGTTAGAATATAAAGTGTAGCTTTTGTTGCCTACGAACTAAGGCATCATTGACTTTGTATCGTAAATGCAGTGAGAAATCCATTTAGGGAATACATCAAGAATCTAATACCTCTATATTGTAAGTACATATTTCATTTAAACATTTAATAAATTCTATAAGTTGTAGGCATGCATTATAACTTTAAAAGCCAGTATCTAAGCTACGGGTTACATCTATTAACTTTTAGAGTCGGTAAATGCCTTTTAATTACACGAACAAAGAATGATGTACTAATTGACAATTGAATGTCTTGCTTTAGCAACTACGTCACTCAGGCCCCTTATGCAGAAGTACTTTAGTTCTAACAACACTGCGATGAAGTTAGAAGATAATTTGGTATGTACTGAAGGTGCATGTGCATTGCATGGATATAGAGAGATTTCAGTTTAATTAGTGGAAGTGACACTGGTCCATAAAGCTCCGTGTGCACGACTAATTGGCTGTTTCCTGGGAGTGATCAGAAAATGAGCTAGGAGTGGACGTAACACGATTGAAAAAGAATGTGATGAGAAAATGATATGCTCTGTAGGGGTGTGGTGGCCAACAACAACCGGTTTTGGTAGCCCTGGGCTGAACACAAACATGAGTCGGGGAGCAAGAGGAGAGGATAAGTTATGGATGGATGTTTGGCCGTTGGAAACTCATTGTCTTTACCTATCTTCAGCAATGCTAATTCAATTACAGCACACTGCACTATCACGGAAACCACACCTCCCATTTATTTGTTACATTCCTCTGCTGCATCATGCTAGAAGTTTCTCCAAACAGATAAAAGAATATTCTCGTTTAAGCCTTATACACTTGTCCATTTGATTCATGCTGCCAGGCATCTAAGGCTATGTCTAATATTATGAACGTCAGAAGCTCCGACCTAAACTGTGGGAATCGCTGGAAAATAATAAAATAAATACCTCTGTTATACCTACAAGGAATACAGAATTTATATGAAAATTCCTACACAAAGCTCAAAATGTAGAACAAGATTTCAGAAGGATTTTATATTAGCAAAGGCTTAAGATAAGGCTGCTCCCTAACGCCTACCTTATTTAAAACATACCTTCAAAATACCTTACAGGTCTGGAAAAATAAATGTTCCCAAATGGGTTTATTATGAGCAGATTAAACCATATATTCACTATTGTTCTCAGACGAGCAACTTGTAGTGGCAGCAGATTATGACGATAGGGAGTATATGACAAGAAAACTCATGGAAAAATATGAAAAATGGAGCTTAAACATCAAAATAAACAAAACTAATTATGCTATGGCAATAGGAATACATGTAAAAGATCTAATTTTGGAAAACGGTAAAGGAACAATTAAACATTGGAAGGAATATTATATTTGGGAGTCGAAATAATGAAAGATAGAAACCATGAAGATGATATAAATAGCAGGAAGGTTAGTAATATCAAAATTAAACAGTGTTTTAAGAGATAAGGAAAAACAAATATATTGGGGTAATCGAGAAGTCGCTCCGGAGCTCTCGTGTAACCAAGATTCCCCTAGAGATGGGAATTCCAGTGGCAGCACTGATCATATGGTTATAACGTTCTGCGAAATAAAAAATCTGATAGATTCACGTATGTAATTCATGAGAGGTAATGCAGATAAACAGCAGCACCAGCGTTATCTCGAGCGATAGGCACCAACACATGCGGAAGAAGTAGTTGATAACCTTTTATATAATACTATCATAAAAACGTAATCACATAGGAAGAGAAACTAGGTAAATTAAACTCTACAGAAATGGATTTTTGGCCAAGATCTGCAAGAATCTCAAGGAGAGACAAAATAAGAAACACAGTTATAACAGAAAACGTTCATTGGTAGAAGAAATTAAAACAGAACAATTAAGATGAACACATGAAAAGGATAGAAGAGGACAGACTGCCAAAGAAGACACATGAATGGACTCCAGTGTGACGTAGGAAGACGGGAAGACCCAAGTTAACAAGGAAGCAATAGTTCAAACAATGAAAGAATCTAGAAAGATAGAGATGAGTGGAGAATAGCTATAATTCCTAAATGAATAGGAAGATGCCAAAGACATTGTAAACCTGAAATAGATAGAGACAGGGGCTCCTCAAAATACAACTATGTGTTAATTTCCAAGCAAATATTATTACGGAAGTACGGCTAACTATAATCATTTGTAAACTGCGAACAGAATCAGCCAGGTAGAGTCATTACCACTGTAACACCTCAGGGTAACTGGCTGGCACAAGGTGAAGAACGGACTCTTCCAGTAATGTTTATTTATTGTCCCTAATTCCGGAGAGAGCGCTTACAGTGACAGTGCAGTCGAGACCAAGGCGACCCCTGCCAGTTCCACAGGGTAACTCCAGTATTCTATGCCACCCCTAAGAGAGAGTGAAACATTCTCTGCATCCCCCCTACTGGCTCCAGTGAGAACCTCCACACAGAACAAGCACACCAATACCATTTCACCACCGAAGCTCCGGCGTAAAGGTAGAGGCCTGAAAGTCCAATAAAAGGGTCAAAGAAATAAAGTTAAGGTAGGAAATAGTCCCTATAAACTTCACAAAACCACTAACTGTGGACTTTCCAGAAGTACTAACGCGGAACCATTTCACTGCTAATTTCTAAGTAGAGTTAGATTACTTCCATAAAAACCTGACTTAATTCAATGCTTACCTTAGGAGCGACTCTCACTACTGACAATATATACATCTTACTTTATGCCATCTAGCGTGTCGTCTGAGCACGCAAACAAACAAACTTGATTCTTTGTCTTTACAACTTATGGTTTGTCTTAATTTATTACCGACAGATAGATGGCAGACATTTGAAAAAAGGTTCGCCCGCTCTAGAACGCTAGGTTACCAGGGTTTTTATGGGAATACCAATACTTTAACTCTCCAATAACTAGCAAAATGCTAATTGACAGCATTCAGTTCCAAAATTAAACATGTTTGGCCTCAGCATTCTCAGGTGAGCTCTCCCAATAAACTTCTTTTAATCCTCAATTATCCGGTTTGTTGCATAAAAAGTTAATAGTCAGAAATAACGATTTAGAGCAGCTCTTATGCGAGTTATGATATGTATAAGGATACTTACGCGAAGGAAGGGTATTTTCATGAAAAGTCTTTTACCTCAAGAATCATGTCATGCAATCTTAGCACTGCTAATCCCACCAGTTCTAAATGCAAAAGAAGCCTGCGTCCTTGTTATCTTGGCAGCTTCCACACATGCCTGTCTAAGCTTAATTTACATTTTACAAGCATTTGTCTGTAGGATTACTTCTAGTGTTGCGCAGATTCTCGTCAAGTGCATTTTATATATAATACTAACTGAAATACCCGGCGTTGTCCGTGGTTTGATGATTTATCTCTAGAACTTGTAGAATAAGGTTGCAGGTGTTCAAAAAATATCACTTAATAAACTTAAACAAAGAGTTAGTTAAAACTCTTAGGATACTACATAGAAAAATTAAGTAAAATAAATAA
The DNA here is from genome assembly GCA_030765045.1 of Tenodera sinensis. Classification (NCBI taxonomy): domain Eukaryota; kingdom Metazoa; phylum Arthropoda; class Insecta; order Mantodea; family Mantidae; genus Tenodera; species Tenodera sinensis. The sequence continues at coordinate 160,207,848 of CM060967.1, read as the reverse complement.
AAACGCCGGGAAGACACTATGCAAGAGCACTGTTGGACAACCACAAATACTAGAGAAGAAAAGCGAGTAGAGAAAGCCGCCGGAATGTAATATGTTGCATTTCTGTGTTAATGATATCGAAAATCCTATGAATTGTATGTACAAGTGTGAGTAGAGAAAACCCGGTGAATGTGCTGTGTGAAGGAAAAGTGAAAAGAGAAAATCATGTGAATGTAATAAGTTGAATTTGTAGTTCAATCATATAGGGAATGAGTTGTTTGTAGAAGAGCGAATAGAGAAATAGATGTGAATGTGCTACGTAAAGGTGAGAACAGAAGACCATGTGAATGTAATATTCAGAACATTGTATGAGCTATTTGTAGAAGAGGGAATATGGAGATGAGTGTGATTGTTTTCGTAAAAGAAAAGTGAGTAGAGAAAACTGTATAATGTAATAGTACCTAACTAGTATTTTTAATTCAAACATACAGAAAAATGTATGAATCCTTTATAAAAGAAGGACTAGGGAAATAAATGGGTTTGTGTTTCCAAAAAGAAAAATGAATAGAGAAAACCGCGTTCCCATTTCAAGCATATGGAAAATTGTATGATTTGTTAGAAGAGGAACCAAGGAAAGAAATGTGATTGTGTTTCGTAAAAGAAAAGTGAGTACCTAGAGAATATCCTGTGAATGTGATACGTTTCACAGTAAAATGGATAGCATAGAAACCTCCATTAAAAATCTGATGTGTTGCACTCACATGACTTTCTCTACTCTTGTACTAACCATTCTTACAAACACTTATTCCTATATCTTCTTCGTGTTAGTTAAGATAAACATTTGTACAAATTATCTTATTGTTTATTTCCTTGTAGGTACAAGGGGAATATTAGAATACAGTAGACTTTGTGCGATAGTCAAATCTTAAAGCTTTGAGATTCCGTTCTCTTCGTACACTTAACATATAAAAAATGAACAACGATGTTCCATTTCACGAAAGTTTTAAGTTTTCCGAAACTGACACAAATAAGGGGAATATCTCCGAAATAGTTCACTCTGCCCCCCCCCCAAAAAAAAAAAAAAAAATCGGACATAAATTGTGTATTTTAGCCAGATCTACATTTTTTGTATACTAATATTTTGTCTGCCTCTTACGGTTTACGAGTTATTCAAAAGTCATCCAGAGCGAAGAGGACTACATAGGCTATGGCCGGAAAATTCAAAATATAAATTTCACTTGTCATACAAGTATCTTAAACATACGGCATTTTGATCGAAATCGTTAGAGCCATTTTCAAGAAAATCAAATTTTTCGAAAAATTTTCCATGTAAAGGGTAGTTTAGGGTGGGGCTATTTTCTTCAAAATCTTCGTGTCGCGTCCTTGAAAGATATTCGAAAGCTCAATGTTTATAAATCTGACACGGCTGATCACCCGTGAAGCCTTGATTAATAACGCTCGCTGTGAAAGCTTTATTCTGTAGTTTATAGTTATGGTTCTTACATTCCAGAGTTATGCTCTCGTGGTCCTTCAGAAGTGTATGTTTATGTTCCAGATGTTCAAATAAACACAAAGTCTGCATGGGCTCGTAGAATATAACCAAATGGCGTTTAGTTTGGGGAAGGGGGTGGCCATACAAGTGGTCCTCCTCTTCCGATCCAACGTTCAGGATATTGCGATCTAGGAAACGCCGCACCTTGACATCAAAATGTGCTGGCACTTCTTTGGGGGCATATCAAAGCTGTGGATGATCCAGAAACAGCAGTAGACAGAATAGTTGTGGCATCTGTCGAACTTTCTCACATGCCTGGGGTATTCGAGCGAGTGCGCCAAGGCTTTATTCGACGGCGTAGTCCCTGTATTTAATGTAGTAGTGGTGTGTTTGAACATCTATTGTAACCTATTACACTGAACCCTGTGTATTTCAGCTTAACAGAATATCGGGATCGTGTTTGGGAACTTGGGTTCCTAGTCGAAAGTTACTCATTCTGTCTACTCTTTCAGTTCCTTAAGTTTTTCAATAACTTTTTGAAGCACTCTGTAATAGCAGCATATATTTGATGGTGATTAGAGTGAAAATGCCAAGTTTACGAAGTAGTCTTTCTTTTTAATATTAGTCGTTCATTTCTCTTCTCTTAAATGGAGATGATCTGTTTTGCTATCTGGTTTATAGTCCCCCAGTTCCTGGCTGAGGACAACATTTAGGTACCAAGTTCGCCAGTGTAACTTCCCCTGTTTGATTTTCTACTTTGTTTTTTTACTCCATGCCATCTTACACGTACAAAGAATGTATGTTCTGTGTTATGCTTTTGACTACATTCGTTTGTTTCGCAAATGCGAAGATGATACAGGTATACATTGGTAAGAAATTCTCCATATTTCCGCTTCAACCAGGAATTAGTTGTTTGTTCCAGTTCGCTGTTCCGTTGTCAGCATCCCTTATCTTCTGCCGTGCATCTATCAGTTCCTTCAAAGGTATCTGCCCGAACAGCGTTGGTCCATAACCTCATTCATTGCTCAACCATTATGATAATCAGTGGAATTCGTGCTAACAATAATGAAGCTGTAGGCATTAGTTAATGGCCCTAATTGCTATTCTTTTCGCTCCTAAAACATTTTTATAGGTATACTTCCATTTTAATGCTCTGTCCCAGGCTGTTTCTGCGTACAGTAATATGGAGGTCGCCAGGGAGTGTAATATAAGACGTGTATCTTCTCTGGGTTCTCCTGTATTAGGCATTAAAGCAGCAGCAGCAGCCCAAGTAGTAGTAGTAGCAGTAGTAATAATAATAGTAGTAGTAGTATAAGCAGAAAGTGTTAATAATTCTAGGAGTAGTCAGCAGTAATAGCACACCAGAATAGTTTTTGTGCTAGTATTAATAGTAGAGCAGTTGTAATAGTAATAATAGTGGCACCGAAGTTGTTTTTGTAGTAGTAATGGTAATAGTGTGACTCGCATTCGGGAGGTTGTGAATTCGATTCCCGTGGCCGGACTTCCTGACGCATGAATATTTTCTGATTGCTAGGTGAATTCTGGGAAGGTTAATTTCAGCCCCCGAAGTTACCCTTCTTCCATTACACCTCACTTAGCATTTCACTTCACCCATCCTCCCCTTCGTTCTTTCAAGGCTCCGTGTCTCGGAGCTTCGTGGCAGGGAAAAAGGATGCTTTTGTAAAATTTGGTCCCCCTGCGGGTCAATCGCCGTTTCAAAGACTCCCAATGGTATGTGCAGGAAGGGGAAAGGCCCGGTTGTAGTAAATACCACCGGGGAGCTTCAATCCGGGACCCTGCCATCTACTCTGTGGTGGCTCCTGAATCGACCACCCTCTGTTTCCTCTCGCCTCATCCTTTCCATAATTTCTACTTCATTGCGTATTCTTCTCATATTTCAGGCGTGTTTCCAGGTGTTTTGGTGCAAGGCGGTGTCGGGCAGATGGCACGGATGCTTGCTCAAAGGAAAGAACACACCCCGTGAACACCTCCTGTGTATCTTCCACTTCACCGTTTCCTCCTGGGGGTGGTGACCACTAGAAATCTATGTAGGTGGAAATGTGTGTATAACCTATAAGAAATTCCTCCTTTTAAATATACCTATGAAATTCAAATGGAATATAATGGAAGAAGCTTCCTTTTTTCATCAACATTAACGTTCAGGATATGAACAGAATACAAGTTCAACACATCTATCAGCACAGCATCATCTCTTTCAGTTAACACTTTTGAAGCTATGACACTTCCACGAGCCCAGGAAGTCGAGAATATCTCACAGACCACTTGACGGAACTTTGTTTACCTCCCTTGGGCTCTTCACGCTCAGGAGAGAGAGAAAATTACAGAGCGCGTGACTTAGAGGTCGGATCTCTTTTTGACAGGCATTTATATAATACTGAATAACCCCCCACTACTCTCGCAGTGAACCAACCCAAGGTATCTGGAAGGTGATCAATAATCTATGAATAAATATTCGCAGCCATACGTGGAGCACCAACTATTTTCCTTCTTAACGTCAAAACTTAGCTGAAAAGACAAATGCATCAAGACTCTCTGAGCAGCTTGTTTTAGCCTTTTATAAGTGACGTCAAGAGATGCTTTTATGATCCTGAATTTTGCAGGCCTGTGGGTTGAGGACTTGCATCGGCGACCTATCCACTACTTTCAAGCGATAAAACAAAAAGAAAGGTTAGATTTTAACCAATTAATCGACTCATTTTATAATTTTCAACATATTTGGCTTTTATCTGCTTTTATCTTTTATCTAATATTATATCGCCGGCTTTTTCTTTGGAACAACTGCACATCGGCAATGGTGTTCACTCGTTTTACTGTTGTGTAACTTTGAGTTTGTTTACATTGTATTTTCATTATACATCTTAAATTCACACACACACACACACACACACACACACACACACACACACACACACACACACACACACACACACACACACACACACACACATTTACACTCTCATCATACTGCCATACTCTAGGGAGGATGCCGAAAAATCCTGACTAAAGAAATATTCCCTTTCCTCAGCAGGGAATTAAACTCCGGACTTTTGGATTTGCAAGCCTTCCACCAAACCATAGAGGCAGTTTTAACCGATTTTCTTCTTCTCATTTTTGCATACTTTGTTTACACTGTGAAAACGCTTAATTAAAATCTACTAGAGCTTTGATTTCCTCTAATTTTACGAATGGCGAGATGTATAGGAAGTAGAAAAAAAATAATACAAAATTTATCTGAAGATAATTCTCCTGCAAACACAGCAGTAGGTACTTGTTGCATTGTCCTAACAGTTGGGGGATAATAGCTAAGTACGGGAAAAGCAACGAGAAAATTAGATAAACTTCATGCTTTGAAATTTCTCTATCATAGTATAGATATTATCTAAATACCTATTGTGCATACGCACAAACCGTGCATTTCGGACAGGGCTTCTATTTGAAAATCGATCAGTTTGCCATCCCGCACAATATACTGTGCGTTGTAGTATTTTTTGAACACATCACCCGTAAATGATTTGCAAAATGAGTGCATGATGGTCTCAAAGGATGCTGAAGATCCAGACTATGGTTTTGGTTATCCAAGTAAACTATTTTTATGGGACATGTAGCTTTGGGGAAGAAATCTAGCCTATAGTGTGTGAGGTTTAAGTTGAAACATGGAGGGTAGAAAGAGATATATTCCATAGGGCAGTTGGCAGCCCTTAGCTGCCCTTAGTTCTGTAGAAACTCAGTATTTCTAAGTATAACTTATTTTGGGAGACTAGGCAGTGAAGGGTGACTGTGATAGTGTTTCTCAGCAACTGGACCCTTATTAGCGAACCTACTCCTGATAGAACCTTCAGGTGGCAGCACAAGATCATGTTTCAACTTAAACCTCACACACTATGCCACGAAGGAACATGGCGGCCCCACGGAATGTCTATCGTTAGCAGGGATAACATTCCTGCTGGTTGGAGGAGTGGAAGCTGTTCGCTTCTTAAACTTCTTGACAGTGGTGGATTGACACAGTTAACGATCAGTGCGTTTGTTTCATCACCCGAACATATGAGAACACGTTTAAACTCTGGCGTGGCTCACTACCAAGTGATTTTATCCTACATTTGAAATAGTTAAGTCATTTCAGAATTTGCTTTGTTGGTTAAGAGAGTTGTCACATGGCATGGTATGTTTGTCATGTTTAGATTGTAAACCTAGAACTTTGGCACGGTGTAAATCTGTAACCATAACAAAGAAATAATAATAATAATAATAATAATAATAATAATAATAATAATAATAATAATAATAATGATGATGATGATGATGATGATGATGATGATGATAATAATAATAATAATAATAATAATAATAATAATAATAATAATAATAATAATAATAATAATAATAATAATAATAATAATAATAATAATAATAATAATAATAATAATAATAATAATAATAATAATAATAATAATAATAATAATAATAATAATAATAATAATAATAATAATAATAATAATAATAATAATAATAATTAATAATAATAATAATAATAATAATAATAATAATAATAATAATAATAATAATAATAATAATAATAATAGAACATTTATGACCGCCTCCGTAGCGCAGTGGTAGCGCGCCTGCCTCTGGTTCGGAGGATCCGGCTTCGATCCCCGGTACCGGCAAGACGAATTTTCCTCCGCTGGGAGGTCTGGCTCGAGGTGCACTCAGCCCCGTTAGGCCCCGGAGTGGCCAATTGAGGAGTGACCCCAGGTCGTGAAGGCCACATAACTGATCGGGTTGCTGACCACGTCGCACCTCCATTGTTGTACCCCAATCATGACGCTGTGGGGGACGCAGCGGCCGGGCGGCTAGCCTTGGTCCTTCATGGGCTGTTGCGCTGGGGTTTAGTTAGCGACCTGTGGACTCCGGAAATCAACTAAGTGATGGGCTGTGTACCGTTGTGTTGCATAATTACACGGCGAAAGGTTTACGGATCACGTGAATGTACTTTTGCCCATCTCTGTGTTAAGAGTTTGTTTTGATTTAGGCCAGGGCTGAACCCTTAGCGTCACTCCCCTCTCCTGCGTTGGTGGTTTCTGCATCGCACCTGCAGACGTTACGGAAGACCGTGCAGGAAGAAGCTTTATCGCGTAGGGGTGGTCTGAAACCCAAGCTGGAAGCCCTTCAAGGAAGCGGCAACCTTTATGAATACAAAAGAGCGTAGAAAATGGCGTAAGCAAAGAGGTTCTGGCATCTCTTCACTTAGCGGTCTCCTTGTTCCCCAGTTGGGGATATATCTATCTTCTGCAACCGTACTTTCCATGCTACCATATAAGCACTTGTTCCCTCCCATATAAGGTCCCAGTTATTGCCAATAGCTTGTTACCATGTTAAGGAATAATTACAACAAACAGTTTGGGCTTTACATGCGTTCGCCTTTAGAAACCATGCTCCTCATCGCCTTGTGAATTGTTAGGCAGAGGTTACGACATTAAAGTAGAGAAACATCTAGTTCGTGTTGTATGAAAGCACTTTATTTTTCAAATAAAATGTTGAAATAGTTATTCGGTCTCTGGTGAGCATAGACACTGAAAAAGATCCAATGTTATTCCTTAGCCACAAGTTGGGCATAACATAAAACTAAACGTAAACAAGATGTAAAAATAAAATTAACCAAAATGCTAAAAAAAAACGACTAAACAGAGTTACACTACTATATAATGCGGCACCACAAGAATGATAATGCTAGTGTTATTTTATCCACCATAAAGGGTACTTGAAATTACTATAAGTAAAGGAGCACGGACAAAAATAATGTAAATTTTACATTTGTTGTTCTGGACTTTCATTTTTCTTTCTTTCTTGATGTATTACAGTTAAGTACCTGGGCGACCGCTTTCCTTTTTTTTTAATCGTGTTTTTTTGTTTTAGAAGATACTTATTTAGTTAGAGATAATTAGTTGTTAGAGCCCTTTCCATGACGAGACCTTTAATATCCTGGCTTGTTTGTTGAAATTGGTCCATTAAGAGAGAAATTATGTCCAAAATAAGGTTTCAACTAATTGCGACTGTTACACGTAAATCGCGTTTTTTTTTTTTTTTTTTTTCAGGAATGAAACCTATATAGATCAACTTAATAAGCAAAACCTTGTCTAAATACAAAATTTGATCGAAATCGTCAGTCATTTCCAAGTTGGAGTTCATTTTATCAGACGTTTATTATTTATTATTATTTTTAGTAGTTGTATTTTATCTATTTATCTTTACACATATTTCATCGTGAAACGAAAAGGATTTTTTTCTACTGAAAAAACAAAAACAAAAGAAACTGATAAATGACGCCTGTTCTGTTTTCATTTGTTTGGTACACGGAAAAAAAAAAAATGATGTAACGCACTCAGATGACTTTCTCCATTCTTGTACAGCCACAGAAAAACTGACCGAGCGTATTAGAAGAATACAATATTTCGAAGTCCCATGTCGTTTTGCAGCGCGGTTTATACAACTCGATATTTCCAACATGCAACTGGGTTTATTGACAGCTTCTGTTCCACATGTTTTCGTCTGTTGGACACTCAAATAGGATGTCTTGAATCACCACTCGTATTTGTATAATTATATAGGTACCTACTACAAATATTCAGTATTGTCAAAGCTTAAATACTTCAAATGTGGCACTTGGTATGCTGTATTGCAGAAATTCTGTTAGGATTTTACAAAATACCTGTTACTCGTTCGAAATCCCAGGAAACGTCGGGGGTAAAATTGGTCCTACAATGTAAGCTTACACAAGACTATGAACATCCTGTCCAAACTTCAACATAATTAGCTGTGGAGCAGCTAGAAAGCGAGATATTTTCCTTCTGATCACGCAATTGCCTTTTATTTTAAAACTATTAAATAATGTATAAATATTTTTTCATTAATTATACTGTTTATTTTGATTCAGCGACTTTTTAGCTACTTTTAATGCAAAATTTGGCGACCTTTGATTAACACTAGTTGGCAACACTGGTATGCAAATCACTAGCATTACTGAACAGGATAAGAATGGTAGAAAATGCTACATACAGTTTGTTCACCAGCTCATGGTCCCTGGGAGGAGTGCAGCAAGTGAGCACGTCAGTAAACAATTCCAGGTAAACAGCGATATCTGAAGCTGTCCTCCTGGTTCTGGTTGTGCTTACCAAAGTAGTACCAACCTTGGAATTTGTATTCAGCTAGATCAAAGCAAAGAAGTCACTCAAAATAGCCGAACTTAAATGTTATTTTTAGTTCATCTGGCATATTTAGCTTATAAAACATAAATGTTTTCTACCTTTTCTATGTTTTCAAAAATCTGAAATCCTTTGCTCTGCGACCACAATATCATAGCAGATTTCACAGCACTTCTAGGCGGGGATTTACCTGCTTCTACATTCATTTTTTTCCCTTGCTTCCGAGATAACCTAGTGATGACTCGTCCAATTTTTAACTGAAATTAAGAGATATTAGTGAGCAAACATAGCGGGAATAACATTGGAGGTAAGTTGGCAACCTAACTAGCAGCAACGTTATCTACGAAGTTTACAAAACTCAGGTTACACTATCGTGGAATGTCTCTCCTCTCCCGTTCAGTCCCCTAAGGCCAAGAGCTGGTGAACATACAGTAAAATGTTTCCTCCAGTTTGCCTTCTTCTGGTGGGCAGACATTACCTCTGCTACTGCTGCTGACAGCTTTCTTGGAGACCTTAGGCTAGGCAACTGTGCCTCTGTTCCTATTTTGTTTTTTGAACCTTAATTTGTTTTTGGGCGACGCCGTGGCCGACCGGTTAGACCGTTCACGTATCACGGGTTCGATCCCAAGGACCCGTATGTGGTATTCGTGGTGGACGAGGCGGTGTCTGGGCGGGTTTTCTCCGGGTTCTCTGGTTTCCCCCACCACTCGTTCCACCATCATCACCTTTCTGTTCACCCATTTCGCCTGCGTTTCGTATCATCCTCTTCTTTCAGGGTTGCCAACTCGTACGATAATTATGGGGGCATACGATAATTTTAATGTTTGTACGATGGTTGTCAACCCGTACGATAATTATGGGGGTGTACGATAATTTGAATGTATGATAGTTCGATATCGGCGAAATATCATTTTCACTGGTTTGTCACTCCAGCGAAGTGAAACTAATTACAAATAACACTACTTTTGTCCTCATTGTCTGTCTCCACACCATAGCTACTAAGCCTTTATCCTCTTATTGCCAGTGTGCCCAGGCCTGATAATCTCAATGAAGAAGGCACTGTTCAGAAAATTGACGATCAATGGAGAAAACTCGGAATACGTGCTATTCCGTGTGAAATAAAGAACATGCCTGAACCTGACAGTTTCTGGAGTGCTGTTAAACACATACCACCTTGGTGGAAATACTGATTTCAAAGAACTAGCGGCCTTTGCATTATCAGTGGTTTCCTTGCCCCACAGAAGCACTTCTTGTGAAACAGTTTTTTTTTTTCTAAACTGGGTTTAATAAAAACCAAAGTTAGAAACAGATTGGCACTAGATACGGTAAATGAACTCATTTTGTCGTCTCAACTTATGAAAGAACGTGGTAGATCTTAAAATCTGCAAGTCACCGAGAAGATAAGGTTTATCTCAACAACAAATTTGTACAATGCTGCAACGGTTGAGGAAGCTGAACTTTCAGATGAATAGTACGAGAAACATAAGTGCTAAAGTTGTAATATTTGTTGAGGTCATCAATCTTGTAAGTGGATATAATAAACATCATTACTCTTATATTTTCATAAATATTATAATGATATTTTATTGTTGTAGCATTTGCTTTATGATGTACGATCATTTTGAATCCAAATCTATAATTTTGAGTGGCTAGTACGATAATTTTACTTTTAAATGTTGGCAACCCTGAATTTCAGCGAGAATTTCCAGAAGAGATAAAATAAGAAACAACGTCATTAGGAATTTTATGGGAGTAAAATCAACAATTTTGGATGAGATTACATTCAAACAATTGAAATTGTATGGACAAGTAACAAGAATGCCTGAAGACAATACCGAAAAATGTATTGGAATGGGTACCACCAAGGTAGGGAATCAATTGATTCTGTTTAAGGTATGCGTAATTTCTCATGTCCTTTGATTCGTAAAATACTTTGAAAGTTGTTTCTAAGTCGAAATAAGATCTAAGAGTCAGAAACCAGCCAGCAATGTGCCAGTCAACAAGACTGCTTCAATAAATTAGCTCTTTATCGTAGCTAGTCTTGTCTTATCTTGACAGACAACAGGATTTATTCCACTATTTGAACACATCTTATCGCTTGTTGTTCAAAGACGGTGCAGTCAAAAGAGAATTCTTGTTTACCACCATTTGAAGAAGCCAGCCACAAGTATACTTGTTTCCAGCCTGATAACGATACACTTTTAGAAACGTGACAGTGTTAAAAAAAGGTCTGCATGTAAACCATGATGAAACTTACAGGAGTTATTCTGAAAATGTTTCCTGCATTCTCCTAGGAACACCAAGCCTAACTTGCAACACGATAACCTTCAGTAAAATTAACCTTCAAACAAAATTGTAAACGTTCACACACACACACACACACACACACACACACACACACACACACACACACACACACACACACACACACACACACACACACACACACACACACACACAACATTTCCATGAGGAATTCAAATGGATTTGAGTTCTCATTCCGGAAACGCGGGTTCAGATCGAACTGAATTCTTGGATACAATCATCTTAGAAGTGGGATCGGATCGAAATTTTGTTGCATGGAAACACCTACCGGATTCAAATCAATTTGAGTCCGTCAAGGATGCTATATAAATTATACTGTTCTCGTAGCACGCTTGTTAGTTTATTTTTAAGCGAAAGTTGTGTAATAAAACACAATGACAAAGCCAGTTTTATTGTTTCTAAGGTATAATATCGCAACATATTCTTCTAAAAATATTCACTAACCCAAAACCTAATTAAAACACGCAGAAAATTGTTTACAGGTTCACCAACATAAACCAAGTGACCAACAAAAAAGCTGAATTAATGTTTCAGCCTTCGTATCCAAATCGATCTCATTCCGGATTGAATTCAACATGGAAACACGGATCGTATTGAGAATGGGATTGGACTCAAATTAATTTCAATTCTGCATGGAAACGTAATGATAACCTTATATTGCAGGTGCGTTTTGTATCTTGCTTTCTGGTACTTAGATATTTTAGGAAGGAATTCTAAAGATCGTACGATATAAGGCTCTCTGCATAAACTGTTCTTAAATGTTTATCAATTTCAAATAGGTTATATAAGAAGACTTGCTTCGCATTTGCTAGCATTGCTTACTGAACACTTTCACGTGTTCTTTAATAATTTAAATAATATCAAAAGGTGCTCCACATTAGCGAATGCACCTAAAATTGTTCTTTCAAGGACCTTGGCATACACGTAACAGGTGGCGTGGTAGTTGTTGAGGAATTACATTTTTACTTTCTCTACTGGTAAGTAGGGGAAGTATTGTATTCCAACCAAAAATTCGATATCGAGGTTTCACCGAAAATATATGTTTTGAAGCCCCCTGAATCCAAAAAAAGCATTTTTAGAAAAAGGTCCGTGCATAACTCAAAAACGAAAATTAGGTTAAAAACCAAAGTTGGTATTTAAGTTTAATATCGTTCAAGGGTGTGATACGAAGATGTTGAAGAAAATAGTCCCACCCTAAACTACCCTTTACATGGAAATTTTTCAAAAAATTTAATTTTCTTGAAAATGGCTCTAACGATTTTGATTAAAATGCCATATGTTTGAGATATTTTTATGACAAATGAAATGTATATCTTGAATTTTCTGGATATAGCCCCTGTAGTCGTATTTACTCTGGACGACTTTTGCATAACTCGTAAAACGTTAGAGATAGACCAAATCATACTGTACAAAAAATGTAGATCTTGGTAAAGTACACAATTTATGTCTCAATAAATTTTCTTGTAGGTTGAACCATTTCGGAGATATTCCTGGTTATGTGTGTGAGTTTCGGAAAACGTAGAACTTTAGCGAAATGCAACAACGTTGTTCATTTTTTTATATGTTAATCGTGCAAAGAGAACGGAATGTCAAAGGTCAAAAAGATTTGACTGTCGCACAAAGCCTTCTGTATTCTAATATTCCCCTTGTACCTACAAGGAAATAAGCAATAAGATAATTTGTACGAATGTTTATCTTAACTAACAGGAAGAAGATATAGGAATAAGAGTTTGTTAGAATGGTTAGTACTAGAGTAGAGAAAGTCATGTGAGTGCAACACATCAGATTTTTAAATGGGAGGTTAGATGCGAGTCACTCATCTTTACGAGAGCAGTGGTGCATAGAAGCAGAAAGGACAATCAGATGTATGCGTTGCTGTCAGGTTTCTGCGATGAAGAAGTAGGTACAATAACTACAAAGCAAATTATCACACTTCCAATATCAGCCATAGCCATCAGTCTCTGTAACTTGTAACTGTTTACATTTAATTTGCTTGTACTTCTTCTATTCCCGACTTTCTCCTTCGTCTGCATTGTTTCATTTCCATTATCTCTCTGGAAACACTGGCAATGATATGAAGCCGTACTACTCAAAACCTGTCTTCGAAATATAACAGAGCTGTTAGTTATCATAACATAAATTATTTAATTTTATTGAAGTTAGGTTAGCTCCCTGGAACTTTGCTGAAGGACGCTGAAGGAACATATGAGCAGCCTACACCTACCTTAATTAACAGTGATAACGATATCAATCGACGCTGTGCACTGGACATTATCTCGCAGACAAAGGAGAGATGCGGATTCATGAACGCTTCGCCGTGTAGTTATGCAACACAACCCTCCTTCTTTAGTTGATTTCAGGAGTCCAAAGGTCGTTCCGCGACCGGTATCAGTGGAGGAATTATGTTTGTGTCAACACTGTCATTTGTAACAAGATATTGCATGGCTTTCTTCGAGTCAACAATGGACGGCTGTATTGAAATATCATGGCGCACACAAAGAAAACACTAGAAGTGTTTTCTGATCTACATTTTTATACATGTTTATTATTATTATTATTATTATTATTATTATTATTATTATTATTATTATTATTATTATTATTATTATTATTATTATTATTATTATTATTATTATTATTATTATTATTATTATTATTATTATTATTATTATTATTATTATTATTATTACTATTATTTACAATCTAAACATAACAAACATACCTTGACATATGACAACGCTCTTAACCAACAAGTCAAATTATGAAATATTTATTTCAAATGTATAAAATAGGTAATTTGATACTATACCAGAGGATAACTAATTAGTTGTAGTCCCATTCCTGAAACGTTAACAAACGAGTTTACTTCACATAGATTCCATGATTTCAGGAATCTTGGCAATGACGTTTCAGTGTTGTTTACCCTTCTACTGTAGATGTAAGAGTTAACTGGCAATGTGAACTCATAGATCTACAAACAGATCTAATGAGAAAAAATAAGTGCAGAGATTTAATTGTAACAGACGTGTTCAAGGTAATATTCGTATGCTGGTTACACTGTTACAGCAATATTTTGCTCCACATATGTCTATAAACATTTTTTTTCTCTGATGAACATAGAAAAATCTGAACTCACCTCTCGGGGCAACTGGATGCTACTTACTGTTACAGTAATATATTGCCAGAGTCTGAACGTCTTCTCATATGTTCGGATGATGATAATTAATGTGTGTAATTTCAATTTTACATAGTAAAAGTATGATCACCTCTTTCTTGTTTGAAACAAACGCGCTGATCGTTAACTGTATAAATCCGCCACTGTGAACAGTTTAAGAAGCGAAGGGGTACCACTGCTCCAACCAGCAAGAATGTTAGGCAGGTTGCGTGTACAGTGGATTCGGAACAGACACTAATCTGCCCGCCGCTGCTGTAAGCGTTCACAAAATACATAGCCCAAAAGAGTGGCTTTCGTGTGCGTTCTGAGTGGTTTTTAAATTGGTTTAAGCGGTTCTATTTTTATGGTTATGTTGGGAATTTTTACTAGAGATATATTTTCGCCATCATATACTACATTCGTCTCTTTATTAGAAATCCAACCGCATACATTAAGTTATTGGAATGCAGATAATTTAAAGTTATGTAGAACAATTTCATTATTAAACACACCATTAAGACTCTGATTAAATTAAGTTTGGAACGTTGAAGGCAATTTTGTTATAGTGGTAAATGAAAGAAAAACACATTATTCTGCAAATTTCTCTATTTTTAAAGACCTCTTAGCCTAATACATATCTAATCTCAATGAGATAAGACATATTACTTGCTTTATTAACTCTTCTATTCTGAATCAAGACATACCGTTTTGTGGTACACGTTTGTCACATATGAAAAACTCCTCTGTCAGCCTCTGATGACTGACAAGGAAACAAAATACACACTACACCCATCCTGCATCATTATTCTTACTTTCATCTTGAGAATGCCTATTGAATAATTTAATTTCAATGTCTTCCATCAATGCAAAGACTCTTCCTAATTTAGGAAAGAGGACTGTTTAATTTTGAGCACTCCTAGAAAGAAAATCTTTCACAGAATACCCATTCTCTTGGGTGAGACTTCTTTTACGAGTTTTGCAACGTGCATTAACTGATTTCTGTCATATGCACGAACTTTTCCTTGGGCATACTCAACCTGAAATAATATGGTGGTAAATTATGTGCGGCAAAATTAAATAAAAAATTAGATACCTGTGCCTAAATTCAGCGAATTCAATAAATAATATGCTGTATACAGTAGTCTACATTCATATAATACGCTGGATTCAAGTTACCTCTAAGTCAAAACAGTAAACCGTGCAAAAACGCTTTTTAACAACTAGCAAAAGCCTAACAATTTCCTCCCAGAACTTAAGCTATACCTGCTGATGTATAAATGATAAGTAAAATATTTCACTGTATAGTATTAACTCATTTCATGCGCTATGTTTGATTCACATACCTTGATGGATAAACTCTTCAATACAGATTAACGAAATCTTCGCAAAAACTGTTCAAAAATTGTGTGCAAAACTCGCTGTAAACAACGCCTTATCCTTTCACAGTCTCCTCTTCACAACTGACACTGGTAAGATGTCATGCTACCATCTATAACACACAGAAGAATCAGAAGGATAAGTTGTGTACATAAAGAATTACGTGGACCTCCACGGCCTTCGTCCATTGCTTGGCCCGTACTGCAAGTCAAGAAAGAATTAAATGAAAAGTTGTGGCTAATCTCCCTGGGCAATAAATACCTATGTTCTTGACAAACTATCAAATATCACGAAAATACCTCCCTTTATCCTACCTATATTTACTATTAAACACGTTCACTCTCAGGTTCATACTTCCATTCCCCCCCTCCCCCCCCCCCCTCCCCAATAGCAGGAAATCGAGCCGAGACCTCTGGCTTTAGAAGGCTTGCTATTGTATATAACAATTAGGGATAATGGCTTCCACTTCTACAGCTAAAAATAGTTTTTAACACGTAAATACAATATATCAAAAGCTTTTTGAAACAATCTTATGGTGCGCGTTCATTTGCATAAAAAAGAAAGAAAGAAAAGAAAGAAACCAAAAAGAAAACAATAAAATATTGTAATGGATGATGCCTCCTTTCTTAATCTAGTGAATTTGGTCGACATTTTGACGTTTATTGATATTTAAACTGTCTTTGAGTCCAGGGATGAGAAAAATTAAATATTTCTGTCGATACTGTAGTTTTCGAATAACGAAGTCTTATGGAATGCACATTACCTACATGTAAGTTTCGGAAGCTTTTACCACCACGATGTGACTTTTATAGAGCGATGATGAAAATAATAATAATAATAATAATAATAATAATAATAATAATAATAATAATAATAATAATAATAATAATAATAATAATAATAATAATAATAATAATAATAATAATAATAATAATAATAATAATAATAATAATAATAATAATAATAATAATAATAATAATAATAATAATAATAATAATAATAATAATAATTATTAATAATAATAATAATAATAATAATAATAATTAATAATAATAATAATAATAATAATAATAATAATAATAATAATAATAATAATAATAATAATAATAATAATAATAATAATAATAATAATAATAATAATAATAATAATAATAATAATAATAATAATAATAATAATAATAATAATAATAATAATAATAATAATAATAATAATAATAATAATAATAATAATAATAATAATAATAATAATAATAATAATAATCATCATCATCATCATCATCATAATCATAATCATAGTAATAATACACCGTATGGAGTTAAAAGCAGCAATGGATCCTGCCCCACTAGATACTGGTTCCCTTCAGGGGGACGCGAGAGTCCCTAACCTGTGCTGAAGATTCATCTCGACACCAGTTTCACCAAGCAGCCACCAGCCGCTTGAGTTTCGAAAGTGTACCATGGGATTGAGAGGTGATGTGGGAGCAGATAGAGGGCGGTCCCCACAGAACGGAGAGCAGGGTTCCCACAGTTCCAGATTGCAGCTTCTCGATGGCATCTGGTAGAACCGATACCCTTCGCCACTAGAAGTGGGCACGCCCCACAGGAAAACTCGGAAGCCGGAGACCTCACCGTCGGGGGACGGAGGTTTACAGAGAGCGTCCTTTTTCCCTGCCACACATCCGAGACATCTATCAACCCTGAGTCAAGCGGGTAGTGTGAATTGAAATAAGAAGTGATGTGAAACGGAGGGAGCGAAAATTCGGGGGGGAGGGGGGGGGGTTTATAATGAACCTTCCCAGCATTCGCCTAACGAACCAGGGAATGCCTCGAAAAAAATACCCTCGGCCATGGTAATGGAACCTATGACCTCCTGAGTATTCTGTTGTAAATTTTGTAGCAATCTTGACCATGTGTGAAGGGTAAGAAGCTGTCTTCAGTCTTTTATGTGCACAATTTCGATTTTGTACTTGTAAAAAGTCGTCAATACATTTTAAAGGTTCTCCGTAAATGATCCAAGGTTCACTCTAAGAATTATCCTTAATTTTGTACCGATTTTAACAGAATTTAAAAGGCCCAGAGAATATGTTCTTCAGATATAGATATATAGGGTTTAACTTGTCTCATGCCTAAAGTAAAGGAAAGAGATATATTGGAAAGAGACGCAGATACTGTCATTAACTCAGGAGTGTCTTTGTCCTTGAACGCGGAATCGCGCTGTGGAGTGGGGAGCTTCTTGGTACGATGAAAACAGCAGTTCAAAATTACTGTCTACTGTAAGCGTTACCAGTCTTGCTACAATATTATGTCGTGTGGTCCTTGAGTCTCCAATAAACATAATTCATTAATGATATTACTGAAAGTATGACCATAATTGCTTTGTTTTATGCGGTAATATGTATTAGTGGTGCTCTTTCGGGAAATATTTATTGCACCGGGGGAAAAAAGGATAAGTTTTTTTTAAGCAGGCTGTAAAGCGTCAGCGCGAGAGGAAAAAAACAACTGCGATATCTCAGGTTCGCTTGTGTGAACCACAAGGTCATAGCTAAACTCCTGAGACAAATGCAGTACTCACCCTTCTGTCTCTGTTGTTGTTTCTCCCCGTACGTTATCGCGGTTTCCTTACTGTAGTTATCACTGCGCAAAGTAAAGTGGGTCACGATAAACTTGAGGCATTAGGCTAAAGCATATTCGCTTCTAAAGACACAAGATGGACGTCGCAGATTACCTACAACAGTACAATTTCTCCCCATGTAGTACCCATCTACTATAAGCTGAACGTAGCAAAAGCAACGATAGTAGCAACTTAAAAACAGGGTTCCAGGAGTGAGATGTCAAATTCAACTGAGAATATTTATGGCAACTCCATGCTTAGAGTTGTGATTGCAAACATTACGATAAAGAGCGATAAAGAAGCAAGATTACTTTGCCTTGCTAACATGTATTCTTTCGCATTGCATTTATTTCCCCTTTCCTATGATTGACCACTATACGTCTTCGAATAATGTCATACAAGCCGTGTGCAATGCAAAGATAGGCAATTAAAGCTATATAAACACTCTATCATGATAGATGCTCGTGCTTTCGTTGTCCTAAGAGGCAGGTTCAAACCGAAGGATCTTCCCATTTATTTGCTGATGAAAATTGAAGTATTAACTTCGTTGCGTAATACAGAAAGATCCAAATACATGTGAACCGCTACGCGGTGTTTTTCCGCTGCGCGCGGAAACACGATAACAGCAGCTGATACACACAAGGGCACGAGCATCACTTGTTTTTCTCTGCTCCGCTCACAATCAGTATTGAGTTGATGCGATATCATGCGGCTGTATTATAACCAGCGTGCTTTATTATTTAGTCCTGTACTTAGTCACAAAGTGTATTATCGCTCAGCATTTGTTTTCTACTGCACACCGTGTCTTTGTTTATGATTAGTATGTGTTAACTCAGTCAGCTCGCCAGGTGCAAATGCGATTTGCAGAAAGATTTCCAGGTCGTACAACAATCCATAAACTTTACAATAAATTTCAGGCCATAGAAAGTGTTAAGGCTCGGAAATCTAAAAGATGGTGTACGGTTCTTACCGAAGAAACATTAGACGACATCGGCCATCTTTGGAGAATTCCCCCCAAAAATCACTTAGGCGTCTTCCACAACAGGCAGGCATTTCTAATGGCTCTTTACAAAGAGCTACTAAATTGCTGAAGTTAAAACCATATAAAATAACTGTGGTCCATGCTCTTCAACCAGGTGATCCTGTAATTAGGCGCACATTTTGTGAGTGGACTCTCAATAGTGTATACAATGGCGAAATTGACCCACATTTAATAATTTTCACGCACGAGGCTTGGTTCCCCCTTCATGGATATGTGTGTACACAAAATAATCGTTATTGGAGCTCTGAGAAACCTAATATTGTTCAAGAAATACCCCTTCATGACGAAAAATTTGGTGTATAGTGCGCCATTAGTGGCTGTTTTTCAAGTCAACAGTTGATGCCCGTGCATGCGTGAATACAATTTGCGCCCTTTTTTTTAGGGAATTGACCGACAGGGAGCGTAATTTTGCCTTTTTTCAACAAGACTCCAACACCTCATATAGCCAATCTTTCGACGAGAACAACTGAAAGAGTGTTTCAGGACAGAATTATTAGTAGAGATTTGTGTCCCCTCGGTCCCCCGACCTAACCCCCCTGCGATTTCTATCTCTGGGGTAACTTAAAGCATAAAGTGTACAACACAAACCCACAAACCCTGGAAGAATCAAAACAAAATATCCGCCAGGAAATTAACAGTATTTCTCAACGTGAACTACGGCGAGTGATGGATAGTTTCCTAAAGAGGTGCAAAACTGTATGGACAACGATGGTGGCAAGTTTCAGCATCTGCTATAATTATATTTTGAAAGTAGTTTTAAAAATGCTGTATGTTTTTATCCACACTGTACTATGACAGCGGCAGTCGGCGACGAGCTCAGAGGACCCGTACAGACAAAACGCAGCGCAGTCGGTTCACAGTCTTTTGGATCACCCGTTATATTTAATTTATACGGTTATTATGATATAAATCTGGGAATTATATTCCAGTATATTGTGATAAATGATCAAATTAAATCAGGGACTATTTTGCTTGACAGAACAACCTATTCCATGGCAGCAGCCAATGAGAGGTAAGTAACTAGTCACGTGACAGTTAAGAGATACGAGGCAAACCTGTATGTAACAGACCTTATGTGGAGATTACTTAACGTGACGGGATGTAATGTGAAAGTTTAACACATTGTTTTAAATGGAACTATTTACAGTTGACTCAACGTGACTTACGACTCGCGTTACGTCAAGTTTCGAGGTCACGTGAGTAATATGAACCAATGGGCGGGTAGTGCCATGGAGTACTATATAATTATTTGCATCAAAACTCTTTGTTTCTTTTGTTTTGCTCCTAAAGTAAGTTATAGGCATCTCCATACTTTATTCCCCATTTAAAAATGTTTCGTAGCACTGCACATTTTCGCATTCTTTCTTTTCATTTCTGGAAAACATAACCTCTGATTAGAAAAAGAGAGTTGCTTCGATATCCGCCATATCTAACGAGTATAAGAATAACCAATCAGAATCATTACCACCATGTTCAGCTATGTGCATCCTGTTTCTTACTTCACGTAAGTAAAGTTCATCGTAATCCCGGAATTAGTTGTGAGAAGGAAATGCATTTCAACACTATTTTATTCGCATCAAATATCTACCAGTCTGGGATACAATCATTTTTTAATTTGCACCAATCACAGCTGCCTATCCTACTTTATCATTTCCTCCTACTTTATCATTTCCACTTTATCACCTCGACGTGCTTACCGTCGCCAAATATTTTTATCTGTAAATTGTTTTAGTTTTAACCCCCATTTATTCGGCTGCAGCGGAAGTTAAACAGTTAAATTGCCAGACTGGAGAGGTAAAACAGCAAAACTATTTTTTAAATCATTATTTAAGTTTTATATTCAGCATTTTTCGGATGTATTGCTTTACTTTCGTTCTGTTCTTGAAATAGTCGTAAGTAATGCCACAAGTGATTGTCAATTTATCTATAGAATTTTACTATCATGAGTTGCATTTACTAAGACTATTTCACGAATTAAAGGATGATATGTCTTATGAAATGTTGTTTAAATGCTGTGTTGTAATTACTAACCAGGGGCGTAGTGTCAATGAATGTGAGAGATGTATTACACGCCCTGTAATTTTCCTCAAACTGATTACAAAATTGATGTGCATTATAATTTTGTTATATATAATGGTTTTAATGTCATTAAAAATGAAGCTTTCGTAAACATTATGATTTGAATTCCCGCCACTCTGCAGCACTACGTTTGGAAACAAAACTTGTATCAACGGCATCTGTCGTCAGCTGTAGGAAACTGGTGTTATGTGCCTGAGCCAAGGTATGTGGTATGTAAGACCACATCTCGTGTTAAGTATCGGCCTCACATTGTTGTATTTATAGTCATGAATAGAGAGTAATTCGCGATTTATTTTGCTTCTTGTATTTATCCTCTTTAACTGTGGACATTTGGGCATGGTTACTTACTTGGACAATGTAGGTTAAGTTTCGCGCGGATTATGGGACGTCGACCAGGTATGTGACAGAGGCAAGCACATCCGAGAGCTCACGAAATCAATCAGAGCTAGAGTGTCAGTTTCCTCGCAACGAAAATCAAAATAAACCGTTGTGTGATCGATAAAGTGAACGCAAGAAGCTTCCAAACATTAGCATTTCTCTAAAAAGCAATATGTTACCCTCCAAAGCCCGCACTAAGTATTACGACAAACATTAAAACATGTATAACGTATTTCAACACCAAAGTTTATGAAAGAGAGTCCTGGCTGTGTTGTAATGCATAACAGAAATATTTTATCTGTTTTTTTAAAAAGAAAAATGGCTGCAATTCTAGAAGTTATGAAGATTTAAATAACATTTATAAGGCAACCATAAGAACGGAGCGTTACTTTGTCATTTTGTACGGGCTGTATGTTTTCTGGGAAAACAGGCATTTGTTTTTCATGGTCATAGCGATATATGCCAACTCTCTGAAAGTGCACTTGGGAAAATCGACTGTTTCGTGCAATTTCACTTGTTTTCAGCATGACTATAGTGAGCGCCGCCATGACACATGGAATTAAGAAAGACGTTTATGATGCCTTTTTTGTTTCATTTACATTGGATGAAACTCATGACATTGACAGTGAAGAACAACTCTGTACCGTTCATTACATAAATGTTGGAGAGGTTTATTTGATTTACAGATGTAAGTTATGACAGAAAAGCAACTTCTCTTTTGAGTCATGCTCTCAATATTATTGAATACTTTTTTCAGGAAATGATAAAAGAGTATAAACAATTGAAGGGCAATTCTGTGTAAATTGGGTCATATTTAACGAATTTTACAATATTCGTTGGGTCTGATAGGCTACACCTCTGTTACAAATCTCCTAAAAGAAACATGAAGCAGGCGTCCATTGGCACGGCATCAAGATTGTCATATTGATGTTTCAATCTAAGATGTTGGCATTGTTAAAAGTTGGAGTATTTGGTGTTAATAATTATAACTTAACTGAATACGAAATTTGCCTAACTGATTCCAAACATATTTCCTGTTGTAGGTATTTTGTGTTCTAGGTTTGCCTCTTCGAATTATTTAATTAGATGCTTCACCGAAGCGAGAGTCAGCCATTTTGTACATTTGAACCTAGCGGGTCTATTGCATCAAATTACGTAAGCTGTTGCGCATGTGTAGCACAGTGCAGCTAGATTCTGTAACCTGATCATAACACAAGAAAAGCAGAGGAGTTGATAATTAAAATTCAGAGGAAGTAATAATGAAACCTGATAAATTATTCGCGAATGAAGACTGCAATGAAATTGTTATGCACATGAATGGTTGATTTCAATCAAGTCACTATGAGTGGAGTAGTCAAAATAAATATAACTCGAACTGCGGATTCTCGCAAGACAAGTCTCGATAAAACTCGACTCCTAGTTTACGTTTCGAGTTAGCAACTGAACTTCGCGCTTAAACAGTTCGTTTTTATCTAGTAGGTAGGTACTAGGTATATAAAATACACATACAAAATATGTAGGTTTGCAGCAGTTTTATATGTTACATATTTCAAGAGTAGGTATAACTCAAATGAAGATTGATGTTATTAATATGATCAATTCTGCAAGGTTAATGTTTTGTTTTTTTCACCAAGTATGTACACTGCGACATTCAATTTTTGTGTCATCTAAATTACCTAATGTAAAGACAGAAGACGACTTAATATGTTGGCCATATTATTTCATAATTGCTTAATTTTGTGGTTTTCACCAACACATTTTGAATAACGAGTTACTCTTCAAACATGAATGCTTTTCCTTCAAGTAGGTATCTTGCGACGTAAAAGGTGGTCGGTTACCTATAATTACTTCGAGTTTTAATCCTATGCCAAATGCCTGAACAACTGGGCCCAGAAGTGTGGGATCTAGCGTTGGCACGCCTTATCTAACCCACAAGAAACTCTTGTATTTTGCTGTAATGTATTATTATAAATTATCGATGTTGCTAACCTGTGATCAACGTTTGATGCTATGTTATTAATGCGCGATTGTGCGGTTAGTGGACTGCAGCAAACCGGTCGGCTGTAATGGCAAACTCTGTGAGAGATTTATTAGCCAGACTGGCTGTCTAGCAGTGGCAGTCAGTCAGGCAAGCAGGACCTTGAGCGCGGCGTGTGTGCGTGCCATGTTTATTCCAACAAATGTCCTTCATTTTCTTTCGTGAAGGAGAAATGGTAGTGCTTGTGATGAATAATGCAACACGCACTTTGGCTTCCCACCCTCTCCAGCAGTTGGCTGCTGAGGACATCTAGTGGTATCACACGCAGCAGAGAATAACTCTCTGTCCGCTTCTGCCATCTGGCGGCTCGCGCCGTACTAAGCAAAAATCGATGTTTACGAGTGGAGTAAAACTACGTCAATTACGCATGGCAACTGTGTCGCCCAAGTTTGGTGCGCATAAAAGCCGCTCCCGTCGTAAAATAGTAACAAACCTGCTCACAAAAGCCTCTTTCAGAAATATGCTAAATCCTCGCTTATGAATGAACACGAAACAAAGGAAGGAAAAGGGCAATAAAAAACTTAAAGAAGAAATACTTTCTCTATAGCTTCTCTAAACTTAATGAACTGGTTGCAAAATTGCCGTATACCGCTTTAATCGATTTCATTCATATCTAAAGCAATGACCACAACTGTGACACAGATGCATACGTATTTATCAGTGGCGTATACTGAATTTTGTGCCAGGGCATGCAAAATTGGAATATAAATTAAAAATAAAATTTCATTTGCTACAATCACAAGACTTTCCCTACGTGTCATTAGGTACGTTATCCACAACCATTTTTCTAGATATAATTTCAAATCAACACTCAGATACAATACTCCAACTGTTATTATTATTATTATTATTATTATTATTATTATTATTATTATTATTATTATTATTATTATTATTATTATTATTATTATTATTATTATTATTATTATTATTATTATTATTATTATTATTATTATTATTATTATTATTATTATTATTATTATTATTATTATTATTATTATTATTATTATTATTATTATTATTATTATTATTATTATTATTATTATTATTATTATTATTATTATTATTATTATTATTATTATTATTATTATTATTATTATTATTATTATTATTATTATTATTATTATTATTATTATTATTATTATTATTATTATTATTATTATTATTATTATTATTATTATTATTATTATTATTATTATTATTATTATTATTATTATTATTATTATTATTATTATTATTATTATTATTATTATTATTATTATTATTATTATTATTATTATTATTATTATTATTATTATTATTATTATTATTATTATTATTATTATTATTATTATTATTATTATTATTATTATTATTATTATTATTATTATTATTATTATTATTATTATTATTATTATTATTATTATTATTATTATTATTATTATTATTATTATTATTATTATTATTATTATTATTATTATTATTATTATTATTATTATTATTATTATTATTATTATTATTATTATTATTATTATTATTATTATTATTATTATTATTATTATTATTATTATTATTATTATTATTATTATTATTATTATTATTATTATTATTATTATTATTATTATTATTATTATTATTATTATTATTATTATTATTATTATTATTATTATTATAGTTACGGGCTCATGCACTTCAAAAGGAAGAAAAAACACAAATTGTTTATCTTCTTACCCAGGCCTGGGCAACTTGCAGAATAGCTTGAGCGACCCCCATTATTTTTACCTGCTAAATATAGTTATCATTGAAAGGTGGTGAGCGGGCTGCACTCAGAGAGTACCAGTTGCCCAGGCCCGTTCTTAACATTTCCTAGCAACAAAATTCTCTACAAATGAAGACGACTTCACAGACTAAACAAAGTTGAAGTTATATAATTTTAATCTCCTCCTGCTCCACCTCAGCTTCATCATAATCATGGTTGTCGTCTTTTTGCTTCATGGTTTAGACATTAGTGTCCGTTGCAAACGATATAAGTATCTTGTCTGAAGCATCTCTTAATATTGCGTCTTAAGGCGGTAGGTAGATACATAGGTATTACGTAACTACAAATTAGGTAACTAACTTATCATTTACTCTGTAAATATTGTAAGTATAAAGCTCGGTTGCATAAAAATTAATCTCAATCAAGAAAATCATGGAAAACATTTTCCATGTAAAGGGTAGTTTAGGGTGGGGCTATTTTCTTCAAAATCTTCGTGTCGCATCCTTGAAAGACATTAAACTTAAATACCAACTTTGGTTTTTAATCGACTTTTCGTTTTTGAGTTATTCTGTCCACAGACTGACACACACACAGGACCTTTTTCTAAAAATGTTTTTTTTTTTTTTTTTTTTTTTTTTTTTTTTTTTTTTATTCAGGGGGTCTCAAAACATATTTCCGGTGAAATCTCGACATTGAAGTTTTGGGTGGAATACAATACTTCCCCTACTTACCAGTAGAGAAAGTAAAAACAGTGAAAATAGCTGAGGACTTGAAAACTGTACAGCACCTAGTGACAATGGAGAGCTAGGTTACAGGATTCAAGTCCACATGCTAGTATATACCAAACAAGTGCCTCTAGTTACAGTTCTTCAAGAAGATGTTCTTCTGTCCTAATGCTATGACTGAAGAGGCAGAAGCCTGGAAGCAGCAGTGGCAATATAATAATTAATACTGTTCTATTTTCAGAAACCATAAATGTCTTCATTAAATGTAAATATTTAATATAAGCGACAGTATAAAATGCTTTGAAGCCTGCCAGATAGGTATAGGTTAATACTGTAAAACTATAAACTCATTTTCCTGTAACTTTTGTTTTTTAAAGCCTTATATTCCTTTTCTTTGAAACTACTTGGAGCAATGAAACCTTCCCAGACTGTTTCCTTCACACATATCTATAAACTGACATTTTTTAACACTTGGATATTGTTATCAAAGCCGCTGATAATTTTTTTCTGCTTTTTTTACTTTTTTGCTGTTATACTACCAGATGTACTGTATTTCGTTTTGAATCCTGGTTTGATTTTAATATCTAGGGAAGTCGTTGTGAGTATAACCTTGTGTTGTGTTCCCATTATTTGGTATTGCTTTCTGAAGATTTTCCATGGTAACCTGATTTTGAGAGTTATGAATCTAATTGTAACACCAGGTTCTCTATTTTCATGTGAAAACGAACACAGAACAGAATCTCACTTCAATAAATACGTTGGAAATCTTGAATTTAGAATGATTCACATATATAAATGTTTTAAAAGTTGTATTGAATTAATTGCTAGGCGAAAAGTGCGATGTCCTTTTTGTCTCACCCGGCGTGTCTTTTCCCACAATATGGCCCAACAAAAAATAACTCAAATTCAGACTGGCTGGAGACATTTACATAGTAAGTTTCATCACCGATAGATGGATCTCATGTGACACAATGGGCTCTTATGGACCATGCTTTTCTTATGGACGAATCAAGTGCCTCCTTGCCTAATGTGTGTGTTTTCAAATGCAACTAAGTATCAACATACATTTCGGTGTGAAATGTTGTAAAGAATACCATGGTATGCAGGATAAACCTTTTATATAGTTGTGCATTTTTTAAAATAATAAAATCTAAAATTTTGCTGAAAGCAGGTTTTTTAACATCTTTCTCGCTCCGAAGGTTTAAACATGATTTTAAATCGAAATAGTTGCAAGAAAATCTGGATTATTCGCTTGCTTTCATAGGCCATGTCGATATTTAGATTATATCAATAAGTCTAAACATATTTTTTTTAAAAAAATAAAGTTTAAAGCAAAGTGTTTCGATTCTTAGTTTATACAGTGGAAAATGTCGCTGGTTAATTCTCGTTCTATAAATCCACGTAAAAACTTCCAGCGACAAAGTTGTCAATGGAATAACGAAATTATTATTTATATACATAGAGAACGTCTCCAGTACCAAGGCATCCATGAATCACCATTTAAAGGCAAATGTTTTTAGCGCGCCAAGCACACGGCCAACTATACCCGGTTCTCCTGTCTTGCAGATGATGAAAACCAGATGTGGTGTGACAGTTGAAGGGGTCGTACTTCAGTGGAGGTTTTCAATAGGCTTCGAGAATCTGAGGTGTGAGCGAGTTTTACATTCTCTGGTATCGTGTGCATTGCAGTTAAGTGATCCGTACCCAATGGATCGCAGAAATAAAGGCAAAAATATTATTATTATTATTATTATTATTATTATTATTATTATTATTATTATTATTATTATTATTATTATTATTATTATTATTATTATTATTATTATTATTATTATTATTATTATTATTATTATTATTATTATTATTATTATTATTATTATTATTATTATTATTATTATTATTATTATTATTATTATTATTATTATTATTATTATTATTATTATTATTATTATTATTATTATTATTATTATTATTATTATTATTATTATTATTATTATTATTATTATTATTATTATTATTATTATTATTATTATTATTATTATTATTATTATTATTATTATTATTATTATTATTATTATTATTATTATTATTATTATTATTATTATTGTTATTGCTATTATTACAACAATAATAACAATGAAGCTGGTGGTGAGCGAAAGCGCGGTATTCGCGGCGGCTGAACATACATGGCAACGCCGCATTGATTCTCCATAAGAGCCAATGTGCCTTTATGACGTGAAAACTCCTATAGAATAGGCCTTTGCAACCCGCAGCCCACGGGCCGCATCCGGCCCACAACCCATAGTTTAGATCGCTAGAGGTTGAATAATAAATTTATTTTGAATTAAGGTTGTTTGTTGAATATTGCAACATAGATGTCCTACTCATAATTTAACCAAAGCTACACTCATATAAATTTCTACATGCCAGACTACAAACTGTATCGTCCTGACCTTCGAAGTGAAAAACTACTAGGTCATCAGCGGCCTTGCTGACCATCAAAGCAGAAACATGAAAGGAAGTTTTGCTGCTTTTTAACATTTATATTTTATCATGTACTCCCACCTGTTATGGGAAAAGTACTTAAAAATCTAGTATTTGAATGACCTTGAATAATAATCGTCGTTTTACTCTGTGCCTATTAGTAAATATATTATAGCGTATTCTCGTGCCAGGCCTGACACAGAAGGTAGTATAAGGAGCAGCACTAGCATTAGTTCGAAAGAAGTCGTGTGAGCTGTTATTGCGTTGTTTAATTAATATTTTCTGTAAATATTTGTAGTTATGGAGTTAGGAAGAAGCGATATATTGGTAAATTAAGATATAAGGAACGCCTAATAATTATGAATGTGTTAGATTATTTTGCAAGTAAAATGTGTGTAAGCAAGGCAGTAAAAGAGACAGCTAAGGCTATCGGGTGTTCAGAAGCAGTAGTGTATAGGATTAAAAAGGAACTATTAAAGGACCTCTAAGAACGCCATCGAAAAAGAAAGCAAAAAGGGTGGCAAAACAAAACAAAAAACGCAGGTAAACGCAATATAATGGAATAGTGCAAGGTGGAGTGCGGCGAATTATTTATTCTTTACTGTTTGCAAATATTCCACCCATGCTGAATATAATTTTGTCACGGGTCAACAGTGATGAGTCCCAACCAAATTTCTCAGGGGCCACTCTTAGTCGATGCTTAAATGATTTGGGGTCCGAATATGAAAGAAGGGGTAACAAGTGTATATTAAGAGAAAGAGACGATATCATCAGATGGCGACATAAATATCTAAAATACATAAAAAAGTTTAGGGACCAGGGGAAATCAATTGTTTGTACAGACGAATCATTTGTAAATTTAGACCATACAGTGACGAAGGCATGGACGGATACCAAAGTTAAGTGTCCGTTAAGCATCAATTGAAGGACTAAGTACAGGACTCCGGCCACCTCGGGGTCGCGCGCGGAGAAAGATTCGCAACTAGTACATGTTGCAACACTGCGCTCCATTTAACGTGTACTGCCTTCTAAGGGTGAGATGCGCTATACATTCGCAGTAATTTACGCTGTACCGTGCGGGTCATTTTATTTCACTTTCAGGGCTATCACCGTAACCGGTTTTGCCATATTTGTTTTTAAACACTTTAGTAAACTCACTTTTCTTTTATTCATGATCGCATACATCGCATCTGATTCCCAGAAAGTTACAGTACGTATTGCTTTTGCAATCGAGATTGTTTCAGATGTAATCTAATTCTAGATACAACATAAAGCATAGTGTGAATCTTTATTTCAGTACTAAGCATCAAGATATTGCATTGACTGTTACCGACTAACAGTTAACTTGGTTTGGTGCCAGAGGATGACAACCGTTAACGTCAGACGAACGTATTGTTGAAGCGCAGTTTTTCCCTTGTCCTCTGTAACGTGCAACAAAAAGAAATATTTCTCTGCAACATTATCGTCTCGCCATGATTAGCTGTATGGTGAGATTATGTTCAATGAATTACGTGACTGATTCAGTACATCTATGACATTTTTAAACAACTATAGTATTGGTAATTCAAAAGTCGGCCCATGCCGCTATAGATTTGCAGATTTTAAAACTTCCGGTACTCTATTCGGGCACTTCTATAACTACCGGTATTGAGTGCCGGTGAGTACCAGTCCAACTAAAGCCCTGGAGAAAATCCGATGAATATTTACTCAAATGAATTTTTCCTTTGCCTTGCCATTCAGTTTTACAAAGTGGACAACAGTTCTTAAGTGCAACATTTGGTTATTAGAAGCTTTGTAGAAGTTTAAACATTTGACGAAATTAATGTCAATGGATTAATATGTTATGATTCAACTGATGCCTTTGGAAGACATTAACAGCATTTAGGATGTCAGGCTTCGTGGACTACTTAACTGGAACCAGTCACTGTATTTTAATTTTGATGTAACGATGATTGCTAACTTACTGAATCCATGATACGCAAAATTTAAGCTGCAGCTTGAAAAAGGTGTAGCTGTGTCTTGTGACATGGAGGAGGCCCAAAGACACATTTCACAAATCAATCTGATTCCACTAGGAAAGTTGGGGTTGTCTGCGATGTGCCACATTTGTTGAAAGACCATTTTATATGCATGGATCATCACATCTCCAAGATAGAATGGTATTCACAAAAAAATTAATTGCTGAAGCGACGGAAAGACAGAAAGGAGAAGTATCCCTTATATTTAAATAGTGTGTGAATGCGCACGCGTGTGTGAATGTGTGGGAGAGGGTAAGAAATAGAAACCGAGTAATAAGTTTCATGTATGTACATGCTGGCAGCACATAGAAGTCACGTCCACGCGTTCTGTGGAGGTTACACCTCGTAATCAATGGCTACCGCTGTCCTTAAACCTGGTTGAAAGCCCCCCTGAGTTTCCTTGAATACGAAGACGATGCAAACCTTCGAAACGTTGTAGTTTCTATACTTATCGACCTAGGTGGAAACCCGAGAGCAATTTGAGCATTATATGTACTTGTTATTACATTTCAACGTCTTTGGATTCACCTTGATTCCTTGTCACATCCATAGAATTTGTGTTAATTTTGAAATTAACACTATTGCCTATCTAAATACTGTTTATTGAAATAGTTTAACTAAATTTTTATTTTTTTTTGTAATGTTGTAATACTTTCTATAAATGTTTACGGAGAGGAAATTAAAAAATTGGACAGTTTAATTGGCTCGGGTAAGTCTAATTTATGCAATAATTTATTTAATAACACCAGATTTCTGCTTGCTTCCGAAAGTCATATGTTCAAGTTTCCCAAACATCCACAGCTACACAAGTCGTCGTACACTTGATCAGTTTTCTCCAGAAAAGCAGGAAATTTCCCTCTATTTAGTCTGATGATTGATATGGCGCTTTCGTTAACTATATCACAGTAATTTATTACATTTTTGTCGCAATTATTAGCCTTTCCCGGGTTTATACATATATTGTTATTTATGTATTCCCTTAAGGAGAAAGCTATAACTAATTCTGTTTTAATCCTACCTTCTAAGTGTTTAACCATATAGGTATATTATGCAAAATATATATAATTTGTTTTAGTTAATACATAAATACGATCTAAAGAGTGCTTTGCTGGCTATAATTATTAATTTCCAGGTGACGTTTTTCGTACCTTAAAAGTTTTCCATATTGTCAGATTGCCTAAGAAAACTTTGAGAGTTAAATGTTCTCTTTCTGTGGAAATACCTCCCTCTGGGATTAATTTTAGCTAAAATGTTTGTGACTGGTATTTCCTTATAAAATTATTTGTAATTCTGTTGTACCAGGAAAGAATCGATTCGAGAGAGGCTCCAGAGGCAGTTCGAGTCGAACGGGGACGATGGTTGCCCCGTCCGAGTGTCTTATCCGCAGTACCTAGCCGTTATACGGCTTAACCTGCGCGATGGTTTCGATGATGTCGCTACGGGGATGTGTGTTACACTAGGAGGAATCGATTCGAAGTGGATAGGGCCACCTTAAATACGCCAGGCTGTGCGCCAGGGTCGTAGTGGCATAGAGGAAGGTTGGCAGTGGTGTCAATAAATAAGACAGTTGGCAGCAGCGTCAAAAATAAATAAATGTGCATCGAAAGTTTGCCGCAAAAAAACACCTATATATAGTTATAGTTATAGTTATAGTTTCTCTATGCTAGTTACCTTGCTAGTTTGCCGGTTTGGTATTGTGTCTTTTGCTGGTTGTAAGTGTAAGATATCTTCAGATCTGTGCTTCAGATTGATTCATTAAAGTGACAGTTGGGAAGATATGGGGAGGCACGTTGGAAAGAAACTTGAACGTAAGGAGAAGTCCAAAGTGAAACTAAGAACAAAGAATGCTGGAATATCGAAGGCTAAAAACATTACAGACACTTCGTTCAAATCTCACAAAATTCTGATACGGGAACAGTTGAAAAATAAAGACTTGTGTGTTCCATATAGCAAAAGGAAGCTTACTGTGAAGGTAATATAATCAAGAGGTCATTCCATTTCTTGTTCTATAGCTTGAATGCTGCGTTGAGAAATTGAGCTACACCTTAGATAGGGAAATCAGATATGCAAATAGGAGAGAATTGTCATAAAATATTAATATGTATGAGGATGAAAAAGTGCGTTGTCGCATGTAATGAAATGCTGCTCGGCTTATAGCACATATAGATCTTGTTATTAAGCATAGTGACTGAACTTATTTTTAAATTGTGTTGAGAACTTGGCGAATTGTGGGAAGCAATTCTGGGTTAAGATAGCGTATTTGCCAAAACACTTTAACTAGCTTATCACGCAGATGTAGCATTATATTGCACTTATTTATAGTCCAGAACTTGTAAGAGTGCACCTTAGGAACAATAACTGACACTCATGATATGGTATTTATACATGTCTGAAATATCCACTTATGTGATGAATGGTGCAAATACTGCACGAAAGGCTGCACCCCAGATATGAGAGTTTTCCTCTCCTGTCTAGCTCCTGCTATAATCACCATTCGAAATGCAACCAAATAGTGCTATGAATATGGCAAACATCTAAAATACTGAACTCCTGTTGCACTTTCTGCACCCAACCTTGGGTTTGTCAATTTTCACAATTTTATTCCTGCTGCCAATTCCACTGCCGCAGTTTCCTACATATATTGCTAAATTCCTTGCATTTTCCTATTTCAGCAGCATCACTTTCCCCACTGTCTCCTAACTGCATTTTGCCCCCCCCCCCCCCCCCCCCCCCCTCTGTTCCTTCCATGTGAAAATGGCCGTAGCGTCTGCCATCTAAGCAGTTTTGCTAAAATGTTGTTTGAGTGGTCTTCATATTCTTAAAACAGTAATTATTCTTTCTGGACATTTATGCACTACCAGAATTTGCTAATGTAGGTATTTGTGGAACAAAATCGATTTTAGCATATATGCAGTCTTAACACAGTACTGTACTGAACTGTGCACAGCTCAGTGCCTGTGCCTAGAGTCAGACACCTGTCGAGGGGCAGAGGGACCTCTGGACCAGACAGAGTGAATACCTGGAAGCAGGTGGTCAGCCAAGCACCAGGTATGGTAGTGAGGGAGAGGATGATATGAAATGCAGTCGAGATGGATGATTGGAAAGGTAATAATGGAGCAATTGGTGGAATGAATGGCAGGGGAAACTGGAGAACCCAGAGAAAACCTACTCAGATGCTGCTTCATCCACCACAATACCAC
Organism: Tenodera sinensis; assembly: GCA_030765045.1. Lineage (NCBI taxonomy): Eukaryota > Metazoa > Arthropoda > Insecta > Mantodea > Mantidae > Tenodera > Tenodera sinensis. The sequence continues at coordinate 160,173,988 of CM060967.1, read as the reverse complement.
ATGCGGGACCACTTAGGTGGTAGGTGAGCGGTCTAACCACTCAGCCACAGTGCCGCCATTATACTTCCAGACTCAGGGAAGGATGAGGAATAATCTTGGCTGGAGAAAAATTCCCACCCCCCTTCCGAGAATCGAACCCAGGACCCCTTGCACAGCATGCAGGTGCTCTACCAACCACTGAATTCAAATTACTTTATTTGTATTCAGAACAAACTACCTTTGTTTTGATAATACGCTAATAAGGATTACATCTGCATGTTTTCGCTGCAATGAGATAAGCCCGAACGTTAGTTTATTCAGTTTTATTTAATTTTGGATTTAAATGTGTTGCAGGATCATAATCGTCATTGTTGGAGGAATATAAATATTTCTTCAATGCAGTCGGCATAATAATTCTAGATGTCAGCGAGCACGAAGAGAGTCATTCCATCTAGTGTTGTGCACTAAATTAAAATGTTCTGAATGAGAATAGTGTAAATAAAACCACACAGAACTAAAATTGAAATGTATACAAGATAACTCGGGTTAGAAATTTGTTGACCCTTTCTTAATTATGAATATTCTCGGGGTAATAAATGAAGTGGTTAAAGCATTTATCCACCATTGTCTTAGAGCACCAAAATTTATGGGCTTGTACGATTTCTGTTTCAGGAACTCTTGAGCAGATTACAGCATCATAATGTATCAGTACGCCAAAGTGCTCTTGTGGATCTAAGAGAGCTGCTGCAGAGTAGTAGGAGTGAAGAAATACTTCAATCAAAAAAGGGAAAAATAATAGAAGAAACAGCAAAGTTAATTTTGGATCAGGAGAGGGAAGTGCGTAAATCATCCGTGAAATTGCTGGAAGAAATTCTTCAACAGGTATAATCTGAATGGTTACTGCTTATTTTGCAAATTAGGATAATAGTTCAGAGTGATTTTGGCAAGAAATGGGAATATTTCTAACATTAAATGGAGTATTTTCTACATCTAGCATTTTAGTCTTACTTGGAAGTTTTGGCATCACTGGTGAAAACTAAGGAAGTTGAAATATCTGTAATTTAAATACCAAATATGGAATACTTTTCATTCTTGAACTGTGACACTCCCTTGTGCATACATGTAGAGGGATCCTGAGAATAGACATATTTTTGTAGCCAATGTTTGATTCAAATACAATTCGTCCTCTTGACTGGGTAGAATGTAAAAAAAAACTGTGGGTGTGTGCGTACGTGCGTGTGTGTGTATTAAATTGTGACAAATGACAGGTCACTGAGTATCACTTTATTTCTTTTAAAACTAAAGTGTTAGCAAAGCATTAATGGTATTACAGAAGGCACTGTTGCACATACCGGATCACAATTAACAACTGTTCTGCTGTATCATAACCTTGAAACGCACAGCTGTTCTCTTTTAACCATCCTTGGCAGATCATAACAGAACTTCACTCGCAACTATTAACTAACTCATTGGTCCATATTGAATAGCTTATATAGTCCACACCAGTGAATTCTGTGGAATCAAAATTTCTTGGCTCTTGTCGCAAACAAAGTTCCTGCACTTTTAAAGCTAGAAATACATGCAACAGCATTTGTCGTAAATATTAAAAATAGAAGTACTATTAACAGTGAAGTATTCATGTTTTAGAATCTGAGCTTTTGAGTCACTTTATTTACACTCACCTTCACTTTTAAACTGTTGGAAAAACTGGAACAATTTTAAGATCATTCAGTGTCATCCTCAGTCGTTGGGTGACTGAAGCCAAGTTCTTCCTCCACCACCTCTCTGCTACGGTCCTGTTGCCATCTGGTGTTAGGGGCACAAACCCCATAACTTTAAAATCCGGAATTTACCAGATCAACTGTGAGAGCTGTGAAAAAAGCTACATAGGAAAAACTAAAAGAATTTGGAAATCAGGCTAAAGGAACACCAAAGAAACATAAAACTGAAACAAACAGAAAAGTTTGCTGTGTCACGCCATTTTTGGATAGATAACCACAACCTTGGGCACAACGAAAATTGTTAAAATCACTTACTTCACCAATAGAATTTAATATTTGGGAAAAAACATACATAATTAAAAATGTAATAGAGTGGCAGATTTTGAACGGACTGTTAAAGCTTTGTGCCCCTAACACCAAATGGCAACAGGATGTAGCAGCAGAGAATTGGTGCAGGAAGAAGTTGGCTACAGTGAACCAACGGCTGAGGATGAGATCGAATGATCTTGGAAACGTTTGAGTTTTTCCAACATTTCAGAAGTTAAGGTGAATGAATGTATATTGATTTGAAGAACTGGATTCAAGTGTTTGTCTTGTTTGCCAGCCGTAGGTTACAAAGGCATCCTTTCTGAGCGGATGTATTTTATGGCTCTGAGTGGCAGGCTATTTTGCAAAAGTATTAAACTCTATTAAATATATTTAAAGCTGTACAATTATGCTGAAACTAAAACACATACTGTATCTTGGTGTTTGTTGAATTGGATCATTATTGTCTTTCAGGAGTGAAGTTTTGTTCATCCATGTAAAAATGTTACAAAAATAGCATAAGTAGCACTTCTCCATTTTGCATCGCATAGCTCGTACATATACTCGCAAATAAACCAGCAGTGTTTCAGGAACTAAATAGTAACACATATGATAAGTAATGCTTCCATTTGTAATAATAATGGTAATGATGATAAATAATGAAAGTTTCAATAAAAATGTGTGGTTACACCTAGCTAGGCCAGGGTCAAAATAGAAAAAGTCAAACTCCTGAAACATTGGAAAAGTTTCACTGTCTATATTGTTTTGTATCTATATATATATATAGATATTATGTGAATAGAACAACTTGTCATTTCTGGGGGTAACAGCAATGATGCAAGCGATTTGGATATCAACAGCATTTTCCCATTAGAATAAGCATCAATATTTCACAGGTATATCTCTTTAGTTAACATAAATCGTTACAGTGATATATACTTGCATGTTGTATCCTGTGCGTGTAGATTCTGTATTTTACTACTGTCTTCAAATACAAATATAAATAATACCTGCTCTACATTCCAAGCGTAATCCAATCTATGTCATGCACATAATTCTAACACCCTCTCCACGTGGTTGTGGTAAGCAAACATCGCCTCTATCTCACCCCGAACTGTTAATCCCTTTCTTGATTGGCGCCGATGATATAACAAGGACAGTTTTCAGGAGGTTAGAATTGCATTCAGCTTTTCCCATATAGGGCTGGAAATTGTATAGGTATCCATTGGAAGCATCAAATGAGAAAATTTTGATTCCAAATTTTGTAGGATTGTTTGGGTTTTATACTTCAAGTTTTACTCTTCCCTTGTATCTGATGCTGTTCTTGTCTGCTGATACAAAAGGGCCTGGGGAGTAGAAGAAACTACACTCTTTCCTTACCTATTGCGTTACATCTTGAAAAAGTTCCTCTTTTGATGGTTTTCGTTTCCCTCAGCGTGAGCAAAATGAAGATTCCAAAACAAAAGTAGAAATCCATCACACAAAAATACATCCCCCTCCCCCCAAAAAAAGAAGGAAATTTATCAATCCAACTTGTAAAAAGATGGTCTGTAACACAAGAAGTAGAGTGAAGCCCTATGTTGATAACCACGCCAATTAGTGCTTTTATATCTGCAATTGTTGGGGGATTCCAGGATGCAATCCTGGCTTTCTTCGTTGGTGGTGTTGCCTTGGTTTTTTTTTTTTTTTTTTTTGTTTTGTTCCCTTGAATGCAAGTCTCAGTAATTATTTGCATAATTTCATCATTAAAACATAGGCCGAAAAATTCTACTCGGGGTGTATCTCATCAAAATGAGAAGGAAGTATTGGTCCCTGCTGGATATTGTGCACTGGGATAGTATATTCTATTCATTCTAAGGTTGATCCGTGCGAAACTGAACCCAGTTGGCCAGTGCACAGTTATAATGTATCCTTCCATCATTCGCGCCAGAAATACTGTCACAACCATGTGGTGAGCGCATACAGTACGTAATAGAAAGGATACGACCCCTTCTTCCGTCAATTATAAAGAGTGACTAACGTGTAACTAGAGACGATAAGATAGCACTTTTTGGCCTCTTTTGACAAATTCGAACCCTATTTCACACACAATTTTATAAAAGGTTGTTATTCTGAAATTAGGTAAGTCTGGATCAGCATTAACCTGTTGTAGCACTTTGTCAATTGTTGGCGGCTCATTTTTAAAAAAGAAATTGTGCACTGTGACACGAATTGCCTTTTTAGCAAAATCGTCACATTCTTGCATGGCGTATTTCACACGCTTTCGTTTTTTCCCGGGTGTAACCACTTTTCCCGTTTCAGCTTTTTCTTTACGAACACTGCTTATACTGGTACTCAAAACACCGGCGCACTCAGAAGTTAATTTCACTACTTCTTTGATGGGAAGAGTTGGATATTTCTCACACAACTTATAATACACGTTCAACACTATTGTTTTTTCACCACTAGTCAATGGTTTTCCCACCTTATGCTTTACATAAGCTGACGAAGACTCAAGAGTAAATTCACCGCCACCATCCGCCATGATCCTAAATAGAAACTGCTTGCTGTAAACAATACTTGCATATCAGGTAATTACACGAGTTGCATGTTGGAACTTGTAGCTCTGTTTATCAGTGTACATCTGCGTTAATTAACCTCTTAGGTTATTTGTGTAGAATGTTATATGATTTTACGATAAATTCATTCTAAAACTCAGATTACTAGGATGGGACTATTTCCCTGCACGTATTGCTACCGTGTTGTACCACGGTGCACTGGTCACATGGGTTTGTTTTGACGCAGACAAACCTAAGACTGAACTTAGTGTAGATGTGGGGCCAGGGTTAAAATTATCTCAGTCCAGCTAAGTGTACTGTTCTCTGCAGTGTCACTTACGTCACTCTCACTCTTCTTACGCTTATACACAAATTCTTGAATATATCACTTTCATCATCACTGAGCACAAAATCTGATAACTATCGCTTCTGTTCAGCAAAGAAACAATTCCTTCCTCTGTCAATCCTTTCTTTCTTGCCATTATGTCTGAAAATGAAACAAAATCTGGCTTACTATACTTGGCACCAATTAAGAAGGGGATTGACAGATGTTAACCACATGGCGGAAAGGTGTAAATGAATGGGAGGGGATGGATGCATCATAGTAGTTGTAGCAATCAAAAGAACGACCAATTAGAGCTAAGGCATTTTCATATAAACGGTACATGCAAGGACACTGTTGCCAATATGTAACACATTTTTAGCATGTGGCTGATGAGGCACCCAGTAATAACATAAACTGCTTGTGTTATGTTGCTATCGCTGCATATAAACAGATAATGCCTTCCTGTAGCCTAAGCTTGCATCAGTTACAGAGTACCTGTGTGCTGAAAAGTTTGTTTGCATCATTCTATATATATTATATAGTTATTTGCCTTGTGTTTACATGTGTCTGAGTTTGTGTATCTGTACGTGTGTTGCGAGCATTTGAAATTGTGGTAACGCTTTTAATGAATATCGAAAAATAGTGATGGAGATAGTGCTGCCAAACAAAAAATTGAGCGTACTTGTAAACCAAATAAAACTAATTGGTAAAGGTATCCCAATTAAAGGACAAGAATGGGAAATAATGTGCTCTGAGCGCATATTCGAAGAGGAGAAACTGAATGGGTGGGGGAGGGTGCTCTTATTCCAATTTGTAAAGCACTTGATATGACCTTGCATACTGTAGGGATCGGTAAAGAATACTAGCAGCTTGAATATCAATGGCATTTTTCCCATTAGAATAAGCACCAACATTTCACAGGTATGTCTCTTTTGTTAATGCAAATCTTTATACTGATACATACTTGCATGTTCTATCCTTTCATTGTAGATTCAGTATTTTACTATAGTCTTCACATACAAATATAAATAATATGTACTCAACATTCCAGGTGCAATCCAATCTTCTCCGTATACATAATCATACCACCCTTTCCACGTGACGCGGTAAGTAGCAACGTCACCTCTCCCTCACTGCGAACTGTCAGTCCCTTTCTTGGTGGGTGCAGATTATAGTTGCAGTCACTACTCTGTTTATTTCTTCAGTGGTGAGAACTACAAGAGATTATTATTTATTTATGCCAACAAACTTACTGTTGGTGTTTTTAAACACACAAGCCGTGTGTGGGCAAAGTTTTAAGAAATACGAACTGGCTTGAGAATTTAATGCCATTCTGGCAGTTTGTCACAATAGCTCAGTGGTTAGAGTGTCCGCCCGGCAAGCGGAAGGTCTGTGGTTCAAATCCCAGTTGTGGCATTGAATTTTTAAGTTCCAGTTCTACCTCTTAAAACTACAAGAGATATTTCTGACTGGGTTGTTAATGCATATATCTATATTTTAAATCACGTAATTACATATTTGGCATTTTTAAATGCATAACAATCCTAGCTCTACTAATAATACTGAGAGAGTCAAACAGTTCCAAACTTATTTATTTATGCCAACAAGTTCCAGTTCTACCTCTTAAAGTTCCAAACTTGCTGGTATTTTCCCTGTCCACGTCCTTTGGCACTCATTGCCGTCTGTCACTATCATAAAAAGCTACAGATGAAACCATACAACATTTTTAAAACCACTTTTAAAGGCTATACTTAACAACTGTATGAAGGGGGATGCTAAAACTGGCCACCGTCTTTATCCTTTTTTACTAGAGGGTTGTTTACCATTCTGTTAACTGGTTCTTTCCAGTATTTCCTTTGCTCATTAATCAGTTTTGTTATATCTTGCATTTGGCAACTTTCTTTGATTTCTGTATTGTGTATTTTATCTAATAAGGTTTTTCCTTGAATTGTTCTCAAAATTTCAATTTGCATGTAGTTAATGTTTGTTTTGACTGTATCTGCTCTAGTTTCTGTTGCATAAGTTAATATTGGTCTAACTACTGTTTTATAAATGAGGACTTTACTGTCTACTGCCATATACTTATTTCCCCAAATTATGTCTTTTATACATCCTGATATATTTACTGCTTTATCGGCCTGTATTTTTACTTCTCAATCTACATTTTTGGTGCTTGTTATTTTAATACCTAAATAATTAAATTCTGAAACTTGTTCAATAATTTTTCTATCCACATCTGATTTACATCTCAATGGTTCTTTCGATACTGTTAGGCATTTAGTTTTTTGTGTGTTTATTTCCATATTATATTTTTTGCCTTTATACTGAATTGGTGTAATAGCGTTTGTCATCGCTGTTTCTGATATGAGGACAGCATCATCTGTGTAGCATATTATATAAAATGTTATGTTTCCTATCTTGTATCCCCGTTCTTTTGGCAAATCTTAATTTATTTATCCAGAGTAAGATTAAAAGGGAATGGACTTAAGGAAGTGCCTTGTTTAATTACCTGAGCAATTGTTATTTCTCAAGTTTGTTCCTTTATTTTTGTCCCTGTCTTACAGTCTGTGTTGATCTATTATTGATCTAATCAGTTGCATGGATATGGCTTTTTCTTGCCGTATATGTACATCTTTTAATTTTACCCTATCTAAAGCTTTTTTCAAGTCCACAAAACACAAAGATACTGAATTATATATTTTGTCTGATTATATATATTGCATCCACTGTAGATCTATTTTCCTGAAGCCATGCTTTTCTTCTTTAATGGGTATTATTGTATTTAATTAAGATGTACAATTTTGAAAAATGTCATGGTTAACATAAGTTGCCTTTCACTCATTTTTATGAAGTAGCCAAAACCGATCAAATATAGAACGGGAATCCAAATACCCAAGAAAACTTAAACATGTAAATCTTCGATTTAAAGGAGTTTAGATTAAGCTCTAATATTTTGTCATTGAACATGATAGAGAAAGCATATGCTGAAGAAACTGAATGATAATAGCATACAAGCTGAAAAATTTGTTAGCAACATGTGCTGGAATTAATAGAAGTTTTGGAGCATTAAAATAATATAATTTTGATTTAGTGATATTTGACTAAATTTGTCGCAATATTTCACTTAAACTTACTAAAACTCCTAAGTGTTTCCAAAGTCACTTATCAGGTAACCTTTAGCTAAAAATGAAAGCTTTTCAAACGAAACTAGTTGACTTGAATAGTACTAAAATATCATGGGCTTTATTATTAGTCTTCTTTAATTTGGAAATATAATTTTTTTTTTGTTTTTTTTTCTTCTGCAGGTTGAAACTGAGAGATTGTCTCCATATTTCAAGATACTGTTATCATACCTTGGTTGCAGTTTGACACACATTCATCCTAACATTCAGGAGGATGGTCTCTTGATGTTGGATGTTCTTTTGAATGTGGCACCTAGTTTGGTTGCAGAAAATGCATGTCAAATTCTTCCCAACTTCCTGAATATGATTTCCAGATTAAAATCAGAGGGTAATCCTGAGCGAACCCTTACCATGAATCTTGGAAGCACACATCTCAGCATGAAATGGCGGTTTAATGTTCTTTGCTATATGCATAACCTTCTCACTGCCATGGTTGTGCATAATAGATCTAAATTTGCCAAAGAAGGTAAGTTACACTTTAAAGGCAGGTGCTTTGCTTTATCATTAATCTGGGAAGAATATGCAATAAGGAATTAAACTGAACTAATAAAAAAATAATTGTATCTAGTTGATCTCTATCATATGGTAATATCTGATGATTTTCCACTAGCATGATAGCAGTTTAAAGCAAGGTTTCTGTAAACATAGTGTGCATGAAAAGCTGAAATTATTTCACAAGAAAGCTGTTTTATTGTCATAGAACATTCCAGTAGTACATCTCAGTATAGAGCACGCTATAATTCAGTTTACCACTGCAGATGGTGAGCAACTCTATAATTGAGGGAACCTGTTGTGATTAAGGAAATTTGTTTAGAAGTAGTGGAAACACTGGGTAACAAGCAACAAGTGGCTGGCAGTTGTTAACATGAAAAGCCTAAAATAAAATGTTGTAATAAAATGACGAAAGTCCAGCCCAGTTATTTTTTCTCACTTTAGTTTCTTCTAAAACTGTTACACAATAACACAGTTCTCTTTTACTGGCATTAACAGTCTACAGTCTTTCGTGATATTACAATTCACAACTATCCTCTTCTTGTAACCTCGACTCACTACTTTGTCTTTCTTCACCTGTCTCTCAAACAGCTGACTTGGACGATACAAGCATGACACCCATTAACTGCTTTGCTGTCTTCCTTTTGATGCAACCATACACATGCAGCTGATGCACACACACACTAATGCTAGGTTGCAAGAATGCACTTAGAGATTTCTTTAGCACTAAAGTATTCATTTGCTTCTGAAATGAGTTGGAAGACGATCTACAATGCTATTTATTCAATCGAGTATCACTAAAGATCAAATCTCAGACCTATAAAGAGCATATGGCTGCCATTAAAGTTTTCATCACATGGTTTACTCTTAATGTTTATCATATTATGACATCCTCAGATACAAATAAATAAAAACTATTGCTGTATGCAATATTGTTGATTGATGTGTGCATAGAAATATAGCATTTAAACCAAAAAGGTGAGTCAATTAATAACACTACACAACACTTATAATTTACTGGAACACGTTTAGAAGGCTTGACCTTCCTCCGTTATGAACCGGACATCTACTGGCTCTTCCTGGTGTGGATGGTAATGTTTTCTCCGACGTCCCCTCTGGTGGTGGTTCAAGGAACTTGCTGAAGGTATCTTTCTCAGGGATGTCGAAATTGAATACTCTGTTTCTATTTTTTCAAAATGAAGATTTGTTCCCACGTGGACAGCTCTTGTTTTCCTGTTACGTGTTTAAGGTGCTTTGGTTCTGTCTTTATGTTGTGGTTTTCTGTCCAAAAGTGAGTGGCAACTGCTGATTTCTCCAACTGTTTGTTTTTTACATTTCTAAAGTGTTCCTTGGATCTTATTTCTAAATTTCTTTTAGTTTTTCCTATATACACTTTATTACAGTCACTGCATTCTGTTTGGTATATGCTAGATTTTTTATTGGGTGGGATGGCATCTTTGATGTTTGAGTTCAGTAGATATTTTATGGAGTAGTAGTTCACTGGTGCCAGCTGTATGGTCTGTTCTTTGAACATTTTTTTTAATTTTTCGAAGGCCCAAGGATGGAATGTGAATTTTTTTTAATGTCATTTTTGTTTCTGCTGTTCAGTGTTGTAGTTTCTTTTAGTAACTTTTTTGTTTCTGCTCGCTTCACTTTTTCGTCTATTAATGATTTGCGGAAGCCGTTTTTCTGTGTTATTTAAATTATTTTGCAATATTCTGCTTTGTATTCTTCTGTTGGAAGGGAATGTTCACCAATCTATGTGTTAAGCTATTGAGGATTGCCTGTTTGTGACTTCTTGGATTGTAACTATGAACTTTTATATAATTGTCCATCTGTGTTGGTTTTCTTTGAATGCCGAAGTTTATTCTATTCTTGTTTTAGATTATTTGTAAATCCAAAAATGATAGTTTCTCATCACTTTTCATTTCCACAGTAAATGTTATGCTTTTTCCTGGATGTTAAGGAGTTTTAGAGCATCACTGATGTGTTTTTTTGGGACTATTGCAAATATGTCTACATATTGCTGCCAGAGTTTGAACATCCATGGGAAGCCCTTGGTGATCCTTATTTCTAATGCACTCATATAAATATCTGCCAAGAGTGAGAGAGGGCTGCCCATTGCTAAACCAGAGGTTTGACGGAAATATTTTTTGTCTGGAAATACTAATTAAAGTGAAACTCGCCTAATGATGAACTCTTTTTGGAACAAACAATGCCTTCAGTTTTATGAAGTCCAGCTACAGCAAACACATCAATCCACCTTCTTCATTTGAAAGAGACAAAACAGTTATTTAGATTACTGTATTTACGCAAATCTAATGTGTACCTTTTTGACCAAATGTAGTACTCAAAATTGTGGTGTGCATTAGATTGGAGTGCAGATGTATTCCATAGAATACCAGTAACTTCATTAGATTTTTTTTGTGTTAATTATGTCACAATGGATTGCTGGAGTTAACATGCATTCAGAAACTGACAACAAGCTAGTCACTCATTTATCATTGGCCCATCTTTTAGCGTTTTTAGTTACGATATGGACGGCAAACGGAGAACAAAATCGTACAATGCTTAATAAAATGGCAGGAAGGGAGTTCACTGCATCAAATGGTGATTCACGCTTGTAGTTTGTGGGATTGATTTAATAAATTTATTTTGAATTTGTACTTTCATTATTTTATGTGCACGAATTTTCTTCTTTAGCTATGTGTCCTACCCTTTCTTGCTCAAAACTGTGAAACAAGCTTACCTCCGAGTGCGTATGCTCTCAAAAGCATTCACAATCATATAGAGAAATTCATTAAAGCACAGCATTTTAACCAATATGGTTGTTACAAAACCAAACTATATAGTATGTACAACAAGTGCCTATGCGAAAAGTTAGTCGATTGAGCAATAAATTGGATTATTTTAGAGTTTGGTAATAATGTATAAATATTAATCAATATGTGTTGTTCTTCTAACTAGTTGTTCAGTGTTACTGCTTCCTAACAATGTCTACTACAAATAGAAGTTTGTTTGGGTTAATATTTGAGTTACCCAGAATATTGACAAGTGATGATTTTGTTTCACCAATGGGTATCATGCGTTTAGCGAGTGTATATTGTTTGTTTAGGAAAAATGTTATTTTAACAATTTGCTAGGTTGTTTGTTCCAAACAGGGATCATTAGGTGAGTTTATTTCACTTTCATACTATTCTATTTGACTGTGATATTTTAATCTCTCAATTTTTAAGCTTTATTACTAAGTAGAGTCCCCAACATTTATTTTCAGGGGGTACCAAAACCTTACCTATGCCACTGCAACAAATCCATCACTGTATTAAATAAATTTAAATAAAATACCTATTATTTTCTATCATTGGTGCACTTCATATTCAATACAAATCCCTTTCTTAATAATTTTGAGTTTCAAATATAGGGTGCACATTAGATTCACATAAATGCAGTATTATAGATATCAACCCCTCATTTGGGCTGTTTTTAGATACAAGAGCTTAAAACGAATATATATCTTGAAATTTGTCAATTAAATACCAAAGAAAAATATAGGCCTTAACCTAAAAACCAGGATCCAAGTGATGACAATAAAACAAAATCAAGATTATGCAAAACACAAGCTCTAGTAACTGAAGCCCATGTCAGAATAATAAAGCCTACATACTTGTAATGGGTGAACTAGCTATCTTCTTCTAAAGTAAGAACAAATTAGAAACTAAAAACTTCACTTATCTTAGTATTATTTGCTGACCCTGGGTTTCAAGCTGTGTCCAGCTCATTCTCAAAGCCATATAAACAAATTCGTTGCCAAGCTACAATCTTTTATTTTTTCTGAAAAACAATTACTCTTATTCAATTTTTATTTACCAATCTCTGAAAACAAAAATTTATAAATAAATCTATAGATGGTAATTCGAAGTTCATGACACGGTTCCTGTTTTTTAAAATAAAATTTTTTTCCCAAACCATTAAATCTATAGGATTACTTAATTGCTTTAATAATTTAACTTCTGGATTAATTTCATGATTAAATGACCAAAAATGATCTGCCACAGCTGATTTATCAGTTTGTTTATATTTAATATTTCTAAAATGTTCTTTTATTCTGGTTTCTAAATGACGTTTAGTTTTACCAATATGAACTTTATCACAATCTAAACAGCTAAATTGATAAATGCCAGATTTTTTATAATTTGGTATTTTATCTTTTTTTGAAAAATTAAGTAAATGTTGTATATTAAATTTATTTTGAGGGACCAAATTTATTCCATATTCTTTAAAAATCCTTGTAAATTTTTTATTAGCCCATGGATGGTAAGTAAACTTTTTAAAAATACAATTATCTTTTATTTTTTTAAGGGTTGAAACATCTTTGACAGCTTTTTGATACTTAAATTCCTCTATCCTTTTATGTATAAAATCTGTATTAAAACCATTAATTACTGCAGTGTTAATAATGTGTTTATATTCTATGTCAAATTCATCTTTATTATTACCGGTAAATTATAAGTAAGTGTTGTGTAGTGTTACTAATTGACTTACCTTTTTGGTTTAAATTGAACTGTTTGATATCAAGAGTATCCAATCCAGAATCTGCATCTACCCAGCTATTCTGGTATATTAACACTAATGCTAGTTAAATTAATGCTTAAATGTGTGCTAGCAAGTTTGTGGATTTATATTTCTTTATTCACTGCTTTTATTATTTTTTTAGGATAGATATGCAATGATGCTATATTCTTGGCTATTAGATCTAAAATATTTTACCAACATTTTTTGGAACATATTAGATGTTACTTTTTTTTTTTCAGCACATACTAACAGCAGTAAAGTATATTTTTTTACTGAAGGCGAACGTCTTTATGTACCAGTGTATAAGACACATTACTTAAAGCCATGTCGCCTTTTGGATTCTTTCGACACTTCATCATCCTCTTCTGATACTGGTAAACTGAAAAACTTTGCAGATGTTCTAATGCCTCTTCTTAGAGAGACTTGGATTGAGGCACTACCAAGTGACAGTAAACGTAAGTAACCTACAAGTGCTCTTACTTCTTGTAACGGTAATTGACACTGAAGTTATAAATGTGAGTTGGTAACTTGACTTTATCTAGCAGGAAGGAATGGACATTGCCTTCAAAATGAAGGCATACTCAGGATTGTTCAGTGTGTTTTACTTCCATTATATGTGCATTGTTATTGTTTGAGCACATTTTTTCAACCAATCAATTTGTCATATTTGACGTTGAGACAGAATATTAGAAGACCCCAAAAGAAAATCATTCATGTAAATGTTTGTTAAAAGTGTAATTCGTTTTTTGATGTTGGTATGAGATAATTAAATGACGAAAACATGTTGATAAGGTTCATTGTTACGAACAACTAAGTTTGCACAAAGACGTCATAAATCTTTCCATATTTGATTTTAATATATATGTATAAATATTAGAATTGTATGTGTTCCATAATAAAAGTAGGGGAGGATGATTAGAGATTGCTTCCCTAACGAGAAAGAACTATTTGATGGACACATACGCGGATGAATATGAAAAAGGCGGTGTCGCGTCAAAACGACGCCAAAAAACTGTACACTAGCGTCTCTGTATTCGGCATGGATGGACGTATTTTTATGTGTACGCGTCATGAAATAGTAAAAGTGAATTTACTAAGTGTTTAGAGACCTTTAATTAAATTTCGGCGATGCTAGGGAAGTTGATCCGCTAAAATAAGACTTTCTACTGTGATACGATTTAAAAATTGTGAACAAGAAGGTGCAAATAAAATGTTTGACTAAAGTTAAACCTGAGTGTATGTTCATTCCATCCGTTACCATGCCCTGAGGGAAATAAGAGCCACATCGCTCAAACAAGAAGCCACCCTCAAATAAAAACAGCACCAACGTGCAGATAAAAAGGTATCAATGAATGTTGAGACTTGAAAATTAAGATTTATAGTAATATTATAAAGAGAGAAAATGTGTCTGTCTCTCTTTCTCTCTCTACTCATTTACACCACTCTGCTGGTTTTGCCAGTGCTTTTACTATTGAAAAGCACAACTACAGAAGGTCATGTCTATAATTTTTTCAAAATTTAAAAACTGGGGATGTTTTCTTATTCATACTCATGCCATCAAATTTTAATCTTGTTTTCTAGAATAAGGGTATTAGTCTATTGCATTGTATTTCAAATTTTTAATAATTTCAACCCCAAGTAAATGGGGAGGCTATAGCTATTTTAAAACTAAATTATTTTATGAGAGGCAGTGCCATGGCCAAGTGGTTAGACTGCTTGCCTATCACCCAGGTGGCCCAGGTTCAATGCCAGGGACACGCATGTGGTATTCGTGGTGGACGAAGCTGCATCTGGGCAGGTTTTCTCCAGGTTCTCGGGTTTCCACTGCCACTCATTCCACCAATTGCTCCATAATCATCTTTCCATTCATCGATTTCGCCTGCATTTCACATCATTTTCCTGACCCTCATACCTGGTGCTGGGCTGACCACCCTTCACTCTGTCCAGTTCATAGATTCATTTGCTCCCTGACAGGTATCTGACCCTAGGCACAGGCTTGTAAATCCTAGGGTTGTCAGTCCTTCATACAGGGAGTGTAATCAGATGAAAAAGAAGAAATTATTTTATGGGGATGGTTTATTCATATCATCACATTTCCCTCGTATTTTACTGAAATTTATCAGCTAATATATTTCCTACAGTTTTGACTAAATTGACATGATTTCCTGGTACATTTAGATTCTAGAAACTGACAAAACTTAAAAGCTACACCTACTTCAATCCCAATTTTCAACTTTGAACATACAAATCAACTTTGTGCACTGATACTGTAGGACCTAACATAAATTATGAGCTATCTTTCAAGTCAAAATGCAGCCCCCCTTATTTTCACAAATTTGTGCACATGAACTTTAGGACTTGGCAAATGTAGGATACCATAAAACTTCTTAAAGTATCCATACTCATATTTTACAACCCTTTATGAGCAACTGGCCTTAATTTTAACTTTTTACTCTTATGGTTTATGTACACATACAAATTACAGATTACTTATGTTTTTCAAAAATCACCTCATCCTTATTTTCAACCCTGTACTTAGAATGTGCCGGGAAAGACATCTATAAGGGATAAAGGAGAGGATCTTATAGATGATTACACAATAATGTCATAAAAATGGGGGGCTGTAAATTAAATGAATTAATTCAACATTTGAGTTTAAAAAGCCAGCCATGCAATGCCTAGCAGCCAGCTTATTAATTTAAATTATATTCAACAAATAATTACATGGGCTTCCACGCCTGTATAAATTTCTTCTTTCTTGGTTTCTGGTATGGGTCGTGTCTTATTGACTTTTTTTAAGAAATTAAAATAATTTAATTATAATCGTTTAATTTCTTAACCTCTCGAGGGATATGGACGTGAAATCACGTCCATTTAAAATGATGGATGAGCGATATGGGCGTGTATACACGCCCTGTGCATTTGTGCGTTTAACCCCTATTTATCCCTTATCCAACTCAACTTATTTTAATTTTCCCTTTATGAAACATTTTAGTAAAGTCTATATACTTTATTGGCTTACCTTAATATGTTCTTTCTGCAGTGATTTACCTCAAAACAGGGATAAACACATAAGGGTAGGTACATCTCCACGGACGGAAGTGTGAGTTCACCAGACTCGCGCGGGCAGCGGGGCATATCTCCGGAATGGTTCATCTGTAAGAAATGTTGTTCGGACATAAATTGTGTATTTTGGCAATATCTACATTCTTTATAGCAGACTCAGGGGTCTCCGTCTAGGGGATATGTGAATGGCGACCACAAGGTACCCAAGCTGAGCAGAACATTACTTCCACTTACTGGTGTTTTGCTCCTCACTGTAACTTTTCTATCTGACCTTACCTTGGTCATCTCTTGTTCTCTTCCGACCTCGATGCTCCCGAGTGCTAGGGAGTCTTTATTTTCCAACCTCTCCATTTCTCTATTAAATCTGACCCCCCCCCCCCCCCAACATGCTGACCTGTCATGGCATGTAATACGTCCTCTGATTGGTGATCAGAGGATATTGTCGGTGAATTTATTTTGATAATTCTCCCGGTCAGGTCGGTGAGACCTGTAAACCAATGACAGGTGTGGTCCTCCAGACATTCTGGGGGTTGTGAGAGAGCGATGTGACCTCCAAAACATAAAAATATGGTGCTCTCTAAAAAACGGTTACTATTACTGCTATTGCTCTCTTCATATATTGGAGAGCAAGAGAATTAATGACTTCATTGTCAGAAATCCAGCATTAGCTAACAACATCTCCACATTCGCGAATTCCCTTCTTGCGGCACACGAAACACTTTTAAGATGGGCGGGACTTCTTTGCTGTTTGTGGTATCCTTTTAGGATAATGTTTTCCATGAAGTCTGAGGGGTGCAGGGGTTTTGGATTTTCAACCCCCAACGTGGTATTGTTCAATTAGGCTGCGAGCTATTTATAGTCGGAAGTCAAGGTCGGTCATTGTCCTGTGTGGGTTTAGAGCTCTCCAGATCACCAAACAATTGTATATGGTTATATCCAGTTGGTGCAAAAACACCTTTTTATACCACTTCTCCCTTCAGCTACAAGCAGGAAAGTATACGTATGTATTTCAATAAAGAAAGACATGGACTCTACTAAGTTACGAAACTCGCGTAAGCAAAAGTTGCAATGTTGCTCTATTCTGATGACTCAAGAGACCACGCATACAGTAGTGCTTTATTTCACAGTATGCTGACGCATAAGCCACACATACAATGGGTGTTTCTTTGCTGTTTCTTTCCGAGAACTTATATTAGATGCGTTCTACAGAGCAAAGTTGACTTTTCACCACAGTGAAACAAAATTGTGCCATTTCAACATTTTGTAAATACAACTCAACTTTGCTGATGACGTACATTTATACTGCAAATAATGAATTTTATACCAGTTTTTGTTTCATTAAAATAACTTAATATTTTCACAAAATACAGCTGTGTATATACGACACACTTTAAATGCCCTGCGCTGGATATTGGGTAGCAGTTCTCGGCTCGCGGACGTTTTAAATGGCCATCGCTCAAGAGGTTAAAAAAGCCAACGAGCCCATACCGGAAACCAAGAAAGAAGTAATATATTCAACAAATTTTCTGGTTTTAAATTGTAATTCTATCCATTTTGTTGCATAACTACCTAATAAAAACACTTTGTAATTAGCCAAACTCTGTGTCCTGCAACTGTTTTGTGTATACCCATTGGATTGGAAAATGCTTAATCCACTATTGTTTTTCAGAAAAGAATGCATTGTCCAATGATGCAGCATTGCTCTTGAAGTGCATGGTGGAGATCATTCAATTGTTGTGGGAACTCCTGCTTCTTTGGGAGAAAAAAGAAGATTCAAGAATTTTGGTACACATTTTCTTAAGTATTAGTTTATTAAGTTTATTTCATCTTGTAAGACTTACATCAAGTGTAGGACTCGTTAAATTTATACATAACATTAAGGCAATACAGTTGAGGAGATTGAAACACAAAATACAAATTATGGTATTAGGAAAATATAGTTCAAAATTAAATTTCATAATTATGAACAATGCTCTATTTAGTTCAAAATATAATTCTTTGAGTTTGTACAATTTAGTCTTCTTTTCCATAGCTGGCAGGGTCATCTTGACTTCTGTTGTTGATTTAACTTGGCAGTTCTCGGACATGTGTAACAAAAAATTGCATTAGAAGTTGAATTGATACATATTGATACAGGTAATGAGTCACATGGAAGAGATGACCTGATTCAGGTCATATACATTTTTTTCGTGCAGTGGCTGCTGAATTCCTCAATTGAGTAAAACTGATTATTTAGTAAGACTTTATGGTTTTATTTTTGAATTTTGTTACAGAATGTATAGTTTTCAAATATATAGGGAGAGGGTTATATATTTTGATACCAGTATGCTTAAATAATTTCTTAAAAAGACTGATTTTGTGAAAGCTTAACTACAGATTATTTGTTTCTGATGTTGTGAGCATTCATTGATAGATTTGCTATGTTTTTCATAAATGTAGAATTCTCAGAATGACCTTAGTTAACTGCTGAAGAGAGGGATGCTTTACTTAAAGGAGAACAAAACACAAAAAAGAATTTAATTTGCCACATTGGCTGATTAATCGTCAAGAATAGATAGCAACGCAAGCAGTTTCACACTCCCAGGGTGAGTGGTTCTCATGTTACCTGCAATTGTTGATGTAACGTGTGACGTCAGTTATTCCACTGAACTCAAACAAGACATGATTTAAATGACAATGACTTTCCAAACTTACAGTGTGTATATAATGTCAAATATGAGCCAAGTCTTTTAAGAAGGTGCTATCTAAATAAATTTTCTTCAGCACATGATAGACTTATGATTCGCCTTTAATCCATAATTTGTTTTTTCCAACATTTAATCATGTTCACTGAGTTTCCATTCACCATTTTCTAGCCATTTAAGTTCATTTTCATATGAGGAAGAATTGATGTGAAGTGTTAACTAATGTGGCACTGTTCTCGCTACAGTTTAATACAGCCCACCATAACTGGTTATTTATACTGGCTTCCACTTTGGGTATGGTTTTTCTACCATTTTAATGTTTTTCATTAGACTTTTAGACAAATGCCGTATGTCAGATTCATATTCTGGATACTGAGTTTTTAACAAGCATCTTACACCTTTGTCTGTCGGTGAGAAAAAAACTTCAAATCTACACATTTCCTGTTTCACAAGCCTAGTCATTATGTTGTTGTAAGCAGCCTTCACCAAATTGCCTTTCATGATACCTCTTTGAACAAATTCAAAATCAATAATTTTGCAGTAATTTAAATTCATGATAGACCAAATATTTGGGTGAAAATTCTGGGGAGTCATACTGCTCATCCCCTGCCAACCATATAGGTATATCACCTTTTAATGAATTCAAGCTCTTTTTTATTTCTTAAACCCAAAATGCTCTTAACTGGTGCTGCCATGTTTTGAATAGTTTTATCGAATGTAGGCCTTGAAAACATTGCCAAACTCAGTGATTTGCAGAAGGACTTATTCCTGAAACAATATAGGTATCTACCAGATAATAATAATAAAAAGAACTTGCTATTAAAGCATTTCCTTCTGGTTTCTCTCCTGATACATTTTGTGAGTTCCAAGTGAATGTATTATCACAATAACAATTGTAACACATAGCAATATCCCTTTAATGTATGAGAAATTCTTTTGAAAAGTAAAAGTAGAGATGTCTAGTCAACAATGAAATATTCCGCTATAGCTTCATTTATTGTATAATGAAACACTCTCCTTCTCTTCCTCCTCATTCTTTATCAAAATCTGAAGTATCAGGTTCGTAGAAATTTGAAACTTTCATTCAGGTTACCCTGGTCTTCCTCATCATTGCCGTCGGTCTGGGTGGCTCAGTTGGTTAGATGCTGGCCCACTGATCCCAAGATTGTGGGTTCAAATCCTGCCCAGACCAATGGTTTTTTTAAGTGTGCTTAAAAACGACAGTTCCATGTCAGTAGATTTACTGGCACATAAAAGAACTCCTGGGGGATGAATTCTGTCACACCGGTGATGTATGGTTGTGATCCTGGCAATTGACAGTGTTAAACAACAAAATAATTCTCCTCCTTGCTTATTTTGCAGACTTTCAGGTTCCAACATTATATTGGGTGTATATTTCCTTACAAATTCACATTTTACTTCTGAATTATTATTTTTTTTCATCACCTTGTATTTTGCATTCCCTTCCACTGCTTATATCATTCATCATCCCCTTAGTTGTCAATTTTATTGCAAGTAACACTATCACATAATTCATAAACAGTACTTTTACGATTTCTAGCCTCACATCGTTCCGTTCTTTGTCATTTGCTCTTGGATGAAGATGGTGAAGGATCAATTGTGTTACTAGAATTTGAAGTATTTTAATTTTTGTTTATAGCAAAAACATTTCCAAGTTTTAATAAAGGCCTTTTGAAGTTTTCATCTGCCATATGCTGCTTTTTAATAGCTGTGTCTATTCATAACGGTGCCCTTAAAATGGAACATAAACGACTACTGGAACCAGGCAAAAACATATTTTCTTTTGCAAAATTCTACCCATGCCCTATATCTTTTGGGATATTTGTCTCTGGAAACGAGTGAATCACATTGCAGCTATATGCACTATGTTGAATTTTATTTTTCACAATATTACGTTGTTTGTATAATACTGAACTGACTCAGTAATATCACCACCCAAACACTACCATAAAGTCCACTGTCCTTGAACTTCAATATCAACAAGAACAGTTTATGAAAACGTATTAGTGCACATGCAGCCGTGAGCAAGTTGTGAATTTCCATGCACCGGCAGTGCACGGATGGAGTGGATGATATATGAGGCGTTTTCTTATCTTGCTTGCACGGTGATAATGGTATCACATGTAGGAAGCAAACGATCTTAGCACTGCAGTTTAAAGACCATATTTTTCATTTAGGAAGAAACATGAGTTTTATGTTTCGTTCCTCTTTAAATGTGAGATATAAGGTGAAGCTTTATTTGAAATCAGAGCTTTCCTACTACTTAGTAGTTGCATAAAGTATTTAGTTTTATACTATGCTGGAATACATTTTAAATATAAGAATCTATTATTATTTATTTATGCCAACAAACTTACCCAGTTGTGGCATTGAATTTTTAAGTTCCAGTTCTACCTCTCAAGCTTTGCCCACACACGGCTTGTGTGTTTAAAAACACCAACAGTAAGTTTGTTGGCATAAATAAATAATAATTACCATCTGAAGGTTATTTAATCCTGGGATATAAAGTTTTTTATATCCTGGGTATGCAAAAAGAGTGGAATGTCAAAAGTCTCACAGAGCGACCAGCTCTTAAAAGTGATGTAACTATCGCTTTAAATCTACTGCATTCACCTACTCCTGTTGTGCTTCAAAGAAAGATCTAATAAAACCATTTTTACAAAAGTTTATCTTGATTAGCATGAAGTAAATATAAAATAAGCATTTTTAGGAATAGTTTGTATAAGAGTCAGTAGAAAAAGTCATATGAGCATACACATCAGAATTTTAATGTATAGTAAACACAATATTTACTCAAATTTTCTGTGGCCAGTCCACAGAGTTTACTTCTGCTTACAGGAAGGATTTTGAGACTCACTTTCTTCGAGGTTTTCCTTATATAAAAGCAAACAGTACAGGAAATGAATGGAGTGATTTACTTGTAAAAACCAAGCTACAACAGCCGCAGCAGAAACAAAAACCAAACAGTCCGAGTAATTTCTGGAAGGACAAGACTGTGGATGAAAATTGTTCAGAAATCAACCTAAAGTTATGCAGTTTGTTTTGTAACTTACATGATACTGAGAATCCTCCTGCAGATATCTGTGCAAGTGTTGTGGAATACACAAAAGGTAAGTGTCAGTGGTCACATTCTTTATAAAAAGTTAAAAGTGTTTTTCATGAGGAGGGAAATGCTCCAAGGCATTTAAATTGTACAAGGTCAATGGTTTCAAGATACACTTGTCAGAAACCCTGGAAGTTAGCCTTAGCAGCATGATCCATCAATGCATGCTCCACTTTATTCAGCACTTACTTTCTGAGATACAAGAGATATAGAGATACATATAAATATTTCATAAGCACCATCATTTCAGCCATAAAATGTAATATGTTGTATTTCTATTTCAAACACATAGAAGGGATGAGCTGTTACACATAAACTAAGTCAACGTTCTTACTGAACTCTGATAGTCCTGGAAGAGGACTTCAAAATGCTAGCTCATTTGCTGAAATCGATTAATAGAGTAGTTATAGCTGAAATAGGGTTTAGACTAATTGTCACTGTTACACGTAGACTAAGATGGCTAAGTCAACTTACTTTCTTAACCCCTAACATGCTGACCTGTCATGGCATGTAATGCGTCCTCTGGTAATCAGAGGATATGGTCGGTGAATTTATTTTGATAACTCTCCCGGTCAGGTCAGTGAGATCCGCTAGCCAACCACAGGTGTGGTCCTCCAGACATTCTGGGGGTTGTAAAAGAGTGATGTGGCTGCCAAGACGTAAAAATATGGTGCTCTCTAAAAAAACGGTTACTTTTACTGCTAATTCTCTCCAATTCTACCGCCCCATCCGTCAGTGAAAAATATTGGAGAGTAAGAGGATTAATGACTTCATTGTCAGAAATCCAGCATTAGCAAACAACTTTCTGCATGAGGTTATAGCCTGGAAGAACTAACCTGGTACTTGACAGCCATATCACTCACATGGCTCATAAGGGGCAGGTAAGGAGGCTCAGCTAATCACATACAATCGTTTAATTTAAAAGGTGAGTCAATTAATAACACTGAACAACACTTACAACATAGTTTTCCGGGATGCGTTTCGAAGGTTAACTTTCCTCCATTATCAACCGGACAATAACTGGGTTTCCATGGTGTTTCATGGTGCGGATGGTGATGCTTCTTCGATTGTTTCTTCTGGTAACGGTTCAATGACCTTACTGAAAATGTCTTTTTGAGGAATGTCGAAATTAAATACTCGGTTTCTATTTTTTAAAATGAAGATTTATTCCCACGTGGACAGTTCTTGTTTTCCAGTTATGTGTTTGAGAAGTTTCAGTTCTAGCTTTATGTCATGATTTTTTGTCCAAAAGTGAAATGCAACTGCTGATTTTTCTAATTGTTTACTCTTAATGTTCCTAACGTGTTCCTTGGATCTAATTTCTAAATTTCTTTTGGTTTTTCCTATGTATATTTCATTACAATCACTGCATTCAATTTGGTATATGTCAGATTTTTTGTTAGGTGGAATAGCGTCTTTGATGTTTGAAAGTAATAGGTTTTTTATGGAGTAATGGTTTACTGGTGCTAGATGAATGTTGTATTCCTTGAACACTTTCTTAAATTTATCAAAGGCCCATGGATGATATGTGAATTTTTTGAATATCATTTTTGTTTTTGCTGGTGTGAGAATTGTAGTTTCTTTTAATTTTTTCTTTTCTGCTCGTTTTACCTTTTTATCTACTAATTCTTTGGGGAAGCCAATTTTTTGTGCTATTTCAATTATTTTGTAATATTCTGTTTTATATTCTTCTGCTGAAAGAGGAATGTTCACCAATCTATGTGTTAAACTATTGAAAATTTCTTGTTTGTGGCTTCTTGGATTGTAACTATTAGCTTTTATGTAGTTGTCTCTCTGCGTTGGTTTTCTGTGAATACCGAAATTTATTCTATCCTTGTTTTTGATTAATTTTAGATCTAAAAATGGTAATTTATTATCTTTTTCTACTTCCGCTGTACCCGCCTCTGTAGCATGATGGTTAGCGTGTCTGCCTCACGTTCAAGAGGTCGCGAGTTCGAATCTCGCTTAGGGTAAGTTATCCGGGTAAGGTTTTTTTCCGAGGTTTTCCCTTATCCTGAGAAGACGAATGTCGGGTAACTTAAAGCTCCATGGACCTCGGGCTCATTTGAGCATCATTTCACCCATTTCATTTCATTCATTCGTCCGATATGACACAATGTTGGAGGACGTTAATTTAAAAAAAAAAAAAAAAAAAAAAATACTTCCGCTGTGAAATTTATACTTTTGTCCTGTATGTTCAGAAGTTTTAATGCGTCACTGATGTGTCTTTTTGGAACTATTGCAAATATGTCATCTACGTATCGCTGCCAGAGTTTGAACATCCACGGGAAATCTTTTGTGATCCTTATTTCCAATGAACTCATGTAAATATCTGCTAAGAATGGCGAGAGAGGGTTGCCCATTGCTAAAAACCTGAAGTTTGAAGGAAATACTTCGTTTGGAACTGGAAGAAATTTTGTTCTATGCATAATTTGGTGAGTTCTATGTATTCTGCAATTTCTGATGATGACATTCCAAGTGATTTGAGCCAATTTTTGATCAGTGATGGGAGTTTTTCTATTGGTATACTGGGAAATAGTGACTACGTCAAAGGAGACAAGGGTGTCCTCTTCTGTTAATTTGAAGTCTTTGATGTGTTCTATTAGTTCATAACTGTTTCTATGGTTTACCCAAAATACACAAGCCAGACATCACCATGATTAGCAGCATATTCACCAACTTACAAACTGGCAAAATGGCTATCTAATAAATTTAATTCATTTCCTAAATTTGAAAGTTTAAGCATAAGAACCGTTACCAGAAGAAACATCAGAAGAAGCATCACCATCCGCACCATGAAACACCATGGAAACCCAGATATTGTCCAGTTGATAATGGAGGAAAGTTAACCTTCAAAACGCGTCCCGGAAAACTATGTTGTAAGTGTTGTTCAGTGTTATTAATTGACTCACCTTTTAAATTAAATTAATTACAACAACACTGTTTTCAAACTTTTATGAAAGGAAGATACATACAATCGTGTTACAAATATACCATGTGACTATCACGTGACCAGAGGTGTGTATTCAGCCATGTTGCAGTATCACAACAGTAGCCGAGCATGCGCTTTAAACGGGCCACGACATCAGGTTTGACAAGACTGAAGTTCTGGACAGCACAGCACACTACCTCGCATGACTGTACTGAGAAGCATTGAGATCCTAAACATAAAAATAAATTCAATAGAAAAGAAGAAACAACACATATACACAGCGTGAGTGCCGGTGCTAGACAATACAAAACTGAGCCCCAGAACACCAACAGAACCAATCATGTGGCAGTTCCCGCAGGCACATAGTAGTGATTGGCCTACAAACACCAATAGGAAATGAGAGGCGGTCCCTCTCAGCTATATATAAGCCGGGTGCTCCATCAATCACCCTCTAGTTGTTAACCAGCCAGGAGTCACTCTGAAGATGCCCAATGCAGTCTTGGGCGAAATGTCAGATAATTCATCAACTGGACCACGGCTTACATACCCGAAAACTACTACCTATTGGAAGTTACTCCTTATTTATGGTTATAAATGCAATAATGTGAGCATGCTTCTTAACACGAGATGTATTTTCACTCATTACATTCTGTGGGTCAAGCGCACACCACCAGTTTCCTCCAACTGACGACAGACATCCAGTGATGCTATGCCCCTGATAGCCACCTTAGTGTACAAGCCTTATATCTGTACTCGGTACATCAAGAGATTAAAGGAGACGTAAACAAAGCACCGGTTTGTATCACTCTGCGGCCACGTGCATTTGCAATGCCAGAACACAGTTACCACTATGTGTAAGTATAATATGCATTTTATACCCTAAAAGGATATATTTACTCGGTCTAAATAACATGTAGCACATAGAAATTAACTGCTACTTATGTCATCCCTGTCCACAATAACACTTTTGTTTCCTGCTCACAAACTTGAAACCAATCTTCAGAAGCAGCTTAAGGAAGGAAGTTCATTTTAAATGTGGAAGTTTGGGATCAGAGTTAACTGCCAACAGCACTTTGTTTAAGATAGGGGTTTATTGCTAACAAAGAACTGGTGAACTTTTGGATGGATTGCAGATGTCACAAATTCGTCACAAACAGCACCCAATTCTTGCCTGGTGCACATTGTAAATACTTAAAACTGACACACCGGTAAACTCGGATGTTAATTTCATCACACCATCGATAGCAAGTTCAGGATATTTCTCGCAGAACTTGTTTAACATATTCAATATTATTGTCTTATCACCACTGCGCAACAGTTTCCTGCGCTTATGTTTCACAACAGTAATTTCTTCCGCCTTGTTACTTTCATACTGAATGATGCGCATGCCGCATGAGCTAGGCTGGCTACAGATTCACTTAACTGCATATTCTTACACTTCAACTATGCTTAGTACACTTAGTTCAGCTTTAGCAAACATTAAGTGAGATTTCAGACCTTGGTGTCAGTATTTTTTCAGATTTTTATAGATGGCGAAAGTGTCTAAAAGGCATGCTGTGATCAGAACACATGTGGCTTTGTTTACATCTCCTTTAGTCTCTTGATGTACAGAGTATACAGGCCTATTATCTACAGGCATGTAAATAACACATGGCCATATTGTAACCAAACAATTATGTTTAATACAAAAACTATTGGATATACTGGTAGTAGAGACCCTAAACATCAGTGTGCTATTTAGAAGTTCCCAGCATCATTCCAGTACTATAATACAGGCATGAACAAAATCAGCTCAAAAAGGCCACTCCACTGATGCCTCCCTCCACCGGCCTGCTCTCCCCTTCATTGCTGTTCTTCAGCTTCCAACATGCCTCATTTAGTGGTGAGTATGGCTTCATCTGGACAGCTGTTTCATGAAGAGTGGGAGAGAGAATTTTTTGTCAGTTACAAAAGCAGGAAGGTTTATGGTTTAATATGTGGATTTCAGTTTGCAAATATAAAGCATTACAGCATCAAATGTCACTTTGATCAGAAGCATAAAGCAAACTTTGGTGGTCTTAAAGGTATTTATTTACAATTTTAAAGGGTACTTTCTGAGTGCTCATATTTGTAAACGTATAAAAGGGGTGATATGATTCCACTTTTTGGGGGTTTAGTTTCTTGTTAGTTTATTTAATATAAGCTATTGTGTTTCACATTTCAAAGTTTGAACTCAATTTGTTACATTGATCAAATAGTTTTAAAATATTTTTAAGGCTAAATAGCAATGGAATTATACTGGAAATGGAAGGTTATAAACTTGAAGATTATGTAATTTGCCTAACCACAGTAGGTGACTGTAGTAATTATTGTGTGCAAAATATGTTTAATATAAATAAAGTAGTTAATACCAACACAGGTGGAATGAAGCCGCCACTGCCTTGCATGAAAATAACCTTTGTCACTCTGCAAGAGAATGTGAGATGGGTGAGGCAAGTTCAATCACTACCTCTCCTCTCGTACTTATGCCTGCCATAAGAGTAAAGTTGTTGTTAGCTAATGCTGGATTTCAGACAATGAAGTCATTAATCCTCTTGCTCTTCAATATTTTTCACCGATATTGAAGAGACCTAGCAGTAAATGTAACCGCTTTATAGAGAGCACCATATTTTTATGTTTTGGCGGTCACATCGCTCTCTCACAACCCCCAGAATGTCTGGAGGACCACACCTGTCGTTGGTTTACGGGTCTCACTGACCTGACCGGGAGAATTATCAAAATAAATTCACCGACCATATCCTCTGATTACCAATCAGAGGACGTATACATGCCATGACAGATCAGCATTTAAGGGGTTAAGGTTTTATAGAGAAATTAGAGAAATAGAGAGGTTGGAAAAATAAAGACTCCCTAGCCCTTGGGAACCCTAATAGCGTCGGGGTCGGAAGAGAACAAGAGATGACCAAGGTAAGGTCAGATAGAAAAGTTACAGTGAGGAGCAAAACACCAGTAAATGGAAGTAATGTTCTGCTCAGCTTGGATACCTTGTGTTCGCCATTCACATATCCCCTAGACGGAGACCCCTGAGTACAGATGATGGACGGTATCGTACTGTATTTTTGTTTTTGGATGAAAAACTTAGATGCAAGTCAACTGCATTCTATACAAACAGGTTGGATACAAAAACTAGAAATACAAAAATGTAGATCTCGTTAAGACATACAATTTATGTCCAATTTAATCTTTTTGTGGAGTGAACCATTTTGGTGACATTCCTTGTTATTTGTGAGTTTTGCAACTTTCCACAAATGGAACATTGTTATTTATTTTTTATATCTTAGCCATGCAAAGAGAATGGAGCTTCAAAGTTTTAAAAGATTTGACTATCACTCAAAGCCTACTGTATTCTCATATTCCCCTTGTACCTTACAAAGAAATTAGTAATAAGATAATTTCTAAAAATGTTTATCTCTATTAGCATGAAGAAGATAGAGGAATCAGGGTTTGTAAGAATGGTTAGTACATGAGTAAAACTCATGTGAGTGCAACACATCAGTTAAGGAATAGACATTATAGTAGTAAAATGTGTAAAATGTTCAGTACAGTTAAATGTACAAAAACCATGTAAAATAAATGGGAATTCCATTTTAAAAGAATCCTTGAAGAATTTGTAGTACTCCTTTGGTCATACATGCTGATGCCTTAATAAACATGCATTAAAGCATTAAAGTATACCATCTTCAAAGGTTATACACAGATTCAGAACTGTCTGTTTGGTGTTTTGCCTGTCCATGCCGCCCGCACCCACCACCATCCACCTCCATCATAGAAAGCTGCGGATAAACCACACAACACTTCCACAACCACCCCTAAAGGCCCTACTTACCAACTTTATGAAACCATCCATCACTCGCCACAGTTCACATTGAGAAAAGCCGGCAACTTCCTTGCAAATCTTGTGAGTGGACCCTCAATAGTGTATACAGTGGCAAAATAGACCCACATTTAATATTTTTCACGTGTTCTAGTATGAAATGCACTAATTTTAATATTATATGCTCATCTTCTATAAAATAATGGAATGTGTTTAATTTAATTTATTGATATAATTACTAGGCTAATGTTATAGTCGCCGTCACAAAGGGAGGCAGTTGCGCAGGAGACAGATATCCAACAATGTCATAGTCATGTGTTTTCTAACCAATCAGGTGTAGTCTGTTTCAGAGCGCGTGTGAGAGTACTTACGTACAGTTTAACAGCAAAAGTAAATAATTCCAAGCAATAAGTCCACTCCATTAGTTGGTAGTAACTGTGTTTAGAGTTCCGACGCTAGCAGAAGCAAAAAAAATGTTGCATTATTCACAGTCAAACCAGAGAAATGATCAATGTGTACAAATACTTCCTGCAAAAGATGGGAAAGAGCTGCCATGCAGCACTTCCTCTATTTCCCCTATTCCAATGTTGAGTTAACCCAGACATTATTAATACATCAAAGACAAGGACTCACACAAATATAATACACTGGATATTTCAAGAGCTTATAAACTTGTCACCAATGAGCAGTGCTACTACAGAAGACCACAGTGGAAAAATTTACGCTGTGCATCACTAGAACTGCCTGAGGTGCTATGACAGATAATCTTAATGTGAGATAACTAACCAGCCACCAGAAAAATGACTGCAATAGTTTGTAAATGATTGGTATTCTGACATTCAACTCTCATGATGTATGTAACAGTGTTAGGGGCAGATTTGATCACTCTATTTAGGATTTAAGTGGATAATAGAAGATGCCACAAAATTATTTAAATTAAACTACATATATTTGTGTGCTTGTAGGATACATGAACTCTCTGCAAAGAAATGCAACTGTGGCCAGTGAATTGATGCCTTTGGTACGAATGCTTTTGATGAAACACAGCGAAATCTGGAAATGGCTTGATATTGATTTTGCATCTCTAATGGATGTTGTGCTGATGTGTACTATGCATGTAAGGCCTCCGGTTGCAGTAGTTGAAGCATTAACTCAAATGCTATGTGAAATTGCTAT
The DNA here is from genome assembly GCA_030765045.1 of Tenodera sinensis. Classification (NCBI taxonomy): domain Eukaryota; kingdom Metazoa; phylum Arthropoda; class Insecta; order Mantodea; family Mantidae; genus Tenodera; species Tenodera sinensis. The sequence continues at coordinate 160,144,039 of CM060967.1, read as the reverse complement.
TTCCAAACAGCTGGAACACCTCCACAGGTAAAAGCAAAATAGACTGGATTAACTTTTAATGTGAACTCAAAAATACATATAGATTTTTAAATACCCAAATTTAGCTTTACAAAATAGCAAGTATGCTCTAATACAACAATGAATATGTCGTTGCAAATTTAATATATTTTGATTTGATTGCAGAAGTCCCTTATTTATAAATTGGGTGTGTTCTCTACCAGAAGTTCTTCTGCGGCCAACTGTTCACATTACAGTGCTCAAGGCAATTGTTCAGCTTGCTTATGAGAGTGAGCGGTTTGCCATAGCTTTACATGCCATTTTGAACCGCCCATCAGGTAAGAAGAGTTTGTGTATATTTTAGTAAGAAACATAATGAGGTAGGTGTACATTATACTCAGTGCTAATTAAGAAGGGGATTGACAGATGTTAACCACATGGCAGAAACATATAAATGAACTGGAGGGGATGGATACATAATAGTGGTTGCCATTGCAATGAAAAGAAGGATCAATTAGAGCTAAGGAATTTTCATAGAAATGCTACACACAAGGACCCTATTTCAGGTATGTAACACATGATTAGCATGTGGCTGATGAGGAACCCAGCAGCATTATAAACTGCTTGTATTCTTTCTTGGAAGTTTGAAAACAGTGTTGTAATAATCAATTTAAACCAAAAAGGTGAGTCAATAACATTACACAACACTTACTTATATTTTACTGGAACATGTTTCTAAGGCTTGACTTTCCTTCATTATCAACCAGACATTGAATGGTTCTCCCTGGTATGGATGGCGATGTTTTCTCCTCCGGTAAAATATAAGTAAATGTTGTGTAATGTTATTAATCCACTCACCTTTTTGGTTTAAATTGCTTGTGTTATGTTCTGCTATCACTACATATAAATGAATAATGCCTTCCTTCAGCTACAGCTTACAATGCTTGCATCAGAGACTGCCTATGTGCTGAGAAGTTCATTTGCATCATTCTGTATACATGGTTATCGTGCTGTTTTTATATTTTATCGTCGGTGATGAGCTTTTGACTCTTTCGTTATCTCGAGTCGTGGTACTGGATGGAATGAACATACACTCGGGGTTAACTTTAGTGAAATATTTTATTCGCACCTTCTTGTTCACAGTATTTAAATCCTATCACATTAGCAAGTCTTTTATTTCAGTGGATCGACTTCCTTAGCATCACCAAGATTTAATGTCTGAAAATTTAGCGATATTTCACTAAATGTGTTTTCTATCACTTTACACTTCTTCTATTTTACATCCTTTCATTTAATTGCACACTTTGTATGAACTAACTTGTTAAAGTTAGCTAATGTTTCACTTATTTTACTGAAATTAACGGTCTTTAAACACTTAGTAATTTTACTTTCACTATTTTATGACGTGCACACATAAAAATGTGTCCATCTATACCAAAGACACGCACGCTATTAACTAGGTGCCTCTTCACATGATGCTACCTTCTTTTGTTTTCTCTACTTGCTTTTGGGTAACACACTCATAACTGTTTCTCTACTTACTCTTCTAGAAATAAGTCATACAATTTTGTGCATGTTTGATATAGAAACGCTGCATGTTACATTCACAGTGTTTACTCTACTCACTTTTAGGTAACACCTTCACATGTCTTTCTCCACTCACTCTTCTACAAACAATTCATATCATCTATACAACTTGAACGTTTGTATATATCTAACCGGTAATCTCGAAAACCGCTTAACCGATCACCGCAAAATTCGGCACGTATATGTATTTTTTTCATGGAGAGTTTTTATGCTAACAATTTTACTACACAATATATTACTTTCAAATGGTTTTCTACTCGCTTTTCTTTTACGTAGCGCATTCATGTATCCTCTGTTTGCCCTTCAACATACAATTCATATAATATTCTAGGATTGAAATATAAATGCAGCATATTACATTCACACGATTTCCTCGACTAATTCTTCCTTTATGAGACACAATCAGTCTTCTTTCGCTATTCGCCCTTCAACATATAATTCATACAATTTGCTATATGTTTGAAACAAATACAACGTATTACATTCATACTACTTTCTCTACTCACTTTTGTTTTACGTAACAATTCACATGTTATTCCCTATGGCTTATCAACTTCATACATACCAAGGCCTTTACGTATCTGATGTTGAAGAGTGATTAAATTCCAAAACAGGTTGGCCGATTGCCATGAAAAGTGACATATCTAATTTTTTTCATGGCGGAGGTTTTTATGCAATCCATTTTACACTCAATGTATACGTTCACACGGTTTTCTCTACTCCCTTTTCTTTTACCTAACATACTACTCCCTCTTCTGCAAACAATCCATACATTTTTCCATACACTTGAAATATAAGTGCAACGTATAACATTCACACGGTTTTTCTACTCATTTTTCTTTAGTAAAACACAATCACATTTCTTTCACTACTCCCGCTTCGACGAACAATTCGTACAATTTTCTGTATGTTTGAAACATAAATGCGTAGTACATTCACATGGCTTTATCAACCAGCTTTTCTTTCTGTAGTATTTGTTGTTCTTCAAAATTGCTTTTGCTTAGTGTCGCTCCGATGTTTTTCTAAAAAATAAAGAAATAGTTAAAAAAGTAAAGTAATCGCAATTGGTGTCCGGAGTGCGATGAAAAGCACGATATGGAACAGTTGATGAAACAAATGTTAGCCAAGATGGACATAATGGGAAATGAAATGAATTCCGGAATGCGGCAGAGGAGACAAATATGAAAACTGAATTGGAAAAATGTAAACTACGGACTAGAAAATATGTGGAACAAAAATGGAAGGCAAATTGAAAATGTAAACTCCGAAACGGAAAAGATGAAAACGGGAATTCCAATATGAAGACAGGTCTATCGAAGAATACTAACGAGCGACTGGCCGGGGTTAAGGAAGCCAAGGAAGAACTCGACGGAAGTATGAAGGACCTTTGGCCAACGTGTTAAAGTCCTGGAGTCAATCACAGCAGCAATGAACTGAACTCAATAATGGAACAAATGCTCGACGAAAATCTCAAACTGGGTGGATATCTATGGGGGAGGGCTGCTTTCAGCAGTACACGTTTTACAGTTGAAATGATGGTGTTTATGAAATATTTTTATGTATTTCTTTATCTCTTGTATCTCAGACATTACTCTTAACAATTGCGACAAGTAGTTTTATTTAGTTAACGTTTTGCCTTTCAGGTTTATCTAAATAAGTATCTTCTCCCACAAAAAACAAGAATTCTCAAAAACAGAGGCGAAAAATGCTGAGCGAAGCTTGGTCGCCCAGGTACTACTGATATACGAGGTCTGTACAAAAAGTATCCGACCTTGTGCCGGGAAAAAAAATTATGTACCTGAGTGGATGGGACTCTTAATCCCCTTCAAAGTAGGCCCCTTCTGAAAGCACACACTTAGTCCAGCGGTCCTTCCATCGCTGGAAGCAGTTCTGGAAAGCTTCTTTTGAGATGGTGCGCAGACGTTCCGTCGCGTTGTGCATTATCTCCTCACGGGTCTCAAAACGGGACCCTTTGAGCGTTGTCTTTATCTTTGGGAACAACCAGAAATCACATGGGGCCATGTCAGGTGAGTAGGGAGCTTGACGAACCTGCGGAATGCTGTGCGAGGTCAGGAAATTCTGGATCAGGTGTGACGAATGAGCTGGAGCATTGTCGTGATGCAGCTGCCAGTTGCGTGCGGCCCACAGATCAGGTCTCTTGCGCCGAACTGCATCACGAAGATGACGAAGGACTTCTCGGTAGTACTCTTTATTGATGGTCTGCCCTTGTGGTGCGTACTCATGATGCACAATGCCCCGATAGTCGAAAAAGACAAGCAGCATCACCTTCACTTTGCTCCGAACCTGTCGTGCTTTTTTTGGTCTTGGGGAATGTGGGTGCTTCCATTGAGATGACTGGGCCTTTGTTTCTGGGTCGTACCCGTACACCCAGCTCTCGTCACCAGTGATCACAGTCTTCATGAACTCAGGATCGCTATTGGCGCATTCCAGCATGTCCTGTGCCACTGCAAGGCGGAGTTGTTGCTGCTCCGGTGAAAGCAGCTTGGGCACAAATTTTGCTGCCACTCTTCGCATGCCCAAATCCTCAGTCAAAATGCTGTCTGCAGAACCAACGCTGATCCCAACCTCAGCAGCAATCTCCCGAACTGTCAAACGTCGGCCCTCCATGATCAGTGTCCGCACTTGCTCGATAACAACAGCATTTCGGCTCGTTGATGGTCTTCCGGTTCGTGGGTCACTCTCCGCCGACATGCGGCCATCTTTGAACCGGTTATACCACATTTTAATTTGAGTAATTTTCATTGCATCATCACCGAAAGCCTGCTGGATCTTGTGAATGGTTTCTGATTGGGTATCCCCAAGTTTCTGGCAGAACTTGATGCAATACCGTTGCTCCATGTGTTCCGTCATCTTCCAGAAAATGTAAATGCGACGAGCACATATTACACGGAGCGAATCACTGATAGCTACTGACGTGACTGGTGGTGCTGCGGGGATATAAATATTCACGCATGTGCAGGAAGCTTCCTTCTACGAGTATGCGCAGTTGCCATATCTACCTCATTCTTTGTTAGTGAGAAAAAAAATAAGGTCGAATACTATTTGTACAGCCCTCGTATTCTTGCATGTTCTATCTTTTTAATGTAGATTCAGTACTTTACTATTGTCTTTGCATTGTCTTTGTGCTCAACATTCCAGGCACAATTCAGTCTTCTTCATACACATAATCATACCATGCTCTTCATGTGGTCGCGATAAGTGGCAACATTGCCTCTCTCTCACCTGAAACTGTTAATCCCTCTCTTGATTGGCGCCGATTATAAATTGCAGTTTCCCTGCTGTGTCCTGACCCTGACATTTTGTGAAAAGAGAGAGAAGAAATCAGCATTGCCAATCTTTTACATGAATACCATTTTTAAAGTTTGATGTTAATTAAGGTATTCTGCTTTTTTATCAATAACATTCACAATGATTGTTAAAACTTGGGGAGTATTTTAAAAGAATAGAGACATGCAGAAGAAGTCAGCCATAGATTGCAATACTGGGAGGGATCTGCACATCAAAGATGAAAATGATCTGGTAGCACCAGTCACACGTGACATGATCACACCATGTGTCACTAATTTCATCTTTTCTTGCTGATTTTGCATGAGCTATTTTGAAATATAATTAACCCTGATTTATGCGTATATCAACAGGAACAGGGAAGATTACTTACAAATGAGATTTTGATAACGCATCATTTTTTTTTTTTTAAAGCAATATAGTGGGCCTACATGTATACAATTTTACAAAGAACAAAGATATATACAAAGAAAACATTATTTTGAACTTGGTCCTGCTTTAAACAAATAATTTAATTTGGCTTGTTTCACTTTTCTTGCTTTACGTTCATATACCTCATTTTGCAAACTTATTAATGAACTTTTCACTACAACATTTAGCACTGATGTAGTGCCTATACACATTTATTGCAGTTAACTTTTTACCCACTTTAGGTATTCCAAATTTGGGTCATCCCCATTATTGTCAGTGTTGCTTGAAGTTGGTCCGCTTTCTTGATCACCACCATGCTTTTGCACACATCAACAATAATCCCATCCTGTAGTTCCCCAAACAGTAAACAAAATTTTTATCTTTACTTCTCGTTTGTTGCTACATGTTGTGCCGAAAACCACTGGCTCTACCAGCAAATATCTTTGTCTTAGTTACCTGCTAAGCTTGCATCTTTGTCAACATAGATACGGAAAATATGCCCCGACTTTTTTTTAAAACACCGTATGCTAATTATAATTACATAAAACCCAGTTGTATTTCACTGAAATTTAATATGTATAACAGTGAATTACGTACAAATAAGGTACTATTAACATGTTTCTAAATTACATTTTGCCAGGACCTATGAGACCTTATGCATAAATACGAATTACTTAGAACTGTGCTATGTATAAAGCAGGTTCAACTGTACTGTTATTAAAGCATTCCCTTGGACTTTTAAAACTTGCTTGTGTGGAGTACTGCCACATGGGCGTTTGTAGCAACTTAAGTATTGTAACAAATGACAAGTCCAGTTACTTTTTATGCCACTTCGTTTCATTAAAATTGAATCACAATTCTTACTCATGACCTTGCAACTCACAGCTCTTCTATTTATTGTAACCTTGCACAAAACAGTTCTCAACTGTCCACAGCTCACTTTGACAATTCTTCTAACAACGGACTTAAATGACTGTCATTAAAAACTGAATGACAAACTTATAAAAGCTGCCTTTTCTGACTGTGCTGACTCACCTATATAGCTGATAATTAGGTACTGGCAATTTCCTGGAAACCGACATTTCATGAAGCTTCTTGTAACAAGCTGCCATTCAAAGCATCTCAAACTGTCTGTAAATGGCCTCTGTTCTCTGCCGACATTGTTGCACATTGCCTAGCAAGTAGTGGTGTGAGGTGGGTGACGTGAGCCTGCTTTGGTGTGCAGCCAGAGCCACAGTATTCTAAGCCCACATCTTACACAGAAAGAGTAGCTTCGTTTAGCTACTTGCTAAAGGCTGAAGGGAAAGATTATAGAAAGGCAGATTAGCTAATGCTGAATCCCTTTAAAATCATCCCATAGAAGTTTATTCTGCCTGCTATTGCCCCTAAGGACGTAGTCATGCCACTTCAAGAAATTTGCTTATCTGTAAGTTTTTGGCAGTGTTGTCATAAAATAAATAGAGCAGCGAGATTGAGTTACAGATGCTCAGCATTTGTGACCTCTTTGAGGGAGCTTATATTGCTTTTTATGTTGACCGGAAACACTTAAGGGAACAAGGTAGTCTTAACATACAGAAAGTACACCTTAATGAGTTAAATTAAATTAAATTACTACTGCTCTTAAAGTTTTCAGTGGTTTTTCCTAACATTTTAATGAATTATGCTATAAATCATGAAAATTATTTCAAGTGGTTATGTGCATTGATAGCTTATATGGTTGAGTCTACAAAAAGTATTTGATCCAGTAGTAAAATAATAAAGTTTACTCTTAAAACATGTGAATTCATGTATGTTTTTCTCTGAAACTACTCGCAATACAGAAAAACACTTTTGCTTGCTTGTTCTATCATCAGCTATCTTCTGAACCTCAATTTATGTGTATCAGTTTACTAGGAACTAAAAGAAATTATTTATAAAGTCAAAAAAGTAAAACTGTGGAAAATTTGCAATGCTGTTGTTTCCTAATATCACTAATATATATCATAAAATTATTATTGTGGTTCAGAAAGTTCACCTATGTACTGTTTACATGTAATGAAAATTTCAGCTCTCTGCCTTTCGCACTTTCTGAAAAAAAGGTACATGAATTCATATGTTTTAGGTGTAATTTTTTCATTTTTTTGCTGGATGAAATAATTTTTATAGGTTCAATCACATAAGCTATCAATGTAAATAACCCCAGAAATATATGTTTTGAGCCCTCCTGAACAAAAAAAAATTTTTTTTTAGAAAAAGGGTCTGTGTGTGTGTGTGCATGTCTGTCAGTCTGTGGACAACATAACTCAAAAACGAAAAGTCAGTTAAAAACCAAAGTTGGTATTTAAGTTTAATGTCTTTCAAGGATGTGACACAAAGATTTTGAAGAAAATTCCTCCACCCTAAACTACCCTTTACATTGAACATTTTTTGAAAATTTTGATTTTCTTGAAAATGCCTCTTAACAATTTTGTTTAAGATGACATATGTTTGAGATATTTTTATGACAAATGAAATGTATATCTTGAATTTTCTGGCTATAGCCCATGAAGTCCTATTTACTCTGGAAGACTTCTGCATAACTGGTAAATCATAAGAGATAGACAAAATCTTACTATACGAAAAATGTAAATCTTGCTCAAACACACAATTTATGTTTAAATAATTTTTTTTTTTTTTTTTTTTTTTTTGTAGAATGAGCCATTTTAGAGATATTCCAGGTTATTTGTGTGAGTTTTGGAGAACTTATACTTCTGTCAAATGGAACATCGTTATGCATTTTTTTTATATCTTTGCCGTGCATAGAGAATGGAATCTCAAAGTTTTAAAAGATTTGAGTATCGCTCAAAGCCTACTACTGTATTCCCATATTCTCCTTGCACCTACAAGGAAATAAACAATAATTTGTACAAATGTTTATCCATCTAACACGAAGAAGATATAGGAATAAGGAATAAGAGTTTGTAAGAATGGTTAGTATAAATGTAGAGAAAGTCATGTGAGTGCAACACATCGGATTTTTATGGATGGAATTTTCACTCATTTACTGATTTTGTTCAATCTTCTTGATGTCTTAACCATTCTATATTAGGAATAATCATTACTATTATTTATGCAAAAATCATATTTATATTTGCTTTGTGTAGATTATTTATCTGTTTGTGTTTGCAAAGTGTACAAATAGAAAAGGTTATTTAATAAATATTCTTATTCTTTTGCAGCCATACAAAACCTGGATAAAATAAAAGTAACTGGTGTGGCAACAGAGCATGAAGGGAAAATGCATCTGATTGGTATTCTTTACTGCTTGAAAAAACAGCAACATTGTCAGAGAGGATTTTGGAATGTTGAAACAGCAATCTCACTTGCTGAGCTGTTACTTCCACAGGGCAGAATGTAAATATACACATACAAGTTCAAATAAACTTCAGCAGTAGTGGGTATTTTGTAATCTGTGGCTTTTTTAATTAAATGTTGATTATGATTGCTCACTGCTAATGCTTTTATTGAATGTGTGAAAAAAAATTGTATTATTTATGAATAAATATCCGTTTTTCAAATTATTAGTTTTGAGATTTACTCTTAATGGGCAAAAAGTAATCACCACTAGTGCTTTCAATAACATCAGTTTATTAAACTAAAATACTTTGGTTAAAATGGTAAATTTTCGTGCTTTTTGCGAACTATTGCTTGCATAGATCACATTTTGTTACGTTTCTACTGCAGTTCATCTGAGTTCCAAAAGGAAAATATTCCGTAAAGCTTATGTTATATCATTTAGTTATTAAATATTCATAAAGAATCTTGCTTCGGATCATTATGAGGGTTATGCACTATAAGCAACTGAAGGTTCTTAAAATGATTATTGTACTCTTGTGAAAGATAAGTTGATTGGAAGTGAAGTGTATTCTAGTGGATTCATTATTTCAGCTATGGGTTCAATTCCAGATGGTATACATAAAGCTTTTAAAATGTGTCTACCAACATTTATAGGTGGGTTTTGAGTTCTTAGTTGATCAACATGATTTATTCTGGATATCCAATTTGCCCTTTGTGACATTTGCATTTTAATTATGTTAATTGCATCTTGTATTTGCACTTGTTTTTGTATAGGTAGATCATTTATATATAGTTGCAGTGCTGTAACTGATGTTGTTTTTACTGCTCCGGATATTAGTCTGATATGTCAGCCCAAGACAGAAGAAAAGGGCTAAATTAATTCAACAACCACCCACTTCAAAGTAATGCAGGGTTACCTTGGGTACTTATCCCATACAAATTTTAGCATGGCTATCCTACAATAGAACATACGTGGAATTAGAACACGACCAGAGCTAGAACTTTTGCTCAATAGCAAACCTTTGGTCACATGTTTACAAGAGACTAAGTTGTGTCCACAAGATGCTTTCCATCTAAGACAATACACCCCAGTACGGTGTGATGCTACAACTGAAAAGGGTGTTCTGGCACATGGCGGCGCTATGATGCTTGTCAGAGATCATGTGTGTATGGAGCTTGTTCCCTTAGGGTCTGATATACAATCAGTCGCTGTAAGGATTCTACTGCCAAACATCCAGTTCACCATTTGTAACTTATATTTGCCTCCGTCCCATGACTTCTCGCACATTGACTTAGAACATCTAGTTTCCCAGTTACCAACACTGTTTCTGTTGGTGGGAGACTTCAATGCGCACCACCTGCTTTGGGGATCAAATTGCACTTGTGTGAGAGGCACACTCATTGCTGATTTCTTGGACAGTTACAATCTACTTCTCCTCAATACTGGAGAGCCTTCATTTCTTTTCTGACTCTTTCAGTAGCTCATCACACCTTGATCTTGCAGTTTGTTCACCTCAGTTAGCAGTCTCCTTACAATGGAATGTCTGATTTACACTCTAGTGACCACTTTCCAAGTCTTATTAGTCTCTTAATGTAAGATACATGTTTCACATGTATGTCCGGATGGCGTTTGGACCATGCCAACTGGAACCCCTACACCCATTTGGCTGTGTTTACACATGAGCACGACTCAGTGAATGATTTGGTGCAGCATCTTACCAAGAGGGCACTTTCTGCTGCTGAACAATCTATTCTGCACTCAACTTCCCACCCCCATCATATTTCCCATCCCTTGGTGGACATCTGAATGTCGGAATGCCATTCGTGCTGGAAGGTGAGTTCTTAGGGTTTTTCACCATCACCCTACATGGGATGATTTAATCTAATACAAGAAAGTGCGTGCCGGGTCCAGACAAGTCATTAAGGATAGCAAAAAGACATCATGGAGCAAATTTGTAGCTTCATTTAACCAACATACACCTTCCTCGGTTGTATGGGATAGGTTAAGGCGCGTTGCAGCTAAATCGACCCACTTACCCATAGTGGGACTGGAAACAGCCACAGGAGCTGTTGTTGATCCATTTGATGTGGCCAACATGTTTGGCAGTGCTTTCACTCAAGTATCTAGCTCGGATAACTACTCCCCTGAGTTCCTTCCAATTAAAACTCAGGTGGAATCTCAAGGTTTCATGTTTCATTCCAGAAACGTAGAAGGTTACAATCGCCTTTTCACCATGGCAGAGTTAGAACATTCTCTTTCATCTTTGCAACTATCAGCACCAGGACCAGATGGTATTCATGTACAAATGTTACAACAGCTCTCTCCTGAAGGTAAGGCATTCCTGCTTGAGGTCTATAATTATGTTTGGGGTCACAGCATAGTGCCAAAAAATTGGCCGGAGGCCACCGTTATTCCCATCTTGAAGGCTGGAAAGGACTGTCATTTTCCCTCCAGCTACCGTCCTAGTTCCCTCACCAGTTGCATGTGCAAGGGGATGGAACGCATCATCAATGGACGATTGGTATGGTGGTTGGAAAGTGACAACCTACTAACATCCAGTGTGGTTTTCGACAGTGACGCTGTTCAGCTCTAGACCATTTTGTGTTGATATTAACACAGATAATGGATGGATTTATGAAGAACAGTCAAACCGTTATCATATCTTTCGATCTCGAGAAGGCATGTGCTGGCGAGCAAATATTCTATGTTCCCTGTATACGTGGAACATACCTGGATGCCTACCGCTGTTCATTCAGGAGTTTATGAAAGACCGCTTTTTCCGAGTAAGGGTTGGTTCGGTGTTTTCAAATTCTTTTGTTCAGGAGGAGGGACTACCTCCGGGTTTGGTACTGAGTGTCATGCTTTTTGCTATAGCAATTAACTCCATCTGGAAATGTATTCCACATGTATTCGTCATGCCTATTCCTGGACAACTTTGCTGTCTATTGTACTTTTCAATGGACAGCGTTCTTACAGTGGCACCTGCAGCAATGTTTGGACAATCTTCGAGAATGGAGCTGAAAAAACAGCTTCTGTTTCTCAACTGAGAAGTCAATCTATATTAATTTCTGGGGCCGTAGGAGCTGATTACCACCTTTGCTCCATGTTGGTCCAGATTTACTTCCCTTCACAGATGAGACGTGTTTCCTGGGCTTGATCTTGGATAGGAGATTAGTTGGTCATCCCATATAGCACAGCTAAGAGTACGAAGTGACGTTCCCTGAATATCTTGCGAGTACTAAATGGCAAATCATGAGGAGTGGATCGGGCAATTATGTTGCGAATGTATTGTGCACTGGTCCAATTCAAACTAGTGAGTATATTGTTTATTCGTCAGCATGACTATCTGTGAAGATTGGACGCTGTCCATAATAGAAGCATCTGCATGACAAAAGGAGCTTTTCCAGTCCAGTCCAGTCATGAGCCTTTATGCAGAGTCTGCAGAACCTCCTCTGCAATATCGGCATGAGATTCTCTTGGCAAGTTATGGTTTTGCTCTTAGATGTCTGTCTAAGCACCCAACATTCGCTTCTTTTTTTGCCAGCATGCTAAGAGAATGGTATAGAAAAAGCACCCTAGTCCTAAGCCAGGCACTTCTAAGGAAGCTTGCAATTGAACTGCTAGGATGTTTGCCAAGGGCGAGAAGCTCTGCCCCTTTTAACCTGGCACGCTCCATGTAGATCTTGGGATGACCATACACTGGAAGTCCACGATATCTATTAGCAGTATCCGCACATGTTTTTTAGAATTTTTGTCAGGCTACACGGGCCAATGTTTTACTTACACAGATGGATCAAAGAGCACCAGCAGTGTTGGATGTGCTTATGTTAATGGAACTGAACCACATACATTTGGTTTCCACAATAGCACTTAAACATTTATACTGCAGAGCTGTATGCAATATATTGAGCTGTTTTATTTGTGTGCCATTGTAAATTAGGTGACTGCCTGATTTTGAGTGATTTCCTTAGCACATTTCAGAGCCTTCGTGAGCTGTACAACTCCCATTCTATAGTACAATGTATCCAGGATGCCTTCCATGTTTTACATGCTTCTGGCTTTAACATAGGGTGTGCATGGATTCCTAGTCACATAGGTTTGCTGGGGAATGAAATGGCGGATTTGGCAGCAAAGTTGTCAACTACAGAACCCAGTATTACCATCTCTTGTGTTACTTCGGAGGACTTTAGGCTTGAAGTGCGGAGAGCGGTGTTGTCGTGCTGACACGAAGAGTGGTCAGCTCTCTGCAGTAATAAGCTTAGAGAAGTGAAAGAACTTCCAATAAACTGGGTAGCTTCTTCTCGCATACTTTGTCACGAGGAGGTTAAGTTGGCTCGGTTGTGAATTGGCCACTGCAATTTTTCACATGGTTGCCTATTTAAATGGGACCATGCTCTATGTCTGCTATGCAACAACCTTTTGTCAGTCCATCATGTGCTGCTAGAGGGTTCGTCTCTAGCGCACCTTCGAGACTGGAGCTGCCTGTCAGACTTGTAGAGGTCATAGCAGACAACAAAGCAGCAGAGTTTTCAAGTTTTTGGCAGAGTGTAACATGTGTTTGAGGATTTGAAACTTTAGATATCTCTTTTTTTTATGTTTTTATTGAGATATTTATCACCTTGTTTAATGTTGGCTATTGCCATTCTGTTTTTTATATTTATGTATATATTTTCCTTTTTACTAGTAATTTTATTTTTTGATTGAAGTTTATATCTGTCTTTTCCATGAAATGCTTTTTAAAGGCACTAATGACCATGCAGTTGAGTGCCCTTAAACCTTAGATCTTTCTCTCATTAGTCTTAAAGCATTTGATTGTATCCTTTCTAGTTGTTCTAAGCATGTTTTATTCCTTTAACTATAACTTCACTGCCATATGGGTTTTCACATATATGTTATATCTGATGTTAAGCAGATTTGTTTACATCCCCATTTAGCAAGTACTAGTCTTTTCATCAACCTTATTCTTTTATTTGCTTTTTCAAATGTTTTCCCCACTTGGTTTTTCCAATTTAATTTGTTATGAAGCGTCACACCTAAATATTGTGTGCTGTTGCTTTTTTCAAGGTGGTCATCTTTTAGAGTGAGGTTGAAATTGATATTTTTCATGTTTAAGTGTGATGGATTAGTACACTATTTTTGTTTTGTTGATCCTCATATTTTTTTCATCTGTCCATAAGAGTAATTCCTTTAATGCTGCATTCACATTTTGTTCTAAATGTTCTTTCTGATTTTTATTTCTGTTGCTGACTGAAGTCCAGATAACATCTTTGGCAAACATGCTTACTTGAATATTGTTTACTTTACTTATTTCAGAGGATATGGTCGGTGAATTTATTTTGATAATTCTCCTGGTCAGGTCGGTGAGACCTGTAAACCGACAGGTGTGGTCCTCCAGACATTCTGGGGGTTGTGAGAGAGCGATGTGACCGCCAAAACATACAAATATGGTGCTCTCTAAAAAGCGGTTACTATTACTGCTATTGCTCTCTTCAATATCATCAGTGAAAAATATTGGAGAGCAAGAGGATTAATGACTTTATTGTCAGAAATCCAGCATTAGCTAACAACTTTACTTATTTGGTAAATCATTAATATAAATGTTGAAGTGTGTCGTGCTGAATATTGTTCCATATGGTAAACCTATTTTTTATTGTTTATCACAAGATTCCATGTTTTTTTTCCATCTTGCCTCAATCCATCTATGATTTAGAAATCTCTCAAACCAGCTTAACATATTCTTTCTTATTCCATAATTTTTTACTTTACTAATTAATTTTGGCCTCCATACAGTGTCATAGGCCCCTTTGAAGTCTATAAATACTGCTAATGTGCTTTCTTGGTTGTTGAACAAGTTTTATGACTGCATTTGAAGTTGACATGTTTGTCCTAAATCTTACTTGTTCTTCAACTATGTATTTATTGTTTTCTAAATACCAACTTAGCATGTTATCATTCTTTCACATATTTTAGCGAGTAAGGAAGTTAGAGTTATTGGTCGATATCATTCTATCTCAGTATTCTGAGCTCTGTGCTCTGCTCACAATCAGTTGATGCGATATCGTGCGGCTACAATATTACCAGTGTGCTTTATTATTTAGTCCTGTACTTAGTCTCAAAGTGTATTATGGCTCAGCATTTGTTTTCTACTGTACAGCGTGTATTTATTATGATTTTTTTCGAGTCAACAATTGTCACCCGTACATATGTGAATACAATTTTGTGCCCTTTTTTTAGAGAATGAACCAACAGAGAGTGTGAGTTTGCCTTGACTACAACAGCTCATACAGCCAATCTTTCGATGAGAACAATTAAAAGTGTATTTCAGGACAGAATTATTAGTAGAAATTTGTGGGCCCCTGAGTCCCCCAACCTAACTTCCTGTGATTTCTACTTCTGTGGTAACTTAAAGCATAAAGTGTACAAGACAAAACCCACACACCCTGGAAGAATTAAAACAAAATATCTGTCAGAAAATTGCCAGTATTTCTCAAACTGCGAGTGATGGATAATTTCCTAAAGAGGTGCCAAAAATGTGGACGTCGATGGCCAGTTTCAGCATCTGCTATAATTATATTGGTAAGTAAAGTCTTCAAAAGTAGTTTTAAAAATGCTGTATGGTTTTATCTGCGCTATTCTATTACAGCGGCAGTTGGCGTCTAGTGTAGAGGACCCGTACAGACACAGTGCAGGCGGTTCACAGTCTTTTGTATCACCCGATATATTGTAAATTTTAAGAAGTGTTTCAAGTGCACAAGAGCCGAGGTGTTTGCCAAATTCTGGGAAGATTTTGTTGTCTCCTAGTTGTTCCTTATTTTTTGTGCTTTTAATTACTTCTTTCAGTTCTTCTGCGAAGTCTCTTGTAAGCATGCCTTCTAAGTGTGTACTGCAAAAGAGTTTTCTTTTTAAAGTTTCTAATACTACATTATCAAAATTTGCATACATATGCACATTGAGCACAAAACATAGCTATTAAATTAGATGGAAATGCGTATTGGAGTGTAATGAAATCAATTTCAGCTCCTCATGGAAGCGTAGTTATGGTTGCAGAAAGTTAAGAACCATAGTCAGTTGTTCCACTCTTCTCATGTATTCCCAAGAATGAGAGATGGTGAAATATTTTATAAGCAAAACCAATGAATTTAAATTTTTCATGCTACCTGACTTGTTGGAGAGGGTAGTGCAGATATTTCCAACTCTGTGTCCTGAGAAGAGTGGCCTGGCTTTCTTTACGTGTTTTGCAGCAAATTGGTATGATAGAATATCTGAAAAGCAGAACTTTAATAGCAGATTTTCATAAAATAGGAAGATTTTACCAAATATTACGAAACATGAAATGTGCTGTCATGTTCATTGGATTCTTCACGCTGCAAAACGTAAAAACACTTGTTTCCATACTGACAATAAGCATGGTATAGAATATGAAATTTCATATTTTGTGTATTACATTCAACTGCACTTCTTGGCGCAGCAGCCCTTGCGGGACAGCACCTACTTCATGACCACTGTATCTTCCACCACTGTTCACATGGGTCTAATGAGTGGGCTGCAGTATTGGATGGTGGAACATGATGGTGCTCATGTTCCATCGTGTATGATTTCTTCAGACTTAACCAGGAGCTGCTACTTTTTGTTCAAGTAACTCGACAATCAATCCCCAAAGACCTCTGAAGGCTTAGTGCATCCCGTTCCACACCTTCCTGCTAGCAAAATCCACTGTGCTAGTGGAGATGAACAGTTTATTACATTACCATCCCTAAAATAATGAAGGCAACTAGAGTTTTACTTTTATTTTTCCTAAGTATTAAGAAAACAAACCTTTTTACACTGAAAAAGACCAAAATGTTATTGCCATGAAATATTTTTCACCTCTCCCCTTTTCTGATACTATCCCTATAGTATTGTTACTATGGGTGTCACAAAGGGGAGGTAGGGAAGGTGGGCCTTGGCTTCCCCTTGAAAATTAATTTAATGTGCAGTCAATGACTGGCTATTAGACTCTCATTTTAATTTTCCTGTGGTGCTGTTTTTATAATTTTAAGAGGTGATGGTGATGAGCTTGTCACTCTTTTGTTATCTTGGGTCGTGGTACTGGATGGAATGAACATACACTCGGGGTTAACTTTAGTGAAATATTTTATTCGCACCTTCTTATTCACAGTATTTAAATCGTATCACAGTAGCAAGTTTTTATTTCAGTGGATCGACTTCCCTAGCATCGCCGAGATTTAATGTCTGAAAATTTAGCGATATTTCGCTAAGTGTGTTTTCTATCACTTTACACTTCGTCTATTTTACGTCCTTTCATTTAATTGCACACTTCGTATTAACTAACTTATTAAAGTTAGCCAACATTTCACTTATTTTACTCAAATTAACGGTCTTTAAACACTTAGCAAATGTACTTTCACTATTTTATGACGTGTACACATAAAAATGCGTCCATATACACCAAAGACACGATGCCATTCCCAAATTCTTTTGGTTGCGAGTCTAGCATTCCGACTGCCATGTGTACTTCCGCGTATGCGTTCATCAAATAGTTCCCGCATTGATAGGGAAGCGATCTTTAGCTATCCTCCTTTCGCTTTTAATATTGAACACATATAATTCTTTTATTTATACATATATATTAAAATTAAATATGGAAATATTTGACATCTTTAAACAAACTTAATTGTTTGTTGTTGTTGTTGTTGGAGTGTTTAACGCCCGCTTTTACTACTACGGCACCGCAGGCGGTGACACTGGTGATACATGGAATGAAGATGGAGCACCGGTGGAATGAGATGGCGGGGGAAACCGGAGCACCCGGAGAAAACCCGCCCTGACACCGCTTCGTCCACCACGAATACCACATGCGGGTCCCTGGGATCGAACCCGGGCCGCATAGGTGGTAGGCGAGCGCGCTAACCGCTCGGCCACGGTGCCGCCAATTGTTTGTAACAATGTACATTAGTAGCACGTTTTCGTCATTT
Organism: Tenodera sinensis; assembly: GCA_030765045.1. Lineage (NCBI taxonomy): Eukaryota > Metazoa > Arthropoda > Insecta > Mantodea > Mantidae > Tenodera > Tenodera sinensis. Next base: position 160,126,447 of record CM060967.1, on the reverse strand, counting down.
AACCAACTCATACCAACATCAAAAACAAATTACACTCTTAACAAATATTCACATAAACGATTTTCTTTAGGGGTCTTACAATATCCTGTCTCACCTGTAAAGAACGTTTATCTTCTCTTCTTAATCTGGTGTTCATGACTACTGACACTGTCTTCCGGAAAATGAATGCCATTTCCTCCCTGTCTCTCCATTGTTCAGGATCGAAATTTCTTGAAGTCATGGGCTTTAGTAACCCTTCTATCCATGTCGTTGTTGGTCTGCCTCTTTTCCTTCTTTCTGGTGAGGTCCATTCCATTGACATAGAAATCATTCCTCTGTCATTTTTTTAATGTTGTTGTTAGCTAATGCTGGATTTCTGACAATGAAGTCATTAATCCTCTTGCTCTCCAATATTTTTCACTGATGGATGGGGCACTAGAAGTGGCTGGGCATATTTGAAGGTGGTCTCGGTCCATTTCCTCTTGCAGATCACATAGAGGACAGAGTGGTGAAGAATATATCCCAATTCTGTTTAAATGTTTTGCCAGACAATCATGTCCTGTAATCAACCTGAAGTTTGCAACTGCTGTTTTTCGAGGATTCTCAGGAATTACTCTTTGAATGTTTGGTAGTTCCCATCTTTTATTCTTTGATTTTTCATAGTAATATTTTGCAATAATTTTTTTGAATTCAGAGTTGACTAATCTTTTAGCTGCATAAAATGGTAGATTAACTATAGATTTTTTTATACCGCTGGTACCCTTTTTTGCAAGAAAATCAGCTTTCTCATTACCACTCAGTCCACAGTGAGCTGGTATCCATTGGAAGACTAGGTGTTTTTGAAGTACTGTTAGATGGGTAAGGATTTTCCAACACTCTATAATTGTTTGGTTTTTTGGTGACAACTTGGAAGTAATTGCTATAATTGCTGCCCTGGAATCTGAGAGAATAACTGCTTGCTGAAAATGTGAAATTCTGTACAAAAGATTTTGTAGGGCCATTCGAATTGCTTCAATTTCTCCATCAAAGTTAGTAGTTCCATAACTTCAAGATTTGTAATAGGAAAAGAGGTGACATGTGACTCCAGCACCTGCTCCATCTTGGTTTGATATCAATGATCCATCAGTATAAATATGGAGCCATTCGTGTTCTGGAAATCTAGCATGGATTGTCTCTAATGCCAATAATAATTTTAGAACACTAGTTGGAGTATCACTTTTCTTAGCTTCTTCTGTCAGGTGTAAATAATATGTGATGTCTAATGTATGTGTCGGATTGACTTTAGATATGAAGTGTTCCTTTGAATTCGGAAGGTATATATACTTCTTGATGTCTTGAATTTTGGAAAGAAAGCTCTCCTGAGTCTTTAGTGTATGTGTAAAATTTCTCTTGTGCCATGTATTGAATGGGAGTCTGATCAACTTTTCGTGTTGCTTTTTCTATTTCAGATTCAATGGGGTATTGGTTGGTTGGTTAGTATTTCCATAGCTGCTATTGGTGTGGTTTTGATAGCACCTGTAATTAATCTCAGACTTCGGTTTTGAAAGATTTGAATTTTTTTTGTGTTTGCTGTTACAAGAACTTCGCTGCAGTAAGTAAATAATGGCTTTATATATACATTGTATGTTGTGTTAAGGGTTGCTCTGGAACATCCCCACTTCATTCCTGTTAGACGTTTTAACAGTGAAAGGCACCTCTCTGCTCTTTGTATTACATTTTCTATTTGTTTGGTCCATGTAAGTTTGGTATCAAATGTAACTCCTAAATACTTTGCTTCCTTTGTTTCTGGTAATTGTTGACCCTCAAAATTTAGTTTTATTTTTAGTGTTTTTTTTTTTTTTTTTTTTTAAGTGAAAAGATTTGGTAATTTGATTTTGTTGTATTAAGTCATTAAATTTTCTTTGGTCCACCTTTGTAAGTTGGTTAAGGATTGTTGCATGGTTTTTTCTAGTTCTGTACTTTTGCTTTTTGGTTTTGAAGTCCACATTACTAAGTCATCAGTAAATAATGCACACTTCACACCTGATTCTTGTATTTGTTGTGGCAGATCGTTAATAAATATATTAAGAAGTTGAGACAGAATATTAGAAGACCCCAAAAGAAAATCGTTTATGTGAATATTTGTTAAGAGTGTAATTTGTTTTTTGATGTTGGTATGAGTTGGTTAAATGACAAAAACGTGTTACTAATGTTCATTGTTACGAACAATTGTTTGTTTAAAGAAGTCATAAATATTTCCATATTTAATTTTAATATATATGTATAAATAAAAGAATTATAAGTGTTCAATATTAAAAGCGAAATCAGGATAGCTAAAAATCGCTTCCCTAACAATGCGGGAACTATTTGATGAACGCATACGTGGATGTAAACGAGAAAGGTAGTATCACGTGAGGTGACGCTGGACTTTTTTCACTAGTGTCTATATGCTCAAGGTGATAAGACGTATTTTGGTAGCGTGTGTAGAACATTTACCAGACTTTCATCAAGCTTTTGTTCCACTTTTTGAAAAAGTGGAAAGACTTAAATAATCTAAAATGGTGCTAAGAGGATTTATTTAAATGTAAAATAGAGAAAAAGTGTTAATAAAATAATACATTGTGGTGAAGAAATATCGTGTGGTTTTTCATTCCATCCGTTAGTACGCCCTGAGGGAAATAAGAGCCACATCGCTCAAAATTGAAGCAACACTGCAATAAAAACAGCACCAAATGGCTTGCCCAACGTAGAGCACGAATTTTTAATGGAATGGAAATCTACGGGAAATGAACTTAAGCGAAATACCAAGTGACGCCAAATCTTCGCGCCAAAAAGAAAGAAGACGCCATTAGAACATCGTTTGAAATTTATGACTTCGGGAACACCGATGAATGGATAATCAATGCGGGAAAACACCAGAGATCGTCTAGCGAAGCCAACCACCCAGGAGACGCACGTAACTGGATAAATCAACGAGAAAAAAGTAGGACCAAAAATTTTTATTTTCATATTCATTTTATTTTTATGTTACTGCGAAGCGGCAAAATGGTAGGACTTTTAAGCCAAAGTGAACTGAATAAAGAAACTAAAATGTCGCAAAAAGAGAGAGATCTAGTAACAGGAGTAGGGGAAGGGGCAGATAGGCCTAGTTATCAGATAGAACCAGAAAGCGAGGAACAGGTAGCAATAGGAAAAGACCAAAGGTTAGTAATGATCATGTTTGAAAGACTAGAACAAAGTTTAGGTCAGTAAATGGAACAAAATAAGGTAGAATTAAAGCAGGACATAGAACACCACTGAATAAGATTCCATCCTCCTTTTTAGAAGATATTGATAAATTAATAAGAACATTCGTCAAAGAAATAGTTGAGCTACCACATGATTGCCCCAATGATATGATATATGCTCCACGTAATATTCGAGGAATAGGACTAATTAGAGCTGGTTGGGAGGCTTATATACATTTCAATATAGCTCAGAAGCTTTCACAAATACAAGATGATCATCTACGCTTGTGTCGAGATACTCAGAAAGAGAAGAAAGAAGCCCTTTTCAATTTGAACATTGACATTAACGATGAAATCATGTCAAAATCAGGACGATGGCTTCGAAAACAATTACAACTTAAATCGTTTGATGCATGGTGTCAGCTACCTCACAAGGGAAAGGGGATTGAGACATGTAAAGAGAATCCCAGAGCCAATTCGTGGATGAGCAACAGAAAAATCCTGTCATGTTCTGAATGGACTAACGCCATCAAAATGTCATGTAACACGTCAGCAGTAAGATCTGTGCCTGGAAGAAATCAGCGAGCAACACTATGTCGGCACTCAAATTGTAAAGAAGTGGAAACCCTTGGGCATATACTAGGATATTGCCCAAAGGGAGAATTACTTCGCAGCACTCATCACCACCGTGTGCGTTCATCAATTTCTACAGTCCTTCGTAGAGCCAATTGGGAGGTCTATGAAGAGGTCCATTGCCTGTCTGAGGATGGTAGCCATCGAAGAGCAGATATCGTAGCCATCAAGAGGGATGCAGGAAAGGGTCTCATTCTTGATCCAACAGTAAGAATGGAGCAACATTTACAGCAGGCGACACAGGTGAACGAGGAAAAGGAAGCCATCTACCAACCATGCATTCCGCACCTTAGTGGGAGATATAATGTACCTGAAAATGCATGGGAGGTAAAAGGACTACTCTTTGGTGCCCACGGAACATGTTTTAAATTCACAAGTACCTGCCTCAAAGCACTGGGTGTGCAATGGTCCAAAATTGTAAATATATGTTTATATGTCCTAAAAGACTCTTTATATATTTTAAATAATCACTTGTATTCAATGTGTTAACTGTTATCTTCTTGTTATAATCATTTAATGTTTCTTTAGATATTTTGAATCTTAATTTTAATCATTTTTTTTTTCTTCTTAAAATTGACTTTGTGATATATCTTTGTATTCTGGATCTTTATGGTCACCTGCAATGTCAGGCAGATGTCACAATTTTTGTTTGTGAAATATATATATATATATAGGTCAGAAACTGGAACAGAATAAGGAAGAGATAGATCAGAAAACGGAGGAAGTGAGAAAGGACTTAGAACAGAAAATGGAATTAGGAAGACAGAACTTAGAGCAGAAAATAGAATTAGGAAGACAGAACTTATAACAGAAAATAGAATTAGGAAGAGAGGAGTGTAAAGAAAATATGAAAGTAATGGAAACTAATTTAAAATTAGTACATAAAAACTTAAATGAGACAAAGGAAGCCTTAGAAGCTAGGATAGAAATCATAGGAGATAAGTTGGGAAAAATTGAATCGGAAATGAGAGAAAATAAGATTGTATTAGAAGAAGAAATTGGTAGATGTAGAGATGAAATAACAGAATGTAATGCAAGTGTAGACTGTAAGATTACAAATGTAAAAGCAGAAATAACTGAGGAATTAAGGAAAGAAATTGAGGTAGTAAAGAAAGGAATTATTAATGAAACTGTAGAACAAATTGTCATTCCTAAAATTAAGACTATGGCTGATGTGGTTCAGTCACAACAAGATGCTATGAATGATATGAAACAAAGTCACTTAGAAATAATGATTTAAAATCAATATGTGAAGAAATGAGAAAAGGAAAAGAAAGTTTGGCTAATGTAAATGATGTTGTGAATGCACTACAAAGGCAAAATGATTTAGATGTAAGTAATGTACAAGATGAGAGTTATTTGAATAATGTACAAAATGTTGACACACCATACAGAGAAAGAGATCCACAATTAAATAATGACACAACACACAACACATGCTACACCAACAGCATACTGCATGAAATTACACCACCTACATTTGACGAGGAGAAGGGAGACAATCCAAAACTCTTTGTTAAAGAGATGGAAGAGTATTTTAAAGTGAAAAGGATACCAAATGAGCTTAGGATGATAGTTAAAAAGAGCTTAAAAAACAAGGCATTAGAATGGCTTAGGTTAACACTGGCTGGTCATGAATCATATAGCTCATTCAGAAATCTATTCCTATCAAGATATTAGGGCCCAGCTAAGCAAAACCAAACTAGGGTAGAGCTAGCGACAGGTAGATATGATCCAACCAAAGGGTTATCGCTAGTCGATTATTTTATGAAAGTAGCCAACAAAGGGAAGCTATTAGACCCTAACCTGTCGGAAGCAGAGTTAATTACCAGCATAACAAGACATTTCCCAGACACAGTGAGAACAGGGTTAATTGTTGCGAGGCCAGTAGATTTTGCAGACATGATAGAATTACTGACAGCCTTTGAAATGCAAAATGGTCATCCTAATGAGCATAGACATAGGAATGGTCACACAAACTCACCTAACTTAAACAGGAGCGCGACTACGAACAACCAGAATGAGAGAGAAGATAGAAATACTAGGAGCACCCATGATAGGGGGAGAGGGGTACACCATTTCCCACAACCACACAATCATGGCGAAAGAATGGAGAACACGAGACAGCGGTACTACGACACAATACCAAGGGGTGAATCGAGACACCAAACATATACATATGATCGTGGGAGGCCAGGAGACCGTACCCATCAAGTGAATGACATACGATTCTGTAGGGAATACTTAAACAGCCAAAGGTCCTCATACAATAGGGGTCCACAACAAAGGGGCGGAAACCAACGGTACACTGGCAACATAAGACGACAGGAACAGGATGAAAATGTGCCGAATAGGGCAGATGTTGCACAGAATACAGAAACAACCACCACCAACACTCAGGGAAATTACAACAACTAAGTTCGCCCCAATCGAATTGATGACCAACACAAAATCTAAGCAACTGACAACTGACATCGGCACCATGATGGCTGCACAAAGAGAAAATGGAACTACTGTACACTGGACCGCTTGTCATAACAAAACAGCTGGGTGACCATACGTATGAGCTACAGAATACAAATGGCAAGTTGGTAGGAAGATACCATAAAAATAAATTAAAACCATACAAAGAAAGGACCAAATAGTCTTTGCCAACAAAAATGTAAGGCAGGAATAGTAAAGATGATGGAAAATAATAATTTTTAATGGGTTACTTATAGAAAATTATGTTCAGATTGGAAAATACAACAAGAAAGAAAATCAACATAGTCATTGGCTATATTGACCACAAAGAGCATTGTCAACAAAGACAGATGAGGACACTGATTGTCATTAAAGAAGTGAATTATAACGACGAAAAAAATGTGTTTTTGACATAAGGATGTCAGGGACAAAAAATAAAAAGGAATCAATTGTGATGACAAAGATAAAATATTTTTGACACAAAGGTGTCGAGGGTGAATTGAGAAGAAAAATAATACAATTGCAGAATAATTATAAGTATAGAAGTTTTCTCTTATAGAGATAAGAGATAAAGAGGTGACAATTAGTGAAGTAAGAAAAACCATAGTCAGAAAAGCAATGCCCATGAATTAATATGGATATAGCCAATGCTAAGCTTGAAGAAATGTCGAACTAAACAATAGTGAATAAGAACCCAATGTCATAATAGCATCATTAGTAACATCAGAGTTTAAGAATTGATTCAATGACCATATTAAACCAAAAAACTAGATTTTACTTACAGCAGTAGATCAAAAGCAGGTGAGACAATAACAATAAATCAATCACTTTCAACCAATAGATGTAGTGAAACTTCTAATAAACTCAGGATCTTTCATTTAAACATTCAATATATACATTCAAAGCTACTGGCTTTAACTCAAATACTAAACGACTTAAATGTGGACATTTGTGTTATAACTGAACACGGTACTAGGAATAATGGTATATGTAAAATTGATAATTACCTAGTTGGTTCAAAATATTCTAGATCCACTTATCGGGGAGGGGGAGTCATTATATATGCAAGGAATGGAATAAGAGTGACTGAAGTAGATGTAAATAGTTATTGCACAGAAAAGGTCTTAGAGGCAGCTGCAATTAAAGTTGCTACAAATATAGGTAATATACTTGTGTTTGGAATTTATCGGTCTCCCTCATCATGTGTCAGTGAATTTCTTTTACATCTAGATACAATGCTACATGATCATGTAGATATTGATACAAAAGTTATTATTGCTGGTGATTTTAACATTAATGTAGATCCTTGTAACCGAACATACACAAATCTGAAGGAAATTTGCAATTGTTATAGTATTAAAGATATAATTCAGGAACCAACTAGAGTCACAAATAGTAGCTCCTCTATCATAGATCATGTTGCATCTAATTTAAAAAAGATTAATTCATCTGTGTTTGAAACATACATTTCTGATCATTATGCTCAATTAGTTGACTTTTTTGTTACTCTGTATAAGAAGGACAACAAAGAAATTAAATCATAAGGAATTTAAACAAGGAAAATATAAATAATTTGACAAATAACTTAGCTGTTGAAGAATGGGGTGCCATTTTTTGTAATAGTAATAATGTTGATGATAAGTGGAATGAATTTTACAAAATATTTACAACAAACCTTAATCTCTCATGTCCACAGAAAAGTATAGTTATAAATAATGTTAAAAAAACTAAGTTACCTCTAGAGACAAGGAAACTAAAAAAGCAAATGAAAGTCACGTATGATTTATATAAAAGTACATCAATGGAATACTATAAAAACAAGTATAAGAATGTAAAAATCTGATGTGTTGCACTCACATGACTTTCTCTACTCTTGTACTAACCATTCTAACAAACTCTTATTCCTATATCTCCATGTTAGTTAAGATAAACATTCGTACAAATTATCTTACTGCTTATGTCCTTGTAGGTGCAAGGGAGATATTAGAATACAGAAGGCTTTGTGCGACAGTCAAATCTTTTTGACCTTTGAGATTCCGTTCTCTTTGCACGATTAACATATAAAAAAATGAACAACGTTGTTGCATTTCGCTAAAGTTCTAAGTTTTCCGAAACTCACACATATAACAAGGAATATCTCCGAAATGGTTCATTGTACAAGAAAATTTATTGAGACATAAATTGTGTATTTTACCAAGATCTACATTTTTTGTATAGTATGATTTGGTCTATCTCTAACGGTTTACGAGTTATGCAAAAGTCGTCCAGAGTAAATACGACTACAGGGGCTATAGCCAGAAAATTCAAGATATACATTTCATTTCTCATAAAAATATCTCAAACATATGGCATTTTAATCAAAATCGTTGGAGCCATTTTCAAGAAAATTAAAATTTTCGAAAAATTTTCCATGTAAAGGGTAGTTTAGGGTGGGGCTATTTTCTTCAAAATCTTTGTATCACATCCTTGAACGACATTAAATTTAAATACCAACTTTGGTTTTTAACCTAATTTTCGTTTTTGAGTTATGCTGTCCACAGACTGACAGACAGACAAACTGACAGGCACACACACGGACCTTTTTCTAAAAATGCTTTTTTTTGATTTAGGGGGCCTCAAAACATATATTTCCGGTGAAATCTCGATATCGAATTTTTGGGTGGAATACAATATATAGAGGCTATATACATTGCTCTCCGACAATTATTAAATCTTCCCTTAAATAAATTTAACAAGGCAGTCATTCTTTCGGATTCTAAAGCTGCAATTCAGGGAATATGTTCAAATACTACAAAGAAGTCAACAAAAATTAGAGAATGCTACAAAATGTTAACACAACTCCAAAAAGTTAATAAGACTGTTCAGCTCCAATGGATTCCAGCACACTGTGGAGTCATGGGGAATGAAGCTGCAGACTCACTTGCAAAGAAAGGCACAACAATAAAACAAAAGTCTAAATTAAATTTCTCATATTCCTCAATAAAACGCTTGATCGTTAAAAAATTTTCTCATTCATACCTACAAGAAATAGAAACAAATGCCAAAGATAAAAAATGGATTACACTACTTTCCAACCCAGATATAATCCCCCAGAGACCACGGAAAAGAGCGGTTGCAGCCTTCCGACTATTGACAAATCATGACTGCTTGGCAAGTCATCTCTACAGAATAGGTATCTCAGCCTCACCAATATGTGTCCTGTGTAACGATCCAGCAGAAATGAATGAAGACCACTTGAAGACCTGTGAAGCATCAGAAGATCAGAAGAAACTACAGTTCAAAAGTATTGGAAAGCACGAATGCTAATGGCTTCATTGCCAGATGCAAGGCACTAGAAAACAACAACAACAACAATACTTCCCCTACTTACCAGTAGAGAAAGTAAAAAAGGAATACTTGAATAGCTTACAAAGTACTAGATGCAATAATATTAACCGGGCTTGTGGGCCGTGGTCTATTGGGTTCCTTCTTCTTCCCATGGAAGGAACCCAATAGACCACGGCCCACAAGCCCGGTTAATATTATTGCATCTAGTATTGACACCGGCCGTGAAAGCCTTAGAATTTTGATGAGCTTACAAAGTGTTAAAATTAATGCATACAGAGAAAAAATTGGTAATTCTAAGAATATTAGCAAAACAGCATGGGGCCTGATAAATGAAACTAGAAAACACTCGCTTTCACACAAAAACATTACGCTAAAAACAAATGGAATAATTATTGATGATCCTGTTGTTATAAGTCAAAACTTCAATGACTTCTTTCTAAGTGTTCCCACACAGACACCAAACTTGTCAAATTATGTAAATAGCAATCCCTCAGTGAGCTTCTCCCTTTTTCTTAAACCAACAACAGAAGAAGAAATAGGTAAAATAATTGATAAATTATCAAATAAACTTGGCTGTGGATGGGATGAAATTAGTCCTAGACTGTTAAAATGCTGTAAAAATGTTCTAGTAAAACCACTAACATATCTAATTAATTATTCTCTTCAGCAGGGTAAATTTCCTGAAATACTCAAATTAGGAGTAATAAGACCAATATTAAAAAAAGGAGATGGACATCAAATTGATAACTACAGACCTATTACTCTAACTGCGGAAATAGCAAAATTATTTGAAAGAATTATACTGTTAAGATTAAATCATTATCTAAATAAATTCAATGTGATAGAAAATTTTCAACATGGTTTTAGAAAAGGACGATCCACTGTTTCTGCCATTAATCAATATATCCATGAAGTAATAGAAAAACTAGAAAATAACGAGAAGGTCAGCACTCTTTTCTTTGATTTATCTAAAGCGTTTGACTGTGTTGACCAAAATATTTTAAGCAAAATATTTTTAGCAAACTATGGCATAAGGGAAATACCACATGAATTAATTAGGAGTTATCTAATTGGAAGAAGACAGTATACAGAAATAACATACAAAAAACGGAAACGATTTCATACAGTAAAATCAAAAGTTGAAATTGTTAAATATGGCGTGCCGCAGGGTTCGGTATTAGGTCCACTATTATTTATGATCTATATTAATGATATTAAATGTCTGGAAAATAGCTCAGTTGTAACCTATGCAGATGACACTACAGTTGTGTGCTGGAATAAAACCGTAGAAGATTTAAACATGACCCTTAATAAAAGTGCCTATACTCTGATAAATTATTTTCATTCCATAAATTTACAGTGCAACATGGGAAAAACTAAGATAATGCACAATAGTATTCTGAAGAACAGTTGCAATATAACACTGAAAATAAACAACAATAGTATGAAAGAAGTGAGAACACAGAAATTTTTAGGTGTTATTGTAGATAATCGGTTGACATGGGCACAACATATTGAGCACATTTGCAATAAAATCAGTAAGTCTGTATATCTGCTGAGATACTTCAGCAAATATAAAAACCAGAATATTTTAAAACTTATCTATTATGGATGTATCTATCCACATTTAATTTATGCTATTGAAATATGGTGGGCTGCTGCAAAAACACTTATGAATAGGCTACTTCTCTATCAAAAGAAAAGTGTTTGAATTATGTTTAATTTAAAAGCTTGGGTATCTTGCAGGGAAACATTTATTAACAAAAGAATACTCACCATTTATTCTCTGTATGTATATAGAGTAATAATGTATTACTAAGTATCAGCCAATAAAAAATAATCAGATACATGAATATAATACAAGAAGCAACATGAACTATCATAGAGATAATATAAATAAAAGTGTGTCTATGAAAGATTCACTATATCAGGGTATAAAGCTATTTAATAAACTGCCGTGTGGTGTTAAACCGACTGCAGAAGTATCAAAACGACAATTTGCTAAAAAATTGAAGGAATTTTTAATAAATAGATGCTTATATAGTTTGGATGAGTTGTAAATGTTTGTATTATAAATGTATTTATTATGTATATGTATGTATTAACCGATATATCCAACAACATTTATATGTTCTATATGGATGAAATAAATAAATTTTAAAAAAAAAAAAATAAATAAAAATTGCGATGTACCATATGCCGTTTCCTCATCCCCGCTGTGACGTCACACGTTCAACTGGCCATCGATGGGAGCATGTGAGCCCAGTGTGCTGACGTCATAGCAGCAATACCTGTCTTCCCCTGATGTATTGAGACTAAGCTTCACATATCTTTTGCAGTGTTAAGTTGTTGAAAATTAATCTGAGCAAGGTTTCATGAAACTTCTCATTGTCAATGCTTTAAACCATTTATTCAGGTCACCATTGTTACGTGCACTCATTCTTCTAAATGAATATATTTTCCCAAACCATTAAATCAATGGGTCCATTTAACTTAATACTTTCTGGATTCATTTCAGGATTAAATGACCAAAAATGATCGATAAATTGCCTGTGGCAATCTGTTTGTATTTAATATTTCTGAACTATTCTTATTTTGATTTCCAAATGACATTTAGTTATACCAATGCCAATGACAACCATGCCACAATCCAGATAGCTAAATCAGGCATCGGCAAACTTGTACTCAATGCGGCCTCGCAACTATGACGTATTAGGGGCAGCGCTTACTCTGTCTCCCTCTCCCTCGCAGCCTTAACTAGCACTGCATACACACCGATCACGGGCGGACTGTCCTGTTGTATTTACCTGTACTTCTAAATGTGTCTGTCAAAGTTTAATTTAAATACTAAGACGATAAATTTCTTTATTTATAACTTTGAAGGACATTAGTTTATTTAACTTAAAGTCTTAGTATATTCATAGAACTAGAGTGCATCTAATTATTCCTGGTCTATTAAACTTGATATCTAGAATAGCACTTTGATGATTTCTTCTCTCATCATGTAAGGAACGTAAGATGTTTGTTGTGCTCTAAAGTTCAAAAAAGGCACTCATCAATGGAACATCAAGTGGCATTATGATACATGTCATAAGATCACCATACAATTATAGACAAGCATGTATTCATAAATTTACACCACAATTTAAAGTAGCATAACACTGATGTAGTGTCCTTTATTCATTTTATTATTTTTTTAGGTCCAGATCGGACTAACCAGCTGCAACAGCTCAAAGAGCAATATTCAGATAATACATCTAATATTAATTCAAATATTATAACTGATAGACAACTTCACGCCAGCTGTGCTGTTGCTTTGGAGATTGCTCAGTCACTGAAGTGTTTTAGTGATGGAGATTTCATAAAAATGTGAGAGTAAAGTTTCCAACATAATTTGCCCTGAACAATATGATATTTTTAGTAATGTTGCATTATCACCACGAACCATACAGAGAAGGATACATAAAATAGCAGAAATAACCGAAAAAAAGACTACAAACTGAGGTCAATGAATTTATAGCCGTTTCTCTCGCATTGGATGAAAGCACTGACAACGTTGACACAGCACAATTGGTAATTTTCACTCGTGGAGTTACTAACAACCTCTCGATACAAGAATATATGCTTGAAGTCATTCCACTTAGGGAACATACGACAGGGACAGAATTATTTCAAGCATTTAAGAAATGTGTAGAAGAAAAGAAACTGAATCTAAAAAAATCTTGTTTCGCGATTAACAGATGTTAATTTGCGTGCTATAACGAGAGTGGCTACTTGTGATATATAACTAGATTTTCATGGTAGGTACATTGCAAATAGAAGTGAATTGAAATATATTGCTCAAATATCTTGGCCTACCTAAAGTATCGTAGACCAAAATAGCTGGATTCAAGTATATATACTATTCCTTATTGTACTCTGTAGCAAGCGAGTCCACCACTGACTGAACGAAGGTCAATGTCATCCCCTGTTCTAGATTACGTCATGTGCATTGCAGGTTGCATGTTGAGACGTCATACTGATAGCTCATTGAGTACATGTTTGCCAATGCCTGAGCTAAATTGATAAATGCCAGATTGAAACTTTTAGAAAAATGCAAATATTTTTATAAAATGTATTGTGACATTATATACAAGCAAGAGGTAGCCAGGTGACCTTGAATACGAGTGGTGTGCATGTGCTTGCGACTGTAATAATGTCGTCAAGGCGTGGAGGTGGTCTGGGGTTACAGGCCAACTAGCAACTATGCAATTGAGCAGCAGTAACACCAAAAACTTCTGACCACTTCTTTGCCCCGTCATGCACACGTGCAGTGGAAGGAACTAAGGAGGGTATGTCATACTGGCTCCAGTATAAATAGGACAGGCAGTGAGCAGTTTTTAGAGTTGAGTGTTAGAGTTGAGCTAATGATAAAGCAGTCCTACACAGTTTTAGTTAGAGTGAATTGGCCAGCCTGTCGGCAAGCATGTATATGTTGAGTGACTATTGTAATAGTAAAGATAAGACACTGAAACTGGAGAAAGACATTGAAAGACTGAGAAAGATTATCGGAAGAACAATTGTGAGTTGTAATACTAAAGAAGACTATAAACTGATAGTAATGAGAAGGAAATTGTAGCAAGTTTTAGAGGAAAATAAAGTGTTAAAGTAGCAAACTGTCTTTCGCAGTTTTGCCAATTTTATTACAGTATTGAGGAACCAAAGTTATTCCATGTTCTTTAAAATTTTTTGTAAACTTTATTAGCCCAAGAATGGTAGTGAACTTCTTAAAATTTAATTTTTTGAGGGTATAAACTTTTACAGCCTTTTGAAATTTCAATTTCCCTAAGTTATGTATAAAATCAATATTAAAGCCATTAATGCAGTGTTGCTAATGTGTTTATATTCTGTTAAATTCTTCCTTAAGGAGTGCATTTATTAACCTATAAATTTAACTTGAAAACTGAAAATATAAAGGATTAAAACTTATTTTATATGTAATTATCAGTATGGGTAGATTTTCCATAAATGCCAAAATTCAATTTGTTTTATCATTAAATCTAGGAACAGAAGACTACCATTATATTCAGTTTCCAAAGTGAATTTTGCAGTTTTATTTGTTTAATTTTTAAGGCATCATTTACAGGTTTCTCAGGAATAGCAAAAATGTCACCCAACCATCAATATCAGGATTTAGAAATTAATGGAATGCTTTAGCAGTTTGTATTTTAAAAAAAAAAGCCTGATGAAAATAGCAAGTGGCGGTGAAAATGGACTACCCATAGCTAAGCCCCAAGTTTGTTGAAAAATTTCCATTAAAACTGCAAAGTTTTGATCAAAAGAATAAAAAAAAGACTGGAGTTTAATTTTTAAAACCTGGTACAGATATTTGGATGACATTTTTTGCTATTGTTCCTGAGAAATATTTTGACATTTACAGAAAATCAACCCATACTGTTAATTATGTAGTTTTATTCCTCCACATAAGCTTGCTGGGTTAATAGTTTAATTTATAGGTTAATAAATGAATCTTTTAATAAGGAAAAATTTAACAGAATATAAACATTGCAAATTGTTTTAAAGACTTTATACATAAGAAATTAGAATATGAAAAAGGCTGTAAAAGAAGTTACTACAATCAAAGAAATAAAGATGGAGTTAACTTACTGTCCTTAGGCTAACAAAAAATTACAAAAAGCTTTTACGAACATGGAATAACTGGGTTCCTCAGATATAAAAAATTTGCTTAACTTTTCTAAAAAGGATAAAATTTCAAATTATAAAAAAATTTGGCATTTATCAGTTTACCTGTTTGGATTGTCACAGCATCTACATTGGTAAAACTGAACATTTGGAAATCAGAATAAAAGAATATTTTAGAAATATTAAATATGATCAGATTGATAAATCACCTGTGGCAGATCATTTTTGGTCATTTAATCATTAAATAAATCCAGAGGTTAAATTATTAAAACAAATGGCACCCATAGATTTAATGGTTTGGGGAAAGATTCATTTTGAAGAATAAGGACCTCGTTATGAATTTTGAAATACCAATTGTTAAATTTGCTTTGCTTTCAGTGGTTGGTAATATGATAAAAGATGTCGCCTAGTGCACATAATGATTGCAACCCAAACCATTAAAAAGCATTGACAATGCAAGTCAAGTTTCACAAAACCTTGGTCTGATTAATTTTCAACAACTTGCACCACAAAAGTAAAGTGAAGCCTAGTCTATATTATACTTTTTGACTAAGCTTGGTGTTCAACCAAGCTATTTTTTAATTATGCTGTTCAGAAACCAGCCGACTTCTAGATTCAGCAAATCTTTCCTGGTGAAATCTTGCAACCAAATTTTTGGGTTGAATACAATGCTACCTCTACTCACTGTATGTGGGGAAGAAAGCAAATATCGATTCATACAAACATTGTATTGGAAGGTAGGATTAGGATAAAGTTAATTTAACTCCTGCCAATTCAAAATCTATTTTTAGCACTTAATACATACATGTGATTTGTAGTTGTCAAAAAATTTAAATTACAACATTGGAATGAATGCTACACAATAGCTACAATATTGTAAATTATTTCATTATAAAGTATCAGTCATGTGCACCAAAAATTTTTTTGATAGAAGCAAACTAATTTCACTAATACTACCTCTAGTAGATCCACTTTTCTGATAAATTCAATTCTTTCAAATTTCTGTAGATTAATATTTGCTCCAATAAAAATGATCAAAGATGACATTTATCAATTTTATTACGTTAACTTTCTTACAAAATAGTCATATAACATTTTGATGTGTCCAAATAAGAATCATGAACTAAAACATTTCAATTTAAATAATTGAACGATGTGTCCAATAAGAACCATGAACTAAAACAAACATATCAATTTAAATAATATAATACGAGCTGCAGCCTTGAAGTAACATTTTACTCAAGGGCCGATGTTGTGTAAAGACGAATGCATACAATGTCGTCGACGCGGACAGTCTGCAACAAAAAATTAACATTTACTTTAGTGACAAAGAAAACCAATTCCTGAAGCTTAGTTTCTTCTTCGAAACAAACCATTATTATACAGACTATATCAATATTTTCACCTGTTTCTTACACATAAACAAGGAGAATACTTAGGAAATACCAATACCAAGTTGTTATTGAAAGAATGTTTTAGTGACAGTATCTCAAACTCATCTCATCTTAACTCCTAGAAATATTTCCAAATGCCTTATTGCTTCTATATATCCACAAAATCTTTCAGTTAAGGGGCTATCACACCAACATGTTGCATTTGGAACTTGTAGCATAAAACAATTTTTCCATGTGCCAACAGAAAATCCAAAGGACAGTTAAGGTGAATGTGCAATACATGGAATTGCTTCCCCCTGTTCATTTTCTAAGGTAGATTTACCTTGTGTATATTTAACTAAGTGACAAATGTACTTCTGAGATGTACAAGAGACCAACTACAAACAGCAAATACAAGTCCTAGACAACATACCTAGCATATCAGCAGTTCTGATAAAAGTAATCAAGTGTTAAACTTTAGCAGTTGGATTGCATCTAATGGATAGTGTGAATCTTTAATAAAATGTATATCTGGACTTACATTTATGCAATTTTTTCCCTTTTTTTTACTGGTGCAAGAAACACCACCCTCAAAGTTTGTCCAATATGGAGGGTGACAAAAGTACACCGACATATTTAATATATTTCAAAGTTGGATCAAAAAATTAGCTATAATTTTAATTTGTAGTATGATTTTCTGTAAACAGATGCAACTCGCATGCATTATGCTAGTGTAGCAATGCAACAGGTAAATAAACAATGAACAAATGAAGTGAAGATTATTGTATGATATGTAAACAGACGTGACTCCTGTTATGCTAGCATTGTTACAGCAGAAAGCAATGTTGAAGAGGTACTGGAAAACGATGTTAACATTCAGTGACAATGGAGACGTGTACAGAACAGACCCAATGCAAGTAACATTGCAAGCATTTCAGACAAATTTGAGACACGTGGTACTACAAACACTGTTCATAAGGACAGATTTGGGAGACCTGACGCAGAACAAGCCCTGCATCCTTGACTATGGTTTTGGAAGATTGAGCACTTGCCACAGAAATCTACAAAGCAATATGCACATGAGGCTGGGATTAGCAGAACCAGTGTACATTCTAATATTAAAACAAAGTTTGAAGTTTTCATCCCAAAACTTGCATTAAACAAAGATGACCCTGATCAGAGAATGCAGTACTGATTTCAGAACGTGGTGCAAGAGGATAAGCCTTTCATAGGAGGTTGTTTGGTCCAATGAGGCACAATTTAAGATGAATGGAACTGTTATAGGTTGCGCGTTCGTTCTTGATGAATGACCTTGAGCAGAAATCCAATGAGTGAGCCTACCCTTAATAAACAGGTCAGCAAATGTTTATGCTACGATAACAGATACCTCTGTTTTCCTCTGTCGCGTTTGTGTATACAGTCGACTGCAGAAGTTTTGTGCGGTACGGATGTATGTATGCATGCAACGAAAATAGCAAGTCAGACGAGGGAGAGATGTCGGGAATAGAATAAATGCAAGAAAGTTAAGTGGAAACAGTTATAGAGGTATAGTGTATAATACGTGTGGCTGATATTACTGCAAGTGTCATAAATTGATTTGTAGTGTTGTACTACTTCAGCTCAGAAGCATGCGCGTCATCTCACTGCAGACTGTACCTCCTCTCTCTCGTTCCCGCAAAAGCTGAGTAGAGACTCGCATTCAACCTTTCATATAAAATTTTCATTCGTCAAGAAGTAACGCGCGACCTATAACTGGCATAAGTCTGGTGTGCAAACAGCCAACGTTTTGTGAAAACTGTAGTACTGTAGAATTTTCCATAATACTACGTAAAAATCTTACAATTTTCATATACATAACCGAGTTGCTATTCCCCCCCACGTTATTCCACCCTGCATTTCAACACCATGGTTTTTTATGCATGATGGACCTTAACATAATTCATATTGCTTTATTTTCCTAAACCATTTGTCTCTTGCTCTCCCCATAAATTCTCCTATTCTTTTTCAGGACAGAATTAGAACAGAACATTTATGTATAAACATCTCATTCTACATTACATCATTGTAATGTATAAATACTGTCAATGATGTATCTCCATAAAAAAAAAAAAGGAAATGCTACAGCATAGCTGTTTACATATTTGTTAGTATATCTAGCACATTTTCATTAACGGTAACAAAAAATATTTACGTTGGATTACAAAATTGGTGATATATATTTAAATTAACTGTAAAAAAAATTTAAACTTAACATTGGTATTAATATTGTAACAAATACTACTTGCATACACATATTTACAAAGTCTTTGTCCTGCAGCATCTGATTTCAATAATATGCTTTAACGCTTACAGACATCTTCGCAATTTTTTATATCTTTCTACATAATCAACAAGTTATTTCTGTAACTAATTTTACAACAGGATGTAAACTATGTATGAGCTATGTACATAACTTCCACCCTGCATTTTAACACTTTTTTTTGGTGCATGGACTTTAACATGATTCATATTGCTTTATTTTCCTAAACAATTTGCCTCTTGCTCTCCCCATAAATTCATTCTTTTTATATCCCCTCCTTTTGTATTCTCATTATATTGACTTTTAGCACTTCTTTGTTAACACTCTCCCATTTATTACAGTTTCACGGGCGATCAGCCGTGTGAGGTATAAAAATATTGAGCTTTCGGCCATGGAGTTTACAATGGCCGAAAGCTCAATATTTTTAAACCTCACACGGCTGATCGCCCGTGAAACTGTAATAAATAATGTGCGCCATGAAAGCTTTAAATCTTACTCTCCCATTTTGTGGAAACAGTTTACCTGGAATTGAGGTGGTATGGGTTCTCATTTGAAGGAACAGTAACTGGCCAACTGTTTCTGAACATGGTACACTTCATCTTACCTGCTATTTGTACACAATGGAAATGAGAAATTTTACTTCCAACAGGATAGTGCACCACTACATTATCAAGTGGTACACAAGTACCTCAATGAATCTTTCAGGGCACTGTATATGACAAGAGGTTTGGCAGTTTCCACTATGTTCTCCAGATTCATCTAAGTTGGACTTCTACCTATGGGGAACTATACTGTAGAAAACCAGCCACACTGGCAACACTTCAGAAGAAATTGTATGTGCTGCAATCGCGAGGACACTTGCAAATGTTGCTTCATCCAAGCGCGGATACAGGTGGGGTGCCAGGGGGCCTGGAATCCCCTGTCATATCTTACTTTATTGCTATAAATGCTATGTGTGTTACCTCAACCACGCAAAAATGGCCAAACTGATTTCTATGAAAATTGGTATATGTAATACCTTTAATAGTTGATCCCACTTAAAGAATAGACCAGTCAGGTAGAATGTTTCTAACGGGGCCCAAATCGAATAAATCAAAATAACCTGCCTTTTTTTTTTGGGGGGGGGGGGGAGTTTTTGCAAAAATCTTCCTTAGCAAATGTTTTTAAACACTATGTTAAGTTTTGTGATAAGCAACATTTCGATTGGATGAGTATTTAACAAGTTATTTATTTATGCCAACAAACTTACTGTTGGTGTTTTTAAACACACAAGCCGTGTGTGGGCAAAGTTTGAGAGGTAGAACTGGAACTTAAAAATTCAATGCCACAACTGGGATTTGAACCACAGACCTTCCTCTTACTGGGCGGACGCTCTAACCACTGAGCTATTGTGACAAACTGCCAGAATGGCATTAAATTCTCAAGCCCACACACGGCTTGTGTGTTTAAAAACACCAACAGTAAGTTTGTTGGCATAAATAAATAATAATTACCATTCTAAAGGTTATTTAATCCTGGGATATACTTACAATAGTAAGTCACCATTGGGGTAATTTGTCTCTGATGTGAGACTGCCTTTGTGGTTTACCAGGAGAAATACGAACTGGTTTGAGAATTTAATGCCATTCTGGCAGTTTGTCACAATAGCTCAGTGGTTAGAGCGTCCACCCGGTAAGCAGAAGGTCTGTGGTTCAAATCCCAGTTGTGGCATTGAATTTTTAAGTTCCAGTTCTACCTCTCAAAATTTAACGAGTTATTGGCTTTACTGTCAAGCGGGTATGTGTAACATTGTGGTGTAAGTAACGATCTGTGGTAGACCAGAACCCCCCCTCCCCCCACGAATATTTCTAGATCCACACCTGGCTTCATCAGTAGTTCAATGTACTCAAATACACGATGCCAATGGTGGGCATTTTTACGAACTGTTATAACCATGAACATTAGGAGTAGTGCTCATTTTATTTTTGTGAATTCCGCTTTAAGATTTTTTTTTCTTGAAGTGTACACATTTTTTGGTACCTGGTGAGTGTAAACTATGTACAGGTTTAGCAAGCACATGCTGTTTTAAGGCTGTATAGAAATGAGAAACAAATGCTCTGTAGTTACCAGTGTCAGAGCCTATGTCCTAATACAAAGTTCATTTATTTGCATCCCTTTACTAACAAGTTCTGCCCCAATATTATAAAATTTAATAATTGTCATTTTCTTTCAAAATTTAAATGTTGACATACGCTGCATTTGGGTTTACATGTTGAAGTTTGCCTTTAGATTTCAAGTGTATATTTAACTTTTCATTACAAATTTTGCACAATTGGAAAAATAAGCTCAAAACTTAAATTAGTTCTGTCCGTAATTGGAAGATGTGTAACATTACTGTAGGGGCCTACATTGAAAATATAAAATTGAATACTTAATGTATGGAACAGAATTTCCATCTGAAAGAGTACATTTGCAATAAACTACAAGTTTCAAATATATTCAAGATGCTCTCGGGCTTCGAGCCAGGTGTAGTGATGAAAAGACATCAACGTTTTGGGAGTGTACATCTCTCCCATCTTCAGGATGAATGACTAGCAAGAGTGAAGGGACCAGTACTGTCAGCCAGTACGTATCATCACTACACCTGGCTCGAAGCCCGAGAGCATCTTGAATATGTTCGTTGCCAGGAAAGCTACAAATCTTATTTTACAAGTTTCAATTTTGTTTTAAATTTAACACAATTAAAATTTAATTAGAGGTAGAATCTGAACTGAAAAATGCAATGCCACAGTCAAGATTTGAACCACAGACCACCTGCTCTACATGTAACTGCTCTAACCATTAAGCTACTGTGACAACCTGCCAGTATAACTTGCAGTTCTCCAACCAATTCTGTGGTTCAAATCTCAGCTGTGGCATTGAATCTTTCAGCTTTGATTATGCCTCAAACATTGGCCGCACAAGGTTTTGTTGTTTGAAATACCAGTAAGTTTATTGGCATAAATAATTAAAATTGTTTTTATCACAAAATGCCACTGTATTACTGAACTTCCTTTCTTTTATTTTTAAAAATAAATTGAGAACAAATGTTTTACATCCTGAAGCAGAAACCCATGTTCAGTATAGTTTGAAAATTCAAAGGAAAGTAATTACTGAAAGCAAAACTTCACTTGTGCTTACCACCTTGACTTCGTCGGGAGTAAACTCCCGTTCAATTATGGTGTCCTTCTCTCCCTTTTGCACCTGAATTAATTTATTTCCTTTTTGTGTTATTACTGACTTCACGTGCCTTCCATCGGGAGTATCTTCCGGAAATTCTTCACCGAGACGAAAAGTAATACTAGAGTTCTTAAAGTTCGATGTAGACTTTAGAGTCAACTGACCATCCTCCTCTTTTATCAATTCCATCACTGGACTATTGCTGTTGCCCATTTTTCTCATTAACATGCCCACTCCTATAGTAAGATTCATACAGTGGTATTAATGACAAGTTACAGCACATGTTTTCCTATATCAACATTGTAAAAATAGAAAGTTAAACATACATATGCAACAAATCGCTATTTCCTTTCCTTATCACTTCATTACAATTCTACAAGACAACCATCTATTTAAAACTTTGCAACAAGCTGCCTGTAATTTTCTATTCAATATTTTATCAGTCAAATGTTATGGGGGGAAAAAAAGCCATTTCAATTCTTCTATCCAAGTTAGGGTAAGTTTATGCCTACAATTGGTTCCAAAACAAGAAATGACTTTCATACATGCAAGATGCAGACCTTTACAAATTTCAGTTATCAGCAACAGTTTTCTTGTATCTTAAGGTCTAGACTGATTTGAAACTTGTGATTTAAATTTGATTATCCTACACATGCACACTTATTCAGTGTGTCTCCTGAATACATTTCTGTTCAGATCTCAAGTATTAAATAGTTTGTCCTATGAAGCAATTTCTCTACCTTAAACGTGCAGTAGAGAAAGGAAAATTCATTTACCACTTGAACATTGAACATTTGGTTACAGATTTTATTCTACAATTATGTTTTGTTTGTAATAATTGTCAATTTTGATCACAAATAGAGCAAAGGCTGCCCCTACATATCCTCCCAAATTAATAAAATGCAGTGGAGTTTATAGGACTTCCTGATTAGAGCATTTTCCTCAGTACATAATTCTTGTTCTATGCATAAAGAGACTAGAATGCATTATGATCTTAGTAATAAAATAAAAGCCTTCTCAAATCAATTTTGCATTCTTTTACTCTTTGCTGCTGGCAGTCAACAGGATTACTTACAATTAAGGGAGAAAAAAATTGTACTTTACTGCTTACCTATAGCAAGTAAAGGAAGTATTGCATTTCACGCGAAAATTTAGCCCAAGATAATCAAGACAGACTCCCTTAGTGAATAAAATTTTTTTTAGAAAAAGCTGCATGTGCCATAAACATAACTCAAAAATGAGAAGTATGTTAAACACCAAACTTGGCAATTAGGTTCACCATCTTCCAAAGATGACACGAAATAAGAAAATACCTCTGCCCCAAACTGCCCTTCTCATGGAACATTTATTGAAATTTGATTCTCAAGAATGGCTTATGACTGATTAACATACCATAATTTAAAGACACATGAGTTTTTGTCAAGTACTATTTGTATGATACTGAGAAAATTGCTGTGTTCAACTTTCCCCTAAGTGTAGGTGTATGTTGCAGAACAGATTTATAAAACGTATCGTGTTGTTTTGATCTGTGTATTATCAGAATTGCTAACATTTCTGGGCATTATTCTCAGGTATTGTCTTGAATTTACAGTGTGTGTATACACTTTTAGTACAGCGAATTTCAACTGTGTTGGGGATTTTACTCTATTATTGATATTTATTTTGTGGTACTTTAACAGTTGGTTTTTATCAGTCTTGTGTAGGTACCTAATTTGTTTCTGTAAATGTTTCTAATTATGGTAGTAATTTTGATTGTTGGACATAGAATATTAATATTAAGTGACTGGGTATTGAGTCTAAGATAAATAATTGGAACATCACTAAACGTTATTTTCAGATGCTTACGCTGCTGTGAATTGTTTTGTCTTTCTCTGTGTAGTGGTTGTAATAGAATTTGTGTGGTAACTTGGATGTCTGACGTAGTGTGCTCCAAGGGTAATATGTGTTTGCTTCAGGGAGATGCCGTTATGTAACCTTAAATGCAGAGCTAGTGTGTTGAATTTTGCTGGATGAAATGTACTTCACAGCAGTGTTCGAATTTCTTTTAAGTTTATTGGACTTGCTGATATGCACCCAATGTGGCCCCTTTAGGAGATTGTATGCTGAATTTGTGTATTGTAATAGCATCTTCTCCTTTTCATATTTTCTTGTTTCACAGCATCATGACCATACTGAATAGATTAGTGAAATAGCTAGTATAACTCCTAAATTGTGTAAACGGGTTGAGGCTTCCATTGTTTTGTAAATTGGCTGAATTTTATATCTGACCTGATGTTTTGGCCATGCATGAGTATAAATTGCTTTTATTAACCTCACTTTATTATTACTAAATTTATTTGCATTAATTACATATCATTCCTTATTGTCTATAATATTGATTTTTTAAGGGGTATTTTCTGGTGTTTGGCAATTTACCTAAGAAAATTGTTTTATAATGAGGAAGTTTGTTTAGGACTTGGTAGGTTACGCTGATGTTTGCTTTTGAGTACTGTTACTAATGAGTCATGTACTTTTGATTGCATGTGAGTTTTAGCTTTGCGGAGTGGTTTAACTGAAAGAGCCACCATTGCGTTGATGCAAGTGTTTGAATAAATGTAAAGGAAGAGCACATGTTCCTGTTTGGTAGTGTCCCTACAACATACCTATTGATCTAGATGTGGTTTTAATTGGACTACATAATGGATTTTCTGTTATGTAGGCATTGTTGTCTAGAGAGGTAAGTATGTAAAGGTATGCTAGAAGAGTTTTTGTAAATCCTATTGTATTCAGGAAGTATGCACTACAATTTCAAATTTAAAGATGCTAAGGGTTGATTTTGTCTTAATTTTTCCTTTCCACTATGTTGCAGATAATGTGATTTAAGGATGTTTTGTGGAAACCAGTATTGGGATTGTTTATATACCATATACTCTAAACAATGTCAATATCCAAACACACGGAACTCCTTTTATTCCAAAATCTTAATGCTATTTTCTACATGAACATGGCCCGGATGCATGAATGTGAACTTTTAATTGAGGATATGAGTTATGATGTCAGTAGTAATTAGCGTATGGTAATGAATTCTCAGTGGTAATTAAACTTTTGCCTATGCATGTAGATTCCTTGATTAGTAATCTTTAGGTTCTGTCTTTTGTGTATGTTTTGTGTGGGGATCCCTATAAGTTTTCTGTGAGCTCATTTTATTTAGGTACAAGTTGCACTGTTTCATGAGTAATCCATATTGTAATTTACATGTGCACATGTTTTTGTGAAATTTGGTATCATTGTTCTGCCTTGTTAAGCTAACCTGATGTTTGATATTGTCATGCATTGAAAGTTAATATTGTTTTATATGTATTGTGCGATGTATGAGCGATCAGCATTTTGTCTAGTGTTACTATTAGGTATTTTCAGGTGCCTGTGTATGTATTTTTGCCATGTTTTGTTAAGAATTTTGCTCTGTGGGACAGCTGTTTCTACTATGAAACCTGATACTGGTGGATCCACCATTGTGAAACCCAAAATGAACACACAACTCTGGATATTGGTGGCAGTCCAATGCATCAACACAGCTGTGGAGAATTACACCCACTCAACACAATACAGCATCCCATAGGTGCTAGCCATGGTGCGACCAGTACCCTGCAGTTGGAAGGCAACCCCAGTGAATAGTTCACCTTAGGTATACTGTGTAATCTATTCATCAGCCGTGGGAGTGGAATAAAACTTCCTCCCCAGCATAAGCTACCAGGTGACAGACTAGGACTGCTTATCGCCAGTGAGCTGTGAAGCAGCAGTCAGTACGTAGTGAGTGCTTCAAGTTGTTTTGTAGGATGATTCTGTACTAAACAGTTAGTGAGAAGTGTGCTAGAACTGCCATATTCATAAACTTGCCATTGTTCTTAGGATGGTGATTAACATTCTTAACAATCCACAAAAATAAACTATTCAGGTGTTACAATTTTTATAAAGACTGCTAATACCCACAGTGCTACTGTTTGTCAAGAAGTTTTCTACTGGACTATTTTTGTTCTTTAATACTGTTCTGATCTATTTTTTGTGCTTTATAATGTAATTTTGTTCTGGTCTCTTGTTCTCTTCGTAAATTTGTTCTGTTGATGAGGACGTCAATTCTTGTGGACCCGGGGGAAGTGTGGCATACCAAGAAAATGTGTTTTGGGTAATGTAGGTTGTTGCGTATGGTTTTGGGAGGGCCGTTACTGTGAGGCACTGTGGGGTTTTCCATGGCATCATTTCCATGTGATTTGGTTGGCTGTTTTGAATGCAGGTGAATGGTAGGGGAAGGGGGGTAAGTGGCAAGGTTGGTACAGGAGGGTAGTTTTGCCCTCTTGTGGGTGAACCATGTATGTGGACACCACGCTTGTCCTGGGCCAATAAGGAGATGCTGTTGCAATTTATGCAACATGTAGCAGGTCAGTAATTTTGTATTCCTACTTGTACGTATTACCCTGGTATTAAATGCTCAATTTGAATACACATGTTTAACTGTGAACCAACTTTCATTTATGGGTGAGTTCTCGCGTCCTGTTTAGCCTTTCCTGAGCATTCCTCCATTTCACCATCTGAGTTACGGCCCAAGTCGTGGTGTAGGGGGATCGAAGCACGGGATAATTCATAGCGTAACCCTACTCATGACATTATTGCCATTTTCTCAACTGTGAATTACCTCCCTTATTGAAAAACGTGTCCTTCAATGTAAGAAGAGAAATGTGGTATCAGCAGGATGGTGCACCACCACATTTTGCCTTATGCACACATCAACTTTTAAATGAGAAATTTGGTGATAGATGGATTACACTTGCTGGACCTATCATCTGGCCTCCTTGTTCACCTGACTTAATACCCTTGGACTACTTTTTAAGGGGATATGTAAAACTGTCATGTTTAAGCCTTCAGAAAAGTAAGAACCGATGACCAGGTTATCAAGATTTCCATAGCAAACATTTAGCAACCAACATTGCTGAAAGGACAGTTTTCTTTCATTTGGGGTTTTCAGATGCCCAATAATGCATATTATGTCTACTACCTTATTCTTTCATTATGAACTCACCGAGTTCATAAGGGAGATATTTTAATGAAATCATCCTATAACAGCTAAGCAATTCATTTTTGAAAAAATAATAATAAAAGAGTTGCTTAGTTTACTATGGGGAATCAGAATATACAAGAAATTATGGGGGAGATATTTTAATGAAATCATCCTATAACAGCTAAGCAATTCATTTTTGAAAAAATAATAATAAAAGAGTTGCTTAGTTTACTATGGGGAATCAGAATATACAAGAAATTATGGTTTCACATAAAATTCTGAGGTTGGGCCCCATGAATGCCATATGGGGCCCCATGAAAATATTTTCCATATCACAATTAATTTGGAAGGTCCCTTGCTCCTATAAGATTTGGAATTCTTGGCATTTGGTTTTCTCTGTTCATTTAAGAGGTATTCACCCTGTAGTTACTCTAGAGATCATAGATTGTTTTGGCTGTCAATTATTTAGTAGACATTAGGGTTTGTGTTGCTCATTGTGATTGTGAAGCTGCTAAACTGTGGAAACCTGATTATATATATTGACTAAGGAAAGAAAATGGTGGTGAAGGTGAAGTGCTAATCAGTTTGAATGTTTGGAATAAATTTATTTTGGCATTGAAATTTATAAACTGGTATATTTCATAAGAAAGGAGGGTGGATCAAAGTCTGAAGATTCAATATTTAGTATGTTGTGATAAAACTTGTAAAAATTACTTTTTGCATAAAACTACAAGATTCATTAGCTTCAAAGAAAGGCAAGTTAGAAATTTCAGAATCCGCGTCAAGTTCTAAAACTGATATCTAATATTTTTAAACAAGTAATTCTTACATATATGAGAGAGCAAAACCCTCTGAACAAGCTGCTGGGCAAGTTAAAGTGTATAAGGCAAACCCACACACCCTGAAAGAATTAAAACAAAATATCCGCCGGGAAATTGCCAGCATTTCTCAACGTGAACTACGAGTGATGGATAGTTTCTAAAAGAGATGCCAAAAATGTATGTATGGTCGACAGTGACCAGTTTCAGCATCTTCTTTCATAAAGTTGATTAGTAGAGCCTTTAGAAGTAGTTTTAAAAATGTATGCTTTCATCTGCACCTTTTAATGATGGCAAAGAGTGCGGGGGATGCCGACAGGTAAAACACCGTGCACAGCCCATTTGGAGGTATTTTGCTCTCCGGGTATATGCGCACTAAAGTTGCTCTGTAGAAGACATGGGCATTGGCAGACTTTTTTCAGGGGAGGGCCACATGTTGGAAGTTTGAAATCAAACAATATTAAGCCATTATTCTGTTGCTAAAAACTGTAAATGATAGAGTTATAGTATTTATTGCAGATAAGCATATTAATTTGTGCTAAATAAAAATTATTTTTACATCAATGCATTAATTTCCAGGGAGGGGCTGTAGTCCCCCCCCCCCCCTAAACCCCCTTCGCGATGCCCATGGTAGAAGAGAGAATAAAAAATTGTGTGTGTATGTAAAATCACACTTTTTCGGCTCGGTTACACAGGTGCTAATTATTCAAGTTTAAAGTGAAGGCTTAAAATGTAAATTGCTGAAATTCCTATGCTTATTCATGACAATGTAACTCATAGATAATATATATTAACATATCTTACATTTACGATTTTTAAGCCAAAAGCAATTCATATTCACTGAGAAGAATGAAACTGACTTATGGGAAATAACTGCAGAATTTGTTGTTTTGTACCGCCTGTCATAAATACTGGCTCTAAATGTTCATCACCCATAGTAAACAAATAGGTATTTTAATTTTACATATTTCATTTTTGAAGAAGTCTTCGCAGATGTACATAATTTATTGATGCAAGCACTGATATTAGTCCTCGTGCAAAGTTTTTTTAAATGATAAAATGTGTAACTTGGCAGGCATTTGCAAGAATCAGAAATTAACTTCCTTGTATTTATCCTTCGGTAGCTGATTACATTGCACATAAATTACAATTTTTAGGGCTTAATTTTATTTAATCTTTCAAAATTCATAAATAATTTAGGCACACTTTTTTTTTAAATTCATATTTGTCCAAGTATGAAGGTGGGCCAAATGAAAGTAGCTTGCAGGACGTTTTCGACCACAGGCCATAGGTTAGTAAACCCTGATCTAACTCAATAAATGCCTATAGAGCTCTAGGGAAGTCATTGAAAGCTATGGAAAATACTTCAAAATTGAAAGAGTAATTTTACATAAGCGAGCTCATTTTTTAACATTAGAACTCAAACTACCCGGATCGCTTTGAGGAAGAAAAAAAATGTATGCCTAAAATTACTCTATAAAACCAAGGAGTTGGTATTGTTAGACAATTATCACAATACCTAGTTGTAAAGTACTGTAGGTTTCTTAATGGTACTAAGTTCAAGTCACACTTCACTTCACTACTGTACAAAAATATACACATTGCTTTGTAGTCATATTAATATTACACATATTTAGGTTCTTCTTTCTAAGTGCCTAATGACATTTTATCATTATGTATCCAATTATCCAGATATCTGATTATCTGGCTCAAGTCCGGTCCCAATAAATCCGTAAATTCGAGTTCTACTGTAATTCAATGATGGAGATTTATATAACCATTTTTAATGTATGGTATTTTCATCGGAGTCTAACCTAATATAACTTTAAGAAAATTTCTGACATAATCATGTTTTCTTCAGTGTAATATACTTCAGAACTTTCATGTGTATGTGTGTGAGAGTGAAATGGTTAAACAGACCACATCAACCAGCAAGGTTTGTTATACTATTCTCGTACCATCTTAATCAAATTATCGTATTTTGGTTAACATTTTTGTGCTTACTGGCAGCAGGGTTGCCAGGTCTATTGATTTTGCAGGAGATCTCCTTTTTTGCAAATCTACTGCTAAAAACTAATTGCACTTCAAAGTCTCCTGCTTTTTATATATATTTTCCATTTACATTATTTTCCTTTTATAATTTGCTTGTCCGAGAAAGATCTTCTTGACTGCTACATTAAACCTGAACATTTGAATTCCACTGAAATAGATAAACTTAAATGTAGGTATCTAAAAGTATTTCTTCCTGTGGAACACATGTATTTTGGTGCCAAAGTTAAAATATCTCTGACAAAATCATCCCTGTCTGACAAATATATACAAGTTTTCAAATTATGCTGTGTTGGTTTTTATGTTGAGTCAGTTTGCGACATACTAAGTCATTTTTCATTAAGTGATCCTCTTTTTCAATGTTGGAAGTGTTAGAACCAGCTAAAATGCAAACAGTTCAGTCACATCCACCACTTGCTTCTCAGTTTCCTAATTTGGCTAAAGCAGAAGAACTCCACCAAATAGATACAGAATGGAGGCTATTGCGTAATACTGACATTGCATGTGGCAGTAACTCTACAGCGCAAGAATATTGGAGCAATTATTATTATGATTATTATTATACCACCATTATTTGTATTATTATTATTACTATTACTATTACTTACTATTACTATTATTATTATTATTATTATTATTATTATTATTATTATTATTATTATTATTATTATTATTATTATTATTATTATTATTATTATTATTATTATTATTATTATTATTATTATTATTATTATTATTATTATTGTTATTATTGTTATTGTTGTTATTGTTGTTATTGTTATTGTTATTGTTATTGTTGTTATTGTTGTTATTATTGTTATTATTGTTATTATTGTTATTATCATTATTATTATTATTATTATTATTATTATTATTATTATTATTATTATTATTATTATTATTATTATTAGTATTATTAGTATTAGTATTATTATTATTGGTAGGGGTAGGAGTAGTAGTGTCAAATATGTATACACTAAGCAAAATTGCTGTTAAAGATCTACTTTTTTTCCTGCTTTTTTCAAATGAAATCTACTTTTACTTTGGCAGACATGGCAACTGTGACTGACAGGTGTACAATATCACATTAATGGACATCATCTTGTTTGCTTTAAGGTTTATGTTTGCAAAACCATTATAAATGAAAATAATAGCTGTAGTCATTTGGCAGTTACATAATACTATGCAATTGAGAAACCAATCCTTATAGCTCTTGCATTCGTGCTTGTTGAAATATTTGTCATTTGGTCAAAGGATATTTCTAAAAGTTCATTACCCTAACGAAAAGTAAACATAAGGTATTTTAACATAGTTCGCCAATTTCGTAGTTGGGGTCGGGCAGCTGAACTCTCGTTCAACCTGAACGCTCAAGCTTGAATATAAGATGGGGTGAATAGCAGATAAGCATTTTTCCCAGGTGTTTATTTTCCAATCATTAAAACAATAACTTCCAATAACCTTGCAACTATTCAACTCAGCAGATCAAGTAAACATGCATGTTAATCTCTCTCTCTCACAAACACACACGTGCACCTTAAATGCATTACATTTACACAAAAATAATACACAAAATAATAAGTCTTAAGAAGGGTTGCTTGACTCATTGCTATAAACATCCCGTGTAAACCTCACCAGACTTCCTGTACTCATTACTAAGGCTAGGATTTTTATGTAATATCAACATGTAGAATATTCACATATTTATGTAATATTAGGTGAAATACCGTATTTTATTGCATAAGGCCCCCCTCGCATATTTCCCTCCCTTATGATTTTTCATCACTTAAAATTATTTACCTAATTCCCTCTCTTGGTTCGTTCTTATTGGAGCAGCCTTCAAATGACTTGACAATGGACAACAATCGACGCAGCGGTGCTTGTCGCGGACAACAATGGATGCAGTGCTTGCCACAAAAATACTCATATTGCCATTGTCACAACATATTGTAAAATTAAAATGTGATGTTGCAGACGTATTTCTAAGTCAGTTTGTTATAAGTTGTCATAATGTGAAAATATTCAAGCTACACGGCAAAATTTAAAATAAATATATTATCTTGCACCAATGCAAACAGGGGGAAAGCTGCAAGAAGACATTTCTCCGTTGATCCTAATTCAATAGGGTACTGGCGGAGCCCAAAGAATAGTCAGAGAAAAGAAACAATGAAACCATACTGAAGCTTAATAGTCGTTCTTCGCTTCCTGATGTATCGCTGTGTCGGCCGTTGATGCTTAAATGTCGTTGGTGACGTGGTGTTGCCCTTTGATGTGTTTTGCTCCGGCTAGTCAGCTTGAGATCTCTTACTTTTATCTCGGGTTTGCGTAGGTTTGATGGACAACCCAAGAAATCCTTTGCATATTATTTATTGCATTTTAGATATTTTCAGGAGCTATGCCGATTGTATATGTAGAGGAATCACACTCACGTCCGCACAGCACAACCTGCCGTACTGGTCTCTGGTTGAGTAGTCACCAGACGCTTTCTCTCTTACCCACGCTAAGAAAACCGTTCTCTTCCAATTTGAATGTCATGACGTCATCCAAGAAAGCCTCGTATCCAAAATGCTATTTCCTTTTCCCGCAATTTAGAAATGTCCCTTTCTATTATAACATGTTCTTTTATGAATTTCAAATATATAATTACCTTTTTAGGATTAAACGATGTTTATTTTATATTTTATTAAATATATCGCGCGACTTTTAAGGTTTTCAGACCTGACTTTCGAACGTGTATTTAAACTATGTAGTATGACGTCATGACTCGTTAATTTCAAACCAATAATGCGTTTATACTACAAATTTAACGACTATCATTTACTTATATCTTGCTCACCTTACAACACTTGCTACTCTATTATCTACATATGTTATTACTTAACACTTATCGCAAATCTCACATCCGGCAATTAAATTAAAACGTGTCTTTTTCAAAAGCCCATTCGATCGGAAATCTAAATTTCGGTATCAAATGCCCCCATTTATGTTATTTTATTATTTCATAATAAAATAATGTAAATGTCTTGCCCGAAAGAAAAATTAAAAATTACTCCTGTATTTTGAATAATCGGCAACACTCCCATTATATACAATTTTCAATTACACTGTTTTTGAAATTGGTTATTAACACATTTTCTCATTAATCTTTTTAACATGACAAACAATTGTACACTTGACTAAACATTAATCCTTAAATACTAATTACAATATGTTATGGTTTCTTCTGTGAAGCTTTTATATAAAGGTTAAATTTCAAGAGTCTTTCTTTATACTTCCTTCTTTCAGTTCATGTTTGCTCACTTCGCTCTCACTATCACTTGCACTGTGATTTTTCACTTTTGTTATTGTAACACATATCTGTACTATATCCTTTAAGCACTAAAATGTACATATATTTATATAAATCCATTACACTCTTCAGACAAGTTCTTTCTTTGTCTTTCTGTGATAACTATCTATAAATCTAAATATTTTAACAAATGTTTACAAAGTAAATATTCTGTTTTCTCTCTATGCGGAGATGAACATTTTAACAATCTTTCTGAAGCTGTTATTGTGAGCTCTATACAATATATTCTTAAGCTCTTTGTAGTAGATAGCAATTCACATTCTGCATTTTTCATGAATATGTAAGTACCTGACCAATATATGGTTTTCAAGTAAGCTAACATTTAAATTTTATCTCAAAGCTGATTGGGCGCCAATAGACAAATGACATTTCCAATTTTTTTTTTTTTTTTACATTAAATCAAGGTTCCAAGGCACCACACGGTTTCTTGTATGGTCGAAGGAGTTGTTTATGCCATCTTCCCAGACATTTTTTCATTTTTAACATCTTTTAATTCATAGGTATGATAACCAAATTTTGATATAATTTCTGCAGGACCTTTATATAACAATTCCATCCTTTTGTTCCTACCTCGCAAGGCACTTGATAACTTATGGTCTTTAACTAGTACCCAATCGCCTATCTTAGGTTCCCATTTATGTTTTCTACTCTTTTTCTTTAATTTTCGCTTCTCTGCCTTTTTCTTGATTCGTTCAAAAGCAATTTTCGCTCTTTCTTCCTCACTTAACTGAATGTCATTAATTTTCAGTGTTTTTGGTACCCCGATCAATATTGGTTCTGGTTCAATTCCTAACATTAATTTTATTGGTGCAAACCCAGTAGTTACATTAATGGTGTGATTGATAATCTTTTCTATCAATGGACAATATTTCACCCAATCCTTGTGATTATGATGTGTAAGTACACGTAAATAAATTCCTATATCTCGGAGGACACGTTCTGTTGGATTCCCTGATGGAAAGTATGATGAACAATAATTTAGTTTTCTCGCGTCTAATGTCACCCTAATCTTTCATTGGCCTTATTTACAATACATAGGGGATTCACAAATTCTGAATTCGAAATCTCAATAACCTCATCTTCTAACATTGACTTTATAACTGCATCTACCTCTTCTCTTATTGTACTAGGGATAGCTCTCGCTTTATGTGTAAAAGGTTTGATGGGTATCATCTCAAACGAATGAGTATAAATATTACATTTACCAGGTTTCTCAGAGAATACTTCTTTATTTCGGATTAATATTTCAAACAGTTTATCCCTCTGTTGTTCATTTAGTTGATCAGCCTGAGTTACTTTTTCCCTCAACAATTCTTCTAAGTCTTCACTACTCTCCCTATCATAGTACCTAGTTGCATCAGAAAACCTCAAATTGTCTATGAAATCATTTTTATCCCATTCTACATTTTCTTTATTATCGACACTGTACTCTTTGACATTTACTTCAGTTAATTCCATAGCTCCTACTTTAACATATTCTACAAAGAATGTATCCCCTTGGATTTCTTCTTCCTCTTTTTCTCGTACAATATTTTCTGAACTACTATCTTCCACAAAAGGCACTATAATGGTCTCATCTTCAACTTTCATTTCTAGAATCATGTTTTTAAAATTCACCACAGCTTCCCAGGCATAAAGACAATCACAACCTATTATAATATCTGTCACAAGTCTTCCTACAATCAGAAATAAAATTCCTAGTATTCTCCCATTTATTTCAATATTTATCATTGCTTGAAATTTTACTCTCTCTTTTCGTTTTCCCACAGCTAGCGAGCAATATATCCCATTAACTGGTAAAGACATTACTTTAAAACCACTACTTTGTAAATTATCATAAAAATTTTGTGAGCATACTGTGCTATTTGATCCCGTATCTATAATTGCATTGTATTGTTTTCCATTTACTCCAATTTTGATTTTAGGTGGATCTCCTACTTTTTTGTTTTCGTCGATTCTATTTTTACATTCTCTTTTCTTTTGTATCATCATTTGCCTTCCAGGACTATTTATTTCCGAGTACTTATCACAATCATTACTAGGATACCCAGTTCTCACTGAAGGCGCGTTTGACCGGGTCTGGCGTTTCCCTGATTTTTAGGTATTGCTCCTATACTATTTCCCGAATTGTTACTTCTGTTTTCCTGCATTAAATCGGGGTTACTTCCTACCATGTTTTTGACCGTGTTAATGGCCTCAACCATTTCAGCATTTTCGGGGGAATTTCGTCCATTAGAATACCTTTCTCCCTGTCTTGGTGACCTCGGTCTAAACTCATTATCTCCGTTTGTCCAATACCCATCATTTGAATTTCTACTATGTCCAAAATAACGACCCCGTCTACCTCGATCAAATCTATTTGTATTCATATAATTCACCCTTATATTTCTTCCCCTTAGATTACCATTTCTATTTTGGTGATGCCCTTCCTGGTTATATCTACCTTGATTTTCCCACCGGAATGATTCCATCCTTGGTACTGGTCCTTTATATCTTTCCCTAATCTCACTTCTATTCTGATAATACTGTGCCCCTTGCCCGAAAGAATTTACAGTTTCTTTTCCTTCATATTTATTTCCAAATGCGTGTTTTGGCTTATTGACTTCTAAGGCTGATAATAATTCGATCATAGCTGCAATGCTATCGGGTCGGGCTATGATTAGGTAGTGTTGAAGCGTTTCCGGAAAATGTGGAGTAACTATATTTATTAGATCTTTTTCATCTAAGGGAGGATCCAACATCTTCGATTTTCTCGCTATTCTCATAAAATAGTTTACCATCGATTCCTCCGATCTAGGATTAAACTTTCCATTGCTTAATTCAACTCTAATATTAGCCTGCCTACTAGCTCCCCAATATCTGGTTAAAAAGATGTTCCTAAAGGTCCTGTAATCATTATTGTTACCTATAGAAAGACCTAGCCAATTAGCAGCATTACCCTTTAGGCATTTTCTTACTATCACCATCTTGTACTCCTCTGGTATACGTTTCACCGTGAAGTACTCTTGTAACCCTTCTAAAAAGGCTTTAGGATCATCTGAATCTTCATTTTCAAAAACTGGAGGTGTCATTTCATTTAAGACATGGTTAGGCCAATGTAAATTTGAATTGTCACCTGTCCCTGAACTATTTCCGAGATCAGAATGGGAATTACTGTTACCCCTAGTTTGCATCGAAATGTCAGCTGATACACCTGGTATTGCCTCGTTTCTTGCAACTTCATTACTAAGATTGTTGTGATTACATGCATTTTCATTTAATTTCAAATTTTCTAAGGCCTCTTTTACCTGAGTAATTTCTGTTACTACCCCTTTTATTTGGTCTGTAACATCCTCCAAATTTCTAGCCTGCCTTTCACTTTCTACATCAGATCTTTCTATTCTAACTTTACACCCCTGTAACTCTTCTCTAATTTCTTCCCTTTGTTTGTCTAATCTATATGTTACTTTTTCCCTTTCTTTATCTAATTTTTCACTCACTTGTTGACCTAATTTCTTTTCAGAATTCTTTACTTCTTGCCTTATTGTCTCTAATTCTCCCTTAACCTGTTCTCTATTTTCTTTTACTTCACTACTAACTTTATTAATTTCCTCCCTAACTTCTTCCCTAAAGGTTTCGAAAGCTCTCTTCTGATTTTCCAATTGCATTCCCAATTCCTGTTGTCCCTTTTCTAATTTCTGTCCTAACTCTATTCTTAATTCTTTACTATTTTCATCTATCTTACTCATCTTTTCCATTATCTTTTGAAACATATTCTCTATTTCTGACATAATCGCTGGCCTTTCTGAATTAGCACTAAACATTTCTGAGCTACCTCTAGGTGTTTCTCTAACGTTCTGATCTTCTAATTCTTGGCATACTCTGCTACCAATTACATTCTGACTATATTCTTCCATCCTACTTACACTTTTCTCAATTTCCGGACTCTCAAAACCTAGAAAATCGCTATCACTGTCTTCCATTTCTAAGCTATTTACATGTGTTTTTCTACTCACCAAAATTTTCAATATTTTCACTATTTCACTTTAACTGCACTTAAACTTGTTCACTACACGTTTCACAGATGTTGACACGCTGGGCACCTTCTTGTCTGCTGGCTCGATGCTGGCCTGGTCGTCTTGGGGTTGGTCCATTCTTTCGACGCCACACGTTGGGATGCCATTTGAAGCTAAATAGTCGTTCCTCGCTTCCTGATGTATCGCTGTGTCGGCCGTTGATGCTTAAATGTCGTTGGTGACGTGGTGTTGCCCTTTGATGTGTTTTGCTCCGGCTAGTCAGCTTGAGATCTCTTACTTTTATCTCGGGTTTGCGTAGGTTTGATGGACAACCCAAGAAATCCTTTGCATATTATTTATTGCATTTTAGATATTTTCAGGAGCTATGCCGATTGTATATGTAGAGGAATCACACTCACGTCCGCACAGCACAACCTGCCGTACTGGTCTCTGGTTGAGTAGTCACCAGACGCTTTCTCTCTTACCCACGCTAAGAAAACCGTTCTCTTCCAATTTGAATGTCATGACGTCATCCAAGAAAGCCTCGTATCCAAAATGCTATTTCCTTTTCCCGCAATTTAGAAATGTCCCTTTCTATTATAACATGTTCTTTTATGAATTTCAAATATATAATTACCTTTTTAGGATTAAACGATGTTTATTTTATATTTTATTAAATATATCGCGCGACTTTTAAGGTTTTCAGACCTGACTTTCGAACGTGTATTTAAACTATGTAGTATGACGTCATGACTCGTTAATTTCAAACCAATAATGCGTTTATACTACAAATTTAACGACTATCATTTACTTATATCTTGCTCACCTTACAACACTTGCTACTCTATTATCTACATATGTTATTACTTAACACTTATCGCAAATCTCACATCCGGCAATTAAATTAAAACGTGTCTTTTTCAAAAGCCCATTCGATCGGAAATCTAAATTTCGGTATCAATACATTGTAGGCCCAATGAAACTGTGGTGTGTATCCAGTTCATTCACAAATTACTGTATATCTATATAATGTTTACATAATACCACATGATTTCCCTTCCTTTCTGAATTCCTAGAAGCACCACTCGCATAATTCCCTCTCCAGTGTGTTCAAGCAAATTTTTCGAGTAAGAAAGGGGGGGGGGGGGGGGAATTATGCAATAAAATATAGTATATACTATTACATAATAGGTTTTAAACTATGTACTCATAATTTAATTTGTTATATAAATTATGTATTAAACATTATATTACTTGAAGATTCCTATTTTATTAATCATATTATTTCTAGATAAGGTATGGTATAACAAATAATTAATTAAACGTGTCTATCTTGTAGCAAACTCAAATAAATTCCATTATTATGAAGATTCACAATTATTTTAATTTTCAAAGTTACTGTTTAACTACCTGTCCACTAAATATTGGGCCTCTCTCTCAGCGACTCAAATACAGAAAGCTTAGTTAACAAGAGAATGAAAAATTATGTTCATACATACCTTTTACAGTAGGAGGCAGAATCTAATTTTAGATTAAAAGGTAAAAATATGCCAAAAATGACACGGATCAAATATGCAAAATATGTAACAATAAAATGTCATTATACAATAGTTGAAGTTCTAATTCATGGAGAGGGAGCACTTTGAAAAGTTATAGTAAGAGAAGTTAAAGAAGGTAACTAGCCAACGCACATGTCAGTTCTAATCAAACAATATTCAAAGTTGAAAAGTTAAGACCAATAGCCATTGTAAAAATCATGTAATTGGCAAAATAATTATGTAATTGTCATTACGAATTATCACTTGGCCATTCTTTTAATCAGTCAGTGTCGCCTACTGCATCCCATAAATCGCAGTGAAAAACAATTTATTAAACACTACAATCGATTCTAATACTGTTCGATATGCTATATTGGCCCTGACAGCTTCAATTTATGGACATACATCATTTCAGTTATGTATAAGCAAAAGGAAAGAATTTGTAGGTATTTACGTCCAAATCCTAGCTTTACTCATTACAAATTTCTGAATATCCTTTAAGCTGGGATTACGATGAACTTAACCTAAGACGACTTTTTGTCACATTACACAAAGATCTGGTACATAGTATAAATGGATCTATTTAGGGTTGACGTAACATGAGTTTTCTTGACTTAATGGAGTTTAATGAGCTTTTCAATGTCAATATGACCATCTTTGTGCTGTGGGGTAGCATATTTGCCTCACATTCAATGTGGTTAAAAGTGACACCCCATGCCAGTAGATTTACTGGCATGTAAAAGAACTGCAGGATGAAATTCTGGCACACTGGTGCCACTGATCCAAATTAACAGCGTCGTTAATCCTAGCAACGCCGAGCATTATTCCAAAACTTGTACTACTCACGTGGGGGGGGGGTAATTTGTGACCACCACTAGTAACAAGACGAACAATTTTTAGAGCAAATTTATTTTAAAATTGGGTATATCTTCTCATGTTTAATAAAGGTAATTTTAACACTTAAACTATTACTTTTTTACATGAATCACATTATACTGACGGGGCAGTACTTTATGACTTGACATTTCATTGTACATATCTCAAAAAGACCATCAATGAAAACTTCAAAACAATTATGCAATTCAGTAGTAGAAACAGTGATTAACAATAACTATTAACTGCATGCCTTTAATAAAAAAATTAGAAGACAATGTAAAAAATTACAGAAGGTGGACATGAGGTAACCCTTGGTAATGCTAGGGTTAACAAAAAAAAAATTTATTTACCTCACATTTACGGGGTCCCGACTTGGAATCTCGGTTAATTAAATTCAACCATGTTGTTGTTTAACAATGTTGTCAATTGCCAGGATCATGTCAGAGTCTCCGGTGTGCCGGAATTTCGTCACAGTTTTTTACGTGCCAGTAGGCCTACTGACATGGTGCTATCGTTCTTAAGAACACTTAAAAACCATCCGTCTGTGCTGGATTTGAACCTGCAACCTTGGTAGGCCAGCATCTAACCAACTGGGCCACCCAGAACAATGAAATCTCGGTAAGGGTGAGTTACCTAATACTAAGCTACATAGGCCCCGGGCTCATTTGAGCATCATATCACCGGCGGCGCCGTGGCCGAGCGGTTAGCGCGCTCGCCTACCACCTAGGCGGCCCGGGTTCGATCCCAGGGACCCGCATGTGGTATTCGTGGTGGACGAAGCGGCGTCAGGGCGGGTTTTCTCCGGGTACTCCGGTTTCCCCCGCCATCTCATTCCACCGGTGCTCCATCTTCATTCCATGTATCATCAGTGTCACCGCCTGTGGTGCCGTAGTAGTAAAAGCGGGCGTTAAACACTACAAACACACATCATATCACCCATTACATTCACATCCGATATGACTTAATGGGTTAAAGGACATTAAACATTGAAAAAAGATCACAATTTTTCTTCCTATTATGTTAAGCTCCACT
Source organism: Tenodera sinensis (assembly GCA_030765045.1). Classification (NCBI taxonomy): domain Eukaryota; kingdom Metazoa; phylum Arthropoda; class Insecta; order Mantodea; family Mantidae; genus Tenodera; species Tenodera sinensis. Next base: position 160,085,601 of record CM060967.1, on the reverse strand, counting down.
GTAATGTAACTTTGAAACAATTGTCGTGAAGCAAAGATTTTTATTGTTAAGTTTATATTGAAGCTATTTGTAATTTTATCTTATTTGTCTTCCGATTTTTAATTTACTTTAATTGCAGCATTACCAAGCCTTATACCATAACTTAGATTACCAGGGGAGGGGGGAGGGGGGTCGTCCTTTGTGACCAAGTAACAAAATATCTGAGCAATTTTTTAATTTATGGATGAAACTTCTTCAAGTAAACATAAGATAACCCTTAGTGTAGGGATTAAAAAATAAACAGATGAGACATTTGGACATGTAATAATTTATTTGCTATTAGGAGACACAAAAACAGGAAATAAATTGTCAAAAGCAAAATTATCATAACACCACGGTCCTTACTAAAACAGTAAAATAATAAAAAATAAATGTTATTATCACTATTAGATCTTGTTTACTATGTCAATCATTATAACAGAAATTTAAGCATTTACAGCCAGTGCTAATTCAGAAAACAGACTTTTTTTTTTTTTTTTTTTTTTTTTTTTTTTTTTTTTTTTTTTTTTTTTTTTTTAAAAACTGTGGGTGCCAGAGAAAAACTGCACCATTGAATTCAACGCTAAAATCCACATAGTAAACACCCAATTTCACACTGAAAAATTTTTGACTGTTGTCCAGTGCTATTGCTCATTCTATTGCTTGATTAGACCTGAATCTGTTTTCTGCAAGATGCTTATATAACAAAAGAATGGAAGAGACTGCTTCTGTGGTCTGGTAATTAGCATCCTAACTGTAAATCCAGAGGTCCCTGATTCATTTCCAGGCTGGAGTGTGGGAATTATGCTTTAGTCAGGATTATTGTCCACCCTCCCTCGAGTATGGAAGTATGAATGTGTGTGAGAATTAAATGTAATAACCCAAAGTAATACTAACCCAAAGATAGAACTATTGCAAAGCGAGTGAGCGTAATTGCTGTAAAGCAATTATTCCAAAGGTAAAATGCCTCCGTTATGACCTTAGATATTAAAGGCAACATATAAGTCTAACATTAACGCTAGCATTACCAGGGGTGAGGAGGGGGGTACCTTATGTCCACCTTCTGTAATTTTTTAAATTCTTTCTTCTAATTTTTTGACTAAAGGCTTGCAATTAATAGTTATTGTCAATAATTGTTTCTACTACTGAATTGCATATTTGTTTCAAAGTTTTCATTGTTGGCTGCTCCATCGGTATAATGTGATTCATGTGAAAAAAGGAATGGTTAAACAATGTTAGATATTACCTTTATAAATATGAAAAGATATAACCAAGTTTAAAATAACTTTTTTTTTTAAATTGCTGAGGTATTGTTACCAGCGGTGGTCACCTCCATTGTTAGTCTGTCATGTTTATTTTTCAACCTCTATACTTAGGGTTATCTTATGTTTACTTGAAGGTGAATCCTTAATTTCCTCCATTGGCAGAATCTTCTGTTTATATTTTTCAATCCCTACTCGTATATTAGTAATCTTCCTGCCTTATCTTATGTCTACTTGAAGGTGAATGCCTGTTTCATCCATAGCAGAATTAGCCATTTGTAAGTTTTATTAATGAAAAGTTGTGTGTGATTCATATAAAATACTAATATAGCAGCAAATATGTCGCAAATGTGTATTAATCATCCTGATAATTTCTTACATGTGCAGTGAACATATAGTTAAACCTAATAGACAGAAAATAACACCACTAATAGAAAAAGGCTTATGAATTATATTTTGATCTTACACTTGGTGATCAAAACCACAGTTGGGCTCCCCATGTGGTTTGTAGAAATTGTGCCAGCCGGTTAAGAGGGTGGTTAAAGAATAAACGGAAAGTTTCTATGTAGTTTGCAACTCCGATGGTATGGAGGGAACCAGTGAACCATATTGATGATTGCTATTTTTGTATAACTAAAGTTACAGGACTTATGGGAAAAGACAAAAAGACAATTGAATATCCAAACATTCCAATTATTAGACCTGTTGCTCACAGTGATGAAATACCCATTCCTGTTCCTCCTAAATTCTGGACATTAGAAGATGAGTCTGAAAAAATTGATAACCCAATAGTTCAATCAAGCTCAGGATCAGAATTTGAAGACCCAGATCCCAACATGCATCATGAGGTAACTCAGGGAGAGTTAAATGATTTGGTCTGAGACTTAAATGTTTCCAAAGCCCAAGCAGAACTTTTATGTTCTAGATTAAAGGAATGGACTTTCTTACACAGAGATACATCCATATCAATTTTTCGACGACGAGAACAGCACCTGATTAAATATTTCAGAATGGAAGAGAATTTGAGTTATTGTTGTGATATTGATGGTTTGATGAATGCTCTTGGTAAAATTCACAATCCAGATGAATGGAGGCCCTTCATAGATGTTTCAAAGTTAAGTTTAAAGCTGTGCATGTGGTACAAATGATAGAAAGTTACAAAAAGTGCATTATGACAAGTACAACTGGTCCATCTGTGGCAATTTCAAAATGATTGGAATACTTATTCAAGATGCTCTCGGGCTTCGAGCCAGGTGTAGTGATAAAAAGACATTGACGTTTCGGGAGTGTACTGTTAGGATTGCAAAGTGGATATACAAAATATTGCTGCTTTTTGTGTGAATGGGATAGCCGTGATACATTCAAACTTTATGACACTAAAATATGGCCCCTGGAATAATTTTGTTCCTGGAGAAAAGAATATCTCAGCTGAACCATTGGTTGATAGATCAAAAAATTTTATTGCCTCCACTTCATATAAAATTAGGCCTAATGAAGAATTTTGTCAAGGCATTAGATAAATCTGGAGCAGGTTTCAAATACTAGAAGAAAAATTTCCAAGAATCAGTGCTTATAAGTTGAAGGAAGGCATTTTGTTGGGCCTCAGATTCGAGAACTAATGAATGGTCAGCTGTTCGAAAGTAAATTGAATCATGTGGGTCGGTCTGGGTGGCTCAGTTGGTTAGACGCTGGCCTACTGTCCCCAAGGTCGCGGGTTCAAATCCGGCCCAGGCCGATGGTTTTTAAGTGTGCTTAAAAACGACAGCTCCATGCCAGTAGATTTACTGACATGTAAAAGAACTCCTGCGGGACAAAATTCCGGCACACCGGCGACGCTGATGTGATCCTGGCAATTGACAGCGTCGTTAAACAACAAAATAATAATAATAAAAAATCATGTGGAACTTTAAGCATGGATATCATTCAAGACCATTTGCGAGCAGTTGTTAGGTAATACTAGAGCACAAAATTACAATTAATTGAGAAATTAGTAGGAGCCTACAGAAATCTAGGTTGCAACATGTCTCTCAAAATACACTTCCTGCATTCCCATTTGGGCTTTTTCCCTGCAAATCTAGGACAAGTTAGTTATGAACATGGAGAAAGATTCCACCTAGATATTTCCCAAATGAAGAAAAGGTATCAAGGGAGATGGAATCCCCATATGCTTGCAGATTACTGCTGGAACCTCATAAAGGAAACCACAGGAAAGTACAGAAGAAGCAGCAAATGGCAGAAATTCAACTGCCAGCAGTAGAGGATGGACTTGAAAACGAGTTGGCAATGTTTCCAGGTATGTTAATTGGTTACTTTTACAAAATTAGATGTAATTTTATTATGAAGGATTCTTCTACATATTACCAGTTAGTCTTTGATATTACAGTGACTTTACGTTTTATTTATAAATGACTAGACGTGTAAGTACACGATTTATTAAAAAAAAACTGAGGGTGCTATACTCTGTTCATCTAGAGATTAGAGGAGACGTAAACAAAGCCACGTGCGTTTTGACCACAGCGCGCCCTCTTGACGCTTTCGCCGTGTAAATAGTCCCTTGAAGAAATACTGTTACTGAGGTCTGAAATGTCATTTAATGTTTGCTAAAGCATGAACTAAGTGTACTAAGCATAATTAAACTGTAAGAGTACGCAGTTAAGTGAATTTGTAACCAGCCTAATTCATTCTGCGCGCGCATTATTCAGTATGAAAGTAACATGGCGGAACAAGTGAGTGTTGTTAAACATAAGTGCGGCAAACCGTTGCGAGGTGGTGAAAAGACAACAATATTGAACATATTTAACAAGTTCTACGAGAAATATCCTGAACTTGCTATCGAAGACGTGATGAAATTAACATCCGAGTTTACTGGTGTGTCAGTTGCAAGTATTTACAGTACACCCAAAGAAAAATAGTCAGTTGGTGAAGATACCGGTAAAAACGACCACGTGCTAGATAAATGCTGGATGTAGTTTGCGACGAATTTGTGAGTGTGAGATCTGCAATCCGTCGAAAAGTTCACCAGTTCTTTGTTAACAATGAACTACCTTAAACAAAGTGTTGTTGGCAGTTAACTCTGATCCCGATCTTCCAGATTAAAAACGAACTTCCCTCCACAAGCTGCTTCTGGAGACTGGTTTCGAGATTGCGAGCAGGAAATGAAAAAGTGCTATTGTGGACAGAGATGACGTAAGTAGCAGTTAATTTCCATGTGCTACATGTTATTTGGATCACGTAAATATATCCTTTAGTAGTGTAAAATGCATATTATATCTACGCGTAGCGGTAGGTAACCGTGTTGCGTCATTGTGAAAGCACGTGGCCGCGGAGTGACACAAACCGGTGCTTTGTTTATATCTCCTCTAATCTCTTGATGAACAGAGTATAGACAAAAGCAAAGGCCATATTTGAACTCAGCACGTCAAAGTACATAAGAAATGATATGTTTTGTGTAAAAATTTTTTTTGAAGGTTAGTTTTGTTGTCCAGTGTAGTTTTTCAATTGAAGCTGTCTGGGCCAATAGACTATTATCAGCATATCGAATATTAGAACTACCAATCAGAACTACACCAACACGTTACACTAACCTTAAGTTAGGGCGAAGCTAAATAGACGGGTTTTACTCCATCTGTTAGGTTTATAATGATACAAGTTTGCACAGGAATAGTTTCAAATCAAGCAGTTTTGAACTAAGTTACATGAACTGGCGGAAATTACACATAATTAGGTATATGTCGATTTTTGTAAGGCTCGTCTACAATAATTATTTCATACATAGAGGTGTGAAATATCACATACTAGGTTGCCATGGCGAATTCAAGTCGATTTGAATTCTTTTTCCGGATTGAATACCGCATGGAAACGCGGATTCAAACGAAGCTCAACCACTGGATCCGATCCGCTTATTCAGTGGGATCGGATTGAAATCTCGCTATATGAATGTTGTTCGATCTCATTTCCGGATTGAATTGAACATGGAAACGCGGAAATGAGAATAGACTCAAATCGAGTTCAATTTTGCACGGAAACGTAGTTATGAATTATCATTTGGTCTATACAAATAATCACTAGTTCATTCTTTTGTTCAGTCAGTGTGGCCGACTGCATAAATCACTGTGAAGAGCAATTTATTAAGACTACAATCGATTAACAATCATAATAGCACTTCATTTAAATTTGAAAACTGTTTTTAACAATTGTTCTTTTAATAATGTATTTTTCAAAAAGAACAGCTACTTGTTAATGTTAAAAATAAAGATTTATTTGAGATTATCAACTGATTTTCTGTTAAAAGTTATAACGAGAAGTTAAACAAGGTAATTGGCCAACGCACATATCAGTCCTAATCAAATAATATTCAAAACTATTTGCAAAATATTTGAACTCTGAAATTTTCAAAAGTTGAAAAATTAAGATCAATAACAATGACAACTGGCAATAATTATGTTATTTATAAAATAATATAAGATTAGTTAAGTGCATGTAGCAGTGGAGCATGCAGAGACCATACAATAAAATAAACTAAACCAGAGAAGATCGAAATACATGTAGTTTTTTGGGTTTCGCTTTCCTCAGTTGGCAGGGCTGAGTATACAATCGAAATTAACACATTTTTCATAGAACATAACATTTCATATTTTGGTCAAGATCAGCTTCTCAGTATGGGTGTTCCATTGTAAGCATTCATCTATTCATACTGCTAAGAATGTTATACTGACTAAATAGGTCATGGTTCTATTTTCAAATTGAATGCCAGGTTGATATGATTTTGTGTTCTTTAAATGTCTAAAAGGTATTGCTTGTGTTTTATCTTTATTACTAGCTTACTTTTACAAAAGCAAGAATGTAGTTTGCTCTCTGAGTACTCAGGGGTCTCCGTCTAGGGGATATGTGAATAGCGACCACAAGGTACACAAGCTGAGCAGAACATTACTTCCACTTACTGGTGTTTTGCTCCTCACTGTAACTTTTCTATCTGACCTTACCTTGGTCAACTCTTGTTCTCTTCCGACCCCGATTCTATTAGGGTTCCTGAGAACTAGGGAGTCTTTATTTTTCCAACCTCTCCATTTCTCTATAAAATCTTAACCCCTAACATGCTGACCTGTCATGGCATGTATACGTCCTCTGATTGGTAATCAGAGGATATGGTCGGTGAATTTATTTTGATAATTCTCCCGGTCAGGTCGGTGAGACCCGTAAACCAACGACAGGTGTGGTCCTCCAGACATTCTGGGGGTTGTGAGAGAGCGATGTGACCGCCAAAACATAAAAATATGGTGCTCTCTAAAAAGCGGTTACATTTATTGCTAAGTCTCTTCAATATTTATGCAATATGACTCGAGGGGTAAAATGTTCCGGAGTTAAAATAGTCCCCCATTCGGATCTCCGGGCGGAGACTACTTCTCGAGAACCAAAACATTATATTAATAAAAGATCTAACATCAGACTTCTACAATGGAATGCGGGTGGTCTCACACAAACAAAAAGAGTAGAACTGAATAAAATTGTATTTGACTATAATATCGATATATTTTTCATACAGGAAGCAAATCTAACAAATGACCAACTTAAATACTTCAATTTTACTGGTTTTCTACTACACCTACTACCCAAAAATAGACAGATAATTAGTGGAATATTAGTTGGAGTCAAAAAGGATATTAAATCCTCCTTTGAAATTTTTAAAGAAATGGATAACACAGATAAAAGTGAATTAATAAAGCTAAATTTTTGGGATAACAAAACATCTACATTTATACAGTATTTATAATCCTCCCAGGAATGAACCAGATCTCTCTCTTATTGACCAATTAAATAAAACAATCGTAATTGGGGATTTCAATGCTCATTCCAAAAGATGGGGTTATGAAAAAGTGGATTCTACAGGGAGGATAGTGGAAGAATTTCTGAATGCCACAACTTTTGAACTGATTTATAGTAAAGAAGATCCCACAACCTTCATACATTACTCTGGAGCAGGCAGTAACCCAGACCTCTTGTTAGCTACAACAGATATTGTTTCAAAAATTAAAAAACAAGTTATAGAAGATCCAAGTTCTGGTCACAGAACAGTAATTGCTGATATAAAACTAGAGAATACAAAGAACAGTCAATGTCACACGAATCTGTATTGGAACTTCAAAAAAGCAAATTGGATCAAATATAAAACTGAACTGGAACACAAATTTAAAGAACAAACAAACTCACAGCTACATGACCAACCAGATCATTTGAACAAAAATTTCTGTAAAGTCATCCTAGAAACCGCAAAAAAACATATTCCTCGGGGAAGAATTAAACATTTCAAACTCTTTTGGAACCCCCAGTTAGAAGAACTGAAAAAGCAAAGGGATATAGCTAGAAATACAGCTGAACAAACAAAAAACATATCGGATACACAAATATGGTGGAAGAAATGTGCCTCACTAAAAAAAGAAATTAATACTGTTAAGAAGAATTACTTTAATAGTTTCTTAGAAAAAATGGATTATAGGGCAGATGGTAACAAAGCTCATAAGTTCATAAAAAATGTCAAGGATAGGAAAGAAAACAACAGCACACCTATCATACACAACAATAAAATATTAACAAATTATGCAGCCATAGCCGAAACATTCAATAAATATTATGCTAATTCACATAAAGTAACAAGAAATAATAAAAAGGAACGTAAATAATTTAAGAAAGATTTGAAACAAGAAAGAGAATGTGATCCTAACAATCAGTGCAATATCTTTTTTCAAAATTTTAATATGCAAGAACTGAACATTGCAATAAATAATCTAAAAAACAAAAAGTCTCCTGGACCTGATCACATACATCCAGAGTTCATAAAAACCTTGGAAAAACAGCAAAACAACAACTACTAAAACTCTGCAATCTATCCTGGAAAACCACTGTACCTGCTGAATGGCGAAAGGCAATAATTGTTCCACTCTTGAAGAAAGACAAAACAGCATCAGAAATAAAAAAATTATAGACCAATAGCTCTTACTAGCACAATAGCAAAAGTGATGGAAAGAATGGCGTCGAACAGGTTAAATTGGTTTCTAGAATCACAAAATTGAATTTCCCCATGTCAAGCTGGATTTAGAGAGTTCCACTCTACAAATGAACAAGTCTTACTTCTCAGTCAAGAAATCAAAGACTCCTTCAATAGAAAAGAAGATAATTTATCAGTTTTTATTGATTTCCAAAGTGCATATGATTCTATATGCAGAACAAAACTACTAAAGAAAGTAAAAAAATCTGATGTGTTGCACTCACATGACTTTCTCTACTCTTGCACTAACCATTTTAACAAACTCTTATTCCTATATCTCCATGTTAGTTAAGATAAACATTCGTACAAATTATCTTATTGCTTATTTCCTTGTAGGTGCAAGGGAGATATTAGAATACAGCAGGCTTTGTGCGACAGTCAAATCTTTTTGACCTTTGAGATTCCGTTCTCTTTGCATGATTAACATATAAAAGATGAACAACGTTGTTGCATTTCGCTAAAGTTCTGTTTTCTGAAACTCCCACACATAACAAGGAATATCTCCGAAATGGTTCATCCTACAAGAAATTTTATTGAGACATAAAATGTGCATTTTAGCAAGATCTACAGTTTTTGTACAGCAAGATTTTGTCTATCTCTAACGGTTTACCAGTTATCCAAAATTCGTCCAGAGTAAATACGACTACATGAGCTATAGCCAGAAAATTCAAGATATACATTTCATTTGTCATAAAAATATCTCAAACATGTGACATTTTAATCAAAATCGTTAGAGCATTTTCAAGAAAATCAAAATTTTCCAAAAAATTTCCATGTAAAGGGTAGTTTAGGGTGGGGCTATTTTCTTCAAAATCTTCGTGTCTCATCCTTGAAAGACATTAAACTTAAATACCAACTTTGGTTTCTAACCGACTTTTCGTTATTGAGTTATGCTGCCCACAGACTGACAGACTGACAGACACACACATAGACACACACACGGACCTTTTTCTAAAAATGCTTTTTTTTGGATTCAGGAGGCCTCAAAACATGTATTTCCGCTGAAATCTCGACATCGAATTTTTGGGTGGAATACAATACTTCCCCTACTTACCAGTAGAGAAAGTAAAAAATAGGGATACAAGGTCCAATGTTTTCATGGCTATGTCATTTCCTAACACAACACTTTATTGCAACCAGATATGGAAGAAATATATCTTAATACAAACAAGTACACCGTGGCTTACCACAAGGCGCAGTGCTCAGCACAACACTTTTTAATATATTTATTAACGATCTGCCACAACAAATACAAGAATCAGGTGTGAAGTGTGCACTATTTGCTGATGGCTTAGTAATGTGGACTTCAAAACCAAAAAGCAAAAGTACAGAACTAGAAAAAAAAAACCATGCAACAATCCTTAACCAACTTACAAAGGTGGACCAAAGAAAATTTAAAGACTTAATACAACAAAATCAAACTACCAAATCTTTTCACTAAGAAAAAAGCCACTAAAAATAAAACTAAATTTTGAGGGTCAACAATTACCAGAAACAAAGGAAGCAAAGTATTTAGGAGTTACATTTGATACTAAACTTACATGGACCAAACAAATAGAAAATGTAATACAAAGAGCAGAGAAGCGCCTTTCACTGTTAAAACGTCTAACAGGAATGAAGTGGGGATGTTCCAGAGCAACTCTTAACACAACATACAATGTATATGTATAGCGTTTCACTCTTAGAAGACAGTATGGAGTTAAATGGGACATCTCTGTCTCTATCTAGCGCAAACAAGTTGCCATTAGCCGCGTCCTTTTCTACCCTTGCGCTGTTGCCAGATTCCTAATAGCATGGTATAAATATTCATTTGTTATAAATTTCAGGTTTGAACACATTATCCGATGCAGACTTTTTTTCTCTATCAGGTTATATCCTTTTCAGAGTCATTATACATTTCTATAGGCCCAAATTTCTTCAGAAAACGTTTTTTTTCAATAGAAGTCCGATATTTGCTGTTTCTACACTCATCACGCGCTAACTAACAAACTAACTGCTAGAATGCATCTATATTTTTTACTTCGGTAGAGTAGACCATAGTGCTACTACCTGCCTACTTTGAATTCTCTATGTTTACCCAGTTAAGTGTTATAATATTTTAAATTAAATGTTTTCGGAAAATTTTATATCTGTGCACTGCGAAAGTTACGCAGTGTGAAACTTTTTTGTTATTGAGTTTACATCAGGGAACCAGCGAGAGCAAATGTTGAGGAAGGTTGGAGAAAGTTTTTAAAATAAACCAAAAGGCAGTAACCTCTTTCTTTTATTCAGTAAGGCAAACAAAAGGTATTCATCTATTCAGCGCCAGGCCTGACACAGAAGATAGTATAAGGAGCAGCACTAACATTAGTTCGAAAGAAGCCGTGTGCGTAACTGTGAGCTGTTATTGCGTTATTTGTTTAATATTTTTGTAAATATTTGTAGTTATGGAGGGGGAAGCTAGGAAGAGACGATATGTTGGTAAATTAAGAAGTAAGGAACGCCAAATAATTATGAATGTGTTCGATTATTTTTGAAGCAAAATGCGTATAAGGCAGTAAAAGAAACAGCTAAGGCTGTTGAGTGTTCAGAAGCAGTAGTGTATAGGATTAAAAAGGAAGTAATGAAAGGTCTCTAAGAACGCCATCGAAAAAGAAAGCAAAAAGGGTGGGACTACACAAAACGCTAGGTTAACGCAATATGATTGAATAGTGCAAGGTGGAGTGCGGCGAATTGTTCATTCTTTACTGTTTGTAAATATTCCACCCACGCTGAATATAAATTTTGTCACTATTCAACAGTGATGAGACACAACCAAATTTCTCAAGGGCCACTCTTAGTCGGTTCTTACATGATTTGGGGTCCGAATATGAAGGAAGGGGTAAGAAGTGCATATTAATAGAAAGAGACGATACCATCAGATGGCGACATAAATATCTAAAATACGTAAAAAGGTTTAGGGACCAGGGGAAATCAATTGTTTATACAGACGAGTCATTTGTAAATTTAGGTCATACAGTAACAAAGGCATGGAGGGATACCAAAGTTAAAAGTGCCCATCTCGTCAAGCAGCAATTGAAGTACTAAGTACAGGACTCCGGTCACCTCGGGGTCGCGCGCGGAGAAAGATTCGCAACTAGTACATGTTGCAACACTGCGCTCCATTTAACGTGTACTGTCTTCTAAGGGTGAAACGCGCTTTATAAAGCCATTATTTACTTACTGCAGCGAAGTTCTTGTAACACCAAACACAAAAAAGATTCAAATCTTTCAAAATCAAAGTCTGAGATTAATTACAGGTGCTATCAAAACCACACCAATAGCAGCCATGGAAATACTAACCAACCAATATCCCATTGAATATGAAATAGAAAAAGCGGCTCTTATTCAACACGAAAAGTTGATCAGACTCCCATTCAATACATGGCACAAGAGAAATTTTACACATACACTAAAGACTCAGGAGAGCTTTCTTTCCAAAATTCAAGACATCAAGAAGAATGTATACCTTCCTAATTCAAAGGAAAACTTCATATCTAAAGTCAATCCGACACAAACATTAGACATCACATATTATTTACACCTGACAGAAGAAGTTAAGAAAAGTGATACTCCAACTAATGTATAAAATTATTGGCATTAGAGACAATCCACACTAGATTTCCAGAACATGAATGGCTCCATATTTATACTGATGGATCATTAATATCAAACCAAGATGGAGCAGGTGCTGGAGTCACATGTCACCTCTTTTCCTATTACAAATCTTTAAGTTATGGAACTACGAACTTTGATGGAGAAATTGAAGCAATTCGAATGGCCCTACAAAATCTTTTGTACAGAATTTCACATTTTCAGTAAGCAGTTATTCTCTCAGATTCCAGGGCAGCAATTATAGCAATTACTTCCAAGTTGTCACCAAAAAACCAAACAATTATAGAATGTTGGAAAATCCTTACCCATTTAACAGTACTTCAAAAACACCTAGTCTTCCAATGGATACCAGCTCACTGTGGACTGAGTGGTAATGAGAAAGCTGATTTCCTTGCAAAAAAGGGTACCGGCAAGGCTCAGAAATCTATAGTTAATCTACCATTTTATGCAGCTAAAAGATTAGTCAACTCTGAATTCAAAAAAATTATTGAAAAATATTACTATGAAAAATCAAAAAATAAAAGATGGGAACTACCAAACATTCAAACAGTAATTCCTGAGTATCCTCGAAAAACAGCAGTTGCAACCTTCAGGTTGATTACAGGACATGATTGTCTGGCAAAACATTTATACAGAATGGGTATATATTCTTCACCACTCTGTCCTCTATGTGATCTGCAAGAGGAAATGGATCGAGACCACCTTCAAATATGCCCGGCCACTTCTAATGCCCCATCCATCAGTGAAAAATATTGGAGAGCAAGAGGATTAATGACTTCATTGTCAGAAATCCAGCATTATCTAACAACAACAACATATTTTGGTCAAATCTTTACGATAAGGCATATAAAGCCATGCTATGTTTATGAAATAGCTCAGATAAACATCATTCAACGGTATTAAACCTGAGTTGGTGAGTAATTGGCGATCATTGGATTTTAGTTACACTTGTCTCGGCTACACTTTCCCGTCGCTTCGCAGCTGCAGCCGAGCAACTGCTAGAAAACATACCTCGTATTACATAGCGACTCCGGGTCCATACTTTATACAGAACCTTCACCAATATTTCATTCAAGAGTGCGAAAAGTTGAAGAATTTATTCATGTTATGGCCCTTAACATTTTAATGAATTCTGAGTAAATGAAAACATAACTCCTTTCTTAATGTAATGTAGATATTATTTGGGGCAGAGGGTAATATGATGGTTATTTTCCCCTATCCCCATTGAAAGATACGCAGAGTGCTATTTATCCTAGTTTTCATTAAGCTTTTTTTTTGGGGGGGGGCGGACATATGCACAGATTTTCTAGAGTAGCTTCCTGACGGTAATCTATATACATTTTTTCTTGGAATACAGAGACAGTCCTGTTTCTAAATAAGACACGCCTAAAAGAAAGTAGGAACGAGTTTACACACTAACTTTTTTTTTTGTGATTTTCATGTTCAAACTGTCCGGCATGGTATGCAAAAGAAATGTGCATTGCTGAGCTGGAAGCTTAGGCCAGAATTACGATGAATTTAACATAACTTAATGTGAGGTAACATTGTAGTTAAGTCATCCTAAACAGCTCTATTTAATATGAATTAACGTGACGTAACTTGAGAGTTTGGCACTGTTAAACATTTCCTCAAACTTTCCCTCTCGTTACGTTAAATTTGGTGTCATATGGTAATTAGAACCAACCTGCATGAAATATTAGCAATAGCAGTAATTAGTTTAGCAGCATTTATTAATTTCACGTTACGTTCAAGTCAAGTTTATTATTCTCCCCCGCTAGCACTTAGCAAATAATGATCACCCTCTCGATTACTAATTTTTCATCACGAGTCTCGTAATTACTGGGTGATTCATCTAAATGCCTTGCTTGGTATTGGAGATAGCACAATTCTATTATATATAATTATACTCAAATTCTCGCAAATTTATATTCCATGTTTAATTTCCTGCAATTTCATGGTAACGAGGCATTGTCGAAGAAACTACATAATTGTAGAAAGAAATATCTTCCGGGTTGTTATGCCGTGGTCTGCTGGAGATCTGTCTTCCAGACGTTTCGTCTACAACTGCGGTAGACATCCTCAGTGGCGTTGTCGAAGTCTCCTCGTGGAAGGTATCACTGCGACTGATGCGTCGAGGCCAGAGGCCAGAGGCAGTTCGAGTCGAGTGGGGAAGCTTATTCCCCCACCCGAAGTGTCTTTACCGCAGTACCTACCCGTTATACGGCTTTACCTGTGCGATAGTGTGGTGTTTTGGTCTACAGGGATTTAATCTCTGGGAATGTTTGGAATCAGGGTATTTATAGGGGCAAGGCCTTAAGATTAAACAGCAACTGGCATCCGGTCATAGAACATCATAAGAAGCAGGATAGCAAGGTAAGCCAATCAGAAGAGACCAGTAGCATAAGAGAGATAGAACCCCCTCCATCAGCCACCACGCCTCTGAACGCCCCGGGCCAATCAGCGCACGTTGCGCATGGTATAAATGGAGCCCCACAGACTGGGAAAGAGAGGTGTGCCACATGATGGTCACCGTGGAGGTCCTTAAAACTTCCCAAAACATCACACAGTGCTATAATTGCCAGCAGTTAGGACATACGTTCAAAATGTGCAACATGACCTCCCGGTGCGTCCTTTGCGGTGACCTCCACCGCCTAGCTGACTGCCCAAGAAAGGCCAAACAGGACATCATACCCCACTGTGCCAACTGTGGGGAGGCGCATTCTGCCAGCTATAGGGGGTGTGAGGCCTTTAAGATGGAACGTCACCGCCGCCAACTGGCAGCCGCAGCCAGGAACTCTCCTGGTACTCAACCAGGGCCACGCCCCATCCTCTACCCGGCCCTGGTCAGAAGCGACAACTCCTTTGCAGGAGTCGCCGGAGGGCAAAATGCACCTGTGCAACCGCAAAATGGTCCCCCTCCACAACTCCAGCCCTCACAGGCGCCCACCAGCGACCTAGGAGGTTTAAAACAGATTTTCAGCCTGTTCAAGGACTTAAACCTCCCGGCGCCACTAACAAAGTTGCGGCCCATAATCGCAAGATTAAAAAGCTGCAACAGTACCATGGATAAGCTGGAAACCATCATATGTTTAATAACCACTCTCTTCGAGTAAATGGCACCTTCAAGGGGAGGCATAACTTTAACTCGCGCACTCCTGTGAAATGCAGATGGCATCCACAGGAAGCAACACGAACTTGAAAATTACCTGCGGCGTAACAAAATTGATATCGCATTCATTTGCGAAACAAAATTACAACAAGAGCACACTTTTAAGCTCCAAGGGTATCAAATCTTTCGGAACGACAGAATTGGCAGACAGGGGGGAGGGACTGCTATTTTGCTCAGAAATACAATTGCTCATGCTTCTGTTACGCTACCTGCAATGGCAGCGTTAGAGTGCACAGCACTTAAAACACGTGTAAATAATCAAACGGTGATGCTGGTAGCGCTTTATCGGCTCCCTAACTCCCCAGATTTCATACGTGACCACGAACAAATCCTCGCTTTAGAGGAGCACGTTATAATTGCAGGAGATTTCAATGCCCGGCACCCCTGGTGGTTTTCTCGCCGAGCAAACGCGGCTGGAAATCTCCTGGTTGAACTCAAAACGGATAATGACGACATAGAGGTACATCTTCCTCCAGATCCTACATTTTGGCACAGATCAGGCACTTTGACCCCGAAATGTTGGACTTCGTATTAACAAAAAATGCGACACCTTTAATTAACTTTACAGTGTACCACAGCCTGGACTCCGACCATCTTCCTGTGCATTTCGACATACAGGGTTGTATTTCAGTCGGTGCCTCTGGCCCTCGAAGGATGGCTGAGATCGACTGGAATAAGTTCACCATCGAAATGCACGGAATGGCGCAACCCAGACTGTCATACTATAGCGAGGCAGACATAGATGTCGCCATTGAAAACTTTACTGACTCGCTACACACAGCCAAGAGAAGCGCTACCACATACACCACAAGACCACCCGGTTTTTGCACGTACCCCGAGGTAGAGCAACTCATTGCGCGGAGACGACGCTTGACAAGACTGTGGCGGTATACCCGTCAGCCTGAATACAAAATGCTAGCGAAATGGCTACGCAACATCATTCGCCACCAAATTAGACTTAATAAAATTGAACAGTGGGAAAACAAAATGCTGAGTACCACCCATTCGGACTCTTCTTTGTGGAAATTATTAAAGGCATTTAAGGTCTCCACGAGCGTCAACTCCGCAACTGAGGCGCTGCACACTCATGGCGGCCTGCACTTCTCCGAGGACGAGAAAGCCGAGGTCTTCGCTGACTGTCTCGAAGACAGATTCAGCGAGAACCCAGTTACCAACCGTGACTTAGAACGGGAGGTACAGACATGGGTAAAAACCTGGGTGGCGCAGAAGCAAGAGCAACAGCTACCCCTAATAACACCGCAGGAAGTTTACAAGCTCATTAGGAAATTGCCTAATGGGAAAGCTGCCGGCCCAGACAAAGTGACTAATGAGGAACTTAAGCATCTCCCGAGAAAAGCTCTGGTGCAACTGACCAAAATATTTAACGCCTGTTTGCAGCAAGGCTATTTCCCCTCTACTTGGAAACGAGCCAAGGTGATCATGCTTCCAAAGCAAGGGAAAAGCACCAGACAACCGCAAAATTACCGCCCCATTAGTCTCCTGTCTACTATTGGTAAATTGCTCGAAAAACTTATACTTTCTCGACTCCAAAAACATGTTTCGGAATCTCATGAACTCTCAAATTCACAGTTTGGCTTTCGAAAAGGACATTCTACTGACTTACAGCTTCTCAGAATAACAGATGACATAACAGAGCAATTTAACAACGGGGCTTCAACGTTGGCGCTATTTCTGGACGTAGAAGCCGCATTTGACCGGTGCTGGCACAATGGCCTTATCTATAAACTGCACCAAAATTTCCCGGCACTTCAAAATTATCTGCACTTGCTGCACAATTTTTTAGAAAAACGGAAGTTCTACGTCCAAGTGGGCCGCTCCTCCTCTCGGGAGCGAATGATGCGGGCTGGCGTCCCACAAGGGGAATAATGTCCCCCTTCCTGTACATACTGTTTACAAACGACTTCCCAGTGGACGCCAGATGCAAGGTCGCCATGTACGCCGACGACACTGCAATATACAACCACCATAGAAATCCACGTTTCGGTCTTGCAGAAATGCAACGCTATGTCAACAACTTCCTCTCATGGCAACATGATTGGAAAATCAAAATTAACCCCGACAAATGCCAGCTGATTCATTTTTCTAAGCGGCATCACACTTTGGCAATGGACCTAACGGTCGGTGGTCAGGTATTGCACTGCCGTCGGCAAGTTAAATACCTAGGGGTTACCTTGGACCGCACAATGTGCTGGTCCACCCATATAAAAAATAGCGCCAACAAAGGCAGACAGCGGCTAAAGTTATGCGCCCCCATCTTCCGCAGCAAACAGCTGCAATTGAAGTCCAAACTCATCCTGTACAAAGCTTTTATCCTGTCAGTGGTTCTATATGCGTGTGTGGCATGGGTAAACGCCTCAAAAACCGCCCTGACACAGATCCAAACCCTCCAAAACCTCTCCCTCCGAAAAATCCTCTCTGCTCCTCTCTTAACCACCAACCAAACCCTACACCTGGAAACCCAGATCCCCTCCATCCCTGAGGCAATAACCAAAAGAGCTTCCGCGGCATGGGCGCGCATCAGAAATCACGACAATTACGTCATTGCCAATATCGGCAAAGGTGAGCCGAAGCATCGAAAACATGCACGAATCAAAATGTTTTAGATGTCGCTTGGCTCACCGACTGATGTGCGTCCATGCAAACACGGGCCCCAGGCCGCACACAAGCTACCTCAGAGGCCTGCACCCCAGGGAACCAGTCAGGAGCTGCACCCTGCCCGCCCAGGAAAACCGCGGAAATGTATATAAAGCGAGTGTAAATAGCGTCTGTAAATAGTGCTTTAATGTGCGTGTGTGTGTGTCTGTGTGTGCGTGAGGACATGTCTCACGATATGCCAGAGTGAATGCGGGAGTGCATGTGTGTAAATAAAGTGTATATATGTATATAAAGAAAAAAAACTAGAAACAAAACCCAAAGACAATACAACAGGGAACTGTTCTCGGTGGCCCAAGGACGGCCACTGTATGGGTTTCCTGGAAAACCCGTTGTATATAAAATGTAAAAACAAAAAAATTGTAAATAAATGTAAATGTAAGTCTGTTAGCTGGGCCTGCTGTACCAGCACCAGACAAAATTGAAATAAACAAAATCTGAATCTAAAAAAAATCTAATCTGAATCGACGCATCAGTCGCAGTGATACCTTCCACGAGGAGACTTCGACAACGCCACTGAGGATGTCTACCGCAGTTGTAGACGAAACGTCTGGAAGACAGATCTCCAGCAGACCACGGCATAACAGCCCGGAAGATATTTCTTTCTACAATTTAGACGCCGGCCGTGAAAGCATACGTAGCTTTAAAAGCTACATAACATCTTCATAAAAAATCTTGGAATTACTCTTTTCCACACACGATATTTTAAACTTTAAATTCGTTTAGTAGCAGCTCTGAAATAAAAAGTGTTTTGGATAAACTTTGAATTCGTTTAGTAGCGGCTCTGAAATAAAAAGTGTTTTGGATAAACTTTGAATTCGTTTAGTAGCAGCTCTGAAATAAAAAGTGTTTTGGAGAAACTTTGAATTCGTTTAGTAGCAGCTCTGAAATAAAAAGTGTTTTGGAGAAACTTTGAATTCGTTTAGTAGCAGCACTGAAATAAAAAGCGTTTTGGATAAACTTTGAATTCGTTTAGTAGCAGCTCTAAAATAAAATGTGTTGGATAAACTTTGAATTCGTTTAGTAGCACCTCTGAAATAAAATGTGTTGTATAAACTTTGAATTCGTTTAGTAGCAGCTCTGAAATAAAATGTGTTGGATAAACTTTGAATTCGTTTAGTAGCGTTTAATTATTCATCACGAGTCTCGTAATTACCGGGTGATTCATGTAAATGCCTTGGTTGGTATTGGAGATAGCACAATTCTATTATATATAATTATATTCAAATTCTCGCAAATTTATATTCCATGTTTAATTTCCTGCAATTCCATGGAAACGAGCCATTGTTGAAGAAGCTACATAATATCTTCATTAAAAAGCTTGGAATTACTCTTTTCCACACACGATATTTTAAACATACATATAAACTTTGAAATATGTTTAGTAATGGCACTGAAATAAAATGTGTTGGATAAACTTTGAATGTGTTTAGTAGCATCAGTGAAATAAAGTGTGTTGGAGTTTGCCATTCATCAATCTCATTTCTGAAATCCGCAGGAGGCCACAAAAACTAACAGAAGAATATGTATAATAAATAAATAAAGTACTCACCTAGGGCCTTCATGATTTCATCAAAATTCTCGCTGTATTCCAGCTTGTATTTGCGATTGAAGATCAAGGACATTGTGAACACTTAATAATCCGCCTCTCCAATTAAAGGTGTAAACGCCACGGGATCTCGTAGAGTAATGACTCACCCCTCTAGGAGCAATGCACCATCTAGACGATATAGACTCTCCAGCCAGCCAATCACAGGTCGTGACGTCAGCAACCCTACCGGGACGCCATCTGCATGAGGATGGTGGTAGTAACTCCCATTATTGTTGCTAATTTTTGAGCAGTGTTGCCAACCCATATTTAAAGAAATAGAAAAATATATGACACTAGCCTTACTTGGCGTCCGCATATCAATCGTACTGTTAATCTTGCTTCAGCCCGGCTTTCTCAACTTTATCCACTACTCAATAGACGCAGTTCTCTTGGACTTGATTCCAGTTTATTACTCTATCGTTCCCTTATTCGCCCTATTCTCACTTATGCTGCTCCTATCTGGGGTGGTGCTTGTAAATCACACCTACATCGGTTACAGGTAATTCAAAACAAGGTCATACGGCTCGCTACTAATGCTCCCTGGTTCGTGCGCAACCAACAGCTACATCTAGAACTAGGCCTTCTCCCCATATCACAGTTCATACGCCAAACAGCACGCCGTTTTTTCATACGCCTACAAGAGGTTCCTGGAGCTGTAAAATACCATCTCTGCGTCAGAACATGCCGGCCAACACGCCTTCGTAAACGCTTGCCTCAAGATATCCTGCTCAGTTCGACCTCAAGCTCAGAAGTCTCCGACCTTTAGTTTTTTCACAAAATGTTTAAAATGTTCTCCTGCACATTTGCCTTGTATCTGTGATCTATTATGTTACTTCCTCCTTTATGAGACAAACTATAATTATGTTCGAGGAGCTACATTGATGTAGCCAACCTCAACAACTTTATAATGTTCTTTATTTTATGTTATTCTCACAGATCTGTAAAAGCATTATTGCTGATCGATCTTAATAAAAATTAAAATATATATATATAATATATAAATATATTATTTATATAAATATATATAAAAATATATAAAAGAAATATATCGTCGTTCAAAATAAGCCCAACAACAAAATAAGCCCAAATCCCCAAATATGAACTAAGAGAAAAGCTAGACAGAAAGCTAACGATTTATTTAGCTGTGATTATTAGTTATCAATATTCTATAACAAATTATAATAACATAATAAATACTGCTACTTCGTTTAGCTTTATGTAAAAAGCCAAGGATTACAAACTCGAAACCCATCATTGATTTCAGCTCAACATATGACAGTATAAATAGAATGGAACTGAATGAAACCCTTAAAGAATTCAAAATACCTGGAAAACTAATAAGTCTAGTTGGAGTCACAATGAATAATAGTATATGCAAAGTAAAGTTCCTTTGAGACCTATCAGAACCATTCGAAATCACTAAAGGAGTAATACAAGGGGACTCACTTTCATGTATATTATTTAATCTAGCATTGGAGAAAGTTGTTAGGGATGCTGGCATCCAAACAAGGGGTACAATGTTTAATAAGTCTACACAATTATTGGCGTATGCAGACGATATAGGTATAATCAGCAGAACAGAAAAGGACACGGTAAGGACATTTATAAATCTAAAGATGGGTTTAAAAATAAATGAAATAAAAACAAAGTACATGGTAACTAATAACAAGAGGAAAATTAAAGAGCCAGAAAGATACATCCATATTCTTAACTACAAATCTGAAAGAGTGAATAGGTTCACATACTTAGGGTCGGTTTCACCAACAACAGTAATTTTATTTACCTGGGTTAAAAATAAGAAAGCCCGGTTTTGGTCAAGTTGCTGTTTCACCATGCGCCTATAACCTACGTAACAGTTTACGAGGCTTTTTAGAACAAATAGAACAAGAGCTGGAATTTCCATTTAACAGGTAAGCTGATAATTTGTAAGGAATAAGGATTTAAATAATAAATTAAGGATTTTGGCACCACAGTATAAACATATTTTGCTGTGATATCGGCACACCTAACCTCTATTTCTGTATTGCATCGTGAAAACCGCCCCTGGTAGGTGTTTCAGTGCTATTATGCTCCAGAATGTTTGTATATTTCTATGTGTTTAATTCCTGACAGTATTTTTAATACAATACAATAATCTATTATCACACTTATGTTTCCGCCTGCAGTCTGTAGCATTGACCTAACATTGCAGTTGCCTTTATGAAATAACCCACAGAACACTCTCTCTTCTTGCATTCCATGACATAATTTTACATTTTTTTATTTACACTATCCTGAACTTGTTGCTTGTTGCGTCATTGTTGTAGTAAGTTAATATCGAAATGTCCTGAGATATTTTCTGCTGAGAAGGAATGATTACTTCACTCAATTCCATACTACAGATATTTTCTAAAGCAAGAGTTATTGATTCCTAATTTGTTGATTCTCTCTCCATTTTTTCATCGGAATTAGTTTCTTTATGGATAGATGGTATGTTCGAAATTAAATTTTGTGCTTGATTTCTGCCATTTGGGTTGATCAACACGATGTTCAGGTTTGGGATTTTATTGGTACTCCCTACTTTGTTTACAGGACTTTTTTTGACCGCTTTTGTGGCCAAAGACCCACTAGGTACTTCCTTAGATTTAATGGAAGAAACTTTATTTTCTTTATGTAAGTTTAACTCTTTTGAGGCAATGACAAATAGCGAATAGAGTTTCGGATTTTCTATTACCGCACTTTTCTGGCTTACTTTGTCGGCGTAGGTTGTATTACCTTTCAGTATGGTAATAGCATCGTACCTTGAAACTCTCATTTCTTTCACTTTTTTTAGAACTTCAGTTTCGAATAAATATTTAGGGCATTCCTTTGAATTTGCTTTATGTTTCATGGAACAATTGATACATCTTTCTGTTTTTGCTTTACAATCCCTTTCAGCGTATTGGTAGCTACATTTGTTACAACTAACTTCCTTTTTACAGGTTTTGAACGAATGGCCAAAAAGCAAACAATTTTTACACTGAAAGGGTTCTCTTCAGATTCATTTACTTGACATGATATGCCATAAATATATATTTTATTGGGAAGCATTTTGCTCTGAAAGTAAATAAGACTGTTTCAGTGGGGAGCAGCTGAATATCGCCCCGGCTCTTTCCAGGTACTTTTTTTCACAAACCTGTGCACCTTAAGAATTTCATAATTTCTATCATTTGTTGTTTGTTCTAGGGTTTCTAATTCAGATAATTCCCTTGACTATGCAATTGTAGTAAGGAATGAATGATTTCACATTATATTTACTATCGAAATCTGACTTTAAGAAGTTATTTGCTTCTTGGAAATTATTGAAATGTACTTCCATCCTATTTCTACCAATAGGTTTGATTTCTTTTGCTTTAAATACATTTTCAAATATCATTTAGGATGAATCCTGTTTACATTGCCTTGGTTACCATTAATAATAACAAAATATGGACCCGAATCTCTGTAATTATACAATAGTTTCTCACTTTTATTACTTATTATTCCTTTCTCATTCTTTTCTTCCATAATTCTTTCTACTGTATTCATGTCCTTAATTACACTTATTTTCATATTTATTAATTCCTTTTTACTGTGATCTACATACATCTTGCGACATTTAAAAACCCCTAAGAGTGGAATTTGGAAGTATTATTTGTCTATATATATAAATGTTTTTGTACTCTTGTTTGAACAAAATGATCTTAAATAACCCAAGATACGAATTATGCACTGACTACAACTAGCAGCTCAAAGGATACTGTACAAATTAAAATCAAATGAGGAGGACGCTCAATTTCACTATACGCACACTTCAAAGCAACCGCCGTACTGGTTGAGAAAGTTGGCTGAGGTAATCAGGATGGGGTAAAGAAAGAACATTGGAATCACGTAACTGTCTATAAGCTGCTGGGGGAGTATATTTAATTGACTTTTGACTGACCAATTTTACCTCTTCTAGGAATTTAGTTTTTAGATATTCTGTGGAATCTTCATTTATGTCCTCCCAACATTCCTTTAAAATGTTGGCGGCCTTAAGTAGTTTATGTTCTGTTTGTTCACTTGCTATTGTGAACCAAAAGAGCATCACATTTAGACCATTTATCCAATATCATTTGTTTACCGATAATCCATTTAAACTTACTATTGGGAATTACAATTTTACCCTATAGATTCAGAACCTAAATAATAAAATTTGAATTAATCTTTAATGCTGCTACAATTTTAGGAATTTCTTCAGTATCAATTTTCACAAAAATTACATAGTTTTCTTTTATGACGACGGTGAATCTCTTTAGTTTCATGTCACTAATTCTATTTTTAAAGCTCTGAAAGTCAACAATTTTGTTATCTTCGAGTCATTTACGAAATGCTATGGATTTTCAGTAAGTTTAGGAGTTGTTCTTGGTGCTACAAAACGCTTCCATCATTTCGCGTAGCAGTAAATTCCTTCACTATGTGCTGTTCAGAAACATGTTTAATACATACCACACCTGGTTCATAAATATCCATGTGAATAGCACGTACCCACTACTCTCTCCTGTGTGGATCGTTTGGAAACGAAAACACTGTAACATACTTTTCTACACTTGTTTTATAGTTTGAGGTACAACTCGGCACACAACACCTCTTAGGCATTTTGTATTAAAAACTGTAATTCGATTTTTCGCTCACTTAATTGTTTACTGACACGTTTTAAGGCACAAGCAACTTCTTAGCGTTCCAACCACGCACTGATATGTTGCATTCCCGTATTAAACAAATGTGATAAATATGAGCCCCCCGTGATGACGTCGTTAACGTAATCTCTTCCCGTCTACAGGCCTGTTTAGTTAAAGATGGCCTTGATACTGCACCCCACCAATGATGCCTGTGGAGGGCAGAGGTGGAGGACGCAGCGGCTGGGCGGCGTAACTAAAGAAACATGTATTCACATTAATTCACAAATATATCCAGATTCTTTGTCTCTGTAGGACAATTATCTGATATACAATGTTTATGCATAGCGACCGCCCCTGCTGTGGATACTATAAGGAGTTTCAAAAGCGTCGTTTAATAAGTAGCAGAAGTACAATAAGAAGAAAATTACAACTCTTGGTCTCAAATAGGTATAGCGCAACGTATATCGATTGCTTTTGCCGCCATATATCGCTTGAAAGATTGGTTTATATCGATCTAGAAATGTCGACAGTGTGCCATTGAATACATAAGTGTGTTTCAGTGTTCTTTGCCTTAATGAAAGTGACGTCAGATGTGTTGTCTGTCCAGCCTTCATCTACTGGGGCAAGCCGAGAGAATTACAAGCAAATTGTAAAATAAGTGCATTAATATTATACAGCGGTGCAATGAGCGGTAGGTACAAAATCATTAGTTACTTTAAGTTGAAAAGGAGTAAGCCTTGTGCAATGATTTGCTTAACACAGGAAATTTACAGAGAATCGACGAGAGGCGTCCGATGAATTCTATTGTACGATTGCATTGTGATATTAAAATAAGTGGCTTGTATTTCGTCTGCTGTATAAAGAAATACATTCGATACACCAGTATCCAATTTGGAAGTGGACAAGCATTGAATTATCTTTTGGAGGTTATTTAATTAGTATTGTTTTGAATCGCGCAAAGACAATGTTATGGTCCATATGAATTTAACATGTGATTCATGTTTTCTTCTGCTTCTTGCACATTTCGAAAATGATGACTCAAACGTAAGATATTTTTTACCTAAGACTTATAATATGATTTTCTTATTGGAGTGCAAGTGATTGAACTACAGATCACAAATGATGTTCTTTAATTGAATGGCATTTATTCATAGGTTATCGATATTGTCATTTTATTACTTGATATGCAGTATTTGAGTTAATACTAAACGTAGTGTGTTGTTGTCGTCTTTGTGTTAAGGTTACTTTTAGATTTTGTGAGTTTATACATGTACATGTCTTTCAGTTCTCATTCAGTCATTTCTGAATTATTCCCCAGTTAGTCGTTGAGCTTGAGTACTTGTTGATTATAGTATTTACTTTGATGGCCTGCTCTGTATACTGTGCTCGAAGTATGGAGTTTGGGTTCATATAGTATCTTCAAGAATTTTAGTTACTCATAGCTTTATTTGATTTCTGTATAGAAAAAATACATTTACATTTTCAGTAACAATATGATTCTCCAACTTAGTCTGATAAATACTCCAAAACATATACATTTTGGTACAGGTAAGCTTGTGGTTTCATGCTAAGAAAAGAAAGTATCATGAGCTTCTTTTGGTATGTAAATTTCTTATAAGCTCCACAAATGTGTGCACTTAGCACTCTAAAGTAAACTTTGATAAGCACTAAAGCTTTGCAGATCTTAAAATGACTTGAATTATCATTGTACTTCAGAAGCATAATTTCCTGACATAAACAAATTAGGTGGCGCTGTATCCGAATGGTCTTCACTCTGTTTGATCCATAGGTTCCTGTGTTTCCCGACAGGCATCTGACCCTAGGCACGGCTTGTAAGTACTAGGGGTTTAAGTCCTACATAAGTGAAGGATAATCAGGTATAGAAGAAGAATGAACAAATTAAAGAGAACTTGTCTCAGTTCATATTTTTACAGTGAAATGCCAGTTTAATAGTTTAATTTGATTTTAATGTAAAATCATGGAGAAGCAAAATTAACCTCACTTCCCTAATACATTTAACTTAAAATAAGTAGTTCATGAGTTCATACGAATTCCTGCAACAGCAGTATTGATGTCTGGATATAGGAAACATTCTCAGCAACATTCTGTTGTATGCTGGTCCAATTTGGCACATTCTCAAAATGTTATGAATATTAAGCATTTGTTCAGGGACTATGTGTATATCCATTATTTTAATTGTTCTTTTGATTGTAAATTATCATAAGAATCCATTTTTCATCCCCTGTCATGATAAGAATCCCCCCGCCCCCCCTCATCATTCCTTTTCTTCTGATCAGCATGATGCATGAGAAAGAATAAGATTAATGACATATGCCATGCTTTTGTGATTCTCAAAGAGCTTTTCGGAAACCCAATGTGCACAAAGTTTTCAATAGTGTAGGTGTTAAGTTATGGTTGTATACAGAGGTGATCTTGAAATGTCTGGAAAATCTAAATGACCTCTGTCTCTTGAACCTCTTGATCAGTTCACTGAACAAAATCTTCACCAGTCACAGATTTGTGTCCTTGTCCACCATCATGAACGACAGTTCAGCCTTCTTTCCTATACCACTCATACACAACACTAGCACTCATACAGTTTTGCCATAAATGCGGTACATTCTTTTATGAATTTTTTGCTGCATTATTTGTTCTGCCTGTAGATAGAAAATAAATGACGTCTCAGACATTTGCAGGAAAATCAATGATGTTGGTTATGTTTAATTGTAGTTCCGTTCCAGTTGATGTATTGAACTCAGCCTTGGTAGACATTGTGGTAGGGTAGTTGTGCTGGAGCATAGTGTGTACATCCATCCCATTATTTGAGAGGTGGAACTAGGACTGAAAAATTTGTTGCCATAGCTGGGATTTGAACCATGGATCTTTTGCTTCATACACGGGTGCTCTAATCGCTGAACTACCATGGCAACTTGCGAGTATGACATTAAACTCTCCAGTTGATTTGTATTTTTCTGGTAGATCACTAGGGAATCTCATACCTGAGATAAATACCCCAAGGGAGACTTTATATTCTGGGTTTAATTAAATAACCTCGAGATGGTAATTGTTATTTTATGCTAACCAATTTTCTAGTGCTTTTAAATGCACAATCTTTTTGTGGGCAATGTTTGAGAGGTAGAATCAGGCTGAAAAATTCAGTGCCATAGTGGGGATTTGAATCACAGATCTTCTGCATAAGTGCGACTGCTCTAACCACTGAGCTACCATGGTAACTTGATATGACATTCCCTAACTGATTTGTATTTTTCTGGCAGACCACTAGGGACAGAGGTGTATGATAGAATGGGGAGAAGAGCTTGGAAGAAAGGGAATGAAAATAAATCTTAAGAAAAGTAAAGTTATGTGTATTTCAAAAGAACATGGGTAGGAAATATCGCATAAAAATGAAAAATAGAACAAGTAGATTATATGTATGAATATCTAGGAACAATTATAACAAGTGATGGAAGATGGGATGAAGAAATACTAAATAGGAAAAGAAAACCAATTAAAATGTATTATTAATTTAACAAAACTATTCTTGGAAAGAAAGAAGTATTGTGACTTTTGGTTGGGTGTGAAGTAAAGTAGACAGATGTAGTCGAGATAAAGAAACACTTTTATTTCCGTAAACAGTAACTTTGTACACTCGTTGCAACAACAAGAAAGTCTTTTTCGATTCTCCAACAGCACGGCTCCGAACTCGTAACACAAAGAACTCTCTCTTCTCCGTCGGCACAACGCTTCACATCGTCTGTCCGTCTCCGTCGGCACGACTACTCAACGCTTCACATACTCTGACTCACTCTTCTCACACTTTACCGCTATTTATATCTCCCAGGCACTATTCTGGAAGCTTCAGGAACGTTCACTTATTGCGGTGAGATACAAAGTAGAAGATTCCAGTAGCCTCTATCCTTTTCTCTCTTTCGGCAAGCGCCCCAACAATGCGGTCATTCTCTATCTCTTTCCTTCGGCTCCTTTGCGGTAGTGCCGACAATAATGCGATGGGTGACACTGCTGTTGTCGGCAATTAGATGCGGCGGGCGCGGTGACAGTATCTATGAAAACAAAGATGCAATTATATCAATTGATGCTGGTATCAATGCTTATATATAGAATGGAAAGTATACCATTGCAAGATAAGCAAATAAGTAAAATTCAGTCCAATGAGATGAAATATTTAAAAAAAGCAGTAAATAAAATTAGGAGGGATAGGTTAATGAATGAGAGGATTAGAGAAGAAGTAGGTAAAAGATCATTGGAGGAGATAATTGAACAAAAGCAATTGAAGTGCTGGGGACATGTATCCCAAATGGTAGAGGATAGAAAAGTTAAACAGGTATTAGAAGTAAAGATACAAGGAGGGATAATATGGGAAGATAGATTGGAAGAAGTAGGAATAAGACAGTAGGAGAAATGGGAGAATGATGAGGAATAAGGAGGAATGGAGAAGATGAATTGACAGGGCCACCCCTACGCTATAAAGGCAGAAGGGAAAGAGGAAAAAGAAGAAGACAACCCCTAGGGAATCTCACATCTGAGATAAGTACTTTATGTCCCGGGTTTAATTAAATAACCATCCCTTTGTTTGTTAATCATCTAACATATTGATCTGAGGTTGAAAAAAAGATAACTCATAATTTCTGCATGAAGAATAAACCCAAAATACAGATAATAGTATGAATTTGGTTTGTTCTTATATAATATTCAAAACAGGAAATCCTATTTGGTGGAATTTGATAATTACACTTAATAACCTCAACATTCTTTTTTAGCTATTTGTTATCTTGCAGTTTTATCTTATTTCCTTTAGAGAGTGTGAATGAGACACTATGTATGTTAGGTGAACTATGGACTAAAAGTTTTGTTAGATTCCATACACAGGAATCTATGTTTTGCTTCTAGCCTCACTTTTATTGCTCTCTTCTTTCTTACCTAGAAAAACCTTCAATGAATCAGTATTTGAATATGATCTTGTTTATATGTAACCTGTACCTATCATTCATCAAGGGGACTCCAAAGCATATTATCCTTCTATAAAGAAATTAAATTGGTATGATATAAATTCACTGTTAGACATTAAGGAGTTAACAGGGATGTTTCCAGAAGCAATGAAGTACACAGTGGTTAAACCACTACATGAAACGTGATAGGTATTATCTTCTACTTATGGGTCCATATCTTTTCTAGCTGTATTGTCTAAGGGCATGAGAGCTGTATTTAATTGTGTCATTTGGATTCAAATAACATTCTTGCAGCATCCCAGTTTGAATATGTGAGAGGACTGTCAACAGATTATACTATGTGCATGCTCAAAACTGCAGTACTAATAGCATTAGATAAGAAAAGAACTACCTGTAGGCATATTTTATGATTCAGTAAGCCTTTAGTAACATGGATCATCTGTTGCTGCAAAAGATGAAGTTTAGGATGCAACAAAATCTCTATAAATGGTTCAAATCCTACTTATACTAGAGAGTAAACAAAATTCCAAACCAGCTGTGTAGTGTTTAGCCTGTCTGCCCTTATCACTCGTGCTGTCTGCTGCTGTCCTAGAAAGGTGCAGATGAAACCATGCAACATTTTTAAAACTATTTTTAAAGGCTTCACTTATCAACTTTGTGAAAGGAGATTGTTACTGGAGCTCTGAGAAACCTAATGTTATTCATGAAGTATCCGTTCATGATGGAAAAATAGGTGTATGGTGCACCATTAGTGGAGAAGAGTTATAGGGCCAATGTTTTTCGAGTCAGCAGTTGACACCTGCACATATGTGAGTGTGATTTTGCCACTTTTTTTTGGAGAATTAGCAGACAGGGAGCATGAAGTTGCCTTTTTTAACAAGGCTGTGCTATGGCTCATGCAGCCAATCTTTCAATGAGAACAATTAAAAATGTGTTTCAGGACAGAATTATTAGTAGAAATTTGTGGCCCCCTCAGTCCCCAACCTAACCCCCTGCGATTTCTTTCTCTGAGTTACCTTAAAACAAAGTGTTCAAGACAAACCCACATACTCTGGAAAAATTAGTACAGAATATCCACCAGAAAATTGCCAGCATTTCTCAATGCAATCTATGGCAAGTGAAAGTTTTCTAAGGAACATAAAGTTGGTAGGTAGAGCCTTTAAAAGTATGAGAGGTAGAATCGGAACTGAAAAATTCAATGCCACAGCCGGGATCTGAACCACAGACACTCTGCTTACCATACAGGTGCTCTAACTGTTAAGCTACTGTGACAACCTGCCAGAATGACACCAAATTCTCCAACCAATTTGTATTTTTCTTCCGGTAAACCACAAAGGCAGTCTCACATTACCTTTAAAAGTAGTTTTAAAAATGTATGGTTTCATGTGTTTTCTATGATAGCGGCAGACAGGCAAAACACTGTGGAGCCGGCTCGGAACTTTTTGACTTTCTCGGTACGAGTTCAGAAAACTAGAAATAATGACTTGAGTTTTAATCCTGGAATTACTATTAGAGCTGGTGCACTAGAATCTGTACTTGGTCCTTTTTATTTTTTATTTCATTAATGACTTGCCATACATACTTTTTACAGATGATGCCAGCATTTCTGTAAGTCACATGACCAACTAAAAGGTTTAGCTAGTAAAGCATTCAAATAATTCAGTAGTTGATTTGCTAATAAACTCAACTATGATGAAGTTTGATGCACTCAAGTATGATGAAGCAAATTTTATTCAGATCGAAACTAAGCGTAAACAATTTATTAACTTAAGCATTTGGTACACAGTTGTACCGTAAAATTCCTGAGGCTTCATATAAACTTGGATCTCGACTGGGTAATTATGTAAAAATAATCTTATTGTAACTTAGCTCAGCCTGCTATACTTTAAGCAACCCGAACATTCTTCTTCTCCTTGTTCTTCTTTCACTGTTTACTTTCCTTATATGGAGAACTTACAAGTGGGCACATATGGGCAGATGCCTGGTGAGAAACAAACTCTGGATCAGAGAGAGTCATGGTTGCCAATGTTTGAAAGTAAAATTATCGTACCGGCCACTCAGAATTATAGATTTGGATTCAAAATTATCTTACATCATAAACCAAATGCTACAACAATAAATGTATCAGCATGACACTTATGAAAATGTAATAGTATTGATGTTTATGGTGTCCACTTAAAAGATTGATGACCTCGTACTTTGTTTCTTGCACTATTTATCTGTTCATCATCTTCCGCAATTGTTGCATCATTATACAAATTTGTTGTTGAGATAAACTTTAACATCTCGGTTGCTTGCAGATTTTTAGACCCACCACAGTCTTTCATAAGCTGAGACGACTGAATAAGGCCATTTACCATATCTAGCGCCAATCTGTTTCTAATTTTGGTTTTGTATTAAGCCTAGTTTGGAAGAAACTCTTTCACAAGAAACACTTCTGTGGGGCAATGAAATCACTGATAATGCAACCTCCGCCAGTTTTTTGAAATCAGTATTTCCACCAAGGTGACACATGTGTTTAACAACACTCCAAAAACTGCCAGCTTCAGGCATGTTCTTTATTTCATATGAAATATCACGTATTCCGAGTTTTCTCCATTGATCACCAATTTTCTGAACAGTGCCTTCTTCATTGAGATTACCAGATCTGAGCACACTGGCAACAAGAGGAGAAAGGGTAGAAGGATTAGTAGGATATGAAATGGTTGCCTTAGAGGGGTGAAGACAGGCCATGAGGACAAAAGTGGTGTCTATATTTGTAATTAATTTCATTTTGCTGGTGTGACAAACCAATGAAAAAGATATGTAATGAGAGCAAAATGCATGAAAGGAAAGATGATGGAGCAGTTGGTGGAATGGCAGGGTAAGCTGGAGAACCCAGAGAAAACCTGTGCAGACAGAGCTTATTAAGTTTATCTCTAAAATGCATATGTTTGTAATTCATGTGACAGTTTGAGGTATGCGAATACCTCTAAGTATACCATAGCTCTTGGTAGCATTCATGCAGTGACACCAAATAAAAGTGATTCATTGTGCATTGTCTTAAGCGTACTTTGATCTCTTATTGTGTGTAACTATGAGTTCTGTTCTTTTCAGACCTATATGCTAACCAATGAAAGTGTTGTACGGAAGTGATGTGAATACCTCTTCTGTAATTGTGGATACGCCAAAGAAGTTGGATAACCACTGCGAAGGAAGTAAAGAGAAAGAAAAGGTGTGTTATTCTTCTGGCTTGAGAATTTATGCAAACTTGTATACTAGCATTTCAGGAATAGTGAGTTACTTATTGCTGATACTTCTAAGGTATACGTTGTCAAGAGTATGGCTTCAAAGAACCTGAGAAAAGTTTTCTATATTTGGAGTCCTCTTTCAACTGTTTTCTGTCTTTTGTTTTTTATTTTATAAATAGTTGAAATTGGAACATCAAATGTGGGAGACAAATTTCTTCAAATTACTACAATGGTAAATTCTTGTTCTTATGTCTATTGTTTGGCTTCCTAGTGTTGGCTATGTTCAGAACTGTCAAGGGATAAACTTGTCATTTTTAAAAACACTGCTTGGAACATGGCACTATCTTTGGAAATGCCTGCTAATGAATTGCTACATTGACACTTGCAAAAATTTGTTGCCTATGTCATTAGCTATGATTTCAAGTTTGAAATCTTATGTTATTGAGTTGTCTATAGTTTAAAAAGAAGCATTAAGTTTTTTAGCAACAGTGTTTTTGGACATGTGTGTCTGGATACTAACATTTTATATCTTGTGTTGCTTGTTGCTGTGGCTCAGTATTTACGAGGGGCGTCTCAAAAGTAAGTTGCATTATTTTTTTAAATCCGCGCGGTAGGCGGGAAAAGTCTAAAAGTCCCAGGGAATATAGGTATGGGTGTAGTAGCAGCACTGTAAATTTCCTAGGTACCTAAGTTTATTGCTTGCAGTGTTGCCAATTTAGCTTTTTTCCTGCTAAATCTAGCTTTTTTTTATAAATTTCGTGTTAGCGGCAAAAAACTATTAATCCCGCTTAGCGGGAAGTTTAACTTTTCTTGCATTAATAAGATATTTATAAAAAATACAGTTAGGCAGTATTAGGACACCCCTGAAGAAAATGAATCCATGGTAGTAGGTATATGACACAATCTTCCAGCGATTGTTTTGTTAGAAGCACGAGATAAGAGCGATGAGGGAGCTGGGTTCCGTTTTCGTAACACAACTCGCTATTAAAACGTAAACTATGGTGGATAATAAAGTTGACGGAAAACACATACTCTTTAACCCGAACACTTGAGATATCGAATAAACAACATCTTATTCAGCATGCACTGGAGAGATTTCTCTATCCTACTTCCCTCATAGTAATTGCCTCTAGCACAGATATTGGTGTTTCCGGTACTTTAGTTGGGCTACTCGCTATGTGTTTATGCTTCTCACTTCTGCTTATACTGGCAGTAAACTTTGAGTGTATGTGTTTGTTATTTAAAATACCATGGAGACTTATTGCTGATGGTCTTTTTAGTTCCTGTTTCCTCCTAGCATAACACATGCAGGTGGCCTGTGTTTGGTTCAAGAAATTGTATAATTATTTACAGTAACTTAAAACCTAAAGTAGCTTTTCATTTGCGTTGTTCCCGTCACCTTCATTACGCACTCTCATCTCGGTGGGCTACAAGTGCAAGTAGTGCACTGAAAACGGGTGTAGTCGGTTCATATATAGTGATTCTGTGGTTCATAATATTTAGTCATTGTGTTAACTGTTATTCTACATAAAGCTACGTATTTGTTGCGTGTCATTCATCACTATTAAGTATTGACGACCTTGGTGAACTTTGCAAATCTATGTTTAGTGACAGTCCAACTGCGGCAAATACTCAGTTGCACAGGACAAAATGTAGTGCGTTGGTGAACTTTGTTTTAGGTTCCCTAGCTGGTAGATATAGGGACTGGAGTGTATAGTATACTTATTGACGAGTCAAACGACATCAGCGTTAGCAAAATTTTGGGGATTGCAATAGTGTATTTTAGTCTTAGGAACAGTGGGTTAATTTCTACATTTCTAGCTTTTTCTGAGCTACAATCTTGCGACTCTGAGTCAATGATTGCCTGTGTTTTGAAAACATTGCGTGAGAAAGGGTTAAACATAAGGAATTTAAAGGGTATCGGCGTTGATAATGCTGCTGTTATGACAGACATCAACAATGGAGTTTGCACTAGATTGCGCAGTGAATGCCCAGGGCTCATAATGATACGCTGCGTGTGCCATTCTTTGCATCTGTCAATCTCTTCCGCTGCTCAATGTCTTTCAACAAACCTGGATTTTATAATACGCATTGGTTTACCCACTCGGCTTTACGTCAGAGTCAATATAAGGCTTTGTATGCTACTATTAACGATGGTCATCAACCTCACAGAATTCTTCAAGTGTGTCAGACTCGGTGGCTTTCAATAGAAAGTGCTGTTGTCAGATTACTTGATCAATGGCTTCAACTCAAGACTATGTTTAGCATAGCCAAATCAAGAGAGAGAGAGAGAGAGAGAGAGAGAGAGAGAGACTATTCTGCCTCACTCTTGCATGCTATGTATGTTGATGAAAAAAATCATGCATTTCTCCTATTCATTCGACCAATACCAAGGTACATTCAAAGGGTTATTAAATCATTTGAATCGCAAGTAGCAGATCCGTGTAAATTATTAGAAGATTTAGTACTTTTGGTAGAGAGTATGGCAAGAAAATTTGTACTTCCAACTTTCAGAGAAGACTTCCTTACTGATAATCTTGAGAAATATGTGGACTGACTTGCCTATTTAGGCTATGAAGTGGAGGAGAAACTTCGAGGTTTAGAATTCCTCCTGACGACGAAACGGATTTTAGCAAGCGGTGTATCACCTTTTTGTTGAAGCCACGTTGTAAATATCAGGCAAGACTTCCCGATAATGTCAACATTTTAAGAAAAGTGTCCATCTTGTCGGTTGAAAATTCTTTGCGCATAGTGAAAGAGTCCCTTATTCCAGTCATAAAACATTTAAATATTCCTCCTGAAAAAATCACAAAAGCAGAATTTCAGTGAAAGAAACTTAATTACTGTAACCTGGAAGGAAACTTGACAGACACTGTGTTTCTGGCATGAGGTGGCAAGTTATAAAGATGCATCGATTGTTGATCCCTTTCAAGAGCTAGCTGACGTTGCTGGTACTACCTTGGTACAATGCCATAGAGATAGAGAGGCTTTTTAGCATGATGAACATGAAAACCAAACCCCGTAATAGAATGGGAACACAAATGTTAAATTCAATTACAGCATTCAGGCCAGGACTTCGTCGGATGGGAAAGTGTTGTAAAATTATCAGTTTCCCCCCGAAGTATTAAATAAAATAGGGACATTGGATTCGTATAGTAGTGGTTCGAGTGATGACACACCAAATACTTCACAAACACCAGAGGAACACTTCCCTGAAATTCATGAAATCGACCCCGATGATGCACAGGAAGTGCAGCTCCACTTCTAAACGAGGTAATGTAGGAATGGCATTCATTATTAACATAAAGCTAAATGAAGTAGTAGTATATATTGCGTAGATTAGATTAAATTAGATTGCGTTCAGCGAGTTCACAAGTAGCCATGGAGGCCGGTGAACATTGAACACGTCAATAACGTACGTAACACTACTTTATAATTTGTTACAGAATATTGATAACTAATAATCACAGCTAAATAAATCGTTAGCTTTTTTTCTAGATTTTTTCTCAGTTCATATTTAGGCATTTTGGCTTATTTTGAACGACGATCTAGCTTATCTCCTTGAGTATGGGTTGGCAATACTGATTGCTTGGATACTAAAACGGCAGTAACAATGGAGACTCC
The DNA here is from genome assembly GCA_030765045.1 of Tenodera sinensis. Lineage (NCBI taxonomy): Eukaryota > Metazoa > Arthropoda > Insecta > Mantodea > Mantidae > Tenodera > Tenodera sinensis. The sequence goes on along the minus strand of CM060967.1, from coordinate 160,049,734 downwards.
ACTCGTTCCTACCGCCGATTGCGAAGTTTGCGCTGTAATCCGCTTTTTTGCGGGAAAAAATAAATCTACGACTGAAATTCATCGCAAGTTGTGCAGTGTTTATGGAAAAGGCGTTATGTCAAGACAAATGGTTTCTCGTTGGCACCAATCGTTCATTGAAGGGAGAACAACATTACACGATGAGCAGCGAAGTGGCCGACCTACCACTTCCCGCGCTCCGGATATTGTTGACGAGATTCGAGCAGTCGTGAACACCGATCAGCGCCTTACACTTGATGCAGTTTTGTTTGAACTTCCTCCTTATATTGAAATAAGCCGTGCATCACTTCACAGGATTATTTCTGAGGATCTGTGTCTATCGAAAGTGTGTGCAAGATGGGTTCCTCGCATGCATTCAGAACAACACAAGGAACAGAGAGTTGACGCCGCATTGCAATTTTTTGAGGATGAGGGAGATGGCTTATTCGACAGAATAGTGACCGGGGACGAAACATGGATCCATCACTGGACACCCGAATCCAAAAGACAGAGTATGGTGTGGAAACGAAAGGATGAGAGAACACCAAAAAAGGCAAAAGTTGTTGCATCGGCTGGCAAGGTCATGGCAATGATATTCTGGGATTCGAAGGGAGTACTGTTAATCGATTACCTGCACCGTGGGACCACGATGACAGCTGCTCGCTATTGTGAGGTGCTGAGAAAACTCAGAAGAGCCATACAAAACAAAAGGAGGGGAAAGCTGAGCAAAATAGTTTTTCTGTTCCATGATAACGCTCGCCCGCACGCTGCTCGTGAAACTCAAGCCCTGTTAGAGCAGTTTCGATGGGATGTTTTCGGTCATCCACCTTATTCACCTGACCTTGCACCGAGTGATTACCATCTTTTTCCGGAGCTGCAACATCTTGGGGGAAGGCGCTTCGTTCTTGTTCTTCTGAAACAAGAAGTGGAAAGATGGCTATCCAGTTTGGCGGGAGAGTGGTGTGACATTGGGTTAAAAAAATTGTTACCACGGTATCAAAAATGTATTGAGGTTCAAGGAAATTATGTGGAAAAATAGGTACTGAATGTAGCTTTCAAAATATACCCTTTTTAAAATATTTAAACGTTTTGTTATTTTTTAAAAAAATAGTGCAACTTACTTTTGAGATGCCCCTCGTACATTGCTGTCTCATATCCAGGAGTTTTATTTTAGTTACTGTTCTGCCCCTCAGAATTTTCATACAAGTACCGTAAATATATAATAACACCAAGATTAAGGTGTTGGCATAAATAAATAATACAATAACAAATTTGAGTGTGAAATTTTTGTATAAATATATCAAACTCTTGGTCACTATGGAAGTTTTGAGATGTGAGAAAATGAAAGTTGATCCACTTGAATTTGATGCAGGACAGGATAGTCCCATCCATTGTGAGTAAACTGGTATCAGGCAGTGACTCTCCCACCCCAGGAATTCCAGCGGCGCAAGGATGAACAACCCTTGGCACTCATGTAGTCAAGAGCTTGGAAGAAAGCATTTTTACTCTTTACAGACATGCAGTTTTTTATCATCAGGATCAGAAGAAAGTCACATGGGGCCAGGTTGGAGCTGTACGGTGGATGAATCATAAGTTTGACTTCTGTAGACTCCAGCAACTCAATGATAATGTTGGCCGTGTGTGCTGACGTATTGTGATGGAGAAGAATCCCTCGCAGTTTCATGCATGGTCACCGTTCTTGAAGCTTGGCAAAACCTCTTGGCAAGCAAACTGTGGTGTACCAATTAGTGGTAACCGTACTTTACTCTTCCAGAGAAATGAACAAGACCACCCTTTAGGAAAAATGATGCCACCATTTTCTTGTGGACAGTTTGGCGACACTTCACTTTTGTCAATGGATTGTCATCATGAAAGATCCACACCGCTGATCGCTGCTTGGTCTCCGAATGAAACTAATAAATCAGGGTTTCATCATCTGTGACAATATCAGAAACCTGTTTGGAGGCCTCTCCTTCGAATCTTGTCAGCATTTTTTCACACTATTCAACATGGGTATATTTTTGTTCTGTGAGGCACTCATCGGGATGTGACCCACCTCAGGAAGGAATTTATGGAGGATTTTCAAAACTGCTGGTGATCCAATTTGCAATGCTGCCTCAATTTCCTTAAATGTTGTGTGGTTATTTTTGTGAATCATTTTTCTCAATGCTGTAATGTTTTTCTCAGACACTGCTGTTGCTGGACACCTGCTTCTCTCATCTTTCAAAGATGTTTGGCCTCTTTTAAATAACTGAAATCACTGGAAGACTGTGGCATAGGAAGGAGCAATGTCTCCAAAAGCCTGTGGCAATATTCAAGACTTTGGCACTGGTTTAACCCTCTTTTAGGATTGCAGAAAGTCCTTGAGCAAAGATGCTCTCTTCCAAGCTCCATTGCAGGAACAGACTATGTGTGCGCCACGGGTTGTTCATCCTTGTGCTGCTGGAATTCCTGGACTAGGAGAGTCACTACCTGATGCCAGTGTACCCACAAAGGATGAGGCTATCCTATCCTGCATCCAATTAGAGTGCATCAACTTTCATGTTCTCACATCTCAAAACTTTTGTAGTGATCCTCATACAGTGCAAGAAATTTCAAGCCAAGTATTTTGTATGAATCACTTTTGACCACTTTTCTTTAGGTCTTGTTAGCCATGTTTTAAGTTTCTCGTACTTCTTTTTAAAGGTTTTCTTTGTGAATCATTATTACTGGTATCAGAAATTTTCTGTTATTCTAATTTTGGCCTACCTGTGTATGGTTTGGGTTTTCATGTAGACAGTTACAGTTTAAAAACTGGACAGTCACATTGGTGCCAAGATTGGGATTTAAGAGCCACAATGGAGGAATTGCTGCTAAAATGGAGACAAAAATGGAATCCAGTGATCAAAAGTGAAATGGCATATGTAAATTTTGGCATGGAGAAGATGGAGACATAAATGAAGAGAGTAAAGATGAAAATAAATAAAATGGAGAAAATGAAATCTCAACTTGGCCATAACATTGAGAACGAAATGGGGAAAGTAGAAACAGAAATGAAATCCGGAATAGAGGAGATGAGAATTGAAATAGAAAAGATTATGCCCCAACTAGACTTAGACATAGATTCTCTTAAATCTATCTATATATATATATATATAATCAATAGCTGTGCGTTAGTCTCGCAAAAGCCAAAAAATGATGTGACCAATTTGAATAATCTCTTTTTTGTTTTGTTCCCCTCAATACTGTCATGGTTTAGAGAAAGAGAACACGAGGAAAAACCCAAAGGAACAGCCAAAATATTGAAAAAATCTAAATTGGTAATTTTATATGGGAATTGTCACTTCGGGTTACTTTCATTGTATGGAGTTTGTGGTAGACCTATCGTTTGGTAGCTGAATCTATTACGTTTAAAATTCTTTTTCATAAAAGAAAAGGTAGTGCATTTTGAGAATACATTTTGTTAAATAAAATTTAATTATATTTTACGAACATTCATTTTGATCAGCCGCTGTTAAGGTAAATTGGCTTTGCAGGCTAAGAATTAACCAAAAAAATTCATTCAATTTTGTTTTAGTAAGTCTCAAAGAATTAGGGTAGGTTAGACATAATTACAAAGTGTGTTTTAGCAAATCTCGAGGAATTAGTTGGAGAATTTCAGTATTATAAAGTTCTCAAGGTAAGTTCATCAAATTTGAGTGACTGTGAAAACAATTCTATGTCATTTTACAGTGTTCATTGCAATGCTAAGGAAAGGATGTGCTGAAATATTACTTTCAATATATGGCACTTGTGGCAAACCTATTGTTTGACAGCTGAATCTATTACATTTAAAATCTCTTGTAAAAATAGATGGTGGATTTTGAGAATAGTTTTGGTTAAATTGAATTTAATTACATTTTGATCAGCCATTCCCTTAAAAATTGTCTGTGCAGGCTTAGAAATAAACAAAAAAATTGTTCAATTTGTTTGCATGTTGGAACTGTGGATTACAAGGCATGTTAGTTTTTGTATTGTGCCACAAATTCAAAGTATTTGCAGTTTTTCCTACATTCTGTGCCTTTATCTCATTCTTTACAACTAGTGGGATTAATGATTTGGTCATCAATTATATTAAACCACCATTATCGTCCTTTCTTTTGAAGAAAAATGTGCTCTAAAGACTTAAGAGATAGACACCACATCTGAATATTGTAGAGAAGTATGGGAACCAAATAAGAACTTTCCAGTCCCAATGATAATTCTCTGGCTCACAGCAAGTATAACAAGCTGTAAATTATATTGTATCTTTGCATATTATTTGGAGGAGAAAGTGAATGTGGTGAGATTGGCATAAGTTGTGTACATTTTTTTCATAAAAGGGCGTGTAAACATCAAGTTTTCAAAAGAATATATTGAACAGCGAGCGTTTTCATCTTCTTAGAGAATGTAGAATCGATCATGCCTTATCAGAACCAGCACCACGAATCAGTATGTCACATTAACAGTTAATTGAAGATTAATTCAAGTGTATGTTACATTTGGAAACGAGAATTTCCATTCTTGGGCATGACATGAATGAAGACTGCCAATAAAAGCAATTATTATCTTGAATTTCTTGGGCACAAAGAACAGTTCATAAGAGAGAATTTGGAATCCACCTCAGGATTTAAAGGAACTTAGAATAATATTCAAAATGATGTTATTGAATTTATAACTCTGATAATAAATTAAGAAATTAGGAAAGAAATCTCAGCTTGTGGAATTTAAGCACATTTGCAATAGGCAGTTTACTACTGAATGAACTCTCCAGAATCAGAGCATCAGGGATTGTGTCAGTGATGTGTTTGCTGCCAGAAAAGAATGTTGCATGGAGTTAATCTTAAAAAATAAAAATAAAAACTAAGTTATGCCTCAGACTCCCCTGTCAGTTATGACTAGTTTCGCCACTGGAAGCAATTAGTGCAATCTTGAAATTAAGAGCTAGCAGCAATTGCTGTTTTAGAAATTACATTACAAATATTGCTACAGACCATGCATTTTTGGAATACAAGAGCCGGTGTAGCAGAGGGAGTATGATCATTACAGCATCTTCTCTTACGTGATACCTTATACGTGTTTTAAGTAATACAAATGCAGGAATGTGAAACACTGCATGAATATTATAACTTAAAATTCAGCAATATTGTTACAATTACTTTTATGATAGTGAACAAACTAAATATTTGTTTGGTTATTACTTCATTTTGATATTGATTTATTCAGGCTAGAAATAAAATGGATGATAGAAATTTAATTGCAGCATTGGAAAAGCAAGTTTTGCTTCATTACCCAAAACATTTGCTTAAACATCATGCCAAATTGGAAGAGAATAGTGGCATGCATAAACAGAGGCTTAAAATATGTAATAGATGATTTGAAATTCTGTCAAATCTGTGAATCAGTAACTAAAAACTAAAAGTATTACTGCTTCTCTCCGAGTTGTATCAGAAGAATCAAAGCATTTTATAATTTGGTGTTAATAAATTTAATTATATTTGAAAAGGCCGAATTTCTATGCCATATTTAATTTCAGTTCGTGTTGTTTGACAAGGGGAGTGGGGAGAGGGGCAGAAGCCTGGCTCGAGCAACCAATGTGAACTGGGCCACTCATCTTCTGGAGAAACTGGGGTGCAGTTCTGCAATGCCCACAGCTACAGGTAAAATATCCTCACATTCTGACTAATGGACAGGTTGTTGCTATTCTCTCTCTTCTCCTTTCATCCTTTCATCATTCGCTAGGATTTTATGAACTTTGTTTGCGTGTTGTGGTGAAGGCTAGTTCTAACATGGGTACACTGGTAATGATTATGAAAAGTCGTTGGAGATGGCTCTGAGGAAGGACTGTAGTTGTTTTGGAAAAAAACAAACATTTTTCTTTTAGAAGTTGCCCTTGAATGGTGTTAATACTGTAACATGCCTCATATTATTTCATAATACTTAGAGGTCCGTAAAAATTGAATTAAGTTTGCTAAAGATAATGGTGCCTAATTTCTCATATACATCTGTAATTTGGTCACTGCCATTCAGTCTGAAACATTGGTGAATAGGTACTTATGTATGTGAAAATCTTAATGACAGCTACATAGCAAGTTATTTACTGGATCAGGAGGTGACTGGTCAACTGCATGCTGGAGGAGTGCATGGGACAATATTAGATATCCATCCATCCTTCCCTCCTTCCTTGATTTCTGCCTCCTGCTTCATGAAGTCGAGGGCTTTTGAATTTATATCCTTTTCTGAGTAATACCTTACCAGTTAACTTTGAAAATATAGAAGCTGCAGTTAGAAATATCACAAATATGAAATAAGCACTATTTACTGCTCTCTTTGGAAACACAAGCAGATTAGGAATACTTCCAATGCAAACTGTACATGTTGCAAGCTGTGAGTAAGCAAAGGTATCATATTGCTTACTTTGAGTAAACTAAGTATTTAACAATTCCTATGCTTGGCAGCTAGTTGGCAGTCAGATATACAATTCCAGAAGTTTTGTACTCACTGTAGCATAAATGTTATTAGGTTGCCTGTAATATTAAACTAAGGCTGATGCTTGATATTTTTCTATCTCATATATAGTAGGTAGAAAAAGTACTGTTTTTCACCGAAAAATTTGATACAGAGACTTCACTGGAAGCATACATTTTAAGATCCCCTCAATCCAAAAAGAGCATTTTTAGGAAAAGGCCTGTATGTGCATACATGTATGAGAACAGCATAACTCAAGTTAAATACCAAACTGGTGCTATTGGCAATCTTAACTGTAGGGATATCTGTAGCGGTTGCATCTATTGGTGCAACAAACTTTCAAAGATTGTATGGCAAATCAAAATTCATGAGGTTATCTTTGTGTTTTAAAATATGTATGTTTACCCCGAGTGTAAAGTACAGCTGCAAAACTGGTCACTTTTAGTAAAGAGATGTTTGGTGTAATCTTGTGCTTGTCAGACCAGAGATGCTAGGCTACTGTGGATTTTACAATTTGGATATGCCTTATGGCTCTCACACATTCTTTCAGTCTGGTGTGTAGTTCTTATTTTATGTATCCAATGTACCAGGAGAGCAAAATACTTATGAACTGACTGCGCAGGGTTTTGCTGTCCACGTTCTTGGCACTCATTTCCATCTGCTGCTATCATAGAAAGGTGTGGATGAAACCATACATTTTTAAGACTACTTAAAAGTAGTTGGTTTTACTTACCAACTTTATGAAAGGAGATGATGAAACTGGCCACCGTCATTGTCCATACATTCTTGGCAGCTCTATAGGAAACTATCCATCACTCATCGTAGTCCATGTTGAGAAATGTTCACATTTTCCTGGTGGATATATGCTTCAATTCTTCCAGGGTGTGTAAGTTTGTCTTGTACACTTTGTTTTAAGTCACCCCAGTGATAGAAATAGCTTATTGGAGCTTTGAGAAACCTTTCTCCGCTAATGGTGCACCATACACCAATTTTTTTTTATCATGAAGGGTGAAGCAGCTTCTTGCGTAAGCCCTCTAAAATCATTATAGCCGGTAAGACTGAGGCACCGGAGGCTGACTTAACTTGTTTTATAAACATGGATATAAAATGGACATACATTTATAGTGCAATGATTTATGGCATTTATATATTAAAATATTATCCTTCAATAAAACTGTTTTGTTTGTTGTGCTTGGTCATTGCTCAGGTTATCACAACATATTCCACCAGAAATTAAACATCAATCTGTACCACACATAAAATAAAGAATAAGAGTTGTCAAGCTCTCCAACTGATGCTAAGCCGTGTCAACATAAGTGTCATTCATATGGATAATACATAAAATCCAATTGCATACATAGCTGCAACGTTTGGGCTAGGTCTGTTGCTTGTTCAAGAAATACTTCAAATTTGAAAGACAGCAAGTTTACAGGGTGGAAGTGAAATAATCCGCCAGACTGAAGGAAGTGAAAGAGTGGATGTAAATTAATAAAAAATTCCAATAACTTCTTTTTTAATTAATTCACTGTTAACTAGATAATCACATTTAAAGGTGAGAGTGTGTAGCAACGTGGCATAACTTGAGTAATCTGCTTCTACCGGTGGATCAATTAACTATTCTAGTACTCTATAAAAACCATTTAAGTAATGTTGGCCATGTATCGTTGCAGATGTTTTGTCACTGGTGCGCCAGACACCAGAAAATTCTGTGAAAAGGTGAGGTTTTTGTTGACTGCACTGTAAGAAAACTTTACCTTTAATCGTGCATTTCTGCATAATTACAAAGATTTTATTTGGTATGTTTAAAAGTCTGAATATGTGGCCAATTCTATTTGAGAGCCTTATGCCATTGTAAGATAATGACCTCATGTAGAATCGGATTCTTTTTTAAACATTGTGCAAAATTGATTTCTAACTTCCAACACTGATTGCAGTATTACATCAATTAGGAAGTCACAAATGTGATAGAAACATAAAAAAAAGAAATAAAGAAACTTTAAATATGCTCTAATCAATCAGGAATACATATATTCACTTGAAATGACCTACAAGCTAAGTAATTAATGTTCTTCCACACAAAAGCTTGTGTAGGACAGGATTGGAAAGGGTAGAATGTGTAGATTACGAAGAATGTTTACTTAATCACAATTTTTTTTTTGGCCAAAACCGCAAAAGGTATGAAGTCTGTATAAAAATTTTGAATTCTTCCTCTAAACTCTTATTTCAAATTGATCCCAATGTTATTGCATACTTGTTACTGCTAAGAAATGTTAGTGATTAAAAGTGTGGCCATTTTTGTTTCTAAAGCTACCATGCAAATAATGGTTAATCTGTGACACAGAATTTATTGGACACGAACACAAGTGTCAAATTTGCTTACCTAGATTTCTTGAAATATTTTGATACCTTTCACATATACTCATGCACACAAATCTTACCAGAAATGGTCGTGTTGCAAATTTCATTAACTAGGGCTTTTTGGCACTTAAGATTCTTGTTAAATCTTGCTGGAGAAACTTTTGGTGGAAGTGGTTTCAAAAGCTTCTGCATCATTTTATACAATTTTATATTTGTTTTTTTAGACTGGTAATTAGATGTATGTAAGTGCATGCATAAAACACATTAGTTCCATCATAAAACATGTTAAAAATGAAAGAGAATCGTACACTTCCCAGTTTGCCAACCCTATGAATAACTGCACATAAATTTTGTTTAAGCATATTGTAGAGCAGCATAAATTTACATTATAAATTACATTTTTCTAAAGGTTTAACAATCACTAGTAACACATTGTTAAATTCAGTTCAGAATAACAGTTAATAACGCAACAGGAGTTTCATGAAAGAGTGACATAACCTTTGGAATGCTCAATGTATATTTGTCCATCTGTAAATAAACTGAATAAGGCAACTCGTTTCTACTCAGTGTGCATGTGCGGTAAATAGATTTGGATTTAGCTGGTAGTCAAAAGGGTAGAATGAGACTGAAAAATTCAATGTCATGACTGGGATTTGAATCAGGGATCCACCGACTGCCGTCTTGCTGCTGTAACCACTGAACCATCATGGCCAACATGGCATTAAATTTTTCAGTCTCATTCTACCCTTTTGACTACAAGCTAAGTCCAAATCTATTTACTGCACATGCACACTGAGCAGAAACGAGTTGCCTTATTCAGTTTATTTACAGACGGACAAATATGCATTGAGCATTCCAGAACACAAGAACTGTTGAATCTATTAAAATACACCAAAGAAAAAATTGTTTATTTATTTTTCTGTGAATATAGCCACAAAGTAACCTTTAATGAATAATAATTCTGCCAGTTGATACATTTTTTGGATAAAAGTGTTTTTTTCTAGAAATTATATACTTTCCAGCTTTTTTGTATTAGACTTTCTTGCTACAATAAGAGAAATTTACTGTAAAGTCAGACAGATTATTTCACTTCCATTCCTGTATAATTTCGATGAGTTTAAAATACTCTTTCAAGGGATACTTCAGGAACAATATTAGATCCCGAGTTACAGGGACAATTTTTTTTGTCAACAGTTGATGCCTGTACATACATGTAAACAATTTTACCCCTTTTCTTTTTTACAGAATTAACAGACAGGGAGTATGATTTTGCTTTTTTTCAACAAGACTGCAACAGTTCATATGGCCAGTCTTTCTATGAGAACAATTGAAAGTGTATTTCAATACAGAATTATTAGTAGAGATTAGTGGCCTTGGTCCCCCAATCTATCCCCCTGAGATTTCTATCTTAGGGGTAACTTAAAACAAAGTGTACAAGACAAGCCCACACACCTTGGAAGAATTTAAACAAAATATCCACCAGGAAATTGCCAGCATTTCTCAACGTGAACTGCAGTGCGTGATGGATAGTTTCCTAAAGAGTTGTCAAAAATATATGGACAACGAGGGTGGCGAGTTTCAGCATCTCCTTTCTTAAAGTTAGTAAGTAAAGCCTTTAAAAACAGTTTTAAAAATGTGTATGATTTCATCTGTGTCTTTCTACGATAGCGACGAACGATGAGGATGTGGACAGACAAAGCACTGTGCAGCTGGTTTGTAAGTTTTTTGTTCTCCCATTAGTTTCTCACTTATTCTCTATTAGATTTGTAAATACATTATCTATACAGGTTTTTGTTAGATTTGTGACCCTCGTTAGCTCGTCTATCTTCTTCTTCTTCTTCCTCTTTCCCTTCTACCTTTACAGCGTAGGGGTGGCTCCGTAAATCCATCTTCTCCAGTCATTCCTATCCCTCATCATTCTCTTCATTTCTCCCATTGTCTTGTTCCTTTTTCTTCCAATCTTTTCCATTCTGTCCTCAAACATTATCCGGGGTCTTCCTACTCCTCTCCTTCCTTTAACCTAGAGTTTACTGCTTCCCAAGATTCCACTCTTTTTTCCATTTCTTCGGACAACACTATTCCCACTCCTTCTTTAGCTCTTCTTCCAATATTCACTCCTACATATCTCAGTACATACCCTTTCTCTAACTGTACCATTCCATTACCTTTCTTTTTAACTTCACTCAACCCCAATATTTCCAAACTATATTTTTCCATCTCCTCTATTATTTCCACTTCTTTTCCATTTATAGTTTTAATGTTCCATGTTCCAATTCGTATATTCCGTGTCCTTGCCAGTCGTCTTCTAAAAAGTCCATTATTTCCGAGGCCACTATTTCTCCTTAGAATCAGTGAGTTAAGCCCAATGTGAGTGATTAGCACAACGATTGGGCTGTTTTTCTTTCGGGGTTTTCTCCCTTAGCCTTTGGAGATCCCTCTCCCCCGCAAGGCAGCGGTTTCCCTCAAAGTATACCCCTTGAGAGGCAGGGTGCCACTTCCGCCATCCCCGTCGTACCGATACACATTATCTCCGCCGGGTCCGCCGTTGTGGTCTTCACCTTTGGTCCGCCCTGGGTATTTTATTTCCCCAGTACCCATCATATCTGATGAGCTTTCCCCTATCCGCCACCTGGGGAGGCGCCCGATGGGAGCGGCAACTCCACACGGGTAGCTCGTCTATACCAATTTTTAAGTTTAACTTGGTTAAAATTTCTGTTAATCTCCATTTTACTGAATTTTCTTTTAGTAAATCAATATTTACATCCCCCATAACTATTTTGACTTTATTGTTAGGAATTGTGATTAGGAAGTCTTCTAAATTTCTAATAAATATTTTTTCATTTGTTATTGGAGACCTATATGCTCCTATTAGTACCATGTTTTGTTTTTGCAAAGAAATTTCTAAGGCTGCTAGTTCTCAATTCTTTTCCATTAAAAATTTGCTAAACACTCTTTCTTTAAATTTTATTGACTCATCCACATAGATCGCCACTTCCCCACTACTGTGTTTTTATCTACAGTAATAAGTCCCTAAAATATAACCTTCCTTATTATTTTCTATTATTTTCCCAGATTATTTGGTTTTATCTCTTTTAACATGAATTCTCTGAGTTCTCTTATTACTTATATTTTGTACATTTTGATTTTGATATTTTGCTTTTACACACTTGGTACCCTATCGATTATCCGTCGCTTGCTCCTGATTTTCTGTATTGCCTGCTTCTGCTTCACATATTTTAGTCTTTACATGTTCAACATTTTGCACTGTGAATCCTTCCTCTATTTACTTTATAAATTAAACAAAAACTTGCTGCAAGAAAAACAGGAGTGCATTAAAATATAGTTAGTGTCAAATTAGTATTTTCTCAGCACCAACCATTTCTGAAACTTGTTATGTGATCAAATTTTCCCAAGTTGTATATTAAAGTTTACTGTGATGTGTCTGAATATAAGCAGTTCTTATTTTTGCATTGACATAGGGATATGTTGTGTTGTTTACCACATCTTGCATATTATCAGAGACACGCCGAAAGTATATGTAAAGTGTATACAAGAATCAAAATCTCTCTCTACACAAATACTGTAATATATAAATGACTATAAAAACAGTAATACGTAGTAAAAAGGTGCTGTGTATTGGCACCAAGCTTTTCTCAGGAATTATAAAGTCTGAAGTTGTAAGTAGTTTACAATGAGTGAAAGGGTATGGTTTTGTTTATATTGACAAAATGATACAGATTTTTTGCTGCTAATGAAATGCAGGCAGTGCATGAATTAGCTAGAAAATTCAATGAATTATATTATCTAGGAATCTGTTTGAAAGACATCTGTCATTTTTACCCTTGTTTTCAACAGTTTAATATTTAAGTGTTATTATGATATTCAATTCCTGTGAGTATTTCTTCTGTAGAAAGATAATTTTTAGCACTGTAAAGAGTCAAAAAGTACTCTCGAACTTCTGCAGTAGGGCAGAGACTTTCTAAGAGTTATCAGTCAAGTGCATATACTAGGAGGACTCACAAAGAAAGGAATAGACTTTGAGGAAGTGGTTACTAAATTTGCTTCCCAGGAGAGAAGGATGGAATTTAAATTCCGTTGAATCTTGCAGAGGTGACCATCAAGTGTCAAAGATGAATTTAAGTCCATAAACCAGTTATTATCTTTGATAAAGTATAATTATTTCTGTAACTATTTTTTCAAATTCAAACCAATATCAGTTCAACTTATTTAATTTAAGCTGTTTCTAATTGTGATTTTTATAAAGGGAAGCTTTATTCTTAGTTTGTTATTGTTTACTTAAAACTGCAATGTTTATTTCTTTGGCTACCTGAATGGTCACAGCAGTGACCATCAGGCTTCCATCTGTTCCCCAAACTCGGTGATCTATTTTGCAGGCCTACTGGAATCTGATATCTATGACAGGTTAAAGCCCATGGAGCTTCGCTGTATCAGTGTTGTTGTAAAGGGAGACTATGTTGATAAATAAGAATAAGTTTAGAAAAGCTTTAGCCTCACTTTGTGTTTCATTGCAAGACTTTTTCAAATTACCCTCATAAATGATCTCATTTTCTTGTGCGAGATGCTACCACATTTTATATAGGTAAAGTTCAGGATATGTGAATCTCATTGTGCCAAATGACCCCTGCTTTATAGAGAAAACTGAAAAAGTGTTATTGAATTTTTAACTTTAAGTAAGAGTTGTTTAATAATGTTAGCTGCTCATGATTGCAATGTAAGTGTTTGTCATAGTCATTGTTAGGTGAGGGTTAGTAGTTATCTCTTAATAGGTGATTTAGAAAATGAAGATGAAGCCCTCTTATATGACCTTACTGAACTGGAAGTTACATTCACTGATGTAGCAAGCAATCCAAGTCTATTTCCATGTGGCAAAAGACCTCAAAGACTGGAACATTGTACATTTTATATGTATGTAAACCATATATGTGAAAACACATGGTGAAGGCAGTTCAGGTGATGTACTTACATAATAATTCAATAGAATATTAAGGCTTCTGTGATATAGTTTTGAATAGATTATCATTGATCTTTAATTATAAAATATATGTTAGAAGTGTTTTAAGTGTAATTTGTTTAGAATGTTATGTGCTGCCATTATACAATGTTTTGCATAGTTTATTAGTGCATTATGAAATGTTTGAAAGTGCTATTTGGGACATTTAGGAATAGCTCTGGATTGGTGGCACTCTTATCGTGTTTACCTACAATTGAGTAGTCTTTACTTGCTCTAATACACAACAGGAATGGTTACTACATTGGTTGAAAGTAAACAACTCTAAGAGATATATGTCCAGAGTAGTACACAGTATTAATCAAACATGAAATTTCTGTAAAGATGGGCTTCAAGCTACTCGTGAATTCTTTGTACACCTGGACACATCTGCATAATTTCTGTTCTTATATATAATTTTTTTTCTTTCTATGACACAGAACAACTCATATTTTTCAGACAAGGGATGTTTGCTGTAACGTTTTTGTGTACCTACATATTGATTTTATACAGTATATACTGGCATGATTAGAACCCAATAACTTGGGAATGTTCACTTTTGTAAACAAAGAGCAAACTTTGCAAGATTTTATGTTTAAAGTATTGAATATTTCAGCTAACTGCTGAATATGATCAGGTTCACTTATCTTGAGAGCAGTTCTTATGCAGATCCGGGTCCACTGAAAAAATCCCCCCTCTCCCCCATTGTGCAGAGTTGCAGAGAGCATTTTGAGCTGATTTTGTGTGCACTTACATTCTAAATTGACCAATTGACTTATTGACCATTTAAATAAAACAATCGTAATTGGGGATATCAGTGCCCATTCCAAAAGATGGGGTTATGAAAAAGTGGATTCTACAGGGAAGATAGTGGAAGAATTTTTGAATACCACAACTTTTGAACTGATTTATAGTAAAGAAGATCCCACAACCTTCATACATTACTCTGGAGCAGGCAGTAACCCAGACCTCTTGTTAGCTACAACAGATATTGTTTCAAAAATTAAAAAACAAGTCATAGAAGATCCAAGTTCTGGTCACAGAGCAATAATTGCTGATATAAAACTAGATAATACAAATAACAGTCAATGTCACATGAATCTGTATTGGAACTTCAAAAAAGCAGATTGGATCAAATATATGGTAAAACTGAACTGGAACATAAATTTAAAGAACAAACAAACTCACAGCTGTATGACCAACCAGGTCATTTGAACAAAAATTTCTGTAAAGTCATCCTAGAAACCGCAAAAAAAACATATTCCCCGGGGAAGAATTAAAAATTTCAAACCCTTTTGGAACCCCCAGTTAGAAGAACTGAAAAAGCAAAGGAATATAGCTAGAAATACAGCTGAACAAACAAAAAAAATATCGGACACACAAATATGGCGGAAGAAATGTGCCTCACTAAAAAAAGAAATTAATACTGCTAAAAAGAATTACTTTAATAATTTCTTAGAAAAAAATGGATTATAGGACAGATGGTAACAAAGCTCATAAGTTCATAAAAAATGTCAAGGATAGGAAAGAAAACAGCACATCTATCATACACAACAATAAATTATTAACCATTGATGCAGCCATAGCCGAAACATTCAATAAATATTATGCTAATTCACATAAAGTAACAAGAAATAATAAAAAGGAATGTAAAGAATTTAAGAAAGATTTGAAACAAGAAAGAGAATGTGATCCTAACACTCAGTGCAATATCTTTTTTCAAAATTTTAATATGCAAGAACTGAACATTGCAATAAATAATCTAAAAAACAAAAAGTCTCCTGGACCTGATCACATACATCCAGAGTTCATAAAAACCTTGGAAAAACAGCGAAACAACTACTACTAAAACTCTACAATCTATCCTGGAAAACCACTGTACCTGCTGAATGGCGAAAGGCAATAATTGTCCCACTCGAAGAAAGACAAAACAGCATCAGAAATAAAAAATTATTGACCAATAGCTCTTACTAGCATAATAGCAAAAGTGATGGAAAGAATGGCGTCGAACAGGTTAAATTGGTTTCTAGAATCACAAAATTGAATTTCCCCATGTCAAGCTGGATTCAGAGAGTTCCACTCTACAAATGAACAAGTCTTACTTCTCAGTCAAGAAATCAAAGACTCCTTCAATAGAAAAGAAGATAATTTATCAGTTTTTATTGATTTCCAAAGTGCATATGATTCTATATGCAGAACAAAACTACTAAAGAAAGTAAAAAAATAGGGATACAAGGTCGAATGTTTTCATGGCTATGTCATTTCCTAACACAATGCTTTATTGCAACCAGATATGGAAGAAATATATCTAAATACAAACAGGTACACCGTGGCTTACCACAAGGCACAGTGCTCAGCACTACACTTTTTAATATATTTATTAACGATCTCCCACAACAAATACAAGAATCAGGTGTGAAGTGTGCACTATTTGCTGATGACTTAGTAATGTGGACTTCAAGACCAAAAAGCAAAAGTACAGAACTAGAAAAAACCATGCAACAATAATTAACCAACCTACAAAGGTGGACCAAAGAAAATTTAATGACTGTTAATACAACAAAATCAAACTACCAAATCTTTTCACTAAGAAAAAAAACCACTAAAAATAAAACTAAATTTTGAGGGTCAACAATTACCAGAAACAAAGGAAGCAAAGTATTTAGGAGTTACATTTGATACCAAACTTACATGGACCAAACAAATAGAAAATGTAATACAAAGAGCAGAGGTGCCTTTCACTATTAAAACGTCTAACAGGAATGAAGTGGGGATGTTCCAGAGCAACTCTTAACACAACATACAATGTATATATAAAGCCATTATTTACTTACTGCAGCGAAGTTCTTGTAACAGCAAACACAAAAAAAATTCAAATCTTTCAAAACCAAAGTCTGAGATTAATTACAAGTGCTATCAAAACCACACCAATAGCAGCTATGGAAATACTAACCAACCAATACCCCATTGAATATGAAATAGAAAAAGCGGCTCTTATTCAACACGAAAAGTTGATCAGACTCCCATTCAATACATGGCACAAGAGAAATTTTACACATACACTAAAGACTCAGGAGAGCTTTCTTTCCAAAATTCAAGACATCAGGAAGAATGTACACCTTCCTAATTCAAAGGAAAACTTCATATCGAAAGTCAATCCGACACATACATTAGACATCACATATTATTTACACCTTTCAGAAGAAGTTAAGAAAAGTGATACTCCAACTAGTGTTCTAAAATTATTGGCATTAGAGACAATCAGTACTAGATTTCCAGAACATGAATGGCTCCATATTTATACTGATGTATCATTGATATCAAACCAAGATGGAGCAGGTGCTGGAGTCACATGTCGCCTCTTTTCCTATTACAAATCTTTAAGTTATGGAACTACTAACGTTGATGGAGAAATTGAAGCAATTCGAATGGCCCTACAAAATCTTTTGTACAGAATTTCACATTTTCAGCAAGCAGTTACTCTCTCAGATTCCAGGGCAGCAATTATAGCAATTACTTCCAAGTTGTCACCAAAAAACCAAACAATCAGCACTTCAAAAACATCTAGTCTTCCAATGGATACCAGCTCACTGTTTACTGAGTGGTAATGAGAAAGCTGATTTTCTTGCAAAAAAGGGTACCAGCGGTGTACAAAAATCTATAGTTAATCTACCATTTTATGCAGCTAAAAGATTAGTCAACTCTGAATTCAAAAAGATTATTGCAAAGTATTACTATGAAAAATCAAAGAATAAAAGATGGGAACTACCAAACATTCAAACAGTAATTCCTGAGTATCCTCGAAAAACAGCAGTTGCAACCTTCAGGTTGATTACAGGACATGATTGTCTGGCAAAACATTTAAACAGAATTGGGATATATTCTTCACCACTCTGTCCTCTATGTGATCTGCAAGAGGAAATGGATCTAGACCACCTTCAAATATGCCCGGCCCCTTCTAGTGCCCCATTCATCAGTGAAAAATACTGGAGAGCAAGAGGATTAATGACTTCATTGTCAGAAATCCAGCATAAGCTAACAACAACAACAACATTTTAATACAGACAATTCCTTTGTCATTGTTAATACTTGAGTTCATGATTTCAACTTCAAAATAGAACCCAAGCATTTATTCATAACAAAAGGCAAATATTAATTTGAAAGTAAGTGAGGTATAGTGTAAACAGATCCTCAATGTGATTAACCTCATTATTCAAAAGCTTCCAATCATTCAGTTAAATTGAAAGTTTTTCAAATTCTCTAATGGTTAGCAATTTTTCTCAAATAGTGTTCTTTATATACAATAGTGACAATTTATTTTAATTTTTGTTGATTAGTTCTGAATTAATTGCTTTTAGTGAAGTACAAGCACATGAGATTTCTTGATATTTGCCAAAATATTTTTGCAAATTGGATTAAATTCAATAAAATGGATCTGTGGTAACTGAATTCTTTGACATAAATTGTGAGCTCTCTGTTGTGGATATAGCACAAAGTTTAATTTATGAATCTAATCCTACGAAATTTTATTAATAATTTTAATATTGTTTTTATTATCGATAATATTTTAAATTAAATGCCAATTTGTATTAAGTATGTGTGGCATTTATCAACATTCCAGTGATATAAAATTCAACTTCAGTAGCTGGAATCTTTATTTTACTTCTAGCTTTAGATTAACACAAAAAATGTCAAGATCAACTTCATTGCCTGCAGTTGAAATTTCATAAAAATATGTGTATAAAACATGAATTTCTAAATATTTTATTCCTGTCTATATCCTTAGTTGTGTCGATTTCATGGAAAGCAGGAAGTTGTATGGGTATGCAAAGTGCAAAGACTTTAGCTCAGAGAAGTGACATGTTGAGGACAAGATCGACAGAATTATCCCCACCTGGTAATTGATTATTAAGTGCTGCTTGTGTTGTACCGAGTACTAGGATGTTTGGAAGTTATCAAGTTCAGTAATTCTTTGCAGTTAAACCTATGTTTTCCTCTGTATCAGTAACTCCAAAGACAGGAAGTTTGTAGAATTTACTATACAAAAAATTCTTAAGAAAAGAAAGTAAACATTTTAGTAACAGCTTATTTTAAACCAGAATGCATGATGTTTGGAAAATGTTGCTAGTATACTATAAGTTTAATTATTGAAGAAGGAAAGACAAATAAAACAAGATAGCTGGCATGAGAAGAATTAGTACAGATATAGCAAATTTAAACTTCTTTAATGAAAAACTGAAGCTATTAACAGTTAAGCAATACAAATCTACCAAATCTACAAATAAAACAAACATCTTAGGCTATAAACTTCACTTATCCTAGTATTTGCTGCAGATTTCTGAAATTATATGGAAACTGCAGTTTCATGATATATCTATCACATCAACGATGGCTCTCAAGAACTTGCAGCAAATAAGTGAAGCTTATAGTCTCTAAGATATTTGCTTTATTTGTAGATTTAAATTTGTTAGCTTTCAGAATTGTTCTGAATAATTTCTTTACATCAGCTGTGGCAAAAATTGTCATGTATGAGTCTAACATCCAGAAGGGAAAAGCTATGTTATCACCACAACTAATATAGATGATTAAAGGAAGAAAATTACGCCTAGTTTTGGTAAAATGAAGGATTCTGGTGCTCTGATATAAGGATCTAGCACTATATTCCACAAAATATGGAAAAAAATATTCATAGTCCTCTAAAACTGTGCTATTGTGCCTGGCACAGTGAATCAAGATGTAACTACCACCACCTTTATGGTATTGAAAAAGGTCATCATTAAGAATGTGGTTGTTAGTTCTTTTAGGTATAATGAAGAGTAAAAATTCCCTGAAAAGTTATGAGAAACATAAAATTACACTATAAATGATAATATACCTTGAGGCCAAGTATCATTGAAACTGTTCTAGCATTTATTTACTATTCTTAAGCCCACATTACACATAAACTTATAATATTGCCAGCTCGTACATCAGCCAATTATAAATGGTATCAGAATGTTATCTCAGTTGGTCTCCATTATTTTGCTTTTACAAAATCAGTCTGATAATGTGTGTTGAGCATGTTGAACTAATTTTGTCGGTCTGGGTGACTCAGTTGGTTAGACGTTGGCCTCCTGATCCCAAGATCGTGGGTTCAAAACTGACCCAGATGATTGTTTTTAAGTGTGCTTAAAAACGACAGCTCCATGTCAGTCAATTTACTGGCATGTAAAAGAACTCCTGCGGGACAAAGTTCCGGCACACTGGCAACGCTGATGTGATCCTCGCAATTGACAGTGTCGTTAAACAACAAAATAATTTAATTTAATTCCACACCAAATTCTTAAACAGGTAGCCAGGTGGCAGGGGATAGGAAAGGCAGGTGGCCTTGGCTGAGATGCAGTCTGTGAGAGTGGAAGGAATTGGCAAACAAAAGTGCAGTTTTATTGTTGTCACATTTTCATACTAAGTGACTGTAAATTATTAACGTAGTTTTTGAAAGTAGACTTAATCAACTTCTATGAAGTTTGAGCATGGATTTTGTCAGAAAGGGGAAAAAGTATATGAGGTCTGTACAAAAAGTATCCGACCTTGTGCCGGGAAAAAAAATTATGTACCTGAGTGGATGGGACTCTTAATCCCCTTCAAAGTAGGCCCCTTCTGAAAGCACACACTTAGTCCAGCGGTCCATCCATCGCTGGAAGCAGTTCTGGAAAGCTTCTTTTGAGATGGTGCGCAGACGTTCCGTCGCATTGTGCATTATCTCCTCCCGGGTCTCAAAACGGGACCCTTTGAGCGTTGTCTTTATCTTTGGGAACAACCAGAAATCACATGGGGCCATGTCAGCTGAGTAGGGAGCTTGACGAACCTGCGGAATGCCGTGCGAGGTCAGGAAATTCTGGATCAGGTGTGACGAATGAGCTGGAGCATTGTCGTGATGCAGCTGCCAGTTGCGTGCGGCCCACAGATCAGGTCTCTTGCGCCGAACTGCATCACGAAGATGACGAAGGACTTCTCGGTAGTACTCCTTATTGATGGTCTGCCCTTGTGGTGCGTACTCATGATGCACAATGCCCCGATAGTCGAATGAAACAAGCAGCAGCACCTTCACTTTGCTCCGAACCTGTCGTGCATTTTTTGGTCTTGGGGAATGCGGGTGCTTCCATTGAGATGACTGTGCCTTTGTTTTTGGGTCGTACCCGTACACCCAGCTCTCGTCACCAGTGATCACAGTCTTCATGAACTCAGGATCGCTATTGGCGCATTCCAGCATGTCCTGTGCCACTGCAAGGCGGAGTTGTTGCTGCTCCGGTGAAAGCAGCTTGGGCACAAATTTTGCTGCCACTCTTCGCATGCCCAAATCCTCAGTCAAAATGCTGTCTGCAGAACCAACGCTGATCCCAACCTCAGCAGCAATCTCCCGAACTGTCAAACGTCGGTCCTCCATGATCAGTGTCTGCACTTGCTCGATAACAACAGCATTTCGGCTCGTTGATGGTCTTCCGGTTCGTGGGTCACTCTCCGCCGACATGCGGCCATCTTTGAACCGGTTATACCACATTTTAATTTGAGTAATTTTCATTGCATCATCACCGAAAGCCTGCTGGATCTTGCGAATGGTTTCTGATTGGGTATCCCCAAGTTTCTGGCAGAACTTGATGCAATACCATTGCTCCATGCGTTCCGTCATCTTCCAGAAAATGTGAATGCGATGAGCACTTGTTACACGGAGCCAATCACTGGTAGCTTCTGACGTGACCGGTGGTGCTGCGGGGATATAAATATTCACGCATGCGCAGGAAGCTTCCTTCTACGAGTATGCACAGTTGCCATACCTACCTCATTCTTTGTTAGCGAGAAAAAAAATAAGGTCGGATACTATTTGTACAGCCCTCGTATATGCATAATTTAAATGGGTTAAAGCTTATGCTTTCACTCATTTTGTTTTTACTGAGATAGTTATTATGCTACCACTGCCTCCCACCAAGGCAGTCTGGGTTCGATCCTGGTGACCGTATGTGGGATTTGTGGTGGACAAAGTAATACAGGGGGGGTTCCTCCAAGTTTCCCCTGCCATCTCATTCCACTGGTGCTCCATCTTCATTCCATGTATCATCAATATCACTGCCTGCAATGCCACAGGCAGTACAAGCAGGCATTAAACACTACCGAACAAAAAAAAAAAGAATCACAGCCTCCTACCTTTTGTTGGCAGCATTCTCTGCTATCTGATGGGATTTTAGTTCCTTTTAGACAAATTTGGGTTGAGTGTGGGTATATTCTGGTAAGAATATGCGACACAATCAACCCAATTTGTGTGTGAAACAGAAGCAATAATACTGGTCCCTTCACTCTTGCTAGTCATTCATCATCCTGATGATGGGAGAGATGTACACTCCCGACACGTCGATGACTCTGCATCACTACACCTGGCTAGAAGCCCAAGAACATCTTGAATAGAAGCAATAATTTTGATTCATCTATAATAGTATTCTTTTTAGATCCAACATTTGTCACTGTTCATGATAAATTGTTAGATTAAGCTCCTTGCTTATTAAACACATAATTTGTTAATAATACTGTCAATTGCCAGGATCATATAAACACTGCTTGCAGGTTGGAATTCTGTCCTGCTGGAGTTCTTTTTCATGCCAGTAAACCTTTGACATGGGGCTGTTGCTTTTAAGCACACTTAAAAACCATCAGTCTGGGCCAGGTTTGAATTTGCGACTTTGGGATCAGTAGGCCAGCAACTAATCAACTGAGCCCCTAGACTGACATTAAGCACTTAGTTGTACACTCCTGTACTTAACATATTTGATAAAGAACTTCCTGTTACATATATTTACTGCAAACTGTCACACATGTAAATATATACACAAAACTTTGTTGAAGTTTAAATGATCTGTTTCATAATTAACTTAAAATGAGACAATTTTGTGTGCCAAGTTCTTGCGCTGAAGGTCCTCGAAGACACAGGAAAATCTGATAGAAGCTGGGCTTGGGTTGAATTGTGCTGATATTTATATAGTAAACAATCTTTCTATGTCACACCATGTCCCTATCATCAATTTCATGCCTCTTGAAACACCTGTATTTTATATGATCTTATTCCATAAATTTATTGGTTTTTGTGCTATATCATGTGACTTTATTTTTTACTGGGGTTTCCTGTCTTCAGACATTGTTTCACTTTGTTTCCACCCCTGACTAAATAGCTGAAGTAATACAATGGAAGAATGGAAGTTATCCCAATGCATGTAACAATAATGTTAAAGCCACATATCCATTATAAAACTTTGTTCCTTTGCTTTAATGTTACTCTTCTTAAATCTTCTCTGAGCGTATTATTCTGACAAGGATTATGTTACAAAATCTTAACTTATTTTTACCATTTTATATTATAAAAAATATAATATTTTCACTAATTGCTAAAAATGTACTACATATAGTTCTACTACAGAAATTATTTCCACTGCAGTGGTGATATTAGTGTCTCATGTGTGCACTGAAGCCTAAAATTTTAATTTTCTGAAAATGGATTGTAGAGTTTGAATATGGGTAGTTGGAAATTATATTTTCAAAATCTGTTCAACAGAGAAGCCTGAAATTTGCACACTTCTTTTGCAGTGTTCAATCTCTGAACTATAGGAATTTTCATGTCATGAAGGCACAACAGGCTGTTATGGACCATGCTTTTCTTATGGAAGAACCAAGTGTGCCGTTGTCAAATGTGCGTATTTTCAAATGCAAAGATAAAGTATGAACATGCATTTCGGTGTGAAATATGTTGAATACTATGTATGCACGATAAACCTTTTATATGATTGTACATTTTTTAAAATAATAAAATCTAAAATTTTGCTTAACGCAGATTTTTTAACATCTTTCTTGCTCAGAACGTCTAAACATGGTTTTAAATCAAAATAATTGCAATGAAAAAAGTCAGAATTATTTGCTGCCTTTTATAGGCCACATTGGTATTCAGATTATATCAATGTGTTTAAACATATTTTTTTAAAAAAATAAAGTTTAAAACAAAGTGTTAGGATTCTTCGTTTATACAGTGGAAAGTCGTCACTGGCTAATTCTCATTCTGTAAGTCCACATAAAAACTTCCAGTGACAAAGTTGTAGGAAATAACAAAATTATTTTTTATATAAATATAGAACATCTCCAGTACCAAGGCATCCATGAATCACCATTTAAAGGCAAATGTTTGCAATGCGCAATGCCAACCCGGTCCTTGTGTCTTGGAGATGATGAAAACCAGATGTGATATGATAGTTGAAGGGCCGATAAGGGATTGTACTTCAGTGGAGGCTCTCTATAGGTTTTGGGCATCTGAGGTGCAAGCGAGTTTTACTAGTTCTCTGGTAATCGTGTGCATTGCAGTTAACTGATCAGTGTGCAATTGTCCGCAGAAAAAAGGGCAAAATTATTATAAGTGGCAAGCAAACAACAATGCTTAAAGTGTATGATTATTTAAAGAAAAATAACCCTGGACACAGTGACTCGCACAATGTTAGTGAACTCCCATCACTACACCACGGTATACATACAAAACCAGCAGGGAGGTAAAATATAATGATTTTGAATGCTTCTATTTCAAAGTATTCCCCCATACATTTCTAACCATGTTGAAAAATGAGGATGAGGACTTGCCAAATTTTAAATATTCAACCTTTTATCGCTTGGTGAAGGAAATGGGATTTGATTTTGAAAAGAGAGGAAATAAATTGCTTATGATTGAGAGAAATGATATTATAGTGTGGCAACATTCCTATTTATGGAAAATAAAACAATTCAGGAAAGAGGGAAGGAAAATCGTGTACCTTGATGAAAGTTGTAGGGCACACTGTATCAAAAGTAGGGAAGGATAGGACTATAAAAACTCCTAAAGAAGTACTTTTGCCGGGTTATCCACTGGTCTTAAATCACCTAATATTCACAGACCAGGACTTATAATATTGCATGCCGATGGTACGATTTGTACAGGGTGCAAAACTTGTTTTCTTGGCAAAAAAAGGTTCTGCTGGTTATCATGATGAAATGGATAGCTATAGATTTGAACAGTGGTTCAGGAACCAACTAGCAAAACCATGGTAATTGCGGCAGTGCAACATACATGGCAATGCCACGCTAATTCTCCATAAGAGCCATTGTACCTTCATAACGTGAAAACTCCCAGGAGTATTAAAAGATTTTCTGTCTTTTGTTGATTTTTGTTTGTTTTTTGTTTTGTTTTAAACTTATAATTAGTTTGCAAAATACTTATCAAATTGATAATTTATTAAAAATCTGATGCATTGCACTCACATGACATTCTCTACACACTCTTGTACAAACTATTTTTATAAATGCTTCTTCTGTTTACTTCATGTTAGTCGATATAAACATTTGCAGAAATTATCTTGTTTCCTTGTAAGTGTAGGGAAATTGGGTAATACAGTAGGCTTAAGTGGTAGTCAAATCTTTTAACCCTTTGTAAGCCAATACCAATTACCCATATATGGGTGGCCTGTCCAGATCCTCATGAGTGAAGCCCCATACATTGGTCTGCAGCTATAAAGCTATTGTGGTCGACTTTACTTACTCAAATACTGCAGATATGTTGCCAGCAATTGTCTTGTCTCAAGCACCATTAACAACTTTCTTTATATCATTCAACTTTGGAAGATATGAGGTTACAACATTGTTCCATGCAGCTATCAATTCAAATCACTGCACAACTCTCTAGTCCTGATATCAGTGATTGCTTGCAATAAAAAAGACAGCGACTGCAATATAATACCTACTATTGTCTCTGAACAAAGTAAGAACTGAAAGTTATGAGGAGGGACTAATTATGCAACAAAGAACTAACAGAAGGCATCAACAGATTCACAGATGAACACAACATACGCAAACTCCTAATCGAAGAACTTGTAAAAGATAAGGGTGTATGAACGAGTTTCAGTTGGTGAAGCAGTAACTGACCCGATTGACAAAGTAGTACCTACTTTCAGGTCCTTTGTTTCCTAATTCTTCATTTACAAGATCAGTTTCCTGAAAGCTCTCTTAATATTGTCAAACAAATGATATGCTTTTCCCATGAAGGCTTGATTAGTACTTCTGAAAATATGGAAGGGATTATAAGTTCGATACTCAATGACTTGTGTGAGTATTATTTATTAATGGTGAAGAACTTAATGAAATAAAATGTGTTCAGCCAGTTGTATAAAGTCGGCTACACATGCATTGACTTGCTGATCTGCTGAGCTCATGCTGTCAGAGTCAAAATGAACATGTCAATTCCCAAGAGTGAAAGTTGATAAACTTGCTTTAAAAAGTGTGCAAATAGAAAAATTGCTTCTCTTCAAAGTTTATCCAGAGTAAACACAAAACATAAATATTACTTTGGTATGTGAATTTAGTTTTGTGTTTTTATTATTTATATTAATTTTGGTTATGAATCCAACTGTTAGCAAAATAATGTATGCAGGAGCATAGCATCAATGGATGTGGTTGATGTATTGTGTACCCTGCCAGTTTTCCTTATTTAACCTTTTCTGCAGGGTGGGCCACGGAATGTGATGATTTTCAAGTTTAAATAAGTTGGTAAATATGACAAATAGAGGTCTGCACGGGCTCGGGCCTAGGCCCGGCCCGGCCCGTGGGCTGGGTTCGGGCCTAATTTGAAAAATGCTTGTCGGGCTCGGGCCGGACTAGGGCGGGCTCGGGCCGGGCCCGGGCTTGAAAATTAAGGGAATAAACAACTGAAAATGGATTTTAAAAATTTTTCAGCCAAGTTAGCTGAACATTTATTTTCAATGCTGTCTTATACCAGCATTAGAGGGCTTTGAATTTTAGTGTGATATATCCTTCAGTTTCCGAATTACGAAATGTTGAATCCGGATTTTATTATGTTATGCCAAATGCTCTACACGACGAAATTAAGAAAAAAATGCCTATTTTTAAGGTTCTATTATATTTACCTGATTATATTATCTGCCATACAAATTTGTTTTATTAGTCTCAGCTCAAAAGACAATAGTTTTTCAATTTTGTCGCTTGAAATTTCTAGTATAAAGTTTTATAAGCTGCAAATTTCTTTAGTAACTCAAAAGCGTTCAAAAGAAAAAGATGGCAGATTTAGTTGTTTGTGTTTTGGGAATGATACGAAGAATTGCATAAAAACTGCATCATGTGACATTTTCAAAAAGTGAATATAATGAAAACATAATTTTCCAAAACCTTAAATTTTAAAATGAAAAACATTGTTATTCTGCATTTTTAGGGTACATTATGCAATTACAAGTATTTGTAATACAAAAACTCAAAACACATTTAGTATTTTTAAAGCCATGGAATACAAAGTAATGTTTTGCGAGATTTGTACTAAATTTCAGTGGTACATTCACTTAGGAGGCAAAAAATGATCATATTGATAATATTTGTCTGTCACCTATGTTGAAATGTCGAGAATAGCACAATCACCACAACGTTTCTTTACTAGGAATTCTAAATTATTATTCTGCTGACACGTTTCAAATGCTGCTACTGATGCTAGTCAAAGCACAGAATGAGAGGGTTTGCAACTATATCATTTCTCACTTCAATTCAATCCATTCCACGTATAAAATCTTACACTCTTATCTCGAACCCAAGGCGTATTTGATTTGTTTATATTGCTAGTAACGCATGTTTCCTCCTGCTTTGTACAGTGTAAACACAGCATCAATGTTTATACTGATACAATTACAGTTTGTTTTGGCTGACGCTGTAGTAATGTTACTGCATCATTATTGTTCAGCATTTCTCCAAATTAAAACTTTTATTTTATTATTATCATGACATGAATCACTATATATATCATACATCAGGGCCATTGCTCATTAGTCAGCATCACCAAGTTGCAACATACAAGTTGTGACACTTTTATTTTTCATAGCCCTTCTGTCTTACAACCAAGTTATATGTACAAAAAAATATCTCGTCAGCATTTGATACCGGTAACCAAAGACATTGAAGGGACTTTTCGTAGAAAAGGTGGTAACATTCACCAAGTGCGAATACTGAAGGGAACTTTAGTGCAGCAGGATTAGTTATTCAAGAACGTCGAACCAACCTGAGGAGCCAGAGTGTGGATTCCATTCTCTTTCTGCACGACAATATGGGTCATTAAACATGGTGAGTCCTTAGGCCAATAACTTATAACTAATGTTTACTTTGATTTAAAACATGCACAGGCATGCACATATCCATCGTAGAAATAATTATAACCAGAGACCGGAACTTAGGCGGAATGCCTTTTTAAATGCGTCAAATTTATCTTCTATTTGAAAGTGAATCTGTACGAATTATACGTTTGTGATTGAAATGCCACAGTTTTATATTGCCTTTTTCTCCCTTTTTAATATATCTATTTTACAAAATATATGCTTTTTGTTGCCTTTATTTCATTATTTATATATTATTTATTAATTATTAAACATTTTCTTCAGGTACATTTTATTTCAACAACCGTTAGACCGTGACAATGAAAGTTACTTCGCCGAATATATATTATTGTCTTTAAGTTGCATACGACATAGGCGTCCCTCATTCAATTCATTATTTTCTTTGCAACAATGAGTGCTGCCGCGCAAATAAATGTATAGATAAAGAAAGCATTTGGATTATCACGTATGTTTATTTTAAAATGCAATAATGAGCAGGTACGGGTCTAACTTTGATTTTCTTTCAGTTTTCATTGCGACGTTGTTATAGCTAGCAGCAAGGTGTCGAAATTCAATGTTCCCTTATGCACTAAATTACACAGTTATGTTAATACTTTTGGATCCGGCATATTTTGTACCGACGGTAAAGTACTCACATGCAAAATACGCAAGCAGTCAGTGAACTACGAAAAGAAGTATTATATATCACAACATATCGGCACAATCAAACAGGGCTACAGGCAGAAGATTCCTTTGCTTCCAACAGTAATTGCAATATTGAGTCAAAAATCCCAGTTTGCATTCGACTTATGTAGCTTTCTTCAGCGCCAGAACCCCTTTCTGGAAATTACAGAATCCTACATTATCACAGTTTTTGGAGAAGTATACTAACCAATCTGTATCTAGCGAGTCAAGTTTGTGAAAATGTTACTTAACCGAATGTTACGATGACACAATCGAAATAACTAAAGATAAAATGAAAATAAGATGATCTGGGATATCGACGAATATCGACGAGTCAACTGATACCATAGGTCGTTTCATTGCCAATTTGTTAATGGATGATTAGATCCTACAGAAGATGAATAAATGAAATTATTCCTGCTTACTCAGAGTGTCTTGAGAAAGTTAACAATCGAACTATTGTGCAGTTATTCACCAGTTCATTAAATTTGCTGCGGCCTGAAGAGGTTCAATACGATGCCTTACTTTTCATCAGTGATGCTGCATCATATATGAAAAAGGCTGGAGTAGCGTTACAAGTGTTATTTCCAAACATGCTTCACATGACCTGCGTAGCACATGGCTTTCACAGGGTGTCACAAGAGATACGATGCTTGTTTCTGGATGTTTGCAAATGGATTTCCAGTATTAAGAAGATCTTTGTGAAAGATTCATCAAGAATCCTATCATTTAAGTATATTGCACCAGATGTAACTCTGCGCCCCCCCCCCCCCCCCCCCCCCCAACCTATCATAACGAGATAGTGGACATCTATCGCGGCAGTACTTCGTTTAAAACTTTGAAGTTCTTTAAAATATGACGATCAGTTATTGAATAGTGTAATGTATTATTGGGTTTCTCTTATTGCCTGTTTTAGTATTTATAATTCCTTTTTTCTGCCTATTTTAATTATTTATAATGTCTTTTTGCCTCCCTATTTTAGTGATTTATAATGCCTAAACTTCCCACCTCCTAATTTCTGCTTTGGCCAATTGCGGATAGCTTACAACAGATTGAGTACATTAATATTGTTTTATAATCGTATATTGCCCCGATAAACCCTTAGAAACACACCAATAACCTTTTCTTCAAACTTGAAAAAAAAAAAAAAGGTTATTTCTAAGGCTTTACCGAGACAATATCATGATCTCAAAACAATATTAATGTACTAACGTTATTTATGCAGGTACCCAACATTCGCTAACGTATTTGGACCAAAATTGGATTTTAGGAAATAAATAAATAATAATAGTAATAATATTGTCAATATTGTCAATAACTGCAGGATAATTTTGTTTAAAAGAAAATTGCAGAATCGGACTCGGGTCGGGCCCGGGCCATGGCCTATACACTCTTTTCGGGCTCGGGCCGGGCCCGGGCCATGGCCTATAGATTATGCTCGGGCCAGGCCTAAGAAAATCGGCCCGTGCAGGCCTCTAATGACAAATGAATGCATGAGATATCACGAGCAAGACTATTCTTTGGTATTATAAAAATAGCGCAATGGAATGCTGAACATTGTGCTTTTGTGGTGGAAACTTTGATTAAAAATGGTGACTTGGTTGTCATTACACGACGATTATTTTGTCATTTTAATGTCCCACGTCATGGCAACGTTCCTAATCAAGTTATGGATACAGAATATCTGAGCAACAGCTTCTGCAGTGAAGAAGAAAGCACCAGGCCCTGTACACACTATGAGGACACCAGAAAACATTGAATGAGCCCTAGTCACTCAACAAGAAAACATGCTACTGCCTTACGGTTATCACAGACAAGATTTTGGAGAATTCTACATAAAGATTTACATTTTCATCCCTACAAGATGGTTATGGTTTAAGAATTAAAAGATTGTGATAAAGTTAATTGAATTACACTTTGTGAAAACTTTGTGAATCTCTTTAATGACAATGTGGTCCTGTTAATGAGTGATGATTCTCATTTTCATTTAAATGGTATGGTGAACAAACAAAATTTTTGTCTGTTGGAGTGATTCAGTTCAGTCAGCGTGGCATTGCGAGTTTTGGAATCATAGGTCCTATTTTTTGTTTTTTGAAGAGAATGATAGAGCTGTAACAGTGACCTCAGATTGATACGTAGAGATGTTATAGAACTTTCTTACTACTGAGTTACATTATCGTGGAATGATCTCAGCACCATCTGGTTTCAGCAAGTTGGGACTGCAGCCCATACTGTCAACATGTCCATTGCAGTGGTTAAAGAAATGCTTTCAAACAAAGTAATTTCAAGAAGAGGAGACATTTCATGGCCTGCATGTTCTCCAGATCTGTCAGTATGTCAGGAGGAAGTTACAGCCATACGAAATGACATGTTGCAATCAGTTATACAGAATCTGCATCACAGGCTGCAACAATGCATACTAAGTAATGGAGGCCATTTAAGAGAAGTTCTACTTGGAAAGTGAGGTTAAATCCTCAAATGACATTCAATACCCTATTGCAGTGTTACAGAATTAACATTTCTATTTTAATCTTATACTATTTATTTTATTTTAAAAATTGTCAGGTTCCTGTGGCCCACCAGTATTATCTATATACGATTTCAATTGGCTTAACGTTTGCTGAGAAGTTTATTTCAAACAACAATGTGCTGTGAATTAATTTTGTTAGCACATCAAGCCAAGCATTGAAACAGAGCATCTGGTGGTTGTGCTTGCCTCATGTCAGTCATGTTGCACAATGTGTGTGCACAGTGGATTTACATGTTAATGACATTTAAAGCTAAGTTTTTCAGTATTTTGTTAGGCAGTGAAGGTCAATTTCATATTTTTAACTTCTGTATGAATCAGAGTACAACAAGCAGCATTTTTAACAGTAATGTGTGTGAATGTGTGAGAGAAAAATACACCAGGAAACTGAAGGCACCCATGTGGTTCACTACTAGGAAAACGTGTGTTGTAGAGAGAATGCTGCATTTCCTGGAAACCTACTGCTCCGAATATGGAATCCGAATGTTTGTAAACAACAAACTGAGAATATAAATAAATAGTGGGAGTGATTTTTGTGTAATTTTAATATTTACCAGTTGGTGAATTATAAAGGAAAACTATAAAAATTATGAAAAATTATTTTTCAAAGTTAATAATTTTTAGTTAGTAAACCAAAGCATTACAAAATTTTCTGCGCCCAGCATTCTTTTGAGAGTACTTATCTATAACAACAATATTTAAAATTATCAAAATTTTGAAATCTTCATTGTGCAGCAAAAAGTAGCTAGAAAAGATAGTTTATTTAAAGGTGTTAGGATATTGCAATGAAAATTTAAATGTACATTATTCCTTACATATATGTCTCATATGAGTTTGAACAAAATCTGCTAATAATTGTAGAATTTAGACATTTTGCCTATTCCTACCCTCAACATGAGGTAAAAGTACATACCCAAGCCCACACACTACATTACGCCACTGAATGTTTGATAGGCCAATGTTAAAGTATGCAAGTCCAGTATTAGAATAAATTTCCCGCTATATAATTATAATACTTATATAATTGCAAATATATATTTATAATTAAATAATTTTAATTTAATAATAAACTGTTCTAACAGCAGTCAGAATGTAATCTAAATGCATTTATTACAATTTTTGCTGTATCAAAAGAAAAAGAGAGAAAATTGAAGCACAGATCATACTGTATTGTATAACAGAGGATCATTCTTGGAAATAATATGCACAAAACATGTAGCATTACTACATTTAATTATTGTTTACTCAATCGTTTAAATGCAGCTTTAATTCCTTTTATATGCCTACTAGCTGAAATACCCAGCATTGCCTATGGTTTGATGATTTCAGCCCTACAGTTTTTGACGTAGGTTGCCCTTGCCCAATAGTCTTGCGTTTCTTTGGAGACATTTAAAATATATTACTTAACACACTTAAACAAAGGGTTAATTAAAACTCTTGGCATACTATAAAAACACAAAGTAAACAAAGACTTGGTGCTGACGTGTTTTGAGTTGACTCCAACTCATCTTCAAAGCTATGCAAACCAAAGAACTTGCAATATTACTAAGATAAGTGAAGCTTTTAGTTTCTAATTTGTTCTTACTTTAGACTGTTGAACAACCCCAAATACTACAGGAAGAAAAGGAAGTAAAGAAAGCTGTTGCATTTCCATTTCAATCAAATAAAAAATTGATGAATTCTTTGTAGAAGAGGGAGTACAGAAAGAAATCAATTGTTTTTCGTAAAAGAAAAGTGATTCAAGATAACCATGCGAAGGTGATGTGTTGCATTTCAATTTCAAACATGTAGAAAACTGTATGGCATGTTTGTAGTAAAGGGAGTAGAGAAAGTGTGATTGTGTTTCACAAAATAAAAGTGAGTAGAGAAAACAGAATGCAATCCATTGCATTTCAGTCATAGAAAATCATATGAACTGTATGTGGAAGGGCAAGTTGAGAATGACATAAATGTGTAATGCAAAAAAATAGTAGAGAAAACTATGTGAATGCAATATGCTGCATGTCTGTTTCAATCATTGAAAATTATGTGAATTGTATGTTGAAGGGCGAACAGAGGACATGTAAATGTGTTACATAAAAGAGAAGTGAGCAGAGAAAACTTGTGAATGTAATACGTTGCATAGGAAAATGGATCGCATAAAAACCTTCATGAAAAAACAGATGTGCTAATTTTCATGGTGAATGGCAATTAGTAGATTGTATGAATTGTAGAGTTGTATGTGAAGAGTGGAGAACATGTAAATGCATTATGTAAAAGAAAAGTGAGTAGAGTAAATTGTGTGAATGTAATACATTGCATTCCTATT
Organism: Tenodera sinensis; assembly: GCA_030765045.1. Taxonomy (NCBI): domain Eukaryota; kingdom Metazoa; phylum Arthropoda; class Insecta; order Mantodea; family Mantidae; genus Tenodera; species Tenodera sinensis. The sequence goes on along the minus strand of CM060967.1, from coordinate 160,016,186 downwards.
TCAGTTATAGAAGATTCTATGAATTGTATGTTGAAAGACGAGTAGAGATGGATCTGTGAATGTGTTACGTAAAACAAAAGCGAGTAGAGAAAACCATATGAATGTGATATGTTGTGTTTGTATTATATAGAAAATTGTATCAAGTGTGTGTAGAGAAAGATATTTGAATGTGTTATGTAGAAGAAAAACAAGTAGAGAAAACCATGTGTATGTAATATGTTGCATAGTAAAATGGATAGCAAGAAACTTTCTCCGTGAAAAATACATATATGTATCTAATTTAGTAGTGATTGGTCAAGTGATTTTGGAGGTTAACAGATACATTTACAGACATCCATTTTTATATACAGTAAACTCTCGGTTTAGTGGACCTAAAGGAGCCAGGAGTTGTCCGGAAAATTAAAAGTCCGTTAAATCGCAAATTGAGTGAAAATGAAGCAGAAACAATTGAAACTGTTTTATTGGTACATACCATTTACTTTATGTGATTTACTCTTGGTTAGAAGTTGTTCCCTGTGAAGTTGTGGGTTTGAAAAAAGTGTCAATACCCATTTGCTTCACACTTAAATATTGCTTCTTTATTATTAAGGAGTGAAGCTGTCTGAAATGTTCATAATAGGTTAGCACTTGTGGGTCTGAAGATCTTTCTATGTAAGAAATCACATCGTCCATGTGGTCTCTTATTACGGATAATTTAGGTGTACACTTCAAAGATTCATCACTGTCTTTGTCTTCATCTTCATCCTCTTGTAGAACACTTGCAGCAATCTCTTCATGACTCAGAATCTGGTAACGTGGGTCACCCTCATCCATGTCTAGCCACTCTTCTAAGTCGTGTTCACTTAAATTATTTCCTGCCTTCGTCAGTGTATAATAAAAGTTAGATGTTCCGAAACCACTGAAATCATATTCGGCTTCAATTCCCTTCAACAACTGTGTCCACCCATTAGCTAATGTTGTCTTCATCTCTTTCCAAGGTGCAACAAAGTTAAAGATGGCGGATTTGATACTATAAGCCCGTAAATTTTCCAGTGTACTAGCTTCCCGCATGTAATTTTCAGTATCATTTTCTTGCTCCAAGATGACCATAACCTCTTCAAGAAACTTCTTGTTGTAAACTCTTTTAGAAGTAACAATGATGAGTAGATCTGTAATGAACACGAGTATTACATTCATCAGAGAGTGACCAAGATTCAGACTGAAGCTAAGGATCACGTGAGCGCGTGATGTGTACACAAACTTTCACGAATGTAGCCAAAGACACGTGAACTAGCCTTCTCGATCAAACAGTGAAATGCCACAATTTAATCATCGGAGATTTTCTAAATTTCATTTACGTTTATTTTATAACCAATGTCAAATTTAGTCCATTAAATCTGAAGTCCTTTGAACAGAGGTCTGCTAAACCGAGAGTTTACTGTATATAGATAAGAGGCAGAGTCAGGCAATTCTGATGCATATAAAATCTGATGTTACTTTCACATGACTTGCTCTATGTCTTCAGTCTTCAACAAACTATGCCTACAGAACCTTATTCTCCTATGTACATGTTAATTGAGACAGACATTTGTAGAAATGCTTTTATTACATATTTCCTTTTAGGCACAATGATAATAGGAGAATATGGTAGGCTTAAACGAGCCAAATCTTTAGCCACTATGTGATGGCATTGAAATTCCATTTTCTTGGGATGGCCAGGATATAATAAAACAAATAATGACTTCTTGTTTAAGAATTGAAAATTAAAACCAATAACAAGGAATATCTCGAAAATGATTATTTAAAAAAAATACATTTGGTAAATAGTGTGCTTTAATGAGTTCTAGATTTTTGTGTAGTGAGATTTTATCTATCTCTTATAGTTTACCAATTACGCAAAAGTCATCCATAATGAAAAGGACTTCAGAGGCTGTTCTTTGAAAATTCAAGATATGTTTTATTTGGCATGAAAATATGTTAAACGTATGGTAGCTTAATCAAAATCATTATAGCCATTTTTGAGAAAATCAAAATTTTGGAAAATTTTTCCACAAGAAATGTAGTTTGGGGTGGGTGTATTTTCTTGAAAATGTTCGTGTTGCATTCTTTGAAGATGCTGATTTTAAATATCAAGTTTGACATAACTCAAAAACGAGTATTTAATATTGGTATTTAATTTCAGCACCTTTCAGGGATGTGACACAAAAATTGTAAAGAAAATCTACCATGCCAGACTACCCTTTACATGGAACATTTTTTCAGTTTTAATTTTCTCAAAAATAGCTCTTAGCAATTTTGGTTAAAATGCCATATATTTAAGGTATTTTTGTGCCAAATGAAATGTATATCTTGAATTTTCTGGGAGTGTCCTCAGAAGTTATCTTTGTTCTGGATGACTGATAAACTGTAAGAAATACACAAAATCTCACTAAAACATACAAATACATTTTTTGTGGAGTGAACCATTTTGGAGATATTCTGTATTTGTTACTTTACTCAAATGGGAAGTCATTCACTTTTTGATGCTCTGAATATGCAAAGGGAATGGAATGTCAAAGCCATCACATAGCTGCCGACTATTAAAATATTTGACTTGCTGAAGCCTACTATATTCTCCTCTTCTCATTGCACTAAAAGGAAACTTGTAATAAAACCATTTCTACCAATGTCTTTGTCGATCAATATGAAGTAGAGAGAAGTGTTTTAAGAGTGATTTGTTCAAGAGTGAGTAGAAAAAGTTGTGTGAGTTTATCTACTTCATACACACCAACATCCATTTTTATATATGTAGCTTCCATGAATGGCATGTTGAAGAGTGAGTAGAGAACATGTGAATTCATATGTAAAAGAAAAGTGAGTAGAGAAAACTGTGAGAATGTACTTTGTTGCATTTATATTTCAAACATACAGAAAATTGTATGGATTATATGTTAAAGGGCGAGTGGAGAAAGAAGTGTGATTGTTTCATAAAAGAAAAGAAATTAGAGAAAACCTTGTGAATGTAATGCTTTGTATTTGTATTTCAATCATAAAGAAAATTGTATAAATTATTTGTAGAAAAGGGAATAGGGAAAGAAATGTGCTTTGGAAAAGAAAATTGAGTAGAGAAAACTATGTTGCATAGTAAAATGGATGGCATAAAAACCCCCAAGAAGAAACCATTAAAAAAAAATTAAACCCCCAGTGCAACAGCCCATGAAGGGACAAAGCTTACCATCCGGCCGCTACATCCCCCACTACAGGTGTTATAAGTGGGGTGCATTACTGGAGAGTGCGACGTGGTCAGCACCCCAAGCCCTCCTGGCGAGTTATTTGGCCTTCACAACCTGGGTTCACTACTTCATCAAATAGTTCCTCAATTGACTCCTCTGGGACCTAATGAGGCTGAGTACACCGTGTGCCAGACCTCCCAGCGGGGGAAAAATCCCCATGGTACCAGGGATCAAACCCAGGTCGTCCATGCCAGAGGCAGGTGTGCTACTGAGGCAGTCGAAAAAACCATTAAATGTGTCAATTTTCATCTGCCAACCAGTGTTGAAGATTATCAACTTCACAACACATATTTTATGTTGAAGAGAGAGTAAAGGACATGTAAATGTAAAAGGTAAACAAGAGAGAAAACCATGGGAATGTAGTATGTTACATTTGTATTTTAACATTGTAGAAAATTATATACCGTTCACCTACCACCTAGGCGACTGGGGTTCAATCCCAGGGACCTGCATGTGCTATTCGTGGTGGACAAAGCGGTGCCTGAGCAGATTTTCTCCAGCCTCCCCCGCCACTCATTCTACCAATTGCTCCATCATCACCTTTCCATTCATCGATTATGCCTGCATTTCATATCATCCTTTTCTTCACTCTCATACCTGCTACTTAGCTGGCCACCCATTTCCAAGTCTTTACTCCGTCTGCTCCCCAACGGTTACTCTGACGCTAGGCACTGGCTTGTAAGTCGTAGGAGGTGTACGTCCTACATAAGGGGAGGGCAATCAGGAAAAGAAGAAAATTTGTATAATTTGTATGAAGAGTGAGTAGAGAAAAGCATGTGAATGTTTTGCATAAAACAAAAGTGAATAGAGAAACCCATGCAAATGTAATGCGTTGCTTTTCTATTTCAAGCACAGAAAATTGTATGAATTCTTTATAGAAGAAGGAGCAGAGAAAGAAATTTGTTTTGTAAAAGAAAAGTGTTAATGTAATATGTTGCATTTCTATTTCAAACATATAGAAAGTGTATGAATTGTTTGTGGAAAACAGATTAGGGAAAGAAGTGTAATTGTATTTCATAAAAGAAAAATGAGCATAGAAAACCACGTGAATGTAATGTGTTGCACAGTAAAAAATGGATTGCATAAAAACCTCCATGAAAAAACACTTCGATGTGCCAATTTTCATGGTGATTGGTGAACAGGTGTTTGGAGTTTATCAACTTACATTTTTATGTAGTATATAGATTGTATGTTGAACGAGTAGAGGACATGTGAGTGTGTTACATGAATGTTAATAGAGAAAATCATATGAATGTAATACGTTGCATTTGTATTTCAGTCGTATAGAAAATTGAATTGTATGTTGAAACTGAGCAGAGAAAACTGCGTGAATGTAATACATTGCATAGTAAAATGGATGGCATGGAAACCTTCACGAGAAAATACATAATGTACCGACTTTCGCAGTGATTGGTCAGGTGGTTTAGGAACATATAGAGGACAAACACTCATTTTTATATGTATAGATTACAATGTTAGAAACCATCCCCATATGTTCAGTTATGACATTTTTATGGAAGAAAAAAATTTCCTGAAGCTAAGTTAGAATACCTCCATATTGTCACCAATGATATACAAAGATCCAAAGACCTTCCAAACATCCTTCCTTGTATTGCTACTATTGCTACTATATTAGTAGAATTGAAATAATCATAGTAATTGCTAGAATTGCTTTCATGCATCTTTGTATGTAATAAAGATGCCTAAAGTTTTATATTTTTCATTAGACACTAAAAAATGCTAACAAGAATAAAATAATGGACAGCATTACATATTGTAGCATATGCTCTGAAAATTTGCTGGAGTAAAAATTCTCAAAAAGAAGCCTGAATAATTATTTTACAGCATATTATAATGCAGGCTTAGAAATTTAGTTAAATAAAACTTGTGGACTTGTGTTTTCAGCATTAAAGCCTCTTTTTGTACTAAAGGCCACACAGCAATCTCAACTTATTTTCTTGCTGTCACACTTTAATAGATTCTGTAACTCGTAGTTATTCACAACAGCTTAGTTCAGAAACAACATGTTAGTCTTCTGGCCCTTTGTATGTTTGTTAGATTATTTCTTTGGCTTCTGGAGTCATTTGCTGTTGAAATATAAATAACCTTGAGTGTTTAAATACTTCAGTCTTTGTTTTGTAGGGAACAGCAGTGCGCATAGTGGACATACAAACATCCCGAGTAACGAAGAGTGTGGGATTCGGGATGTTTGGGGCCATAATTTGGAGGAAGAGTTTAGGACCATCAGACAGGTGGTGCAGAAATATCATTATGTTGCAATGGTAAGTATTCATATTTTGTCAGTTATGTTTGAGGGATACCCATATTATATTAACTGAATGTACATTCTCATTTTTTGGTAAGTCAATGTTAGTTACAATACTGTTTGCCAACAGAAAGAAAGTCCCTGACAGGATAATTATTATTTATTTATGCCAACAAACTTACTGTTGGTGTTTTTAAACACACAAGCCGTGTGTGGGCAAAGTTTGAGAGGTAGAACTGGAACTTAAAAATTCAATGCCACAACTGGGATTTGAACCACAGACCTTCTGCACACACAGGCGGCTGCTCTACCACTGAGCTATTGTGACAAACTGCCAGAATGGCAGGAATTTGCTGCCCTTATCTGTTTGGAAATAGTGCAGCAAGGACAGCGAGTGTGCATGACAGAGAAAGTATACTACACAAGGAGTAAAGCTATTCAAGAACCTGTCCTGGTGTCATAAATGGGAACATGAGACAGGGTGTCGGACCCATGTCTAATCTGCAGTTTCCCCCCCACACCTCATGCCCTAGGGACTTTATTTGCTGTGCTTATATCATAATCCAGTTGGTTGGTACAAAGACTGGGTTTTACATCAAAGGCTTGTAATATGTTGTTGTTAGCTAATGCTGGATTTCTGACAATGAAGTCATTAATCCTCTTGCTCTCCAATATTTTTCACTGATGGATGGGGTGCTAGAAGTGGCCGGGCATATTTGAAGGTGGTCTCGGTCCATTTCTTCTTGCAGATTACATAGAGGACAGAGTGGTGAAGAATATATTCCAATTCTAAAACTTGTAATATGTAAATATATATCTGTTCAGAATACAGTATAGGAAGTGAAAATTAAATGCATTTTAGATACCTGAAAAGTAGGTATTTCTGAAACTTGGAGAATAAATACTGCCGAAGAAAGATGTAACATAACCCCATGGCACAACAGCCTACCGGACCAAGACCTACCACCCGCCCGCTACATCCCCCACCTCTGCCCACCACAGGCAGTACTGAACGTGGGATGTTGTCAGCGCCCTGGTCTCTCCCAGCAGGTTGTGCAGTCTTCTCGACCAGCGGCCACTACTTCTTTATTCAAGTAGCTCCTCAGTTGGTCCTTCAGGGACCTAACGAGGCTGAATGCATCCTGTGCCAGACCTTCCAGTGGAGGAAAATAAAAAACCCACACCAGTACTGGGAATTGAACCCAGATCCTCTGTATCAGAGGTGCATGTACTATGGGGGCAGCCGACTGAACAAAGATATGAGAAGGAAAATCCAAGCGTGAGAAGTAGGTGATAAATTCTACCACAGAATCATTAAGTTTACTACTATAATTTAACTCTGTAGTTTTGTAAATTATATGTGATGAAAGTCTCCTTAATACAAAGTAAGACAGAATAATGAAATGATATAAATGTTTCATTATTTTAGAATTAATCTCAGGAAAAGACTTGCCATATTGGCCAACATCCTCAGAAAATCATAAAAGTTTCTTTCCGGAATACAAATTTATAAAGATTTTGCTTTAGAAAAGAGTCAGTCTGTAATAAAATAAATTAAGAGTTTTGTTTATTAAGTTTGTAGCAGGAAAAAAATATATATATTTATTGTTTCAGCATTTTAAAATAGGACATAAGTATGTTGTGTTATGCTGCAGCAAGATGGTGCTATCTGCCATTCAAAACTGACACGATAAGAAATGCAGGAATATGAATGTCTAATTCCATAATAAGTCAACTAATTTATGCATTCTGCCACAGATGTTGATAAAAGGCTTAGAGGGGTCAGGTGTAAAATTTATCATTAACTAGAAAAATTATGGAAAAAATCATAAATTTGGTTTTTGTCTGAACTCTTTGTGATTTTATGTAGCAAAAATATGAAGTTTAACTGGCTCCTTACATGCCATTTTACTCATTCCTCTGTTAGCTGTGTACATAATAGGGGAATTTAAATACTCATTTGAATGTTAAAAGCATGCTCATAAAATACAAATAACTTATGAAATTATTGCATGAATGAAGGGTTGTAACACTACACTCCTTTACTTTTAGTTTCAGATGTTGCATTCACTTCAGTGTAGTTAATTTCCAACGCATTTTACATTATGATTGCACTTGCATTTTGATTTTTCTATGCAACAGTAGGATATGTGTAAAAAGTATAATTTACATATAAAAATTAAGATATCCCAGGATTGTCTCAGAAACTTTTGGATCCAAATTTAAGGTAATGCTAAGACATAACATTTACATATTAGACTCTATTGGTAGTCAAAATTTTCCTCCATGACGGCGGAAGGACTGCTCATTCCACCCTACAAAAAAGCATTAAGAAAATCAATTTACCTGAAATGACTTCTGTTGCACTTAGGAATTATTTACTCTCCTTTGTAAATAAATGGCAAGGTTGGTTATTAAAACATCCTTAGTTTTCCTAAACCTGTGATGAATTTCTTCACATACACCTTCAGGTCTTAGCATATGTGTTTTTCCCAGTGTGGTATATAGCTCTGTTTTACAATTAAGTTAGACCTAACACAATAGTGCTAAATTTAGCACCCATTTACCGAGAATCATTTGATTGAAAGAAAATTGTTGCATAATTTACACTTCAATTTTTTTGTTAATGTTTTGGAAGCTAAAGCAATACATGCAGTTAGCATATGAATGTAAAATTCACTTTTATACCATCTTTACAATAATTTTTTTCCAACAATTTTTGGTAAAATGTCAACTCCTTGTCACTTCCTAACTGCGTAAAATTTTAATTCATTAATGTTAATACTCCTTGTCTTTTCGATGACGAATGATTATAGCATTGGGTGGTTTGATTCCCAGCTGTGGTTGGCACATTTTTCTTTGACCAGAATAATTCCCTGGATGTATAAATGTGGGAGCGAATGTGAATGTGTTTAATATAAAAATCAACATCAAGAAACTTGACAATTTAGTAACACCATCAGTTGTTTTGCAAGTCAAAACCCCCAATATGACCAAAGAAATTAAAGGGGGTTATTGCAAATGAAACAAACATCCATTTCTCTGATCATTTACTGCCAGGAGCAATGTATGGCTCTTTGTGCACCTGTGAACAGTATTTTTATTGTAAATTGAACATATTACAATCAAGAAGAAGAATATGCTTCACTGATAATTAGCCTTCATGCTCAATTAACACTAGTTGCATATGTGGCAACCACACATTTAGTCACTATGCCATACTGAAAGAAAATGAAATAAAATAAAAAAAATACAGATAAAATGTACTTTAAAGATCTCAAAAAGATTTAAATCTTTAATTCTCTATTTCTGTGCTTCGAATATTACTAAGCAGTATGTATGATGGTAGAGCCAATCACAAGCCACTTCTGCCTCTTATTTACTGTGCCCATCCCCATCTTCCTTTTGTGCTTTGTGGGTAGTATCTTTATTGCATCATGAATTTGCAATGTTTTGTGACCTCTCATGTAGACACCCATCTGCCCACTGGACCAGTTTTTTACTTTCTCTACTGGTAAGTAGGGGAAGTATTGTATTCCACCCAAAAATTCGAAGTCGAGATTTCACCGGAAATAGATGTTTTGAGGCGTCCTGAATCCAAAAAGAGCATTTTTAGAAAAAGGTCCGTGTGAGTGTCTGTGTGTCTGTCAGTCTGTGGACAGCATAACTCAAAAACGAAAAGTCGGTTAAAAACCAAAGTTGGTATTTAAGTTTAATGTCCTTCAAGGATGTGACAGGAAGATTTTGAAGAAAATAGCCCCACCCTAAACTACCCTTTACATGGAAAATTTTTCGAAAATTTTGATTTTCTTGAAAATGGCTCTAACGATTTTGATTAAAATGTCATCATATGTTTGAGATATTTTTATGACAAATGAAATGTATATCTTGAATTTTCTGGCTATAGCCCCTGTAGTCGTATTTACTCTGGACGACTTTTGCATAACTGGTAAACCGTTAGAGATAGACCAAATTATACTATACAAAAAATGCATATCTTGCTAAAATACACAATTTATGTCTCAATAAATTTTCTTGTAGGGTGAACCATTTCGGAGATATACCTTGTTATGTGTGTGAGTTTCGGAAAACTTGGAACTTTCATGAAATGGGTCATCGTCGTTCATTTTTTTATATGTTACCTGTACAAAGGGAACGGAATCTCAAAGCTTTAAAAGATTTGACTATCGCACAAAGTCTACTGTATTCTAATATCCCCCTTGCACCTACAAGGAAATAAACAATAAAATAATTTGTACAAATGTTTATTTTAACTAACACGAAGAAGATATAGGAATAAGAGTTTGTAAGAATGGTTAGTACAAAAGTAGAGAAAGTCAGGTGAGTGCAACACATCAGATTTTTATTTATTGTTATTTTATAAAAAAATGTAAGGGTTAGCGTGACTGAATTAGTTTTTGTTCAACAAAACTATAGTACAGCATAAGGAATTTTCTCAGAAAGGAACATTTAAAAAAATAAGTTTTGTTTTGCTGTTGTCTTTGGATTTATTTATTTTTTGTACATTAGATCTCAGACACATTCACACTCGCATTCATACTTCCAGACTCTGGGTAGGATAGGGAATAATCTTAGCTAGAGAAAACTTCCCACTACCCAGCTGGGAATCAAACCCTGGGACCCCTGGCACAGCAGGTACGTGCTCTATTGGCTGAGCTACAGGTCCAGCCCTGTCAGAGATTTGATTTGGATACTGGCAGGAGTAGCCCATCAAGTCTGTAGTACTATATGAGCAGCATCCCTTGGCTGGCTTAATGAATTATTTTTGAGCATATCTAAGCTTTCAAAGCAGAGAGAATAATAGTGTTGCATTCACTTTTCAGTTGCAAATGTTAAGCTAATTGAGCTTGCACACCTACCATTTGTTATGGAAGTTTTCAATTAAAATGTTTACATTTCATCATGATTTTCAAGGACACAGAGTTCCCTGGAGTAGTTGCAAGGCCAATTGGAGAGTTCCGCAGCACAGCAGATTACCAATACCAACTTTTGAGGTGTAATGTTGACCTGTTACGGATTATACAGCTCGGCTTAACCTTCTTAGATGAAAATGGAAAAACTCCTGGAGGGGCGTATACTACTTGGCAGTTTAATTTTAAATTTAATTTATCGTAAGTATTAAAGCAGTGTTTGTATACAAAATAGACAAGCTAGTAACCAATAAGCATTTTCAATTAAAATGTGAAATAAAGTACTAATTTAAGTCCAGTTTCCAAATAATGCCAGAACCTTTCAAATGTGCATGCTTTTAGTTATATTAAAATTATATATGTTTAAGTGATTTTAATAGATTTGATGAACATGAAGTAGAGTAAAAGAAAGCTACTAATCAGAAACTGTGAAAAGAATTATTAAAAGTGGATTTTAGTTTTGGTTGTGGTAAAGTATATTAATTTTGTGCAAAATATGTAAATACCATTTAAGCTTAAGGTACTATGCCAATTCAAAGTAAGATTTGTGGTAACACTTATTTAGTGCTTGAGACAGAATATTATAAGACCCCAAAAGAAAATCATTTATGTAAATATTTATTGAAAATGTAATTTATTTTTGGTGTTGATACGAGTTAGTTGAGTAACGAAAATGTGTTGCTATTGTTCATTGTTACAAAAAATTAAGTTTGTTTAAAGACGTCATATATGTTAAGTTCCATATTTAATTTTAATATATATGTATAAATAAAAGAATTATATGTGTTCAATATTAAAAGCGAAGGGAGAATAGCTAAAGATCGCTTCCCTAACAATACGGGAACTATTTGATGAACGCATACGCGGATGTACACAAAAAGAAGGTAGCATCATGTGATGTGGCGCTGAAATTGTTAATAGCGTCTGTGTCTTTGATATGAGAAGATGTGTTTTTATAGTGCTCTTGGATGTGAGTAGAAAATTGATTAAACTTTCATGAAGCGTTTGTTCTAAAGTTGTTAAAAAACTGGAAAGACTATCAATATAATTTAAATTGGTGCGACGAAAGTGTGAAGACGAGAAAAAGTGTTAATAAAGCAATATATTATAGTGAAATAAACATCGAGTGTTTGTTCATCCCATCTAGTACTACGACTTGGAGTAGAAAAAAGAATCTCACAGCTCAGCGCATACGAAGCAATATTATTATTATAAAAACAGCACCACTCTGCATAAAATAATAAAGAGTGCATGAAATGTTTGCTTGCTCTTTTAACATTTATCTAATATGACATACATTTTAAATGGCAATGAGCTTCAGTTAAGGCAAGGTGGACATTATAATCTGTGAAAACCAACTGAAACACTGGCTGAAACAAATTCTCATAAATTTGTTTCTGATTATGACTTTTTTGCTAATGTATATAGATATCTTCTGCTTTAGATTCGAGCAGTGATTAGGTATTTTGTAAAGAAAGGTATGAAAGTGAGACAGAATATTGACTAATAGAAAATTGTTCATGTAAATATTTTTGTAAGAGTGTGTAAATTTTTAATTCTTTTAATTTGGGTGTATCAGGGACTTATTTCTTTTTAATATTCAAGATCCAATGTCTTCTCGTCACTTTGAGTTCAACCAATGAGAACTGTTGCGCGGATGAATATATAAGAATGGCGGTGTTGCGTCATAGAGACGCTCAGAACTAGATTCATTAGCGTCTGTGAGCTCAAGGTGAAAGGATGTATATTTTTGCTGATAGCGTGTGAACATGTAAATTACACCCAAACTTTTAACCAGTGTAGATTCTATCGAATTTTGAAAGTTGTTAACTAATGAACATAGTGCTAAAAGTGTAAATTTACGAATAAATATGTTGTGATAAAAGGAACGTTGATTCATGCATTCCATTCTGTGACCATCGACCCTGAAGATAAGAGTAGCGTCAGATATCAATCAAACTTTCCATCTTTCAGTAAAAACATTATTCCTGCTGCTATATTCCCGCTGCTAGGTAAAGACCCATTTATAAAAACTGCACCAAAAGCAAAGGACATTCATGCCGATTTTCTGAATATGAAGCAGCGGACGCTGCTCCTTCATATTCAACTGTTGCCGAGTGGACAAACAAATTTAAGTTTGGATGGGAGAGCTTAGAGGATGATCCACGCAGTAGCCAGACAAGATGAGTCACTACCCCAGAAATCATTGCAACTTGTCCTGGACCAATTAAACCAAAAGATATGTGAAAAAAAGACCAGGTTTAGCAAGGAAGAAAGTCGTCTTCCATCAAGACAATGCACGCCTGTACACATGTGCCCTTGCCATGGCGAAAGTACACCAACTAATTGCTGCCATATTCAACTGATATGGCTCCATCTCTTACCAAAGCTGAAAATTTTCCTTGGTGGACGAAGATTTTCTTCAAATGAAGAATTGATAGCCGGAGTTAACAATTATTTTGCAAGCCTGGAGGAATTTTGTTTTCGAGCTGTGGCATTGAATTTTTAAGTTCCAGTTCTGCCTCTGTCTGAAATGTTCATAATAGGTTAGCACTTGTGGGTCTGAAGATCTTTCTATGTAAGAATCACATCATCCATGTGGTTTCTTACTACGGGTAATTTGGGTGTACACTTCAAAGATTCATCATCTCTGTCGTCTTCATCTTCATCCTCGTGTAGAACACTTGCAGCGATCGCTTCATGACTCAGAATCTGGTAACCTGGGAATACCCAGAGAATGCCCAATTCAGACTGAAGCTAAGAGTCATGTGAGCTCTTGAGTGCGTGACACGTACACGAACTTTCACGGATGTAGTCGAAGATGCGTGAACTAGCCTTCTCCATCAGACAAGCAGCGAAATGCCACAATTTAATCATCGCAGATCTTCTAAATTTCATTTAAATTTATTTTATAACCAATGCCCAATTTAATCTGCGTTAAATCCAAAGTCCGTTGAACAGAGGTCCATTAAACCGAGAGTTTACTGTATCCTTGCTTACTCCCTTCTCTCTTAATCTATGTTTATATAATCTATTCCATGCCCAACCATCTTTTCCCACCCTGTTACATACATCCTCATACTTCTCTCTACTCCACTTCTCCTTTAGTTGACTCTATAATGCTGAAGTTTTCTTTTCTCTAAGACTTTGAAATAACTCCTGTCACTCTATATCCTCCCTCCTATTCCTTATCTCTTTCCAAAACCCTCTAGTTAATCCCTCCATCTTCTCCCATATATTCCCCATTCCAGTTTCCTACAGAGTTCTCTTTAATCCCTGAACTCAATTCATCTCATTATGGGCTCTTTCATTATTAACATATTACAGCATGAAAGGAAAAGTTAAAGTTTGAGTTTATTGACTTAGGTACATATATCTATTTGTATACAGTTTACTTTATACAAATGTTAGCATACAAATGTTAGCATTCATTTCCTCCCTTCTGTTTTCAGGGAAGACATGTATGCACAGGACAGCATAGATCTCCTTCAGAATTCTGGTATACAGTTTAAGAAACATGAAGAGGAAGGCATAGACCCTCTGGACTTTGCAGAACTTCTCATGACTTCAGGAATAGTACTCATGGACAACATTAAGTGGCTGTCATTCCATAGGTAACTAAATAGCATAATGTTAAATTATAGTGCAAGATGGTTGCTTGGTTAACAGTTTTGACTGTATGAGACTAGAAATTTAATTTCTTTTCCAGCTAGCTGACTAATTTTTTTTTAACTCCTAAGTTTTTAGTAGTAGAAATGTTTGATGTCTAAGGGATGGTGCAAAATAGGTGTTAGAATGTGTAAACAAACAGAACTGGTGCCTCTGGGGTACTGTTGATCCACATGTTCATGTTGCTGCTCCACTACATCCACAAAAAGCCACTGTTGGGTGTGGAGTCAATGCACAATGCATTATTGGGCACATTTTCATTGAGAGAACTGTCATAGCTGCCAAACATACTGGAACAGGACTTGTACTAGCTGCACGGCACTGCCAGATGCCCCAAAACTATTGGTCATGCCCATACCTCGAAAGTCCTGGCTTTCCTTCAGATAATGTTCAGAGATCAGATTGTTGCCCTGGACACCATACTGGACATGATGTAGAATGGTCGCCTAATAGTGTTTGCATACATATAGCTCTATACATTCATTGCGGCAGAAGGAAGACACTAACCTTTGTATCAAATTTTCAGTTTGTCTGCTATAGCATAGTGTCAGAATATGACTCTATAACCCTTATGCCTAAGTAAACCAAACTTTGTAACTCCTATTTTGCGCTGCTTTGTATGAAAACTATAAGTTGGTACAGACTTGCAAAGGTCTTAGCGGACTACAAAGCAGTGATTGATAGAGTTTTTAGCTGATTATAATATCAATTTCAGGATTTAAAGTTTTAGATATTTGTTTATGCTTTTTGACATATTTATTACCTTGTTTTATATCTGGCTATTGCCACTGTTTTTTACGTATATGTGCATATTTTCCTTGTTGCTAGTAATTTTATTTTTGATTCAAATTTATAACTGGCTATTGCCATGAATTTTTTAAGGGCACTGATGACCTAGAAGTTGAGCGCCCTTAAACCCACAAAACAAGCATATAAGTTGGTATCTTCCTTTCATAGATGTTTGAAAACAGTGTTGTTGTAATTAATTTTTTAAAAGGGAGTTAATTAATAACACTGAACAACACTTACAAAATATTTTTCCGGGACGTGTTTCAAAGGTTAACTTTCCTCCATTATTATCCGGTTGATAATGGAGGAAAGTTAACCTTCGAAACGTGTCCCGAAAAAATATTTTGTAAGTGTTGTTCAGTGTTATTAATTAACTCACCTTTTAAAAAATAAATATAAGTTGGTACTGAAAATCTAGGGATGTAGTTTCATGTGGACCAATTTTCTAAGGATGGGAATAAAAACTGGTGATGGTGGTGGTGGTGGTGGCGGCAGCAGCAGTAGTGGCTTGTCCTGCAAAGTGAAAGAAGTCTTTCTGCATTTACTATTTCAATCAAAAGCTGCACTCCACTATCCAGGCAGTCATTAATATTTTCCTTTTAACAACATTAGATATTGTCACAAGCAACTTAAGTAAAATGAAAAATAGCAGCTTTACTAAGCAGTTGAATCATAAAAATAAGCAGGTCCAATACCAGCTATATTAGAGATGCTGTTATTCTGCCCTTATATACGTTGCGTAGCTACTTTTCTTGGTACTATGCGTGCGGTTAGACAGATTTTCAGAGAAAAACATGGCAGACTGAATTTTGCTTGTCTCTTCTATTGGTTCAGCAAATATTACTATAATAATTTTTTGATCTTTTCTCGTCATACAACATTACATGCAAATAAGGGTGAATATTAGTATTTTAAGCAGTCAATCTAACCCAGGAATGCTAAAATACTAGATGAAACATTAAAAATCACCTGTAAAAGAATCAATAAAGAAACCAAATCATTTTGTAGGAATAGCAATAAGTAAAACTTCTTAGTCTGTTAAAAAGCACGACATTTATATCTGGTGATCTAACTGGTCACATGAAAATTCTCCATGAAATTAAGGAGGAGTTCATCAAATTATGGGACTGGATGACCCCCCAAGCCCAACCTTATTCATTCCTTTACAGTTGTATGAACTGAATGTTAAATTTGGAATGAAAAAAAAACCTAATTTTGGACGATAGTCACTGGTGTGGTACACTGATGGCTCAAAAATGGATGGGAAAACCAGCGCAGTAGTTTATGGGCCTAACTTTGCTCTAGCTCTTGGCAATGAACCCACCATATTTCAATCAGAAGTTCGTGCTATAGACACATGTGCCCATATGAATGTCAATAAAGGCATATATGGTGCCAAAATGTATACCTTTCAGACAGTTAAGCAGCTTTAAAGGCTCTTAGTGCTCTCACCGTTTAGTCAAAGCTTGTTAAAGACTGTCTGAAGATATTAAATCAGTTGACAAATCACCTTAGGTTATGAAGGAATTAAAGGCAATGAAATTGCTGATTGCCTTGCTAAAGGAGGAGCTAATACTCCATTCATTGGCCAAGAACTGTCCTGTAGAATACTAGAATGTTATATCAAGGAAAAGATAAAAAGCCTGGGAATACAGGAAAACAAGCTGCTATTAGGAACAAGTTCCAAAGCTAACTCATGCAAATTAGTTCATTGAACTGTCAATGAAAAGAACAAAAACATGCTCACACTCATTAAACAAGAGTTGAGGACTTTAAATGGTCTCTTTACTTGACACTGCACTCTTAGAGATTATCTCTATGGGCAAATCTGAGGTGAACATATGTAGATTCTGTTTAGACGGAAAAGAAACAGGGCATATACTTTGCAAATGTGAAGCAACTGCCCAGCAAAGAATAAGGCCCTGGAGTTCGATTTTCCAACCCAAGATAAATTGCCTCAACATCACCCAAGAAATTTAAACCAAAAAGGTGGGTCAATAACACTACACAACACTTATTTACTGGAACATGTTTTGTAGGCTGACTCCTCCATTATCAACTGGACATCAATGTCAGCCTCCTAAATATGTTCCGGTAAATTATAAGTAAGTGTTGTATAGTGTTATTGACTCACACTCTATCCTCTATGTGATCTGCTAGAGGAAATGGATTGAGACCACCTTCAAATATGTCCAGCCACTTCTAGTGCCCCATCCATCAGTGAAAAACATTGGAGAGCAAGAGGATTAATGACTGTCAGAAATCCAGCAATAGCTTACAACAACATTAATCAACTCACCTTTTTGGTTTAAATTGATTATTACAACACTTTTCAAACTTCCAGGAAAGAAGATAATCACCTAAGAAAATGATATGCTGTATTAAAGGCATTAAATTAAACTGGGACTTATAGACCAGGGTATTCGCAATAGATCTATAGGGGAAACAGCTATCAGCAGCTTCCAAGAATTCAAAATGGCCGACATTACACTAAACTGCAACATTAAACCGAAAAGCAGTACTACCAACTTACATAGTAAAAGCATTATTTCTAACCTCAAATATCACAGGGTTAAAGTAACATGCCTTCAAACAATGATAGTGCTTGAACATCATTACCATACAAGTGAACCTACTCACCTTTGGCAAATCTTGTTCTGCAATAACATTTTCAGATAAAAGCACCTCCAAACACTATATATTGTAATATATATTTAATGCACATCTGTGTTACAAACACAAAAGTAACAGTTACTCTAACTGCATATACTGCTCTGAAACAATTCCATGGCTGAGAATACTGTATGCAATATGTAATCTTCATCAGTGCATGAGCTGTATCACGACTGCTGAACATTCCAAGGTCCATTGTTCAAAAAGTGCTGTGAAATAGTATCCGTACATGCTTCACATTACAGGCCAATTTTGCCACATGACGTGTAAATTCGAGTAGACTTTTATTTATTCCTTAAGATCATTTATATTTATTTATAATATAGAATTGTCTACACTAACAATAGTAATACAGTATTAATAACAAAACAAGCTTACAATCATTTCATAAAATCATATACACCCACACACACATAATTAGCAAGTACTTACAATATACAAAATTGTTTTTCATGTTCCATAACCAAATAAAATGAATGTCATGAATATTATGAATATTAAAAATAGAAGCGTTATTGACAGTGAAGTATTCTTCATGTTTGAAGAAAAAATGAATGTCCTTTGAATAGATTTGATCTTTGCTCTTGCATTACTTGCAAGGGTAGAAGTTGACATGTGGCCTTGGGACATTTTGTGGAGTGATGAAGCACACTTTATGCCCACTGGGGCAGTGGACACTTCCAGTTGCTGCATTTGGGCATCATTCACTGTCAATGAATGTTCATGAAGTTTCCCTGCATAGTGAATGTGTTACTGTGCGGTGTAGTCTCACAGTGCAGTTCCTAATTGGTCCATTTTTCTTTGAGGAATATTGGATCCACAATAGAATTGTATCAGATATGATAGCCTAATTCAATTTATAATTTTATATTACTAATTTCAATTATAATTGAAAATGTTAAATGACACTTGGTAAGAGAAACCCAGTAATGAAGAATCTACAGACCAGAAAAGGAAATCCAGTGAACTATACAAGGGTCCCTCCAACTCTTGAGTTTGCTTGACTGGTATAAAATGTACTATTTTCTTATCTGTTATTAGTTTGCTAGAACTATATTTTTTGTTGCTCTTCAATCTTATTTAAAGTCTACTATGCAGGTGTGAGCATGTTTTGTGCTTGACATATACTACACTGACGTATTACTTGAACATGATTCGCTTTGTAGCTCATTCTCCAGCACACTAGATGGTACATGGCTTTACTGCTGCTTGAAAATCATTAATGTGACTGTGTATGTGCTTTCAGTGGTTATGATTTTGGATACCTTTTGAAGCTACTGACAGACCAGAATCTTCCCCAGGAAGAAAGTGATTTCTTTGAACTCCTTAGGATATACTTTCCAACAGTTTATGATGTTAAGGTGAGCATATTTTTAGGAGAACTCCACAATCTTGCAGTCAGCATAATAAATCTACATTTTTGCTCACAGTTTCTATGAATGACCATGCTCACATAGAATACTCCAGATTGAGATAATTTCAACTTTGAATTACACTTGTAAGTTATTGTTAATTGAATGACTTATCAAAACATTATATTGGAAGGTGGTGGTATTTTTAAAATATTTTAACTGTCCTAGTGTAGCAATGGGCTGTTGTAAAACATTTAAAAGTTTCTTAGCATGTCATTTCCTGTATAAAATTAACTTTAAAGGTATAATTTGCAAAAAATAACTATCACCATATGAATACCACACAACTACTTGTACCAAATATACATTGCTAAAACCTTGAACTGCACAGTGTTTCTTTATGAATTAAATGCAATTTAATGCTTAGGATTAGTCTCTTATGCCTTATATCGGGAGAACAAAAAAGTTCCGAATGGGCTGTACAGTGTTTTGGCTGTCTGCATTCTTGGCACTTGCCATCTACTGCTATCATAGAAAGGTGATGAAACCATACAACATTTTTAAAACTGCTTTTAAAGGCTTTACTTCGCAACTTTATGAAAGGAGATACCGAAACTGACCACTGTTGTCGATAAATTTTTGGCACCTCTGTAGAGAACTATCCATCATTCGCTGCCAGACAGATTAATATCTTGCTTCGCTCGGCCAAAATTTCCAGGGACCTGCTCACTTTGGCCAGCGTTTACCAGATTCCTTGTTCCTGCAGTGCAGTGTACATAGGCACCACTCAACGCAGCGCCAACATCCGACTCTCACAACACTAGAGATGCTTCCGTTTGGGACACACAGACAAATCAGCGATTGTGGAACATGCAATACAGGCCGACGGAGAACACATAATTCAGTATAACGAGACTACTGTTCTTTCGTCTATGTCGTATACTACCTCGCCAGGCTACAACACAAAGCCAAAGAAATTTACAAACACCCCAATAATTTTAACTTTTCCTAAAGTGGTGCTAAAAATGTATGGACAACGATGGTGGCCAGTTTCAGCAACTCCTTTCATAACATTAACGCAGACAGGCAAAACAGCATGCAGCTCTCAGAACGTTTTTGCTCTCCCCCAATATTGTCATTGTCTTAGTAATGTTGCAAGATATTTCACAGCTGACATGTTTCAAGTTGACTCCAACTTATTTTCAAATTGTTACGGGGTTTTATAATAAATGATGGACAACACATATCAGCGTGAATATAGCAGTAGGAGTAATGTTTTTACTAAAAGGTGGAAAGTTTGTTATAGCAGACGCTACTCTTATCTACAGGGTCGACGGTCGAAGAATGGAATGCAAAAGCCAACGTTCTTTTATCACAAACACATTTATTCGTTATTTACACTTCTTATCACAATTTCAATTAGTTAACAACTTTTAAATTTCGACAGCGTCTACGCTGGTTAAAAGTTTGGGTGTAATTTACATGTTCACACACCATCAGCAATTATACGTCCTCCCACTTTGAGCTCGCAGACGCTAATAATAAAAGAGTGCTTGGCGTCTGTGTGACGCAACACCGCCATTCTTATGTATTCATCCGCGCAACAGTTCTCATTGGTTGAACTCAAAGTGACGAGAAGACATTGGATCTTGAATATTGAAAAAAATAAGTCCCTGATACACCCAAATTAAAAGAATTAAAAATTTACACACTCTTACAAAAATATTTACATGAACAACTTTCTATTAGTCAATATTCCGTTTCAAAATGAAATGCATTCACATTTTAAAGATATAAATAAAAATCACCCTAAAAGTGATCATAATCAGATTATTAAATCATTGAATGAAAAGGGCGTAACTTATGCTAAAGCTAATAAAGGCAATAAAATCGTAATTTTAGATTTAGATATTAGTAGAGTAGAACTTCTACTTCAAATCAAGAAATGACATTGTCTGAATCGCAACTCTTAAATGAAGTGAACATTAATATTATGTTTATTTTTTCTTATCTACAGTATCTCATGAAAAGTTGTAAAAACTTGAAGGGTGGACTTCAGGAAGTTGCAGACCAACTGGAACTAGAAAGGATCGGTCCTCAACATCAAGCAGGCAGTGATTCTCTCCTTACAGGCATGGCTTTCTTCAAAATGAGAGAGGTAGGGGTAAGCATTACAACATTCCTGGATGTAACTTGCTATCCAACATGAGTAAGTCAAGCTTCATAAAGAAATATAACTAAAAGTAGTGTTAATATGCTTAAAAAAATGCAAACTTCTATCTGTTAAAAGATTGATTTCATCAACATTCACAATTTCTCATAATGAAATACTGGAAACTAAGAAGAATTGGAAAGTTCTTGTTATTCACCCGGGTAACTTGCCACAATGTCTCCCCAAAATAGCAGTAGCATTCTTCAGATTAATAGCTAGTCACAATTACCTTGCAAGTCATCTGAATAGAATTGGAATCTTGCCTTCTCCCATTTCCTATGTATGTGATTTGGGAGCAGATATAACTAAAGACCACCTAAACATCTGTTGTATGTTATCTGAAGATCAATTGAAGCACAGGTGTATTGGAAGGCATGAATGCTAATGGCTTTGTTACATTAATCAATAACAATAACATAAAGAAATCTATACATATAAAAATGAATGCTTGTATGTTTGTCCGCTTTGTGTTCCTAAACCACTTCACCGATCACTACCAAATTCAGTATGCATATGTACTTTTTGATCAAGAAGGTTTCTATGCTATCCATTTTACTATACAACATAATACATTCATATGATTTTCTCTATGCCTATATATATTTTTTTTTCAAGGTGAAGGTTTTTATGCTATCAATTTTACCATAAAGTGTATTACATTCACATGGTTTTCCCTACTAAATTTTCTTTTATGCAAAACATTCACATATCCTTCTCTACTCACCCTTCAACATACAGTTCACACAATTTTCTATAATTGAAAATAGAAATGTGCACTACATTCACGTGGTTTTCTCTACTCACATTCTTTTATGTAACAATTCACATGTTCTTTTCTACTCGCTCTTCAACACACAATTCATAGAATCAATATATATATATAAAATCTGATGTGTTGCACTCACATGACTTTCTCTACTCTTGTACTAACCATTCTTACAAACTCTTATTCCTATATTTTCTTCGTGTTAATATAAACATTTGTTCAAATTGTCTTATTGCTTATTTCCTTGTAGGTGCAAGGGGAATATTAGAATACAGTAGGCTTTGGGCGGTAGTCAAATCTTTTAAAGCTTGGGATTCTGTTCTCTTTGCAACATATAAAAAAATGAACAGCAATGTTCCATTTCACGAAAGTTTTAAGTTTTCTGAAACTCACACACATAACAAGGAATATCTCCGAAATGGTTCACCCTACAAGAAAATTTATTTAGACATAAATTATGTATTTTAGTAAGATCTACATTTTTTGTACAGTAAGATTTGGTCTATCCCTAATGGTTTACCAGTTATGCAAAACTCATCCAGAGTAAATACGATTACAGGGGCTATAGCCAGAAAATTCAAGATACACATTTCATCTGTTATAAAAATGTCTCAAACTTGACATTTTAATAAAAATCGTTGGTCATTTTCAAGAAAATAAAAGTGTAAGAGGTAGTTCAGGGTGGGGCTATTTTCTTCAAAGTCTTCGTGTCGCATCCTTGAAAGATATTAAGCTTAAATACCAACTTTGGTTATAAGATTTAAAGCTTTCACGGTGCACGTTATTAATTAAGGCTTCATGGGTGATCAGCAGTGTGAGGTTTAAAAACATTGAGCTTGCGGCCATTGTAGACCCCATGGCCTTCATCAGAATGAAAAATGACTGTTAGCTTTCTGCTCTGCATATTACAATGTTAGGTGGGAGGGGGTTGCGTTGCCCTGGGCAATGAGCGGGTGACGATTTGTGATTGGGCCTGCTGTTTCGGGCTATGTTTGTCACCGGCCACAGTGTTTTCTCGAGGGTCAGTACTTGGTCCGGAATCACTGTAGTTGCTGTTGTGGATGTGTTTGATGGCTATTGTCCAAGCAGGGCTTAGTTGAAGTTGTTTGGATGTAGTTTGATTTGGATGGCTTCCTTAATGACCCTGTCCCAGTATTTATCAGTATGATCCAGAACTTTGGTGTTCTGGATCAAACTACATCCAAACAACTACAACAGGGACCACGGACTTCAACTAAGCCCTACTTGGACAATAGCCATCAAACACATCCACTTTTTTTTTTACCGTGGAGAGGAAAAACCTGTTACAGGCGAAGGCCGACATGCTGAGGCCAACGTGTGACGGTCCCTGCGCCCTGAAGGGGAAGGATTACTCACTAAAAAAACCCCTCCACATGTTAGTTCGTGTAATGCCAATTTTATCGTGCATCATCGTGCATTAGTCGGGTCCCGCATGGCACCCCAGTTAGTAATTGAAAGCTTTTAAACTGGCATGTAGTACATGCGAGCGAGTCAGATGTTGCTTTTTGGTAATGCCCATGAAACCTGGACAGTACCAGTTGTGTTAACTTGGTGTTAATATGAAGACGCTGTTTGAGCTAACTTATGATTAAAGTTGCACAGGCAGCCTGTTAGTCGTGATTACATTATTAGCTTTACATAGGTTATTGTATTATTGCACAGGGATAGCCCTGCAAGTCGTTGTGTTACATGCTAGTGTTGATTCTCTATGTGAACAGATGTATTATTCATGCAATCTTTAAGCTTACATCTAGTGTTGCACAGGTAGATTTTTTTTTTGTGATGGGGAAAAAGACTACTTACGCCCTAACCGCATGCATGCATGCGAGTGTAAGACTCCTACCCGGGCTTTGAACCCGGGCAACCTACTCACTAAAAAACCCCACCGGAAGAGTCCAGAGGTCAAAACCTCGGTTGTGCAGTACCGCAATGATGCACCTGCGCATTCTATGGTGACGATGGAAGCTGCTTGCCAGAGGCAGTAACAGCGTGGTGATGCTGAAGGCCAGGAGACACTCATGACCTAAGCCCTGAGAGCCCCCTGGTAGCAGTCATTGGTGATAATGGTGAGTGGTGTGCTCTTGATTCTTGAGGTGAAATGAGATGGTCATGATTGGTGAATGAATGATGATGGCTGAGTCCTGGAGTGAAGTGGTCAATCCGGATACGCCGTACACTTCATGGAGCGACACAACTCCGAGCAGGGGCGGCCATCATGAATGTGGAAGCCCACTGCCTTGGCTCGTGACGGTAGGAACTGCGGTGGTTGTTGTCGAGCTGGTGGTGTCTCCTTGGTGCTGCGAGTCTGTGTTGAGACCTCCCTGGTGGTGGTCGGGTTGGCAGTTGGGATCTCGAGCCGTCCAAGCGTCTGCTTAATTGGCTCGAGAGCCTCTGTGACGTTCCTCGAGATGGTGCCACTTGCTGCGGCGGAGATTGTGGTGAGCGATTCTTCAATTGCAGCCAGGCGGGCGCTAACATTCAGTAACTCCGCGTGGAGGTCCTGGATAGTGTCCCGTAGCTCCTGGCTGACTGCGGGGACTGATGGTGCTGCCGGTGGCGGTGTAGTTCCTGGAGCTGGTTGACTGGTGCTGGTGATTTGTGGTGCTGGTCGTTGTTGTGTTGGTGAGCTGATGTGTTGTGAAGTTCGGCGCGGATGGAGAGGGCACTGTGCCTGGCCTGTATAATGGCTGAAGCCATTACAGGTGGCACAGTACCGGCGGCGGTGTCGCAGGTCGTGACCCTTGCACTGCGCTGTCAATGCCCGGGCACCGCAATAGTGGCACCGCGGGCTGGCAGAGCAGGTCTTGGCCTGGTGGCCGAACTGGCAGCAGCGGCGACATGGGACCAGGCGATCCGTTCTACTGGCCTCAATGCGCAAGCGTTGCCCTAACAAGGGCAGCCCCGCCGTCAAGGCAGCTTCCCGGTCGGCCTGGTCCGCAAACTCTAGCCGAACCATCATGGTAGGGCCGCGATCCGTATGGATTCTCGTAGCCCTGACACTGGATTGCCACAGTTGCCTGGTGGCTGACAGCAGGTAGCGGCACGGAAAGTCCCGTGGAACTCCGCACACTACTGCACTGTGCCGCCAGGAGGAAGCTGTGGGTGGCGGTGGCGTCGGCTGGCGGTGCTGGGTTGGCGGCGGCGTCGGCGTCGGCTGGCGGTGCTGGCTCTACCGCGACTGCTCGTGGCGGAGACTCAGCCACGACTGGTGAGACTGGGCGGCTGGCTGAGAGCGGCTGTCGCTCTGACTTGGCGCGCTCTGGCGGTGAATCTGGCGAAGTTCTCTGCGGCGTGTCCGCTCGCGCCAAGACCGAAGTCTTTTGCGCGGGTTTTGTGCTGGTCTTCGCTTTCTTTTTCCCCATGTTGACGTTCTGTTGGAGCTGAAGATCAGGTCCGTCGTCCGTGGGCCAGGTAGAACAGCAACTAGAGTGATTCTGGACCAAGTACTGACCCTCGAAAAAACACTTTGGCTGGTGACAAACAGCCCGAAACAGCAGGCCCAATCACAAATCGTCACCTGCTCATTAGCCAGGGCAACACAACCCCCTCCCACCTAACATTATAAATATGTGGGGAGCGGAAAGCTAACCATCAACTTCGCCAATCAGAGGCGGAGGCCCTGAAGGTTCTGTGTTGTCCCCCACACTGTTCAGTGTATATGTGGCTGACATTCCATCTGAGCAGCATTGCCTATAGCCCAGTATGCTGATGACGTGCTGCTATACTGTACAAATAAACACCCTCGCAGAACCTTTCTCCCCATACAGCGACACCTCTGCCTCATCCAAGAGTGGTGTAAGCGTTGGCGATTGTCCATCAACCCGGAGAAAAGCCGCGCCATACTTTTCACCAAATGCCGCTTTCCCGCCAACTTCCCCACATTTACTTACCTTCGCAGAAGGATAGAGTGGGTGGATTCCATTACCTACCTGGGAGTGAAGCTTGATAAGGGCCTAACTTTTCGGGAACACATCAATGACCTATCAGCGTGGACCGGCGGGGCAATTGCCTCACTGCACCCCATGCTGTGGTCGGGGATGCCAATTCCCTTAAAGCTACGCCTCTTTCGGGCTCTCATCATCCCTATCCTCCTGTATGCCTGCGAAATCTGGGCATGGCTGCAGACACCCATCTCCTGTGTCTACAACGTATACAGAATAGAGGTCTTCAGGTAATCTATTCTGTATGCCTTAGATTTCCTACGAGACTACTGCACGAAGCCTCGTCCCTCCCGTACATGGAGGACGAAATTAGGTGCCGGGCAACCAAACTTTACGACCAGTTTCCACAACATCGGAGCGCCCTGGTTAGGTCTCTTGGGGACTACATCCCTAGAGAATGCATGCTTGTGCGACACCAGATTCCCCACATGGCTTGCGGGCACCCCCGGTAACACAGGAGCTACCCCATCAACAGCGCAAGCTGAGCTCCTTACAGTCCTTCCAAGAGAAGCTTGGAAGTCTAAATCTTCTCCAAATATCCATATTTGGACCACCCATCAGCAGTGCCCAACGGTAGTTGCACACTGAAATTAACACCCGACGAGGAGCATAAACCTATGCTACCTCATAATAACCCACAATCCCCATTCTTCACCAGCCATCCCACAGCATCCTAATCCCGTCATACAGTGGTTAAGCCCTAAAAGGGCAGGTACACGAATGACACACCTCAGCCTGCCATCTGGTAGTCAGTCAGTTAACCATCATTTTTCATTCTGATGAAGGCCATGGAGTCTACCATGGCCGAAAGCTCAATGTTTTTAAACCTCACATGGCTGATCACCCGTGAAGCCTTAATTACCAACTTTGGTTTTTAAGTTATACTGTCCACAGACTGACACACACACACAGACCGTTCTCTAAAAATGCTTTTTTTGGATTCAGTGGGTTTCAAAACATATATTTCTGGTGAAATCTCGACATTGAATTTTTGGGTGGAATACATACTTCCTCTACTTACCAGTAGAGAAGTAAAAATTGATGTTGGTATGTATGAAGTAGGTAAACTTCAATACTGTTTGACTGTTCATCATGAAAATTGAAGCACCCAAGTTTTTTTTTTTCATGGAGGGTTTTCATGTTATGTATTTTATTATGCAACATATTACATTCACATGATTTTCTCTGTCTGCTTTTCTTTTACATAACACATTCACATGTCCTTTTCTACTCCCTCTTCTACAAACAACTCATACCATTTTCTATATGATTGCAATAGAAATGCAATGTATTACATTCACACAGCTTTCTCTACTAGCTTATCTTCCTGTAGTATTTGTGATTGTTTAAGTCTATCCAGTAAAATGATGTTTCCGGGCTTATTGGCCATGGTCCAGTCGATGTGTGAACACCCGAGTTTTGCCCGCAATTCTGACGAGCATTATCAGAGGAAAGTGACTTGTGAAGTGGTGCTCGTCAGGAGCATCCATCAGAAGATGGGATGAGACTGCCCCTCTCTTCCATTGGCTGCACCCAGCCAATCGTGTCAGGTTTTATGTCTGGCTGGACTGTATGACTGTACATGTGTCGGCCAGTACTGGTATCCATGCTTTGTGAATTC
Source organism: Tenodera sinensis (assembly GCA_030765045.1). Lineage (NCBI taxonomy): Eukaryota > Metazoa > Arthropoda > Insecta > Mantodea > Mantidae > Tenodera > Tenodera sinensis. Next base: position 159,988,694 of record CM060967.1, on the reverse strand, counting down.
ATTCTGCTTCCTCTTTTCTATTGAGGTTATTAGTGTGTTCAAAAATTTCTATTGCCTCACGGTACATCCTGGCATGGAAGTGTGCTGTGTGTCGAGAGCTGTGGTTTCATTGAATCTAATATCATGGCCCTTTAATGAGGCATGTTCAGCTACTGCTGATTTTTTCATGTTATATAAATAAGTAATTTTTAAATTTAAACACTAACTCCTGTTTATTATTATTTAAGTTACTCTACTACTCCATTCCATCCTTTTTGTGCCTTTGTGTTGGAAATATGTTTGTGCACTATGTTGTAGGCGTTTGTACATAACATTTTTCCGAACTTTTAAAGTTAATTTTGGTGATCCTTTATTCATCATGATATCCTTTCCACACCCCTGCCCTTTATTTTTCCCCCCAAGGTATGTATTGTAGATATTTAAATTGTTGTTCCATGTAGGTCTGAAAAATCATAAGAAATGTAGGTTATTCATTCATGCATTTGTCTTTTGCATGCATATTTTTGCTAATCCCAATTAATACATTTATTATAATTGTTTTATACTATCTATTTAACAATTTCAGTTCAACACTCTTTATTTATTTTAAGCATAGTTTTTATCGTTTTAATATGTTGTTGTTAGCTAATGCTGGATTTCTGACAATGAAGTCATTAATCCTCTTGCTCTCCAATATTTTTCACTGATGGATGGGGCACTAGAAGTGGCTGGGCATATTTGAAGGTGGTCTCTGTCCATTTCCTCTTGCAGATCACATAGAGGACAGAGTGGTGAAGAATATATCCCAATTCTGTTTAAATGTTTTGCCAGACAATCATGTCCTGTAATCAACCTGAAGGTTGCAACTGCTGTTTTTCGAGGATACTCAGGAATCACTGTTTGAATGTTTGGTAGTTCCCATCTTTTATTCTTTGATTTTTCATAGTAATATTTTGCAATAATTTTTTTGAATTCAGAGTTGAGTAATCTTTTAGCTGCATAAAATGGTAAATTAACTATAGATTTTTGTACACCGCTGGTACCCTTTTTTGCAAGAAATATATCCCAGGTATTATTGAAGTGCTGAAGTAGGGCTTTATTTAGCTCTTTAGAGGCACTTTGTAGCATGGCATTATGGATATAATTTCTAATTGCTGAATTGTGTAGGTCTGATAAAGCTAAATTAAGTTGTTCTTCAATAAACAGTATGTCAGCTTCATCCTTGTGATAGAACACCAACTCAGAATTACATGTGAGATATTCATGTTTATCTAGTTTAGGTGACTATAGTGAAGTTTTACTGGATTTTTTAGCATAATGGCAATTTGGTAGTTCTGCTTTCTCCAGGTTGTCCACAATATTTAGCCATTTTCATTTCTGGGTTCATTTATTTTGCTGTATCCTTTCCCTTCTATTGTTTTGAATCTGTTCCAGATTGTTAAAGAGCGGATGTTAGCATTTAAGGAAGTTACAAGCTGTTGCCAACTTGCTGTTTTTGTGTTAAGGAGATTCCATCTATATTTTGCCTTAACTTTGTTGTAACTTATCTTGGTTCCAGTGGTTCTTTTTTTCATACAAACTCTTCTGCATCATTTTTCTATCTGTTTTTAATGATTCGATCCACCATATGTTCAATGGTTTATTATGTTTCTGTTTGTTCGCAGGAATGGTTTGTTTAGCTACAGAGAGGTTAGAGTGGTTTCTGTAATTTCCAATGTTGAATTGTTGACATGTTTTTGAACTTACTGAAAAATACTTTGGTTTCAACCTTATGTTCATCCCAGTTTGCTGCTATAATTTTCCACTTTGTTCTGGGTATATTGGTGTTGTCACTAATAATGTTATTATTGAAAGTGAAAGATGTATGTGTTGGGAAATGATCGTTCAGATCTTCACCTGCTGACCAGCTGTGTATTTATGGATAATGGGAGAACAGAAGCGGATATCTATTGTACTCAAAGTTCCTGTAGCTGGACATTGATATGTTGATGTTTTATCTTCATTAATTAGTGTCTGATTGTTGGTCAAAAGCCACTTATATAGCACATTCCCATATCGATTCTCTGCCCCTTTGTTCCAGTACTTATGCCTACCATTGAAATCCCCCAGTATTATGTATCTTGTTTCATCTGTATTAATGCACTTAACTCTTCATTATTTAGTACCTGTCCAGGAAGTATGTACACATTTAGAATTGTAATTGCAATTTTATTTGGGAGCAGAATTTTGGTTCTTATGTATTCTGTATGTTCATCTATTTTGGATTTAGTGTCAAGAACATTAATGGAGTTATGAATCATTGTCACAATTCCTCCACCTTCTCTACTATTTCCACATATGGTAAAAATGTTATAGTCTCAAAATTTGTAAAGCTCTGTTTCATTTGTATATAACCAAGGTTGAATACATACCACATGTAGCTTTCTTTCATATATTTCTTATTTTAAGATGTCCGTTTTGTTTCTTAATGATCTGGCATTCCATTGAAGAATCGCTAAAATCAGTTTTGATTTCTTGGGTTTTCTTTCTTTTTCCTTTTTCTTGTGCCTATCTTTAAAAGTACTTCCTAATGAGATGTGGAGTTTGTTCAGTTTTGCCTTATATTTTATCTTTTGGCAAATATTTTCTGTTTCCTTTCGTGTCCATCACCATACTTCAGTTCTCTTATAACGATGTTTACCTCTCTGTCTAAGAGTATGTTTGGTTCTAATCTCTTTGATGGTGAGTTTATTTGTCCATATTAGAACCTTTAATCTATTCTGGGAATCTTCAATGGCTGTCCCTGCCTGGAGATCTGATTGCAGGACTATTTTAACTTCGGAATATTTCGCAACTGAAGAGTCCATATTCTATTATATATTGCAATGAGACTGCACTGTTTTCATGGCAGCTACTGTGTACACCTCTTGGTTAGTTGTATACTTAAACTTACAAGTTTAAGCTCTCACCACATCAAGGTGAGTGTTCTTAAAACGGCAACAAAACTGTGCGCAGGCCAAGCAGAAAATTCCTTATCTTCCTTTCATAGAAGTTTGAAAACAGTGTTGTTATAATCAATTTAATTATTGGCCCAAATGACCTCGTTGTCGACGGGCCGTTAAACCTCACATACTCTCTCACTCAATTTAATTTAAAAGGTGAGTCAATTAATAACACTAAACAACACTTACATTTATAATTTTCCGGAACGCGTTTCAGAAGTTAACTTTCCTCCATTATCAACCGGACAATAACTGGGTTTCCATGGTGTTTCATGGTGCAGATAGTGATGCTTCTTCTGATGTTTCTTCTGGTAACGGTTCAAGGAACTTGCTGAAAATATCTTTCTGGGGAATGTTGAAATTAAATACTCTTGTTTCTATTTTTTAAAATGAAGACTTGTTCTCATGAGGACAGCTCTTGTTTTCCGGTTATGTGTTTGAGGAGTTTCGGTTCTGGCTTTATGTCATGATTTTTTGTCCAAAAGTGAGAGGCAACTGCTGATTTTTCTAATTGTTTACTCTTGATGTTCCTAACGTGTTCCTTGGATCTAATTTCTAAATTTCTTTTGGTTTTTCCTATGTATATACTTCATTACAATCACTGCATTCAATTTGGTACATGCCAGATTTTTTGTTAGTTGGAATAGCATCTTTGATGTTTGAAAGTAGCAGGTTTTTTATGGAGTAATGGTTTACTGGTGCTAGCTGAATGTTGTATTCCTTGAACACTTTTTTAAATTTATCAAAGACCCATGGATGATATGTGAATTTTTTGAATGTAATTTTTGTTTCTGCTGCTGTGAGAGTTGTAGTTTCTTTTAGTAATTTTTTCTTTTCTGCTTGTTTTACTTTACTAATTCTTTGGGGAAGCCATTTTTTTGTGCTATTTCAATTATTTTGTAATATTCTGTTTTGTATTCTTCTGCTGGAAGAGGGATGTTCACCAATCCATGTGTTAAACTATTGAAGATTGCTTGTTTGTGGCATCTTGGATTGTAACTATTAGCTTTTATGTAGTTGTCCGTCTGCGTTGGTTTTCTGTGAATACCGAAATTTATTCTATCCTTGTTTTTTATTAATTTTAGATCTAAAAATGGTAATTTATTATCTTTTTCCACTTCCACTGTGAAATTTATGCTTTTGTCCTGTATGTTTAGAAGTTTTAGTGCATCACTGATTTGTCTTTTTGGAACTTTTGTAAATATGTCATCTACGTATCACTGCCAGAGTTTGAACATCCACAGGAAACCTTTCGTGATCCTTATTTCTAATGAACTCATGTAAATATCTGCTAAGAATGGTGAGAGAGGGTTGCCCATTGCTAAACCTGAAGTTTGGCGGAAATAGTTTGTTTGGAACTGGAAGAAATTTTGTTCTGTGCATAATTTGGTGAGTTCTATGTATTCTGCAATTCCTGATGATGACATTCCAAGTGATCTGAGCCAATTTTTGATCAGTGATGGGAGTTTTTCTATTGGTGTACTGGGGAATAGTGACTTTACGTCAAAGGAGACAAGGGTGTTCTCTTCTGTTAATTTGAAGTCTTTAATATGTTCTATCAATTCATAACTGTTTCTTATGCTTAAACTTTCGAATTTAGGTAATTAATTAAATTTATTAGATAGCCATTTTGCCAGTTTGTAAGTTGGTGTACCTATGCTGCTAATTATTAGTCTCGTGGTGATGTCTGGCTTGTGTATTTTGGGTAAACCATAGAGTCTAGGTATGGTTGAGTTATTTGGTTTAATTACATATTTGTTTGGTGTTATGCTGGAATTTTGTATAGTTTTTTCAAAGGTTTGAACACAAATGGTTAGTGGGTTTTTGCTGATTTTTTCATAGTTACCAGTAAACCATTACTCCATAAAAAACCTGCTACTTTCAAACATCAAAGATGCTATTCCACCTAACAAAAAATCTGGCATATACCAAATTGAATGCAGTGATTGTAATGAAGTATATACATAGGAAAAACCAAAAGAAATTTAGAAATTAGATCCAAGGAACATGTTAGGAACATCAAGAGTAAACAATCAGAAAGATCAGCAGTTGCCTCTCACTTTTGGACAAAAAATCATGACATAAAGCCAGAACCGTAACTCCTCAAACACATAACCGGAAAACAAGAGCTGTCCACATGAGAACAAATCTTCATTTTAAAACATAGAAACCGAGTATTTAATTTCGACATTTCCCAGAAAGATATTTTCAGCAAGTTCCTTGAAACATTACCAGAAGAAACATCAGAAGCAGCATCGCTATCTGCACCATGAAATACCATGGAAACCCAGTTATTGTCCGGTTGATAATGGAGGAAAGTTAACCTGCAAAATGCGCTCCGGAAAATTATAAATGTAAGTGTTGTTTAGTGTTATTAATTGACTCACTTTTTAAATTAAATAGAAAATTCCTTACAACAAAGCAGTTGCATCTGTTTTGTAGTCATCATCAAAGTCATCTTCATTCTCGCTTCTAACTGCATTTGAATCATCGCTGTCTTCCTCTAAGTCAGCGCTGCGCAGGGTTTGTGCTCCTGAAGCCAGCTCGCAGTTCGCGAGTGGAGTACAGGTACTAGCAGCACTCTTGTTTACGAGTGGACAGAGAGGAGAGGTATAGTACAGTACGTACACGAAAAGAAGTGCAAGCTTTCATAACTGATTTCTCAAAATATTACTTTACTAATTTATGGTTAGGAAAAATATTTTAAACAAATTGTCTTCTATAGCAGATTAAAACTGCGTACAAACTCGTTATATGTCATGTCTCTTTACCAATACATCAAAATGTGGTTTTATGTGATTGGTAGCTGAAAGAAAAGGACTGACTTTAATGAAATGTCAGTTTCAATGATCGATACCTGTTATTATTGAAGTTCATGATAGAAAACAGTTGTTCACAGGCGAATGTCAAACCAAACATTGAAATCATTTTTGCAGCTGGCCTGTATAGTGAATATTTTTGTTGAGGTACAGTCTTGTAAAAATCATTCACGTTAGTGGTATTGTTGAAACGATCTTTAGCTCTTATGTCACACTGAAGATCAATAAGTTCAAACTGCAACTCATGAGACACCATTTCAACTGATGTTGAGAAAGGAATTGCAGGAATTTGAAATTCCTTCTCAAGTGAATCAAGGTTTTCAAATCTAGAATTGAATTCATTTTGAATTTTAATTAACACTTCAACGCAATCACTGAACACTTCTCTATCACAAGCACTTTGTAAGGTTAGAAAGTGAGCCATATTGCCTCACTGTAACTGACTTATGAAAAGTATACGTTTGTGACAAAAAACCCTTATTTCATTCATCATATCGAGAATGAGCTGGTTCTTTCCTTGAAAGAAATATTTAATTTGTTGAGGTGTTCAGTAATATCCACAAGGTTGACTACCCAGGCGGGATCACTGAGTTCTGGTGCAGGTTTCCCCTTCATTTCAAGAAATTGACAAATGACGTGACGAAGGTGGTGAAATGTTTCTAACATCTTGTCTCTGCATTGACATCATGGAGAATTTCTTGAAACTGTTAGTGTGCGAGTCCATGCGATTTTAAATAATTAATATGTTATACCACTTTCCATTACAGTACCAAGCTTCACTACTTTGGAACAGAGAAGTTGTTGGTGAATGAGACTGGACTCCTATCACATCAGAACCACCAGCATTTTTAACCTTTTCCCGAACAAAACTTACAAACCGTGAACGTTGGCTACAGATTGCCGGAGCTCCATCCGTTATTACGATAACCAGGTGATCCCAGGGTAGTGCAATGGCATATAAAAAACTCTCAACACTGTGAAAAATATCTTCACCTGCAGTAGTGTCCTTTAATGGGACAAAATCTAACAATTCTTCTGTAACGTGGAGATTGTTGTATACACCCTGCACGAATGTAGCTAGTTGGGTCATATCAGACGCTGTTGGCTCATCAAGTGCTAAAGAATACGCCATGAACTGTGTTGCCATTTGTATGAATTGAAGCTGCACATCTTGTGACATGTCTCTGATGCGGCGAGCATCTGTGGTACATGAGAGTGGAATTGCTTCAAATTGATACATTTTGTTAGGGCACAATAGTTCTGCAGCATTAATCATACATTGTTTTATAAAGTCACTTTCAGTAAATGGTTTACCTGCTGCTGCAATATTATATGACAATTTGTAACTTGTGTGCAGCATTGCCTCATTAAACACTGTTGGTTCGCCACACTCCTGTAAATAATAAGTAAATACATCTTCACATTCACAGTTTTCCATGTTTTTGTGATATTATAAACATGGAAACTAACTTCACTAATAATAAAGTATTATAAATTCCAACCTACCTCAGGTAATAATGCAACCTTCAACTCCTGAACCTTTTTACAGCGATCTTCACCAAGCTCACTGTAAATATCTTTGTGTTTTGTCGTAGTGACGCATTATATTATGCTTTTTTCTACCTTTCAAAATTTTCTGACATATAAGGCACTGAGAATTTGTTCCAGCTGCTATGAAAAAGTAACTGCTTTCCCATGCAATGTTGAAAGTATTTGCCTGATGGTCAGTTTTCCGCCTTTTAGATTCCTCCATTATAGAAGGATACGTAAGCAGGGAGTGTTAGCAACCGGCTACACACAACACGCAGTTCACCAGACAACTGCTTTAAAACTGCCCCACGTCATTCTTCTCTATCACACAGTCAGCACTATGAGCTGTCGGCGGCGCCGTGGCCGAGCGGTTAGCGCGCTCGCCTACCACCTAGGCGGCCCGGGTTCGATCCCAGGGACCCGCATGTGGTATTCGTGGTGGACGAAGCGGCGTCAGGGCGGGTTTTCTCCGGGTACTCCAGTTTCTCATTCCACCGGTGCTCCATCTTCATGTATCATCAGTGTCACCGCCTGCGGTGCTGTAGTAGTAAAAGCGGGCGTTAAACACTACAACAACAACAACACTATGAGCTGTCATTGTGGCTCACCCGCTCCTACTGAGCGTTCATGCTCAAAGAGTGCTGTTTGTGCACCCATGCTCTAAGTGGATGATAATAAAATTGATTGTAGTATTTTGTCACAGGCTGCTTCTTTCTTGTAGTCCTGTTCCTGCAATTTTTCTATGTGTCGGTTACACATTGTAAATAATACACTTGCTTTGGTGATGTAACAGTGATGCCAGATGCTAGAAAAAAGAAAACATGAACAAGACGGAGATTTTAAATGGATTCTCCTTGAATAAGGACTGCAAATATATCGTAGCCATTAGAATTGATCATTTAATCATGAAATCTGACCAATTTGTCTGCTATGAGGGTTCCTACGAAAGTTTTGAGATACACTAAACATAATTTGTTAAAAGCTATTCTGATTGTTGCACTGAAACCACTTCTGGATGCACTCCTGCCACGTTTTCTTCAATCGCTGCAAGCTCCCCTTTGTAGGTAGCAACATCTTCAAGGGTTGAAAATCTATTTCCACAGATGCAATTTTTTACCATTGGTAACATAAAAAAGTTGTGTGGGGCCACTTTGGAACTGTATGGTTGATGAATTATACGTTTAACCTCTGTAGATTCCAGGAGCTGAATAAGTGATGTTGACTTTGTGTGGGGAGAAGAAGGATCCCTCACAGTCCTGTGCATGGCCACCATTCTTGAAACTTGGCAAAACATTTTGGCAAGCAAACTGTGATGTACCAATTAACAGTAACTGAGAAATGGTTGCCACAAGACCACTCTTTGGGAAAATTGAGGCCACCATTTTCTTGTGGACACTGACAACACTTCACTTTTGTCGATTGTCAGAAAAGATCTGTACCGCTGATTGCCGCTTGCTGTTTGGATCATCATTTGACAATGTCAGAAAGCCATCTGGAGTCCCATCCTTCAGATCTTGTTGGCATTTTCTCACACCATTCAACACAAGCATGTTTTTGTTCTTCCGTCAAATTGTGAGGGACTCATTGGCATGTGACTTTCCTCACACAAAGGAATTCATGGAGATTTTTAAAACTGTTGCCAAACCAATCTGCAGTGCTGCCTCAATTTTATTAAATGTTATGTGACTATTTTTATGAAGCATTTTTCTCAATGCTGTGTGATTGCTGTTGTCGGATGCGTGCTTATCTCCTCTTTTAAGATATTCAACCCGTTTTAAATTCTTAAACCACTGGAAAACTGTGACTTGGGAAGAAGCAATGTCCCAAAAAGCCTGTTGCAAATGTTCAAGAATTTGGCGTTGGCTTAACCCACTTGTGAGATCATAGAAAACCATTGAGCAAAAACACCCTTCCCAGCTGCATTGCAGATGACTACCTGCGCGCTGTGGGTTGTTTGTCCTTACGCTGCTTGAATTCCTGGAGTAAGAGAGTCACTACCTGATACTAGTTTACTCACAAAGAATGGGGCTAACCCATCTTGTATTCAATTCGAGTGGATCAACTCACATCTCAAAACTTTCGCAGTGACCCTGGTAAACCTCAGTGATATTGTACATATTCTTACTTCATCCTGGCGGCGCCGTGGCCGAGCGGTTAGCGCGCTCGCCTACCACCTAGGCGGCCCGGGTTCGATCTCAGGGACCCGCATGTGGTATTCGTGGTGGACGAAGCGGCGTCAGGGCGGGTTTTCTCCGGGTGCTCCGGTTTCCCCCGCCATCTCATTCCACCGGTGCTCCATCTTCATGTATCATCAGTGTCACCGCCTGCGGTGCCGTAGTAGTAAAAGCGGGCGTTAAACACTACAACAACAACAACATACTTCATCCAGCTTGTAGTGAGATGATCTCCTGACGGTTATCCAGAGGCACATGCTTCTTCATTTCATTGTCACTGTATAGTCCATTTTTTTTTGGGGGGGGGGGGAGGATATTTTGCATTCTTAGAATAATACTGCCACAACTTGAAAAGCATAGTTTTGAAATCACTGCATTCAAAAGCTTAGATTTTTAAAATTTGCGGAATATTCAGAATTGCAATACCAGTGTTTCTTGTAGCTTCTGACTGAAGCTGTTTCAAAATAAGGCAGTCGTAATTTTCAGCAGAAAACTGCTCAATGAACCAGGAAATAGCCAATTTTTTAGCTGTGGCAGTGTTGTTATAGGAGTGTGATTTGGTTTTATTATTTCCATCCTGTCTTTTATTTGAATTTATTTGAATTCATAAAATAGCACAATACATAAATTACAAAATGAAGCTTACCTTAAATATTTTCCTGTTTCTCTTCTTTCATGTTTTTTAGTGCTTGAAGACTGTATTGGATTGTGTTTTTGGAGCAGAATCATGTGTTTTATTTTATTTTTTGAATATGATTTGAACGCCCTTTACTTTGAATGTGTTCTTTACATGAATCACATGGAAGTAAAGCCGGTGGTGCTGTGTCAGACTTGAGACACTTAAAAAAGCCTCAAGCTTGAGAAAGAGGCCCCTGAGCAAAAGTGAGTGGTGTTTCTCACCACTTGCCTTATAGCAATATTTTTTGAATTCATTAGCCTGAGAGGTGACATCAAGTTATGTCTCACCATTTTAATTAGAAAAAGGGAGCAAACTGATCTGATATTTAGACTTTAGGCCCATTTGAAATAGTATTAAACTTACCAGAAGTGTTGAAGTTCTTCTCTGTTAGTGTTCTCTTTCAAATGTTTTTCATCTCTTTCTTGGACATAGGTAGTATTTTTCCCATAATTTCTTGAACTGTGTTAACACTGCTGAGATGGAGTCACTGTACCTGCGGATTAGAAATTGGAAGACCATAATAATGAAATTGGTTCCAGAGGTAAAGCGGAAATGCTCTAGAATACTGGAAGTTCACGCTGTCATCCCTTCCATTACTTCTGTAGCTAATAGTAACTTGAAAACAATTGTAAATGGAATGTAACAAAGAATCAGCAAAACCCTGCCATTGATGGTTCTGCGGGTCATAAAAAAATAATGGGCTTTTGGAATAATATAGCTTTCCAAATTATTTCTGATTCCGTTCCAGTCAGTGTCTTTAAATTGAGTATATTAAAATCCTTCTGTTTTCGTTGCAAAGATGAACATTTCTGCAAAGGTGGCAATTTTTCTGAAAATGTGTGACAAAATTACCGCCATAAATCAATTGTATTTATGAGAAATTGTGCATATACTGCTTGCTACACTTTGCATTTATTGATTTAAAGTAGAGCTATTTGCTAGTGCTTTTTAATCACATGCAGGTAGACACTGCATCATGAAAGTCATTTAAAAACTGGCCACATTCCAATGCGCAAAATCAGTTTTCCACATTGTTATCGATATTGCCATATTGTTCCTTTTCGTGGGACATTGAGAATCAATCACTTATGTGTCTTTGTTTCCATTCGTGTTCCCATTCCTGCTTTTCTGTGAACTAGCATATATGGCTGGATAGCTATATTTTCACTTCCAAACATCTCTTCCATTTTCTACCCATCCCTGCCACCCACCGTCATATGCATTTCCAAACAAAAGTAATGACTGATTTTTGTGTCTGTTTATAGATGTTCTTTGAAGACAACATTGATGATGCAAAATACTGTGGACACCTCTACGGTCTTGGAACATCATTTGTGATGAATGGCAACAGTTATCACGACAACGGTGATAACAGCAGTTCTTCGTGATTAATTGAGGTAATTGACTGGCCATTTAGACAAGAAAAAGACGGTTCCTCTTTGTGTGTGTATGTCATGTTCAGCAAGCTATATCACTGCATCTTTTGACAAAGAAGATTGCCACAGAAAGCAGATAAACCAGTCTGTTTTATATGATGAAGATTGGCACCGTGGTAACGATCTTAAATTGCACCATCCCCAGTAATGAAGAAACTAATTTTATTTTATATAAATAATAAATAACAAAAAAAATATTGAAAGGAATTTTAGAATTAACTAGAAAGATGTACAGAGTACCATTTGCATCTTAATTGTTTGTGAATGTCTGCTACAATGCCACAATTTGTACAAATGCAACATGGTTATGACATGTAACGAATTGTTTAAATGTAGGGTCTCTGACTGGATATGAAATAGTCTATGTAGATACTGTTTGTGACTAGAAATATAGCATTATACGCAATTTATTCAATGATAATACAGGAACTTTGTATGTCTTTCTTTTGGAAAGTGAATCTGTTTCATAACCTGAAGCATTTTGAATACTTCACACAAGGGGATGGCTGTTAGGTTAAAGGAGGTTTAAATTACAATTGTATATGCTGGAATTTGTGACAGTGAGATGTGTATTAACAATTTAGTTAATTACTAATTGTTTTTGACACTACTGCACTTCGTTTTTTAATAAGGATAATATGTTTCAGGAGTTGCTTGGTTCCTTTGCAGGCAGTCAATTAGCAACTGAGGATGTGGGTGAATAGCTCCAGAAATATGTTATCATTGTTAAAAAGTAAGTGAGTAGTGTCAAAAGCATCTCAAGAATTAATTAAAATGTTACAGACAGTTGTTAGACATAATTTGCACTGCTGTAAAACAAAATGTTTATGCATAGTTAATTTTCCTTTATATTCTGAACAGAAATCCAACTTCTACAAACTGCACTTTATGTTCAGCAACTTAATGAAATGATCAGATTGTCCAAACATTTTACAATCATTTGATGTGGTGAATACTTGTAATTGTACATATATACATATATATATTGCACTAAGTCTACATTAGAATGGTATTTAGAAATAAACAAATTTAAATCAGAAGAAAAGAGATATTACCAATTTTCATTACCAGTGCAATTTGCTTCATATTTTGTTATTTTTATTTTTTCAATTTTAGCCTCGCCTTATCATTAAGTGATAACTGAACATCTTATTTTGCTTTCTAATTTAAAATTTTACTTACAGCTGATGCTCGTCTAGTGCTGCAGTCAATTTCTCTCCATGTTTGTTTACATCTCTGCTAGTAACAAGAATAATAATTCAGACCTTTAAATTAATTAAGGTTTTGGAGGTTTTAAAAGTTTGTATTTTTATATAATTTTTATAAACTTTATTCTAGAGTGCCAGTAGATTTTACATTTATATTGCATTATTTCCTTAAAGGAAGTGAATATCTAGTTGTATTAAGTAGTTTTAGTGCAGAGAAAGATTATTGATTAAACTCGATGAGCATATATCTCTATATATATTGAGCTTAGCGTTTATGAGTCATGTGTTAGAGAAATTGATTTTAAAAGATCACTGCCATAACATAATATTGACTGTCCTATTGTAAATGATATGTTGGCTTCAATACAAACACAAAACAAAGCTCAAGGGCCTTTTTAAAATCTTGTACTGTTGAAATTGTTCACTTATCAATAATTGTCATACTATGTTATACAGTGATGTTAATTACTGCATTTAGATAAAAGGTGGAATAGTAATAAATTTTATCTTATAATTCAACTATTAACTGTGGGAGTTTGTTAGACAGTGACGATAACTCTGCTCCCAGAAATCATAATTTTTTCCCTTAATGGTAAAATACCACATTAATTGAAGGTTACTGTTTTTAATGTAGTTCCTGTTTCCTTTCACTGTTAGATTTAAAAGTGGGAGTGGATGGAGTATCTTGAAAGGGAAATTTCAGGAACTGCAACAAGAGATGGTTTCATTCTTATCTAATTAAAACTTGTAAGATTTGAAGCTTTCACGGCGGTGATTATTAATTAGAGGTTCTCAAGTTACCAGCCATATAATACCTATAAATTGTTCGAGCTTTACAGGCACATAATTGTTTTACCCTGCAATAACCAACGTTACGACAGACTTGTAAAAGAGGCAATTGAAATTGAAATAGAGCTAAATAATTTTAATAGGGACAATGACCTATGACTGAGCACAGTTTGGTCAGGAACATTTAAAAGAAGGCCATGATTTTGAGATGGCTATTTATTTCCTATGCAGTTCCCAATGAAGACCATGAGTTTGAGATAGCCATTTATTTATTAATTATTCATTTCATAATGATGGCCATGGAGAAGCTCTAATTAATAATTAAAACTTGTCAATTTCAACAATGTTGTGGAAAAGTACCATTGTAATTTATTACATCCAAAGTATGTGAGAAAAGAGACTTCTAAAACATACAAACAGTAGGAGCTTGAGCAAGCAACTGCATATAATGGCTGTGTATGCGCATGTGCATACAGTATTTTAATTTGACACATACAGCAAGCAAAGTTAATAAATTACTTTGTTTTTCTTGTATATCATCACAGTGATGATCTGGCTTCCAGCATTAATAAGTGTATGTGCAGTTCCTCCTCCCGAAAAGTGCATAGGTACAAGTAAAGTGATGACCAAAGTAGTTTTGTATAAATCTTAAAAATATCTAAAAATGTGAAAATATTGAAGATAAATGCATTCAGTTTGAAAAGTTTCATTTTTGCCTAATGGGAGTAAAGCTGAAACTGCCATCTTGAATTAAGTGATACCATATTTTTCTTTTTTTTTTTCCAAAAATTGGATAACCCCTATAATTTACCGAACATATTCAAGTATTGCTATGACGTTTTATGGTATACTGAATTCTGAAGGATTAAAAACAAAACTGCCAAATTATAAAAAAGGCTATTATTTGAGTATATTTGTCCTGTTTCAGGCTGATACATAATGGTATTGGCACACTGAATGGAACTGTTACTGTCTTATCAAATTAAATCTGGTATAATTGCAAATAAACAGGGTTTTTGCTTACAAATATTAATGAACAGTTTTATCATAAGATGAAAGTTTCTTTTCTTGTGACTTTCTTTGCTGTTTATCTATAGCAGAAGAAGTATTTTTCCTATCCAGAAATTTGTGTCTACATTTAACCTAAAATACATGTTTTAAGACTCCTGAATCCAATAAAAAGAGCATTTTTAGTAATAGGTGTGCTGTGCTTGCTTGTGTGTTTGAGTTTTCCAAGGTTGCAACACAAAAATTCTTAAGAACATTTTTTATTTAGCAACTTTGATTAAAATACCATATGTTCAAGATGTTTTGATGACAAAATGTTTTTGAATCTTATGTGAATAGCCTGTGAAGTCCTATTCATCCTGAATGAATTTTGCACAGCTTGGTATAATGTGTAAGTCTAAAAGAAAGAAAAACACTTAGTGCACAAAATGTAAATGTTGTTAAAGCATACAATTTATTTCATAAAAACTGTTTCTGTTTGTGGAATTTACCATTACCAAGATATTCTATGTTATAGGTTTGAATTTTTGAATTCTTTATGATCTTTATTTTGTTTCTCTCTTAATTTCTCTTTGTCTCCTTCTCCCATAGTCCTTGCTAAGAGTGAAATTACAAAGTTATCACATAGTGACCTGCTTTTTAAAGATTTGACCTCCTTGTACCTACAGAATGTGTAATAAAAGAATTTCTGGAAACATTTATCATGATTGACACGAAGTCAATAGAATAACAAGCCTTTGTAAGAATAGTTTCTACAAGAGTGGGTAAAGAAAGGCATGGTAGGTATTAACTTCAGATTTTCTTTTAGGAATACAGTTTTCCTTCTTTGCGTGTTTTGTCAACACATTTGGCATGTGTTGATTATAACACTAATATTTTTTAATATATATTGTCAATAGTTTTGCTTACAAATTTATGACAATGTCCAAGTTACAGGTTTAAATTTACAGTGATTTATATAAAATTAATACATTAAAAAATGATTTCTAGTTTATCTAGATTATATAAACATCTATTGATAAGGTATATTTTTAGTTTTGTTTTAAGTTTGGGTCCTGTTAGTTGGTTAATGACATTTGGGAGTTTATTGGACAAAATTAATCTTGAGTATTTACATTTTTGTCTGACATTTTCTTACTAAAACCTCTTCTAAAATAATTAGTATTATGTCTAGTACAATGATGGCGTTTTTACACTTCTATTTTCTACTGCAAGTATAATTGCTTTATACACATACAGGTTTACATATCGTGTGAATTTGTTATCAATGAATGCATATTTACATGTATCAGTGGGTTTTCAGTTGTACATTATCCTTACACATTTCTTTTGCATTATAAAGAGTCATTTTATGTGGGTTTTGCAGGAAATACCCCCCCATTTCGATGCCTTAAGTTAGATATAGATAGATTACTCCATAATAAATTTTTGTTCATAAGCTCCAATTATTTAAAGATTTAAATTAACATAAGATAGATTTACTGATTTTATTACACACATAATCTATATGTTAAACTACTATTTACAATTACATATCTAGAAACGTTTGTAAATTTACACTTTTTATAATATCATAAGAATGAATTTCTGTTTACCGTGAAAGACTAATATTCACCACAGCAAGTTTTTCCATATTACATTTTAATTTAAGTGATCCAAAGAAATTTGTAGAGCAACTATAGATTTTTCCACATTTTTATGTAGCTCTTCATGGTTTACACCACAGCATATTGCTGTAGTATCATCTGTGTAAAACGCTATTGTTGTACCTGATGACATCAATATGTTGTTTATATAAAGTATAAAAGAAAAGGACCCAGGATAGTACATTGCGGTGCGCCATATATTACCTCCAACCAAAATAAAACAGTTTTTAGGCTCTGCTAAAGATAATTTAGGTCTTCGTGCACCAGGCATTTATGAAATCCCATGCAGTTGCGGCAAAGTTTACATAGGACAAACAGGTAGAACTGTAGAAGATCGCATCAAAGAACATCAACGTTGTATTAGACTAGGATACCCAGAAAAATCCGCAGTGGCTGAGCACACATATAATGCAGATCATAAAATCAAATTCGCCTCTACAAAAATTCTTGAAAAGTCCTCTAGGTACTACGATAGGGTGATTAATGAAGCTCTATACATTAAAGCGAATAAAAACAACCTCAACAGGGATGAAGGCCTTCAAATCAGCAAAGCATGGACACCAGTCATTCAGCATATCTCTCCTCCACAGTGCAGAGAAGCATCGGCAATCACCTGATTGGTTCCGCACGTGCCTCCATCGGCCGGAGCTCGGCAAATGGTAAAAAAGTGGGCGGTTCTTATCGGCCACGCTCTAGGTATAAATATCGCAACATCAGTAGCCTAGATTCAGTTCCCCTGAGGATGGCGGCAGAGTTAGTCGCTGAAAGCTTGGGTAGTTACCCTAATCTGACCTGGCTGTTAGCCCGAGAAACTATCATCCATATATTACCTGCTTATATTTTGACCAAAATAAGTGTACATTATTTCCGATTTTATGGTGGATCTCAATTGCCTGATATCTGCCTTCTAGCTGTGAGGAGATTGTCTAGCGAGTCCTCTAATTCCATAAGACTCCAATATATTTATTAATGTTTCATGGTCAACACAGTCAAAGGTGGCCCGGGTTCGATCCCAGGCAATTGCATGTGGGATTTGTGGTGGACGAAGCGGCACTGGGGCGGGTGTCCTCTGGGTTCTCTGGTTTCCCCTGCCATCTCATTCCACTGGTTGTTCCCAAACATCAAGAATAAAATGCTTGGACAACGATTTTCGTTGGCAGAGAAAGCTGTTGATGTGTTCAAAAACCATATTTTGGAGGTGTCTCAAGCAGATTGGAAAAAATGCTATGATGAATGGTTCAAACACATGCAAAAGGGTTTTGATCATAAAGGAGAATATTTCAAAAAACTAGAGCAATTTTCAATGATAAATTACTGTCTTTTAATGTTAGGCTCAAAATATAAAGAGTGGTCCTCAATGAATCAGCACCAGAGTCTCATGCAAATGGATGGATGCATTGAGACTTTACGATTGTTTTCATGATACCTTTGTTTGTGGTATGTACTGTGGGGATTGACAATGATTAAACTAGTGTTTGGGAACAAAGCATGAGCCATGCACATTTATTTGCTATACAGCCATTGAAGATAACCACAAGGGGAGGTGCAGCAGTTGCATATGCCCAGCAATGTTGCCAAAGCTGATCTACTGATTTGGAAGGATCAACACAACCCTTCATGATGTTGCTGATAAAGTGGGAATCGGTTATGGGACATGCCAATGAATTTTGAATGTTAAATTGGATATGCATTGTGTTGCTGCAAAATTTGTGCCAAGAATTCTGTCTGCTTAACAGATGATGAACCATTTTGAAGTTTGCATTGAGTTTTATCAAGTAATATCCATGATCCAACCTTCTTGTCCATGTCTTGTCAGTGGTGTGTTCTAACAGATGAATTTAAAAAAGAAAAAATGAACAACACATCAAGACAGTAGTGGTAAAAAATGGGTTCAAAACAGAATTAGTAAACAAACTCATACAAAAATGTGAAAGATATAATAAATGAAAGATAGCACAACACTGAACAATGGATCCAATGCACAACCCACCTACAGCAAATTCACATTCCACCTAAAGATGCAAAACAAATTCCAACAACTGTTCCCGTAGCATAACATTAAGCTATCAATTTAGAACAAAAAACCTGAGAAACTTGCTAACCATCTGTTAAAAGGTACAATTCCAACTACTTCAAAATCTGGTGTGTACCAAATAAAATGTGAACATTGCCCTAAAATATAAAGAACCTCAAAACAAGGCTTAAGGAACATCTCAAGAATATAAAATTAAGCAAATTGACAATCCAGCAGTATCTCACCACTTCTGGTCAACTCAACATGGAACAGGATATCAAATTATTAAAACATGTAAAAACAATATTTAAAATATGGTATGTGTCTATTACATGACGTTCTTTTGAACAAAATAATTTTCGAAATCACGGATCACGGGCGCTTCTAAGTGGTAAAATGTAAGGACCCTGCCCTCTGCTTTGCCATGGCAACGTTCCAGCCGCCCTCCGGATCTATTCGCCTCATCCATTCTCACGGAGGGTGCCCCGTCAGGGGCAGAGCCACAAAGGATTGCCTTTCGGTCGAGGTGCTAAGTCACCCTCCGCAAGTTGTCACTGAGTCATAGTTCAATAATTAGATATTGTTATTTGGGGTTTTAAACTACTAACAATATGTCAAGTTATCGTTGATAATATCGCATTTTAGTATTTGCCTGTGTGTCACATTAAAATTATTTGTCTTTCGTGGTGTTTTTATGGATTCGCGATTTATTAATCTTGTCAATTCTTTTTCACTGATTAGTTTTTAATAGTATGTGTGTATACTACTTGTGTATGATGCGCAATATATGGTTCTATATGAGTGTACAAATAATCGGGTACTTTCTTCATGCGATAAATTTCTTAACTCTGCGTACACTGGAGACATAATTATTTATGCATGGAATGTTTTCCCACAAATGCTTGTTTTATTCCCTATCGTTATCTGCTACACCTAATCATGACGCCTTCACATGATACACAGAATGTTTGAAAAATAGGGGCTATAATTTCAGGTATGGACGGAGTAGGCCATACGAATATTGTTTGTTGCTAGATTAGTGCCTACGTGAAATATTTCATTTTAAAGCAGTGTATCGGCTTTATAACCACCATCTTCTAAAGCGCGTTTCACCCTTAGAAGACAGTACACGTTAAATGGAGCGCAGTGTTGCAACATGTACTAGTTGCGAATCTTTCTCCGCGCGCGACCCCGAGGTGACCAGAGTCCTGCACTTAGTCCTTCAATTGCTGCTTCACGTGATGGGCACTTTTAACTTTGGTATATCTCCATGCCTTTGTTACTGTATGACCTAAATTTACAAATGAATCGTCTGTATAAACAACTGATTTCCCCTGGTCCCTAAACCTTTTTATGTTTTTTAGATATTTATGTCGCCATCTGATGATATCGATATCGTCTCTTTCTATTAATATGCACTTGTTACCCCTTCTTTCACATTCGAACCCCAAATCAGAGTGGCCCTTGTGAAATTTGGTAGGGTCTCATCACTGTTGAACGGTGACAAAATTATATTCAGCGTGGGTGGAATATTTGCAAACTGTAAAGAATGAACAATTCGCCGCACTCCACCTTGCACTATTCAATCATATTGCGTTAACCTAGCGTTTTGTGTAGTCCCGCCCTTTTTGCTTTCTTTTTCGATGGCGTTCTTAGAGGTCCTTTCATTAGTTCCTTTTTAATCATACACACTACTGCTTCTGAACACCCTATAGCCTTAGCTGTTTCTTTTACTGCCTTACACGCATTTTACTTCAAAAATAACCTAACACATTCATAATTATTTGGCGTTCCTTACTTCTTAATTTACCAACATATCGTCTCTTCCTAGCTTCCCCCTCCATATTTACAAAAATATTAAACAAATAACGCAATAACAGCTCACAGTTACTCACACGGCTTCTTTCGAACTAATGTTAGTGCTGCTCCATATACTATCTTCTGTGTCAGGCCTGGCGCTGAATAGATGAATACCTTTTGTTTGCCTTACTGGATAAAAGAAAGAGGTTACTGCCTTTTGGTTTATTTTAAAAACTTTCTCCAACCTTCCTCAACATTTGCTCTCGCTGGTTCCCTGATGTAAACTCAATAACAAAAAAGTTTCACACTGTGTAACTTTTACAGTGCACAGATATAAAATTTTCCGAAAACATTTAATTTAAAAAATTATAACACTTAACTGGGTAAACATAGAGAATTCAAAGTAGGCAGGTAGTAGCACTATGGTCTACTCTACCTAAGTAAAAAATATAGATGCATTCTAGCAGTTAGTTTGTTAGTTAGCGCGTGATGAGTGTAGAAACAGCAAATTTCGGACTTCTATTGAAAAAAACGTTTTCTGAAGAAATTTGGGCCTATAGAAATGTATAATGACTCTGAAAAGGATATAACCTGATAGAGAAAAAACTTCTGCATAGGATAATGTGTTCAAACCTGAAATTTATAACAAATGAATATGTATACCATGCTATTAGTAGTCTGGCAACAGCGCGAGGGTAGAAAAGGACGCGGCTAATGGCAACTTGTATGCGCTAGATAGAGACATAGATGTCCCATTTAACTCCATACTGTCTTCTAAGAGTGGAACGCTATATAATTAGATTGCAGCCTTAAGACCAGTCTCATCACGTAAGTGTTAGCACCACTTTTCTTAAATAATATAATAAGTTATTTGGTTTATAAAAATATCAGATTTCTAACCAAACATAAGCTGCTGCCATATCTGTTGCCAACTGCTTCGAGGAGTAAACAAAAGCAAAACTTGTTTTTGTTTTATAAACGAATAAGGATTTCTTATTTTATTCCTCTTGGAAATAAATGGGGAGGACCAAGAGCGATTTAGATCCTGGTAAGACCACTAAGAATTACATACGTGCTCCAACATTAAAATTACACGAATCTGATAATCCAACAACTAGCCTAGCAATGATACCTTCCAATGTAGACGATGATATGAATGAAAATGCTTCACTAACGGAGTCAGTAAATCATGAAATGGAGCATGATTACCAGCATTCTCCTACAACACCAAACAGAAAGCGAATGCGTACTTTAAATCCCTCAAAGTAGTGACAGCAAGATGAGGTGCCATCTATTAAGCTTAACGCAGGAATGTTACATGCATCCCCATTGCGTAGCACTTATAGTTTACCAACTTTAAATAGATTCGCAGCACTGAGCGACCTGGAGAATCAGGAGACAAATGAAACGCTTGATGCATATACACCTAAAGTTCAACCTATTTTTGTAACAGGTGTAAGGAATATCCAAGAATTTAAAAAAGTGATGGACTGTGTAATTTCTTAAGAGAAATACACATTAACTACAATGAGATCTGGACATCTTGTGAAATTGATGCCAGTGGACATAGAGAGCTACAAATTCATTAGAGGATATTTCTTAAAAGAAAACATCAGTCACTACACTTATCAGCTGAAACACGAACGAGCATATAGGGTAGTACTTAGAGGAATGGACTACACGGAGGACGTAAGCATGATTAAAGAAGAACTAGGCACACTAGGGCACAGAGTAAGAAATATAGTAAATGTGTTGCATCGAGTTACAAAAGAGCCTCTGCCACTTTTCTTTATCGATTTAGAACCAGCTTCTAACAACAAAACAATATTTGAGGTGAATTGAACACTTAAACAATATGATAGTAACTTTTGAGCCACCACACACAAAAAGGGAAATTGTTCAATGTAAACGTTGCCAAAGGTTTGGACATACCAAGAACCACTGTAATCGCCCTTTCAGATGCGTTAAGTGCGGTGGCGATCATCCGACTGCCGTGTGTAACAAAAAGCTTGACACTCCAGCTACTTGCGTAAACTGCAACCAAAACCATCCTGCAATTTATAGAGGATGTTAAACATATAAGGAATATAAGGAGAAGGTATTTCCACCACTTAGAGAGAAACGTGTTTCATTAACAACTAACACGCCACCAGCAGCGGCACATATCACCATACAAAGTCCTACCGTATCAGGCAAGACTTACGCAGACATGACAAACGGAAGCATAAATTCAAATAATAATGAAACCACACAACTACTTTCTGCTATGGAACAGATGTTCACAAGGTTTGAAAAAACTGTAGAAAAAATTGTGGACAAAATGATGGATAGAATCTTCGATCTCATCAAGACCATCGCCAGCAGAAAACAAAAGGATTAACTCATTAAAAATTTCATCATGGAATGCCAATGGCTTGCCTCAACGCAGACAAGAATTAGAATTATTCTTAAAAACAGAAGATATAGACATCATGCTTAATTCTGAAATAAGGTTTACGAACAAAAATTATATATGAATAGCTGGTTATGCAATATACACCACAAACCATCCCTCAGGTAGAGCTCATGGCGGAACTGCCATTATAATAAGAAATTCAATTGTTCATCACGAAATGCCTAAAAACGATAAAGACTTCCTACAGGCTACAAGCATAAATGTAACCACACCAAAAGGTCCCTTAACTATATCGTCCATCTATTGTCCTCCTCGACATTCCATAAACAAAGTGGCATTTGAAGCGTTTTTTGAGACTCTAGGCAATAAATTCATAGCAAGCGGTGACTGGAATGCAAAGAATACATATTGGGGATCTCGTTTAACCTCCACCAGAGGCCGACAGCTCTATTTTGCAATAGCAAACAATAATTTACAGACCTTATCAACTGGAGAACCAACATACTGGCCGTCGGATAGGAACAAAATACCGGATCTTTTAGAGTTCTTTATAACAAAGGGAATTTCACCAGATTATGTGACAATAGAGTCATGCTTCGACCTGTCTTCCGACCATTCTCTTATAGTAATGATGTAGAGCACCACTGTAGCTTTGAAACAACGACCATTCACTCTGAGTAACCGATACACTGACTGGGATCACTTCAAACAAATCATAGAGGATAACATAAACCTAAACGTTAGCCTTAAAACATCTGAAGAAATAGAAGAACACGTAGCCAACTTTACCACGCTAATTCATTCTGCTGTGTTGAAGGCTACTCCAGAATTGAACCATAATAATTCCTTAACTGTTAATAAATATCCACAGATTATTCGCGAAAAAATAAAAGAACGTCGACAACTAAGAAGAAACTGACAAAATAGAAGGTATCCTAGCGATAAAAATTTATTTAACAGATCTTCACAAGAGCTAAAACGACTGATACAGGATTTTAAAAATCAGAATATCCAGGAATACTTGAGAAATTTAACTCCTACAGAAGCTACAGATTATTCGCTCTGGAAGGCCACAAAAAAGTTGAAACAACCAACTGAGCCGATACCCCCACTTCAAAAAAGATGGCACTTGGACAAGAAGTAGTCAAGAAAAGGCGGACCTATTTGCCGAACATCTTTCTTTAGTATTTCAACCCTTTCCTTCGTGCATCCAGAAAAAAGACGAAGATGAGATTAAGGAATATCTCTATACTCCATTTCAAATGGCACTTCCAATTCCGCCTATATTATATAGAAAGACAAGAACAGTTATAAGCCAGTTAAATGCAAAAAAGACCCCAGGATATGATCTCACCACTGAACGAATGCTTCAGGAGCTACCATTTAAAGCAGTCATATTCATAAATTGTATGTTTAATGCTATATTAAGGACTGGTTACTTCCCTGGAGCTTGGAAAATAGCACAGATCATAGTCATTCTAAAACCAGGAAAACCTCCACATGAAGTAAAATCTTACCGACCAATTAGTTTGCTCCCAGTGCTTTCTAAATTATTTGAGAAGTTACTTCTCATTAAACTGAAACCTCACTTGTCTTCACTGATTCTCAGCTTCCAGTTTGGATTCCAACCCCAACACTCCACAATTGAACAAATACATCGAATAACTGAAGTGATTAAGCACGCATTTGAACGACGACAGTACTGCTCAGGAGTATTTCTTGATGTTAGTCAGGCATTTGATAAAGTTTGGCATACTGGACTAAAGTTTAAGCTGAAGAAATCTTTGCCACATCCTTTTTATGTGTTGTTAAAGTCTTACATAGAAAACAGATAGTTTCAAGTAAAATTCCAAGATAGCCTTACAGAACTTCATCCTATTAAGTCAGGCATACCACAAGGTAGTGTACTAGGACCAATTCTATACATATTGTATACTGCTGACCTACCAACAAAAGAAAACACAACTATAGCAACTTTTGCAGATGATACAGCCATTCTGTCAGCTCATGAAGATCCTACTACTGCTTCCCAAATTGTACAAGACCATCTTTCTGACATAGTAATTTGGCTTAAGAAGTGGAGAGTTAAAGTTAATGAATCTAAAAGTCACCACGTAACATTTACACTGCGTAAACGCTCATGTCCACCTGTTACTCTTAACAATCAGATTATTCCAGAAGCACAAGACGTGAAATATCTAGGGATGTACATTGACAGACGACTCACCTGGAAAAAACACATATGCACCAAACGCAAACAGCTAAATTTAAAATATTCCAAAATGCACTGGCTTCTTGGACCTAACTCACAACTCTCAGTGACAAGCAAACTAATCATCTACAAAACTATACTGAAACCAATTTGGACATATGGACTTCAACTATGGGGTACAGCAAGCAACTCAAACATCAAACCAAAACTCGGCGAACCATTGGTAAGATCCCCTGGTACTTCAGTAATAAGTACATCTACCATGATTTTAAACTCCCAACAATCAAACAGGAAATCGCAGCATACAGCCTGTCCTACCAAAAGCGTCTCTACAGTCATCCCAATACACTGGCAATAAATCTACTTGACAACAGCAGCAGCACAACAAGCCGACTACAGAGAAACCAAGTCTTGGAATTGCAGTACAGATTTGCACCCAAATTATAAGTAAATTTATGGCCAATGGGCCATAGTTTGTAAAAGTAATGTTATCATTGTTACTTATTGTTCAACTATTGAACAGATTGTAATTTTGCAAGTGTATAAATAATAATAAGACCGCCTCCTAGCGCAGTTGGTAGCGCGCTTGCCTCTGGCGCGGAGGACCCGGGTTCGATCCCCGGTACCAGCAGGGGGATTTTATCCCCTCTGGGAGGTCTGGCACGGGGTGCACTCAGCCTCGTTAGGTCCCGGGGGGACCAATTGAGGAGCTACTTGATGAAGAAGTAGCGGCCCCAGGTCTAGAAAACCGCATAACTGGCCGGGAGGACTCGGGGCGCTGACCACGTCCCACCCTCCAGTACTGCACCTCACCAATGACGCCTGTAGTGGGCTGAGGTGGGGTACGCAGCGGCTGGGCGGTAGGCCTTGGTCCTTCGTGGGCTGTCGCGCGGGGTTTACATTACATAAATAATAATAATAATAATAATAATAATAATAATAATAATAATAATAATAATAATAATAATAATAATAATAATAATAATAATAATAATAATAATAATAATAATAATAATAATAATAATAATAATAATAATAATAATAATAATAATAATAATAATAAAATAATAATAATAAAAATTTCAGGTGTGTATTCCCCATTTGTAGGCAGTAAAATTATTTCATTACATGTGTCTGGGAATGCTTAACTTCCGAGTTAATGGCCTTCACAACACTGAAACTCGTCGGAATGTCTTTCTTTCCGCAGGTCGTTGCCGTGAAAAAAGACATTAATATGACACTCTGATAGTTAATTTTTCCTGGAAAACACCATACCTCATGTTTATGAAGACACTCCACTGATCATTCGTCAACAAGCTCACTTCTTGCATGATGGTGCTCCTGCACACTTCAGTCGTAGTGGTGGCCCAATTGCTTGGCCTCCACACTCACCTGATTTGAACCCCCTCAATTTCTATTTGTGGGGCCATTTAAAATCATTGGTGTATTCGTCTCCAGTGCCTGATTTGGAAACGCTTCGGAATCGAATTGTGGCATGTTGAGAACATACGCAATACTCCTGGAGTTTAGGATCCTGTTCGCAGATCAACGAGACATCGATGTTAGGTCTGTACTCGAGCAGGAGGTGGACATTTTGAACATTTTCTGTAATTAATTCTTTCTGCGGAAAGAAAACATCAGTGTTGTGAAGGCCATAACTCGGAAATTAAGCATTTCCATACACATGTTGTAATGAAACAATTTTACTGTCTACAAATGGGGAATACATACCTGAAATTATGCCCCCTATTTTTGAAACATTCTATTATACTTGCTTCTAAAACTTGTGCTTCTACGAGTCGATACCTACCAGCTTACCTTATTTTTCAAAACGTGAAGATCCTATTCCACTTTTCTGCCAAAGGCAGCATTAATTTGAGCTATGGGTTTTACAAGGTTTGCGGTTTAAAAATATAAAGGAACCACAATACGGCTACATTGACTCTCGCCCTATTTATGAGTGTTTTCCTTTGTTTGCTAATGGTTATTATCAGGTGTCAGGGGGAGCAGACCTCCTTTCGAGGTTTTCATGAGTTTAAAAAAAAAAAAAAAAAAAAAAAAAAAAAAAAAAAAAAAAAAAAAATGTATGCAGTGCGTGTCGCGCCTCCTCGCCGAAACCTTTGGTTTTCCATTGTTGAACGCTTCTTTCTCATTGTTAGCCCATCATATTCGCTCCATACATTTAGTTTACTCATTACTTTATAATTTAAATGTTGTTTCATTGTTTATGTACCTAATTCAAAATGATGCCGTTACTTGTGATATCGTTTTCAAGTTTTATATATTTTTTCTTCTTCTTTCCCTGATCACCCTCCCCTTATGTAGGATTTACACCTCCTAGGACTTTGTCACTTTGCCAATGTCTAGGGTCAAACGCCTGTTGGGGAGCAGAGGGACCTCTGGACCAGAGTGAAGACCTGGAAGCGGGTGGTCAGCCAAGCACCAGGTATGATAGTGAGAAAGAGGATGATATGAAATGCAGATGAAATGGAAGAATGGAAATGTGACGATGGAGCAGTTGGTAATGAGTGGCGGGGGAAACCGGAGAACACAGAGAAAACCCGCCCAGGCACCACTTCGTCCACCACGAATACCACGTGCGGATCCCTGGGATCAAACCCCGGCCACCTCGATCACAGCGCCCCCCTAATCTAATTCTCTATTTTAAATTTCTTTCGTAACATGCATTCTGAAACATATTTATATTTCTAACATTGTTTTTAGTATTCTCCTTTCCTTCTTCTAACTCTATTTTAAAATTATTTTCTATTCACTTACTTTGCTATACAATCACATTTTTGTAAAGCAGCGATAATGCTGCTTCAAGTTTAATTGTAAGGAAATCTACTCCGTGAACATTTTTTTTTTGATGAGATAAACGTTGAGTGGAAGTTAGCAGTTAGCGTGTCAACTGTCCGTGTTATTTTATGTTCAATGATAACGCTGACACGTTTACAGGTGCTGTATATAAAAGCACCTTTTGTCGGGCATTGAACTATTTCGCATGTAAACAGCTACAAGGTAAGTCATGCACATTGTTTTTCTTTGAGAATAGACTGTCAAGAATAGAGGAATTATTTGCAATTTGTCATACTTTGACAAACAGATCATTAGTTATCAGTTGTTTTTTACTTTCTCTACTGGTAAGTAGGGCAAGTATTGTATTTCACCCAAAAATTAGATGTTGAGATTTCACCGGAAATACATGTTTTGAGATCCGCTGAATCCAAAAAAAAGCATGTTTAGAAAAAGATCCGTGTGTGTGTCTGTGTGTCTATGGACAGCACAACTCAAAAACGAAAAGTAGGTTAAAAACCAAAGTTGGTACTTAAGTTTAATGTCTTTCAAGGATGCGACACGAAGATTTTGAAGAAAATAGCCTCACCCTAAACTACCCTTTACATGGAAAATTCTGATTTTCTTGAAAATGGCTCAAACGATTTTGTTTAAAATATCATATGTTTGAGATATTTTTATGACGAATGAAATGTATATTTTGAATTTTCCGGCTATAGCTCCTGTAGTCGTATTTTACACTGAACGACTTTTGCTTAACTGGTAAACTGTTAGAGATAGACCTAATCATACTCTTCGAAAAGTGTAGATGTTGCTAAAATACACAATTTATGTCTGAATAAATTTTCTTGTAAGTTGAACCATTTTGGAGGTATTCCTTGTTATGTGTGTGAGTTTCGGAAACAACTTATGTGAAATGGAACATCGTTGTTCATTTTTTTATATGTTAAGTGTGCAAAGAGAACGGCATCTCAAAGCTTTAAAAGATTTGACTATTTTCCACTGAAAAATTCAATGATGAAATTTTACAGAAAATACAGGCATTGAAGCAGCTTGAATCCAAAACAAGAATTTTAGAAACTGTACGGTGCGTATGTACATACGTGCCTGTAAATATGTAGCGTAACTCTGAAATGAGAAGTCGGATAAATATCAGTTAGTTTTGGAACTTAACATCTTCCAGAGATTTAAAGCAACGATTTTTAAGATATCCCCACCTCAGATTACCCTTGACATGAAAGAAATGTTCGTTATTTTTTATTTTCTCAAAGAAAAAAAAAAGCACTAACGATTTTAATTAAAATGACATATATTTATTCAATTTTCAATAGCTACAATTTGAATTTCGTGCACAAGTCAATAAAATTCTATCAACCGACCGCTAAACCCGCTAACTCGACTTTTCCAAATGCTCTCCAAAATCTAGTGAGATATATCGTAAAATTGTCTGTTACAGAGTAGTCATCACACACGAACTTTGCTACACTTCAAAGGAGCTCCAAATTTGAGTTCAGTATTAGTAATAGCACAATTAATATCAGATTTATACAAATTTGATATAAATTACAAGGTCTGGAAATCTCAATGAAGAAGGCACTGTTCAGAAAATTGATGATTAATGGAGAAAACTCTGAATAAGTGATATCCCGTGTGAAATAAAGAACAGGATACTTGTATGAAAAATGAAAACCTATCTAGAATTATTTATAATTTTACATAACGGATGAACTTTAAGTCATAGACAAAAACATTCTGCGTAAAAAGAGCAGAGTTCTTTAAAGCATGCTATATATGTGTATGCACGTATATGTGTTGTTTTTTTCATGCAGAAGGTTTCTATATATCCATTTTACTGTACAGCATATTACATTCACATAGTTTTCTCTACCTGCTTTTCTTTTACGTAACACATTAACATGTCCTTGTCAACTCCCTCTTCTATAAGCAATTCATGCAATTTGCTGTATGTTTGAAATAGAAATGCAATATATTACACTCGCACGATTTTCTCTACTCACTTTTCTTCCTGTAGTATTTGTGATTGTTTAACAGTAGGTTTGTGTAGTGCCTTCCCCGTGCTTTATTTATTTTGTTTATTGTTGTTCTTGCTAGTATCCTAAGAGTTTTTTAAACGTATTAAGTTTAAATGTTACCAAAGAAACACAAGGCTATCGGGCAAGTGCAGTTTAAGTCTACAAGTTGCAGGGATAAATAGTTAAACCACGAGCAACGCCGGATGTTTCAGCTAGTTTCAAATAAAGATTCTATGACAGTGGAATTTCCGAATTATCTCCGTTATTATTGGTTTGAAATTAATACTCTGTAATTTCTTAAAGTGATCGCTATTCCGTTGTTTCATGGAAAGAGTATGGAATTTGAAGGCCAAAATATGTAACCATATTTAAAGGTCTGACTGGTTTAACTCGATTAACAGTAAGTAGATAGAAAAATAAGGAAGATAGAGAAAACCGAATCCATTGTGAGATGCTTAAAACCGAAATTCCGTGCCCTTTTGATAACATCGTCAAAAGAACTGAATACCAACCGGCTTTAAGATAGGAAAACGTATTGGAAAATACAAAGCAATGTTAAGGAGTTAAGGAATATCTCAGAAGTGGCTTATGCTACAAAAATGTGTTTAAATTATATTGTGTTTTACAGACATATTGCCTTTCTTTTAATAGTTGTTTGTTGTACAAATTCCATCCAAAGGAAGAGAATTTCAAGAACTTAATAAACATTTAAGATAGTAGTAATGATAATAATAGTAATAATAATGATGATAAAAATAATAAATAATAATAGTGATAATGAAGATTAATAGAGGCTGGAGGAATGTGCGTTCGCATGCGCTACAAGTTAGCTAGACGCAGAGTATGAATGACGTCAGAAGTATAGCACGGCCATCAAATGTGTAAACAACTGCTACTGTAGAAGCAAGAGTCGAATTTGCACCTATGGCATCGTGTGACGTAGAAAGAAATTTTCCACTGTTTAAGAACTACTACAGTGATAGGGGTCGAAATTTCACATATAATAATTTACGAACGTACATTGATTGTAACGCAGTGTAATGCACTCTGTGACGATATTATGGTTAATAAATATCAGTATGTAAAAGTGCAATTCCAGAATGCATAGTTTATGATGCTTGTAGGATGAGCTGCAGTGAGGCGGTTTGCATGCTCAGACTGTACCTAACTGCAGTTGTTTACATGCGCGAGCGATAACAGTGAAGTCCATGTGCAGTATATCTATGGAAGAATGTGGTAGGGAAGAGAGAGAGAGAGAGAGAGAGAGAGAGAGAGAGAGAGAGAGAGAGAGAGAGAGAGAGAGACGGCAAAGAAATGAAACTAGGATGAGAGAAAGAAAGTTGTTCTGGTGAGCGCTGGTTAGCAGTTTGGTCCTGGCCCAATACCTCAAATTTAAATGTGCTAATCTGAATCAGTGGATTTACTTACAAACAAACTCCTGCCCGACGTTGATATTACCTTGATTTGTTGGTGACCTCGTTTATTAAAAATGATGGTGATAATAATGATAGTGAATGCAATAAAAAAAATACACAGGCTAAAAACTGAACTGGAGTTAATTACAGTTTCCTTTTACTGAAAATTGTATACAATAGTTAAAAATATGCCATCCTATTAAACCGGACATCGGAAATGTCTTAGGCTTCCATTTAAATAAGTGCGGAGTGCTTGCAGAAAATGCTTGAAATTAATGTGTTTACCTTCTCTTTCGCGTAATAAATAATCGGAGCAAGGATGTGACAGAAAGGTTTTCCAAGAAAGTACCCCACCCATTCTACCCTTTACATGGATCTTTTTTTCGAACATTTTGATTTTACAAAAAATGACTCTAACGATTTTGATGAAAATACAACATGTTTAAGATATTTTATGAGAAATGAAATGTATATCTTCAATTTTCTGAGAGTGTTCTCAGAAGACTTCTTCATTTTGGATGACTTGCATAACTCGTAAGCCGTAAGAGATAGACAAAATTTTACTGCAAAAGTATGTAGACCTTATTCAAACACACAATTTATGCCAGATACATATTTTGGGACTGACAATTCCTTGTTATGCGTTTGAATTGCTCATACTTATGCTTTTTTCAACTGGGAAGTTGTTATTCTTTTTTATATGTTGACCATGCAATGAGATTAAAATTTCAAAGGCATCACATAGCGATCAGCTCTTAAAGCATTTCGCTATACCTTAAAACCTACTACATCTCCATATTCCCCTTGTACCTATAAGAAAATGGGCAATATTTTCTGCAAATGTTTATCTCGATTAACCTTAATTATATAGAGGAATAAACATTTGTAAGAATCTATGCAATAGATGGTAGATATCGGGGTTGTAGGCCGTGGTCCACTGTAGAGGCTTGCACGGGCCGACATTCTTAGGTTCGGCCCGGCCCGGCCCGAAATCAATCAAGCCCAAGCCCGGCCCGAGCCCGAGAAGAGGTTATAGTGCCCGGGCCCGAGCCCGGCCCGGCCCGGCCCGATTATTTAATTTGACTCTGATTATGATTGTTACATTATTAGTGTTATTATCACTATTATTTGTAACCTTTCAGCAGAATAATCATATAGAATTCCTAGTAAAGGAATGCTGTGATAGTTGTGCTGTCCTCGGAAAAATATATAATACATTAGTTTGTGTCTCTTAACTTTCAAGCCCGGGCCCGGCCCGAGCCCGACAAACATTTTCCAAACTAGGCCCGAGCCCGTGCAGACCTCTATGGTCCAGTCGATCTGACGTTGGGCGTTTTCAGGGAGCGACTCCTGGCTGGTTAACAACTAGAAAGGCTGTCTAACAACGTGAAAGCCTAAGCATGCATATTTGTAAGAATAGTTTGGACAGGAGTAGAGAAAGTCATGTAAGTGTAACACATCAGAAAATCGTAAAATCCGACCACCTGCAACATATTTTGGAGGAGGGGAAAGGAGGAGAATAACACTGTCACAAATTGGGTTCTCCACCCTAATCCCTCTGAACATACAAGAAATATGCCATAAAAAGTTCTTATCTGCATTAGATGGGAGAAATTCAAGGTTTCTACTGAGCTTCATAAAATTTTTCTGACAGTGAGGTATTTTTCGCTCGCATGATATTGACTGCCATGGAAGGGCGGTGAAGTGAGTGGCTTTGGGATATCGCGATTATGTACTGTAGCTTTGGCCAATTGCCATAAAATTCAAGAGATTCTTGAACTATTGTGGCAATATATGCGTGGATTTCCATGTCTTTTGAAACGACGAATACATGCGGCTTATGTGTCAATGGACAAAGGTATGCACCCTTATTATGCGGGGGTCGACGGGGGGGGGGCTTTGACGTAGGAAACATTTGTATGGTCCAGGTATCCTTAAGATATGCCAGATTTTTAACAAACACCTGAGAAATTTGCGATTGAACTTTGCATTAAACCAAGGTTTTTGATCAAGCTTGAGAACCTGCCCTTAAAATACCTGATTCTTAAGGGTGTTTTGGTGACAATGTTGGGAAATTATCCATCAGATAAAGGCCACTCAAATCTACACTATGATAGGAAGATGACTGGAGTTTAAAGTCTGATTTTGCAGTCAGCGGTAAGCGGAGAGTTTAGAAAGCGACTGAGGAAGTTTCGTCGCCATATATCTGATAAATTACTCATTGGGGAGTTGAACCTAATGACTGTTCCAGAGGAGTTTTAACAGCTCCATTGTGATGCATATTCACAAGAGTGCCACTAGAATCCACAGCTTTCAGGTGTTCCAAATTTAAGCTTTTACATTCATGCATAAACGTGCGTGTGGTTTAATAGATCTTTAGTATTCATGTTGTTCGTCGGGGAGGTTACGTGATGTAATTATTCTACCACTGCTCTTTCAGTAAGGAAATCCGTTTTTTAATGACCACTTCGGTCGATTTTGATTACTCATGTTTAATCTTTTCGCAATTAAAGAACGCTTTAAGTACTTTTCCAGCTGCAGCTCGAAATAAAGGATGGATACAGCACAATCAAATTAATGAATCTCCACTTAAAATACTTATTAGAGTAAACACTGAGGTGAAGTACCCTATGTTGTGTAATGAATGGGGCTCTTAGTCTTTAACTCAGCATTAAAGGAGATAAGATGTTTAGTTGGAATGCAATACTTCCTCTATCTGGTACGTACTGGGTAGAGAAGGAAAGAAACAAAGAAAGAAAAAGAAAGAGAGAAAGAAAGAAAGAAAGACAAAGAAAAAAAAGAAAGAAAGGAAGGAAGGAAGGAAGGAAGGGAGGGAGCAAGGAAGGAAGGAGGAGGCTGGGAGGGAGGAAGGAGGGAGGGAAGGAAGGAAGGTGGAGGCTCGAAGGGAGGAAGGAAGTAAGGAAGAAAGGAAAGAAAGAAGGAAAGAGAGAAAGAAATGCTCCAGTCATGAGCCGTGAAAGTTTTAAAGAAAATCACCCCCCCCCCCTCACTCCGAAATCCTCTTTATAAGGAAATATTTCATTGTTTTTAATTCTCTTAAAATGGCCATAAAGATTTTTATTAATATACTGCAAGTTAAAGAAATAAAACGTACATTTTAAATTTTCTGCAATAATTTTCTACATTCGGAATAAATTCTATATAGCGTTGTATTCCTGGTAAACCACAATATTCACATATTTATACGCAAAGTGGGGATCTCTGTAAATCACACATATTATTTCAGTTACGTTTTTGTGATATCAGCCATTTCGGACAGATTAGTTGGTATCTACTAGTTTGAATTGTCCAATACTTAATAGTTTCTCATTAGTTTCTCGTGGAATCGCAAAGAGTGAAAGGTAACACATAATGCCCTTCGTTTTATATATTATTTGATTATCGCTTCAACCTTCTGTATCCTTCTTGTAACTACTGAACACAAACCTGGAGTTTCGCTTATACCATCTCTTGGGATGAAAGATCATTTTTAAATTCAAACCTGAAAATGCGGAATGCTTTCAGAAGTAAAGATATAGCTAATACTGTACTTCTGATTACTTTTAGTGAAAATGGTGCTGCGCAGAGTTCTTGGATGGGTATCATGTCTGCTATTTTCGCTGTCCAGTGGGTGTCAGGCAAAATCTAGACCTCATATTATAGTCATTCTGGCGGACGATGTGGTAAGTATGGTCATTAATACTGTGAATTAAATAATACTGTGACAAATGGCACTTTCAGTTATCTTGTCTGTAATTTTATTTCCCTTCTAAATTAAATCACAAAAACAGTCGTCTGTTCTATCGTTTCTCACGTAACCTGAACACACACTTCACTATCTATTTCTCTCTAACAAACAGCTAGCTTCCACGATATACTCACTAAACATATTCTCGTAAAGAAGCCGGCAGTCGAAATCCTCGCAGTCTAGGATTGGTCTTTGTTTCGGCCAGTCTATTGTTGTCCATGTTTATCGACCATGCGTTGCCTGGGAACCTCGCAGTTTGAGCTAGCTTGAGCTTGAGGGTTTCTTTGACTGCTGGCCGACGCCGGCCCACATGATACCTTCAAATCCAGAGGTCCCGGGTCTATTTCCAATTGGAGGGTGGACATTTTTTTACAGATAGATTTTCCCCATCTTGCCCAGAGCCTGGAAATATGATTGAGAGTGTGAATGCGAATTTGTGTGTGTGCGTGTGTGTGTTCTGTTTGTGTGTGTGTGTTTGTGAGACATTGTGGTTTAAAGCAAATCCATTGAAGAACTCGTACAATAGAAATTCCCAGAATTCGAAAGCCGTAATGACCTGGCATATGGAAAGATGTTGCACAGCGACACACATGTATGTAATTTAATGTAAATAAATGAATAATAAACACAAGCTATGCTATTCAAAAGTGATTGATGAATAACTGAAATGTTTCCCTGTAATACACAAGTTTCACTTCTTTACGACACACCCTTTATGTTCGTCCTTCACTCGGAAAAAAATGGTTTACGCATTGTTGAGCTAAATAATAGAAAATGTTCCCTCTCAACAATGGGAAACGTATGGTCTTTATTCTTTACCTGCGAGAATGATTTCGTTCTTATACCTTTTGCACGCATTTTAGGTGTTTTTAAATGATTTTTCGCAGTTTTACAACTTTTGACATTTGACACTTGAAACATTTTGTTCCTGGTGCATTTCCCGATATTTATACGTGTTTATTAAGTTGTTTAAATTTTCAGTTTTTTGCTGTTTTTACATTCCTACAGGTTGTTGAATATTTTATTATATTTGATGTAGTTTAAAAGGGATACCTCTATGGTGATGATCAAAAGGTAGAAATGCGTTTTGTGGGAGCACGCATTATTAAAGTGGTAGATTAGCATATTCTACATTGCATGTCTAGTTTTATTCTTCCTTCGAACATTCTTAATACGTGGCTTTTACATTTTTCTGTACATTCTTTAATTTATTTTATTTATTCTTAAAACTTCCGATAGCCTTCTAATTTCTTCACTTCTAATTTGGTTTAGAGTGTATCCAGCTATGGTTTTATGGAATTTCATTTCTGTTGACTGTTCTTCTTGTTTAATCTTTGATTAGTGTTCTGGGTTCACTTTCGAAGAGCAAGGCGGGTAAAAACACTGTTTTATACAACTTAATTTTAATTTCTTTCCTAACTTTAATTTTCAATGCACGTACAAAACGTTTCAACTTTACTTGTAGGTCATTATTCCGTGTCTCTAGGTAACTGAACACATTAACCTGTTGTTTTATCTTATTTTCAACTACAAATTTTTATCTTATTTATTTCTGTCCTTGGAATGCCATGACCGTTGTTTATGTCTATAGATACTGTCATATGTATATTGGTTTGAAGCTTGCGAATGAAAAAAAAAATGTTGATCTTATTAAAGCATACAATTCATATCAAATTGTAATGTTTGTCTCAATTAACTTGGAATAGATAGAAGAATATGCGTATTTAATAGTTACTGCAACTATCACTATTATCAAGTTATCTCTACAACTACCACTACAATATCATCTTCACTGTACTTCCAATGTTGTTTTCAGGGTTGGAACGACTTCAGCTTCCATGGTGCCAATCAGATACCAACCCCAAATTTGGACGCCATGGCTTATTTTGGGATCATGTTGAACCAGCATTATGTTCAACCTATTTGTACACCGACACGCGCAGCCCTACTTACTGGCAGATATCCTTCAAATATAGGTAGGCCATAATACTAGGAATGTTTTGTAAATACAATATTGTGTTTGATATAAAATTGAATGACTTAGGAAATGCACTGCCGCAGTTTCAGGAATACTTATGAAAATGCGAAAACAGACCGTCAGTAACTGTATCTACCTACTCCTTTTCACTTTCTCTACTGGTAAGTAGGGAAAGCATTGTATTCCACCCAAAAATTAGATGTGGAAATTTCGCCGGAAATAATGCTTTGAGACCCACTGAATAAAAAAAAGCATTTTTAGAAAAAAGTCCGTGTGTATGTGGATAGCATAACTCAAAAACGAAAAGTCGGTTAAAAACCAAAGTTGGTACTTAAGCTTAATGTCTTTCAAGGATACGACACGAAGATTTTGAAGAAAATAGCCCCTACCCTTTACATGGAAAATTTTTCGAAAATTTTGATTTTCTTGAAAATGACTAACGATTTTGATTAAAATGTCATATGTTTAAGATATTTGAATGCTAAATAAAGTGTATATTTTGAATTTTCTGGCTATAGCCTATGTAGTCCTGTTTAGTCTGGATGAGTTTTAAATAACTCATAAACCGTAACAGATAGACAAAATCTTGCTATAAAAATGTAGATCTTGCTAAACACACAATTTATGTCTGAATACATTTTTTTTGTAGCTTGAAACATTTCGGAGACATTCCTTGTTTTGTGTGTCAGTTTCGGAAAACTTGGAACTTCGGTGCAATGGAACATCGTTGTTCATTTTTTATATGTTAAGCGTGCAAAGAGAGCGGGATCTCAAAGCTTTAAAAGATTTGACTATCGCTCAAAGCCTACTGTATTCTAATATTCCTCTTACACCTACAAGGAAATAAACAATAAGATAATTTGTAAAAATGTATATCTCAACTAACTCAAAAAAGTTATAGTAATGAGCTTGTAATAATGGTTAGTGCAAGAGTAGAGAAAGTCATGTAAGTGCAACACATCAGATTTTTTTCCCATCAATCTCGATTTTCACACGTTGCATATTTTTTTACATACCGTTTACCGTTATTATTACAAGTGGGTTCTCCTTCTGATCCAATGCAGTCTCTTACTGGTTGGTTGCCTATTCTTGCATTAAAATCACCAGTGATTATGAGACAATCTTGCTTATTTGTTTTGTCAATGGTTTCTTGCAGAATATCATAAAATTCTATGGTTTCTATTTATTTTCCTTCTATTGGAGTATAAATACCAATTATTATCAAATGATGTCCTAACATTTTTATTCTAACTTGTACAATTCTTGGAGAAATCCATTGGTAGGATAACATTTTGTGCTTTAATTCTTTCTTTATTAAAACTGCGACTCCTGATGATACCCATTTCTCTGATGGAACTCCAGAACAGATCATTACATATTTTCCTAATTCTTGTGATCCTTTATTCTTCGTTTCCGAAATAATGACAATATCAATTTTTCTTCTGGTCAACTCTAACTCTTTCTGTTTATGTGTTAGTCCTCGAATATTCATGTCCCAACTTTAAGATCCTTAACCATCATCCTATTTCTTGTTTTGTCGTCATCGGTGTAGGAAGTCCGGCTATCTTTGATTAGGTTTTTTTTCGAGTATACCATGTCCCCTGTCTTGGTTACTAGCCATCAGCAGAGCAAGAAGGCTGCTACCTTATGGCCTCTAGTCAGGCATTCACATTATGGACTTTCCTCCATAGTTGATGGAACGGTTATACCGCCGTGACTCGGTCTCCATTGCCTCGTTAGTTAAAAGCAGGGTGCACCATGTGCAGGTAAGGTTGGGAATTAGGTAAGAGAGCTTATAGAATCCACATCATTACCTCTTATACCCCATGTTCCATTTATTTATCACCTATGACATATAATATCGTATCAGCGACTTTTGACCTTTTGGAACAATTTCCCAACAGCTTAGATGCTTAAAATGCTTAAATTTACATCATTCAGCAATATCTCATGGCTACAGTATTATCAACATGGAATAAAAATGTATCGAAGATCAGAAACAGAATTAGAATGATCATTGTCAAGAGAATAAGACAGTATCAAAATTTCCAGTAGCGAGACAAAAACCTTTAATAATACAAAATGAAAGTCAGAAAATGAATTTTAATATTTACTATGTTACTAAAAAGATTCAAGCATAGAAAATAAATATATTTCAAGCATATGTGGGAGAGAAAATAGGACTTTAAAACGTCTAGGAAGGAAACCAAAATGAAATTTCACAAAAGCCTGGCTATTCCTAATTTGTTCCCTGGCTAGGATCCTGCATGTTGGGACGGTTTACACATCTAACAGATGAAGGTGCGTTTTGAGTTCCTCAGCAATAACCTCTTCATCTCCATCGGTCTCCGTTGAAGTTACTGGGAATCCTACTCCGAATAAGGTGTGGGTTACGATTCTTCTAGGCTGTCTATTAATTAAAGGAAGGATGCTGCCGACACTGTCTCACCACCAGAGATATAAGAGACCTCGGGCGCACGGGTAAATGTGAGGTTATGGAAGGAGGAACCACACATACATAGGTTTAGGATTAGGATTATACAACGGAGGGGCACATTTCCCATACCTTTCTGTGGTAACACTCTCCAGGAGAAATGGATGAAGTGAGGGAACCACGGGAGGTCAGAGACCGCAGGAAGACAGGCCATAGAGACGCCCGGAAGTCCGTAAGAAGTATTGAAAGCTCTTCATCCCGGTGCAGTGGGGTGCCAGGATCCGCCGCGCAGCCGCCAGCACCCCAGGTCTCGATCGACAAGCGTCCGCCCGTGGTATGCACCCGCCTAAATGACAAGGCCAAACCAGAAAAAAACCGAAGCCGCGGTCGACGGGGATCCAACTCACTGCCTCCCGAATGGCAGTCGCACCCGAAACCAACTCGCTCGGTACAAAGAAATAACAATGCATGAACTTAATTTTTTCACTTATCACACACGCATAACAGATGTGTAAGATATCTGTATTTATTTTTGATAACGGCACTTGACACTTCTTACTTTCTGCAACACGGTTCTTTTTGTACTTTGCTCGCGACACTTAGGTTTACTGTATCACATAATTCTATGTGGATATTTGCTCTCGACTTATCCGGAATGTTACAACATTTACTTGGAGAAGTTATCTCTTCCGCGGAACTACTACTTATCATACGAACTCTGCACGGCAAATTCTTATCGCACCGGTTACCTTTCTAGCGAGTGTGCCCTTTACCCAAATACATGTAGCATATCTAGTTGAATAACGTGCTCTATTTTTTTAAACTAAGAGCGGTGCGTTTCGAGTCGATCTTGACTGTACAATGGACATAGACAGAAGGTGGCATAACATCTCAGTGAATAATTATTTAAGGGGCAAAATGTATTCGCGATATAAATCGACTCCAAGAACATCGTACTCTTACATTCAGAGTTCCACATTCTACACAAACTCTCCCAAAACTCCTGATGAACGAAAACCTATCTAATAGACCCACTTTCAAAACGAGTTAAAACAAAATGCACGGAACTGTGCCAAGGGATAGTGATTGACCAATTAAAGACAGGCTTACATTCATAATCGAGCTGTAGAATCACATTTACAAATATTAAATTATTTAATGATTCAGTGTTGGCATAAATCACAACACTTACTACATAGTTTGCACCAATAGAATTTTAAAATTACACTAACGACTTATAACGTACTAGTAAGGTTGCGCACTGGTAAGGTAAGCGATGGGTAACTCTCGCATACTGCAACTACATTGGAGTTTAAAAGACTTGCCCTTACAAGGTTGTGATGGTCAAGCGGAATTATTACGTTTCGACCGCAGCGGTTAACTGAGGACACGTATTCGAATCTATGGAAATGGGTTAACGTTTTCTTTTCTTACCCTTCAATTCACTTCGTTTGACCAGCGATAACAATGTATTACAAAACTAATTACAATAAACAGATGAAAATGCATCTTGAGCACTTATTCATTAATCGAGTATATATGTGAACTATAAATGTGGTAAAATATTAAGAATTCGATCATTTTCCCTCGTTATTATGTATTGCTTTTTCATTTCTGGTATGTTCAGTGTGATGATTACTGATTAAAAAAAGAAGGAAAAAGAGAAAATCCTATCCTTAACCCTTTCATGCCTGATTTATTTTGCTACATATGCCGTTCTTCCTCTAATTCGAAACCGATTTAGATTAGGCGGTCTGGGAGACCTTCAGCCTGCTGGCTTGGATAGCCATGATCGTTAAGGCAACACATAGTGCACTGGCCATGCACTCAAAGCCTGAGGTCGTGAGTTCGAGTCTCGGCAACCGCAGTCAAATGTGCCTGTGTTAAAGGACGGGGAGGGCCCACGTAGAATAATCGGTGTAATGGCACACGTGGATGATGACGGGGTATAAAAAACACTACAATATAAATTGTAAAAAAAAAATAATATTTTACAATTCAAACCGTCTCAAATATGTATTTTTAATTGGTGACAGACAGTATAACAAGAATATAGCAGAAAAAGAAAGTTAAAACTAGTACAAATAGGAAAAAAAGCCTATGTATCTTATAAGGCACACCAGGCATGAAAGGGATATACGTCCCAAATGACCTAGCTGTCGACGGGCCCTTAAGCCCGTAAAGAGTTTTGACAAAATATCCGTTTAGTTCACGGCACACTGATGTCGAGCCCACTCGACCACAAACCTCTCCTGACCTTTTTTACACAAAATGGTTAGGTACCAAGGTGCTTGCTAATCTACTAAAATATATTATGTTTTAGCCCTTGGTATATTATTAGTGTTCACGGAGTGCGCACCTGTGTTAGCATGTGGTGTGTCTGTGCGTGCGTGTGTGTGTGCGTGTGTGTGTGTGTGTGCGCGCGCGCGCGTGTGTATGTGTGTGTGTGATTTGAACCCGGGATCAACTGGGGATTAGCGGACTAGTGCTAGCATTACTCCTAATCTTTGGTAATATTCTCAAACCAGAAATTAATATTTATCGAGCTGATAATACATTTGTTTAAAATGCGGAAATCCTGTAGTGGGAAACCGATATCGCCAGTGCAGGGTTTTATTATCACTGGAAAGTGGACACAGAGAAAGTTGAAATTCCAGTTTCACAGGTCTTTCGGAGTGTATAACCTGGCCAGCACTACGCGACAAACTGCATTTATAAAACCATCTACGTACACATTGTTTTTTGTCCAACGTCTGTCATAAACAGAATTTTGTGTTCTATGGAGAGAAAATTAAATTTATGAGATATGACTGTAGTAACCGAGGCTGCTATCTCGTTGCTCGGCATTGTGAAATAATCTATTTTGTTGGCAACTTGAGATTCTAGCTTAATATATGTCCGGGATGTATTTTCCACCTTGTGTGCAGCTTTTAGAAAGAATTGTTACTGCAACAAAACTGACGTTCTACATACTACTAACCCATTGAAATAGCTAATATATTATTTTCTCTACTACGTGGGGCAAGTATTGTATTCGACCCAAAATTTCGATGTCGAAATTTCACCGGAAATATATGTTTGAGCATCCAAGAAAAGCTGGTTTAGAAAAAGGTCCGTATGTGTGTGTATGTGTGTGTATGTATGTGTGTGTGTGTATGTGTGTGTGTGTGTGTGTGTGTGTGTGTGTCTATGAACAGCATAACTCAAAAACGGATGTGACACGATGATTCTGAAGAAAATTCCTGTACCCTAACAACCCTTTACATGAAAAGTTTGGTGTTCTCAAAAATGGCTCTAAGGATTTTGATTAAAATAACACATGTTTAAGATAATTTTATGACAAATGAAATGTATATTTTGAATTTTATGGCTATAGCCTATGTAGTCCTGTTTAGTTGTTGTTGTAGTTGTAGTGTTTAACGCCCGCTTTTACTACTACGGCACCGCAGGCGGTGACACTGATGATACATGAAGATGGAGCACCGGTGGAATGAGATGGCGGGGGAAACCGGAGTACCCGGAGAAAACCCGCCCTGACGCCGCTTCGTTCACCACGAATACCACATGCGGGTCCCTGGGATCGAACCCGGGTCGCCTAGGTGGTAGGCGAGCGCGCTAACCGCTCGGCCACGGCACCGCCGTCCTGTTTAGTCTTGATTACTTTTGCATAAGTGGTAAACCGTAGGAGATAGATTGTTACTGTACCAAAAATGTAGATCTCGCTAAAACACACAGATTATGTCCAAATGAATTTTTGGTAGAATGAACCATTTAGGAGATATTCCTTATTATTTGTGTGAATTTTGCAATGTTTACTTTTCTCAAATGGAAAGTCGTTATTGACTTTTATCTTTCTTGACCGTGCAAAGAAAACGGAATTTCAACGTTTTAAAAGAGTTGACTATTGCTCAAAGCCTACTGTATTCCTATATTTCCCTTGCACCCACAAAAAGGTCAGCAATAATATAATTTCTGAAAATGTTTATCTCGACTAACACGAAGAAGATAAAGGAATTAGTTTGTAAGAATAGTACAAGAATAGAGATGAGTGCAACACATCAGATCTTTTTTTAAACGCTTAGATATTAGTACTATTGTACTATTGGCAATTTTTAGTCTTTCCGTCAGATTGGCTCATACATTATGCCAATTATACAGAAACTCTTAAAACCTTAAAAAAGTTCTAAATACATAATGGTCGTTTGTGAAATACAACAGTCCTAATGACACTTTTGGATCCTACATACAAATTTGTAACAAATTATACTTGAATTGATGTTGCTCGCCAATTCTGACAACTCCCGGGACAAGCGTCCCGCGTGGGTCGCGTATGCATCTGTTTTCATAACAAGAAGGTTTAATCTTGAAGTAGCCAATGGTCTTCGTGGCCATGCAATCGCCTATTAAATCCCCTCCGCAGGCAACG
Organism: Tenodera sinensis; assembly: GCA_030765045.1. Classification (NCBI taxonomy): domain Eukaryota; kingdom Metazoa; phylum Arthropoda; class Insecta; order Mantodea; family Mantidae; genus Tenodera; species Tenodera sinensis. The sequence goes on along the minus strand of CM060967.1, from coordinate 159,945,194 downwards.
TCCAAACTCACGGAGCTGACAGAACTGGCAGGTAACATTAATTCAGGTACAACGTATGTTATATCAGACTCAAAACTGCATGCAGTAGACAACTCCCAGGATGTAATTAGGCATGCAATGAAAGCACAGCTCCATCTTTGTCATAAGTGCAGTGGTAACATTTATTATCAAATATTCGTTTCTACAAGGATTGTAATGTGGTTTTACAGGTATGCAAGGCATTCCGATAGGTGCATCGGAACCAGCTGGGTTGCCCCCTGGAAAGTTGTTACCAGAATATCTCAAGGATCTGGGGTACACGACACGCATGGTGGGTAAATGGCACTTGGGCTTCTATAAACCCGAGCTCACGCCCACGTACAGGGGCTTCGACTCACACTTAGGTTTCTATAATGGTCTGGTCAGTTATTATGATCACATCACTCAGGACCTGGTAAGTGCGAACATTTTTATCATATTCTGAAATTATACTCTGTTCATCAAGAGATTAGAGGAGATATAAACAAAGCAGATGGATTGCAGATCTCACAAATTCGTCGCAAACTACATCCACCATTTATCTGACATGTGGTCGCTTTTACTCAGGATCTTCACCAACTGACGATTTTTCTTTGCGCGTGTTGTAAATACTTGCAACTGACACACCGGTAAACTCAGATGTTAATTTCTTCACGTCTTCGATAGCAAGTTCGGGATATTTCTCGCAGAACTTGATAATACGTTCAATATTGTTTTTTCACCACTTCGTAACGGTTTGCCGCACTTATGTTTCACAACTCACTTGTTCCGCCATGTTACATTCATACTGATGCGCGCGCAGAATGAATTAGGCTGGTTACAGATTTACTTAACTGCGTATTCTTACACTTTAACTATGCTTAGTACACTTAGTTCATGCTTTAGCAAACATTAACTGACATTTCATACCTTAGTAACAGTATTTCTTCAGGGGACTATTTACACGGCGAAAGCGTCAAGAGGGCGCGCTGTGGTCAAAACGCACGTGGCTTTGTTTACGTCTCCTCTAATCTCTTGATGAACAGAGTTATATATTTAGTACATTTAACTCATTGTAATTAATTTATGTACTTACAGACCCATCAAATTACAAAATTCTGGGTAATTTGCAGTCTGCATTTAGATTTGAGGTTGTCATCTTAGCATTTAGATTATTACATAATTTTACATATTTTGTTGATATTACATATTTCATTACATATTTTGATGTTTTTTGTTACATAAATATGTACATATTTTGCACCTTGATATTACATAAAAATCCGGGCTTTAGTTATAATACATATTTATCGTGCACTGATCCTTAATTCTGATATATCAAGTTAGGTGCAATACCGAGCGACCAAAAGCTTACTAAATTAAAAATGTGGATCTCGTTAAAACATACAATTTATGTAAAATATTTCTTTTTCCTTTCGAGTGAACCATTTCCGAGATATTCTTTGTTACTCGTTGGAAATATGTCAATACTTTTAATTTGCTCAAATAGGAATATGTCATTCGTTTTCTTATCTTTTGACCGTACAAAGAGAGCGAAATTTCAAAGACATCGCTAGCAACCAGTTCTTAAAACATCTCACTATCGCTTAAGGCCTACTATATTCCTATATTAAAGTTTAAGGAAATACTCGTACAGTGAACTTGTTTACGGAAAAGAAGAGCTGAAATACGAAAATGAGGTTTAAGCTTTTGTAATATAAACATTATTTTTCAGATTCCAATACCTGGAGCAAGGCCAGAAAGTGAGCAATACCTCAAGAATACTGGAAGGTACACTCGGATTGGGGATGTAAGTATTGAAGATGTAATATTAACATTATTATAGTACGGCCCTGTTTTCTTATAAACAGCTTGCATTTCTTTTATTTTCTCATTACAAAAGAAGACACTAGAAAGCTCAATCACATTGTAATCTATACGCTACAAAGCAATCTGTCAGCTATTTATTTGTGTACTTCTCTCTATTCCCTGTGCTAACGTTCAAGTGGTAATTTGTAGGAAATAAAACTTAAATCATTTTTTTCACAAACACTGTTAACAGTTAAGGGGACAAGGTAGTGATTCGTACACGATTTCAGTATTTCAAAACATAACTTTAGTTGAGGATATCTAAGCTCCTACTGCTCAGATCAAAATTTAATTTGGGATGAATATTTAGTGATTCATTGTGATTACATTGATATTGAGAACATCAAAACAATTGTTTAAAATGGGCATGTAATAAGGCAAAAACTGATAACATGTTTTTGAAAAAATATAATATATATAGTATTAACGGTACAAATTCCTTCTACAACATTCAAGCATATGTGTTGAAACTTTTGTAGTGCACTAGGCAATGTGTATTTATAACTGTTAACCTAAATTTACTTAAATATCTCTGGCTATATTCAAAAGAAAAAATATTTAACTTTTGTAAAAAAAAAAGTAAATTTTTTTACACAAATATTTTTTTTTTTAAATTTTCTGTTTTGAATTTTTCCAATAACAATGGGTTAAGTTTGTAGAATACATGCTTCTGGAACTACTGTAAAATTTTCATTCAAATAGGTTCAGTGGTTTTGAAAAAAAGTGTACCTGAGTTTGAAAAATGTCAAGTTACAGAAAACTCCATTTAAAGAAAAGTGTGTCATCTCTGAAGCCCTCTTTACCCAGTGTGGCGCAGCACTCCGCCATATTTAAAATGAGCAATTTAAAGCCTTAAATGTGCCAGTACCCTTACAATATATATATCATTTTGAAGAGGAAGATTTCTACTTTTTTTTAAAGATGAAAACAAAAAATTGGCTTTTTTAGCCCAAATCACTACTCTGTCCCCTTAAACTTGAAGGGTGTTTGTTGTTTTCAAAGGATGGTTAACATTCTGATCCACTACAAGCAAGATTCGATGTGGAAACCACCAACTTTGGAGCACACATTTTACTTTTCTCTTCTTAATTTTTTTGACCGACCAACGTTAGTTATTATACAGGCCAGTGATAATATATAATCATAACACAACTTTGCTGAAGTTGACCCAAAGCTCCTCTTGTATGAACAAATAATAAAAGTATACAGATTAGATATAATTAAAGTGTAATAAATTTGCGAATGTAAACAAAATTATACATGAATTATTGGTCCAGATAAGAGAAATACATGTGAACATTAATAATAAATGTGTAAAAGATGGAACTGAGGACCAGGTTATGTGAAGTAATTTTCTTTTGAATCGTTGAGTAGATGCTGTGGTAACTTTCTTTTAAGTCTAGTTGGTTGTGTGGTTGGTTGGTTGGCATTGCTTTCCTTATAAACTGAACCTATTGTTGGTTGGTTTTTATTCAGTTCAGCTTATTATAGATTCGAAGCTGGGTGTGTAAAGGAGTCCCAGTTGGTTCTAGCTGTTGAGGTATACTTTTAATTTTAATTGTTTGACTTACATTTTCAGCGATACATGGGAGTGTTGAATGGAATGGACTTCAGAAGAAACTTAGAAACCACTTGGGACTATACTGGAAAGTACGCCACTGATGTTTTGACTGAAGAATCCGTTAGTGTCATTGAGAACCACAATAGCTCCAAGCCGCTGTTTTTGTACTTGGCACATCTTGCATGTCACTCTGGCAACAGAGGAAAACTTCTGGAAGCGCCTCAAGAGATTATTGACAAATTCAGCCATATCACCGATCCTGATAGAAGGACCTATGCTGGTAACCTGCTTTTCTTTAAACCACAAATATGTTCACTATTGGATAAAATAGTGCACATTGTACGGTAAGACCAAAAACGAAATTAGAGCATCCTATTCAAAATACAATTGATTTAAGATGGAAAGAAATGGGTCTTGGGATGCAGATTTAGTGGGATGATTTACACACACAACAAGCTTTGCTTTCCTTTTAAACTGAAACTATGGGTGGTTGGTTCTTATTCAACAAACATAATGTTGGAATCTTATTTGAAGAAATTTATGTATATTTCACGGCGTGTTGAACTGCACAATACAGCAAGGCTTGCCACAAGTCTCTGATAGGATTTTGTGTTCACCTCTTCCTCCTGCCACACGCCATTAAATCTTGTGTCAGCTATAGCCATTTATTCTATTTTATATAAGTGAAATTTGTTTTGTTGGATATTTCGTTGGTTTGGCAGGCGTTTGATGACCCCCCTCAGCACTCTTTCCAGCTCTTATTAAATGAAGAATTCCATTAAACGATGAAATAAAGCACCTTTAATCGTTTTATGCTCGACCATATCCAAATTTATTAATTATAAGTCTGATAGCGATCCTTTAATGGACCTCCTAAAGTTCAAACTTTCATTAAAGGACTGGTCTTCATCCAATCGGACAATTCAATTGTCACTAAAGGACAGAGAATTCCCATGCAACAATGGCAAACCGCAGTATCGGTTAATTCTCGAAACGCAACTAGTGCAAGTTTAGAAAACGCTAAAATGTCGGACTCTACTGACAGTGAGATGCAAGTTACACAAAACACACAAATTAACCTCAATACAGCATCAACTTCCAAGATATTGCACTAAACACAGTCCCCCAAATTAATTTCAGTAATTGTGCAATAAATAACTTATACATGAAATACCAATATATTCAACTTGCCTCCTATATTTCAATATTACGTAGCATTCCAAGGTTATCATTTTCATTATGCAGCTGTGACGTACTGGAAACGAATCGATCATTTAGCGCCTGCGCAGAACTCCAAATATGAGCTGATGCAACATGCACAACGTATGTTGTGAGTGTGCAACATTTTACAATGTTTAAACTAAAATTAGGTATATGGTCGAGCATAAATTGTTGTATAAAACTTAATTACTACCATTAGCTATAGTCTCTTTGCATAATATACTATTGTAAACCTATTAAATCCTACAATTTATCAAATATCTTACTTCAATTGCAGCGATGTTATGGAAACTGGACGAATCAGTAGGAAAAGTAGTGAAAGCGCTGAAGAAAAATGGAATGCTCGATAATTCAATTATCTTATTCAGCAGTGACAATGGAGCGCCTACAGGAGCCGTTAGTGTCTGGCAAAACTTCGGTTCTAATTATCCACTGAGAGGGGTAAGATAACATTTCAATTTGTAATTTTATGTCCGAATATGTGCAAAATGTTAGGAACCTGATAATAAGTGTACGCAAAGCTACATAAATAGCCCGCCTCTGTAGCGTAGTGCTAGCGTTTCTGCCTCGCGTTCCAAGAGGTAGTGTGTTCCGAGGTTTTTCCTTATCCTGAGAAGACGAATGTCGGGTGATTAAGTACAATGCCCACTCGTATCATCAACAGTTTGTTTCAAATAGGAAACAGAGGCGTTACCCCCACCATCAATTTGCATGACGTCACTCGTGTAGATTCAAGCAAGGTCATTCGCCACGTGTTAAAATACCTCTGTAAGCAATAGTCACTAACCTTAATGTCGCTCTCAGTCATCAGGCTAGGTTTAGTGGAAACAAAGTAGTTCCAGAATCCGTCAATTATCTAGCCATTTGTTTCTGAGAATGTTTGTTTTGTTTCGTCTCACACAACCCAACTGTAAATTTGAATTCTTGGATTTATTGTTTTAATCTGTTTAAAGTTATTGAACAAATTGTTTCATAATTTGTGTATAGTTTATTAATTTTCTGTGATGTATAAAAAATTTGTAATGATTGTCTATGAATATGTATAATTACTAGAGTTCGAACCTTCATACAGCTATCGCAAAATGAGGCGTTTGCAGGTTGTCTGCCACATGGGCAGAGCCTGACGTCATTGCGCGAGTACAGTGACAGCACAAAACACAACTGGGCTCACAAAAGTTAATGTAATAAATTGCATTTAGTCCTGTTTACCAAATTTTACTTACACCAGTTATAGCATTTACCAGGAAACACAAAGTCCTTCAAAACTTAAAAATTTAATTAAATCATTAACAAACGGGAATTCCCTTTCTATTCTAGGCATCAACTCTTTTCCCTTTCTTTTATTGAATAATATATTTTTTATGTGCTGGAATAAGGCAACTTTATCATTACTTTCTCTATCCCTGGGTAGAGCAACTAGATTCCACCTAAAATTCGACCGCAGTCAACTTATACCTCAAAATTTAATAATTTTCGTATTAACTATGTTAATCAAGTTTTCAGAACACGCTTGGAGATACCTAAATTAAAAAAGATCTGATGTGTTGCACTCACATGACTTTCTCTACTCTTGTACTAACCATTCTTACAAACTCTTATTTCTTAATCTTCTTCGTATTAGTTAAGATAAACATTTGCACAAATTATCTTGTTGCTTATCTTCTTGTAGGTACAAGGCGAATATTAGAATACAGTAGGCTTTGTGCGATAGTCAAATCTTTTAAAACTTTGAGATTCCGTTCTCTTTGCACACTTAATATATAAAAAATGAACAACGATGTCCCATTTAACGAAAGTTTTAAGTTTTCTGAAACTCACACATATAACAAGGAATATCTCCGATATGGTTCACCCTACAAGAAAATTTATTGAGACATACTCGTAAATTGTGTATTTTAGCAAGATCTACATTTTGTATATTGAGATTTTGTCTATCTCTAACGGTTTACCAATTATGCAATAGCTGCCCAGACTAAAGGGGCTTCGGCCAGAAAATTCAAGATATGCATTTCGTTTGTCACAAAAATATCTCAAACACATGACATTTTAATCAAAATCTTTAGGGCCATCATCAAGAAAATCAAAATTTTCGAAACATTTTCCATGTAAAGGACAATTTAGGGTGGGGTATTTTCTTCAAAATCTTCGTGTCGCATCCTTGAAAGACACTAAACTTAAATACCAAATTTTGTTTTTAACCGACTTTTCGTTTTTGAGTTATACTGTCCACAGAGTGACAGGCGCGCACGCACACACACACGGACCTTTTTCTAAAAATGCTCTTTTTTGGATTTAGGGTGTCTGAAAACATATATATTCCGGTGAAATCTTGACATCGAATTTTTGGGTGGAATACAATACTGCCTTCTACTTACCAGTAGAGAAAGTCAAAAGAGACCTTCCAAACAGTCCGAATGTGGTTATTTACTAATTTCCGCTCGTAAAGAGTATTATATATTTAACGTTTATTTTGTTCTTTTAGATATCCAAAGCAGAATGTGTGATGGTGGGACACTAAATAATTGATTATAATTTGCGACAAGTATTTTTCCCTGAAGATTGGTTAAAAAAACAGTAGTTTGTAGTGTTTTGAAGGTTAATACTTTTGAGTTAATTTCTTCTTGTTGGCCCTGCAGATGAAGCTGACTCAATGGGAAGGTGGCGTGAGGAGTGGAGCGCTGGTTTGGAGTCCATTGTTGAAGAAGAAACAGCGAGTGTCTAATCAACTGATACATGTTACTGATTGGTTGCCTACACTATACCACGCCGCTGGGGGTGATCCCAAGGATCTCGCTGATGTGCCTCTGGATGGTGTCAATCAGTGGACTACTTTAGACGACAATAAACCTTCCAAACGGAAGGAAGTACTTCTCTACATTGATGACATGCGCGGAGTTGCCAGTGTTCGTAGTGGCAATTGGAAATTAGCAATGGGTACGTCAAACAAAGTATTTGTTGATCTCTCCATATGACAAGGCTAGTCCATAGTATAGCAATAACATTGATGGTAATATTTAATAATAAATTAACAATAAGTGGTAGATTTCTGGCTTGTAGGCCGTGGTCCAGTCGATGAATCTTTTTTTGCGTTTTGCTCAAGACTGCATTGGACATCTTGAGAGAAGGACTCATAGCTGGTTGACTTATAGCTTGGGCGAAACGTCAGAAAATTCATCGACTGGACAAGCCCGAAATCTTCCATCTATTGGATCAACGTCGGCCATGAAAGCCTCAGCATGTATAATAAATTAACATCTCCTTATACTGTTTCAGGAAACACGCTGAATGGTACCCTTGACGACCACGAGGGGGATCCTGGTCAGTCACCAGCCTATCCGGAGTACAATGTTTCTGCAGTTCTTCACAGCGACGCTGGTGAGGCCCTGGCAAGTTATTCCAGCCTAGGAGTGGAACAAATACTAGCCCTGCGTTCTGCTGGAACCGTCACTTGCAGAAAGCCTGGGAAATATGCCAGAAAGTGTGATACAGTGGCTCATCCAGATCGTCCCTGCCTGTTCAATCTCAAGTCTGATCCTTGTGAATGGGAGGATCTCGGCGATTTGTATCCAGAACAGCTTGCAAATCTCAAGAATTTACTGAAGAAATACGAGAGCACCTTGGTGAAGCAGTTACACGAACCTTATGACGTCGTAAATGCTGATCCTGCCAAGTTCAACTACACTTGGTCGCCATGGATTGTCAGCGGGCCGACAGTTGCGTAGAATTTGTCATACTTATTCCGATAGCAGTTGGGCACACTGGCAATAAGGCACAAGGTAAAGACAGTGGCAATTGGGCACATGGATTAAGTAGCCGGTTTCAGAAACTGCGAATTAAGGGAAGCACAAGGGATTAACTGCTCACGATTGTGTTTATTATTTTGTTGAGAAAGTGTTTAAAGCATACTGTTTCCAAAACGGAGCACGTGGAGGTGATCTCTTATCGCAGTCAACAATTTATCATCATCATCATCATTATAACCACCACCATCACAACCACCACCACAACCACCACCACCACCATCATCACCATCACAACCTCCCCCACCACCATCACCATCACAACCACCACCACCATCATCATCATCATCATCATCATCATCATCATCATTATTATTATTATTATTATTATTATTATTATTATTATTATTATTATTATTATTATTATTATTATTATTAATATACTACTTTCGTACTGTAAGAACTCAATGAGTTTCTTTTATTCTTAATGGCTAACTACCCGTTCATTTGTTTACAAACTCATTCTGAAAAAATCCGCCATTGTTTATTATATAAGTTCATTTTGACAAAACGTTTTCCTTCAAAAAAGAATTTTTCTTATAACTTAGCGTTTGCACATAGAGCTTTGAGGGCTTTCCTTAAATCTTCGGTTTTCTCGAGATCTTCCATTGTAAAGTACACAAGGCTTAGCCTTCTCTGTTTCTGTGAGTTCCATGTCGACAATAGAAATAAAAAGAATATTATTTTGCTGAGTTACAAACTGAAAGTCACCTTCACAATGAAACCATAAAAACAACTGCCTACACTACACTTATCTGAAATATCGCACCCCCTAATGCCTATATAATTATATTTCTCCCCAAGAGCTAATATGCCCAACTGCTGTGCACCCATTTCCATTTTTGTGTAAATACATTTTATACTAGATATTTATCCAAGCTCAGAAATTTATTCTTATGTGCAAGTTTTATGGCAGCTAATGTGACAACAAAGCTAGCGCCAAATTCTGACGACGGCGCTGCCGTCAAGTTGTAATGTTAAAACGGGAACGTTACTGCAAACAGGCGCCTCTGCTAAGTTTACACGAGGGACTTAGACGCCATTACCAGGACCTCCTAAATCCTTAATCTAGAGGGTCCTGCCATTACCAAATGTGATGTGAACGTTACTTTGCGACGCTACCAGATGTCAGAGTAAAATGGACGCTGGGCGTCAGTTTAACCATAGCGGATAGAAGAGAAAGTGTGAGCTCTTCGGAAGTTACTATAGTTCGCTCACAAGATGGCACTGGTGTTGCGGTCGCTTTACTTTAGTTCATGAATGATGGTGAAAATGGGTTTCATATTATCAATTAGCATTTTAAATATCTAAATTCATAAGCACGAATGTTTGAAATACTGTTTTGAAACATCGTCTTTCCTTGACACATAATATAGGATGCTATTTTACAATAATGAGTATTATAATTAATGAAGAACAATGGGAAATATCTGCTTACATGAATTTACACTGAAAAATTGAACCATAATGCAAAATATGTATGTTATGTATATAAAATATCGAAACTCATCGTGGAATTAGATGTTGGAGACCTTGGAGAGTTTACGTGTTGATTTTGCTGACTTCGATGACGTCATTTCTCTACTGATTTCCTTGCTACGAAAAAAAGAAGCGACACTTCATGTAATGTAGTGTTAACTTTCCAACTAAATCCAGTAATGTAGTAAGGGAACAAACATAAACACTAAAGCATGGTTAGCCATAGAAGTTTTCTGATTGTCAGGACTGTGTTCACAAATCCGTCCACTTTTAGTGAGCTAGCATTGAACCTACTTCTTCTCTTAATTTGACTTCATCGAATATTACAACTCCAAGACGCTTGTTTTCATCTTCTTCGTGACTGAATGTAGTAGAAATCGCATTTAGAGCATTGCCATATGTGCACTTTATCCCTTTAGATAATTTCCTTAAATGGGCTTCATAAGGCAGGGGCAAAAATTCAATGTCTATAACCTTTAAGGGTTTTAATTTTAAATAACAAGCTTTCTAATAGAAATTCATTGGTGAATCGCATCCCCTTCGAGCTCGTCTGACATTTTTTAAGCATTGTATTTAGAAACAGCTTTTGGTTTTTACTTAAATAATTTAAATTGCGTTTATGTTCACCACAATTAGTAGCGAATTTCTTTTCTACTATTTTTAATTTAGCCCTCTCTTTAGATAGCAGGATTTTAGTTCTAACTAAATTTCTATTGAGATTTTTAATTTCAGTGTAGCAATTTCATTATTGACACGTGTGTTTGTGACCTTGGAGGAATTAGAACTGTTTTCTGTGATTTCCTTATTGTTGAAGGACTGTGCGTTTAAATTAAGAACTGGTTGACTGTTAATTTACTGATTGTTGAATATTGCTTTTTCAGTAATTTTTGTCTCTGTTTTGTAGATTTATGCATTGTAGTTAAGTAGCTGGGTAAATTAGGAAATACACAGGGAATTGCCCCTGACTTTAGCCGCCATTTAATTCTATGGATTTCAACTAGTTTTCCATGCACAACGAATGAGTCAACTTTCACTAAGAACTCCTCTAGAAAATGTTTGTCACAAATATTAGATTTAACAGATAATTTAGTGTCTTTCCTAGGAATAGACTTTTCCCATTTGCAAAACAGATTTTTATCTTTAGGAGGAGTAAAAAATGGCTAGCTTCTGAGCAGTTTCTGTATCCTGAACGGCACCCGGGTACAAAACAAGTTGGCATTTTTAATCAATTATTAATGTTGCTTGAAACTTACGTTTTGAAGAACACACACACACACATTTATGCACAAACTTAGAAGCAATTTCACAAGTTATATACCTAATTACACACAACGCATACGTATAAAATTGTCTGTACTTCCGAATCACATACTAGGCAGTTCGGCCGCATTTTAAGGCGACTGCGATCGTCACGCCACAGTTTCGGTCAGTTGCCACGGGACCACGGATCATGCAGTGAACTAGCGGGAGAGCTCACACTTTCTCTTCTATCCTCTATGGTACAAGAGTAGAGAAAGTCATGAGAGTGCAATACATGGATTTTTCACTTTGTAAACGCTCGTTGGTCAATTGTGTTACCTCCAATGTTTCTAAATACACAGTTTTTAAATTGTGCTTAAAATGTTGGTAGACAAATCATTGAATCACTCAGAGAACTGCACCCATTTATCTTTGCCATCTCCATGAACTTTCTGGACAAAATGCACACCATATGGATGGAAATGATTTCTGTGTAGTATGCCACCTTCTTGAGCCGCTTTTCTTGTTCCATGCGTTGGACTATATTGCTGGCTAGTTGAGCTTGCAATCTACTGTTGTATGTGGCCGCCCAAAGCGTCGATTGTCGTGGGTAGTGCTACTGCCTTGAACCACTCCAGTAAAATACCTTAGTTTGGGGAGGGTTGATCTAGATGTCTGTGATATTACCTCCGCAACTTCCCCCAGACTCATGCCTGAAACATGGATAAGAACCATTTCCACTCTTTCCAACCATTCATCGTCAAGATCATGATTTAAAACATAATTTCCAATTTTGTTGTTTGTTACTGAAAAAATAAACAAAAATTAAAATTCAACGTCAACAGTATTTAAAACATATTTCCAAGAATTGTGTCCTATAGAGTTTTATCGGATCCTGCAGAAATAACGGAGTTGGGATATGTCGCGTGACTTTTGTATTTACTTTATGTGTATTTTTGGAGAGTGGTCAGGTGCTACAAAGTCCAACAGAGGGTCAGTAGTTTGAAACAGTTCCAACTGAAAACATCAGCTCCACACAGCAAATTTAAGTAAATGATCTCCCAAATATGAATCCCAAGCGCCATAGCTGGGCCATATGAAGCCATAAAACACACTTGTTTCAACACTTTACAATTACTAATATGCATTTTTAGAGTTATATTTCAACCTCACAACATATGTGCTGCAGGCACCATTACAACATACAGAACTATTACAGGGATAAACCTGCAGTGTGTAGAATAACAGAAACTTGAATTAATTACCGTAACAACTGCACTGCAGACCATTCTAAGCATTAGACTCAACACCATAACCAGGATACACGTTTATGAATGTTATAAACAGGGCCCGAATGTTTATGACGTGTAAAAGTTTTTGTTAGTGATTTTTCTCCATGGAAAATATAAGCGAAGATGTATGATTAAAATGATGCAATTCTCATGGGTCATATAAAGTCATATTTTGCCTTTTTAACCTTATTTATTTTAATATAGTCCTATTTTCTTGTACATTTTCGTATTTTTGTAATATTTTTACATTTTTATTCTGTCTCGCATATGTGCTCGCAGTTGTCCCAAACACGACTTTTCATATCTGCTATTGTTGTCTGTAACATGAGGCTTTTTTCTCGTTACAATATTGCGCGCAAATAGAAGATCGTTCCTTTTTGAAAAATTTAAAGTGTATATAATTTACCACTCTGCATAGCTAAGGGTTAGCTATAAATTAAGCAATTAAATACATTCAAAACGCAAAGATAAAATTATTATTTATTTATTATTGAGTGTGTAACACTTTTAAAATAAATTTTTAATGTTATGCTAATTTAAACAGCATTAAATGTTTGAAGATTTTGAAAATGCATAAAAAAAGTTTGTTGTTGTTAGCTAATGCTGGATTTCTGACAATGAAGTCATTAATCCTCTTGCTCTCTAATATTTTTCACTAATGGATGGGGCGCTAGAAGTGGCCGGGCATATTTGAAGGTGGTCTCGATCCATTTCCTCTTGCAGATCACATAGAGGACAGATTGAAGAGAGCAATAGCAGTAATAGTAACCGCTTTTTAGAGAGCGCCATATTTTTATGTTTTGGCGGTCACATCGCTCTCTCACAACCCCCAGAATGTCTGGAGGACCACACCTGTCGTTGGTTTACGGGTCTCACCGACCTGACCGGGAGAATTATCAAAATAAATTCACCGACCATATCCTCTGATTACCAATCAGAGGACGTATTACATGCCATGACAGGTCAGCATGTTAGGGGTTAAGGTTTTATAGAAATTGAGAGGGTGGAAAAATAAAGACTCCCTAGCCCTCGGGAACCCTAATAGCATCGGGGTCGGAAGAAAACAAGAGATGACCAAGGTAAGGTCAGATAGAAAAGTTACAGTGAGGAGCAAAACACCAGTAAGTGGAAGTAATGTTCTGCTCAGCTTGGGTACCTTGTGGTCGCTATTCACATATCCCCTAGACGGAGACCCCTGAGAAAATACAAAAAGTTTAGGTCATGTTTTCTAATTTTTTCGGTCTTAAGTACTTGCACATTTCTAACATTCTTAGGCCATAAAAATCCGAGCCCTGTATTTAAACCTTTCCTGGGCAATTACATTAGCGAACAGATGATTTTTCACTCTATAAATTATCTGTGAAAGAAAGAAATCAATGACATTACACAAGTACTAACACAACGTTATCAAATGGCGAAGTCTAATGCAGGAAGATAAGTTCTGTCGAGGATAAGGACACTTCAACCTTTCTCAAATGCAACGTTCGGGAGAAGAAAAAAACTAAACATGAAATATATTGATTTAAATTGTATTACTATGCATGGGAAAACTACCAATATGATTAACCTTTGTTATTTATTGCACCATATACAAATTTCTAACTTATTCTGAAATTTAGCCACATCCTCTAGGCACAAAATACAAGTTTAGCTTGTGTTCAACTTAGAATCACCAGTCCTTAGCCCCTCTAGGCACCTGCGTTTCCTCGGTAAGAAAAGCAATACCCTCAGCTGAAGCTGTAGCAAGTAGCAGAAAGCGACATCCCGAACAAAAGGGTTTAATGAGAACCTAAACATGTAAAGCAGTTAGATGACTAATGGCCCGTTTCAGCGACTTTCATTACTGCGCTGTACCATCCGTAAATTAATTCAAGATTCACTTAGTCTTTTTTGTTCCACCAAATATAGTTACGACACTAACTTAACGGCATCCCTTTCTGATGTTAAAATGCTTAAAGACGAACGTATCTATAGAATAATATGGTGGAGAAATTCTATGTTTAAAATATACAGAAGACTGATTCTGTAAGAATAAATACAGTTCTTCTTTCTTGTTTCCCTGATTACCTTCCCCTTATGTAGAAGTTACACCCCCTAGGACTTACAAGCCAGTGCCTAGGGTCAGACGCCTGTCGGGGAACACAGGAACCTCTGGACCAGACAGAGTGAAGACCTGGAAGCAGGTATGACAGCCAAGCACCAGGTATGATAGTGAAGAAGAGGATGATATGAAATGCAGGCGGAATGGATGATTGGAAGGGTGATAATAGAGCAATTGGCGGAATGAATGGCGGGGGAAACCGGAGAAAACCCGCCACTTCGTCCACCACCACCACCACCACCGTCCCGCCAAGGTGGTAGGCGAGCGGTCTAACCACTCAGGCACGGCGCCGACTCAGGGAAGGATGAGGAATAATCCTGGCTGGAGAAAAATTCCTATCCCCTGCCGGGAATCGAACTCGGGACCCCTTGCACAGCAGACAGGTGCTCTACCAACTGCCCACACAGACATTTAACTTGTTATTAGGGTATTTAATGGGTAATGCACTGTCAGCACGTACACACGCCCTAGTTCGCTGGAGAAGCCAATTATTTTACTGAAAAGCGCTCAAGGGACCACGCATTCTGAACTTTTAACGCATTGAAATGCTTGTCCATTATTCTAACCGTGTGTAACTTTGGTTGAGCTCGGAAGTTAGTCTAAGCGTATGTCGCATAAAGCCGGTAGTTCCGGGGCACGCATTAATATTGTAACGTATGATATTGTAACACAGCAGGGCATGTTTCACAAATAGAGAAGTCTGAGCATGGTCCCGCGGGGCAAGTGGAGCTTATATTGCTATCTCGCACGTGGCAAGTTTTTGTATGCTTCTAAACTGTATGTCATCTAGTGCATTTGTTGTTAAAAACTATTCTCTTAGAGTATTCAAGCAAAGCTGAGCTTTAAAGGACATGAAAATGTATACAGGAGACCATCAGTGACTGATATATTGTTGATGGTTAATAATTCTGTAATAAAAAGCCATAAACATGTTTACTGCTACAACAGGGATTATTAAAAGCATTGAATGTCTATTAAAACAGATTATCAGAACGTAAGAGTTGCTTGCAGGCAGTAATATACTTCTTGTTCTTCTTTTTCTGCTTCGCGGTTTTGGACTTTTCAATCCATTTGGTCTGCCCAATTTGTCTCCGGTCTTCCTTGATTTCTTGTGCCTTTGGGTTTATAATTTTATGGTTGTTTTACGAATTCCGTTAGTATTCATCGTTTGAACACGTGTGCCCCATTTGTTTCTATCCTTACACCTTCGCAGGTATAAACTGCAATGTAAACAAAGTGCAGAATTGTATTCCTCCGCGGGCCCCTACGATTGGCAGACATATTGCACGACTTAACATGTGTGCCATGTGACTGTTTTCCATTTATTCTTACTACAATATTTTCAAACTCTGTTTGCAAAATAATTCTTGTAGTTATTTTAAATTTAATACTATTTTGTATGCTAATTAACGGACTACTTCTTATACTTTTAATTCTTTCCTCAGATCTTGACTGCATTCTTTTGTCCTTTCTAGTATACCCAGCTATTACTCTTACAAATTTCATTTCATTTCATTAGACAGCATGAACCTTCTCCGGTTATTGACTTTAGTATGTTACCTCATGCACCCACTGAATACAAAGGAAGAATGCTTTCAGACATATTTCCGCTTAGAATTAATACAATCTAACTGTTACTTGAATGTAACAATTCACTTTAAAATAAGAGCAAATATTGCACACCAATGCCCCCCCCCCCCCCCCCCAGGGAACTTGTGAGCCCATAGGGGAGCTGGTGTAACAGTCACCGCCGGGGTATTCCAATTTGTAGTAGTTAGGGACGCTGCCTTCTTCTGTCGGGTCTCCTCAGATCCGAACACGCTTCGTATCCTTTCATCTCACCCCTCCCTCCCGTGAGACACCCCGTCAGGGTCTACAGCATCAACAAGGAGATGTCATTTTGATGATTCCTGCGCTTTAAGGAACGATGCCAAGACTAGCACCATGGAAATCTTATACTCCAGTGGAAAACTCAACTAAAACAGCAAAGAACAGTTCGTCGTGACCTTGTAACTCACGGCTATTCCGTCCTTTCATAACCTTGACACGTATTTCACTGTGTCCTACCTTTCTCTTTGTCTAATAAACAGCTGGCTTGGACGAACACACACTAAAGCTGCTCCAAAGAACAAACAACTCCGACGCAACGATTAAATACCCAAAAGTGTCTGACGATACATGCTCAGACTCGTCTTAACGACTTTACACATACACGAATACTTAAAACTAACTGCTAACACCTAATTCAACGCTTAACGACTCCGAAGAACTGTCTTCTCTTTCATTTGGTTATATATCTAACCCGAGAATGACGTATCACAGATTTTTCTCGACGTTCACTTTTTCGTAAAGAAGCCCAGCCTGCGAAAAGTTTCTGGAACAGTGTGGAATAATCTCCCTTTGTTCCGGTCCGCTCCATTGTTACCTACATTGTTTATTTGCCGCGCAGTGGTGTAAGTTGATGGCGGCTTCTGGCCGGCGTCACAATACTAACACATTTATAATTACGAATGTGTTATAGGATAACCTGATATAGTTCTAGGTTCTTGGTGAAACTATCACAAGGTTTTTTTATTTATTATTTCATAAAAGAAGTTGAATCAACCAATATATGCCCTAGTTGACTGGATATATAATATATACCTAAACTTTAAGTGCTAGTCTCTTTGCAGTATTGAGTGAATGAATAATTCAAATAAATGAAGGTTAGAAGTGGATTATCTTTGAATTTGCTATATGAAAGACACCCAATACCGCCCACTATGTCATTTTCTGCAGGAAATAGCTGTCTTTTGTTTACGTCATGTCTGTTCCTGAATTGCATCCTGCCTTATCTCCCATTCTCCTTTTCAACATTCTCGATATCACATTGATTTTTCAATTACCTTCTTCTTTTATGCAAGACTCGCTCGCTATGGGCCGCAGTATCTATCCAATGGAACAGTCCTTTTCAATCCGAGGCGTCGGATGCTCTAATCTTTTTATTTCCCATCTTCTTCTCAAAAGGAAATCTCTCTTCCAGAGATTCCTTTTTTTAACCGAAGTAGTAATTTCGAAGTTAAAGCGTTGGTATCAGACTGATTTGTAGGATTTGAGAGTTCAAATCAAAGTCTGAAAAGAACGAGGAAGATAATCATCAAAGGAAATGAAGTTATTGTAGTTTGCCATTGGATGCTTTTGGCAATAAGGCGATGCAAGCAATTTATCCGATAATTTGTAGCAGGAAAATTAAATAAGAGTCTTATGTCTACAAGTGAGGTTATGAGACTGAAAACCAAACTAAATCTATTTTAGCTTGAGCTATCGTTCAATTGATTGGAATGTTTGTTTATTATTTTGCAATGTGGAATATTGCGTGTAGTGTTTTTAAACGTTTAAGACTAATTTACATTCATTAGTATAATACTAATCAAACTGAAAAATGCAATGTCATAGCTGGGATAACTTGGTTAGAGCAACCAAACGGAGATCGGAAGTTACGTGGTTCATATCCCGGCCATGGCAAGGCGCTTTTCAGTTCTATTTTACCTCTTCAACCACAAAAGGTGCATTTTTCCCTCCATTCTTCCGTATTTTCAGTTACCATAGCTTGGTAACAGAAGCTACAATTTTGGGATCACTTGAGCATTACTTCATCCATTTTGCTTATTCACCGTCTGATATAACCCAGTCTGTTAAACTTAAGGAACAGAAAGGGAGAAAAAGAAAGAACGAAAGAGAGAGAGAGAGAGAGAGAGAGAGAGAGAGAGAGAGAGAGAGAGAGGGAGTAAAGCCAGAACTACACCAACTTTTTGTATGCATACCTGAAATTTAGCCAATCGAAAAGTGACTTTTTGTCGCGAGTGTTCATTATTTACCTTTGGAAATAAACTTTTTTCACCATTCAAACTCACTTTGTAATTTCTTCTTTTTATTATTATAATTCTTGTGCCGCAACTTAGTAAAACTTGGGTTTATTGCTTAATCCTTGACTTTAATAATCGGCTAAAAGTTGGTGGACATTTTATAGAAACTTTTACGATCATTATCCTGCAATTTCTGTTGGCTTTATTGCCCAGTAATTTCCTGAACAGGAGGTTTATTGCACCCGGACAGGAATTGCTCCGATTATTAGCTTGGCTTACTATTTGTGCTTCACTTTGGAACGAGAAATATTCACTCATAAAGCGTTATTGCTTCGCTGTAGTACAACATGAATGTATTAAAACGGGTTAAAGGTTATACTTATGAAAAGAGGAAATTTACGTTGCTTTTTATGAGTATTCTTCCACTGGTAAAGAATGTGACCAGTGCTATAACCACCATTTCCTGTTATAAAGCCTTTTCCATTCTTTTCAACACTACTCTTTCTTATGTAAAAACAAAAGCAGTATTAGGCGACGTGTACCCTGGGTTCCTGTCCCTACTGCTTCACGGGGCATTTTGCCAACATTCTGAGCGCTGGAAAACTGATGAAAAAGTGAAGAATGAAGAAATAGTGCAGTTGTTAATGACCTATCCCCTGAGAGTACAATACGCCATACGGAAACAATCAGAGCCTTCGTTTTTTGGTATTCGAGAATATTCCTTTTAGAAACTTTCTCATTGTATGCGGGACCTATATAAGGGGCTGCTGAGCGCTGTGTCAGAGAGTGAGTTAAACGTTTATGAAGCGTTCAGTGGACAGTGACTGTGAATCTTGCCTAGTACAGTTCAGAGTGAGCTGCGATCCGGTAGTGACAGCTAAGCTGTTGCTCTGGGTTTGTGCAAGAGTGGCTTAAGTGAAATGTTAGACCTACGCTAATAAATTGGAAGGTAATAAAGTGTGATTAGCAGTAATTGGTGTTCTTATTTGTTACGCTAACAAGCTTTTTTAGCGGCATTTAGTCTTTCAAAATTCTGACAAATAACATGGTTCACTTAAAAAAATCATTTGAAATAAATTGTGTTTTAACGAGATCTAATTTTTTTTTTGTATAGAAAGATTTCGTCTGTCTCTTACGTACCAGTTTTCAATATGTTATTCACCTTCTGGTAAGTAGATATTGTACAAGTGTTGTCAATAATGCATGACACGGTTGAAGTCTTTAAGAGTGACTGAATATTTTGTAAAACTGACATGCGTTCGTTCACAGATCACGAATTATTCTGTTCGGCCGGCCACCCAAAGGTGTGTAAGGGGAGCGAGCGTGTATAGAATAAAGGGGTGTCATTGATATTAACCCCGCTCCGCTTGGGATCCTAAAGACGGTAAGCGGACACAGCCCTTGAATATTAATGTCACGGGGTTGGCGGGCGTGAGCGAGGGAGAGAGAAATAAAAAGTATAACGCTGCAAGCAGCGGTAGCAATTTCGGGAAAGCAATGACATGATCGTTGCTTCTGTGCTCAGTGATTTTATACAATACATATGTGTGTGTGCGCGCTCGTGCTTAGCAATTGATCGATGAGGCTTAGAATTGTGGCATGGAGACTCCAAGAACGAGCTATTCCAAAGGCGAATATTACTCGTAAATTCTCAGAATTAATATTGCGACGCCAGGCACAGGACACAGCAAAGAACGGTCGGGGCCAAACTATCCCACTCACATACCAGCGCTGCGCGTATAAAAGGCGCTCAAGGTCAAGCTGCTCCATACCACTCTCGGTGAGCAAATACGTGACAACAATCAGCGGCAGAACAGTAGGGTTTTCCAGATTATTCGTGAATCTTCTGGCTGCTGGTAAGTTCATTAAAGTGGTTAGTAGTTAAAGCAGCCGCTCGATGCGGAAGATCCGTGGTTCAAATCCCGGCTATGGCATTGAATTTTTCAGTTCCCCTTGACGGTTGTTTAACAGGATATAGCAAGGTCTGCATCCTGGTGACATACAATTAATTCCATTTTCTATGATTGAAATAGAAATACTATATTTTACATTCACACGGTTTTTATCTACTCACTTTTCTTTTACAAAGCACAAACATTTCTTTCTCTACTCACACCTCTACAAACAATATATTCAATTTTTTATATGTTTGAAATAGAAATACATAGTATTAATTCAAAGTTTTCTCTACTGTTCTTTATTTGACGCATTCACACGTTCTTCTCTACTCGCTCTTCAACATACAATACATACAATTTTCTATATGATTGAAATACGATGCAACGTATTACACTCACATGGTCTTTTTAACTCATTTTCCTTTTACGTAACACATTCACATGTAGTTTTCTTCTTACTCTCCTGTAAACAACTCATAGACTTCTGTTTTGTCGAAAGAGAAATGCAAGGTATTACATTCACACGGTTTTCTCTGTGTATTTGTAGTTATTACAGTGCTTTTGCGTAATGTCTCCCTGTTGTTTTTATTTATTTAGTTTTTATTCCTTATAGTGTATCATAAGAGCTTTAAATATTTAGTGTGTTAAGTAATATTTTAATGCCTCCATAGAAACACAAGGTTATTGGACAAATGAATGTCCGAAAGTTTTAGCAATTCCTCAAACCACGGACAACGTGACCTCTAAAGAAATACATCATTCACTTTTGTTGTTCTGTGTCACTGACTGATAATGCTTTATATGACTGACTGAGCGATGGCAATCTTCTGTGCATAAATTACAACTGTATGGGTATCTTTCAAAGGACGTGCATATTTTTAGTGTGAAAAATTAATGCTAGAAATAAAACTTTGCTTATGTGCCTACAGTAACTTGATAGTTTCATTTGTCATTTACAAACTTATTGATGCTTTCTTGTTTTCGGCGTACACATTACTGTTTTGAACGCTGTCTGTAGCTGTAACCTGCAGCCATCTGGAGACGGTTTGTGGAACTAAATGCTCTGTCGGTTCTTCCAATTCAGTGGCTCATTCTTCCGACTGACTGTGCATCACAATCGAGGGTGTGTGGCGAAAGAAAATAATTTCCGGAATCGTCAAATAATTATAACGATCCTTGAAGTTCTCACTAATCATGCTGACTTACGCAGCCGCTTTGCAATTCCGTTCCTAAAGCTCAGAATGTGTGAGAATATAATGAGCAGTTCGCGAAATAGATTAAAGCTCCATGTAAATACCTGATTAGAAAGCGATTGTTTCCCTGATATAGCGATTACTAGCATTTTTTATGTTTTAATATGTAATAGAATTTACTTTTTGATCGGAAAAGTATTATTTTTAACTTCCATCATCACCAATTACAGCTCTTCTAACGATACCGGATTTTGTATCAATTAAGGAACTTCTGAAATTGAATAATATACCATTAATTATTATTTTGCAAACAAAACTATAATATGGCAACATAAATAATTCGAAAGTTGTATTCGTTTACTGTTATGGTAATTGCAGCTCCGCTTATTATTGGGAGACAACTGTAAACATTACCAATGACAATGGGAAACCACGGAAAACCCATGTCAGAGTGCGCGGCCACGGGGATGGAACCCGCGGCCTCCCAAGTACGGGCCGCAGATGTATACCACACCGTTCGGTGTGGTATACGTAAGAAAATAATTATATCCTCATAAATAAACAAAGTTATCTGATAAAAAGAATTACCGTACTTAGAAAGCACGCATCTACATCCTTTAAACTTGGCGGGATAGGGCTCCTTAAGACATTTTTAAATGTCATACAATTTCAAACAATTCTGAATTGCAGCGCCATCTGTTAAAACCCCAGCGCAACAGCCCATGCAGGGCCAAGGTTTGCCACCCAGCCGCGCATGGCAAGTTCTCTCGTACAGATAGCGCCTTGCGTGTAGGCAACTTCTCCGACACGCGTGTCCTAGGTGTTTGCGGTAATACCAGGCGGATTGAAGTCTAGGCTCAGTGGTAACTTGACAAGAGAGCAAGTCATGGTTTACTTTGAAATGGACAGCTAGTGTGTGTGTGTGTGTTTCTGACAAGATAGTGGAAAGGAGGTGATAATTTCATATCCGGTGTTTATAGTAACATAGTTTTTAAACACTTAACTATCGTATTAGCCTCTGTATTGTCCTGTTTAACTACAGGTACAATAACACGTGTAACAAAACTGTTTCTACCACTATTGTAAAGACCAGCGGACGGACATAGGAGTGTATTGTAGATGATATATTGAATTAAGTGGTAATAAGTGAGAAAGTCATATGATTGCAGTACGGCAAGACTAAATACCCTTTAATTTGTTTACTCTCTGTAACAAATATAGCTATATCAGCATAACATGCATACTGGATTTACACAGTTTAACTTTGAAACGCTCCCCCCATTCATTTAACAGTTTCACTGCTTCCAGAGTTAAGGTAAGATAGGGAACAATTTCAAGTTAGTCCTTCCTGGAGTCGAACGCGAAAAGTTTCGGATTAGAAGCTAGTTTTCTGCTCGCTACACTGCAGATATACTTATTATTGCGAAATAGCAAGTTCCTTGCAAGTTTGTGGTCAACAAATAACGTTGTAACGAAATATACATACAAATAGAAATGTTTAGCACATCCTTCTCTAAGTTATGGAAACTCTAAACCGGTCCTTGCGCAAGTTTGGAAGATAACGCAACACGATACTGCGTATAATTTAGCCTGAAGGTTAAAGGTAAAAATTATGACGCAAAAGACTTAATAAAAACTTCGTTTAGACATATTAAACGATCCAATTGTAGTGTGAAAGGTTACTCATACACCTTACTAGCACGTTTTTGAAAGGCCAGTACGTATAGGTAAGTGAGAGTTTTGCAGCTATAAACTCAAAAGCATCAGAGAATCTCGTGTATTTTAGAAACAGAGATACAGTCGATAGTCTTAAAGTATTGAAGTCCAATTTGGAAGTTTCTACACTTGATATTCATTTACCCTTTTCTTATTATGCAGGATATTCATATTGTTTAGCAAATATTTTTCAAGTGTCAAAAAGTCCTCTGTTTTATCCATCATATTAAACTAAACTACATTTTCAGAAACAAGCAGTGATCGTTACAAAATGAAGTGGCAACTGCGAAAATAGAAATTAATAATAGTTTATTAGCCGCAACTGCGACAGTCTAAGGGTATACTTATGCAAGTTACACTAGCTGCCCATTTCAAAATAAGCCATGACTTGCTCCATTGTCAAGTTGCCCCTGAGCCTAGAATTCACGCCGCCTAGTATTACCGCAAACGCCTAATACAGGCGTGTCGGAGAAGTTGCCTACACGCAAGGCGCTATCCATGCGCGGCTGGGTGGCAAACCTTGGCCCTGCATGGGCTGTTGCGCTGAGGTTTTAACAGACGGCGCTGCACTTCAGGATTGTTTGAAATTTTATGGCATTATTTAAAAATGTCTTAAGGAGCCCTATCCCGCCAAGTTTAAAGGATGTAGATGCGTGCCTTCTAAGTACGGTAATTCTTTTTATCAGATAAGTTTATTAATCAAGACAATTATTTTCTTACGTATACCACACCGAGCGGGATGGCTCCTCAGACGGTAACATCTGTGGCCCGCATTCGAGAGGTCGTGGGTTCCATCCCCGTGGCCGTGCACTCTGACATGAGTTTTTTCCGTGGTTTCCTCATGTCACTTAGGCGAATGCTGGACTGCGTTATCTCATACCACGGTTTCCTTTCAGAAGCTTTAAGTTACCCAACATTCGTCTTCTCAGGATAAGGGGAAAAAAAACCTTATCCAATAACTTACCCTAAGCGAGATTCGAATTCGCGACCTCTTGAACGTGAGGTGGACACTCTAACCATCACGCTACCGAGGCGTGTAGAGTTTGCAGTGCCGGGCAGATGGCGTGGTTGACTGCGCATGTTAACTGCTGTTCTCGGTGCTAGGTGGCGTTTGGCGGCCCATATCCTCCGTCGGGGCTGGGGGACGCTTATAAATGTGTTCTAATTCGGCTTTTGTCTCATTTGTTTGGTATATTATTTGTGCCTGTACTAAGCTTTTTATTTTATATTGTTGTTTATCTCTGACTTTTGCCATGATCCGTTGTATAAGGGCCCTGATAACCAAGTAGTTGAGTGCCCTTAAGTATACATCAAGCAGATCCTCGGTCTCTTATATCAAAACACTCAAAAGTTATCCCTGAACCACTTCTGACAGTTGGTCGGTGAAATTCTGGTTCAGCATGTGTAGTTCTGGAATAATGCTATGCGGCGCCACAGGTGGTAACATTGGTAATACATGAAATTAAATGATAATTGCGAAAGGACATTTGGGAGGGGAAAGTACCAGGCCTAAGCTTAGGATACTTTTCTGGAATTTGCCAGTATTGAGGAGCTAAGAAAACCTGTAGGGGCAGACGAGTCCTTGCCATAACAATTTCGGCAACTGTGTCAGTTTTCAGTGATATGCGTAGAATCCTTGTAACCTTGGATATCTCTTGGCGCGGTTTACTTGAATAATCTTCGATGAGTTAACCTGAAATCAAAAAAATGAACGTAAAGGTCAATCTTTGGAATATGGGCCTATTTTCATTAATAAGCATCATAATCACCATCATTATTGTGATGGCGGACGCGGCGCAAAACAAAGGACGGTGAGGGCTACTTCACACTACTTATAAGGCCGGCGAGCAAACAAAGGCCCGCGCGAGTGTGTGTACATAACTAACAAAAATGAGCACGTCGTTTAACAAAGGATTTTTGGAACCTTCAACAGGCATCTGGTGGCTGGTGTGTTAGTGGAAATTCCACAAAGGATTGTGTGGCTTCTTCCCCCTATATAAAGAGACGAGACAAGGAGTTGGAGAACTTACGGTTACATACATGAGTTGTTCAGTGTGTAAGGGAGTGTGAGACAGCTGTGTGTGTGGTGCTGTAACCGAGAAAGATACGTTGCATCGAAGTTAATAAGTTTTAACGAGTGTTGAGTGATTGTATCGTCGGAGTTAGTGCTTGAAAGAGACAGTGAAAAGAGTGAGTCAAGGCTACGAGAAGAGAACTGTGTATTTGTGCAAAAGTTTTGAACAAAAATAAAGTGAGAAACAGTAATTGGACTGGATTTTGTCGTTTTTATAACACTGGTGTCAGGAGTGGGATTCGTCAAATTGTCATTCCGTTAAATTATTCATTTAACTGAGAGTTTCCGTAATTTCAGATCTTATAATTTAGAGTAAACTAAGGTACTTACTCCCATTAGAATATTCAATTCCTTAAACTCCTTTTTTTCTAGACAAGCTAGAAGAAGAAGCTTGTTCGAACAGATCCTTCTCGTCTACATAGAAATGAAAACGATTACACAATCGAAGGCAAGGACATGTTTTAATGAAGCCTCCATTTCCTCATTTACTTCCGCTTCCTGTAGGTGTTTCTCCTCAGAAACTCACGATGAAATTTGACGCCATGTTCTAAAGCGATGCATTAACAACTAATGCAGCGGTGCCAACCGTAGCTAATGGAGCGAGGAAAATCTTCCTCCACCCACGCATATCCATTAGGGTTTACACAGGTATTAACTCTCCCGGAGAGGCCTAATTATGTTTTTCATGGAGTTGGTGCAGATAAGGTTAAGAGTTCAACCTGCTGGATTAATTGACCATAGCGTTAGGTGACCGAAACTTTGCCACTGCATGTTTAAACGCTGTATATTAACCGCTGGTCATGTTTCCCTTTGTAGCTACTGGCTCTTGTTTGTTTTGCTGTAGCTAATTCAAGCCCGCAGCAGGTAATTAGGAAATGCTATACAATTTCCCAGAAATTGCACGAGAGGTACTCAAGAAAAGGAAATTAAATAAATGCAGACAAGAGTTAAATGCTACACTTAAGCTCTAGAGGTAGAAATAAAGAATGAGAAATTGAGAAGCAGAATTTTGAATGTCTTGAAATCTGAAGTAAACGAGTTTCTTGGAATTGAATAAGATTGACTCAGTTCTCACTTTTTATTAGTCGTGAGGTGATGAGAAAATTTGTATTGTTAGTCTCCAATGTGACAGCTGATTTCGATACTAAAGCCTCGTTAATAAATGAATCAATAAATATAAGAAAACCAGTGCTTTAAAAACATTTAAGTGGAATTTAGGCTAGATATGATTCCCTTGTGTGAGATAGGTCGCTGATAGATTAGATCAGATTGGATGAATCGAGAATATATACTCAGTCTTCTAAAATATCTTTGCATGAGCGTCTGCTTTGGGTGTTGGAAATAATTAATATGACCTCTTTTTGCTCTACTAAACTGAACCAAATTAAAAATCCTAAGTAATTCAAGTTTCCAACCACGTTTGAAGAAGCTTCCGAAATATATGAATGTTAGTGCATTATCTCACTAAAACATATACTTGCTTCAGTTGGATAATTTAATTGGATGAATGCTCTAGGTATATTTTAATCTGAAAGTTGGGGGGGGGGGAGGTATTATTTGAGAAAAGTGCTGTTTCAACAAGAAACCGCTAGTGCCCCACTTGCCATTTTTGATGCTGATTTGATTTGCTGGACCAGCCAACCGGACCTTCGCTGGTCCGTTACTTGCAGCCGTGTCTGACACATCACTTGCGACAAACGAGTTTGGAAACGCTGATGACATGATGGAAACTGGAAATGCTCTTTTGGAAACAACGATTTTGCAAGGAGCACAAAATTTGCTTCAACATACTGCAGGCGGTGCTCTGTCATTGGGTTTAGATTTATGTAAACATAGGCTTCTTCAGGGAAGGGTTTTGATGCGTTTCTTGAAGTATAACTTAAATTAATATTTCCATAAATGTAGAATTTAGACATTTAATGTATATTAAGGGACTGTGTAAATAAAAGGCACACATAATTTTTTGTTTTGCTGAAAACTAGTACAGTCTTTAAACTAATATTTCTTTGCTGTCGGAAGTATTAGTGCAAAATTCATTGGAACCCCCAAGAGGCAGTGCATGCATGGAAGATATTGCGACACCGGGCAGCGTCAGACGCTCAAGGTTGCTTGTGAATGTGATCCAACGACAGTGCAGTATTTAGAACAAAACAACAATGAGCGTGGCAGAGCAAAGGGGTTTCTAAAGTGTTCCTGAGACTTTCGGCTGCCGACTTATTTGTAAGAGATTCACGAAAAGATAAATTTCGATAAAAATCCGTGCTACGTCATTCTCACCTTGTTATTTTGACGGTGTCCTTAGTGTTGAACAACACAGCTATTAGCAGTGTGTGTGTGTATGTGTATCTTGTGCGTTTGTGTGTGCACAGTCGACGAGAGAAATTCGAGTGTGTGTGTGTGTGTCGTTAGAGACAGTTTGGAACATTCAGTCGTCACGTCACTGTTATTGTGGGAAGCAGTTTTACTGAACGTGCTCGTCGAAGTCAGCTGTTAACACAGAGAGAACAGAAAGACAGAAAAGTGTGTGTCAAGATTACGAGAGAACAGAACAGACGCGGGTTGCAAGGTGACAACGAATTGTAGACTGTCAGCGATAAAACGAAACTGTGCTCTTGTGGTTCTGTGGATAAAAGGAAAATTAGGTAACAAATGTAAATAAAGTGACATAGTTGTCACTTATGACAATATAATACACATATGTTTGATTTATTTTATAGAATGTTGTAACTGCTTTATTAAATATAAGATTTGTGTATCCATTTTTTCGAAACTATTTAAATCTTTAGCGCAATACTAATATGAATTCTTTAAACGTCAACAGAAGTGCGTACACAATTTCTAAAGGAATACAACACTTTCAAGACTTCTAGATTTTAAGAACTGGTTAACTAGGCTCTCTGAACTGACCTCTTAGAGCTTGCTTCCACAGCTATTACCAAAAAATGTCTTTCACTTCAACGACCGAGTGAAACTTAGAACTCGTAAGTGCGCTTTGTGCCCTTTGAAAACATGGAAGTCGCAAGAGATAAGTCGAGTCTTTACGGCGGGCGGATATGCAGTGACTCCTCTTCCCTTGAAAGGTTAATGGCTGCCGCCATTGTAATGTGGGGGCGTGCGTTATCATTTAGACACTCATGTTCTCTGAATGTAGCTGGTCCAGGTGTCTCGATGATAATGTTTCTGGCAGGTTTCTTAATGTCTTTCACAAGAACATTGCATTTACTGGTGTACTCATATCATAAAAAACAGTGTAATAATAATAATAATAATAATAATAATAATAATAATAATAATAATAATAATAATAATAATAATAATAATAATAATAATAATAATAATAATAATAATAATAATAATAATAATAATAATAATAATAATAATAATAATAATAATAATAATAATAATAATAATAATAATAATAATAATAATAATAATAATAATAATAATAATAATAATAATAATAATAACAATAATAAAATCATTAATAACAGTGCCGCTATCATCATCACTACTCCAAATTCTGATTGGAATGCTTATCATGCGGTTACTATGTAATAGATCTCCATAAGCCAATTACACGTGTTGTACATTTCAGATAGCCGTAAATAATGACGTGAGGCGAGGCGAGGCGTTAAGCAGAGTTAATGGGAAATCTGCCAATCAGCTTTCTGCAATTGATATTACAGTGCTTCAAGGCACTTTCAATGAAGCATCGAACTAGAGTAATGAGTATATTAATATTATTGACATTAACATCCTAATAATCTGTAACAAAAATCAGTCTGGTAGTTATTTTCGATTAACTGTTTTATATACTGTATTAACTATTATGTGTTAATGGGTAGGTAGGTACCTCGGTATATCCCATAATTCAAGCATGATTGGATCGATTACTATGAAGTTGATGCAATAATACTGTGACAAATGACAATGTGACAAATTCCACTGCTGACACCAGTTTGACAAATGACAAGTCCAGTTAGTTTTTCTGTCACTGTATTTTTCTTCTAAAAACTGAATCACAAAAACCGTTCTCTTTCTTTATCATTAACCAAATTAGAAGTCATCGTGACCTTGGAACTCACAGCTGTTCCGATTGTAAGCTTGACACACACTTCACTGTCTCTCTGTGTGTAATAAACAGCTGGTTTAATGATAAACTTAATGAACACTTTCTCAATACTCCACTCTTAAAAAGCGAACAATTATAGAATGTTGGAAAATCCTTACCCATCTAACAGCACTTCCAAAACACCTAGTCTTCTAATGGATACCGGCTCACTGTGGACGGAGTGGTAATGACAAAGCTGATTTTCTTGCAAGAAAGGTACCAGTAATGTACAGAAATCTATAGTTAATCTACCCTTTTATGCAGCTAAAAGATTAGTCAACTCTGAATTTAAAAAAAGTTATTGCAAAATATTACTATGAAAAATCAAAAAAATAAAAGATGGGAACTACCAAACAGTAACATCCTTCAGACATGATTGTCTGGCAAAAAGAATTGGGATATATTCTTCACCACTCTGTCCTCTATGTGATCTGCAAGAGGAAATGGATCAAGATCACCTTTCCTATCAGTGAAAAATATTAGAGAGCAAGAGGATTAATGACTTCATTGTCAAAAATCCGGGCATTAGCTAACAACAACATTCAGGTGTTATGTTGTAGCCTAAGTGACAGTAATTACAAACGTGCTCCTTATTGTTGTAAAAAGGAAAAATTCTCTTGTTCTTTTGAAATAATTTGCAGAGGGCTTGTGAACGAAACATCAATTCTCGATGATAAATCTGGGGCAGAGTGAGGTGATAAATGAGATTTTGGGCATGTTGCCCGGCACAGCGAACCAGCCATTGTGTTGTGTTTTTCTCTAATTTCCTCGCACGCTTCCTATTTCAACTACCGTTCACCTTCCTCCTTTCTCCCCTCTGTCGGACATCATCCATTGTAAACACATTCCTTCCTACTGGCTGTTCCATGAACAGATCCCACAATCGCACGATAACGTTTTGTACTGGAGATCATCTCTCTGCAAACTTCCCAAACAAAGACTTGTAAACTCAAGTTGTAGCCCTGAAGTGAAGTGCAAATTCATGAACACACTAAGTTCAAATGTTTATTGGGGAGTGCATTCAATAATGGCTCAGCCATTGAAATACCCTAGCAATAGTTAGCTGACAAATGAGAAACTTGCCTAGCGGTCGAATACTAGACTATGTTGTACAATATGGTGTAGTTCTTAAAAACTGTTGTTTTTTCTTTTCTGTTTCCAAGCTTCCAACTTCTGATGCTTTTGCCGTCAGAGCACAGGCTAATGGGGGATCTTATTGAGGTAGGTATGGCTTCTCAATTAGCTAAGAGAACGGTGTTAGACGTCACATATCGTCAACAACAATAGCATCACCATCAGCATCACCATCAGCGTCATCCTCAGCGTACGCGTGAGCATTACTCAATGCGGTCAGCCGACCTCTTGCCCACCATCGCTAAAGCGCTGTGCTGTTCTGTAATACAGGGGACTTGAGGGCGGGCCATGGGTGTTGGGTGTTTGGGAGAGGGGCATACACATTGGAAACAACAATGCAAAGAGAAAGTGAATAAAGCGACAATGACAGTAGAATGATAATAAATAGTAGAATCAGCAGTGATGAAAACCTGAGGTCTGAAAATCTGTGATTATACAGAATAGTGAAGTGAAAGGGATATTCTAAGAGCTGGTCACTATATAATGGTTTGACGTTCCATTTTGTTTGCACTTCCGGATGTAAAACTAATAACGGCAACCCATTTGGAAAATTCAAACTAATAATAAGGAAGATCTTGGAAATGGTTTATAAAATATATTTGACATAAAGTATGTGTTTTAACGAAATCAAAATCTTTTGTATCTCTTACGTTTATTATTAATGGGAAATTCATGCAGAATGAAGAGGACTTCGGAAAATTCAAATGTACAAGAAGGGATCCAATAAGAAACTCAGATATATGTGAAGAATTAAAGATATGTTTTTAAATGAGAAGATGGAAGAAAATAAAAATAGCTGGAAGGAGTCTATGAAAAAATACACGAGCACAGAATAGAAAGGATCGTATAAACCTCGAGACAAAAGAGATGTTGGATAGCCAAGGAAGAGGTGAGGTACTGCGCGCGCGCGTGCGTGTGCGTTTTTTTTTTTTTTGGGGGGGGGGGGGACATCCATACTCCGCTGAAATGAATTTATTATAGAAGCAAACATTTACGTTAAACACAACCGTATGTACGACAGGAGTAGAAAGGGTAGAGTGAGACTCAAGAATTCAATATCATGACATAGTTTTATTGATTTACCTTATAGTAGTTTAAACTAGAAACCCGGGACTTAAGTACTTACAATATTCTAAGTCGCCATTAAGGTAAATTATCTGATATAAATTGAGATCTTGTGTGGTTTAACAGGAAAGCTACCAGAATTCAGTGTCGTCTCGGTATGTTGGTCATGATAGCTTAGTGGTTAGAGCAGCTGGGCAGTAACCGGTAGTTCCGTGGTTCAAATCCCGGTCATGGTATTGAATTTTTCAGTCTCACTCTACCCTTTCCACTAACGTTAAATGTTTGAGACCATCTATTCATATATAAGGTATTTGAAATTGTTTACTATAATCAAAACAAAATACTATTAAATTTCAACAAATTACTTAAAAGTTTAAAAATTGTGGTCTTGTTTAACGACGCTGTCAATTGCCAGGATCAAGTCATACAAGAGTCTTAAGCCACTCTAGCTCTAAGGTCTTTGAGAGTAGGTCAGAAGCTACTGCGCCAAGGCTGATGGAAAAAGTAATGTGCGAAATAGAAATAAGAAGAACAGGAATTCAGAACGTAAGAGCTGTAGCGACAAATAAAGAAGAAGAAGAAATCAAAAAAAGATATAAAATGTTTCTTTGTAGAAACTTTCTGGCACTATACCGATACTAAAGGATGAGGAATCATTTCTTTTTCTACAGAATTTATTGTTTACGGCTTTTTCGATTTATTCCCCAGGATTCCTGAACAAAGAAAATGTTTTGGCAGAGCTTTTCTCTATCTTTGCAAGTAGCTGCTTACGTCATAGATCAAATGCAAAGTTCATAGTGCAAATTATGATACGCTATTCTTAATCACCATTTTAACGTAAGTGTATAGCTATAGGTACATATTTGAAACCGGAAGCAAACACATTTGCTGTGATGGTAAGGGGTGGCGTAATTTGTTTATGGCCGAGCTAAATCAGCGGCGAGCCTGAATAACTCCTTTCGTGTGCTATTGGTATCTAGGGCGCGGTATGGGTCAACAGTCAATTAAAATGATTATTCTATAGATCCACGTTAAATGTTTGTTTATTATTTAATATATAAGCACAGAAATCACACACTTTCATGGCTTGGTGTCCTTTTGTTACATCACGCTACGGGGTTTACACTTCCACAGACACGGACTATATATTTTCGTAAGTTCATATTCTTCTTCCTATTTTTATGCCACGTGACCATCGTCACGTGTTTCGTTGACAGTTCTATTATGTCACTGACCTACAACGGTAGAAGATGGCGCTGCAAGGCAGAAATATCTGTTGCCAACTTAACATTGTACAACTCGCTAAAACTACCAACCACGCATCACAAAATGCCAAAACAATGTACTATTATTTATTAATATTGTTGTTGTTAATACTGCGCAATCTGTAATAACATTACTGTATTACACAACCTCAATATTATTAATTACTTCATTATTATTGTTGCACTATTGCGTAATACTGCGTAATCTGTAATAAAATTACCGTATTATACAATCTCAAATAAGGATTGTTGTACCTTTGATAAGTGTAGTCATCTGTGAAAATGCGCAACAAGCTCAAGTTTATTATTTATCTATGCCAACAAACTTACTCTTGGTATTTTTAAACACAAACCGTGTGTGGGCAATGTTTGAGAGGTAGTACTAGAACTTAACAATTCAATACCACAGCTGGGATTTGAACGACAGACCCTCCGCTTACTAGGCGGGTGCTCTGAGAGCATCCCTTCTCGGTTTACCGCCTTCTCTTGTGCCTATTGTGGTTATTTTCATTTTTATATGCTTCGATGAGCCACAATATCTCTTCCTCAGTCTAATTTTTCATTTTCAAACGTATGTAGAATACAGATTAAAACCACAACCGCACCGCACAAGAACCTAAGTCACATCACTTAATTAAAAAACAATAACTCTAAATAACAACAACAAATAACGTTAACAAGTTGGTTGGCAACATTCACATACTTCCGCTGATTTCAATTTTCCAGCGTTGGCAATACATACGAGTTAAACAACTGCCTATCGCCCACGTGAGGACGGGCTCCTACAGGATAACCCAGAAATGTTCGTCTAAAGTAACACTTTACACAAATAAATTATGAAATTTTACACGGACTTTGTCTTTTCTGTGTGACGCCTGCCCAAGCCATGGAAAGAAGACAATTGAAACTACATTTTACCGACTATGATTATCATTCGTAAGTTTAGGAGGCCTATGCGCCGCCTACATAATTTTATATTAAACCACTTATATACACTGTAAATGTGGTTCCAAAGAAAATATAGCCTAAGTAATCTAAAATGTAATGATTAATGATGCTTCAATTCCTGACCCTGCGTCGAAGAGTAATCAGCTAAGGCCTAATTTTCTCAACAGAATGTCAATCTGTGAAAGAGAAGTGAAAGATTAAATGGCAAAAGCATTCATTACCAGAGCCCAAATTTTTATGCGAAATTCATAGTTTTTGAATAGTCTAAATGTATTCATTAACATTATTCTTTACCATTCTCACTTCTAAGAGGTTACTAGTGCAGTTTTAAAATACATATAATTACATATTTTGGTGAAAACTGGTTTTGCATGCATATTTATTAAAATTTATCAGGTAATTGCATAGTTTTCTATTTATAGTCTAAGTAAAAGTTCTAATTGTTGACACATGCAATAGTTTGGTTTCATTAAGCTAGCAAGCCTGAGTTCTGTTTAGGTCTACAGAATAATACCGTTTGGATACATTTCATTCGATTAATTCAATTTGTGTCACTAAATAATTATGTTTATGGGCAATAAGGAAATTTTAACGTGATTTTCACATGTTTAAGTAAATATTAAACACAAATGCTTGTAGGGCAGTTAGTTATTTACCAACAGAATAATCAAAGCGACTGATAAGAGATGGAAGAACATAAGCAAACACGTTTTGTGGCTTGTAATTAATTGTATTGTCAAATTTAAATATAGTGGTGGAGCGGAAAGGGACACATGAATGGGGCTTTGTGTTAATAGAGCAAATCCGCAGTTGTGTGTGGTGAAACACAAGCGTTCCGTCAGAGAGGTCACCACATCCACTTCACTACTCTCTTGATAAAGGGATATCATATCGAGTGTGCTCAAAAACGCAGGATGGGGCGTCCGTCATTGGCTTTGCAGTGGACACTTCATCATTGCTGTATTGTTAATTGATGCAGGGTAATTAGTAGAGGAAAATGGACTTTAGGCGATCGCAATCATCACGTCATTACTACCGTTGTCCTCATTATATCCCTGAGGCTTAACATTTTTGTTTCAGCTAGTTCATAACAGATTGCTTCCTCTCCAGTGGAGTGATGTTCGTATCCCGCGGCAGTAGCCTCAAAACTGCACCAATCCTAAGGCTGCTGTACTGAACCTGAGTGGCAGTTCTTGTATGTTCTGGGGGTGTACGTGTCACAAACCGTTATGATGGTGATATTAAATACAATTTGACTATTGAGGAGACACGATGGTTGAAGGAAAAGGTAAAGGTGTATCAATGTATTACAAAAATGTAGCTGTATCGGTTTTAGGACTTCGTAGTTGTAACGGGGTCTTCTTTGTGTGTATAGATGTCTTGGTTTCTACCCTCCCGGCTTAGCATCAAATGGAGAGCTTGAGAATTCATATTTTAATCTCAGGGGCAATACGGATGTATTATAAATATGAATGCATTAAGATTATTTCCGAAAATGCGTTAAACACTTTATTTACACACAGACATATTGATGGTCTTCATATGATTCATTTCACAGAAATGTTCACTAAGCCATTGCGGAATTCGTCGTAAATGAGCAATGGCCAAACGCAACTAAATATCTTATAAAGTCTATGTCACTGTTTAAACTCACAACGAATAGTTGATTTAAATCAACTCCATTTGAAACACAGTTTTATGTACAAACATCACGTTTATATCTCAATTTCATTAACATCAGAATATATGTTTTATATCTTCCAATCGGTGGCTATTTTTCTTCATAGTGTTGATTATTCAAACAAGTGAAGTCAGCCTACGTTGCCTCTATTTTCACAATCAGAATAATTTCAGGGGGCTGACACAAAATATTGCTTTATAGGTTAGAATTTCATCCCTTTATTTTCTCTGCCAGTTACACGTGGTGCGTGGAAATATTGGAACTACGCATTAAACTATGCCTACCATCCGCCCCAGCCTAGAGATCAGAACAAAGAAGAGACGAAATATGGTGAGAGTTTTACGCAACGGACGCCATAATGGACAGAAAATGGGAACAAGAGAACCAGGAACTAAGAGACCTATTCACAAGGCTAGTCATCCACGGGTGCCACCACAAAATGTACAGTGATGACAAATCCGCTGCGACAGGTATCACATAAACACGTGCAAGAAGAGTTAAATCACTAAAGGAATATGGAAAAGACTAAAGGACTCCCCTTTTGCACGGTTGTGCGCGTCATCTTATTATTTATTATCCATGGTTTCAATGGAAATACTTTTGGTTTGTGAAGGTTTATCACATTCAAAACCGTCTTTTCGAGATATTAAAATGCTGCAGTTGTTGTTTCATGAACTAACTAGACGAGTTTGTTACATCTTTATTTGCGTATCCATTTCGCTGCAAATGTATAGTAGGAGTCAGGTTGCAAAAAGGGAGGAGAAGAGATGACAGCTTTGTCTCTTAGAGAATCGGAATTCGATTTTCAATACCCGATATAAATGTTCAGCCTCTCAACTCCGTACTTTAAGACAAGCTTGGAGTTTACTAAGTGCCGTGGGCGATTACGTGTTGCGATATTCATGTGATATTCTCATGAAGCTCTGCCAGGGAATAATTAACGTTTTGAGGGGGGTTTAATATAGTACAGTTTAAATGTAAATCGGCAAGTTTAATACATTATAGACATATTGTCTAAATCATTCCAGATTTAATTTATTTTATTTGCCACAGTATTATTTTAGCACTAAATTATTGGTTGTTTTAACCGTTCGAGCTGGAAAAAAAAATTATTTCGTTGTTTAACGACGCTGTCAATTGCCAGAATCACATCAGCATCACCGGTGTGCCGGAATTTTGTCCCGCAGGAGTTCTTTTACATGCGAGTAAATCTACTGACATGGAGCTGTCGTTTTTAAGCACACTTAAAAACCATCGGTCTGGGCCGGATTTGAACCCGCGACCTTGAGATCAGTAGGCCAGCGTCTAACCAAATGAGCTACCCAGACCGACCGTTTGAGCTGGAGTACTCCCAAGCAATCTTTTAATTATTTTATCAATTGCTTTAAAGATATTCAAGATTCGTTATTTAGCTAATGTGCATTTGACTCGTTGCTTTTAATAGAACTCCAGATGTTTTCTACATTCTTGCGTTAAAACTGAGAAACTTTTCAAACAAAAATGGTAGAATTTTAATTTTGAGTTTGTTCTTTCTAGTCCATCCTGTGATTCTTTCATGTCCTACATTTGTTACATCGAGGGAGTTGCCAACGCTACGGGTGCATGTATTCCTTGATTAGAACAATGAAAACATTTTCTTACTTTGTGATCTTGACTTTTCATTACGTTACACAGAAGATGTCGGCCCGTATTTTCGAAGGTGCGTCTGTGTGGAGAGTTCCTCGAAAGCTCGTGTGACAACACCTCAGTATAAAGGAGATGAGGCAGCAGCACAGTCAGTATGAGTGATTTTGAGAGTAGGTCTACAGGGATAAGTTGGTCACTTTGCCAGCGAGTGTGAAACTGCTGTGCGTGTGTGTCGTCCCATAAGATACCTCGGTCGTCGCAAGTGATTGTAACGCGGTGAAGAAAGACTGAACAGTTGTGAGTTGTGATAGCAGGAAAGACTGTGGACTGCGTTAACTACGAGAAAAAAACTGTATATTTGTAGTAAAATTTTAGGGGACAACAAAGTGACAGAAGTAACAGGACTTCGACTTTTGTCGTTTTGTCACAATGTTATTTTTTTACCAGGGTTAGATTACTCATAATGATTCGAGTAAGTATATCTTATTTCGGAATCATTATCATTGATATTAACTGACACGATTTCAGGTATACTTGCCCCAACAAACCCCTCTACAGTCCAGACTAAACGTCCAGCATACCATAAAGTCGAGCCAAATTTGAAGTGGCACGAATCCACAGTAATATAATGGTGTTTCAGACTTACAACCTTAGTCTTTTCGTTTAGCTTCTGTAGTTTTCTGTTATTAGGCAAGACATACCAAACTCAGTTAGAAGGAAACGGGCATGTTGGGATCTACTGCACTGGCGAAACAACCACAACATCCTGTCTATGGTGCGCAAAATCCCAACTAATCTGTTTAGTTAAATACAATCTTTAGTTTTGTTTGCTCTACCACGTGCATAGTAGATAGAGAAAGTTGGATACCGATAATTCCCTGAAATTACATTTTTGAGCTCCCTCGAATCCAAAATCGTCCAAAAAGGCCCGCCTATGTGCGCTTGTTACTCCGTCTACGAACAGTTTAACTAAAAACGGAAAGTCAATTGAATTAACAGGATCAATAATTCTAAAACACAAATATACTCGTGATTTCCTTCTATTCTTCATAACCCAACAATTCTAAGTAATAATGTGCTAATGATTCACTTAGGTCAAATGCAATTTTGAGCAACATGACTCTGTTGTGATATCGAGCGATCCTAGCGGCAGCAACTGCAAACGCTGATTGTACACTGCCATCTGCCTAAGCAGACCAAAGCCAGGACCTCCTAAATACCAGAGGGTCCTGCCAAAGCTATTGCATTTTGTAAATTGCAGCCTAGATAGCACCAGTGCGTATTCCTAGGTTAATGAGGAAAATGTAGTAATGCTTTTGCAGGTGAACTTAAAATCTATTGACAACACTAATAGTTACAGAATTGTGTGGACACTACATCAACATATAGTGAGTGAGTGAGTATATCGGGTTTAAGGGCCCGTCGACAACTTGGTCATTAGGGCCCCATCAACATATAGACTAATAACATTCGGTAATAATAAATAAAGTATAAGCAATTTGCCACACACCGCACAGATAAAGTCGCATTAGCGGCTAGGTGCTGTGCAAATAAACATACCATACAGGAGAACCTGTACGACCTGTTCTCGAACGCTGGAATGCAATTTGCTATGTTACACATGTGAAGTCTGTAGTGAAGATGCGAATACCAACCACATAATATCGACCGAAATGTTAGTTAAGGAGAATATTATACAATCCTACCATTAAAGCCGCTTATTATGATGGCATAAATTGTGCGAAATGACCCTGTTTCTGGCACCAGTACCAGAAAATGAATGAGGCAATTACCATGGTAACTGACAGCAATGACGTCGTCACCACCACGACATAATTTCCCCAAGGTGCCTGTAAGAAAACCTGAAATCGTCACTCTCGCAAGTACAGCAACATTCAAACACAAGAATCACCTCTTTCGTCTCATTTCTTCATCCACAATACTTTTCTTATTCTTTTTCAGAAAAATATTTTTGTTCTTCTGGAATTAGTAAACTCTCGGCAATCTTGGTTTCCTTCAAAAGTGTCAAGCGGAATACAATCTGTATTTTCAATAGTTTTACGATTAGCTTCCATTTTCCTATATAAGTGTTGTGACAGTGAGGTTGTATGCTAAACCAAATAAGGAAGGAACATTGAGATTCTAACGCAAGAACCATGAACTGCATCGGGAATCGAACAAGAGAGCACTTTAAGTAGCGTAACGTGGAAATAGTGTCATGGAGTTGGTGTAAGTTGGAGTGATTTTGCTTCCGATCACGTGGTCTGATGTAATGGATGCTCCCAGCCAACTCTGTGGAATACATGAGTTCCACACTGTAATATTAGGCTGCGCAATTTTTCACTTCAGATCCAAGCGCATGTACCGTGTGACGTAGTAACGATGGATGGCGGCGCATTCTACCTTTACTGCTATCCCATCTTGCTCTTACTACCTGGGCTAAAAACATTATACACATCATGGCACTCTTGGTGATACAGCTGATATGTACCGTTGTACAGCCATTTCTATTTAAATTAAAAAACATGTTTTTGTTTCCAGTTTCAGCATATACCTCAATATTTCCAGAAAGGTTTTCAAAACTTTTAGCAGATAGGTATATATTGTGGCAGCAAACTGAAGAACTAGGAAATTATGTGTTAAAAACTTTTTTGAGTTTAATAATAATGATAATATTAATAATAAATAATCATCATAATATTCATAATTAAAATCTAAACTATTCTGTGCATAAAACTACACGACTGTCGATCAAAATTTGTTTTTTCAAGAATTTACATTATTGTAAGTTTTTTTCTTGGTGTAAAGAAATGGAGGAGGACAAAATCATATGCTCATTTTCTTTCTACGTCTATGTGCAGAAAATTTTGCAAGTATTGATGGAAAACTGCATCGTATAGAAGATTTGGAACTCTAAAAATGTGAAAGCAAGAACACTCGTTTTAAAAGTTTTGTAGAACTCTCAGCTTCATAGGTGACAGTCTCCGCTGCTTTTTAATATCCTTAACTTGACGTTTGGAAAGGTGCAGCTTCTTCCTTGATGATTTTGAATCCTGGTAGCAGGAAATGTTGTCCACTGGAGACATCGATCATCCCTAAATTTTCCAAACTTCTGAGTAGCTCGACTGAATTTCAGATAGATTACATCCTCCTTTAACTTGCCAGTTGCTAAGTAGGAGCCTCATTAG
Organism: Tenodera sinensis; assembly: GCA_030765045.1. Classification (NCBI taxonomy): domain Eukaryota; kingdom Metazoa; phylum Arthropoda; class Insecta; order Mantodea; family Mantidae; genus Tenodera; species Tenodera sinensis. Next base: position 159,904,891 of record CM060967.1, on the reverse strand, counting down.
CATTTTATGTTTCCAGAAGCACATCTTTGGAATTCTTTATTGACCAGTCTAGCATACAAGGGAATTAGGATTTTTACCAGTTCACTGTTTATGGAAGTCTCCGTAGTTCAACTGTTACGTCGTTAGCTATTTTTGAGAAAGTCATTTGCGAAACATTTTCAAGTAAAATGTAGTTTAAGGTGGAGGAATTTTCTTCAAAATCTTCGTGTGCATCCTTGAAAGATATTAAAATTAAATAACAAGTTTAGTTTTTAATTGACTTTTCGTTTTTGAGTTTTGCCGTTCATACACTCCCCTCTCCCATACACGCGCGCGCACGGACGTTTTTCTAAAAAATGCTTTTTTTCCATTTATGGAGCCTCAAAACGTACATTTCCGGTAAAATATCGACATTGAAATTTTTGGTCGGACAGTACTTCCCACGGTTGAACACTTGAAGGTCAGTTGTTCATCGGAAGTCGAACCTAGGACTGTCCAGGGAGGAAAACAAGCTCTTATTCCTTTGTCAGTATAGGAATTGTTGCTATCTTTGAACCAAAGTTATGTTTTGCTCTTACTGTTCTCTCCTTGCAGAAGCTCGATGATTACAATAAAGAAAACTATCTTGTGGTGGCATACAATCTTTATTTCGAGCTAGCTAGCTGGTTGGCTGGTTGGTTGGCGTTGTTCCCTCTTTGCCTTATCTCGTGCTAAAGCAGTCATGTTCCTGTAACAAAGTTTTCCTCTCTGGCACTGCACAGAATTCGATAATCTCAACCAGAGACCTAGTACTGACTGAGCACTAGGTAGTACATTTATTTCCAGTTTAAGTTTGGAGGGATGGAAACATCTTCCATGACTAGCAAAGTTCTGTCTTTTTCTCTTCCCGTCTTCTTGTGCTTTCGGAACTCTCTAACTCTTTATTACATTATCTCGAGCTACATCTTCTGTCCTAGCCCTTATAATCTCTCTTAACGGCTCAGGTTAGTGAACGCACTCTGTCTCAGCTGCTGAACAGAATCGCAGAAACTTCTGTCAATGACTACGTATGCTGCTTTAGGATTAAAATTGAGTGCTGGCAACACTGCTTTATTCAGGACAATACTCAGACGGTTTAACCCTCTAATACATAATGTTGCAATTTGGCAACAACGATGTTTAATCAAAGTTTTAGATTATTGCGACAATTTTTTGCTATTTTCAAGTTATTGTGGCATTTAATAGTAAAATAAAATATAGGTAGCTATTAATCATATAAATGTATCCATTTATATCAGTATTATTCCGTAATTTTTAGTCAAAAATCAAAATCCACGCAATTATAGTGTAATGTTACTCATCATCCACCCGTACCACCTCACTGGTTATTTTACGTGGACCCTCCCTATCCTTTACTACAGCCACATTTGACTAAAGTCTCTGGAATTAAAACTTATAACATACTCAAGATGTTCTCGGGCTTCTAGCAGGTGCAGTGCGTTTCATTCTGAATATAATTTGTTATAAATTGTAACAGATAGAAAGATAAAATGTTACTACAAAAATGTAGGTACATCAGGTTAAATCATACAATTTAGGTAAAATAAAACCTTTTATGGCAATTCGTAGATTGTTTCCCATGTTTTTTTTCGCCATTGCTTTGTGCATTTTTTCAGCTATAATATTGGTTATATCACCAGATTACGCTTTTGCGTGTCAATCCAAGAGACTAAATATGAGAAAGGTCTACCTAAATTAGCAATAACGCTATATGTTGTTTCGTGATATTTAGCTTCTTTTTTGTAAGTTGCTTCAGTTAGTGGGATTCTTCTAGAACTTTTGGACACTGTTTGTCAGTACTGGAGGTCTTATGTTAACATTTTTTCTTTCTTATTGCCTGACTTTTTTGGAATCACTGTCTCCAAAAGCTTTCAGAGTACCATTCACTAGACAATCACACTCTAAGGCACTTAAAGTTCCACTTGCACTAATATAAACTTTACATTTACTTGCCACTGTGATTGAGTCAGGTTCGCCAACTGTGGAACAATTAGACTTCAGATCTTCTAACATTGAAGATATTTGAGGTTAGATTCACCGTAGAGCTTGATGAACACGGAGTTTCATGCAAAACTGTAATTGAGTACTAAAATCAACTTGATAAGAAGCTTTTCGTTTCTTACTTACTATTATAAATTTATCCATTAACAAATACTCAATCACAAAATGTCAAGAAAATTATGGATGGCTTCTTGCAGCGTGTATGCTGTGAGTACAAGGGCTGCCAACTTCTGCGCCGGATTTCGGCTAGGTAAATGCCGTTGTGTTACACGATTTGCTCCTCATGAGAAAGTAAACAGATTGCAACAATGGCTGGTATGTTCAACACTCGTAATTAAAAGTTTGCGGCAAGATATTCCGCCATGAGCAAATTTCAGTGTTTTTCAGTTCTGCTCTCTCTAAATCTAACAAACAATTGGCTTCAACTATACAAACACTAAAAGTTTCTTCACACAATAGACAACTCCGACGCGACCATTAAATGTCCAAAAACCATCTCTGACGACTCACACTCAAATTCTCTCAACATTGACTCTACACAACACACACTTAAAAACTGTTAAAACTTAATACACTACTCAACTCTGAAGAACTGCTCTAACACTGGCTTGCTCAGTAGCGTTTACAGTCCAGCTGAATTATCGGTGAATCCTCTCGAAAATACAAGCGTGTCGTAAATAAGCTGACAGTCGAAAGTTTCTCGAACAGTTTGGAAGCACTTTGTTTTGCGCCGCCCTTTGCTCTGACAGTTCCATTGTCATAGGGCCGCGTATTTACAAGCCGTGAGGTGAGGCAGTTTGACCTTGGACGTCTTTCGAGCGACATATTTTAGTGAAACACAACAGATGTTTAATTTATTTAAGGAGGCATAAAGGCAGTTGACGAAACCGACCATAAAACACTTAAATTTATTTAATTTAAACTTCCACTGTATGCTAATTTTGCTATTTATGTTGCACTTCACTCCGGAGCCGGAAGTTTACTAGATGTTTAATTATTTTTCCACAATATCTTCTTTTTAAAGCTAACATGTCAAGCAACTTTTAGCACCTAGTTCTTCAGAGTTTATAATTAACAATTTTCATTTACTCAAAATGCTGAAGTGCTCACAGAGTTCGGCAGTGCATAATAAGGCCCTAGAAGAACCGGCGGGGCGTAGGTACACTCAAGTTCTTCACTTAGACTTGGCGCAGCTGTGAAGTCCAGATATCTCTTCACCACTACATTAAAACCTGAGATGACCCTTAATCCTGTTTAAAGAAATGCCCATCGACATTTCCTCTCAACTTAAATTAATTAAAACTTTTAATTACTTTTGGCGAGTTGTTTGAACCGACAGCGGACCTCTCTGAGACTGCTTTGCACGTTATTATGTAAAACATGCTTGATCCGAGTAAATTTGTCCTTATATTCACAGATTAACTCCAAATGATGACGTAAAATCACAGGAAATAAAAGATTTAGAAATTATATTCAAAATTTCGTTAAACACTAAGGTAATATAATTGTTTTTATTTTAAATGGGATATTCCTTGTCATTTCTACCATTCATGTCAACCGTTATGTTATTTCATTATAGTCGTATTTTACAGCTGAGTGAAGCTGAAGGGTGTGAAGGACAAGACAACTGACAAACGAAAGTTTTGAGATGTGAGAAAATGAAAGTTGAACACCACAATAAAATGATATCTTCTTCCCCTCATGATCGTGGCAACTGACAACTTTATAAATAAACAATGATATCAATTATTGGCCCTCACTCTTATCTCAGGCTGAGTTGCTCGCCACTTTCTCGCTCTGGTTTTCCGGTTGCAAACATATTTCTCCGGCCGAGGGGGCTCATGGATCTTACCACGTCCCACTCTCGACTACTGCACCGCACTTATGACGCCCATTGCGGGATTGCGGCAGTCGGGCAGTAGATCTTGGCCCTGCATGGGCTGTTGTGCCACGGATTTTAGACTGATTTGCTTGTCAATTCCCAATTCGTGTTGTATTGCATATACCGGAAACGGCAGTTTATCACTTCCTGTCTTGTTTTTCTTTACTAGTATCTTGGAGTAAGTAATATGACGTCAGCCGAGCGTGGCGGCGCACATCAATGGAAGCCCGGGACTGTTGTGAATACGTGACAGCAATCAGAGCGGCAGAACAAAAGGGCCTCTCCAGATTATTCGAGAAGTGCCCAGCAGCCGGCGTATTTATAGATAACTTTAATAACTGCCAATCTTTGTTCTGCAATGTCCTTAATACTCATAACGCAGCTTTGTAACATTGCTTAACTTTTATAAGTATTTTATAAATAACATTTTGTTCCAAAAATGGATATCTTCCCAATTTGTAAAGGAGTATACGTGCTTATTTACCGTGTTCTTTCTGTTTAGACACAATGCAAGTCAAAAGGAACCTTGAAGTATTCTTGTCAGAGTTTAGCTTGTGGTTCTTATGAACTAAACAGGAACTCTGATTGCAGGATGTGGCTGAAGAAATACATCCTTTCCTTTCTTCTCTAGAAGTGACACTTGAAGAATGTTGCGGTACTCCCGTTGCTGCAGTTGACACGGGGTAAACTTTATCTGGCATCAGCAGGGAAAACTTCCCCAAGGTGGAATATCTCTTGAGAAAGAAGAGTCGTTATAGAGAAGCTGTTGTCATAAAGCGAAGGGGAAGATACGAAGCTGATGATGGCTACTATCATGGCTTTGCCAAGCACTTCAGCATACCCATTCTCCTCAACATGTTTAACTTACCATATCACCGAGCATAAAAACTCATAGCATTTTCTTGAGAACTGGATAGTGCTTCCTTCAGACCACCCTTGTTGTCAGTAATAGCCGTTGTTAAGATTTAAAATATATAGGTCAGCGTTAAAGTTTATCTTGTTAGAGAAACGCTGTTTTGAAGATCCTAACACTTTTCTTTTTAATCATACCGAGCGATATGGCTTCGCACTAACGTGTGAGGCTCACATTCGGAGGTTGTGGGATCGATTCCCGCGGCCAGACCTCCTAACCCAGGGTTTCTTCGGGGGTTCCCCTAGTCACCAGGCGAATGCTGGGAAGGACATCCGAAATTTCCCGTCCTTCCATTTCATATCATCTTCCTTTTAATCCAGGGTCGAAAGTGTTGGAGGTGGAACAGTTAGTGCTGCCATGTGGGGGACTAGCGCACTGTAACTGCTGTTCTCGAGGAACGGGTGACCTTGTAGTTGCCAGGTCTGCCGGGGGAGGGGAAGGGTTCCACTGTCGAAACCTTCACCTCGGCTCGCTTCTCAACCGAATTCCCTCACGTCATTATATGAGCTCATGGCATTTTTTCCTGGAGATTCGGGAATATTTGAACTTTGTATTCCCAAACAAATGGATCGGTCGTGGGGGTCCCATCCCTTGGCCACCTCGATCCCCAGATCTTTCACCAGTCGACTTCTACTTGTGCGGACGCTTAAAATCAACACCCCTACCAACAGAAGTGCAACTGGTAGCCAGACCTCATGCTGCACGGGAAGACATGAGTTCAAACCCAGCAGCCGTACGTCGAGTGGACAGATCAGTTTTACGAAAATATCAGCTTTGTTTCGAATCCGAAGGTCGCCAGTTTGAGTATTTGCTTTAATATGTTATAAACGGAAATATTCAAGACAAACTATCTCCAAGAATGGAATAACTTAGTTTCATTAACAATATGTATTGTAAAAATAGTTACATGACTGATAATATTTGTTTGTTTAATTTCCGAGCATTTTGTTATCATCTTAATTGTACAATACGTTCAACCACTTACTGTAAATATCAACAATTTCGTTTTCAGTTACAAATGTTTTATTTCGTATTATTAAACACAGTAAAATAAAGTTCTTGTCTCGTTGCATAAGACATTTTGTTTTCGTTAACTTTATCTACAATTCTTTGATATTGTTCTCTGTTCGGTTTATCATTTAAAGCTTCATCCTCAACCTCACTAACATTAACTTCCCTTTAAAAGGTTACATATGTCCACTAGCTTATTTGCCGTCATGGAGTGCTATAACGGAATTTTGGAACACGTTAAACAACCATAAATAAATAAGGAATAGCTTCTTTATTGCGGTTTCATAAGCCAAAGAAATTCTTAATATTAGCAAGCTACAGTGGAGTATGCCGGTATGTTTGCTATCTATATGTGTCACATAGAAGCTGAACATCTATTTCTATATATTCATTTGGTGTCGTTGATCTAAAAGTTAGGAAGGTTGCCCGCGGTGGAAAGAAAAAGGAAGAGCAGCGAAAGCCGGAAAGTTAGAAGAAGCAGTGCCTCAATTCTGCAAACTGGTAAGATGTTGAGTATAATATAAAGACCGGAAATGACCCATATTTCGTGTTTAATAATTGTATGAATGATGGCAGAGACTAAAAATGTTAGTGCCCGTGGGACAAACGGGCAATGCGCGACCTACTGGCGTAGATACTGTGAGGTCATTGACCTTGCAGAGAGCATATGAACTCAGTTTCGATACAACATGCATTACCGCGTTACAGCATTCCTTTTGCTCACTGTGTCATGTTTTCTGGAGCAAGCCTAGTTGGAGGTACTAACCAACCTGAAAATATACCACTTTTAATAAGCCTGCAAGCGAAGCAAATATTGTCCTCAATTATCACTACAGATATCTGCATTTAAACCACTGCAGCCTGTACATATGCTTGGCCTTTGCTTTAACAGATTGTACAAATTCTTCCCTGAAATTCAATGTTTGCTAGTACGTCATTATACCAGCTCAGTATAAAGAATTTTATGGCGAAGTCAATTGCAAAGAACAGAAAGAGCAATGGTGAGGATTAATGAGAAAAGTTAAAGGAGGGAGTCGCAGAAAATTAATTAAACATGCGGAGCGCAATCTAATGCGGAACAAAGGTTTCAAATTAAATTTGTGAGCTACTTAAGAGGAAACTAAAATATGGTTTATTCTCAAGGATAAATTTAGAACTTATTGCGAACGACTGTTCTATCAAGATTATATAAAACAGTTGGAACTCTTCAGGACAGGTGACGTAATCATTGGAGCCGTTGTTAGCAAATAACCGAAATAGTGATATAGGTACTATATCAGGTACGGGCTAAATCGGTCACTCCACTGCAACGCGTTCTTGCCTCAGTCCACCGGCCATCCCTCCCTCCCCTTCACTGCTATTCAGATTTACCTTTGCTTCCGACACGCTTGCTTACCTTTTTGATGTAATAAATTGTGGTTTTTTGTTGCATCTATTGAAATACGCCAACGGAAAAAGTTGTAGTTTATTCAATTTTCTATGAATATAGCCATAAATCAAGAACCTTCAATTCAGCAATTTTTTGATAAAAATATTTTTTCTATAAAACTATAAACTTTTCAACATTTTGGTATTAGATATTCTTGTTATTAACAACATGAGAAATTCGCTGTTAAAGTGTGGTGGATCACTTCACTTCCACCCTGTATAAGCTATTGTATTGCGTGTTTCAAAGTTAGAACACAATATTGAATTTAAAACAAAACGATTTATTATGTTGACGAAAGAGTTTTACTACATACATATTTCCTTGCAGATACAATGGGAATTCATAAATTTAAATATTTGTTATCACAGAGGCTCCAAATTCTTACCTGTCGAAAGCAAAGGTATTCCGGGAGTTACTTTCTATCCTGTGGCTTCTGAAGTAATTGGCCGTAGAAACTTCCGAAAACACCTTGGGCATTATCCATCATACCTGACTAATTGTCGATAGTAATTCTGCAGAGCACAATAATTGAAACTGACTACAACATTACTCTCTGTCTCCTTAAAGATGAACCTTATCCGACAAGTGATTGGATCCCACTCTAACCCCCCCCCCCCCCCCTGGAACACAACTACCCCCATTCTAATACTCGTACGTCAGAAATGCATCTATCTCTTGTACTATTTTGACGATTAATTGGTTGAAGAAATTGTAAATATTATTTAAGAGGTTTAAAAATATGAAATCACAAGACGTTGGTGTAAACAATGAAATGATAAAATTTGGAAGAATTATGAGAAATAATGAGGTGGATTAGACAGATATTTAAAATATTGCCCAAGTATGAAGGACTAATATTGTAGTGTAATTTAATATTTAAAAAGGACAAAAAGATAGACCAGTTCGTACATTGAAAAGTGTTTTAAAAATTTCAGCAACACTAATTAAATAAAAGCTTCCTGTAATAGTTCATTTGCGAGTCGAACAATAGGGATTTCGACCTGGAGGGCAATATACTGACGTTATTTTTATTTGGTAGCTAGTTCAAGGTCCTTAAAAATAGTGAACGTGTGTGCAGCTAAGTGATCTTTTATACGTTTAGAGGAAAATGATGTACCCACTGAGTTAAATAATGGGAAAAAATACCAGTTAAACATAGGAAAGTTTTTAAGCCCAGCAGTGTTTAATAATAAAAGTTACCAATACCAAACATTGCATATAAAATGGGAGAAGTGAACGAAATATTGTTTGATGTGGACAATGCTGTCGTGATGGGAGACGCGGGTGAGACACAACGATTATTAAACATGACTGTCAAAATTGTAATTACTTTCTCAATTTTACAAGCTGTTTCTAGGAAAACAGGCACTTGCTTTTCATGTTTACAATGAGAATTAAGAATTTTTAAACCGAGGCAATTATATTGAATATTTAAGTAAATTAGCAATATATGACGCCTCTCTGTAAGAGTTTTGGTAAAAGTCGGCTGTTTTCATGCAACTTCACCTGATATTCACAATAACTTAATATTAATATTAATTAATTAACATTAGATGAAACTCCTGACATTAATAGTGAATAATAACTCGATACCGTTCGTCATATAAATGTTTACTTGCTTTACAGATATAAGTTGTGAATATTTCTTTCAGACAATAAAAGCAATCCTATTTAATTTGGGTTCATACTTAACTAATTTTACGATATTCATTGGGTTACATACCAGAGTCTTATGGCCAGGCTCACATAAATTTGGAATACTAAATATCAGCATATGCCTTTAACTACTGCAACACCAGAAGTAGCAGAGAGGCAACACTCCGCAACACCCGGTTCGATACCCGACGTAGAACCATGAACATCGAAGGCTAATTCTCAGTGACTCTAAAGACTTTTGGCCTGATTAGTAGATTAGTTGCTATACGAACCGGTTTTGTCTGTGTCCTAATTACAGGCAATGTGCCACTCTACTCTCAAAGGGACACGAGTTCATTACTGTTCGACAGCGAGTTTCAACGCGCATTATATGATTAGTTTCGCGGAACGACCTATTTCACCATTTGCACAGAAGGTCTTAGAATGTAGTTATCAAATACCTCCAATCAGAAATACTGTCATGGCCAGCTACATATGGAAACTGTGACACGTGTTTGTTAACATGTAGCATTTACACGGACATTTAGGTATACAAAACATAGCTTGAAATGGTCCTATACCTTTGTGATATTTCTTCAAACCTGCTTTCTAACCACTCTCTTTTAAAGTACGCGATTTAAAGATATTGTGGCATTGTACGCAGTAGTTGGTGTCTACCATGACTTCTAGACCACGGACTACAAGCCCGGAAGAACTAAACATTTATTCTTTATGTTAAACTGTAATTTTGAAAGCATTGCCCAGATTTTAATGGAAGTGAAAAATTACATAAAAAATGATTGATAAAATAATGTACCAATGACATTTAAAATACACATCACTTACGAACAGCATGTATATTGCGATTTAAAACAACTCATACATTGTTAGCATAGAAACAAAGTTTCAGTAACTACTATTGTGTGACCTAATATGGAAATGCTGGATAAAGAAAAACTCTCCAATGTCAATTCAAATGTATTACACGTAGGATCCAGATAAAAGATTATTTTAAGCATTTACATTATTTATGCTATGTATTTATATTATTTAAAGTAATTATGATAGAAGAACGACACTGCTACAGAGGTAAAAGATGTGCTGAAATTACATTACTATCAAAAGATAGACGAAGACGCTAGAAAAATTCACACCAGCAATAAAAGTCCCTTTATAGGCTCATAAAGCTAACGAGTGGCGTGAAATTCAATACTGAAATGGCGTGTGTTACACTTCAATCAATTGAAATAATGTAATTTTCCCTGACACAAGACAAGCTTTATGAAAGCAACGCAAGTGCAATAATTAATTCTAGCATAGAAAAGAAAAGAAGAAAATAACACTCGGTCCTTCAAGGATGTGATTCAGCCGTATATCGGAGTTGGAACATCCATGATGCGAGAGAGGGGAGGTTGCATTTACCTCCTTCCACTTTATGCGGAGTATGCTACACTTTTAACACTCAATTGTGTTTCAGTGACGGTTTGGTAATATGTATGTTGTGTTTGATTTACAAAAGTAAGTCTTATACGATAAATATTTGTTCATTAGTGATTTGTTTGATACTGCTTACCTTTAAGAAGTCTATCAATATTACAATATTACATGTGTTAATGCTAAGACGAATAACGCTACTTTATCAAACGTGCACACAATAGATACCAATATGTTACCCGTGGTGCCTTCTCCTAACCGAGTATTGCGGGTGGTCGGACTTAACGGCGACTCAGTGCTAAGAGAGTAGACGCTCCTTTGACGATAGGCAAACCGCAGAACAAAACAGAGGAATGGATTATAGCCCGTGTTTCTTCTATTGGCACAAATGAGCTACACGTTCGCAGCTTGCTAGATGATAATTTATTTTCTTTAACTTCAGTTGTCAGGACCGCATGATGATGTTGGAAACTTTAGGGATATAAATACATTCTCGTTCTGCTTTTCTCTCTAGTTTCAAAAAGTGGAGCAGTAGGAATTCTTATCGACATCAGCACTATGTTCCTGAAATTGGGAACACAGATGTTTTGATCGGGAATTATATATTATATAGACTTTTATACTAATTTGTGGATTAACCGTGGTAATGGGTACAGAAAGATACCATACCTAGAATGTTATGTTTGCAAGGCTATAAAGCCATGTGCTGCTTCAAGCAGATTTCCAACAAGCAAGTTCGGAAATTATTCTCCGCTCTTATATCGCCTATAAAAGAGTTAAAAAACAGCATCCGGAAAGAGGTGTATAGAAATACATTTCAATTTTCCGCAGGAAATGATAGTGCGTGCTGAACTGCCGCTGGTTTAGCGCGGATAATACTTCTCTCAAATAGCCGGGGCAAGGGTTGTGTAAACACCCTTAAATCAACAGCAGATGGTACAGCTGGAAGTAAGCCAGGAGCCTGAAATTGACCTCAGCTGTTACATGCAGTCGTTTCACTTAAAAACAGAATGTGCAATATCAAGTTGGTTCTCTTAATTTAGATTACGTTACTGCTTTTGCGATTTTTATGCTTACAGTCTGCTGTTTCCAATCGGATCTGGCGAAGAGGAAAGAGATGAGAAAGCAGTTGGTTTGAGGCTGTGCATATAAAATCTGTAGTTGGCACAATGTTGGTGAATGTGCAATGTTTGTAGCAAATCCGTATTCGAATACTGTTTGATCAAAGTTGCTGTCATTCCTGCACAATTTTATTAATTTTCTTGTCCAGAATCATAATCTATTGAATTTAATAATCTGACAAGAGACAGAGTGTGCCTGAAACTAGTAGACATAACAAAGCGCATCCTCTTTCCCTGCCATGCAACGCCAAGACTTCCACATACACTTAGAACCCTGAAATAGCCAAACAGAATGAAGGTGTACTGAAAGGAGAAATGAAGTAAATGAAAAGTAAAGTGAAATGTTGGTATAGAAAATACGGGAGACGTAATTAGTTGAACGTAGGTAGTTTCGAGTGCGATTGATTGATTTCATTACCAAAAATAAGAAAAAGAGGTAGCTGTTATGACAAATGCAACTAGGTGAACCTCAAACCGCAGCTCCAGGAGAGTGCGGAAGTTCTGATCTATCTTCCTCCCCAGGAGGAAGGGAAGAGGTGAGAGGAGTCAGAGGTGGCCGGTCCTAAGAGACACAACAGCAGAGGGCAGGGTCTCTACAGTTTTCGGATATAGACTCCCCGGTGGCAGCTCGTACAACCGAATTCCCTCTCCCCTGCAGTCTTACACGTCTCACTGAAGTGGAGGGGGTATTCGTAGACCACCCCTGATCTGGAAGACCAAAATCTACAGAAAGCGTATTCCCTACTCCCAGACTCCTGCACACGTTTACATTCTTGAAACAGCCAAGCATGATGAACATGAAGTGTAAGAGTAAATTAAGTGAAATGAGTGGTGAGCTGAAATGGAGGTCAGGAAATTCGGGGGTGGAATGAACTATCCCAGCGTTCTGCTACCAAGCCGTGGGAACCCCCGAAGAAACCCATGGTCGGCCATGCGGATCGATCTACGAGCACACGTTACCGGGACACCATTTCATCGGTATCAGGTGGCCCATTTCATCCGCCATTACGGTATGTAGATAACCCTCCGTGCGTAAAAACAGTTGCAGAACGCTACGGGGCAAATCCAGTCTTAGAGACGGCAGTGGCGTACCGCCAGTTTGAGTTATATTTACGTTTTTGTCCCAAATTGGATGCGTAATTCCACAAGAATGTACGAAGATACAAGTTTGTTATTGTAAGATGCGTAGGGTAACACAAGGTTAATTAATCACTTAAAAAACGTGGAGGAATTCTCCGAGCGCCTTTTTCAGACGCGAGGTAAGTCGACAACGTTGTGTTGAGGTTGGTCAGGGAATTGACCTGGTTTCTGGATGTAAACACTTTCTCTTTCATCTGATGTTTTGGCAGGTAACGGTTGTGATTGTCGTCAGAGACAAGAACGTAAGATGCACAATGTGTTCCAAATACCGAGATCTATCCCTACCACCCTGTGTATGCAGAATTTGTAGGCGGAATAACATTTTTATGATCTTCAATGTGATATTGCATTATTTTACTCGAAAGCTTTGCACGTTTTTGTGATTCTAAGGACATAGTTCAAGTTTTTTTGTAATATAGAATCGTTTCACTCAGTAAATGCTGCTTATTTCAAGAAATATTACATTTTCCGTAATAGGCATTTATAATTTGGAGATAAAATATTGTCACCGCGCCCGCCGCATCTAATTGCCGACAATAGCAGTGTCACCCATCGCATTATTGTCGGCACTACCGCAAAGGAGCCGAAGGAAAGAGACAGAGAATGGCCGCATTGTTGGGGCGCTTGCCGAAAGAGAGAAAAGGATAGAGACTTCAAGAATCTTCTGCTTTGTATTTCACCGCAATAACTGAACTTTCCAGAATAGTGCCTGGGAGATATCAATAGCGGTAAAGTGCGACAGAAGAGGGAGTCAGACGTATGTGAAGCGTTGAGTAGTCGTGCCGACGGAGAGGACAGACGTATGTGAAGCGTTGAGGAGTCGTGCCGACGGAGAAGGGACAGTTCTTTGTGTTACGAATTCAGAGCCGTGCTGTTGGAGAATCGGAAAAGACTTTCTTGCTGTTGCAACGAGTGTACAAAGTGACTGTTTACGGAAATAAAAGTGTTTCTTTATCTCGACTACATCTGTCTTCTTTACTTTACACCCACACCAAAAAGTCACAATATAATGAAAATATGACCTTTCTACGAGACCTAATGTATCTACCTTCTCCAACACCCACTTTATTATAACACCACGCCTCTAGCCGCATATTGCACTTTGTTGGTCAGTAGTTATGCCTCACTCCTTAAGAGACTCCGTTAAGAGAACAGGAACTTGACAGATGCTCCTAAACAGTGTATTTTACTTAATTCGGTTTCTGTACCGAGAAATTCTTTAGCGATTCAGCAGCAAACATTCCTCTTGAATCAAGAGAACGAAAGAAGTCGTCAGTGTGGAGTCCATTAAGGTGAAGACAGTTGACGTGAGGCGGAACAGGAAGTGTTATGAGGTCAGGAAGAGTTCTGCCTCTCTTCCTACTTCATGTTTCATCTTCACGTCAAACAGTTGCTTTCCGGAATCTTGGCAACTTATCGACTTTAAGTGGAAAGAGAGTGTTAGAACATCACAAGGACTGGAAACACATTAAGTTTCCTTCCACACTTTTTCACCAGACGGATATTCAGTCATAAGAAATCTTTCAGGACCATCTATATATCAAAATGTAAGGGAATGACATTCCGCATTCTTTCAGCATATAAAACATTGTACTACAAAGTATAAAAAGTGTGATATCTAATGAAAATAATCTTAACTACAACCAGGGTTGCCAACTCGTACGATAATTATGGGGGCATAGGATAATTTTAATGTTTGTACGATGGTTGTCAAACCGTACGATAATTTGAATGTATGTTCGATATCGGCGAAATATAATTTTCACTGGTTTGTCACTCCAGCGAAGTGAAACTAATTACAAATGCCCTCATGGCCTGTCTCCACCCCTCTAAGTCAATCATTTCATATCGTACTAATCCTTCTACCCTTTATCCTCTTTTTGCCAGTGTGCTCAGATCTGGTAATCTCAATGAAGAAGGCGCTGTTCCGAAAATTGGTTATCAATGGAGAAAACTCGGAATAAGTGATATTCGGTGTGAAATAAACATTCCTGAACCTGACAGGTTTTGAAGTGCTGTTAAACACATGCCACCTTGGTGGAAATACTGATTTCAAAGAACTAGCAGCCTTTGCATTATCAGTGATTTCATTTCCCCGCAGAAAAGCTTCTTGTGAAAGGGTTTTTCTAAACTGGGCTTAATAAAAACTAAAGTTAGAAGCAGATTGGCGCTATATACGGTAAATGAATTTATTCTGTCGCCTTAGTTTTCAAATAATGCGTCCGGTTGTTATACAAATTGAGTTACCGGTACAACATTAAATTCTCCAATTGACTCACATTTTTCCCGGTGAACCCCAAGAAAATCTGAAGTATATCCTAATAGCCACACTATTGAACTCTTGCGAACAGACACGTTAAAGAGATCAGCAGATGTTCGAACATCATCACCTTGTTGATATGGTGGGAATAGTTACACCTGGTGTTGTGAAACCCGTGGCGAGCTTGTGTGAAAAACTAATCCTAAAGGACAGTGT
The DNA here is from genome assembly GCA_030765045.1 of Tenodera sinensis. NCBI lineage: Eukaryota > Metazoa > Arthropoda > Insecta > Mantodea > Mantidae > Tenodera > Tenodera sinensis. The sequence goes on along the minus strand of CM060967.1, from coordinate 159,889,831 downwards.
GGTATTTGAGGGGGCAACACAGATATTGTGACAGTGGGCACGTGCGTCAAAGATACGCCGAAGGTCAAGGTACCTCACACCACTACTTCAAAGGCATCCAGAAGTTTCCTCATTATATATTTAATGTCCTGCCTTTTTAAATGTAAACGAGGTGTTCCTAAATTCCATAGCATAAGCAAGTGTCTATATTTCACACTTAGCAATGGAAAAATTGTACTGAAACAAACATCCAAATAAATTTCCAGTTACGCTTTACATGAAAAGTGTTTCGCTGTTTTTTTAACTTTTCAAAAATGACAATGATTTTATTCAAAATTTCATTTATTTAAGGTATTTACACGACATAAAATGTATACCTTTAATTGTAAGACTTACGAAAGTTAGACCAACTATGGACTAACACGAGTTAGTCGATGACTTCTTCAAGACAGCGGCCTAAGAAGTTCAGCTCTTGTCCTTAACCCCGTATCTTCAATAGTCCACGTATTGGAAAGTTCTTATCTGAATGATATTCCACCTTCGTTCTTTAACTCTGATAAATTCCAAATTCCCATCGGAGAGATTCGTGGAGCAGGTTCTCTAGTGTAGTAAAATACTGTGGTCGTTTAATTGAATCCCTCTAAAGCTTTAAGGATGTTTTTGTATTCGTTTTTCTTCTCGGCACGCTTTTTATTCGCATTCAGAATCGACAGACCTTCCAATAACAGTTACCTAAGTGGGGTGTCCGAGGTTTAATGATCCTTAGGGTAGATGGACGTCTCTAACAAGATTGGAATGATCATTCAGCCGCGAAATGTCGAGTGCACGGTCACTGAAGCCTCAAATATTCCTTACTATTGTTTTCACTTTGGTTTACCCAACCATTGTCTAACTTCAAAATATTATTACAGAAATACAATGGTGTATATTATGACTAAATTCTGACCTTGAGAATAAGGTACTAGAGCACAACAGATTGTTACAAGTTGTGAAAAATGGAAATAAGGTTTAGGAATGTATAAATGTTTTAATATATCTCACCCAACACATTCAAGTAATGAGCGTTAACAAGAATTAACTTTAGAATTTCACTTTGCTTAGCCTTTAATTGTTTGTTAACTTTTAATTAATCTATTCCGGTTACTTTTCTATCCCTTTATCTTCTAATTTTTTCCCAAAAATATACAGTTTTCATTACAGTCACATCGGAAATGACAGCTAGAAGTCTCGCGAATGGTCTCGACCCTTTTGTTTCTACCGCTTCGATTGTTGACAGTCACGTATACACAGCGCGAGATAGCCTGACTTTAGCGTCACAATAATTATGTGCGTTTTTTGACAACATAGGATGATAAGTTGTTCACTTGCACTGGGGGTTTAATGAACACTCCTGCAGATTTGTACTGGCAAATAGGAAGACAAATGACTGCACCAAGGGTCTCAAGTATTAAATAAAGAAACATTATTTACAAGGCTATAAAGATGTCTCCACACGCAAATATAAACATGAAAAATAAGCCTGGATTATTACAGCCTTACATTAATAAAATCAGATTTCTCCAGGTGAAAAGTAGCCAATAAGTCGTGATTGGCGATGTTATTTTGTCACCCCTGGTGTTGAATAAGGTCACAAAGCCGTTGTTGGTTTAGCCCTTGACTGTGTAAGCAACCCATTAACTTTAAGATAAGAGGTTAATTCAAGTTTTGAGTACCTACATCACAAGTATGCCGCAGAATCTACTCATATGTAAACACTACAGTCAACTTTGGGAGGGGAACAAAAGATTTAGAGAGCGCTAAACATCCGACCTTCCTCAGAATCGATTATACACAAACCCACCATGTTCCTCTCATTTAAGATGCTGTGCTGTACTTCCGCTTGAGCATGTTTCACATACGCTTTGGTTCAAAACCATTCTCCATCTTTCTCTTGCTTGCGGAATATATTAAACTAGTGTAGAAGCTATCTTTACTTTCTCAAAAGTTCGATGTCAGGGTTTCAACGGAAATCCATGTTGGAGATTTCCTGAAGCAAAGCGTTTTTGGAACACTGTGTGTCTGCCTCTATGATCTGCATAGCTAAAAACGAAAAGTAAGGTAAATATGAAACTTGGTATTGATCTTCAGCAAATTCTTATGAAATTCTTATGAATTATTTTATAAATCATGACAATTATTGCAAGTGATTATTTTGCATTGAGAGCTTATTTTGTTGGGTCTATAAAACTAGTTTTATCCAGCAGAAAAATAATTTAATTTACTCTTAAAACACGTAAATTCATGTCTGAAACTACTTGCAATACAGAATCACACTTTTGCGTGGTCGTTCTTAGTATAATTAACTGAGCTCTGAGTTTCGATTATTTAGTTAAATTCGCAGTTTCAAGTTAAGTTTCAAAGCCATCAATTAGCGACAAGCTATTAAAGGATTTGACTATCCCTTAACGCCTATTGGATTCCCTTATTTCTCTTGAAGGTACAAGAAAATAAGCAATTACGCAAATTCTCAAATGGAGAATATATTACATTCCCCCCAAAAAAATTGGATTCTGAGAGTTCACTGTGAGAATCCGTGAAACCAAAACACATCTTGAAAAAGGTTTGTGTTGTTCCTGTGTGTGTGCGCGCGTGCGCTCATCAGCACATCAAATTTCTTATCTCTTGGCTCTTAAAGATAAAAATAAAGTACGAGGCATACATAAGTAATTAGAATGCAAAGCGAAACGTTGTACCGGTCGTGGTATCGACTTTTTAAAATGTGGTTTAACTGTAACGTCTTATGTGAAAGAAGAATTAATAAAACAAATAGCCCTAATAATGCGAAAATTTGAAGCATTTGGAAATGCAAGCTGTATTATTTATAATACCTCGCTTGAATGCGCATACGAGCTCCAGAGATAAGAAGATCCGTGGTTCGAGTCCTGGCTCTGGAACTGGATTTTTCATGTCTGATTCGACTATCCTACTTGAAGCTGTACATGACTGGTTGTGAAAGAGCAATTAAGACAACAGAATTTTATTGCTAGTTTTTAAAGTGATGTAGCACAGAGAAAGCGTTGCACAGAGAAATTGAGGGTAGGAATGGCATGGAGAGGAAGGAGAAATAGAGAGGGGCAGAAAGACAGAGAGGAGAAACTTCATCCAAGTTTTACTTGGGCAGGTTGCCGAAAAGGAGAGTTGAATCGGACATTAAGCAGACATTCCATCAATGTCATACAGAGGAAGGCATGCTTATAATTATACATGTAGGTATTTATGTGATTGTTCTCTTCATAACGCAAACTTGTGCATGCTTTAAAATTAGCATAAACTATCTGCTCTCTAATTTTGTTCTCTTGATACACTAAAGCCCAAAGTTTGTTTCGAGCAGTTAACTCACCACATAATTACTCTTAGAAACCACTTGGAAGTGCTTTTCGGCAGTCCCTGCTCCGCGTGGTTCCATCCTCCTAGAACTGGTGAGGCACCTACATTTTTTTTTTGTCTACACACTAAGGTAGAGAAATTTACGTAATTATAATAACACTTTATAATGTGGTGCACAAATGTTACTTTCTCTAGTAGTATAGTAAAGTAGAGGAAGTATTGTATTCCACCCAAAACGTCGATGTGGACATTTCACCGGAAATATGTGTTTTTAGAACCCGTGAATCCAAGAAAAAGCATTTTAAAAAAAGGTCCATGTGTGTGGTTTGTGTTGTGTGTGGTGTGTGGTTTGTGTTGTGTGGTTTGTGTTGTGTGTGGTGTGTGTATGGATTTGTGTGTTGTGTGTGGTGTATGTGTGTGGAGTGTGTATGAGTGTGTGTGGTGTGTGTGTGTTCTGTGTATGTGTGTGTATGTTGTGTGTGTATGGATTTGTGTGTTGTGTGTGGTGTATGTGTGTGGAGTGTGTGTGTTGTGTGCATGTGTGTATGGATTTGTGTGTTGTGTGTGGTGTATGTGTGTGGAGTGTGTATGAGTGTGTGTGTTGTGTGTGGTGTGTGTTGTGTGTATGTGTGTATGGATTTGTGTGTTGTGTGTGGTGTATGTGTGTGGTGTATGTGTGTGGTGTGTGTTGTGTGTATGTGTGTATGGATTTGTGTGTTGTGTGTGGTGTATGTGTGTGGAGTGTGTGTGTTGTGTGTGGTGTGGGTGTTGTGTGTATGTGTGTGTATGGATTTGTATGTTGTGTGTGGTATATGTGTGTGTGGAGTGTGTATGAGCGTGTGTGTTGTGTGTGGTGTGTGTGTTGTGTGTATGTGTGTGGTGTGTGTGTTGTGTGTATGTGTGTGTATGGATTTGTGTGTTGTGTGTGGTATATGTGTGTGGAGTGTGTATGAGTGTGTGTGTTGTGTGTGGTGTGTGTGTTGTGTGTGTTGTGTGTATGTGTGTGTATGGATTTGTGTGTTGTGTGTGGTATATGTGTGTGTGGAGTGTGTATGAGCGTGTGTGTTGTGTGTGGTGTGTGTGTTGTGTGTATGTGTGTGTATGGATTTGTGTGTTGTGTGTGGTATATGTGTGTGTGGAGTGTGTATGAGTGTGTGTGTGTGGTGTGTATGTTGTGTGTGTATGGATTTGTGTTGTGTGTGGTGTATGTGTGTGGAGTGTGTATGAGTGTGTGTGTGTGGTGTGTGTGTGGTGTGTGTGTTTTGTGTGTTGTGTGTGTATGTGTGTGTGTTGTGTATGTGTGTGTTGTGTATGTGAGTGCGGTGTGTGTGGTGTGTTGTGTGTGTTTTCATGTGTGTGAGTGTGTGGTGTGTGGTGTGTGGTCCCTCTTTGCTTCCTTCTTTCTTTCCTTCTGTTTTCCCTTTTTCTTTCCTTGTTTCTTTCCTTCTTTTTTCCTTCTTTCTTTCCGTGTTTCTTTCCGTGTTTGCTTCCGTGTTTGCTTCCTTCCGTCTTTCTTTCCGCCTTTCTTTTCTTATTTCTTTCCGGCTTTGCTTGCTTATTTCTTTCCGTCTTTTCTTTCTCATTTATTTTTTTCTCCTTTCTTTACTCCTTTCTTCTCCATTATTTCTTAGGTTACTAACGAAAATCAATTGCTAAAATAATCAATGTTTTCAGCACAAAGTACTTATTTGACACAGGTCCTAGGCATAAAACATAAAAATTATTAATAATACATGATAACAATAAAGACACCATTTAGCGGAACATTCACAATGGGCACTGAACTAGCTGTCTGTTCACTGCATCCATCCGCCATATGGTATAACTTATTGCAATTAGGTATATGGGGCACCCACAAAATGTTGTAATCTAGCAAGACAAGCTTTTTGAGTTGAGACAAAGTAGGTTAACAACAAGGCTGGTAGGCAGAAAAGCTTTGTTCGGAAGTGTGCTCTTGATCCGGTTCCTGGTCACCGGGAGATTTATGTGTTGCAAGTGCCTCAGTTAATTCTGCTCGAGGGTGACAGAGCGGCAGACCGCGCCGTTCTGACTGAGTTCAGGAGATAGCGTGAGACAAGGGACTGGGTAATGAGATTTCTAAACCAGAGAAGAGGGCTGATGTCACTCTCAGGGTTACGAAAACAACACACTGATCATGTCCTATTGGCAATCAAAACGTTGAAGGCACCATGACCATAATCCCCAGTGAAGGATGTACTTTAAGATAGAATGTACTCGAACTGGAGCAAACCTGAACCATTATAATTGGTAGCACATTAGGGATGGGATTTATTTAGAAGTGAACATAACCTAATTCCCCAGTGCATCAATAAGAATCAGCCCAACTGGTGCCAACTTTCTAAAATGTTTAACAACTCTAAACTATTTGAATGGACCTTTTCAAACACTTTTTATTAGTTCACCCTCACGTCTCCAGCTCACGATTAAATAGTGTTAAATATTAGATCAGCCCGAAGATCCCCAGTTTTAATAATGGCTCGTTAGGACTGTAGACCAAATCACTGAATTTTTTACAGTGGACTGCAAAAATGTAAAAGAACAATTTTCGATTTTTGACCAGTTTTGATCAATTTTGACCAAAGTTTCACTCACAGAGTCCTGTACTCAGTTCGGAATTAATTACAATAATCATACTCCTGAAGATTGGGCACAAACTATGGTCGCTCCAACCTTAGATCCGCACTTGATGTAAACACAAGCCGTCAAGAACTAACCGCGACACGCCGAAACCAAAGCACACCACAAAATATAGTACCTTAAATAAAGACGATTATCTCTAAGTTTTCAAGATGTATAATAACCCTGGTAAAGACTACTTGAATATAACGCGATAGCAGCTCTATTCCGAAAACACCCGAGTAAATATCATTCTGTTGCACCATAAACACAAGGCATGAGTCCACGTAGCGTTTGTGTTAGTTGCAGCTGATATGAACATCAGGCGGAGGGATACAAGGTGCGCATCTAAGGCTTGATGGAGTATAAATGAAGAAACATTTTAAAGGTCATGTCATAACAGGGGCTTTGGAGAAATTAAAGTGGTAGGGAAACTGTGAACAGTAAAGAAAGCTAAAATCTATCCTGATATCAACCTAAGTAGCATATTTACAAACAAAACATGGGAAGTTTAAATAGAAATTTGGGCCAAGTCACCCACAGAGCAAAAATCAATGGCAGAATTTGTCAATTATTGCAGGAACCAATTGTTTGCACTTCAACTTTACATACCCTTGGCCTGGCAGTATCCAACCCTATAGCTATTTGTATTGATTTATGTCTACTTTGAATAATAGAATATCAGCATACAAAGGTTAATATTGAACTGCATTGGAATATAGTAATGAAGGGATGTTGAGGAATAAAGAAGATCGCTAATATAAATGAAACTTCGACCAAAGATCTGATCTCATTAGCCTTTGAGCACAAGGAAAAGGAAACGTATACCTTTAAAAAGGAACGAAACGAAGAAAAGAACTGAAGGACTTTCATTTGGAAAGAAAGGTTAGAAAAGGGAAGAGACGATGTCAAGCTTGTTTTTGACGTCTTACTATTTATGTCATGAAATAATAAGCTGTCCCTTTTAAACCACGATGAGTAAATAAAAGTAAGGACTAAAAAATGTTGCAGAATAAAATGCAAATCCAAAAACACACCCCATGAAATGGCAGATTGGTGTTTTAATATTTGTGAGTATTAATTGACTTTAAAATTCCTTTTGATTGTAATGAAATGCATTAAATTAAACTGATTGGAAGATGAAATTAACTTTATTTAAATGTAATGTTTGTTTCATTTTACTTCTACCAATCCAACAGTCTTCCGAGAAAATACAAATACAAAAAATGTAAGCTACTGAAAGTCTCTTCCGAAAGTCCTTCGAGAGCTCAGTGTTTCCTTATTTAAAAACTTTTAGGCAGTATCTTTATCAATCATAAAATGCTTATCATCCACTGTTAAAGAACGTTTCTGTTGATAGCCTTTGATAAACATTTCGGTTCAATTAATGAATGAAACTGTTTTTTTCGTGACATGCAGCACATGGTAAATTCCATACTCCGGCTCAAGTCTGTTGTGGCAACGACAAAGATAGAAATATAAGATAAACTACAGGGAATTCCACTCTGTGGACAGTCCGGTAACATTTTTTTGGTTCTCAATTATACCAGGTGAACCACCAGAGCCGGCCCCACCGTAAATAGTTAAACCTTCGAGTAGTTGCAGCAGTTCACGGAGGAAGAGAGACCAGTGGCGTTGCAGCTTCTTAGCGGGACGTGAGGTGAGAGGCGAAGTATTAAATAGAGATTGCTATACGTTGAGCAAGAGAACCATAGACAACTTTCCAATGTTTTATAAACACCACTGCTTGTCCAACACTGATGCCTTTTTGGATATTTCTCCAATGTAGACCCCATTATTTGCTCAACCTTGATGTTTTCTGACATCCTTCCAATGATCTGTAAACTTCATTGTTTGCCCAACAGTGACACTTTTTGAGCACCTTTCCATTATTTTGTAAATTCCATTGTTTTCCTAACACTGCCGCCTTTTTGGACATCTTTCGAATGCGTAGCAAACCGAACTGTTTGCCTAAAACGGATGCATTTTGCGACCTTTTTCCAATGCTTTGTAGAGCCCATTGTGTGCTCAACACTGATACCCTTTTGAGATTCTTCCACTGTTCTGTAAACTCCTTGTTTGCCCAACACTGATTCTTTTAGGGCAGCTTTCCAATGTTCTGTAAACCCCATTGTTTGCCCAGTACTGATCCTTTTTGAACATCTTTTCAATTGTCTGTAAACTCCATTGTTTGCTCAACACTGACACTTTCGGACATCGTTCCTATGTTTTTTAAAGCCCATTGTTTGCCCAACAGTAACACTTTTCTGTACATATTTCCTATATTTGGTAAACTCCATTGTTTGCTCAAAACTGTGAAGCTTTTATATAGCAGTTTAATGTTTGAACTGACCTTTGAAACACCCTCTATATATCGCTCACTATTCATTAGCAGTTATCAGGCTTAGGCTGGAAGATTTGTATGGCCTTCAAGAAGTATTTGCTACCTAACTTCATTTTAGGATTGTGAAACTAAGGGAAGTGTTTAACTACATTCGTCTTTCCTTTTATTTTAAACGCAGCCGTTATGTGCTGACTTTAAAACACGCTAGTGATCATTAGAGCAAAAAGTGCCTTCTTTCTTCGTCATTTATTATCCCCAACAAAAGCATAGCAGTTTCTAAGGCACAAATATGTCTCGCAAGATGGAATACAGCTGTCAACTGCAGTAATTACCATGGTTAACTGGCACAAAGGCACTGGGACCCCAAGGCGTGTTTTGAAGCCTAACAGAAGGTGCAGCGCCAGAACGTATGATATTTTCTGTTCTTTCTGCCTTCTACAGTTTCTCTGTTTCGTCTAGCAAAATACGAGGCAACAGAAGGGGCGGTTAAAAAAATGGCGGTGCCCAGCTGGAAGAAGGAAAGTTTTCTCATTTGAAAGCGACTGCTTGGCAGTGTTTTACATTTGGAGCACCATTCTTTGTTCTGGTACTAGAGGAGGGGGGGGGGGGAGTCGATATCTCCTCTGCTATTTATAACAAACGTATGGGACCACTTCAGTGTACACATGTTAGGGTTGCTCGCTTTCTGCATGCTCCCTAGAAAAGATCTGCTTTATATTCCCATGCATTTTTTAAACGACACATTGAATTTTTATGTTCCATAACATTTGAATTCTTGTATTTTATCTGCTGCTTTCCTGTTTGTACTTCATTGAAGTATCAGATGTAGTGATTTTTAAAATGCTGTGATTTACATCCCCTAACAGTCATAGGAACAGCTTCTGGATAGTAAAAAGAGAAAAATTTAGTACAGAAGCAATTTTCTGCTCGTTCCATAGCATTTCAACAGTATTTCAAATTACTGTCATCAGACATGCAGGAAAAAGAGCTGGAAACTTCGTTTGATTTTATTAAAACAGCATCCCCTGAACCACCAACCCTTTAACCCTTTCAGCCCCGGTGTCCATTATAATGGATATAGGCATTTTTTGCCTACTTGTAATACTTTTAACGGTTTTTTCTGCCATATACTTGATATACTGTTCGTCACCAATTAAACATATATATTTGAGATGTTCTGAATTGTACAAAATTATTTTTTTTACAGTTTATATTAGTGTTTTTTTAAAGAAAAGAAGCAAAACCCATGCAACCGCAGTCAAGTGATACGCCGTCATCATCCAAACGTGCCATCACACCAATTATTTTACGTGGGCCCTCCCTGTCCTTTACCATAGGCACATTTGACAGAGGTTGCTGAGTCTCGAACTCACGACCTCAGGCTTTGAGTGCATGGCTACGGGTTGCCTTAACGATCATGGCTATTCAAGTCAGTGGGCTGGAGGTGTCACAGATCGTCTAATCTAAACCGGTTTCGAATTAGAGTAAGAACGGCATAAGTAGCAAAATAATGCTGGTCTACAAGGGTTAAGAAATACATCCTGAGCACTCAGAGTTTTACGAAATAGTTAAAAGATGGAAGTCAAGCAAAGGCATAAACAACTTACGTCAAACGAACTTTTCCAGCCACAAACACCAAACTACTTAGATTTTTATTACTGTTTCAGTTCGCATAAAGCAAATTAAGGGCCAGAAATCTATAATCATTCATCACAAAAAGCAATTTTGAAAAATGTGTAATGTTAAAATCGATGCAGTTTTATATTATGCTGAGCACATAGAAATAGTCGAAGAGGTTGTTAATTCGTTGGACTCGAAAGATGCTTCATCAATAGAAACCGTGCAAAATATTCTGTCAGGCACTGGATTGGAAAAGGATCTTAGTTTCATATCTTCCCATTTTTCTTTCTTATCAACAGCCATAACGGCATTGGAAGCTGTAGGATCTCCTTTGCATGAATCACTTACTGCCTTTGAAAAAAAAAACAATATGTGACCCAAGTTCGGTTCCTTGTAGCATAGGACAAAAAGTGAAAGAGAAAGTGAATTATGTAATTGCAAAAAAATTCTGGTTATAAACAGATGTGCGATATTCGAGACATCCTCAAAAGAAAACCATCTGTCACACCAAGAGACTTGACTCTCTCTGCGAAGCAGTTAACATCATTTAAATGTGCCCCAAAAACATCTTGTCACGTAGAGAGTTTTTCACGTTACAGAAGTGTTTTGTGAGACAACATACGATGTTTTACAGTTGAAAATTTTTGCAAAGTGTTGTTTGTGAGCTGCAATTTAGCAGTTATTTCTAGCAGCGGGATCACTTCTGCTTCAATGTCTTGGGAATAAGCTAACTTAATTTATTACTTATACTAACTCGTCTTGTCTACTGCAAAGGGACATCAATCGTTTAAATTAAATAGTGCATATTTCTTGGCATATTTTCAAGTTTTAACACCATATTTGTATGCATATTTCAGTGTTTTTAGGGCATGAACTTCCAAGCCCTAGTCATTATAACAGGTCAAGAATAGTACAATTTAGTGTTTTATCCAATGAAGAAATAAGCTTGCATGTGGGTGGGATGGTTTATTCGAGCGTACTAGCATATTGGGATATCCTTGTGTAGTTTCCCGGAACAAGACGAGTGAGATGGAGAATTTAATGTCATATCGGCACGTTGGCCATGCTAGCTTAGTGGTTAGAGCAGCCGTGGTCCGTGGTTAGAAATACCTAACCATCTTAGAAAGACATAAGAAACATCTGCTTGGAATTCTGAAGAGGGAGGTCTAATTGGGAAATAGAATGGAAACAATGATAATTTCTGTATTTCTGAAGAAAGAAAGAAAAGCATATTCACAGGTAGGAAACTAGCTTCTTGTAATCCGTTTGTCTCTTAGGCACTATTGGGAGATGTTTAACCTCGCAGTACAGCTGGTGAAGCAAGCATACCACCTTGGGATACGCTTCTGCCTGTTCGTTAGCGTTGGGGACTAATGAACTGTCAGGAGACAGTAAGAAGACAAGACAGGGATCAAATGTTGTTGGATGTCATGTCGTTGGAGCTAATCTTGACGTATGTATCGAGGCTATGTTAACACGCCTCACTGGGATACGTTATTATCAGCAGTAAGCGCTTGTAGGCCACAGGAGCTCTGCTATGCATTCTAGGATCCAGGGACATTCAGCAGGTGATAGCGAAGTATAAGGTGAACCTTAGTTCACGTATAACACGCAGAAAAGCTGAAAAGAATGAAGATCCAGTCTCTGGATACAATTACTGTTTGAAATCATCGGCATCATAGTACCACTGTGTAGCTTTCTGTTTCTAGATGTCCAGTTGATTGTTCTTCATAAATGCGACTGTGTGGTAAACGAGTGCTAATTCTATGTCTATAGGAGTGGCGAAATATATAGCAGATTCTAGTCAAGACTCACGCACCACTTACGTCCACTCTCACTCCCACCCCTTCATCCACCCATCAGGACACCACACACACACACACACACACACACACACACACACACACACACACACACACACACACACTCACACACACACTCATGTCTTATCTAGAAACAATACGTTACCATTTCACTGTGATTGGCCGCTTATTGATGTTGTCGTAGACTTACATTTATGAACAAGTTGTCGCCTAGCGATTTTATTGGCCGATTCTTAATCGCAGGGTACACAGCTACAGACACTCTCCTGGGAATGCTCTTGAGGAACGGTGTAGAGTAATTTTCTTAATAATGTGAAAAACGCAAGCTCACCCTCACTATTAGGTACCAGGGACCCCTACCTTGGTTGAAAATCTCCCTTTTGGGCAGAATATCAACTTTTACAACACTGCCCTCTGGGACTCTTGCCGCTATACTTCGAAGTGTTGACAGCCTTCCTTCCACTCTCACTCTGAAAGTGCGGTCCCGAAGGAAGCTGCTGAACAGTGCGAGATGGGGGGATTGGGGGGGGGGGGTGTATTTGCCTGCTTTAGTTTGTACAGTAGACCTAGGTGCCAGGTTGTGACGAACACCTTTTCCACGCCCAGCAGCACCGCTATGTTCTTGAAGTTTTCCTAGAAACCCACGATAGCCTTTTCGGCCAAACGTAGTAACTGTTTGGTCGTGGAGTAACCCCGACGAAAACCAAACTGGTGATCCGGTAGGAGTTGCCTTCAAGCTCTAATGCAACATGCATTGTGTTTAAATGCTTAGCACTCCTATTTGGCAGTAATTGTCATTTTGGGGCCACAACTCTGCCTACCATTCCTAGTAGTAGACACTCCTAAATTCGGTTCACTGTGTTTTAATACAATTACTCGTAAACAACTATAACAATGCAATGTTTCAAAATTACTTTTTCGGCCTGTGATGGAGCCAAGTTAAAAGTTACATTTTGTGCAATAATTAAAGGGAAAAGAACATCACTTTAGTTGTAACCTCGTGTGATAACGTGCCGCAACAAAATTGCATCTCATAAAAACAATAAAAAAAAAAAAAAAAAAAAAAAAACGAAAAAAACAGAGAGAGAGAGAGACGGACTAATGAGCACGTTTTAATTTCGGCCAGCGCCAATAAATACAGGAGAAAGTGTAGGCACAAGATAATTCACCGTAAATAGCAGAATGAATGAAATGTTATCGGAAAGCTTTTTGGATATGAGCCGCAATGGGAGTTATAAATCTGCCCCAGAGATGTGAAACATGAACATACATTTCATCGATTTATAGTATTTGTAAATGATGGAAATCGGGGGGTGTTTCTGCGGTTTTAACAGCATTTTAAAGCGGATTAGCACGACCGAAACGCCGCGAGTGGTGTTTTAAACTGAGCTCGGACAAAAAGCGCTTTTCGAATTGCATCTGCTGCATAATTGCCTTCAATGCACTGTTTTTAATTGGCTGCAGCGGCATAAAATACATATTATATTCATTTTCATTACCAGAGCTTGCAATCGCAGCTAATGCAAGCGACAGCTGATCTGTTGACATCCTTGAAGGCCCTATACCTACTTGTACATGGAGTTAGGGATAGAGTGCAAACGGAGGGGATTATAATCCCGGGTTACGTGAAGTAGGGCTAACATTTAATGATCCCTAACATTTTGAGGGGCTGGCGTTCGAATCTTTGTTGTATGCGTTTTTCAAAATGTTCCTAAGTTTGCTTTTTACTTTCTCTACTACGTATATTAAAGTAGAGGAAGTATTTTATCCCACTCAAAAATTCGAGGTCGAAATTTTACCGGAAATATATGTTTTGAAGCCCCTGAATAAAAAAGCAGTTTTAGAAAAAGGTCAGTGTGTGGACAGCATAACTAAAAACAAAAACGGTTGGTTAAAAACCAAATTTGGTACTTAGGGATGCGACACGAAGATTTCGAAGAAAATTGCTCCATTCTAAACTGCCCCTTTTTCGTAAATTTTTATTTTCTTGAAAATGACTAACGATTTTGATTAAAACGCCATACATTTAAGATATTCTAATAAAAAATTGAATTTTCTGGCTATAGCCATGTAGTCCTGTTTACTCTGGATGACCTTTGCATAACTGGTAAACCATAGTGAATTTACCCAATTTTGGAGTGCTGAATATACTGGTAATGTCAGTTACGTCACAGTTCCTAGATAAACAGCAGATTTAAACAATCTGATGTGTTGCACTCAATGACTTTCTCTACTAACCATTCTTACGAACTCTTATTCCTATATAGGTATTCTACGTGTTAGTTAAGATAAACATTTGTACAAATTATCTTATTACTTATTTCCTTGTATGCGCAAGTGGAATATTAGAATACAGTAGACTTTGTACGATAGTCAAATCTTTCAAAGCTTCGAGATCCCGTTCTCTTTGCACTCTTAACATATAAAAAATGAACAGCGATGTTCCATTTCACGAAAGTTTCAAGTTTTCCGAAACTCACACACATAACAAGGAATATTTCCGAAATGGTTCACCTTACAAGAAAATTTATTCAGAAATAAATTGTGTATTTTAGCAAGATGTAGATTTTTGTGTAGCATAATTTGGTCTATCTCTAACGGTTTACCATCATGCAATCCAGAGTAAATACGACTACAGGGACTATAACCAGAAAATTCAAGATGTACATTTCATTTGTCATAAAAATATCTCAAACATATGGCATTTTAATCAAAATCGTTAGTCATTTTCAAGAAAATAAAAATCTTCGAAAAATTTTCCATGTAAAGGGTAGTTTAGGGTGGGGCTATTTTCTTCAAAATCTTCGTGTCACATCCTTGAAAGACATGAAACTTAAACACCAACTTTGGGTTTTAAACGACTTTTCGTTTTTGACTTATGCTGTCCAGACACACACACTTACACAGACACACACACAGACATACACACGGACCTTATTCTAAAAATGCCTTTTTTTCGATTCCGGGGGTCACAAACCATATATTTCCGGTGAAATCTCGACATCGAATTTTTGGGTGGAATACAATACTTCTCCTACTTACCAGTAGAGAAAGTAAAAAAAAACATTCTTAGAAAAACGTCCGTGTGTGTATGTGTGTCAGTCTGAAATCGGCGCGTCGAAATCGCTGAGTCGAAATCGGTGACTCGAAAGCTTCGAGTCGAAATCGCCGAGTCGAAATCACTGAGTCGAAATTGTTTTGTGTAAATTTGTATGTCGAAATTGGTATGTCGAATATTCTAAGTCGAATATCCCAAGTCGAGTATTCTGTCAAACTTCTATGTCGAACTATCGATGTCGAATTTTCGGTGCCTAATTTTTGATGTTGAATTTTCGATGTTCAATGTTCTATGTCCAATTCTCGATGTCAAATTTTCTATGTCGAGTATTCAATGTCCATTTCAGTCGAATTTTCGACGTTGAACTTAAAATGTTGAACTTAGAATGTCGCACATAGAATGTCCAGCTGACAATGTCCCACTTAGGATGTCGATGTCCCACTTAGGATGTCGATGTCCCACTTACGATGTCGATGTACAACTTACGATGTCAACGTCGACTCTTCCATCACGACCTCGATGTCCATGTCGAGATTTCGATTTCGATGACGAGCCTTGGACGCCGAAGTTTGGACATCGAAATTTGTATTCGAATTTTCTATGTCAAATTTTCAATGACTAATACTCATATATAATTTTCGATGTAGAATTTTCCGTGTCGATTGCTCCGTGTGGATTCTTCCGTGTCGAGTTTTCGCTGTCGAAACCTCCATGTCGAAATCTAGATGTCGCAACCTCGATGTCGCAACCTCGATGTCGCAACCTCGATATCGAAACCTCGATGTCGAAACTTCGATGTCTAAACTTGGAAGACGAAACTTGACAGTCGAAACTTGGAAGTCGAACCCTCAATTTCAAACCCTCATTGTCGAACCGTCGATGTCGAACGCTCGATGTCGAACCCTCGATGTCGAACGCTCCATGTCGAACCCTCGTTGTGGAATCCTCGATGTTGTACCCACGATGTCGAAATTTCGGGGTCAGTATCCGAAGTGGAAATTTGGGTGTCGCAACCTCGATGTCGAAACTTCGATGTCGAAACTTTGACGACGAAACTTGACAGTCGAAACTTGGAAGTGGAACCCTCATTATCGAACCCTCGATATCGAACGCCCGATATCGAACGATCGATGTAGAAACATCAGTGTGGAAATTTCGATGTCGAAACTTCGATGACGAAACTTCAATGACGAAAATTCAATGACGAAACTTCGATGTCAAAATCTCGCTGTCAATCTCTCAATGTCGAACGCTCGATGCGAACTCTCGATGTCGAACCATCGATGTGAAACCCTCGATGTCCAAACCTCGACGACGAACCCTCGATGTCTAACCTTCGATGTCGAACGCTCGATGTGGAACCCTCGAAGACGAATACGTAATGTCGAAACTTTGATGCCGAAACTATGATGTCGCAGCTTCGATGTCGAAACTTCGATGTCGAAACTTCGATGTCGAACCCTCGATGTAGAAACCGCAATGTCGAAACCTCGATGGTGAACCCTCGATATCGAACTCTCGATGTCGAAACTTCTTTGCCGAAACTTTGATGTCCAAAGTTCGATGTTGAAACTTCGATGTCTAAACTTGGAAGACGAAACCTGACAGTCGAAACTTGGAAGTCGAACCGTTATTGTCGAACACTCGATGTCCAAACCTCGATGTCGAACGCTCGATGTCGAACGCTCGATGTCGAACGATCGATGTAGAAACCTCAATGTGGAACCCTCAAGTTCGAACCCTCGATGTCGAAACATCAATGTGAAAAAATCGAAGTCGATACTTCGATGTAAAATCTTCGATGTAAAATCTTCGATGTCAATACATCGATGTCGAAATTTCGAGGTAGAAACTTCGATGTCGAACCCTCGAATTTGAACCCTCGATGTCGAAACTTCAATGTCGAAACATCGATGTCGAACTCTCGATGTCGAAGCTTCGATGTCGAATCCTCAATGTTGAACGCTGATGTCGAACTCTCGATGTCTACCCCCTCGATGTCGAACCGTCGACGTGGAACGCCGGAAGTCGAACGCCGATGTAAAAATTTCGATGTCGATACTTCGATGTTGAAACTTCCATCTCGCACCCTCGATGTCGAACCCTCGATGGCAACCCTCGATGTTGAAATCCTGATAAAAAAATATCGATGTAGAAATTTTGATGACGATAGTTGTCGAAATTTCAATGTCGAAACTTCGAACACGAATCCTCGATGTGGAAACGTCAATGTCGAAAACATATGTGGAAATTTCCATATTGAAATTTCGGTATCAAAATTTCGATTTGGAAACTTCGATTTCGAACGCTCGATGTGGAACCCTCGAAGTCGAAACACCGATGCAAACATTTCGATGACGATACCTCGATATCGAAACTTCCATGTCGAGTACTTGATGTCGAAATTAGAAGTTGAAATTTCTATACCGAAATTTCGATGTCGGGACTTCGGTGTCAAATCCTCGATGTGGAACACTGGATGTCAGACCCTGGATGTCGCACTCTCTATGTCCAACCCTCGATGTCGAAACCACGATATCGAAATTTCGATATTGAAATTTCGGTATCAAAATTTTGATATCGAAACTTCGACCACGAATTCTCGATGTGAAAACCTCGATGTCGAAACTCGATGTGTAAATTTCGATATTGAAATTTCGATATCAAAATTTCGATATCGAAACTTCGATGTCAGAATTTTGAGCACAAGCTCTCGATGTGGAGGCGTCGATGTCGAAAACAGATGTAAAAATTTCGATATTGAAAATTCGGTATCGGATATGAAATATCGATATCGAAATTTCGATGTCAAGACTTCGGTGTCGAACCCTCGATGTAGAACACTAGATGTTGAACCCCGAATGTCGCACTCTCGATGTGAAACCCTCGATTATGAAATTTGTTTATTGAAATTTCGGTATCAAAATTTAGATCTCGAAACTTCGATGTCAAAATTTTAGCTCGAATTCTCGATGTGGAAACGTCGATGGTGAAAACCGATGTAGAAATTTCGATTTTGAAATGTCGGTATCAAAATTTAGTTGTCGAAACTTCGAACACAATACCTCGATGTGGAAACATTGATGTCGAAAACCGATGTCGTAATTTCGCTATTGTAACATCGGTAAAAAATTTTGATATCGAAACTTCATGTCGCTATTTTTAGCACGGACGCTCGATTTGGAAACGTCGATGTGGAAAACCGATGTCGAAATTTTGATATTGAAATTTCGGTATAAAAATTTCAATGTTGGAACTTCGATGTCGAACACTCGATGTGGAGCAGTCGATGTCGAATATCGGACGTCGAAATTTTTTTGTCGAAACTGCGATGTCTAAACTTTGATTGAACCCTCGATGTCGAAATCCAATGTCGAAATGTGGAACCCCGATGTGTTACCCTCTATATTATAATTTCGGTATCAAAATTTCGATGTCGAAACTTCGATGTCGCACACTCGATGTCGAACCGTCGATGCCGAGCGCTCAATGTAAAAATTTCGATGAAGGAAAATCGATGACTGTACTTCGACTACGAAACTTCGATATCGAATAGTCAATGTCGAAATTAGAAGTTGAAATTTCGATATCGATATTTCGAAGTCGAAACTTCCGTGTGGAGCCCTCGATGTCAAACTCTCGATGTCGAATCCTCGATGCCAAACGCTCCATGTAAAAGTTTCGATGTCGAAATTTCGACACTGCGATGTGAAAACTTCTATCTCGAATCATCTATGTCGAAACCTCGATGTACAACCCATGATGTCGAACACTGGTGTCGAAATTTCAGGTTTAAATTTCGATATCGAAATTGCGATGTCGAAACTACGATGTCAAAAGCTTGATGTCGAACTTTGGATGTCGAACTCTCGAAGTCGAACCCCGATGTCGATTTCCGATGTTAAAATTTCGATATAGAAATTTCGATATGGAAATTTCGATGTATTCTCGATGTGGAACCATCGAAGTAGAACACCGGATGTAAAAATTTCGATGTCGAAACTACGATGTCGAGCCCCCGATGTCGAAATTGGATGTCGAAATGTTCATATGGAAATTTCGATTTCGAAACTTAGATGTCGAACTCTCGATGTGGAACCCTCGATGTTGAAGCCTCGATGTCGAACCGACGAATTAAAAATTCGATGTCGAAATTTCGATGACGTTACTGCGATGTCGAAATTCGATGTCGAAACTTCGATGACGAACCCTCGAGGTGGAGCACCCCATGTCGTCAACCGACGCTGAAATTTCGATATCAAAAATTCGGTATCGAAACTTCGATGTCGAACCCACGATGTGGAACACTCGAAGTCGAAGGCCTGATTTCTAAATTTCGATGTGGAAACTTCGGTTCGAACCCTCGATGTGGAAGCTCGATTTCGAACCCCCGAAGTAAAAATTTCGGAGTCGAAATTTCGATGACAATATTTGGATATCGAAACTTCGATGATGAGCCCTCGATGAGGAACAATTGATGTCGAACACCGATGTCAAGATTTCGATGTTGATATTTCGATATCAAACTTGCGATATCTAAACTACGATAGCAAACCCTCGATGTGGAACACTCGATGTCGAACCCACGATGTCAAACCCCCAATGTAAAGATATCGATTTCGAAATCTTGATGTCGATACTTGGATATCGAAACGTCGATGTCGAACCCTCGATGTTGAACCCTCGATGACGAAACTCGTTTTCGAAATTCGATGTTTAAATTTGGAAGTCGAAACTTCGATGTCAGAACTTGGATGTCGAAACTTCGATGTCGAACCCTCGATTTCGAACCCTCGATGTCGAACCCCCATGTTGAAATTTCGATGTCGAAAAAGTACTTATCGAAAAAGATACGTGTGCCACTGTGTGTCTGTGTGTCTGAACATAACTCAAAAGCTAAAAGTCGTATGATATATTATACCAAATTTGGTATTTAAGCTTGACTGAGGACAAAGGTACTTCCCTATATCAAGAGCTAGGTGAAAGGAAAGAGAACAAGGAGAGGAAAAAAGACGGAGAAGGGGAAGATGGGAAGGGGAAGAAGAAAAGGGGTAAGGGACCAAAATTGGCTCCATCGATTTAATCGAAGTACCATATGTTAAAATATTTTTACGATAAATGAAATATGGCTCTTAAATTTTATGGGAAAGTCCTTCTGGGCGACTTTTGTAAAACCGGCAAACGGTAAGAGATAGACAAAATGTAATTAGGTACACAAAAAATGTAACACATTTCTCTTTAAAACAGACAAATTAATAGCAAATATATTTTTTGTGAAGTGAAACATTATTTCTTATTACTATTCGTCCGAATTTTCCAATACTTATACCTTACTCAAATGGGAAGTCTTATTTTTATCTTGGCCATGCAAAGAGGACGAAATATCGTCAAATTGTGACGAAGTTGATCGGGGAGTACGGATTTCTAAGGAATAGCTTGTACAAGAGTAGAGAAGGTCATGTGAATGTAATATATTTGAGCATCATTTCATCCATTTCATTCACTGTCCAATATGATCTACCAGTTTAAAGGAGGTTAAACTTACCATGTATATGAAAGTATAGTTTTGTTGAGTCATACTTCAGATTTCTGATTGGCATTTTTCCTCCCTTATGGCACATTTTTGTTTACTCATGTCCACAACTGCTTACTGTTACAGATGGCTGTGAATCCTAGGCTAGAAGACCCATTTTGTAGTACCATATACAGGGATTTGCGTGATAATAGTGTCACATGGCAAATAAGAAACCCCAATAACAAGTCCATCTATCGTCAAAAGTAAAGGAAATAATGTAACATTGTTGAATAAAATTATGAGATATGACTATTGTTATGCTTACGTTCACAACTAGGACTGCGCCAGGTCTATAAAACTGGTTTCCGAGCATATTCACGAGAGCTGAGTAGGTTGGTTTGAGTGTCAACATTCTTGATCTTCCACTTTGCGCGCTTGCCAAAGTATGTGCAACAGATACGCCGAAATGATTCATTTTAGCAACAAATAGTATACAAATGACTAATCCTTTAAATCTCTACCTCTCTAGGCTAATTACGTAAGTAAAGGATAAAGGAGTGCCGACGTTTATATACAATTACGCAGTATAGAGGAATGTCGTCCTGGTGGCTCAGTTGGCTAGATGCTGGTCTATTGATCCCAAGGTCACGGGTCAGTAGATTCACTGACATTTAACACAATTCCTGTGGGACGAAATTCCGGCACACCGGCGACGGTGATGTGATCCTGGCAATTGACAGCGTCGTTAAACAACAAAAAAATCTGATGTGCTGCACTCACATGACTTTTCCTATACTTGTACTACCCATTCTTACAAACTCTTATTCCTCTATCTTCTTTGTGTTAGTTGAGATAAACATTTGTACAAATTATCTTATTGCTTATTTCCTTGTAGGTGCAAGGGGAATGTTAGAACACAGCAGGCTTTGTGTGACAGTCAAATGTTTTAAAGCTTTGAGGTTCTGTTATCTTTGCACACTTAACATATAACAAAATGAACAAAGATGATCCATTTCACGAAAGTTCTAAGTTTTCCGAAACTCACACGTATAACAAGGAATATTTCCGAAATGGTTCACCCTACAAGGAAATTTATTTGGGCATAAATTGTGTATTTTAGCAAGATCTACATTTTTGTATATTATGATTTGGTCTATCTCTAACGGTTTACCAGTTATGCAAAAGTCGTCCAGAGTAAATACGACTACAGGGGCTATAGCCAGAAAATTCAAGATAAACATTTCATTTGCCATCAGAATATCTCAAACATATGGCATTTTAATCAAAATCGTTAGTCATTTTCAAGAAAATCAAATTTTTCCATGTAAAGGGTAGTTTACGGTGGGACTATTTTCTTCCAAATCTTCGTGTCGCATCCGTGAATGACATTAAACCTAAATACCAACTTTGATTTTTAACCGACTTTTCGTTTTTGAGTTATGCTCTCCACAGACTGACACACAGACACACACACACGGACCTTTTTCTAAAAATGCTTTTTCTGGATTCAGGGGGCCTCAAAACATATATTTCCGGTGAAATCTCGACTTCGAATTTTTGTGTGGAATACAATACTTCCCCTACTTACCAGTAGAGAAAGTAAAAACACTAATGACGAACACTGACATAATTAAGACAAACAAAAATACAGATTCAGAACTCTTGAAATCAATACTATTTGGTATGTACGAATATATATGGGCATAATACCAATAGAAAGTCTAAATTAGTTCACAACCTATGTTTAACTTTAATCTTCTTTGGTTTTTGAAAAAATGCGACAACTATGCTCTCCTTTTTTTTTGCCGTTTCACCCCTCTCCCCAACAAGTCACCAGTGGTAGTCGCCCATCATTGAAGGGCAGTTAACCCTGCTCATCGCTTACGGCTCTCAAATTTTCCGGGAAGAAATCGCGGTGGGAATGTAAAAAAGTGAATTTTAAGCGACATTCTACTACCCATTTTCTTATAGCTGTCCAATATATTCACGATGGAAACCGTTTTTGCCTTTTCTGTTAACCAAAAACCTTTCACAATTGCTTTAAAAGAGGACCAAACAGCTAATTGGGTATTGGTGAGTTTGGTATCAAAAGTTGGATCTTTTAAGAATTTTCCTATTTGTGGTCTAACGATATACCCATTTTTCAGCTTTGCCGCACTCAATTTGGATAATTTCTCTTTCAAATTATTGATCGTTTATCCAGAGCTTTTTGAAAAGTTTATCATAAAGCCCAACTTAGCATGAAGGGAAGGTCTTGATTCCATATCTAATGACATTGGCACAATACCTCAATAAAAATAATTTTTAAAAGTACAGAAGTAATTACTAAATTTAACTTAAATATATGTTTTGATGCACTCTGGTGGACATTTTATAAATTGATGCAGTAGATTCTTACAGTTCTGAAGCACAGAGTAGTTTCCATTGTTGTAACACCACTATGACGCATACCAGCGGCCGATATAAGCTCCAGCACACTTTTATGTAAATGGGCATAATCACCTCATCGTCGCATATCCAATTCTATGGATTGGTAAAGGTGAACTAGTTCAATGGCCAACAGGGCCACACCTTTTGACTACTTTTTGTGAAGTTGCATGAAGAGTTGCATGTTACTATTGTAATCTTATTGCTCGAGTTCAAGGAGCGCCTGAAAATCTTCAAAGACAACTGCATATATTGGGTAAGGTGTACGAGGCGATATAGACTCTGGAGGTACACAGTTCGAAGCTCGTTTGTAATGTAGACAGCGGTGTGCTACTCATGTTGAGTTTGACGAAATCTGAACGCATACACATCTCATACGTCGGTGGGCTTCAGCGAGCACTTTCGGGCAGGAGTTCCTTCTTGAAAACCGATCAGTTTGCCATCCCAAACAATATACTAAGGGTTGTCACTGTTTTTTGTGACACTTTGTATATGCATACTCAAAGTGTAAGAAATGTTTCGTTTTGTTTCTCCTTTTCGGGAAAAGTAGCAAAAGAAAAATAATATGAGTACTTTATGAAGAGTCATAATACACTCTTTCTGTGCTACATGTTACAATATTTTTATGTATCGATATTCCGATAAGTCGAGACCGCGTTTGATGGCCGATAACAAGGTTTAGTGAACCGAGAGGAGAATTTTCTTTTCAGTTTTTCCCACGATCCAATGCTGCATTTGACAAGAAATGCTTCAGAGTCCCAAGGAAAAAATATAAGTGGCTCTAACCCCTAAGCACAAGCAAAAGAAAGAAAGGAAATCCGAAAGAGAAATTTATTTAGTGAAGAAATGAAAACAGTGGAATATATGGAAGAAAGGAAAGAATTTCTGTGTGCAGCCTACCGCAAGTAACTTTTTAAATAATGGATGACCCACGGGACGGGTCCTGGGGAGCTCCTTAAAGGTCGTAATGCGGAACTGCCTTCTCCTTGTGATTCCATGGGCGGAAACCGCGTGGCGGGCTCCCCGGAGAAGAATAATAATAACATGATATAATCTCCAGCATGTCAGTACAACTCAGGGAAACATCCTGCACACTCTCAGTCCCTTAATTCAAGTGTCACCCTCATCCATGATAAAATATACTGTGGCCATCTTACTTCATAACCTCTAAATACGATACTGGCTCATACATCAAGTAATAAAGCCAAAATATGCCAGTATTTCTTTCGGAGGAAAGCTAGAAAGCTTATTTATTTAAGGGAAGAAGTGCCTTCTATCTCCGCCCTGTTAAATGTGTTATTTTCCTGTTCATTTTCTAAAGAGCTATGAATAGTAGAGCAAAAACTTTATCACATGTATTTACATCATTTGGCAATAAATAGTTATTTATGATTCAAGGGTAAAAAGGAACACTTTACTTTGTGAGTGTGTGAAACTAGACCACAGGTCGAGCACCATACACTATTTTTAAGACAGTCCTGAATATTTATAGATATATTATATATAAATATATGGTATTGCTTTACCTTTCTCGTGGACATAATAATCTTCGTGTTGCGATGCTCATTTGCCTTGCGTAGCATCAGTGTTGGCAACATGACTTTTACAAAACCATAATAAGAGAGGTAGTGGAAATAATAAAACGAGGAAAATAGCACAATGTTACAAAATTTAATTAATTAATATTATTGCTGCTTGTAAAAGCACAGGGTTTAGCACAGTGCATGTCCAAATTCAAATGATCCGCCATTTTAAGCAAGCATTGTGTAACTCAGATTCACGGCCTACTGGAATGAAGCGATGGTCATATTCTAAAAGAAAACAAAGTTGGCATTATATGAGCGAAGGAATTTTCCCTCCCCTGATCCTGTATGGATGCGAGGCGTGGGGATTCGTGGCTCAAACCACCATCCGCAGACTGCAAGTCGTGCACAACAGGGCCCTTAGGATGATCTACGATACTGACCGTAGATTTTCTTCCCATATCTTCCACACTCTTTCTGGCATCCCATCATTGTAGATGTGCGTGAAAGAGCCCGCTCAATGTATGCTAAACTTACGCCACACCCTAACCAGCTGGTAAATACCCTGGGTCAATATAATCACCATCTTCCCAGGAGGCGCAAAAGCTATCGCTTACCCAAGGATGTCTTGGGTTAATTAGCTTCGCTGCTTCCTCATTACACCAAACATTCCACTGCATTCGGTTTCTCGCTATTTGACACTGCCTGACTTGCTGGTTACACAAGCTGACCTGCTAAGTGTGCAGAGACGGGCACTGGGTGCACCAGGATGGGTAGACATTCTAACTTGCACTCATATCCCAAGTCTATAGCAAAAGAGTTACCAATCATCACCATTGGCTGACACTGACAAATAGCTTGAGTAAAAAATGACTACATCTTTTATACCTCACGGGTAAATCCATACCAAATGGATAGGTACCGTGGGCATACATCCCGCTCGGGAAAACCCGAGCGACCTGATTTGGCTCTTGGCGAAGGAATTTTCTACTTTTAACACTATCGTGAACTACTAGAAGGCCCACTATTACTATCGATATGTGGGATTATAGGATTAAAATTTTTTTTGTATTCATGGGGTCTCAACATATATTTCCGGTGAAATCTCGACATGAAAATTTTGGGTGGAATGCAATACTTTCTCTGAGCGTGGTAGAGAAAGTAATAACAATTTTGTTCTTGCAAAACACCTGCATTTTAGTTCTGCTATTTCGTGTAATTAATGTTTTTCCACACTAGCACTTTCCAATTCAGCAATTTCGATTTATTATTGAGGTTGGGAATTCTTTCATAGCAAAATAATGATATTTAATATGCATTACCATGTGGAAAGTAGTTTTTAAGCAGAACGTAAGTAGATTGTTTCATTATTTATGGTTCATAACAAAAAGATACAACATGCAAATACATATCTAGGGGTTTTCTGTGTGTGACAAGCAATCTTAGTAGTAGAATATTGTGATGTTGAAGAGTATAAGATAAAGCGGAAGAAGATAGGGCCTGTTACAGCAAATGTTAAAAGTGGCATGTGCAGCACCGGAGATTGTCTTTCTGTAAACGTCGATGGAACAATTTCTACGC
Organism: Tenodera sinensis; assembly: GCA_030765045.1. Classification (NCBI taxonomy): domain Eukaryota; kingdom Metazoa; phylum Arthropoda; class Insecta; order Mantodea; family Mantidae; genus Tenodera; species Tenodera sinensis. The sequence continues at coordinate 159,863,958 of CM060967.1, read as the reverse complement.
TTTTCTAACATTTCCGCCTTCATCCCCGTAAACAAGGTATCTAAAGTCAGGATTTCAGACTTAGAATGACATATTGCGTATCCGACTTGTTCTTGATAAATGAAATACAAATATTCTATTGCAACGTTATAATAGGTACCTGAATTTCAACTAATTTTAAAATCATGTTACAAATGTGCAGATATTTCAAAAATTATATCGCAGTTTTTAAAATTATCTAGCATTATATTACTCAAATGGTAATAAAAATATCTGATGTGTTGCACTCTCATGACTTTCTCTTTTCTTGTACTAACTATTATTACAAACTCTTATTACTCTATCTTCAAGTTAGTCGAAATAAAAATTTGCAGAAATTACCTTATTGCTTATTTCCTTAAGGGGAATACGGGAATACAGGTAAGATACAATTGACGAAAGTTTAAGTACTCGTAAACTCACACAAATAACAAGAAATATCTCAGAAATCGTTCACTGCACAAAAAGGTCATTAGGACATAAATTGTGTGTTTGGTCTATCGAGTTATTCAAGAGTCATCCAGAGTAAACAGGGTCACGAAGGCTATAGCCAGGAAATTCAAAATATACATTTCATTTTTCATAAAACTATCATAAATATATGGCATTTTAATCAAAATCAGTTAGTCATCTTCCAGAAAATCAAAATTTTCGAAAAATATTCCATGTAAAGAGTAGTTTAGGGTGGAAGAATTTTATTCAAAATCTTCGTATCGCAACCTTGAAAGATATTAAACTTGGATGCCAAATTTGGTTGCTATCCGACTATTGGTTTTTGAGTTATGCTGTCCACAGACTGACACACACACACACACACACACACACACACACACACACACACACACACACACACACACACACACACACACACACATGAACCTTTTTCTAAATTCCTTTTGATTCAGGTAACCTCAAAACATATTCCTGGTGAATCTCGTCATCAATGTACACATCGGTATATTAAATTTTGGAAACAAGAAAGCTTGAAAACTAACTTACATGAGCTAAGAATTCTGTATTTCAATTTCTTCAGTTGGCAGTGTTGAGTGACTTGAACTACACTAATCAAAAAGAATATATTTTTGATTATTGTTTATAGAAGTTAACATTTCTGGTCAAAACTTTGCGATATAGTATTTAAATTAGATGAGATAGAGCAAATTCTGTCAGTTAAAATAATACTACTATGTATAACACTATTTAGAGTGCTAAGAAAGTCGATTTATATAAACTCTCTTTTAATATACAATCGCAGCACTTTTCAAACGCCATCGTGTAACCTGCGCTACTCATTTGTTGACCCAGTGCAAACTTGTTTGGTTTGCCGTTTGACACACGTAGTCTCTCTTAATTTAGAACTGGCAAACAGCTGTTTTGTTGTGACTGGCTAACGAATTACATACCTACCGTTTAAATTCTGTGATGTGGAATTTTTTTCTGTTGATAATCTGATCAATAATAACCAACAGATTTCCCATACACTAATTATTTTCAGGAGCATTTAGTGTTTGAGTGTACGCACATTAAAACGACGATAAATTCTGAGTACACACCACGTTCATTCAAATGCAGTGTATTTACTCTCTCATTGATATTAATTTTACTGCTAAAATTTTGCGTCAAATCATGCTTCTGGGCTGCGTTATTTGAGTGGTAGATTTCATGAACTGATTTAATGGAAACATTTAACACAAAAGGGGGAAATAAAGGGATGAATAAGTACGAAGGGGTGTTAGTTCCACTGCTTACCTAGCGGGAGACTCAGGTTCGATTCCCGGTACCGGCGTGGGGATTTTATCCCGTTAGGGATATTATTATTATTATTATTATTATTATTATTATTATTATTATTATTATTATTATTATTATTATTATTATTATTATTATTATTATTATTATTATTATTATTATTATTATTATTATTATTATTATTATTATTATTATTATTATTATTATTATTATTATTATTATTATTATTATTATTATTATTAACTTGTTCTCTAGACTAGCCTAATTAGATCCTTTTCTCCTCCAATAGCGGAAGGAAACAACAATTATTTTCCCTGCTCCTGAAAGAAATAAGCGCCTTCTAAACTGATGAAATCACAAGCTTCAGCAATTAATTTGCTTGAGATGCATGTTTAACGCGTGGGAAAACTTAACCACAACTTTCGCTGTCCTTGCCAGAGATCGCTCTAAGCTTAAACTGTTTCATTGTTAACTACAAGATAACAAGGTGCTTGTTCCCTGGTTACAAAAACATATACTCAAGTTTCCGAGATGAGGGCGTTTAAACGGAATGTTATCTTAAGCACCAGAGGAGAAGGAAGTGCAGTGCGTTTGGAGAATCTGCTTCCTCCTTCACAACTAAAATGATAACGGACGATGTTGTGGATATTTTGTTATGTATACATAAGTCTGTACCAAAATATATTAAAACATTGAAGTCTTACCTTGAAAATATTATTTTTCTTTTTCTTTTTGGAAAAGTTGTACATATTAAATACAACTTCGAAAATTAGGCCATTATGTGGTGCCTTTGACCAGGAGAAACATACGATTGGCGACTTAGTGTTTCAAAATATTGGTGACTTAAAACCAAAAAGAACGAAATAGTCAATGCTAAAAGTAATTTTTTGGCATAAATTCTAGTTATCAACGTCAATAAAATTTGAAATCTTTTGAGCAATTTTGTGAAACTCTTGTGGATATTTTAACTTTGTACTTGGAATGGCTTGACTAAGTCTCTTCGTCTCAACTATCTTTAATTTTGTACTAATTTCAACTGAATTCGAGGGTTTGGAGAGATTGTTTCGAAATTCCTACATATGAAATGACGTGGCAAGTAATTTCATGAGTACGGAGGGGTACATTGACTCTTTTGTTGCGTGAATAAGCAACAATCAGGAACCACAACCACTAACAACCATTTATTACATTGGGGGAGGGGGTTTACTTTATGCCCACCTTCTACAATTTTTTTAAATTCGGTCTTTCAATGTGTTCTTTTAAGGCAGGCAGTTAATAGTTGTCAATGACTGTTTCTTCTAATGACTTGCGTATTTGTTTCAAATTTTTCATTGTTGGTCTTTCTGAAAAACAATATGTCAAGGTGGTCGTAAAATACTACTCCGTAGGTATAATGAGATTCATGTAAAACGGTAAAAGAGAAATACTTAATGTTAAATATTACCTTTACTAACATTACAATATATGATACCTAATTTTAAAATAAATCTGTTCTAACAATTGCCCAGATATTTTGTTACCAGCGGCGATCACAGAGTGCCCCTCCAAAGTTATGGAATAAAGGCTTGGTGCTGCTGGGGTTAATTAAATCCACACTTCAAATCACTACGTATTAAAATATCTGCATTAAACGTAGGAACAGAAATTATAATTAAACACCTGATGTACAGTGGAACTAGATCTAACCTACTGTAACTAATAAATCTTTATTTCCCTGGATATGTTCGTTGAGCGAGTGTTTTTGTACCAAAAGTAGGAGTTTGGGTCACGTGTATGAGACTTATTGACCCATTTTGAGGTGCCACAGCAAATGTAACCAGTCTCCATTGCATTACACATGCATGAAACTCCTGAGCTCAATACTCAATCTCCCCCCCCCCCCCCCCCCCACTCCCACTGCCTTTCCGACATATCACTTCCATATAATACCGTATGCTACATGAATGAAAAACGCGTGCAAGGAATGGAAACAGAATATGAAGTTATAGAAGAAAAACCCTCACGCAAGAACCAAAAAGTCTAAAACTCGCGTAGAAAGCGCCACATCCTGCTTCTGAGTGTCATAGGCCAAAGCCCTGAATATTCTTGTTCTTTTATTATTTTTAGCAGTACCGTATTCGATCGAAGAGGGACATAAGACTTCTGCAAACACAAATTGTCTCTATCAAATTATTCTGTTTATTCAGGTCATCCATCCAGTAATCCTTGCTTTTGCTTTACCTAGTTTTTAAGATGGGCTTTCTTTAACAAGTGTGTATGCTATGACAAATAATAACGTGACAAACCCCACGTCTGACACCAGTGTGACCAATGGCAAATCTAATTACTTTATCACTTTATTTCCCTTACAGTTTAACCTCAAAAACTGTCGTCTACAATTCGTCCTATTCTTGCAGTTCACCACTGTTCTGTCCTCTCGTAACCTTGACACGTCTACACTTCACTGTCTTTAACTTCTCTCTCTGTCTCACAAACTGCTTCCGACGCAACGGTACACTCACACAAACAGGCTTAACTAATACGTCTACAACTCTTTGATGATACTCTCAACACTGATTGTACTGTGATAGTCGTCCTTTTTTCACCACTCCATTGTCGCCGGGCCGCCTATTTACAAATAATGCTGTGAGGTAGCTTGAACTCGAGCGCCTTTGATGCATGCGGCCGCCGTCACAATACTTTGGACCGTATATTCACGAGATTGTTTTATTTTCTCGATTTTTTGTTTTGAAGAACATTAAAATCCCTATACAAAATATGCACGTTTTTATCTGATTGCTTGGTGGAGATAAGATTCGTATGGAAATATATCGGACAGTACTGGAGTTTAGCAACATAGTTCTCTAACGAGGAATTGTTAATATCACCATTAAATATATTTGTTGTGATTTAGTGATAAATACAGCAACTGTCTATCAGATTGATTTCTGTTTTCTTTTCCGGGCTGCACATGAAGGAATCTTTAGAATCGACATTTCATTCTGCAAGCGCCACTGAGTTATGAAGTATTGGATAGCATCGGACATTTCATCCTTTCCGCATCGGAAATTAAAATTCACGGGTCCCCATCGCTCAAAACACGAGCCCGATGCAGGATCTAACAAACGCAGATCTGCAGCAACGTTTGTGCAAATTCTCAAACAGTGTGAAGAAAAACAGTTTTGCCATTTGAAGAAGCAATATTTAGGAAATAGTTAAGATTCAAGAAGTCGCCTACATTGTGAAAATAATCTTTAAAATTAAACAGTGTGTAAAGTCACTGAGCAAAAAACGGGTGTTTAAACAACATCGGCAACTCTAAACCTTGGAAGAGTAATTTTATTGGACTATTTCACAGATATCGAATATTACGGAAGTGCATGCAATAATGATTTGCGGGAAACATCGGAGGAAAAAAAACACTTGACGCTGCAAGAACAATGTGTCATTCATAATAACAAGCTTAACTAACAAAATTAATAATGGGGGGGGGGCGATTGTGCAGCTTATATCAATGAAATATTAAATACGATTTCAGAGTTACTTTAAGCCAATTATCACTGTACAACACTAAAATTTCCACCTGATCCTAATAAATTTTTAAGTACGAATTTCAGAACTAAAATCCGTTTTGTGATATCACCTAAAGTTTTTTAGATATTGCCCTTTTTGTGATTTGCGAAAATCCGTTGCGCTACGCCGCTCCCGCCGCCGCTACCTTTATCGGTCGACTCACCCTCTCAACATTTCAGCAGTCGCGCAGCAGTGTGTGTAAGGAGAGGTTGTTTTGGCGAAAGCGTGTTCGCTTGGTTCGACCTTCAACTTACGTGACTTTGCACCAGCTATAACTCGCTGGTTTTCATTACACATTTTTGTGTGTTAAAGAAGTGTGATTTTCTAGTAACGTAAAAATGTATATAGAACGAAAGAACACATTAGTACTAACGTTTGTGGATCGTGATGTGCCGAAACCGTCACCATACGAACTACATGAATGGATTCACGATATATTCCGATTTGAAGAAGAGGAACTGGAAATGATACAGATCAACAACTACACCCGGCAAATATACATCCAGTGTAAGGAAGCGCTGCGAGTAAAAAGGGCCATAGAGGACACAAACGGTGAGTCAATTTTTAACTATAGTAATGGACAAAGAAGTAAAGTAACAATAACATCGGCAGGTCTAGGGTTTCGTATTGTGAAATTATACCACTTACCCAAAGATTTAAACCAAGAAATTGTACGACAACATCTAGGAAACTACGGCACAGTACTAGCACTATCAATGGATACTTGGGGGCCCACGCTTCGACACAAAATCAGTAACGGAGTACGCACTGCAAAGATAGATTTAAAAAAGCATATTCCCTCATATATAGATATTGCCGGATATAAAAGCTTTATAAGCTATGAAGGTCAACCAATTACATGTGCGGTGTGTAGTGAAACAGGACATTTACGAAACAACTGTCCCAGACGGAGGGTAATCACGCAGACACCACGTCTAACAGACCCGCCCACATGGTCTAAACTAGTGCAGGGAGACTTCCCCATTAGACGGGTACCGGTGGATTTGCCACAAGACATAGCTATGACCTCGGCAGAAATGACGACTACTGATAAAGAACAAGTAACTGCAGCTCAGTTTTCAGGAAAAGATACCGTGGTCGAAACACAGAGGGAAACTGTAATCAATCCTGAACAGGCGGAAAATTTACTAATGGATGATGATGATGCACAAAGTGATGCCCCGATAACGAACTTTACCACTATTCCAATGGCAGAGGAACCATCCGAGGTGACACCAGAAACTTCAAATATAACTTCAGAAACATGTGCATTCGCTCCAATAACGACAGATATGGAAGTAGTTCCCACAATTTCCAATAATAGTAGAAACCGCGACCCACGCGTGAAAAAGAGACGTACGGAGAGTAGCAAGGGTAACCGAAAGAAAGAGAAAACTGAAGAATCATTCGAAACTGACCCGGGTACTCCCACACCGCTATCATAATGCCTGATGTTTCTTCTTGGCTGTTCCTATTCTACCTCATCTACGTAATTTGCATGACTTATACCCGTATTTATGCCACCTTAAATGTCAATGGTATACGCAGTACTGCTAAACAACAACTTCTCAATAATTTCATTTTCAGCCATGATATTGACATCTTACTCCTGCAAGAGGTGAACACCGATAATTTAAACTTCCTTGGTCCTCAGTATAACTACATTTGCAATGTAGGCATTGACAATAGGGGCACAGCAATAATATACAGATCGACTTTGAGAATTACCCATCATGAGGAACATCCTAGTGGACGCATTTTAGCTATGGTAATAGACAATGACATCTTAGTGGTGAATGTGTACTTGCCATCTGGCTCCAATAAACGACGAGACCGTGAATCTCTCATTGCAGATGATATGCCATATTTCTTTCGTCACAGCTATAATTACTTGTTGCTGGGTGGTGACTTTAACTGCGTGTTACATGCCAAGGACCAACGAGGAACTTATAATCCGTCACCCGCACTACAGCGCCTGTCTTCGGAATTGCAGTTAACTGACACTTGGGAATATCTACATGGAAATGAAGTTCGCTACACTTTCTGTCGTGCTACCTCCGCGTCACGAATTGATAGGATTTATGTTAATGGCCTTCATCGAACCAACATCCGGAATGTCCTTGTTGTACCTGCCGCAATAAGCGACCATCATGCCGTAATTGTGAAGATGACAGCATCCACTCCCTTACCCATCCTTGGTAGAAGCTACTGGAAATTAAATAATGCTCTATTATATTATGAGGACGTACAACAACAATTTCGTGAAACTTGGGAAAGCCTTAACGTACGAGCGTCCAGGTCTTGCTACCAGGAGCTTCAACAGTGGCTTTTGATTTATAAACCAGCGATACAGTCCTTCTTCAAATGTGTTGGTAAGGCTAAGGCTGCCGAACGAGCTAATAGCCAACACTATTATTACGCCCTGTTACATGATTTAACTAATCAACACAGCACCGACAACGACGTCAGTGGCAGGATAACTGCGATAAAATTAAAAATTCGTAAAATTCAGGAGTCCATTTTAGACGGTATACGGGTGCGTTCTCGTGCCCTCTCAATTACTGATGATGAACGTGCTGCTTTGTACCATGTAGCTTCGGAGAAGAAACGAAACCAACGTAAATTCATATGTGATATTTCCACTACCAATGCTACTCTCCTACGCACAACGCCTGAAATTCTCCGAGGGGCAGAGGAACACTTCAGACAGCAATATGGTGAACATCCTACTCTTGATTCCTCAAAAAGAGTACTTTTTGAGGCTATCAATAAAACTGTGAATCCTACTGATAAGGATGAATTGGACGCACCTATCACCATGGATGAACTTCGGGACGTGATTTTTAAAGCCAGCAACAATTCTGCGCCAGGACCAGATGGTATTAGCTATACTTTTTACAAAGTATTTTGGACGATCATTAAAGACCGTCTGCTACAACTGATGAACGCCACTTTTGCCATGAGCGACCACTTGTCAGGGTTTAATGAAGGAATTGTAATTTTAATTCCAAAATGTATAAAACCACACCATTTTAACAGCTTTAGGCCGATAACACTACTGAATACTGATTTTAAAATTTTTACAAAGATTTTAGCCAACAGATTGCGTAAAGTACTGCCAGCCTTGATTGGACCGGAACAAACTTGTGGACTTCCAGACAGGAAAATCTCGCACAATTTGATACAATTAAGGGATGCTGTGGTATATCTCGAGGAACATCCTGAGGAAGAAGCGGCCTTGTTGTCATTGGACCTCGAGAGAGCATTCGACAATATTGACCATAATTACATTTTTGGTGTCTTGCAGCACATGGGTATTTCTGATCGTATCCTACAAACCATTAAACTAGTGTACAAGTCTGCATACTCCAGAATCCAAATCAATGGATATTTTACTAGGCCAATACCCATTTTGAGTGGTATACGACAAGGTTGCCCATTATCAATGTTATTGTTTACAGTTTGCACCGAACCTCTGGTGCGATTGATGAAGAAACACTTATTTTCACCTACAGTGCAGACAAGACTGCTCACCATAAAGACTTATGCCGATGACATGACTCTGCTACTCCGCTACCATCATCAAGTTTTCCTACTTCCGCACATATTACAGTTTCATGAACAGGCATCTTGCGCGAAGATTAATTATCAGAAGTCCTCATTGATACCTTTTGGGACCTGGCCTCGGACGTTAACGGTGGATGATGTGCCCATTAAAGACCACGTCACTATTCTAGGCCTCCAAATCACCACGAACGTCACAGAAATGGTAAACATAAATTGGACATCTTTACTCAATCGCATCCGTTACTCCCTACAGCGCAACTTGAGTAGAAACCTTAACATTCTCCAGAGAGTTTGGTATGTTAACCTCATGGGATTATCCAAGATTTGGTATTTGGCCCAAATTCTGCCCATCCCGTTAGAGATTTCCCAGCGCATCGAGCTGGCAGTGTCATATTATTTGTGGAATGGACATGTATATAAAGTGGCAAAATCTCAGCTGTGGCGTCCCATCATGAATGGAGGCCTAGGACTCATTAAGGTCTCCGAAAAATGTTCAGCACTGTTAATTAGAACTTCTTTACAGATGGGACAATTCAAGGACAACAAACAACTTCACTCCAGCACTGGAACATTAATGAACCATGCCATTTATCGCCGGATGGTGAAATGTATTACCACTTTACCTGCGAATTTCGTCTCTGGGGATCCAATTCCAACTACAAAGATCCTCTACCGTCATCTGCTGTTACGTATTCCTTCTACTCCCACAATAGAGGTTAAATATCCCAATATTCCTTGGAAGAATATCTGGAGAGTTTTTCGCTACGCTGATATCCCGACGGACTGGAAGGCCTCTGCCTACAAGATGCTCAATGCCATAGTACCCACAGCAGAAAAACAATATCGCCACAACATCTGCAATTCACCGCATTGTTCTCGATGCCACAACCTTGACACCCTTCAACACCGTCTTACAACGTGCATTCCCGAAACTTGGCAGTGGATACAAAATAAAATCCGCTGCATTACCAGGGCAGATAACCCAAATACCATTCGCAGGGCAATCCTGCAGCTAGATATCCAGGTGAAAAAACACGTCTTTGCCCAAATATGGCTTATTATGGGCTATATCCACTATATGTTGCAGGATCCATCTCCTAGTGTCCGTGGCCTGGAGAGATTTTTAACAGAACATAGGACGCGCCTCAAAAGGAAAAAACGTGACTTTCTCTTGATGATTCACCCTAACATAGATGTCCTTTCTGTGTAAAGGATTATGCCAGCTGGATGGAGATATCACCATCTCGGAAGTGTCATCGCCCAGTTGCCAGATGAAACCAAATGGAGGACCAGCAAAGGATTATGCCAGCTGGATGGAGATATCACCATCTCGGAAGTGTCATCGCCCAGTTGCCAGATGAAACCAAATGGAGGACCAGCAAAGGTAACTGACCTCATGCAATGAACAGCAATATGCTTTACCAAATGAAAGAACATTACAAAATGCAGAAATGGTTTAGTATTGTACACCCGATTGTAATTGCAATGTATTGCTTCTTTTATCTAATTTAAATAAATAGAAAAATAAAAATAAAAAAAAAAAAAAAAAAAAAAAACATGTGTTGTCATTCAAGGGTGCAGGTGAAGTAACCTCAGCATTTTGACAAGGGGCTTAAATATGTATTCTTTGAAAGGTTAATGGGCTCATGGAACAACTGAGTGACAATTACAAGATATTCGAATGGCGTCTTTTCATTGATTCGTCGAAATTAAGTTTAAAGGCAGTTTTATTACATAATGGTAACTGTTTTCCTTCCGTCCCTATAGCTCATGCTGTCCAGATGAAAGAAACATATGAGAATTTGAATGCTATGACGTAAGCGTTGATTTATGTCTGATTTCTGGATAATGTGTGGTTTGTGACCCACATATTATGCATTATACAGTTTTAAGTATATCTAATAAATAACTGAGTCATATGTATAAGTTATCTGTTACATATTTGCTTGTTCTTTCTATAACACACAGGTGATTGTATCATTTTGCAACACACCTTAGTATTAGAAAGAGTATGGGACTGTACGCCTAGCATATAGCGACCAGTTCTTAAAAATCTAACCATTGTTTCAATTTCAGGATTTCCCTTGTACCTGCAATGAAGTGTAAGGTTTCTCGATTGGCATATAGCAAATAGGAAAATCAGCTTTTGTAAGAACTTTTATAGGAGGATATAAAAATAAACACTAGAGAGTAAAAAAAAGTGGGAATGCTAATTAACATATCAGGTATTGTATTTATAATAATTATAGTTTTATTCATTGAAAATTTAAGTCGAGATGATACTTTTGGATGAATTTAGACTGCCTCAGTGATCTGCAGATTACGCATTAGCTTCCACATTGAGAGATTGCAAGTCGGATTGGCGGTTGGTGATGGTCGTGACGCTAGCCATGGTTGCTGGAGTGTTTGACTTTGGTCTTCCACCGAGTGGTGAACCACAGGCTAGAGCCGGCATCTAGCACATGGGCTGCCTGCCCTTGTAAACATATGGGAGTAAAACTAAAAACAAACAGAGCGCTCCAAAATAAAGCAAACGAACAGGCTACTGAGAACAAAAGTATTTACACGCTAAAACCAAGGTTACTTTTAAATATTAACCCTGTAATGCACAATGCTGCCATTTGGCAAGAGATATCTTAGAATATTTCGTGTTATTTTCATATTATATTGGTATTAACAATAAAACAAAGGTATTGGTAGCTATTTACATGGTAAAAGTATCAATTTATTCCAGCATTATTGTATTTTCATTTATTTATTTTTTAAAAAGTCAATCCATGCAATTGTAGTCTAATGTAAAACCCCATCATCATCCACGAGTACCATCTCACCGATTAATTTACGTGGGCCCTCCCCATTCTTTATTACATCTGATTGCAGTGTTTGGGATTAAACTCACCGCGCTCTGTTTTTAATGGATGACCAGTGTAACCCAGGTCACCTATAAAACAAGTTTCTCTGCGTGACTTCCTTATTGGTAAGAATATTGTTGTATTTCTAATTTTCAGAAGTGGCCTACGTGTATATCTCTTACTTCTGAATGTAACAGAGTCCCAAGAATGCTTTGACTTAATTTATTCCTTGTTGACTAGTTACTCTGGCAAAACTAATTGAATTTTTTTAACAGTCATTAATGATTGCGATCCTGTGAGGAAATTTTAACTTTACGTTTTTTCATTATGCATTTATTTTAGCATATAGAAATTATTTATTTCAATCATTTATCTACCTCTTATTATTTATTTTTAAAATTATTAACCTTATCAGGCAATACTTCCGGTATTGGTGATTAAACAAATAAATAACGTGATGAGCAAAATTGTGAATAATGACTGACCGGGCTATTGCATTTTGTGCCCTAAATTTCATATCTGAAGTCTGTGCCTTTTGGTAACTTTTGCTAAAGAAGCCTTATGGTTGGGAAAACAATTTTATTTACTCAGCTGTAAAGATTTTATTTAGATTTATGCAATTGGTTAAATTTATTTACTTCTTCAACTTCTTAACATGGATTAGGCCTAAGGCCTGTTCCGAGACTAATCCAACTCCAACTTCTTCTCTTATATCTACATTCTGTAGTCGATCTTTTCCAGTAACACCAATAAGGGTCTTAGAAACTCATTTGAAATGCCTCAATTCTTTATTTTTCCTTTGCTTTAATTACCCATGTCATACTTGCATATTTTAACCAGGGTTTGGGTAGTATTTCATATAATTTTAATTTAAGATGCTTCCACATATTTCTGCCGAAACATGTTTTTTTACACCCATTGATTTTATTATATGCCTTAATATTTTCTCCCCTTTCTCTCTCTATCAATTACTCATATGTTTGATCCAAAATATTTGAAAGTGGACACTTGCCCATTTGTTTTTCCTATTACGATCACTACCCTAAATTGTTCTTTTCCTGCCCCCCCCCCCCCCCGAAATTTCCACATTATATTCTTTTGTTACCTCATTCAAATTAAGCACTGAATTTGCATACCAGTCACTTAAATTACGAGTACTTTCTAGTTTTGAAACAACGTTAATTTCACAGGCTTCCATCATCTCTGACAGTAATTTTACAGAGGCAACTGGATTCATTCTCCTTTTCTGCTTTAAGGCTGCGACTACTACACAAATATTTTCTTATTATCTCTGAGCAAGCATCGTGTAGGCCAGCTCATTACACTTTATAGTTGTGGACTGCCTAGAATCAAGGGAAAGCACATTCTTGCTCGACTTTCCCCGGAATGCACCTTGATAAACTTTGTGACACGAGGGGAGGGGTTTCTCTCATCCAGAATTCCTTTTAATTAATCTCATTTTACGCTCAAGTAATCCCTTGCGGTCCAGAATTGTGATCAATAACGTGGGGCAGTAATTTGGTGAGTGCGCACCCTGAAAATTTCCTTCTAAATAAGAAAGCATGTTAAAAGGAAGCGTCCAGTCTGTGACGTCAGGCATACATCAACCGAACCAGTTGTGTGGCGGCGGTGGCAGCGGCGGCGGCAGCGGCGGTGGTGGTGCTTCCAAAATTATCTTTGTTCACACAGAACCGTAACTCATTTCCTTTCTGTTCACTTGCATTCATAAAAATCATTACAATACAGCAATTGTAAGGTGCTGAAATATATTTTCACTTTTTTCTGCGTCCAGTAGAGTGTAAAATGTAAAGACATTATCTGCTTGGATGCGTTTTCTCTTGATTGACCCGTACGGCAGGCAGGTACTTCAAGTTAAGACTATATCCATACTAATATCAGAAAGGGAGGAAATATGCATACGAGTGTGTGTGTGTGTGTGTGTGTGTGTATGTGTGTGTGTGTGTGTGTGTGTGTGTGTGTGTGTGTGTGTGTGTGTGTGTGTGTGTGTGTGTGTGTGTAGCGAAACCTCAGAAACCACTCAACTGATTTTAATAATTCATTCTCCACTGTTCTTGACAGCATTGGTTATAAATAGCAAAACTCAAAACTGAGAGAAGGTTGGGCGGCATCTCAAAACATTCATTTTCATCTCGTTTCGTTCAATGTGAATACAAGAGCATATTTTTTGCACTTCATTGGGAAAATGTCAGGTTTTTAATGACCTCCAGCTTCAAATCTTTTTAAACCGTGTTATTCGTAGAGGGAGATGATTATTATAAAAAATTCACATGATTTTGCTGAATATTGTAATCAACTATTATTTTGGTGTGGTTTGGACAAAAACGTTACACTTGTTTTAGAACGTGTTTTAAATCTGTGTTTTTAAACACCCATTAAAATAATTTACAACAATACTGTAGGACTTGTTAACATTATTAGTTTACCTTGCAAATTGAAATGCCACCAGCTTTCATTTTCAATGTTATTGTGACGTCGGGCTGCCTCACCCTGGTGGGAGTTGGTGCAACAAAGGCGCTCAACGTGAAGCCACCCCACACCATTCATGTTAACAAACATGTGACAACAGTCAGTACGGCATTAGGAACGATTTGCTAATATTTTCATACATTTTCTGGCTGCCAGCAAGTTCAGAAAGAGGAGCATTTTCAAGAAATATCTGGCTACGTTATCGCCGGTATAAAAACTTGTGGAGCGCGTGAGGAGCAACCAGTTTTTTTTGTTTCTTATTTTTTGAAGCCAGTCAGTTTTTGCTTTCTCTACTGATAAGTAGAAGGAAGTATTGTATTCGATCCAAAAATTCGATGTCGAGATTTCACCGGAAATATATTTTGAGACCCCCTGAATCCAAAAAAAGCATTTTTAGAAAAAGGTCCGTGTGTGTGTGTGTCTGTCAGTCTGTGGACAGTATAACTCAAACACGAAAAGTAGTTTAAAAACCAAAGTTGGTATTTAAGTTTAATGTCTTTCAAGGATACGACACGAAGATTTTGAAGAAAACAGCCCCACCCTAAACTACCCTTTACATGGCACATTTTTCAAAAATTTGGATTTTTTTTGAAAATGACTCTAACGATTTTGATTAAAATGTCATATGTTTGAAATATTTTTATGACAAATGAAATGTATGTCTTGAATTTTCTGGCTATATCCCCTGTAGTCGTATTTACTTTGGACGACTTTTGCATAACTGGTAAACCGTTAGAGATAGACCAAATCATACTATACAAAAAATTTAGATCTTGCTAAAATATACAATTTATGTCCATTTCAGAGATATTCCTTGTTATGTGTGTGAGTTTTGGATAACAAAACACGTGAAATGGAACATCGTTGTTTATTTTTTTATATGTTAAGTGTGCAAAGAGAACAGAATCTCAAAGCTTTAAAATATTTGACTATCGCACAAAGCCTACTGTATTCTAATATTTCCCTTGTACATACAAGGAAATAAGCAATAAGATAATTTGTACAAATGTTTATCTTAACTAACACGAAGAAGATATAGGAATAAGAGTTTGTAAGAATGGTTAGTACAAGAGTAGAGAAAGTCATGTGAGTGCAATACATCAGATGTTTAGGCCCACAGTTCTTACGAGATGGTGATTTGTCCATAAGTAAAGTTTCATGGTTAAGCCAGCTTCTACTGTGTTCAAAGGAAGCATTTCTCGAGAAATATTAATTCCTTTTGTCGAAGTCTGCGCTACCAACTTCGGAAGGTCCAATTAAGATTTCACTGCAGGGGCGCCTGAATGGAAGATGAGCCCGAATTTACTTTGTGTACTTCCTCTTTCCTTTTGCGAATACTCTTCGTTTGCACTCTTTTAATGCTGCAGACTTCTCAATTAAGGAGCAGACAGAACGTAGTTCAGCTCAGCGTGCAAAGACACAACGTTCGCCCCGTTGTAGAACACACAACTTGCGAATTTCTGTCATATAAGTAAATATTATTTAGTATTTGACGACAGCCGACCTGAAAATACAGCGACGCGTTATTATTCAGGTAGTTGCTAACGACTTCTTACCATTAAAATGTTGAATACATTTCCATATTATAAAACGTAAGGAAATTGGAGATTGTTAGCATTTGTTAGACCCAAGTGCCTCATAGCAGAAATATTTTACTTCCAACTTTTAATTAACTAAACCGTTTCTTTATTCATTTTCGGAATTTGAGTGTGAAAGCTGGAACAAAATGAATACTTCAAGAAGAAACTGAACTCATACCCATGGGTAAGTTTCCAAACTTTTGTTTAGCTTGTTTCAAACTGTGCATAAGAAACTAAAATACGTTATACTTTCAAAAATTTGATGTCGAGAGTTCACCGGAAACTTGTTTTGAGGCAAAAACAAAGGCATTTTTAGAGAAAATCTGATGTGTTGCACTCACATGACTTTCTCTACTCTTGTACTCACAATTCTTATAAACTCCTATTCCTATATCTTCTTCGTGTTAGTTAAGATAAACATTTGTACAAATTATCGTATTGCTTATTTCCTTGTAGGTACAGGGGGAATATTGGAATACAGTAGGCTTTGTGCGATAGTCAAATCTTTTAAAGCTTTAAGATTCTGTTGTCTTTGCACACGTAACATATAAAAAAATGAACAACAATGTTCCATTTCACAAAGTTAAGTTTTCTGAAACTCACACATAACAAGGAAAATCTCTGAAATGGACATAAATTGTGTATTTTAGCAAGATCTACATTTTTTGTATAGTAAGATTTGGTCTATCTCTAACGGTTTACCAGTTATGAAATAGTCGTCCAGAGTAAATACGACTACAGGGGCTATAGCCAGACAATTCAAAATATAAATTTCATTTGTCATAAAAATATCTCAAACATATGACATTTTAATCAAAATCGTTAGAGCCATTTTCAAGAAAAATTTTCGATAAATGTTCCATGTAAAGGGTAGTTTAAGGTGGGGTATTTTCTTCAAAATCTTTGTGTCGCAACCTTGAAAGACATTAAATTTTAATACCAAATTTGGTTTTTAACCAACTTTTAGCTTTGAGTTATGCTGACTGACACACACACACACACACACATACGCGCGCGCGCGCGCAAGCGCACCTTTTTCTAAAAAGGTTTTCCTAATTAATTTCTATTTATGGTCTTAAGTGTGTAACTGTTGATATGAGTATTCCCTGGATAACTGTGCAATAATGTTACTGTTAATCAGAACAGCGGTGCCATAAATACCAATAGATTACAGTACCTCTGTTTCAAGAATGAGAGTGGAAATTGTTCATAGGGCTGCCCTTGGCAAACAACCCCAAGAGGGACTCTCCTCCCAATAAAACTGCCAACTGTGGCAAACTGTTGTGTCTTTATATCATGTCCACAACGATTCTGAAATTCGAGAATGACTGCACAGAATTATACAAAATCAGGTTTGTAGATAAGCTATTAGTGTATTGTGTGACATGCTTTTTGACCCGCTAAAATATTCGAAATCTTATTTTAGCATGAATAGTTAAATATCACTTCTATCTTTTTGTTTTTTTTGTTTTTTTTGTTTATATTCCTTACTCAAGAAAGTAAACATCAGGTGCTAATAATTAATGGACAGTTGGTTCCAAGTGTCTTTAAATAAATACATAAACAGATAAATAAATATAAAATAAACATGAGGAAGGGAGGATGGAAACAAAGAAAGAAAGAAAGAAACAATAACAATGTTTCGGTCCAAAACGTAGTTTCGTTAATTTCACATCATATATTGCCGAACTTCATCAATTTTCTGATAAATAATCTGCACTTTGGTGCGAGATTTGCATGTGACATGCATGTGTATTTATCGTACGGTCCAGACGCGGTTCTCCCCTTCCTCTGTCCGTAGGGCAACACTTGGTTTGACAGTAGACAAACGGTAACCCGCGTATATCTTAGCACAGAGGCGGGGAAGCCCATACGCTTTCTCGGGAAAAATGTCGCTTGAAAATATAGCGAAACTGTGTGGTTTATTGGATCAGATAAATGTATTTTATTTCCTTTCGTAAGATGAAGGGAGACATTATACATAAAATATACTCTTTTAAAGCACTGAAGTATGCAGCGGCATTAAACAACTGTAATATGCATCACAAATACCATCTAAATAACAATTTTCCTCTCTTATTTTCGGCTACAACCAATGTCTACTTTATGTACATTAATACGAAAATACGAGTAAATCAATTCCCATCTATCACTATTTGTCCGCCTGCACAAAATGTCAACTTTTCTCCATCACTTTTTGGGTCTTCTTATAATAATTGGACGTTAATTTAACACTTTAACGCTTAGTGCAAAATAGTGTGAGATTTCACTCTATAAAGTATGTGTAGCACTCATCTGTTTTAGCATATTTGTTACCATCATTTCCCTTCATTCTATTTCCCTATCTTTTAGGTTACTTTTAAGTGAGTGGCGCTGGCGGTGCCAGACAGATGACGCGGATGCTTGCGCATTGTAACAGCTGTTCACGGCGCTAGGTAACATTTTAAAATTGTGTAGTGAGTGAGTGAGTCGGGTTTGTGGGCTATTGACAGCTAGGTCATTAGGGTCCGAAGTCAAAGAATAAAAACACGGATACCCACCACCGTTAAAATCATGTAAGACGCTAAGTAAACAAACAGTGTTCTTCTAATACTTCCCATTAACTAATTATACTTAAGAAGCTTATCATTAATGTACTTTTATTCTGCTTAAGAGTATGCACATCCTAAATAATTTAATATAGAGCTTTTCTATTATTTTGCTTTTCAAAAAAGTTTCCATGTAAAGGGTAGTTTAGGGTGGAGCAATTTTCTTCAAAATCTTCGTGTTGTATTCTTGGAAGATATTAAAGTTAAATGCCAACTTTGGTTTTTTACCGACTTCGTTTTTGAGTTATGCGGTTCACAGACTGAAAGACAGACGGGCAGACAGACACATACACACGCGCGCGCACATGGAGCTCTTTCTAAACATCTCGACATCGAATTTTTGGGTGGAATACAATACTTCCTCTACTTTACTAAACTTAGTAGAGAAAGTGAAAAGGTAAACTCGACGACCACAAGCTAATGCGAAATTAGCATCCATTCGCCACGTCTAAAAACGTCTACAGCTGTTTTTGTTTTTACTTTCTCTACTGGTAAGTAGGGGAAGTATTGTATTCCACCCGAAAATTCGGTGTCGAGATTTCACCGGAAATACATGTTTTGAGACTCCCTGAATCCAAAGAAAGCATTTTTAGAAAAAGGTCCGTGTGTGTCTGTGTGGCAGTCTGTCAGTCTGTGGACAGCATAACTCAAAAACGAAAAGTCGGTTAAAAACCAAAGTTGGTATTTAAGTTTAATGTCTTTCAAGGATATGACACGAAGATTTTGAAGAAAATAGCCCCACCCTAAAATACCCTTTACATGGAAGATTTTTCGAGAATTTTGATTTTCTTGAAAATAGCTCTAAAGATTTTGATTAAAATGCCATATGTTTGAGATATTTTGATGACAAATGAAATGTATATATTGAATTTTCTGGCTATAGCCCCTGTAGTCTTATTTACTCTGGACGACTTTTGCATAACTGGTAAACCGTTAGAGATAGACCAAATCATACTATACAAAAAATGTAGATATTGGTAAAATACATAATTTATGTCTGAATAAATTTTCTTGTAGGGTGAACCATTTCGGAGATATTCCTTGTTATGTGTGTGAGTTTCGGAAAACTTGGAACTTTCGTGAAACGGGTCCTCACTGTTCATTTTTTTATATGTTAAGTGTGCAAAGACACATAATCCTAAAGCTTTGAAACATTTGAATATCGCACAGAGCCTACTGTATTCCCTCTTGCACCTACAAGGAAATAAGCAATAAGTTGTACAAATGTTTATCTTAACTAACAAGAAGAAGATATAGGAATAAGAATTTGTAAGAATGGTTAGTAGAAGAGTAGAGAAAGTCATGTGAGTGGAACACATCAGATTTTTATTATTTAGATTAGTTCCACATATAAATTTCTTGTGGGGGTCATATTGACCCAAAGATAACAGCAGGGCTAAATATTTTACTGGGTTCATTTTTGCAGAAACCCAAAAAAATCGAAAATATTGGCCACTTTGGCTAAATATCTGTCCTAGATCCTCTTACATAATAATTAAGCATCTCCTTGTAATCAGTCACTAAACTGTTTTTATTTAGAGACTCAACTTGCCCGAATACACAAAACCGCTAAATATCCTCCGGTATATTGTTTTGTTGTGAAAATGTATAAGGAGGTTTAAACCTACGAAATGCCCATTTAGCTCGCGACAGAGTGACGTCGAGCCCACTCGACCTCAGGCCTCTATTCTTCAGACACTGCCCAAGAGAAAGGAGGCCACGTGACCTGCGAAACATCGACAGCAGATGTCTACATGACGTGGGCTACAGCGGAACAGCTAAACAAAATAAGGTTTCTTTTATTATACTTATAAGTGGAATACAGTGAAATAGCACTGTATTCCTCTATGCTGATTGGAAAGAAAAATCGGAAAGAACAGAGAAGAAAGATAATTAGCAGGATTAAGTAAAAGCGAATATAGAAGAAAGATAAGGGTCGAGGGCAGAAGTGTAATGAAAATGATATTAAGAGCCAAAGAAGGAGTGGTTGAAAGCGCATAATAAGAGAGAAGGGCGGGCGAGGGAGGGAGGGAGGTGTCGTATCACTTGAAGGTATTAAGTAGATAATAGTAATCCCTGGTCTGAGACTATACAAGAGGAAGAGAATATTGGAGCACTCTGGGAAGTAACAGAAGAGCGTCGATAAC
Source organism: Tenodera sinensis (assembly GCA_030765045.1). Classification (NCBI taxonomy): domain Eukaryota; kingdom Metazoa; phylum Arthropoda; class Insecta; order Mantodea; family Mantidae; genus Tenodera; species Tenodera sinensis. The sequence goes on along the minus strand of CM060967.1, from coordinate 159,843,418 downwards.
AAAGACAAACGCTGGCGGAGTGCTCCTTTTCCCTGGAGATTTAATTGCAAAAGTAAATCCTGAACGGTAACTGTTCCGTGAACAGTGAAATAGAAACCGTTTATTATAAGACGAGAGGTGCAGCTCCGGGCTTTTCAGTTCTTACGTGATGTGCCTCGCTCATCGTAGCTCGTACTGCGAGTCTTCGTTTTTACTAATGTAAATACTGCAAATAAAAGTGTTGCCGTTAATTTATACCCCACACTCTGCTACGCTAGAAATTAATTTAAACTTAATTTTGAAATTATTAACATCCTGGACGTTATACGTTATACGTATATACTTCTAATATGTGCTTCATAGAAGCATTACAAACATATAGTTTTAATGGCATTTTTCCTTTGATCAGCCAATTTCTAAAAAAAAGAAATGGTTTTTGTTCCAAATTGGATGCGTAATTCCACAAGAATGTACAAAGATAACAGTTTTTTAGTTGTAAGACGTATAGAGTAACTTATTTCTGACATAGTTTCAGTAGTAATTATGCGACATTACACCGGGGTACGAAATAATCACTTAAAAGAATTAAAGAAATATTCCGTGTAGTTTTTTCAGACGTCAAGTAGCATTGAGGCAACATTCGAAGCGGGTTTCATAAATGAATTTTATATAACGTGTTAACGTTTTACTTCACCTTCTTCTGTGTTAAAGTTAGCCCGCTTTGTGGTGCAATTTAGAGCAGATTGGATGTTTCAATGCCTTGGCGTAACTTCAGTCGCATATATGTATGAGTCCTTCCTATTTTATGTTCAAAGGTTCGCAGTAAGGGTTGGATGTGAAGTTTATAAAACAAATTTCCTCTCCTGAGCTTTATTTCTTCTTAAAAGCCTGCACTCAAATATTAAGACACAACAACACAATTATTCTGTATATTCGACGTAGTTTAATACCATTAAATAGCTAATTGTTATAATTTCGACGAAATTGTGCTTAATGATCTTTAAAATCCTTGCTATTTTTACATAAATAGATAATTCTATTTTCGACGACAGTTAACTTCATTAACCAATCCAAACCTCATTTACAACAACGAAGCTCCATTAGCATAAATATAAGACGGACTTATGACAAAGCTGTACGTGATACGAAACAACTGTTATTATTTTTACACAAAGACACTAAATATAACGTATATCACATAGTTACTTTTGCCGGAATGTCTTTGCAGGCTTGCGTTAATTTCCTGTTATGAGATACCTCATACAAAAGGACCTCGGATTTTAGATTTTTCGTACCATGCACCTATTTAGCAATTGTGGAGCCTGTATTTAAAGAATTCTATTTTAGAACAGCATTACACAGCTTCAAATAGTTTGACCCTTAACTTAACCTTAAGCCACAGTCTTGTTTTCATTTTGGGAGAAGTAATTCTCATAATATCAACAAACTGATGCAGTAAGTTTAAATGAGAATCTATTACGATCCCTTTGTTATACTTTATACTGAGTTCTTAGCATATTTACTCATAATTTGTTCAATCTTTCTTTAGAACTTCGTTCTCACGAAGAATTATAAGCATCTATGAATACAAACCCTTCCTTGTTCCCATTCAGCCTAGCCTGAAATCCATCTGAAAAACAAAAACTGAGAATATTGAAGTTAGCAGTTACTAATAAACCAGTAAAAAATGAAGACAGTTTGACAGAAAGTAAGACCTCAAAATAACGTGGCACTGGATTAAAAACGGAGAGTAAACTTAAATGAGTAATTATACACAGGGGGTTTCAAGGGATAGTGAAGTGCACTTGCAACTTATCCTATCAAAATCTCATCCACGGTGCAATCTGCTTTTGCAAACGAGCCCCTGGAGACCAACAGTTGGTGGTATAACCATATCATCAGTAGTAAAGGGAATTTATTTTAATATACTTTCTTACCCTCCGGGATAGCAACCCGTTGTAGTGCTTTTATTATTTAAATAAGAGTTATATCAGTTTATTTGGCTTGTTTCACTTTTCTTTCATAAAGTGCAGACACCTCAGCTTGTACCTTGTTAATATTGTAACATAGGAAAATACACCTTAGATTTCTTTTAAGATAGTGTATGCTGTATGCTTATTATAATTACGTAAACTAAGTTGTTTAATACGTATATTATTAAAATGTTCCGCATAGTCAAGTGCCACAGCGAGTAACTTTGTGTTGGTGGCATTGGGATTTTTGTTTTTAAAGAGCTCAACCCTCTTAGAGGTTTTAACAGACACCTTCCTTCCATTGGATACCAATTTTTCCACGTTGGGACACAGTTCTGGGCATAAAGTAGAGTGTAAGTACTTGTGACGTGCCTCTTATGAAATATGCAAGAGTGACGTCATGTAACGTAGAATGAAGTTTCTATAGGACCAGTTCATCCACAACCAATACATTTAAATAACATTTTATAGACTATATCGTCTTTAATTTGTGAAATAGCCTAATAAGTGGAACTTGTGATAGTAAAATTACCACATAAATTCTCTCAAGACACTTATCAATAATTTCACAACTACTCGAGGCGTTACTCATTATAGTAAAACGCAAACAGCTGTATTTTACGGCGGGAACAATGTTTATTTTTTTAATGAAGCAGTTCGTTTGTTAAAGAGGAAGCCTATGGCGCACAGTGTAGGTGGCCCATATCTAGAGCTCTCATGGCGCAGTAAGGTGCACACGAGTTAAACGAGGGGGCTATCTGGCTCACTAATGTAAAGGAAATGTTACACTCCTGAGGACCTGCAGGTCTACCTTCATCAGCGCCACGAGCACTGCACTTATGGACATAGCATATTCTCCACTAAGTTTAACAAAGCACAAGCTAATGTTGATTATCTACACCAGTGAAATTCACAAGGGACCAGAATGCAAACGACTATATTACACATGCTTTGAAAGTTCCTTACAGTTCCTACTTCTTTCTGTCTTTGTACCGGCGCATTGTAACCTTACTATGTTGCTTATGAATTAGTATATTATACAACGACAGCTAATTGCCATTACACTCAACTTTCACACCATTGTTCGACCGTGAGTCTAAATTTAAAATATTAATAAAATTACTGGCTAAAATACCCGGCGGTGCCCTTGGTTTGACGGCTTTATCCCTACAACTTTTACACATACGTTGCTCTTGCCCAATAGCCTTTGTGTTTGCAGGCATTTACGCTTAAACAAAGTGTAAACAAATGAAATAAATAAAAACACAGAAAATTAATATGCAAAAGCATTGTTGAGCAACCCCAAATACTATAGAAAGAAAAGCAAGTAGCGAAAGCTGTGTGAATGTAAGATGTATTGCTATTTCAATCATATAGAAAATTGTATGAATTATTTTTAGAAGAGCGAGTAGAGGAAGAACCATGATTGTGTTTCGTAAAAGAAAAGTATGTAGAGATAACCATGTGAATGTAATGCGTTTCATTTCAATTTCAAACATATAGAAAACTGTGTGGCTTGTTTGTAGAAAAGGCAGTAGATAAAACTACTGTGCATAGTCAAATGGATAACAAACACCTCCAAGAAAAAGCACCCAGATGCGCCACTATTCATGGTAATCGGTCAACCACTAGGTTCTATGAATTATATCTTGAAGAGCGAGTAGAGAAGAACAGGTGAATGTATTACGTAAAAGAAAGATGAGTAGAGAAAATCGTGTTAATGTAATACATTGCATTTCCATTTCAATCACAGAAAATTGTATGTTGAAGGGCTAGTACAGAAAGAAATTTGGTTTTGCAAAAAAAGGAGTGGAGAAAACAGTGTGAGTGTAATACGTTGCATAGTAAAATGGATAGCATAAAACCTCCAGATGTGCCACTTTTCATGGTGATCGGACAACGGTACATTATATGAATTGTATGTTAATAGCGAATGCGAATGTGTTATGTAAAAGAAAACTGAGTTGAGAGAATCGTGTGAATGTAATACGTTGCATTTCGATTCAAATCATAGATAATTGTATTAATTGTAGGTTGAAGAGCGTTTAGAAAAGAATATGTGTATATATGTGTTACGTAAAAGAAAAGCTGGTAGAGAAAACCATATGAATGTAATATGTTGCATAATAGAATGGGTGGCATAAAAACCTTCTCCATGAAAAAATACGCATAGATGCAAAATTTCGCGGTGATCCGAAATCCATTTACATATATAGTGTGACTTTGCTTCGAGTTTCTATGTAGAAAGCCTCCTATACGTTCCTTGGTTGAGTCAGGTTGCCAAGGAGGCAGGAGTAACTTTTAGAGTTGTAATGCTACATTGTGAAAGTTTATGTAACTGCAAGAGTTTTGAGTGAGTAAGAGTGATGATTTGTGTTAAGTGACGCCATAGTAATTAAAATAAATAAATAAATTCCTTTTATAAATTCCTGTTTGGTGTTATAATAGTTTGCCCAGGTTGCATTTAAACATCCCATATAAAATAAAATGAAATTGAAAACAGGAACTCAGGGCAAAAATACTAGACCAACCTAGAAATAAAAATAATTAAATAGCGTTAACTTTACCCTTCCTTCGATTTCAGTTAAAAGGTAAAGAGGGAATAAAATAATTGTAAAGCCACTTCTTCTCCATTTAGATTAACATAGAGAGAGTGCTTGTGAATGTGGTGTGTTATTATGATACGCGTGGCGGCCCAGGACTCAGTTTGGATATCCCTAAGGGATAATTGCTATTAAAGCCAAGGAAGCCTCTTGGAGGATAATTAGCGTCTTAGAGGAACCTTGACCCTAAGATGAGTTTTGTTGTTCCTATATTACACTTGTAGAGGGAGTTGCTAATTCCACCCTAATAAGTAGGGCACCACCAAGACAGCTTGTTCTGGGGCAACAATCTTTCTCGCGCACGTGTAACACAATATACTTCATGTCTCATAATTAGTTTAAAGCTCTAGATGAGCCGCGTGTTTTCTGGAACTGCTGCTGCTGCATCCTCTAATTGGATTTAAATGCACAAGATAAGGAAAGTAAAATGTCAACATCCGGAAGTGACGTCTATGTGCAGAGAGTGCCACAACAGTTTACATTAACCTCCTTAATGAGATTGCTGTGCTAATCATCATTAGTAGAACAAGGAACAGAGCATACTTGAACTAGTACATAAAATAGTGATAATCACTCCTTTACACCAGGGCGGGGGGGGGGGGTGTCTCATGTAAAGCAAGGCCATATTACAATTATTAATTGTTACTAATTTAACCTTTAGACTAGCAAGTTCCAGGATCAACAGAGAGGAGTCATATAATCTTTAAATAGAAATGGCCAACGGCCATAGCATGCTGAAAACACAGGTTCTCGTGCGATCACCGAAGTTAAGCAGCATTAGGCGTGGTCAGTACTTGGATGGGTGACCGTTGGCATCAACTTTTAGTTCCTCAAAATCGAACCTCTGGGGTGGGTGACAGGAAGTAGGGGAGTGACTATGGGGTGAAGTACGGTGGGAACCTCGTAGTAACCTCGAAAACTGGCGGAAGAAGCTCTGGTTCTGTTTCTCCAAAGGCTAGGGGAGTAAACAAATCAGATAGGCCTGGAGGTCTTAAGGAGGCAGCCCCTCCACCAGGCTAGCTCAGCGTTGGGCTAATAACCCACCTGAGTGAGCTATTTATATTCAGAGAGAGCCGGACGGATAATATGTAGACGACCTGGAACGAAAAGTATTAGGATTGGGACGTGGAGTTTAACTTCATTGACTGGGAAAGAAGTGGAGATAGTGGACGAAATGATTACATATAATTTAGAAATCCTAAGAGGAGAATTAACTTTACAAAGAGTACATATTCCTTGTTATGTGTGTGAGTTTCGGAAAACTTATAACTTTCGTGAAATGAGTAGTTCGTTGTTCATTTTTTAAATGTTAAGTGTGCACACAGAACGGAATGTCGATGTTTTAAAAGATTTGACTATCGCTCAAATATTGACTATGTACAAGTGTTTATCTCAGTTAACACGAAGAAGATATAGGAACAAGAGTTTGTAAGAATGGTTAGTACAAGAGTAGAGAAAGTCATGTGAGTGGAACACATCAGATTTTTTCGTATTGTAATAAATACTAACACACTCTCACCCACAGACTCACACACACACACACTCATTCACTCACTCACTCACTCGCTCACTCACTCACAACCACACACATACAGATGTATTATACAAAAAGCTTTGCAGGAAACTATTTTTAAACAAAATTTACATAACGCAGTTTGTCTACGAGAAGACTGTGCTGGTAATGTTATTGTAATGGATATATAGTGCGATGTATCTTAGTGTGGGGCTGTCTGGCGCTTACTTATGTTAGAGAGACTAGCTAGAGCCTGCCTTGTCAGGGGAACTGGGGGTGAACCAGGGGGTTGAGAAGCGCCGGTGATTGGATTACGAGGGTCCGCAATTTGCTGCGCAGGGGTTTCCCCCCGTGTGAGTAGAAGACGTGACGAGCGCGATCGACTAGCGACAACTGGCGGGCTGCTGGGAAATCACAAGCACAAATATCTTTCATACTGCCGTATTCCAGAGAGAAGAACTAGCGGAAAGAAAAACGACGTGTTATGATGTAATTTTCATGTGCTGCAGAGGAAGGACTAAAGTTCTTTCCTTTGTACAGTTCGCTGTGATATCACCTACATAGCTAATAATTATAATATCGTCACACGGCGTTTTTTATACTCCAATAATGCTCTGATGTCTGTCCTCCACTATTTACATAAAGCTTGTTACTTCCTCTAGTGTAAGTAGGGGAAGTATTGTATTCCACCCAAAAATTCGATGTCGAGATTTCACCGGAAATACATGTTTTGAGACCTACTGAATAATGTGTGTGTCAGTTTGTGTGTCAGTCCGTGTGTCTGTCAGTCTGTGGACAGCAGAACTCAAAAACGAAAAGTCGGTTAAAAACCAAAGTTGATATTTTAAGTTTAATGTCTGAATGATCGCATATCTGGGTCACTAAATACTCTTACATTCTATATTGTTAGACAATCAGTTTATTCACTTTAACTAATATGTTTGGGTCTTTTAATTGAGAGCTCTATGGCTTCATTTTCTCCTACCTCCGGAGCATATGCCCCAATACTGTTAAAACTACCCTTTACATGAAACATTTTCAGTTTCTCAAAAATGACTAACAATTTCTCTTAAAATGCCTTATGTTTAAAATATTCTTATGGCAAATGAAATGTACGATGACATTTGTAAAACTGGTAAACCGTAAGAAATAGACAACCCTTGTAGTGATTCAATTTATTTTTTGCTTATATAATAATCACCAAATTAATCTTATTTTTGTGCAGTTCATATTCTAGTTCATACTCTGTGTATTTCAGACCACGTTCATTGGTATGTTGCAGAAGAAAGAGTTTATTCGAAGTCGCGAAATCCGATTTTCTTTTCATGAGTTGTAATAAGTGGATCAGCCCGGGAGTCCCTTTTTGGAGAATTAATTATTAATCTTGAATATGTAACTATTGATTCTCCGAATAAATGGAATTATCTGGGAGCAAAATTGGATAAGAACAAGTGTTTTGGAAGACATTCAGAAAAAAACAATCAGTTTGGTATGGACATGTTTGTCGCGTGGGAAAAGATAGATTGCCAGACATGATCTTGAAGTGGATCGCAAACGGAAACAAGAAAGCAAGTGCGCCCACGTGACACCTGACATCACTGCTATGTCACAGGGAAGATAGACATAAGGGGCATCTAGGAACTGGAAGACCATTTTCGCTGTGACATCGTATATACGTGTATACATACAAAGAAAATTTCCCTGAAAGTGTTACCAACTTTTTATAGGGTAAAACTTACACGGTGCTGCCATCTCAGAGCGTCAGGTCAACTCTCTGCGTACAGAGAGGGTTGCTTCACCCTCTTCTTTGATCCTTTGAGGACTTTGCTCTTAATTTCCCGAGTATGGGCATCTTTAACCATGATTTAGGGCCCCGCCTCATGGGTTCACCGACCCAAGTTGGTTACCACAACTTTGAACTGGATTACTCGGTTTAGTGGGTCCACCACGTGCACATTTGGAGCTGGAGTTGGTAAGTAGAGGCTATTTATCCACTAAGGGAACTATATTACGCTTGCACATCCGTTTGGGAAGTTGGTGGGGCTGAAAATTGCCGAAAGCGAGTATTACTAATTTCAGCAACAAATTTGCTGACGCATCTGTGTTTTATTAAAAAGAAGAGGAAACTTTAGACATTGTGGGGGTTTAGATAAGATACACCATTGTGCTAATTTCAGCACTGTGAAAGGCACTTTTGTTATGCAGTTGAGATCGCAAATAAAAGTGATAATGGTTTCTGTATCTATTGCTGAGCAGAACCTCACTGGAAGTGTTAAAATAACTGATATGGTCGCGCGTTAGTCCTTCACGAATTACTTTTTAAACGACAAGTTTGTGAGTCACCTACTCACCTTTTGCTACAAATGCTTTTTTCGGATTCAGGAGGCTCAAAACATATATTTCCGGTGAAATCTGGACATTGAATTTTTGAATGGAATACAATACTTTATTATAGGTAGCAGAGAAAGTAAAAATACCAGTGGCTCAGTTTATTTCTCCTGTCCCTTCATATGCTCACCATAAATAAAAGTATAAATAATATAAACACCTTCTGAAATCACATTACTTGATATAAATAAAACGCTTAATCTTCTGACATCGTCGTGTTTTAGTCCTTGACAGCTTAAATCCAATAACTGACATCAGCAGTGAATTTCGATTCGCTTTTATCCTTTCCATTCTTGATATCTCTGCTCTGAATACGAAATTACTCTTTCGGCCTTCTGGGATTTTCTTTACTCCGAGTTTCGTACGTTTGACCCCTCACTAATGTAAAGGATGAGGACCTTGAGGCAGATGAGTATTCTAAAGGTTGCTTCCAGTGAACTTTGCATAAATAACACTGTCTGAGCTCTGCAGATTGGTGGAAGTTGCTGTAAAAATGCATCTATTATTGACGCCCTTAACATGCACATATAAAAATAAAATAAAATCAAAAGCACTTTCAACTGTCTTAGCTGTCTTTGCAAGCTACGATTCTGTCTTAATTTCCATGTTTAAAGTTCAGAGACCGTCTGCAATATTTAGGAAAATTGGATAACTATCAGTTGGTTTTGATTCCGGAATTTAATAAGGGATCGAATTGACTTTTGCATGTTTACTACCCCTCATCCTTTACAGTGGATTTTCGTTTGAACGTCTTTGTTCATTCTGTGTGTGTAGCGGGTGATTTTTAGGACCCTTCCTTATGCGGTCCAGCGGTTGGCCAATGCATAGGTGACTACCAATTGGTGCAGGAAAGCTGATAGCTTTTATAGCAGCCCGCTTGAATTTGCTGCTGAAAGTCTGAAAGAAGGAATAAAACATATTATAAATGTATACTTGTCTATTTAACCAGAAATCATATTTTAAAAGTAATATTGATATTTAAAGATAGATGTTGAAAATGCAGTTGTCCCGCCTTGGCCCGCAAGTATTATTGCGTCACGTGGCCAATTTTAATGCAAACGTCATATGCTTTTCTTTTTCTTATAATGTTATTTCAACTGCGTGTTAAGAGAGAGTAATCAGAAACCTGTTTATAAACGAGTTTATAATATTTGTTATTGAGAACAGGAAATTATAGTTTTTATTTTAATATACCGGGGCGCTGCCGCAGTTAACCCTTATGCAGCCTACTGTATTTCTATATTCCCCTTATACCAACAAGAAAATAAGCCGTAAGATAATTTGTACAAATATTTATCTCAACTAACAAGAAAGAAGATATAGGAATAGGAGTTTGTAAGAATGGTTAGTAAAAGAGTAGCGAGTCATGTGGGAGTGGCATCGAGAGTGACAAGGGGAGTGACATCGGGTGTGACATCGGGAGTGACACCGAGAGCGACACCAAGAGTGACATCGGGAGTTACATCGGGAGTGACACCGAGAGTTACATCGGGAGTGACATCAGGAGTGACGCCGAGAGTGAACAGGGAGCGGAACAGGGAAGGCGGGAGAAGGGGTGACGGTGACTGGTTGAGGGAGAGGGAGCGTGGACGAGGCAGAGGTCCAGGGGTTGAAAGCGAGTGAGAGGGCTCGAGGGCAAGTGAGAGGGGTCGAGAGCGAGTGAGAGGGGTCGAGGGCAAGTGAGAGAGGACGAGGGCAAGTGAGAGGGTTCCAGGGCAAGTGAGAGGGACCGAGGGCAAGTGAGAGGGTTCGAGGGCAAGTGAGAGGGGTCGAGAGCGAGTGAGAGGGGTCGAGGGCGAGCGAGACGGACAGAGGGCAAGTGAGAGGGACCGAGGGCAAGTGAGAGGGTTCGCGGGCGGGAGTGAGAGGATTCGCGGGCGAGAGTGAGAGGGTACGAGGGCGGGAGTGAAAGGGTGAGAGTTGCAGTGAGGAAGAGGTGAGGGAGTGACATCTGGAGTGACATTGAGGGTGACATCGGGAGTGACATCGAGAGTGACATCAAGAGTGACATCGGGAGTGACATTGGGAGTGACATCTTGAGTGACATCGTGAGTTACATCGAGAGTGACATCTGGAGTGACATCGGGCGTGACATCGGGAGTGACACCGAGAGTGACACTGAGAGTGACATCGGGAGTGACACCGAAAGTGACACCGAGAGTGACATAGCGAGTGACACCAAGAGTGACATCGGGAGTGACATCGAGAGTGACATGGGGAGTGACATCGGAAATAACACCGGGAGTGACATCGGGAGTGACACCGAGTGACATCGGGTACGTCACCGCATACGACACCGGGTACGACATCGCGTACGACACCGCGTACGACAACGAGTACGACACCGCGTACGACACCGGTTACGACACCGCGTACGACACCGGGTACGACATCGCGTACGACACCGCGTACGACAAGGAGTACGACACCGCGTACGACACCGTGTACGACACCGCGTACGACACCGCGTACGACACCGGGTATGACACCGCGCACGCCACCGCGTACGACACCGCGTACGACACCGGGTACGACACCGCGTACGACACCGCGTACGACACCGGGTACGACAACGCGTACGACCACCGGGTACGACACCGCGTACGACACCGCGTACGACAAGGAGTACGACAAGGACTACGACAAGGAGTACGACACCGCGTACGACACCGCGTACGACACCGCGTACGACACCGGGTACGACACCGCGTACGACACCACGTACGACACCGCGTACGACACCGTGCACGAAACCGCGTACGACACCGCGTACGACACCGCGTACGACACCGCGTACGACACCGGGTACGACACCGCGTACGACACCGGGTACGACAACGCGTACGACCACCGGGTACGACACCGCGTACGACACCGGGTAAGCCACCGCGTACGACACCGGGTACGACACGGCGTACGACACCGCGTACGACACCGCGTACGACACCGGGTACGACAACGCGTACGACCACTGGGTACGACACCGCGTACGACACCGGGTACGACAACGCGTACGACCACCGGGTACGACACCGCGTACGACACCGGGTACGACACCGCGTACGACACCGCGTACGACACCGGGTACGACAACGCGTACGACCACCGGGTACGACACCGCGTACGACACCGCGTACGACACCGGGTACGGCACCGCGTACGACACCGCGTACGACACCGGGTTAGACATCGGTTACGACGTCGACTACGACACCGCCGGTGACACCGGGGGAGGGACCTCGTTGATCTCGGGAGCGAGTTTGTGACTGATCTCGCGGAAGGGACTGCTGAAGCGATGAGGCGAGGCTGAGAGGCTGCGAGGGCGAAGTTGAGAGAGGGCACTGATGTCGGAGGTGGGATTCGTCGAATTGCCGTTTTGCTACATTGCTGTCAGAAGTAGTATATAAATGTCACCATGGAAGAGATGAAGGAATTACTAGCCAAAATCAAGAACCTGAAACCGGGAATGGACAAAATGGAGAAAGAATGGAAAACGTAAACTAGGGAATGGAAGAATGAAATCCATACTGATAAGATGGGAAGCGAAGAAAAGGGAATTCCGCTTTAAGAGAAGATAGAGGTGAAGATAAGGAGCGGAAAGGAAGAAGTGAAGACAAAAATGAATTCTGGAATGGCAAAGATGACTGAAGTGATTGATACGAAGAATTTTTTTTTAATTAACGTCCTCTAACATTGTGTCATATCGGACGAATGAATGAAATGAAATGGGTGAAATGATGCTCAAATGAGCCCGAGGTCCATGGAGCTTTAAGTTACCCGACATTCGTCTTCTCAGGGTAGGGAAAATCTCGGAAAGAAACCTTACCCGGATAACTTGCCCTAAGCGAGATTCGAACTCACGACCTCTTGAACGTGAGGCAGACTCGCAAACCATCACGCTACAGAGGCGGGCATCGATACGAAGATGGGGTTATTGGCGAAGATAGACGGGGAACTGGTCGGCGTGAAGGAAGACGCGGAGCAGCTCGACGGGAAGGTGGAACTCCTCTGATAGCGCGTGGACGTCGTGGAGGACGTCGGGGAATGTTTTCACACCCTGGAAGGAAGAGTGGACGGCATCGTCAAGGAGCTAGAAGCCAGAGGTGGGCGGAATAGTACGGATTGGCCGAGGTGACAATTACGCCCACATTGGAGAGCGGAAGTGTACGATACGATGAAGTCTAAGAGACGTCGACAAGGATCAGCTACAGGAGTGTGTAGCCAAAGAGGATACGCGAAGTACTGTCAGCAGGTAAGTCTACGAGTTAGCGAGGAACAAATAAGTACCAACTTGGCGTGGGTCATGGAGGTTCTGACGGAGCCGTCCAAACAGGTGACGCTGAGTGCCGTAAATAGAAGACTGGTGGACATCGTGGACGGCAATATACAGGAGAAGCCGTGATGAGTACTGATAGGCACGAGCGCAGCCGTGACCGTGATTGGATCGTATGTGGCGGAGGACATGCCTAAGAGGAATTAGATCGACCCTACGAGATAGTGGCGGCATCGGGTGACACCTTACCTGTGGGGGAGGAGGCCTGGGTGGAGTTGACCTTGGGGGAGAGCGATATGGGTCTGTGCGTGTTCGTCGCGAGGGTGACTGAGGAAGTGATACTGGGACTGCATGGCCTCAGGAGCCACGAGGAGGGTCCTGGAAGTCGAACAAGACGAGTTATCGCTCCAGAGCCCCAGCGCGATTCTCATGGTCGGCAGGATGATCCTGGAGGACGTTGCGGTTGGACCCGCCAGGAGCAAGATGACTGAGAAGGTACTCCAGGGAGATCGGCGGTCATGAAACCTTGTGGATCGTTTTCACAATGGGAGCAGGGCAATATGTGTGAAGGGCAACCGGAGTAAGTGGCGTGCAGTGCTATAGAGTGGAACGTGGCCAACGCGCAGATACCTCCCAATCACTATGTAAGGTCTTCGCAACCAGGGGCCGCTGCTTAACAATCAAGTAGCTCCTTAGCTACATAACGAGGCTGAGTGCACCCCGGAACATATATCCCGCTTGGTAAGCAGCAGCGCTAGCTAAATAAAACATATTTTAAATTTTTTGGGAATAGTTTCCGAAGTCCTCTTAGTTTTTGACTTACTTTTGTATAAATGGTAATGTAAGACAAAGATAAACTTTTACTACACAAAAGATCTGGGTGTATCTCATTTAAAGCACACAACTTATGTCAGTTTTTTTTCATTATCTATTTCCGAAGTATTCCTTGTTATTGGTTTGAATTTTCCTATACTCATAGGAAATGTGAAGTTGTTATTGAGTTTTTTCATTCGTTTTTTCCCTGGTAATGCAAAGAGAATGGAATTTCAAAGTCCTCACATAGCAATTAGGTCTTAAAATATTCCACTACCTACAATGAAGTGTGTAATAAAAGCATTTCTACAAATTTTGTTTCGATTAACATTAAATACATAGAACAATAAGCTTTCGTAATAATAGTTTATACAGTTATAATTTATGTAATCAATTTTTTTCCGGTACTAAAGAATTTCAGTCATCTGTAGCTTCAGCCTAATACATCCTTAAAAAAATATGTAATGAACATTTATCTCTTATATAGAAAAATAAGTATTTGTAAAAATCTGATGTGTTGCACTCACATGACTTTCTCTACTCCTCTACTATTCTTACAAACTTCTATATCTTAATGTTAGTAAAGATAAACATTTGTACAGATTATCTTATTACTAATCTCCTTGTAGGTGCAAGGGGAATACTACAATACAGTAGCCTTTGAGCGATAGTCAAATGTTTCAAAGCTGTCGCTATATGTAAGCTTTAAAATTCCGTTCTCTTTGTACGGACAAGAGAAAGTGAATAACGACGTTCATTTGAAAAGTTTAAGTATTGCAAAACCCACACAAATAAATAGGAATATCTCCGAAATGGTTCACTTCGCAAAAAAAGCATTTGGGCTTAACTTGTGTGTTGAAACAGAAATTCAATGTACGCGAACCAGGATCACGTGCTGACCGCGAGGTTAACATGCCGGCTTCACCTGACCAATGGTCGAATGTTTACAACCTAGATGGTGCATGAGTATGGCAACGGCAGTACGCCAGGAGAGACCGTTGCGACAGTACAATGAAAAGCGGTGAGAAGGATTGTTGGAAGGTCATCATGGTCGGCTCCTCTCGATACTGAAAAGAAGGAATGCATCGAATAAACCTTTAAAAAGGAAGTTTTGGCTATTTTTTTAATACCCACAAAGTACCCTGAGAACTTCAAATCACTGCTCTACCAAGTTAAGCCGAGGTAATAGCGCCAAGAAGACCTTAAAGCATCCGGTGTACTCTCTTCCTATTAGTAGCATATTTAACATCCTATATACTTCAAATTGGCTACCACAACGGGAGGTTCATCAGCTACAAATTGGCCCCCAACAACGTGAAGCTTACTTCAACTTCAATGTTTAATGATATCCATATTTTTTGTATAATAAAATGTGGTCTTTCTCCTACGGTTTACCAGTTATGGAAAAGTCACCCAGAGTAAATAGGACTACATGGGCTATAGCCAGAAAATTCAACATATAAATATCTTAAACATATGGCATTTTAATCAAAAATAGCCATTTTTAAGAAAACCAAATTGTTCGAAAAATGTTCAGAGTAGCTTAGGGTACAGAAATGTTCATCAAAATCTTCGTGTGGCATCCTGGAAAGATGTTAAACTTAAATACCAACTTTGGTTCTTAAACACAGTTTTATTTGTGAGTTATGACGTCACACCCAATCCACTCATACACAGAAAAAAGAGAGACGTGCGCAGACACACACACACACACACACACACACACACACACACACACACACACACACACACACACACACACACATACCACACACAACACACACACTACGTGTAGTAAGTAGAGGACGTATTGTATTCCTCCCAAAAATTCGATGGCCAATTTCACCGGAAATATGTTTTGAGGCCCCCTAAATAAAAAAAAAAGACGCATTTTTCGAAAAAGTTCTGTGTGTATCTCTGTCTGTCTCTCTCGTGTGAGTGTGTGTGTCAGTCTTTGGACAGCATAACTCAAAAACGAAAAGTCGATTAAAAATCAAAATTGGTATTTAAGTTTAATATCTTTTAAGGATGCGACAGGAAGATTTTGAAAACAAAATTCCTTCGCCCTAAACCACCCTTTACATGGAAAATTTTTCGAAAACTAATTTTCTCGAAAATATGTAACGATTTTGATTAAAATGCCACATGTTTAAGATAAGATTATGACAAATAAAATGTATATTTTGAATTTTCCGGCTATAGCCCATGTAGCCCTTGTTTACTCTTGATGACTTTTGCATAACTGGTAAACGGTAAGAAAGAGACAAAATTTTACTGTACAAAAAATGTAGATCTTGCTAAAACACCAATTTAGGTTCTAATCATTGTTTTGTAGAGTGAACATTTTGGAGATATGCCTTTATTTGTGTGAGTTTTGAAATACTTAGACTTTCATGAAATAGAAGATGGTTATTCAATTTTTATTTCTTATTCGTGCAAAGAGAACGAAATCTCAAAGCTTTAAAAGATTTGACTATCGCTCAAAGCCAACTGTATTCCCATATTCCACTTGTACCTATAAGGAAATACGCAATAAGATAATTTCTGCAAATGTTTATCTCAACTAATACGAAGAAGATATAGGGATAAGAGTTTGTTAGAATGGTTAGTACAAGAGTAGAGAAAGTCATGAGAGTGCAGCACATCACATTTTTCATCTAGATTGGCTTTTCCCCAAAGGAAGTATTAGAAGGTTTCCTCGATCTCCAGGCAAATTGATCCCTGGACGTGGTTTGTAAAAAGCGTAGTAGACCTCAAACAAACTGAGCCAACATGCCGGTAAGACCAGAAGGATTGGGACGGATGCTTGTCACGTGTTTTCTCTCACACAGGGTGCTGAGTGCATGTAGCGAAAGTATCAGATCCTTCCGCGTTAGGAGTCCTGATGGTCAAAGTAACGCTCACTTGCCGTATTTACGTACTTTTGAGAGTTTAACAGTTTTTAAGACCATCATTGTACACAAACGTACCTTTTACCATACAAGTATACGTGCTGGTTTACTTACTTTACTAGGTATAGTTAACAGGGGAAGTATTGTATTTGACCTAAAATTTCGATGTCGAGATCTCACCGGAAATATATGTTTTGAGGCCCCCTGGATCCAAACAAAATCACTTTTAGAAACAGGACCGCCCTCGTATCAGTCTGTGAACAGCATAACTCAAAAACGAAAAGTTGGTTAAAAACCAAAGTTGGTATTTAAGTTTAATGTCTTTCAAGGATGCGACACGATGATTTTGAAGAAAATAGCCTCATTCTAAACTATTCTTTACATGGAAACTTTTTCGAAAATTTTGATTTTATTGAAAATGACTCCAACGATTTTGGTTAAAATGTTATATGTTTGAGATATTTATGTGACAAATGAAATGCATATCTTGAATTTTCTGGCTATAGCCTATGTAGTCCTGTTTACCCTGGATGACTTTTGAATAACTCGTAAACCGTAAGAGATAGACAAAATCTTACTGTACAAAAAATACAGGTCTCGCTAAAACACACAATTTATGTCTGAATAATTTTTTTTGTAGAGTGAATCATTTCGGAGATATTGTTTGTCATTTGTGTCAGTTTCAGAAAACTTACAACTGGTTAAAATGGAACATTGTTCTTCATTTTTTATATGTTAAGCGTGCAAAGAGAACGGGATCTCAAAGTTTTAAAATATTTGACTATTGCTAAAGGCCTTCTGTATTCTAATATTCCTCTTACGCCTACAAGGGAATAATAAGATAATTGGTATAAATGTTTATCTCAACCAACACAAAGTGAGAGTTTGTAAGAATGGTTAGTACAAGAGTAGAGAAAGTCATGTGAGGGCAACACATCAGAATTTTGTTTTTAATTTACGGGGCCTCAAAATGCATATTTCCGGTGAAATCTCGATATCGAAATTTTGGGTCGAAAGCAACACCTTCCTTCTCTATGTAGTAGAGAAAATAAAATTTACTTTATTTCAAGTTACGTTTAGTTTTACCGTTATAAAATCTCAATTTTGCGAGTCGTGCTTTGTGTAACCCTACTCTAGTGACTTATGTTTTATTTTTCGAGTGGATTCCCTGCGGGACATATCAAGTATTTTCTTGAAATGGGACGCTAAAAGGTCTCTGTGTCATATCGTAAATTAGAATTTTAATATCGCCATAAAAAGAATAGAGCATAAAAGAATAACAAGCAGGAAAAATAACAAAACGAGTAAGAGTAATTAACTTAGCAGAGACAAAAAAATTATGATGATGGTTTTATGATACGAGAGCAAGTTTTTAATAGCATGACGCCCGCTAGAGACAGAAGAAGCTATTATCCGCTTTCAAACCGTAGGTCCAATGGGATGGAAGCATTGAAAGGTGCAAAATCCGCTGTCAGATTTTAAGCACTGTGGAACACTATTAATACTCTAACACTAATGCGCTTAAGTCCTTTACAATTTCAGTACTACATAGACTGTTTCATTCGAAATGAGCTTAAAATAGCCATTATTGATTTTATTTGTTCAATAAACTATCAAATGTAATCGCCAGCCCTTAAAGAGGATAAAACACTAGTGAGTTAAGGTATTGTGTGTGGCAAATTGAATTTATTGTTGAATTATTGTATGAAAATCTACAAATCTGTATTTTATTCACAAATGAATTAAAGTTAAATTTAAATTTCCCACCTTCAAGTTAGCATAGCTTATGAAGTGTTTAGTTAAAATTGCATCAACAGGTAACTGCCTTAATCTTCACGTGATCTTATTTTCCACTACTTTCCTTTAATAAATAGAGAAAATTCATTCGATTCAAAAACTAAAGTTTTATGAACACATATTATCTGTAGTAATACCACGAGAGGGACGATAATTTTGCCAACGTGATAAAAATTATCCCAAATATGAAAACTTTAGTGTTATTTGTTAGAGCGTTCCGCAAAACAATTAATTTATTTAATAGTGATTTAAGGGGAATCAAAGTATTCTATCTCTCCACTGTTAGTAGATGATCTATTACCTAGAATATTATTTAAGATAATTAAATGAACTTTTTAGACGTGTTCAGTGGTACTTTTACAGTTGACTGATGAAACAAACAAATTTCCTTGATCAGAAGCAAGGTTATGATTTTTTAATATCATAAGGTCGCCGACTTCAAATCGGGAGCGGATAGTTTCAAAGTTTGGGCGCCGTTACCGACATCGGAACTGCTAATTTAAAATTCATGTGCGTTCTATATTAAGCATCCAGTTACGAGTAATATCTTTATTCACACTTAATACTTTATTCGTAGTCATTCATTTTCATTTGAAACGGTACAACGTAAAAGTTGTCGTTTTACCATTTAAAGTGATTTATATTATTTCAAGGTAATTGACTGCCAATAGTTGAATGAGTCGGTAAAGGCTGCAGGTAAAGAACGGTGTGGTAACACTGCGGGAAACTTTTAGTTCAGTGATGTCAAACGCGCGCTTTGGGGCTTAACAGGACCACGTTGCCCATAACAGTGGCACCTGCAATACATACATCTGCGAACATTTATTTTCTTTAATGAA
Organism: Tenodera sinensis; assembly: GCA_030765045.1. Taxonomy (NCBI): domain Eukaryota; kingdom Metazoa; phylum Arthropoda; class Insecta; order Mantodea; family Mantidae; genus Tenodera; species Tenodera sinensis. Next base: position 159,824,349 of record CM060967.1, on the reverse strand, counting down.
CTTGACGAAGTGCTGTCTAAGAGCAAAATTGTCTGATGACAACTTTACGTCTGCCTTGAGACTTGCTTCTGCAATTAATGTTTCCCCAAACATTAAAGTGCTGGTGGAAAAGCTGCAAATGGGCGCACTAAATAAGTAATTATGTAGTTTCAAAGTGCGACCACAAGTGGAGGTTTCAATGTGGAGTTATTTTTAGGTTAAAGTGACATATTTATTCCTTTTCTGTTGTTTTAATGTTTTGTTTTTTCACAAATGGTATCCGATATTACTCCACACATATGACCTGGGTGGCCGAGCTCGATAAAGCACGGATCCATGAGCGGAAGTTCCAGCCAGTGTCGTCTTCCCTGGCAAATTCCGAAAGGGTACCTTGCATTTTGGCCTAGAATGTTTCTTTCCAAAATTTGCTTTTCCAATAACAATTTCATTTCATGCATCATCAGTTCTTCCTGTGAGCAGTAAGAAATTGCGTTAAACACTGCAAATACACACACACACAATTTATCTTTTTATAATACTAGTATATTTGCACATACTTATTTTGGAGTGTAACGTTTTGGTTGAAACGAAATGGTCGAGTTATTATTTTGAAAAAAGCACATGCTAAGAGCTAGAACCTGGCCCATCTCTCTCGGCTAAAAAATCTTTCTTTTGCACCCGAAGAGATATATTTTAAATTTTGTTTAAGCTTTATTTATAGTCGTGTAACCACAAAGTCTTTTAATGACTTCTATAATAATTCTTGTATCTCCATTATCAAGGGAACCATATAAGCGAATAACAAGTTAAGCTTAAATCGTTTAACAATTTACAATATAAACAATAGACAGTTTCAAACTCCCATTCATACTTCCAGAGTCTAGTTTATAACAACAACAACAACAATAATAATAATAATAAGAATGATAATGATAATAATAATGATAATGATAATAATAATAATAATGATAATAATAATGATGATGATGATGATAATAATAATAATAATAATAATAATAATAATAATAATAATAATAATAATAATAATAATAATAATAATAATAATAATAATAATAATAATAATAATAATAATAATAATAATAATAATAAAAGAAAAAAAAACTTCCCACCCTCCAACTGGGAATCGAACCTTGGACCCCTTGCACAGCAGACAGGGCTCTACCAACTGAGCTACGGGACCAAACTAGTGAATTATATTGCACATCAACAATTTAAAACTCTTACTATTATAAGATATTATACAAAGGAATGGCTTTTAAATGCTCTTGCATTAAGTGAAATTTGTTTACTTTGAAAGATGACATTTAGGTTGGTACTTAAGGCATAAAACTCGACTGCATTCTCGTAGTACTTTCAGAACAGCCTAGTGCGTTAGAAAACTATGAAACACAGCGTTGCCTTCGGCAGTTCCAAAATAACTTTCTGCTGAATTAAAAAAAATATGCAAAATAAAAATAAAAATTTTACACAAACTACAAAGAAAGAGTCAATTCCTTGACTGTTGCTTCAGTAACAGTATCATATTAGACGTGTGGTACTTATCAGACGTGTGTATTTATGTAAATAAGGAATATGCAATGAGTTTTTTACGGAATGGAGAAGCTGGAGGGATGTAAGGAAAGAAAATATTTTAATTAAAATTTTATTTCTTGCGGCATTTAAAGCAGCTTGCATATTCTTCTTCGAATATAAACGTACAAAAGGAGTTCGTGATTAAAACTGAATTCCCTCCATGCAGAGAAATACTTTGAGGAAGAAGGCACGAGAATGAGAGGGAAGCTGATGTGGAGGTCAGAAGAAGAGCAAGTCTCGTTAAAAATTCAGAAAAGAAGAACGAAGGGCTGCTTGATGTTGTATTTTACTGAATTGTGTTGTTTATTTTAGCTCTGCAAGTTTGTTGCCTTGCAAAGTTTGAGAAACACCTGTGGGGCTTCTTCTTTTAGAGTTTTCTGATTCATTAAGGAAAACTCTTGCTGCCTCGTGCAGACTGCCCAGAAGTTTCATGGGAATTGTTAATGCCAGACATCGCTAAGGCACGGACCCGCATTTTAAACCTCACCAGAACACTCCCCACGGACTAAGGGTTTATCGAGAAGGCAGTTCTTAAGTGGAACTACAAGTAAGTTTTCTTTCCATATTGCCATTTTATTCCATCCATCTATGAAGTACTTCGGATGACTTAATGTTGCCATTTGGCAACAAAGATATTTAGTCATTGTTTTAGAATATCTTAAGTGTGACACTACAGTCTCTGGGATTTGAATTTTAAAATGAAAAATTTTGGCTTTAAATGGATAGCATAGGGTTAAGTTACACGTCCTTAGCACCGAGCCATGGGATTATGGTTAGCCTACAAGCTGGTCACTCAATATAAAATAAATTAAAGGAAACAAAGTTCTTCTCCAACAATTACGACCAGGTGACACGAAGAAAAATGAAATGGAGGATGGGAAATTCGGAGAATGTAACTATCCTTTCCAACATTCGCCTGGTGTCCCGGGAAAACCCACGACAAAACCCTTGGATCAGGAGGTTCTGCCACGAAATTCGAACCCATAACGTCCTGAATGCAAGTCTCACACGTTACCGCAGAGCTATCTTCTTTGTCTATTCAGGGATACCGTGAGTCTGATTTACCATTTGCACCACTTCAAATTAATTAGTTTCCCTCTGTTTTGCTAGTTACCGGGAGTGTGAACTTTGGCGCATGCGCAGTAAGAAATAGGACATTTACGTGCATCAGTCACCTGCTGCATACTCTGGTAAGATCAGAGGAGAACTGGACATGTGAGATGGAGGAAGTTGTTTCATAAATAATAAAGATGGAAAAATACTGCTACACTCGAGCAAGAAGAAGAAGGAAAGTGGCTAAGAGATACGCTAAAAGGAATGAGGAACAGGAAGCATTACGGAGAAGAGGAAGATAGCAGATGATAGGCAGTATGAAGACAAATGGTCAATATGAGCTGATGATTAACCAGGGAGGGAATAGAGTAGAATAGATTGATTCGCAGTGAACTGTCTATCTTTGGGAAGTGAACTAAGGTAGTCTGATTCTAGGAGAAGTGTGTTGTAAAATACTAATTCAGTGAGCACTAGCATAGTGAAGCTTACCTAAACAAAAAAATAGCAAAATAAAATACCAACTTATGCTCCATGATATAAGTTATTACCACTATGTAATAAATCGTTTTATAACGTATGATTAATATCGTATGAATTTTTGCTCTGCCGATTACAGCACGTAGGGAAATTATTGAATATTTACACAACTTTGATTAGAAATTCCAGGGAAATATGCTTTCAGGCCCCATAACCGCCACTCCACCCCCTCCTCCTAATATATATATTTTTTTCTTATAGAAGGATCTGTGCATTTATAAGCGTGTATAAGTGAACAGTATAATTCTAAGAGTATAAAGGCGTATAATGAGAAGGAAGATCCTGGGCTACAAACATTGCCATTGTTTCGTATGAAGACGCAGTTGATTCCTTTGCATAAACCAAGTTTGTACTGGTGCTTGTTATCCTTGTTTGCTGTTTGCTCATTTGTTTCGAGTGTTGCTGAGGTTCATACCCTCCTGTCGCACTGCACCTTGTTTCTGGATCGGAGCCATAGCAGCTGTTTGCCAATTGTAAACAGTGGAATGCCTGCTTTCCTAGAGTTAGGCAGACTATCTAGACCACCGGATCAATCTCCTGCTTCTATCTAATCGGAGATCGATAAGGGTGATCGCTGGAGAACCCGGGGGCGGTCGGCCATGGACACTGCTGATTAAATAGCTCTGGAGTACCACTATTGTGTCAATGTCTACCGTGACGCTGACACAGCCTTAAACCGATAATGCGGCAATGTTTCTAGTTTGTAGCGACCAGCTTTCATTCACACTTCTAAGTTTGGATATAAAAATCTGATGTGTTGCACTCACATGACTTTCTCTACTCTTATACTAACTATTCTTACAAACGCTTATTGCTATATCTTCGTGTTAGTTGAGAGAAACATTTGCAGAAATTTTTAATTGCTCGTTTTCTTGCACGTGCAAAGGAAATATGGTATACACTAGACTTTCAGCGATATTCAAATCTTTTAAAGCGTTCAAATTCCGTTCTCTTTGCGTGGTTAACATATAAAAATGAATAGCGACATTCCATTTGACAGAAGTATAATTTCTCCAAAACTTACACAAATAACGAGGAATGTCTCCAAACGGTTCACTCAAAAAAAAAAAAAAAAAAAAAAAAAAAAAAAAAAAAAAAGACATAAATTGTGTTTTTAGCAAGATCTACATTTTAACTTTTTTGTCCTCAGGGGTCTCCGTCTAGGGGGTATGTGAATAGCGACCACAAGGTACCCAAGCTGAGCAGAACATTACTTCCACTTGCTGGTGTTTTGCTCCTCACTGTAACTTTTCTATCTGACCTTACCTTGGTCATCTCTTGTTCTCTTCCGACCCCGATGCTATTAGGGTTCCTAAGGACTAGGGAGTCTTTATTTTTCCAACCTCTCCATTTCTCTATAAAACCTTAACCCCTAACATGCTGACCTGTCATGGCATGTATACGTCCTCTGATTGGTGATCAGAGGATATGGTCGGTGAATTTATTTTGATAATTAATGTTATAATTATAATGTTATATTCTTGTACCATTGGCGGTGCACATCTGTCCTCATCGTTGTGTTAATCTTCATATAAGCCAATACCTACGTTCCAGATTGTTGCAAATCCTCTCATTTCCTAGATAATCCCCTTCCACGTACAGTTTCAATCCGCTCTACCATTGTAGATGCTAGCGCAGATAACCATTTGTTTGCCCTTGGACGCGTTTTATCTGCCTTCAGTAATAGCAGAGAAATCTTTCTCAATCGGTTTTCTAATTTTCTCTCCTCGTAACTGCGTTCTTCAGCTGTTTGAACAATCTCATCTCGCCTCTTCTTTTGTGTTTATTTCGCAATTCCGATTTTAAATAAATTTACAATGCAAGCGAAAAGAAAACACTAAGTTTTCTCCGCAGTAGCGTATGAGGCTTGCATTTGGAGGTGATGGGTTTGATTCCCGTGGCCGAACTTTGTGACCCGACAGTTTTTTCATGGGTTTCCCGGGTCGCTGTGCGAAAGCTGAGAGGGATAATTATAAGTATATTAGCTTCACTTCTGTCACATATCCATTACAATGGTGTTAGTCATTCCGTGTGTGAACAATAATGAAACGAATACTGCAGAAACGTAATTTATCTGCTAGCTCAAGAACCAAAATTGTTACAATGTTTCACTCGTCTTTAAATAAGCGAGTCACAATCCTTTTCATCAAGTATACCTATATGTGCTTCTTAACCACAATTCTCCAATAGAAATGTCTCTGTCAGAACCTATGAAATACGACGCTATACCGTTATCAAAATTAAAGTACAACTTTTATTACTTAGGCGCACATGCTACATGGAGTATCATTTTTCTCGAGCTTTTTCAGCTGGCAACCTGAAAAAAAAAACTATAAAAGAATGTAACAAAAAATACTTCGAAAACTGCTAATGTTATAGAAAATATATTAATTATACTATTATATACCAGGTTTACATTTTGCCTATAATAAGGTTTTGTCTCTATGATTTATATAGAAACTTCTATATGAAGAAAGAGGGCTTCAAAAGTTATTCACACTAAATGTAAGAAGTTTGCTTTATTTGTAATATAAATATCTCAGATATGTGATATTTTAATTAAAGTCCCTCGTAGAATATTATGAAAATGAAGAAAATAACATTTTTATTTGTGAAGAGCAAATGTTTCTTTTATCTTTAAACGGTGTCTAAGTCATGAATAAAAGTACGCAGTTTCTCATTTTTTATTCCTCTACTAGGCAGAGCAAGTATTGCATTCGACCCAAATTTCGATGCCTAGATTTTACCAAAAATATGTTTTGAGGCCCCCTGAATCCAAAAACAAACAAAAAAAATCATTTTTAGAAAAAGGTCTCTGTGCCTGTGTGTGAACAGCATAACTCAAAAACGAAAAGTTCCGAGTTGGTATTTAAGTTTTTATATATTTCAGAGATGCGCCATAAAAATTTTCAAGAAAATGTCTCCGCCAAATGGAATGTACATTTTGAACTTTCTGATAACTTTTGCGTAACTGGCAAACCGTGAGAGATAGACCAAATTTATTGCACAAAAGAAGGAAGTCTCGTTAAAACACACCAATGATGTCTAAACGTATTTTTGTGGACGATATTCTGTTATTTGTGCAAGTTTTGCAACACTCTTTGTTTCCTCAAATGGAAGGTCGTTATTCGTTTTTTTTTTCTTTTTTTTTTTAAATATCGCCGCAAATGTTTATTTCGACTAACATGAAGATGATAGAGAAATAAGAGTTTGTAAGAATACTTAGTAGAAGAATAGATAAGGTCATGTGAGTGCAACACATCAGATATTTTCTGGATAAACTCCACTGTCCCTCTCACTCACTCTTTCACACGCACGCAAAAATACTAGAACAACACATTTTGAGGCCATATTCTCCTGCGTCCTTTGGTATCATATATGATGCCTCAGGTTTTGGATTTTTTCCTCGCTCTGTGAATATATTAAACTCATCATGGCCGGCGGTATCATGTTTGATGCCTTCTGCACTCTATGTCCGTATTTTTTCTCTCTTATCTGCTGTGTATCGATGGTAAGGTTAAAAAACGTATTGTAATGTCTACGTATAGTATATGATACTACCCCTAAAACATCCCTGAACCCCAAAGCCCTTCCCCCCAAACAATTATATTTTGAATATTCTTGTTCTTTTGATACTTAATAACACATCGATCCACATAACAAAATTGGTATCTTTCTAAATGTTATTTTAAACCACGCTAAAAAGTCAGCCCCTCCTATTTCTTCTTCTTCTTTTTTTTTTTTTTTTCCACAGAAACTCATTAAGCACAAAATAATAATGTTAACTCTAGTATTTATATGTCAGGATGCAGGTGGGAATACAGTGAAAGCGATATAGAATGTTTCCTTGGAACACAATTATTGCTATATCTCTATCAGGCACAGATACCAAAAGAAATCCTATCTGTATTATGCTGTGGTTCTTGTTTGTTATTCGCGTTAGTGTTCCGGAGCTGCAGGCGAATATTGGCACATTCCCCGTTATTGCTACATAAAAAGCCCTACAAAAAGAGAAGTGGATACCGTCTTTAACTACAGATTGCAGTCTTATATGGACGTTCTTCCACTTACCTAGAAACTAATGCAGCAATGGAACATATTCTTTTATTAGCTCCCAGCTCAGTGTTTTCGGTTACCTAGGTTACCATTTCCACTTGACGCAACGTGACCTGGGCTCTACCAACCCTGTTTCCTGGAGGGCATTATCAGAAGCCCATGAGAATTCTGGTTCTTTGAACTGGGAAACTTTCGTCATTACAGAGGGCAGGGGCGTGATGCTAACCACCCCAGTAGAAAATATAATTTAGGGAAAGGGTAGATCTGGAATTAGATAATTGTGCACGCATGTCGCCCCCACTCTGATATTATATTGTCAGCATATGGTACAGTCTGGTTAGAACGAATGGTGAACGACCACTGGGCTTGCATAAACGACATCGATTTCCTGTTTTCCAACCCACGCACAGAATCCTACACTCTGGACCAAAAAACACATTCTCATCCCCTCCACGAACAGAAAGGTGTGGTTCAATCCGACGCGGTTTCTTAAGCACTAAAATAAACCTCAGATAGGACTGTGCACAATGATTTGCAATCACATATTAAGGACACCAAATAAAATGTATATAAATTGAAAGAAAAAGCAAAGTGTGGATTGATAACTAAAAGTGACTCTCTCGAAGAAATATTGTGTAGCATTTTTCTGCACTTTGAATAACACAACAATAGTGAATGTAAAAGTACATTTTTTATTTTGTATCTTACTTTTAGTACATACGTGACAGGTTCATTATGCTTTATTCACATTTATAATTCTCAACGTAATTAACAATGTAGTTACGAGGCATGTTCTTAAAGTAGGTACCGTTTTAATATTTTGCCTCTGCAACGCTTCAGCTACGATTTCGAGCAGTTGCTCCGCTCGCTGGGATGTCCAACTTAGCTCTAAGCGATCGTCACTTTGTGTTTTTCTATTGTTATGGCATTTTGGAATGTTTGAAACAAGCGAGTCGACTATGAAGTCAATCAGTGATTTATTTCCTTAATCCGAGAAATCCTACGCGAACGGCAAAGTGCGCGAAAATGAATTTTTATAGTTTTTATGAAGCCAGTGCGCAAATAAATTAGTCACCCTAGTCCGCGCGTACAAATTAATGATGAACTTATGGTGCAGGGATCGAGTGACGTGTTGAACTGCGCGCGCACTGCCTGTATATCAGCATAAGACAGTAGTGTTTCAAGCGGACAATATATGTAAACATGGGTAAATGTATACAAAAGGAAGTAAACAATAAAACAATATGGAGCAAAGACACGACCGAATAATAGTAAGAAAGACAGTTAAACGAGAACGGAAGTTAAAACACTAAGGGGAAGAACTATTGTAGGTTAGATAAAGTTAAGATGAAGATGTAAGATAAGAAGGTAATATGAAAGACTTTCCGTCCACACAAGACCTTCCGTGTCGCATGTTCTTGATACGCTCGTGAGCACCAGTCCCTTGTCCTAGGTCTTACACTGAGTTCAACTCTCGCGATGACTCTGTTTGTCGCCGAAATTGATTTCCCGAAGCAAGTTTGACTTGTGTTTTAGAATGTGAACTGTTATTTGTATTGTTTGCTCTTCCGTTAAATAAAAATTAAAAAATAAATAAGCTGGAGTTAAAAATGTTTAATACTTTTTATCTATATAAAGTTACAGTTGTTTTAAGTGATATTTTCTTATTCGTGCAAAACAATACTATTTAACACTCAATTGTGAAGGTTTAAATGAGTTCAAAGTATTTAAATCGTTTCAGATAAAACGGTATTAATTGGATTGAAGTTAATCCGGTAACTGGCAAGCTGAAACCTGCGCAAGTTCCACAGAGAGGCTTTCGTTTAAATTGGTTGTCCCATAACTCGCTGATAATTAAGTTAAAATGTAATCCTCTTTTATGCTCAATGGAGGCCAATTATCGTTTCGGGTTAACTGATTGCATTCGTTTACGAAGGCATAGGTAAATGGTGTCCCACAAACGCTTTCAAAGACATTACCTTGCATTGCACTACAATGAAACAAGAGATAACTTACTTAACACGCACTGAGCGTGTGAGCTTCGGGTTCAATTCCCCCGGCCAATCTCATTTTGCGTTTCTTCGTGGTTTCCTCGTTTTTGGATAAGCAATGCTACCACGAATTTCTTGTCAACTGTTTCATCTTGTGCATTTCTGGGTTTTAGGACCAGGTGACGTTGGTTGGTATGTTGCACACATCCTTAAATCGAACAATATTTTGATTACTACAGATACAAACTATAATCAAACCTACTTGTTAGTTTCTAGCATCTCAATAATTCTCCTGTTATATATTTATTTTGCACACGTTACAATTTAAACGAATAAAGCACTGAAGTTAGTCTAACTTTCATTTTAATGACAAAGATATGCACCGAGTCACTGAATTTTAATACAGGTTCCGTGAGATAAACAGAGTACGCCGTGCTCAAATATACTTACCCATAGTAATCATAGCGGCTAACGTGAACGACTGTGTTGATACTGAAATGGTAGAAAAATGTAAATGTGATGTTGTAATCCCCTTTTTTCGCATCACCTTTAGGACAAAATCAAGAATTGGTATTTAATGAAGCAATAAAATACACAAATTTAGAGATTATGCAGAATATGTGTGGAAGAATATGTAGTTGAGTATACCGAAAAAAATTATAAACTGAAACAAAACTGTAGTCACCAAGTGGTATGAGTTGGATGGTTAAAAGGATTAACTCAGTTATCGCTGTTGCTTAAACCCAAGTAACTTTCATAAATTCAAAGGTTTGACAAAATTTTCCAGATACTTAGTTTGTGCTGCACCTTTACGTTGGCGCTACACTGCTAGTCATTTGTCACCAATATCGTCATGGTGACAACAACATAACGATGAAAACAAACAATGTTAACCAACTTTCGTATTCAGCGAACGCGGCACGTGCCATGATTAAAATGTAGAGCGTGCTGAACCCCGACAATGAGGTAGAGGGGGGGGGGGGCTTGTTATATTCTTTGTGTTTGGGTGTTCATGTCACGAGCCCCAGTGTTTGTGTTTCGCTAGAATAATGCAGCGTACAGAACTAAACTAATTTACAGTTCTGGGAGATCTATCCTGCCTTTGTCTGCCTAGTAACATATGAATAAATGTATTTTGTCCACTTCCCTAATTAATCTTATGAGTTTCTCTCGTTAGGGTAATACAAGGAGCTTTAAGTATTACTGTGGCAAGAATATTGGGAAAGATACTTAATAATCCAGAAAGTCTCGAAACAATTTATCTTAAATACTTGACTAACGTACTGTAAATTGATGGACTATAAGGGAAAAGAGGTACCTCTTGGTAATCCTCCAAAAAAGAATCAATCAGTCAAAAGAAGAATTAGCATAACAAACACAATGTTAATTAAAACATTGTTCTGAACCCCAAAAAGCTGCCCCACCATGTTAAAGCCCGGTTTCCAGAGATCACAAATTTAACCCTAAATCTGTTTCTAAGCATAAACAAGTTCACAGTAGAGAAGACCTGTCCAAGCAATTCATTCCAAAGGAGGGTCGAACTCGAATCCTTGATATTCTTATGTAAACACAGCTTCTTGTTATAATATTTGCATTCTTCATTTAGTTCTTATATGGACCTGTTTATTTATGAACCGTTAAAACTGCATCTTAGACAAGCAATTAACGATAAGCAAGATCGTAGAAAAAATAAGCTTCTTTGGATGTAGCGCGGTGAAGATGGTTTATTTCCTTAAAACACACAACATACCTACAGGTTATTATCGAAGTGAGATGCGGTCGGTCGGAGGGAGGACAAACTGTTGAGTTTAGTGTGCCAAATAAGGCCTTAACCGCTGTGTATCGGAAACCACCTGCAGATGACACCACAACCAACTCCTTCTCTGTCTAGTTACATAATACTCCAGAAAGTTGGTGCTTCCGCCTGCGTTTTAGAGGGAAACAAATGAAAGTATAGGTCACATGCAGAAACTCCCTTTTCTGAGAAACGTGCGTCGCGTGCGTTCTATTAACAGATGCGCATATTATGTAAAATTGTGAGATACATTAAATAAATGTTAAAGGCTTCTACCCTTACAAATGTTTCTTTGCTAGAGACAACAGAAGGCCCCCTGAAACAACCATGTTGAATTATAGGTAGCGCAGGCTGAGTTCTTCTGTTCATGTGTGACACAACGAAGGAGGAAGACGTGATTTTGATCGACATTACAACAATGAGAAATACTAATCATGCATTGAAAAGTGAGTAACTAATTGTGAAATCTTGTGATATTAAAAGGAACTATATCGTCAATAATTTATTGAGATCAGTTGAGTACGGCGAGATTAGAAAAGAACATCGACTTTTTACAATCATTGACTATGCCTAGCCATTTTGTTTGTTAGCGAAGTCCGCCATATTTAGCGAGAAAATTGTAAAAGTATTTCATGAGAAGGATAATGATTTTTATGTGTTAAAAATTGTTCAAAACATTAATTAAAACAATATTGATTGTTTCATCTATAAAATAGACCCAAACTGCTCTCTGTGATAACAGTAATAGTAATAAAATTAGAGCTTGATACATAAGTATAAATACGTTATGGCGTTATGCCATTTTAAGAGGTGTTATTAACTATTTGATAGGTTTGCAGATCAAGAAAGTATGAATTAATCCACATTAGAAATCTTCAAAGCAATATTTTAGTTACAGAGAGACTTTGAAAGCATATTTACACATTAACAGATAAACAAGAACAAAATTACTAGTTGTGTCCATAAATTGGATGACTGCATTCATGCAATCAAGAATGAGAGAACGAGAGTGTTATACCGGGAATGGGAAATGGTCCTCAAATCTTGTCGTTTTGAAAAAAAAGTATTGTGAATTACGATGCAAATGGATTATTACTTATAAAAATATGCCATAAAATTAGAGGAAGTTCAGATAATATGGAATAGGCGGGTAATACGGAATACTCAAGTTATTTGCTTGTTTGGTGCTGATATCCAACGGTGTCTACTAGACCCCAGAGGTTAAATTGAGAGCCCTGCAGCAGTCTCGCCCCATGGTGTTTGAGTGTGAATGTTTATCTGATTTCTATCATCTAAACCGTTTTGCAGATAGGCTTTTAAATATTTATGAAAAATAGTTGAGTGCGTATTATAGACGTAAAATAATGTTATAATTATACAAGAGGTTGAAACATTCGTTTTTATTTTACTTCCGTGCTGTGACATGGTTTGTTTCAATGTGACGTGGCAGGTAATATGCAATACTGGTATCCTATATTGCCCTCCATTTATATTAAGTATTGGATAATACTGACAAATAAAATTTGTAGCTTTAGAATTTTTTATAATATATTTAAATTTTGTTCTGTTGAAATGCCAAACAAAGATTACAGTAATGGGGGCAGATGTTTGCTCGGATGGAGATGCAGAGTGAATTTTCCACAGTGGCAAGTTTTCAAAACGTACAAAAGGGGAAGGTTGGGTCCAATGCCTAATGTGTAACATGTGGGCGCAGGAACGGAAAATCTTGTTTGGTGATTTGTGCAAATAAAATTTTCAATGCAGCACTATACTTTGTAGCTCCTGTTCACACTATTGTAATCCAATTTAGTGCATTATTATGTGAGAAAAAGGTTTAGAAATAAATAAATCAGTTCTTATGAGCATTTCTTACTCGAAAACATCATTAATTGAGAAATGTATAGTGTTCCATATTAACCTTCCTATTCCATATAAACAGTTGGACACCTTTAATCGAAAATTAACAACAAATTGTAATTTTTTGTTCAAAGTGAGTTATAAGAGCTCTCTAAAAAGGTTTTATTTATTCGCTAAAACATTAGTCTAATTATAAATCCATTACCTCAATTATGGCGGAAATAAAAACTGGTATTCCAGTTTCCTCTACTAGAGGAACAATACAAGGAATTTGTAGCCAGTAAATAATCTGGGAAAGAATAAAAACCTTATCCTCATCTTTAAAACACAAACCAAGAGGTCACGTGTAAAAAAATATAAAATAGTTAAAAATGAGAACGGAGTGACAACATCCATTCAGAGTTTCCTGCTGGAGGAATCACGTAAGTGGTTTCTAAAGCACAGCACCAGAATATCTGAGATGTTCACAACATTAACTAACTGTCTGACTTAGATTGCCATTTATACTTATGTAAGTACAGATTTACGTCAACAACCTTGGAAACTAGCTGACCCACATTCCCCATGTCGACCGTTTACACAGATCTGAATGTCTTCCTGCAACAATGTACATACATATATATCGAGAGAGAGGGAGGGGGAGAGACCGAACCAGGGATCACAGGTCGCCTTCCCCTGCTCCTAGAAGTAAATTACAAAGTTTCGCAACAGGTCTGCCAGCTGGTGGAGCTGAAGAAGGGGAAGGGGAGAGATTTACGGGAAAGACCGGGGGAATCGATACCGTTCCTGCCACGTTACGCTGCCTGGGTTTATGCAGATCAAAAATATATTGCCAGATCCCCGGATTTCCCAGTACCGGGGAAAAGATGTTGCTTGCCCCGAAGATAAACACGCGTGGAATACGCGATCCACAAACAGTAGGTAGCTGATTTATGGTAGCGTGGAACAGTGCTTCTTTTAAACAGTTTCTCCAACACAACGAAATCAAAACAACCTTCATTAATCTTGTGCTCTCTGGATAAGCTTCTCTTATCTATGTTTGCTAGCAGTGCGACATGCTCCAGATATCCCATAATTAGCGCGGTACGCTTCTCCCTAACATTTCAATGTTGCACATTCTGTTTTAATCGTCCATAAACTCCTCATTACAGTTCGTTTTCATATTATATTAAACATAAGTAGTTCCTTCAACCGGTGCATTTTACTAAATTCATTTTGTGTACAAATTACTCCTAAAAATGTAATTGATGTTTTTCCATACAATTGTGGTATGCAGGACAGCATTGATGGCATTGAATTTTTCAGTCTCACTAGAAGTGTGAATTTACCATCCCTCTCATCCCCAGCACTGTCCTTCAACAGCCAGTTAAACCGGTTGTTTCTGGCTATAGTCACGCGGCAGTGTAAACATAACAGTGGCGGCTGCAGATGCGACATGAGTGAACGAAGGTTTAATTGGGACTGGGAGAACATCGTTCATTTTCCCTTTCCATACACGATATTACTGATATTAAAGATACATTTACAGATGATCTTTTGGTGGTCCAAGATGAACTGCAATTGGAATTCATTAACCTTCAAAGCAGCACATCATTTCACAGTTCAGGAAAACTTGTTTTGGATTGCACACATCATTGCCGAAAACGCTTCCCAAGCTGCACCTTTTTGCAAGTAAATTACTGTCTTTAGTAGTACAAGGGAACTGCATAACAACTATTTTATAACAAAAAAAAAAAAAAAAAAAAAAAAAAAAAAAAGGTAATAATCCTGTTAACTCTATACAACTGCTTTTGTCAACTTAAGGTTTGGCTAGAGACAGTAATGTGGTGAGAGAGCTGTTTGTCACACAATGCCAATATGAGCCGTCTACATCCTTCATTCATATTCTCTAGTGTCGTTAACCCTCTTTGTTGCAGCACACGTGTCTATTTGTTTACCTGCCAGACAGAAAGAAACAGGAAGGGGTGACAGTAGGGGTAAAGCATTTCACACTTCCAGTGCTCATCGCCCGTCCTAACCTAAAGATGCTTCTATTCTTGCTCTATTAAATGTTACTCAAGACAAATGTTTCTATAAATGGTTTTGTTAATATTTTCTTATAGGCACAATGACATTGGGGGACCGCAGTAGGCTTAAGCGATAGTTCAAATCTTGAAGAGCTAGTTAGGCTATCTAATATTACCCTTTACTTGAATGTTTGCTGCAGCAGCAACCTTAGCTACTTATTTCTTTAGCCGCAAAAATGACTAATCAGCACTTACATGTCGCTAAGGTCAACCAGACACTTGCACGTACTTGCATTGTATGAATATACACTTGTTTTTCCTAGTTAGTTGTGAAAGATTGCTTTGCCATTGCAATTAGTATCTTATTCTCACAAACATGAGTAAAAGTTATGATCTACAGAATCCCAAAAATGTTTAAGAAGTGCATCATCTACCTTGTAACGATGCTGATGATAACTTGCACGAATCAGATGATTGCAGTTGTGAACATAAACTGAACACGAGATTTTTAGATTCAGAAACTGAACATGAAGAAGAGGATGGATGTGGTAGTAAGATGTGTTTTATAGGTAACTTCAAATCGTTATCTTAGTTTATTATTGTTATTACTGCTACTACTCTTGTCACTGTTACTATTGTTACTATTATTACTGTTACTATTGCTACCGTTATTGTTATTATTGTTATTATTGTTATTATTATTATTATTATTATTATTATTATTATTATTATTATTATTATTATTATTATTATTTATTATTGAGAATACATTTCAAATTACAAATTGTATACCTAAACATCGCAATTTATTATCTTTCCATTAGTGTAGTACAAATTATAATTATTATAATTTGATATATCGTAGATTTCTATCTAGTAAGATAATGTTACTAAAACTATATTTCAGCTAATTGAAGCTAAACATGGGAATGAAAAAAAAATTAAATTTAAAAAATAAATACAGGTACATAAGCACAAAAACTTAGAGCGGGCCTACTAGGTCCCGAGCTTATTTCAAGCAACATTTGCAACCTTTTCCATATTAGAATTTGCAGATAAATCTAAAGAAAATGAAATGCGGCTTTTCTAAGTCAGGTATAGCTCCCACACCTTTTTTTGTTTTCATTACAGCGCCACGCCTCTAGCCCCCGTATTCCAAAGATGTCAAGATTTGTTGTTCAGAACTTATTGTTCATTCCTTGCGAGTCCCCGTAAGACGATAAGAAACTAAGAGATACTCCCGAACAGTGAAATTTGCTGAATGCGCCGCATAGTTATAAGCAGAATTTCTGGGCTGTAAGCTCCAGGTCAACGATACTCTAAAACTTAGCTCTTCATTTCACTGTAGGCACCGTTCAGATATGACATGCATACCCAGATAATTAAACACTGACATTTGTTGAGCAAACTTGAAAACTTTAGCTGTGAGTTTTCATTTAAGAACCCCGTAGTCTGGTGGCGCGGGGGGGGGGGGGGGGGCACAGCCTGCGGGGAAAGAGCAGGAGGAAGACAATTTGGCACGTTAAATCACCATATTCAATAATAGCTGGGTCCAAAATGACACTGAATTCAGCTCGCTAATGAGATCTCCATATTAATGAACCTTCGCCACCCCAAAGCTGCTCATTCTTCTCCGCAACAAGTTTCCACCAGGGTTGGATTACATCACCCCGAAGTAGTACATTGGCTTCAGTCGGGGAAACTTGTGCTTTTGCGTGCACCACGCTTCAACAGCTCAAGAATTAATAATAAAGCAAGAAAGGGGGAAAAATAAAACCGTCGCAAACAAGCAAATAATAAGGTAGAGGCGGTGCAAAAGTGTTACAAATTTAATTCCGGAAACCAAAGGAACAAATTAAACGCATAAATCGTCTACCACAGTGGCGAAATCTGCCTCTATGCACTGAGTGTAGTTGTCTTAATTAACGCCGTTTCGGTGAAGAAGTCCTGAGTTTGAATCTTGGCTGCGGCGAGTTATCCAGTAAACCCGGGGTTTTTCCTGCCTTAACATCGCCATTATAAACGTGGGTTCAGTTGGAAGTTATTTCACCTACTTCGAACATTCACCATCCAATATAGTTTATTTGATTGAAATTAAAAAACTATAAACTCTGTTGCCAAAATTATACATTTAATAAATTAACCCCTTAAAATGATTTTTAAAAAAAATCATATATGTTGCACTCACATGAGTTTCTCTACTCTTGTACTAACTATTGTTATAAACTCTTATTCTTCTTCATGTTAGTCCAGATAAACATTTGCAGAAATTATCTGAATGTCTTATTTTCTTCTAGGTGTAGGGGAATATATGAACGCAGTATTGTTGTTGTTGTAGTGTTTAACGCCCGCTTTTACTACTACGGCACCGCAGGCGGTGACACTGATGATACATGAAGATGGAGCACCGGTGGAATGAGATGGCGGGGGAAACCGGAGTACCCGGAGAAAACCCGCCCTGACGCTGCTTCGTCCACCACGAATACCACATGCGGGTCCCTGGGATCGAACCCGGGCCGCCTAGGTGGTAGGCGAGCGCGCTAACCGCTCAGCCACGGCGCCGCCTATGAACGCAGTAGACTTTGAGCGGTAGTGAAATCTTTGTTTGCACTGCCAAGAGATAAAAAAGTGAATCAGGACGTTTCATTTGAGAAAGGTTTAAGTATTGCAAAACTCACACAAATAACAACAAATATATCCGAAATGGGTCACTTCCAAAAATTCATTGAACATAAATTGAGTTTTTTAACCAGATTAACATTTGTTGTATAATAAGATTTGGTCTATCTCTTTCGCTTTTCCAGTTATGCTAAAGTCATCAAGAGTAAACAGGACTATAGCCAAAAAATGCAAAATATACATTTCATTTGCCATTAAAATATCAAAACATATCGTATTTTTATTAAAATCGTTAGTCATTTTTTGAAAAATCATGAAAACATGATTCGAAAAAGTTTCCATGTAAAGGTTAATTTAGGGTGGAAGAATATTCTTCAAATCCTTCTGTCGCATCCTTTAAAGATATTAAACTTCAATGTCAACTTTGGTTCTTAACCGACTTTTCGTTTTTTGAGTTATGCTGTCCACAGACTGACAGACACACACACAGACGTTTTTATAAAAATGCTTTTTTTTATTTAGGGAGCCTCAAAACGTATATTTTTCCGGTGAAATCTCGACATCGAAATTTTGGCTCAAATGCAATACTTCCCCTACTTTCTGTACTTAGTAGGGAAAATAAAAATAGTAATCAGAATAATAATTTTTAATAAAAATGAATAGAGAAAAGGTACGTAAAATGGCAGTAGCCTCAGGAATTTAAAAATCTGAGTACTAGAGTGTAAAGGTTACCTTTAGTTCAGAGTTCAGGCCGGTCAGTCAAAGTGGACGGACGCATCGATATAATTTAAAACCACCGGCTTATGTCACAGTGAAACATATTTTTAGGTTTTTAAATATGGGGACAGATTTATTTGTCTGGGGAGTTGTTTTGTAATCTATGTACGTTGGGTCGGCAACCTTTCAGTGAAAATAATGAAAACATTAAATTAAAATTCATCACTATAATTGGTGTCATCCTTTTTACAGAAAACCCACGCATACCCGGGAAGAGAAATCCCAGGGCGTTAGTAATTTGCACAGAAAAATATAAAATTGCACCGGGGTAAATTGCACCAAATTCAAAATGTTAACTGCGCTGCAGTACTGAATTTACTATACATAAATAGCACTGATTATCATTACTATTTTCGGGCAGTTTTTTAGGCTGTCTTCAATGCTCATCACCAGATGTCGCGGTGAATAGGCGCTGCTAGTACTGGGTAGTTCTTATTTCCACCACCAGGGGTACTTCCACTGCTGCACTTTACCAGTAACGTCTCATTTGTCAGGCAGTTGAATATTACATAAAATAGTTTCCTTTTTTCATAAAATATTAAGTCGCAGTTTGTATATTTTCTTCCTTTACTCGAGTAGCCTCTTATTTCCTTTCATGGATTTCTAATGGAACAGGAGAAAGGACTTTCTTGTTTCTCTGTCTAGATAGAGAGGATGTGATGTGATTTCCCTTAAGGATTTCCTAATAGCTGTAACAGCAACGCCTTGGCTTCCTCTTTCAGTACATTGATGTCTTTGGAAATTCACAGCAGAATTTATAAATGGTTATTTTTATACTTCCAAAAGATGAAATATGTTGGAAAAGACATTTGTTATGTTTACATATAATACCTGTAAATCTAGTAAAAATATATACACTATTTTATCAACTGGTTTCGTTTTTCTTTCTGTAACAGGGACAAGTAATTTCTCCTATGGAACACTTTTGCGTTTTTATTCTTAACATTTTCACTTGATGTAGCAGAGTTTTTGAATTCGACCAAAAATTTCGATATGGAAATTTTATTGAGAATGTAAATTTAAAATACCTTTAAAGTAACCTGCTTTGTGTGTGTGTGTGTGTGTGTGTGTGTGTGTGTGTGTGTGTGTGTGTGTGTGTGTGTGTGTGTGTGTGTGTGCGCGCGCGCGCGCGTGTCTTTCTGCTTGCATACAGGAACATCAAAAAAGAAAGTCAGATGCACATTACTCGCTTGATATGTGACGTTATAACGTCACAATATGAAAACCTTGAATGTAAGAATTCTTGTTCAAGCCAAAATACTTGCATAATACATTTATTCACTATAAAATAATATACTGTTTATCTTACAATGAGGCTGTTGCAAAGTATACTGTTAAGTACAAATTCATATTAATTTCCAGTTTGCCTTTGTTGGAATTTTTGAGAAACTTTTATTCATAATGCTTAAAATTAAAAATTTTTCCAACAACCCGAAGTAAGGGTAAAAAAATAAGGCACTCACTGATATTTCAAAGAAAGACTAGGTCAGTAACACTTATTAATTTGTAAATGTGCCAACAAAAATTTTTTTCTAATATTTATGTGATCCACTATCAAAAGATAATAGATAATGTTTATGAAAAAAAACACCTTAAATGTTAAAGATTTAAACTAAATGTAATTGAGTTATTTAAGAAAAACACTTGTTGCAAGAAATTAATTTGTGACATATTTTAATTCCTGTTAATGTAATTGCAATGTGTTCAGACTGATTGTGAGAAATTTTTTCCAGAACTAAAGCATTTTTCCACTAATAAACAGGAAGAAGAGCAGAGAGTCAAACTTTAAATATATATATACTTACCAAAAATAATGCATTAATGTGAATGTATAATAGGTTACAATAAATAAATAATTATTTTCATAAATAATATTAATCATTAAAGAAAACTACAATCACATAGTATATTTATTAATTGTTACCAAATATATTAAAGAAATGATTTACTTTCCCATTCAAATATGTGTGAGAATTTACATAATATGCATCAAATCTGACCTGCAAAGTGAAACTTAAAAAAAAAAAAAAAAAAAAAAAAGAAAAAAAAAAAAAAAAAAAAAACAAATGGGATATTTCCTAGAAAATTATTGTTTATAATTCAACATAGGCATTAGAAAGATTTGGGCTAGGCCTGAAATAGCTGCTAAATTATGTGCAGTATAATGTACCAGAAAAATAGCATTCCAAAATTTAAATTATATATTATCCAGAAGATTATGCTCCATAATTAATTTTCATGAACCATTTTGATTTTCTCACTTTTAAATAAGCAAGCAAAATTGACATAGCAAAATATAATTTCCTGTAAGTACATGTATCTTCTTGGAAACTCCAGCACTTCTCCTTCTAATGCTATAACTCGGTCTATTCTTACGATATATGTGTAACTCTTAAAAATGTTTCATACATCAAGGGATTCTTTAGTTTTGAAAAGTTTGTGGGAATGTTCCTTAGCCAGCCTATGAGTTTCTGAGTCATAATTTGATCTACATCCAAATATACTACCATGTTGAGGTTTTCCTATGTTTCTGCCTACAAAAAAAATAAATACAGGTATATTAACATTCTGTGTCCAGAACGTTGATAGCAAGAATTGGTTACGGATGAAAGCACGTGGACAAAAATGCCTCAATACACACTTGAAACACACACTGGATGAGAATGTGGCACATAACATAATACAAGAGTTGAACCCCCAGCATGTATAGATTATAAAACCAAGCGAGAAAATAATGCTTCACTGTTTTTAACATTATAAGAAACTGCCGCGAACACACAATATTAATACTCACTCAAACACTATTAATATATAAGATGATTGAAAGGTATTTTCACTATAAGAAAGTAACATCTTAGGAAGTGAAGAAAGACACTAAAAGGACTGAGCAAGTGAGAAGTAAAATTAGTGAGTTGTGACTGCCTGAAAGACTGCAGACTGTGTATTTGTGGGAAAACTTTAGAAGATAATAAAGTGATAGAAAAGTAACCAGACTGATGTCATTTTGTCACAATATACCTCCCTGATCGATCGGTTGATCGGCTTATCAGGTAGTATGTAACACCCACTCTGGTACGCCTGGAAGAGTTCTTCCCCTGTAGATCATTAAATCAAATGCTGATGGTTAAATCAGCCCATCATGGATATAATCAGAAATTATTCACATCGGGGAAAAATCAGGTTTCTTTGGAATAAGCCACGGTATTTGAGGCTTCGCTAGCTTCTGGAACACCAGATGTGCCTCATGGCGTCCTTCTAAAACAAAATCCATTGCCAACTTCCTCATCGTCTAGGTTCTCGTTGCCCTTTGTTCCCATAATCGCGCCGGTTTCCAGCGCCGTTTGTGGCGAAAGTTCCATCAAACTCGGCAACAGTTTTCTTTTTTCCTCTGGCAATCTTGCAGCAGTCGCAAACTCTTGGCACACACGTAACACACGCTTTTCTATGAAGGAGAGCGGAGAATAGGTTACGGAATGTAAAAAAGAAAGAAAATCACTACACAGAAACGCGCCTTTCAATAACTTCCCTTGAAGCAGCGGCATTAAAGCACTGAATCCCGGATAGTAGAAAGAAACAGCGACATCATTTATAAATATAGGGTTACTATAAACGTAATATACGCCTTTAACCTTGTTATACCGACTTAAGCTTAAGATATTATTATTATTTAATATACACAAAAATATATATTTGGCAAGAACAGGACATTATAAGATGATACAATGGAGCAAATTAAAAATGTCCTTTATATTTTAAATGTTATTAATCCAGAAGTTTACAGGATAGCTCTGTAAAACATGTCATTTGTTTCTAGGGTGGAAGTTAAGAATAAACACAACAGTTCTTCACTATTTTGTTATTGTGTTTATGAACTCGAATTTCAGGGTATCCCTTGCCTAAAATACTAGGCGAACAAAGAATAAAATACTTGAAAAGAATGCTCTATTTTTGCGGAAAATAATTTGAACGTGATAGTTTTAGTTGTTTGCATAACAATATACATTGTTCTGAATATAAGGTAGCACTACAATAAACTGCATTAGATTATAGCCTTTTATTATTATTATTATTATTATTATTATTATTATTATTATTATTATTATTATTATTATTATTATTACTACTACTACTACTGTTCAAAATGTCATTTACAGGGTCTGTGCTTCAGTGAACCAGATATCGCTTATGAATGTGCGTGAAAGGGGAAAGGGATGGAGGGAAACATGCTTATTACTCCATAGTTTAGAACCATTCTTGTACAGTCAACCACAAAAGTGTCTGGTAACCGTAAATCTCTTCAATTGTTGTGTATTCTTCGCTCTGCATTGACCAGTGAGCGGTGATCAAGGCAAAGCATAAGCTTATGGTCACCCAGCATTCCTTTTTCTTTTTTCTCTGATTTAACATTGTCAGACGTCTCACCAGAGATAGTCAGCTTCAGACATTAGAACATTAAAACGATTATGTACCACAAAATTACAATATACGCACCAATTTGGAAATTAGTTTGAGGAAAATTACAGGTATGTAATACATCTCTCACATCCATTGACGCTTCGCCCCTGCTCGAAAGTGTTCCAGAGACTTTCGAGTCCCGGCTTATTTACGAGAGGTTCGAGAAAAGGTAAAGTTCGAGAAAAATAGTGCTACCATTCTCGTCCATATCTCGCCGGCGAGACTGCTGTTAGCAGTGTGTATGTGCGTGCAGTCGTTGGTCGGCGAAGTTGAATGTGTGTCGTCAGAGACAGTTTTGGGACATTTAATGTCGCGTCGGAGCTGCAGCTTTGGCGAGTGTGGTCGTAGAAGCTAGCTGGTGTTCAGAGAGAACTGCAACACAAAACAATGTGGTTACGAGAGGACGAAAGGCCACGAAGAACTATAGACTGTGTTAATGATAAAACAGAACTATGTTTTCAGTTTTAGAAAAGAAATAAATTGACAAGAAAAGGTAACTGTCATTTGTCGCACGCACTGGTGTCAGAAGTTGCATTTGCCACATTATCATTTTGTAACATTACTAATCGAATAACAAATAGTTACTCTGATTTTCTTACAAAGTATAAAACGTACAACTGCACATTGTAACACTAAAATTAGGACCAAGACGTAATATTCTTTCAAATGGCACTGTACTTGTGAAAATATCAAGGAAAATTACGAACTTCCGGTGCAAGTAGTTTTGCCACTTTGAAACATTACTTAGCATTAAAGTAGCGGGTGAGAAGAGAAGAGAAATATCAGCCCACAGAGAAAGAGTACCTAACTATAAAACCAGAAACAAAATTGATTCCTCTTTGGCACGCAAAGCTTGGGCAATAAATAAAATTCCCTTTCTGGCACAGGGCCAGCCCTTGTAAGTGGGAAGGAGCTTTATTTAATGGATTACGGTGATATATAGATTAATTATCCTCTTTGCAGCAATTAGACCAGCTCATGAAAAACGACTGTATCTAAATAACGCCTATTTAGCAGGTTGCTTTTCGGACTTTGTGAACAACGCTAATCAGGCAGGTTCTGCTTCACCCAAACAATTAGCTTTATATGTTTTTAACCCTGGACTTCATGTGGGGTCCGTGCGGACCCCAGTCATCTTTTAATTTGTTGCTAATTTCAAACGGGGATTGCAATGACTCGACTATTTCTGTAGTTCACTATCTTATCTCTTGCTATGCAGAAATCGCCTTTGCCAGGATTTGTTATTTATCAGCTTTGTGTAATGGCGTTGTATTGGGTAGCTGGGGTCCACTGTGACCCCATGTACAGTAACAGTCAACAATATCTTCTTGCTGAAGATACTTATGTGTTTTACTGTGTGATTCGTAAGATTAAATGCGACTTTTAGAACTAATAGAAGAAAAAGAAGACAAACGAAGGCATTCAGACAGTGAATTGGTAGATGAGGCACAAACAAAACCCCAGAAGATATCCCGGTGTATAATGTGTCCCAAATCACGTGACAAGAAAGTGAAAACTGTGTGTGCAAAGTGTGAAAAAAATCCCTCTGCCCTGAACATAGGAGTGAAGTGCTTCAAAATTCGACCATACAGGATGTTAAACATTCTACTGTGAATTACAGTAATTCCGTGGTTTCTACATACAAGTATTGTGCATACTTTAGTACATTTATAACCACAACGAAAACGCAGCGTAACTCAACAATTTAAGTTTGAGAAGTACATATTTTTCAAATATTGTCTCTTAAACAAGAACTTCTCTTTATATACGCAGATGTTTCAATTTCGGTGAGTTAAGGGGAAACTTCCGCTTAGATACGCAAATGTTTCCATTCCCATGCATTAAGAAGGAACATCCACTTTTAGATATGCAGATATTCGAGTTTCCATTGGTTGGAAAAAAAAGATAGGCAGATATTTCAATGTTCGTGCCTTAAGCATGAACCTCCTGCTCAGGATACGCAGATGCATTAAGTAAGAACATCGCTTTAGTATACGCAGATATTTGAGTTTCCGTGCCTTAAACAGCAAGTTCCTCTTTAAGACATGCTCTGTGCGCTATCCAATTATTGTTATGCACAATATATGTCCCATAATTAAACTCCATTCAGATTTGGCAAAATTGTTTACTGTGAAGTTTTGATACGTTTCTAAAAAAAAAATGATACACATGCTTAGCATTTGGGAGGTTGAGTTTGTTTATACTACAGTAGAGAAAGTTAAAATGTTGTTGTTGGCTAATGCTGGATTTCTGACAATGAAGTCATTAATCCTCTTGCTCTCCAATATTTTTCACTGATGATATTGAAGAGAGCAATAGCAGTAATAGTAACCGCTTTTTAGAGAGCACCATATTTTTATGTTTTGGCGGTCACATCGCTCTCTCACAACCCCCAGAATGTCTGGAGGACCACACCTGTCGTTGGTTTACGGGTCTCACCGACCTGACCGGGAGAATAATTATAACCTCTTTATTGTGCCTATTTGATTATTTCCCCTATTAGTTTGGTAATGATAATCATATAAAGATTTCGTGTTCACACAAAAATAAATTTGACTAGAGACAGTTCCGAGCTATGATTTTTTACGATTTTAGTGTGTGTATGTGTGTGTTTAATTATAATACCCTTATCTCTGTTGATCTGGCATTTATATTCACCTTCATGATTATAATACGGCCATGGCTACTACTACTGCTACTACTACTATTACTACTGATGGTGATGACGATAAAGGTATTCCTTTTGTACTTGAATCCCATCCCTTTAACACATAATCCTTTAGTTTCATCCATATTCCATTTTGCACCCTAAACATATAATCATTTTTGACTAGAATCCAGCATTATGAGCTTACTAAAGAGAACTAAGCAAAAATGGCAGCGTTTTTATCCATGTCGTTTTGTTTCCAGCTGTTGTTTGTGGTGAGTAAAATTCGCTGGCTTTGCAAACTCTCATGGAATTTTGAAAATGACGGTGCAGTTGCCTATTTGTAAATTATGCGGGACACCCACCCAGCTGTCAGGATACTGTGACATATTGACCGAATAAATTGAATAAAGCGTGTCCTTGTTATTTACATCCAGGAGTTAATGGAAACTGATGGCTCTTGTACATCGTTGCTAATATTTTATAAACCGTAGGAAA
The DNA here is from genome assembly GCA_030765045.1 of Tenodera sinensis. NCBI lineage: Eukaryota > Metazoa > Arthropoda > Insecta > Mantodea > Mantidae > Tenodera > Tenodera sinensis. The sequence continues at coordinate 159,798,486 of CM060967.1, read as the reverse complement.
CAAAAAAGTAGTACATTTGGGAAGTGTTCTTATGCGACAGAAAATGCCATTCTAGTCTGCATAAGCGTTCCTGTTATTCTGTTTAGCTACGGAGAATTTTTGTATATTGTTAGTGTTTTGTTAGTGCTTCTAAAAGTTTCTAAACTCTCTCTTCGAGGCTTCTAAACCAGGGGTTAAGTTACAGTCGTCTTTTTTTTACCCGTAGTTGATGCCGTGTTCTCTCGCTGTTTATAGTCAAGGCGAACTATCTGGAAAATATACTTTTCTTGAAACTTCTCATCAGCAAGCCGGCAGTTGAAAGACTCTCGAATCGAGAAAAGTTATTTGGGACTGATCCATTGTTACTGGAATATGCAATACATAGCCGGGATTTGAACCATGGATCTTCCGGTTTTACTTCTGTTGCTGTAACCAAGTGAGCTACCATTGAAACAACATACCGGCGCAACGTTCAATGCCCAGACTGACTCATTTTTTCCGGTTAACCACAATAACATCTGAATTTCAATTGCTTGCTAAAAGGAAAGAGTGTGCTTTCCGTGGACTCTAGCGGGCTGCTTGGCCGACAGATCGTTCATTGCCCACTCTAGACAGCTCCAACAGTGAGACGCATCTTCAAGCCTGAAATAGTTAGGGACTTTCGCTCTCGTGGATTGTCTGCCTGGGGTTTTAGCCTCGTTTGGTTCCCTCAGTTCTTTCCTTCCTCCTGGATATGGTAGCTGCAGTGAATGTATTTAGGCTCTCTTCTGTTCTTTCATTCTGACTCCCTCTCTCTCTCTCTCAGCTGCTGTCTCTCTTTTTTATTGAGTAACTTACATGCAATATGATTTTGAAAAACAGTTTTTTATGCTTTCTCTTGGTAGCCAATTTATATTCTCAAAGTAAACCTGAAAGAGATGTCATTTTTGTTAACAATTTATAGTATTCTTTGAATTTTTAGTCGAATTTAGCTTATTTAGTAGCATTATTCCTTATAGGATTCCTTTTTAGAGCTTTTATACACTCTTATTTATGAAACGATTTTTGTCCATTAGGTTGGCTGCTGGAAGTGTATAAACGGTGTATGAATAGTTTTGTTACTCCGTGCACTTCCTGTACGTTTCAGCTGTTTTCCAGAACGACAGAGTTATCGCCCGCGTAACGTTTTTCATTAGGAATGAGAGAAAGTTTTGAGATATAGCCTCGGGGATAATGTTTTCATTTTCAGTATTAAAAAACGGGGAGACACAGGTGTGTGTATGTGTGTGTGCGCGTGTGTGAGCTCGAAGCGGCATAGAGGATATAAAGGTCAAAGAGTTTCCTGCCCTCTGTTTTTTCTCTAGCTCTCTAGATACCCTGATGTTTTAACAAAAACTCTGTAGGTATACTAGAATGCCTTTGTGTTCCAACCAGTAGCACTGTGAAAGTAAACAAATCACAAAATTATCCACTTAGAAACAGAATTAACCTGATTTCATCGTTTTTCTTCTGTTCGGTTTTGCAAAGATTGGCAATACCACTAGACACGGCAGGAACGTTGAAAGAAGTGTATATCCCTAAAATGGAACTATGTTCAGAAATAAATAACATAGGGTTGTGAAATTAAACTTTTGTTCAAGACTTTTAATCCTGAGGGGTAATTTTTACTAACGTATGAAAAAAGTGTAATAATCCTACAAAGAATTGCCATATTTGTACAATATCAACATATTATTATATATTAATCAAGACGTATACTCTGTAAATGTATGCACTAAACAAAATCAAACAGCACTCATTTGTTCATAGGCTAATCGCAATTTAAATTCAACATAAAGTTGTTCAGTGCTTTTATATACTTCTAAACATAATAGAAGTATCGATCTTTGCACAGTCGATCACGTATGAATCAGTTTCCAGTGTATATTATGGGGGAAATTTAAAAATAGTAAACTATGAACTACATAAAAGCTGTGGGTGTTAGATTCGTGCTTAAGTATCGCGTAACTCTGATGGATATTGTGACTTTGGGTGTGTGTAAAGTAAAGACGACAGATGTAGTCGAGATAAAGAAACACTTTTATTTCCGTAAACAGTAACTTTGTACACTCGTTGCAACAGCAAGAAAGTCTTTTCCGATTCTCCAACAGCACGGCTCCGAATTCGTAACACAAAGAACTGTCCCTTCTTCCTCGGCACGACTACTCAACGCTTCACATACGTCTGACTCCCCTTCTGTCGCACTTTACCGCTATTTATATCTCCCAGGCACTATTCTGGAAAGTTCAGTTTTTGCGGTGAGATACAAGGTAGAAGATTCCAGAAGCCTCTATCCTTTTCTCTCTTTCGGCAAGCGCCCCAACAATGCGGCCATTCTCTGTCTCTTTCCTTCGGCTCCTTTGCAATAGTGCCGACAATAATGTGATTGGTGACACTGCTGTTGTCGGCAATTAGATGCGGCGGGCGCGGTGACACTGCTCCCTCCTCAGAGTTGGTCGTCCCGACCAGCACTATCACTGCGGCATCTCCCTTGCGCCCCGGTGGACTAACCCATCGAACCTCTTCTCCAGGAGGCACGATCCTAGGTATCGCCGTTGGATAGTGTCCCTTGGTCCGGGTAGGACGATGTATGCCATCCTGCGTCGAAATTCTGCAACAGTACCGCCGGTCTTGACGGTCCCTCGTCCAGTTGCCCTTCTTCCTGGTGTGTTGACGGGCCATCCTGCGCACTTGGAAACGGTTCACTGAGTACCATGTCCGCCGACCTCTCTGGCGCACCTTCGCAGTCACCTTGCTTCCGATGGGTCCGTCAACAAACTCCGCCACATCCGCGCGAGTCGCGTCCACCGCTGCACTCGTGTTCACTCGTGCTCGGCACGGCCTCTCCTGTATCCTGCCGTCCAAGATGATGTCCACCATTCTTCCGTTCACGGCACTATGCGTCAGGTGATTGGATGGCTCCGACGGTCCCCCCATGTCACACGCCAAGTCGGTTCTCGCGTGCTGCTCGTTTGCTTGTGCTCTTCCCTGCTGATCGTCCTCCACGTCATATCCTGGTTGGTTACGTACCCGACACACTCCTCCAGGGGATCCTCGACGACGTCCCTGAACTGCCCCTTTGTCTTCCCCGAGACATACACTTTCGTTATCTGAAACGGGCGCAACTGTCGCCTCGGCCACTAGGTGCCCCCTCCCCGGGTCCGCGCTACTCCGTCTGCCCCTGGCATCCAGTACTTTGACGCTCTCGTCAACTCTTACTACCAGGGCGCCAAGACGTTCCCCGTCGTCCTCCACGACGTCCATATGCTGGCAGAGGTCTTCCACCTTTTCGCCGAGTTCTTCCACGACTTCCGTCACGCCAATCAGTTCGCCGAGTTGTTCCACGTCTTCCGTCACATCATCTGAAACGGGCGCAACTGTCGCCTCGGCCACTAGGTGCCCCCTCCCCGGGTCCGCGCTACTCCGTCTGCCCCTGGCATCCAGTACTTTGACGCTCTCGTCAACTCTTACTACCAGGGCGCCAAGACGTTCCCCGTCGTCCTCCACGACGTCCACATGCTGGCAGAGGTCTTCCACCTTTTCGCCGAGTTCTTCCACGACTTCCGTCACGCCAATCAGTTCGCCGAGTTGTTCCACGTCTTCCGTCACGCCAATCAGTTCGCCGAGTTGTTCCACGTCTTCCCTCACATCATCTGAAACGGGCGCAACTGTCGCCTCGGCCACTAGGTGCTCCCTCCCCGGCTCCGCGCTATCCCGTCTGCCCCTGGCATCCAGTACTTTGACGCTCTCGTCAACTCTTACTACCAGGGCGCCAAGACGTTCCCCGTCGTCCTCCACGACGTCCACGTGCTGGCAGAGGTCTTCCACCTTTTCGCCGAGTTCTTCCACGTCTTCCGTCAATCAGTTCGCCGTCAATTTTCACCGATAGCTCCATCTTCATCTCTTTCAGCTCGGCAGCGAGGTTGTCGTTTGCCGTCTTCATTTTGGCAGCGAGGTTGTCGTTTGCCGTCTTCATTTCGGCGAATAATTCTTTCATCATTGCCATCATCCTGGTTTCCGAATCTCCCTCCATCTTGGTTCTAACGTTGCAACTTCTAACGACGATGTAACGAAACTAGAAGCAATTCGACGAATCCCACTTCTGACACCAGTGTAACTTCGGGTGTGTGTAAAGTAAAGACGACAGATGTAGTCGAGATAAAGAAACACTTTTATTTCCGTAAACAGTAACTTTGTACACTCGTTGCAACAGCAAGAAAGTCTTTTCCGATTCTCCAACAGCACGGCTGCGAATTCGTAACACAAAGAACTGTCCCTTCTTCCTCAGCACGACTACTCAACGCTTCACATACATCTGTCCTCTCCGTCAGCACGACTACTCAACGCTTCACATACGTCTGTCCTCTCCGTCGGCACGACTACTCAACGCTTCACATACGTCTGACTGACTCCCCTTCTGTCGCACTTTACCGCTATTTATATCTCCCAGGTACTATTCTGGAAAGTTCAGTTATTGCGGTGAAATACAAAGTAGAAGATTCCAGAAGCCTCTATCCTTTTCTCTCTTTCGGCAAGCGCCCCAACAATGCGGCCATTCTCTGTCTCTTTCCTTCGGCTCCTTTGCGGTAGTGCCGACAATAATGCGATGGGTGACACTGCTGTTGTCGGCAATTAGATGCGGCGGGCGCGGTGACAATATTTTACACAAGGATAAAAGTTTCAATATTTTCAATGAACGTCTTTGAGGTTCTTACGGAACTAAAGTTATTTGGCAACGTGATTTTTCAAATCGATGTTTTGTGGGTTGCGATAAGCGACTATCTTTCAAACTTCTTATTGTTGGAACAATATTTTACAAATATTGAACTTTACAATACTTAAAATCACTTGGTAAACTATTTATTAGTTTTTTAAATAAGTAATAACCTTAGTTTTCTCTTATCCTAGAATGAAATACACCGAAATTAAATGAAGAATTCTACCAAATATTCTACTACATATAAAAGTAGGGGAACCATTGTACAAAAAAGTTGGTTACAGGATTTCACCGAAAATACAGATTTCGTACACCCTAAACAAATAATTTTTTCTGTCCCGCGGTGTGTGTGTGTGTGTGTGTGTATTTGTGCCTCTGAAGAGCATAGCTCAGAAATGAAAAGTTAATTAAATACCGAAATGAGAGAGAGAGAGAGAGAGAGAGAGAGAGAGAGAGAGAGAGAGAGAGGGAGGGAGGGAGACATCATTCCTGAAATGTGGTTTTCAATTTCAAGTACTTTTACAGTAAAGTAATATTAGATGTAACTTGTTTTGTTAATTATTCCTTCACACTAGCCGGTGTAGCCAATAAATTGTAAAGTGGAGTCATGAAATCTCCAATGTCACGATCGGGACTCGAACCTTCTTCACTCCCTTCGTCACTCACTCCCTCACTCTCTCCTTCACTCACTCAATTCCTCACTCCTTTCCTCACTCCTTTCCTCACTCTCTCGCTCACTCCCTCAATCACTCACTCCCTCCCTCCCCCTCACTCAGTCCTTCACTAACCTATACCCTCCTTCACTTTATTCCCTTACCCACTCCTTCACTAGCCCACTCCCTCCTTCAGTCACTCCCTGACTCACACCTTCACTAGCCCGCTCCCTCCTTCAGTCACTCCCTCACTCACTCCTTCACTAGCCCACTCCCTCTTTCAGTCACTCCCTGACTCACTCCTTCACTAGCTCACTCCCTCCTTCACTCACTCACTCCCTCAAGCACTCGCTCAGTTATTGAGTCTAAATGGTCCATGCCTCATTCTGCATATAACAAATGCCCCAGTTTGGGGGCGATATTCTAGGAGCCAATTATTGAGCTACTGCAGCACTTTCTCGTGCTTTGTTGCTTTCGTCCGCAGCTTGGGAAAAAATAAACTATGTACGAAGGCATGCAGAAGAGGGGTAAAGCCCTCGCGGCATTGAAGTAAACATACCGTGGCGTGGCGCCTAATCGTGTCGGCTGGTAACAGCTGTGCAATATTGCTCCTTCACAACGTGGGAGATTACTACTTGGCGAGTGGGTGTTTAATGTGATAACGCTGCTTGCTGCCAACCTTGATAAAAATGTCGCTGCATTTTTCATAACATTCTTCCGCAAAAAATGCTTTTATCCCTAACAGCCGACTTTCTAAAGCAGCAAACAGGATCGATTTGCCCTCCAGTTTTAACTTTATAAGCACATGCCCGCCGAAACTTAGAGGGAAAATACCACCAATCTCAAAAGTTCTTCTTTTAGAAAAATACATGAAAGTTCCTCATCAATAAATGTCTCAAATACTCTGTATACTATAACACCTGCTACGACCATAAAATCTTTTGGTCATTTCAACCCGCCTCTGCCAATTAGACACAAGCATTTAAACTTATTTCGTCCTCTATATTTATTTGAACACCCTAACTTTTAACAGTTTGCGGTATTATTGGTTCATTTTACTTTAGATGCACTGAACAAAGTTTGGCATTATAGTTGCTAACACATTTCTAGTTGTGAACACTTTTATGAGCCTTTGCGCATGCGTAACTGGCATTACGTCATTGTCTTATGGGCACCTGTCGTTGTGAACATCTTGTCTCTTGCTTGTGTCAATGCCACTAGGTGGCAGCACTCCGCGGCATACGTTAGGCAACTAGCTGTCTCTCAAACAATGGAGCGTTTGTTCGCTTTTCTGTTTGGCATAAATATCGCTAAATGGTAGCACACTGATCAGACATACCAATTTACTCAGCAAAATGTAGCTGACATGAATATAAGCTGCGAGTATGCAAATAGGAAAATCTATTTTGTGGGCTAGCGGTTCAATTATAGTACATTCAGTTATGATTTTATCACACAGTCTTCGTTTTTTATTGTAATCCATGGTCAAGTTACCATGTTGGTAGGCACTTATACCGCTATTTCAACTTGACCGCTTCCGCAACCGGCAGTTTGAAGGTAATTCTTTATCTCTGCTATTGATAACCAGGTGCAGTATCAATATGAACGCTGTTGAAGCTATTTTAAGTGCTGTACACAACGATTTCTTTTTTGCCTCCGTTAAGTTGACATTCTTTTACTGCTCCAATTATATCCTGCTTTTAAACTACATAGGTCATTTTGGCAGCCTCTCCTCGGCAATGGTGGTAGTCGTTTAACAGTGGATGAAATTTTTTAAATGCTTGGTTAAGGAGTTATGGCCTTCAAAACTGTAATACTCGCCGGAACAAACTTATCAATCTGCCGATATCTTTAAGTTGTTACCAATAAGCGAATGAAGAAACGGAATGAAAGCACATTAAGAAAGTTTGTGAAGGGAATGCAAAATGTATGCCACGTTTTTCGAGGGTTTTCTCGTTATCATTCCCACGAAATTTATGCGTCAGAAGGCAGCGGAGGTTTGCGTGAGAATTAAATATTCATGGAATGAAATTCCATTAGGACACGGTGCCCGGAGTTGTTCGTATTTCCATGTACATTTCTAGGCTTGTAAAGTTATTTATGGCACAGTAGCATCTTCGAAACGTACCTTTAGCTCGTTTCCGTTGTGGTTAGGTTATAATACAAACTACATTTCGTTTTTAATTGCGAATGAAGCGTTTATGAACAAAGGTATATTAGTTTGAAAATATCATCTAATGAGCTCAACTTGTTTAATTTAAATTAAAGGAAACCATTCATAGACATTATTTTGTGCTTTATGTTAGAGCTATGAAACAAATGAGAATATACGGTTCTGTGCGCTTCCGAGAGAGCGCACTGCTTTTCCGTGCCGTGAGCGGTTGTTTCCTTCCTTCTACACGGACTGTTTATCTGTCCAGGGCAAAATGTGATTTGATATAATCATAAACCTGTCGCTTGCCCAGTGAAATACAAAGCTGACATCGTATTATATGCTTTCTGTACAAACATCTGGAACACTTACAACTAAACTAGTTAGGGGTATATACAATCAGTGGCGTGCATAAACTTTCTTCCGCTTGTAACAGAAGCGGGCGGGATGCCGTGTGTAACGCGTGATAATAGACAACAATAGTCTTAGAATATTTTCCACTTCATTTACCGAACTTTATTTTCCAGGGAATAAACTCATTCCAGTTAGTGCTGCAAGTTATCTAGTTACCTCAATGCCGGCTGGATTGGGTCACCTGGTATGTCCCTCCCAGTTGTGGGAGGCTTTATTTTTTCCAACATTTATACTATTGTCACTTGCAATATTAGTGGGGTATTTTAGAGCAAACGTCTAACATATGAGAGTTTATATGAAAATTTTATTTTGAACAACAGTTCTCACAAAACTACATTTTTCAGTATAAATGCCCCGTTTTCTAATAAAACATTACTAATATATCCATTAGAGGTCTGCACGGGCTCGGGCCAAGCCCTCGGGCCTAGGCCGGGTTCGGGCCTAATTTGAAAAATGTTTGTTGGGCTCGGGCCGGGCCCGGGCTTGAAAATTAAGAGGTACAAAATAATGTATTATATATTTTTCCAGGAATAGCACAATTATCACAGCATTCCTTTACTAGGAATTCTATGTGATTATTCTGCTGAAAGGTTTCAAATAATAGTAATAATAATAACAACAATGTCATCATAATAAATTTAAATAATTGGGCCGGGCCGGGGTCGGGTCCTGGCACTATAACCTCTTCTCGGGCTCGGGCCGGGCTCGGGCTTGGCTGAGTTCGGGCCGGGCCGGGCCGAACCTAAGAATGTCGGCCCGTGCAGGCCTCTAATATCCATACAGTTTTTATCCATAATAATGTTGTAGATCCTCAAAGCAATTTCTTCAAACGTATGATTTTTTTAAACAATAAAAGTTCAATTTTTTAATGAAAAAAATAGAGGCCAGTAGTTCCTGAGAAAACGAGGCATTTATCTCTTAAAATAAATGTAGTTAATGCAGTAAATATTTTACACAAACCAAGAATTTGCATTCTTTTATTATATCAGCACACATATCACAGTACAGAGGTATATTTTCTGAACAAACATTACAAAGTCTTAAGGGCGGCAGGTGTTTTAACGAAACACAAAATCTGATGTATGGATTTGAACAGTTTCACCCGTATATGAAGCAGAAACACCAATAGGGAGTGAGGAGAGAAGAAGTATTAAAAAGTACACGGAAAAGGTTACATGTTAGTTCTGATAGAGGTTATGAGTACAAAAGTTGAACGCCCTTAAGCAAGAATATGATCTCCCATGAAAGGTTGTCTGTATGAAGATCGTTATGTTTCTAATAATCGCTAAGAGAAGAGAATGAGCAGGCCCTCATAGGTTATGTTTCGCTCTGCGGTGTTGTCGATGCGAGTGGTGCTGTCCCCTGAGGTGAAGATGGAGGGAGTGTGCTATTTCATATGGGGTTATGTCACGGTGTGTTAATCTTGCCTTGCTTCTCCAGCAGCCTGGTTAGCTGGGATCCGTGCATCAGCTTCATGTATGCCTCGTACACTACCACATAGGCGCCGATCGTCAAACCTATGAACAAAAGCTCTATTTACGTCAATGGCTTCCGTGCTCAAACACTATAGCATACTGCTTTAAATACAGTTATCTAACACTTGACTGGGCTTTTCGTAATTTCATCCAGTAAACATGCATGCATAAAACATAGTATAACGTAAAAATAACAGTAGGTTTCTTAAACATTTAACACTTTTCTTATACTTAAAATTAACTTCCTAGCATCCCTATTTTTCAAGCTTTAGCATAGAAAACACACACACACACACACACACACACACACACACACACACACACACACACACATGGTGCTTTTTACATCTTCTTCGGCTTGTCAAGAAAAATCTAAAGTAATTTGTTGTTGGAAATAGCTCGACTCTTTTAAGAAACTAAAAATTCCTAATTATGGAGTTATTTTCGAGTTAAAATTTGAATGCGGAGGTGTTTAAAACGTGGCAAATGCACGTATTTTCTATTATATATGTAAAATATATACGTATTTAATAGAGACAATTGATGTTCTTCTTGATAAAATATCAGTTCTCCACACCATCGCCACCATAGGAAAAAAGTAACATCATAGAACGTCTACCTCTATGTTAATAGCTGGAATTTAATCCTGAATTTGCATAGATGATACTGAGGTGAATGACAGGAAACTGTAATCCATTCTTGAAAGATTTTTGCACTCTAAAAAGCGTTCCCTACTACCTGCTAGTATACGATAAAAATTGACTGTTGCTTTGTTTCACTTTTCCACAAAATATCAGGAGGAAGAAGTAGATAACCTATTTTTCTTTTAAGCTAACAGGTGATCGACTATCTGTGTCACGCCGTCACTTCCGTATGAAATCTAAACATATCAGGTCCTGAATTCCGCAAGAAAGTGGATCTCCCAAATTGACTTTATTTGTTTCTGTCTAGTGCCTAAGTCAGGAATCTAAATCTGTGGCAATTGCACGAAATGAGGTGCCGGAGTACAACAAATTGTCCTCTAAAAGATATTCCTACGTATCGCTTCTTCGATAGAATACCAGAACATTTCCATTAAGAGGTGTTTGGATATTTATCGATCATGTATTTTGTGATGCTGCTCCCGATATTTTTATTTGATAAGATGTAGCCCAAGACCACATTCAACGTATTGTGATAGCGTTATTCTATAGTTGTAGAATGATTCGAAAGCGTACATTATTTTTTCTTAAATGTATTGCTGCAGTAGAGGCAACTTCGACAGATATAATGTTTCGGCATCAAACATTTACCTTGTCGTTGTAATATTTCACTTTGAATCACCCCAGTAATAACATTACTTTCTACAAATTTCAATGTATTTCGTTGAGCACATTGTTTTAGCAGAAAAATTGTGTTGTACGTGAACTACCCAATAAAGGAAATTTTGATATTTTAAATGTTTAAATTTGGCATATTAAAATCGCAGGTTAAATGTATAACAAAACATTTTTTAAAAGCAAATGTATACAATTAATTTTCGAAGCTGCATTATGCATTACGTTATTAAAACTATAAATCTAAAACTAATGTTCTCTTTAGATCCCTTATTTTATTCTTCAAAGAACGTCCGCTGAAAATCTAAACGCATCACGGGAAGCATTTTAAGGGACAAAAATGTAACAGTATAAGACTACAAGATAGGAATAAGTAAATTAATAAAACTAAAGATTAAAGTTCGACGTAACAATAAAACAAACAATATAATTTACTATAATCAATGTATTGAATTACGACTCAAAATCTAAAACTTTATGTGATAGTATTTAAAGCCCTTAAATAACTTTAAAAAACATTTACTAATAGTCCAAAAGAAATTTTACAACAACACGTGGCAAATATGCAATAAAACAGGATTACGAGAATATTATATTATACTCGTAAAATGTCAGGAGCTATCTGCGCAAATCTGCGCAAGTCTAAATGTCGTGTGTAATCTGAAAATGCCCAAAAGACAAAACTGCGATTTAATCTTGATTTGAGTACAATTTTTCCAACGAATATTTTAAAGACCTAAAAGTTTGAAGTTTTTGTCAAAACTTCAGCATTCCTAACTTTATTTACAGCATAACACAGATTCACACTTCAAGGATCTATTGAGGAGGTGAGTAATTTTGATGATGGAAACTTTTCTGTCGTCAGTGGGAATGAATAGTCAATTCAAGTAGTCAACACGGTGCCCCCCCCCCCCACACACACACACACACTTACACAAGCAATTTAAATAGCAGATATTTAAACCCATAAACAAAGAATCTTCAGGAAATGGTTTGTGCAACGCATTTAACATAAATTGGGAGTTTTAATAGGACCAAAAGGCTTTGTGTGTCTCTTAATGTGTACGTGTATGGCGGTGCCATAGAAATGGAACGGATGCTTGAGCACTGTAACTGCTGTTCTCGGCGATAGGTGCCGTTGTGCATTCACTGTCCTCTTGTGCGACATCGGACGTGGAATGATGGTGGCTGCTCGGTAGACCCTAGCGCTGGTATGAAGAAATCTCAACACTTGTTAGGGATTTCCGCGCATCTCTGTGGCCCTTCTGCCTGCGAACCTGTGGTATGTTACTTCATCCCTCCCCCCTAGGGGAGTTGTGATACAAAGAATCTATATAGGACGAAGTGTGCGATGTGCCCCCCCCCCCCTCCTTTACGCCACCCCACCCTAGCCTATATGAATGTGTTCCTAAATGTTCTAAAGTTATATTAATCTTTCACGTCTTAATGAAAAGTTTTGCTATTGTTAGTAAAGACACAGTTTCATTGAAGTTGTTGCGCGTTGCAATCTGGATATGGATGTTAGAAATTAATTTAGTTAATGTTGTACGCTCGACATTCACAGGCTTCTGCTCATAAACTAATCATATTATACTCTGGGTTAGCGAAGTATTAACTCGTACTGAATAATATACTGAGTGCAATACAATAACCGATGCTGTTACAGGGTTATTTAATTTAATCCAGCAAATAATGTTTACATGAGACACTCAGCTTAAGTACATACTACAGACAGTTACACAAGTTCAATTTCACGTCTTGCATTTTTAAGCTTTGTTTATTTTTACTTTCTCTACTGCGTAAAGTAACTAGGGAAATATTGTTTCGAGATTTCTCCGGAAATATATGCATATATTTTTTGAGGCCACCTGAATCCACCTGGGTGGTTGAACCCGGGACCTCCCGAACGCAAGCCTCCCCAAATTACCACTCTTGCTTTATTTTCTTCTTGCCCGTATCACTTTACTGTCAGAAACAGAATTATAATTAATTTAAAATGTTTCTTTTAAAACAAAGGGTTTGACAAATGAAACTGCACGACGATGTTCACTCTCCGGGTGGTGAGTGTTACATAAGTAACTAAAATTGCAGGTGGCCATTTAAGGAGCATGAAGGAAAACAAATAAAGCTGATATAAACAGGACAAAATTATAAAAATACAATTTATACAGATAATTTAAATAAACAAGCGGAAACCCCTGAGGAACCGAAAGGGAAAATAAACACAAGCAAAAACATTAGTGTAAACAAAAGGCTAACTTCACTCTGAGCTACGGTCGTTGTGACAACTTTTCATTGGAGTATTTGACCAACTTAACAAATACTGTAATCGTAGTCATTTTATTCTTGTGATATTAATATTCACATGGACATTGTTACAAAACAATTGCACATATAAAGGAACTTATTTAAGATATACCTTTGTGGTGTGACTACAAAAGACGGTCAAGGTCAAGCTACTCCACATCACGCAACCCAACCAGCACCATCATACTACACAGACAACAGCTTGCAGGAAATACGTCATCTCCTATATCACACGAGTAAATCCGTGCTAAACGGATAGGTGCCGTGGCGAATTACCCTCCGCCCGGGTTCACCTGGGCGACCTCATTTTGCTCTTGGCTCTTGGAGACAGTTTTTAGCTTTAGTGTATGTGTGTACGATCGTCGTGAGAGAAATGAAAGAAAGGTAGTGAAGGAGTTAATGGGTGTTGAGTGGTCGTAACGTCAGATTTAATTTTTGTGAGACAGAGAAAGAACTGGAAGACAGAAAATTGTGTGTTAAGGTTACAAGAAGGCCACACCTGTGAGTTTTAAAATCACGAAGGACTGTAGACTGTGTTAACTTCGGAATTTTCAGGATGAAGAATGGAATTCAGAAGTTAAGTGATTCCGCAGACTGATTGCAAACATAGACAAATCATTGGAATGGTATCTAAGGTAAAGTATTTATTTTTGAAACTGAGTATACTAAAACAAATTAAAGCTAAGTAACATGTTGAGAAGTTACCTGCATAAACGATGAAGATCCCAAGAGTGACTACCGTGTGGTAAGTAGAGTTGAATGGTTTCGCCAGATGAAAGATGAAACCAGCAATCAGAACGATCCACGAAAACCACACTGAGATCATCCAGGGAACCATGTAGCTGCTTTCCTTCTGTACATAAATTGTACAATCCTGTGTTACTTAGTCATTAAATATGCAATTATGGCTGACGCAACATTTAATGGTGGCTAGTCAACACAAAATCCAATCAGAGACTCGCCAGTTGTATAACTAAACACGCTATGAAATCACGCTTGTACCCATGGTAGAAATATCATTTTCACCCACAAAATATATTTGCACAAATCAGGTGTCAGTCGCCAATAAATTTTACATCCACCATAATGCTACACAGCCCTCTTAATTTACTTAATCACGTGATATCCAAAGCACTTCCACCAAACCACAAAATGAGTTGGATACCCTTTATAAAAACGTGAATTATACCAGCATGATGTCTCTATTTGTATGTGTATTTCATATACCCTTCAAAGAATGCATAAGTTATGGTATTTGTACGTTTGAATATCTTTAACCACGTCAAAATACCTAACCATGTAAGTTCGTCAGGAGCAGCCTTCTTGAAGAAAAAAAGTGTTAAAAGTAGGTCCCAGATTTTGATGAAATGTCATTTTTGTTCTGCTTTGACGGAGTCGATTCTTATCAACAATTAAGTTCGTTCTGCAAGAGAGGTGTAAAATATATGCGGTTTTTAGGTTATCTAAATTGAAGTATTTCTGTGTAAGCCCCCTGCAATGATATGAAATGTGATAATAGAGGCAGCAGAAAGGCCCCCTGAAATTATCAAGTTAAGATATAGATAGCATAGGCTGACTTCTTTTGTCTTGTGCCATGAAGAAGAAAGTGAGTTTATTGTGATTCTTTAAGACTGAACTATAATGTAAGTAATAATTATTTTGATCGAACTGTCGCGTGAGTTTTACCAGAAAAGTTGACTTTAAAATAATTGTTCGCTGTACCTAGGAATTACTCCATTGGAGATGGAAGACGCCATTGTTTAGCGGATTTTTATTGTGAGTAATTAAAACTAATAATTTAGCAGGAAAATGCAATACATTTTTGAGCTGAGAAACTCCAATGTGCCTTTAAGAAAACCTGAAAACAGCATTCGTTACTTACCTTTATTGCGCCGTAGATCAGCAACACATCAACGAGGCAGAAGAGAGCCAGGATACTTAAAATTCCTATCTGGAGAAAATCTGAAAGTGCAGATAGCAATTTTCAGCATTAATTAGAAGCGAGTCTATTAAAGTTCCACTATTTGAAACATTTACATTTTAATGGTTAAAAAATAGGACATGTTCGGACCTCTGGTAACCCTAACATACATCCACGCTAAAGTGATTATTGTCATACAGTTAGTTAAAACGAATATACTTGCCATCAGGGTCCCATTCCAATCTTTCTCTTGTTATTGAAGGGAAGTACATCAGCACTGCAGCGATACGTCCCGCGTCTAATATCTATAACATATAATACCAAACGCTTAGGAAATGAAGAACAGCTTTTGGGCATTTCAACATTAATATAACATTTACATTATTATGGCAGGAGCACAGGAAATGAGAGTATCGTTTACAGACATTACCATATGAGTAGTGCAATGCTGGAAGAATCATAAAATGAACATTTTCTATGATTGTGCTAGACGTATCCTAACCTATAAATACGCAAAGTTCTGGTAATTACAAGTTTAGTTAATGCTCCTACCGTAAAAAGGAAACGAACCGTAAAACCCATAAGGATGCTGGACTATAGGGTAAGGTCCCGAAATATGGCTCTCTTTTTTATTATTGTTTATAACACTGGCATGAAAAACAATGCATATTTTGTTATTCACTCATGTAAGCCTACTTGATTTACAGGTTAGCAAATAATGCTGAAATAAAGTTTCTCTGTTCATAACAACAGTTTTCCAAATATGGCTCCAATCGTGAACTGTATATAAAAAGGGTAGAGTAAGCTATGTAAATAGTTAAGCACAAGGGGGCCATATTAGGAGAAGGGCTTGATTTTAATATTCCGCTTGTTTGTTGAGGTTATGTTTATTATGCAAGCTAGTAAACTATTCTACGATAACGCCAAGAATCATAGGTTTCTGTAGTGACAGAGCTAGTTTATAACAATTATATTTTAAGGGAAAGTATGTTTTGTAACAAAAGCGTGTCGAAAACTCACCTTTCCACTCAGAATTGAGCACAATATTTAGGAGTGCTAAAATATAACTGCTTTTTACTTTTGGGTTACATGTTTGATGTAGAATTCTTAATAATCTTATCGCCGGTTCTTACTTGTTTAAAAAATTATCATGGTTTCATTTAAAACTTTGAAGCTTTGCCCCATGAGCCCCATAAGAGGCTTTATGAAAATGTTTTCCATATCACAATTTGGAAGACCCCTTACTCCTATAGACTTGGGATTATTTACATTTGGACTTTTTTGTTCGTTTAACAGATATTCACATGCAACACCTTATATGGACTACCCTGTATACATGTACGCTTAAAAAGTATTTATCTTCTGTTTATTATATACAACATTGTGGTCTAATTGAATTTAAATATGAGCAAAGAGGAAATGCTTATTTTTTCTAACAAATTCTTGCGATGGAAAGAACAGAAACAGTGAAACACCAAGGGTTACAAAACTTCAAAATATGTCCATCAGATGATGTTTATGACATATCTAAATTTTTAACTTTGAATATTTTGCAAACGGCTAGTAAAACATTAATTTGGAGCAAATAGGATGTTTTAATGAAATCCACATTTTCCTGTGCAAGTTTTATTTCTTTAGATGGCCGGGTGAACTTCGTAACACCTGAAATTGATTTGATTGTAACTCTTCGTAAGTTATTATCACTCCTAATTAACCTTCCAACCGGTAATATTAGATGCATCGTATACGGTTTGTGTGTTGGTTGGTTATTAAATGAAACTCGTTTGTAATTCAAATGAAATTAATGTCTTTTATTAAATGGAAGATAGCGGCAGGTAGCATGCAATGCAGACTACGTTTTTTGGTTTCTTTTCCTTGCGTAAATAAACAAAGATGGTGGCTTTCCAACACGCGAACAAATGAAACAAATTTTTTGTTTATTTCTAAGGCTGCAAGTCAATTTACCTTAATGGAATGACTGATCAAGATCAATATTCGCAAAATGTAATTAAATTCGATTTAACCAAATTTATTCTCAAAATGTGATATTTGAGCCCATCATCTCCTTGGCATTATAATGAACACTGCCAAACACGGAATTGTTTCCACAGTCAATAAATTTGTTGAATTTACCTTGAGAACTTTACAATATTGAAATCCCCAAACTATTTCCCCGGGTTTCGCTAAAACAAAATCGGATGACCTTTTTTGTTTACTTCTAATGCTCCAAAGTCAATTTACCTTTACCAGTTCATTATTTATGGTCTTAGAAATAATACTTGTTACAAACCTTAAGGGGACCAAAAATGCTCTATAACAACAATCTTAAAATCACGAAATTCACATAAATTTCCTGTAACTACGTAAGATTGCACAATGAAACTTTAATAGTGTTTAAAATTAACTTTCATACTCTCTTTAACGCAGTTATTTTAAATACTTTTGTTCAAAAGTTTTATCTTTTACTTTCTCTACTGGTAAGTAGAGGAAATATTGTATTCCACTCAAAAATTTGATGTCGAAATTTCTCCAGAAATATATGTTTTGAGACTCCCCGAATCCAAAAAAAGCATTTTTCGAAAAAGATCCGCGTGTGTGTATGTCTGTGGACTGCATAATTCAAAAACGAAAAGTCGGTTAAAAACTAAAGTTGGTATTTAAGTTTAATATCTTGCAAGGATGCGACAAAAAGATTTTGAAGAAAATAGCTCTACCCTAAACTACCCTTTACATGGACAATTTTTCGAAAATTTTTATTTTCTTGAAAGTGGGTTTAACGATTTTGATTAAAATGTCATATGTTTGAGATATTTTGATAACAAATTAAATGTATATCTTGAATTTTCTGGCTATAGACCCTGTAGTCATAACTGGTAAAACGTTAGAGATTGACGAAATCATACTATACAAAAAATATATATCTTGCTAAAATACACAATTTATGTCTTAATAAATTTTCTTGCAGGGTGAGCCATTTCGGAGATATTCCTTTTATGTGTGTGAGTTTCGGAAAACTTCAAACTTTCGCGAAATGGAACATCGTTGTTCATTTTTTATATGTTAAGTGTGCAAAGAGAACGGAATCTCAAATGTTGAAAATATTTGACTATCGCACAAAGCCTACTGTATTCTAATATTCCCCTTGCACCTACAAGGAAATAAGCAATAAGATAATTTGTAAAAATGTTTATCTCTACTAACACGAAGAAGATATAGGAATAAGAGTTTGTTAGAATGGTTAGTACAAGAGTAGAGAAAGTTATATGAGTGCAACACATCAGTTTTTTTAATTACGAGATATTTTTAATCTAGAAAATATAATTAACCACCATATAACTTATTCATATTAAATATTTTAAAAGAAGCATTTTAGTAATGTACGAGTGTAAATTTGAGTTTTCTAGAGAAAACTGTTTTTCGTTACTAATTTTATATTACTTATAAATTACGATCTATATAAATTAATCAGAAAATTAGGTAGAATTTGTTACTATGAAAATAAAAAAAATTCAATTTCAAGAACTTTTGCGTACTCTTAACCTAAAACAGAAAACACCACAAGATTTATATCTACATATGCTATAGAAGTAATCGTAAATGCTATTGTAAGATATGTAATATGTACTTACAAGACTGAGGAGACCGATGATTATCACCCCGAAGTTTAGGGGAACACACCAGCAGCATTTTCCATCCTTCGCCATTGTGGACGGGCAGACGGTCTGTCCAGCCCAAAATCCAACTCACCACTGATGATTCTGTGGACATAACTTCTTATCTTGCAAACACAAGCAGTTATGTTTACTAGCTCATAACGGGCCCTGAATTTACACTCTTCATATGGTGAGGTAGAACAGCCTTTTGTAAAGCCTACTTGCTTTAAAACCTGGATTTCATGTCTTAGGAAATACAACACGTATTCAACCCGTTTTAGGTTAGGTTTTCAAAATTTCGTTAACACAGTTAAGTATGAACCAGGTCTCTTTAAAACTAATAATTCATAAGAATCAGGTTTAAAGGAAACAAAGGCATTTTCTTCATTATGTTTATTCAAGATAGTTATTGTTTATGGTCAAATACTGAAGTAAACAAATTATCCAACGGAAGGATACGCTTTTTCCTCTCTGGCAAGAAATGCTAGAATTATCTTATAGTAAACACTCAAAGATATATGTAAACAATATATCTATGAGATAGGATGCATTATCAGAAAAAGTATAATATTATGACATTATGGTTTTTAATGCAGTTTTTTGAAAAATTTTGATGATGACCGTGTTACCAAACAGTTTTGTTGATTTGAACAAAGAAAAAGAAAAGATAGTAACATAGAAAATAAAACTAAGATGTTAAACGAAGAACATCAGTTGAAGGTTTCTGGGATTCTCCATTAGGAACCGCCACAAAATGTTTGTTCAGTAATACCAAACTATTGTAATTAAATACGAACTACAAAATCTATATAGTAAATCTAAAATTTTACTTTGAACAGGAATTATATAATTCAGATAACAGTGAAGACTAAGAAATACTTCCATTTAAGAAGAAACATATTTTATAAATATACTTAGGGTAAGTTAGTGAACTAACTGGTGGCTCCAGAGTAAAACATTTCTAAATGTTAAAAGCGAGCAAAAAACCAAAACTAATTGTTTGGGAGAGATATCTCCTACAATTGAAATATATACTGTTTTTAAAGTTACACGATGTATAAATATATTTAAAGCTTTTATTCTATTCCCTGAGATAGGAAATTTCAGTAATTTCCTATTTCAGATGATTGATTCTTACGTTGAAGTTTTGTTTGCTTAAGTTGGCAGTGCATTAATATTTTTTATAAATTTAATAAACAAATGTAAAACGAAATTCAGTTATAATAACCCTAGTAGGTACAGTGATTTGTAAACACAACTTTTTCCAGCATTTAAATAGTAAAGAAAAATATGTAATTACATAGAAATCCCAGCTCGGCAATAACTTGGTAAAGGAAAATTTGCCCCCTCTTCTTTGGCATAAGTTTGGCACAATTGGTCTCTCCAATTCCTTAGAAAAACAAGAGAAGTGCTCTTCGGGAAGTCTCATTGGTCCATAGCAATGTATTGTTTATCGTCTTTCACATGAATGTGCAACGTTTAACAATATTCAAGAGCATGGCATAAGCAAAACTGTCATACAATAACCTTTTAACATGAGAACAAAATGAAGAAACTGAAAACATGAACAGAACCATGGATGAGAACAAGGTAAGCAACTGTAATTCCAACTCGCTAGTGATTAATTTACTATTAACGTTAGCAGACAAAGAGTCTGATAATGAACTGTATAATTATGGAAGTCAGAAGATTAATAATACCTACTTACGCCCCCTAACACGCTAAGTATAGGAGGTATCTGAAGGAATGTAGGCAGCCCACAATAAATGTAAATCTCTTGGTTAAGAAAATTGAACTACTAGAGTGGGTGCTGGACAAATTGGACATAGTGAGTAGTATAGTCCAGCAAACTAATCATTTCAACTTTCTGCAGGAGTTGCCAAGGCAGTTTCAGGATATCGTGTGTGCAAGATATTGCCGGGGTAGAATGCCAAACACTATGGAGCGTCAGACATGGTGAAAATTCTTACCATATATGACGACAAAAATCAAGAACTATACCTTGCCAACTTGTCACACAATATGGGCCTAAACCTAAGAGTTACTTAAGTGTGTAATATTAACAATTTGTAGTTTTGGGTTGCACATTATAATTTATGCCATTGGAATCTCCCTATAACGTATCATTCTTACTCTTATTGGAATATTTGTGGGTTTGTCTTTAGAGGTTTCGGGTTTTTGATGCATAAAACATCCGGAATTAATTCCTGTGCTGCATACATTTGTTTTTATTTTTTCCCCTAATCTCGACGTCAGGTATCTACTTTGCGCATTATTGTCATTTTAATTTCTCTACGACGCATTTAAAGAAAATAAAAATTATTGAAGTTCACCCAAAAATTCGATAGCGAGATTTCAACGGAAATACGTGTTCAGAGAATCCCAGAATACTAAACTTAGTTTTAAAAAGTTTCTCCGTGGGTGTTATTACACTATTATAATTATTATCATTATCATTATTATCATTGTTTTTATTATTACTATTATTTTATTTTTATTATTTTTATTTTTAATATTTTTATTTATTATTATTACCACCACCACCGCCACCGCCACTGCCACCGCCACCGCCAACGCCACCGCCACCGCCACCACTAGAAACATTTCAGCAGAATAATCATAGAATTCCTAGTAAAAAATATTTTACGATAGTTGTGCTATTCCCTTAATTTCAGCATCGGTGACTAAAAAATATAAATTATTTTATATCTCTTAATTTTCAAGGGCTTGGCCCGAGCCCCTGCAGACCTCTAAGACACACACACGGACCTTTTTCTAAAAATGTTTTTGGATTCAGGGAGCCTCAAAACACATATTTCCTGTGAAATCCCGACATCGAATTTTTAGTTACTTCCTCTACTTTACTATACGTAGTAGAGAAAGTAAACATGGAACAGATTAAAGGCGCACTCCCCTCAAAAACCCGTAAGTGCATTGTCAGTTAAAGGGTTGGATTGGAGTGAAAGAGTGGACTTCGCCATGAACAGCGCTTAATGTTAGTACTTGGTTTATCTGAACAGTAAATGAATATTTTATCCAGAATGAGGCTTTAGGGAATGCAGTATCTGTTGTTCAAGGATACAAGGTCCAGAGGTCGATATGCTGCCCTAACTTGTCAGTAAACACAACTTTTCTTTGTGAGAGATCAGTCAATATTATTATTGAGACGAATCTATGTAATAGGGTGCAAAGTGTAGGGCTCCTCCAAGGTTAATTGACTCCTCTGTGCGTGTGACTTTCACTTGTAACAGGAATAAATATACAAAAAGGCACGTGGTAGACCTGGTGACCTCTGTTAACCGTGAAATATCCTTCGTTTTGCAACTTTCTTAAGTAATGAAAGCGAAGTTTGACTGAAATTAATGTATACCATATTTAACTACGCTACCCATATTGTGTAATCAATAATGTATTGTTACGAATTTAGAGTAAAATCTTTTCTTAGTTCTTTAGTGTCAACACTACTGAATATAAAATTTGAAAGACAGTGAAAACAAAGGATACAAAACATAGTTACAAAAACCCGAAGTGTGTATTGTATTCCACTCAAAATATCCATGTCGAGATTATGTTTTGAGGCCCCTGAATAAATAAAAAGGATTCTAAGAAAAAGATCTAAGTAATTTAAAAAACCAAAGTTGGTATTTAAGTTTAGTATCTTTCAGAGATGCGACACAAAGACTTTTAACAAAATTCCTCCACCCTAAACTTCCCTTTACATGGAACTTTTGATTTTCTCAAAAATAGCTCAACGGTTTTGATGAAAATGCCGTATGTTTAAGATTCTTTATGCAAATGAAATGTATATCTTGAACGTTCTGACTATAGCCTATGTATTCCTGTTTACTCTGGATGACTTTTGCATAACTGGTAAATCGTAAGAGATAGATCAAATCTTACTATACAGCGAATGTGGATCTTGCTAAAACACAAGTTATGTCCAAATGGATTTTTTTTTTTTTTTTTTTTTTTTTTTTTTGGTGTAGTGAACCATTTCGGAGATATTCCTTATTATTTGTGTGAGTTTTAGAGTACTTATAGTTTCCTCAAATGGAAGGTCATTATTCATCGTTTTATCTGATGGCTCTGCAAAGAGAACATGTTCACAAAGCTTTAAAAAAATGACTGTCGCTCAAAGTCTACTGTATTATCATGTTTCTCCTGTGCCTATATAAAACATCAGTAAAATAAAGTGTGATCTGAAGCTTTCCTGGCGACAAACATCTTGAAAAAGTAG
The DNA here is from genome assembly GCA_030765045.1 of Tenodera sinensis. NCBI lineage: Eukaryota > Metazoa > Arthropoda > Insecta > Mantodea > Mantidae > Tenodera > Tenodera sinensis. Next base: position 159,775,644 of record CM060967.1, on the reverse strand, counting down.
TAAAATAATTTCTGCAAATGTTTATCTCGACTAACATGAAGAAGATAAGGGAATAAGAGTTTTTAAGAATAGTTAGTACAAGAGTAGAGAAACTAATGTGTCATATCAGATTTTTATATTCCATTTCGCAACAGCCCAAGTGATATGGGGCAGTAACTAAATAAAATGAGATTTTTCAGATAATTATTTGTAAACCATGTTCCATCGACTCCTTGCTACATGGGTTACACCCAGGGCCGTATTTACGTAAGGGCAAACCGGACAATTGCCCAGGGCGGCACATTTTAGGGGGCGGCAAAATTACTGGAAAGTTGCACCAAAAAAAAAAAAAAAAAAAAAAAAAAAAAGCATAGACTTGAAACATCAAGTTCCTTTTGATTCTGGATAAATTGATTGAAGAACTGAACAACAGAGTTTCTTCCTACAGTCCACCTGAAATTCAGGAAGCATCATCCAGACTTCAGAAAGTCTACAGTTCGGATCTTGAAGATTCAGCATTTGTACTTGAATGCTTATACTTCAAAAGCTACATAGAAAAGAATGAAAATGCGACACACTCTCCTACACAGCTGTAAGGTAACTGTCTAGAGAGTGATTACCCAAACTTAAACATAGCACTCCTGCTTCCAACTGCTCAACTGAGAAATCATTTTCTGCTCTAAGACGCATAAATAATTATTTAAGAACATCACAAGTGAAGGATCGTCTTAGTTATCTTGGTGTTCTTGCAATTGAATCTGACTTACCAGTGAAAATGGACTATAACGAACTCATAAACTTGTTTGCAAATGACAGGCCATGGAGGAAGCCTCTTGTTATTTAAACAGTATATGTTTTGACATCTAATATAGGTTGATGCCTCTTTAGTGTAAGTTCTTTCTATTAAGATGTTCCTATTTAAATTTTAATAACCTCACTTATGCTGTGTTTCACTCATACTTAGTGAAACCATTCTCTATGTTGTGAAAATTTAAGTAATATATGTATTGCAAGTTGGGGGGGGGGGGGGGGTAACAAATGTTTTTTTGCCCAGGGGCGTTAGAGGTCCTAAATTCGGGCCTGGTTACACCTGTTTATGAAACAGCGTGTGCATAGCAGAGAAGAGTAAAATAATGGAACGTTGCAGTGCACGGTCAACCGAAGGTATGCAAAATAGATGTGAATGATAGATTGAGCACAGAACACGTTCAAAACCTAATCCTTGGAATGAAGGAGGCAAAACATTGTTTCACTTACGCAAATGAGTGATGATTATAATAATGATAATTAATAAATAATAATAATAACAACAATAACAATAAAACAATAACATAACAATAATGTAACAAATTTAAATGTAACAAATTTAGCAAATCTTTTTATTTTCTCAAGCTTCAAGTACAGCCATACTACTCGTTTCTGTCTCTTAATCTTTCCAAACTCTCACACCATGCTAGTTTCTTTCTCTTCATCTTCAACAACTCAAACTGTCTCTATGGCAACCTCCTTGAAAATCAAAGAGTCTTAATGACATGGAGAAGCCATGTCACACTGCTCCCTCCTCAGAGCTGGTCGTCCCGACCAGCACTATCACTGCGGCATCTCCCTTGCGCCCCGGTGGATTAACCCATCGAACCTCTTCTCCTGGTGGTCCACGAGGGCCTGGTGGTCCTGGTATACCTTGAGGTCCTGGGTTTCCATCTCTTCCAGGCATACCTTTAGTTCCAGGTTCACCATCTTTTCCCGACAATCCTGGAGGTCCAGTCATGCCTTTGTCTCCTGGAGGTCCCTGAGGTTCAGGTAACCCTTGTAGACCAATGAGACCACGGTGTCCTTTTGCACCCTTTGGACCTTCTTCTCCTCTATCACCCTTACCTCCCTCTGGCCCTGGAGGTCCTGGCTTTCCTCTAGCTCCCTGTGGCCCTTCTACACCCTGTGGTCCAGTTTCTCCTCGAAGACCCCGTTCTCCTGCTGGTCCTGGAGGTCCATTTGGACCAGGTGGCCCTGGAAGACCTGGTGCCCCTGGAGTTCCCGGAGGTCCTGAAGGTCCTACAGGTCCCTTATCTCCCGGTCTTCCTGCAATACCAGGTGTTCCTGCTTTACCTGGTGCTCCCTCTGGTCCCTGTTCTCCAATTGGTCCTGGTGGTCCTAGAGGTCCTGCAATACCTTGTGGTCCTGGAGGTCCTTCACTGCCTGGCTTCCCTGGTGGACCTGTCTCACCTTGTGCACCTCTCTGACCTCTGAGGCCAGCAGGTCCTGTTGGGCCGGGTAATCCTGGAAGTCCTCTGTCTCCTGGAGGGCCCTGTGGACCAGGTTGTCCTGGAGCTCCATGTTGTCCTTGAGAGCCTGAGTCACCCTTAGGTCCTTCAGGTCCTGGTGCACCAGCTTGTCCTGGAGGTCCTGGATTGCCCTGTTCACCTTTCATTCCTGGGAATCCACGTTCACCCTTCATTCCAGGCAAGCCTACCAGACCCTGAGGGCCAGGGAATCCTTGTAAACCTTGAGGGCCAGTAGGACCTCGCTCTCCAGGGGGCACGATCCTAGGTATCGCTGTTGGATAGTGTCCCTTGGTCCAGGTAGGACGATGTATGCCATCCTGCTTCGAAATTCTGCAACAGTACCGCCGGTCTTGACGGTCCCTCGTCCAGTTGCCCTTCTTCCTGGTGTGTTGACGGGCCATCCTGCGCACTTTGAAACGGCTCACTGGGTACCATGTCCGCCGACCTCTCTGGCGCACCTTCGCAGCCACCTTGCTTCCGATGGGTCCGGCAACAAACCCCACCACATCCGCGCGAGTCGCGTCCACCGCTGCACTCGTGTTCACTCGTGCTCGGCACGGCCTCTCCTGTATCCTGCCGTCCACGATGATGTCCACCATTCTTCCGTTCACGGCACTATGCGTCAGGTGATTGGATGGCCCCGACGGTCCCCCCATGTCACACGCCAAGTCGGTTCTCGCGTGTTGCTCGTTTGCTTGTGCGCTTTCCTGCTGATCGTCCGAAACGGGCGCAACTGTCGCCTCGGCCACTAGGTGCTCCCTCCCCGGCTCCGCGCTATTCCGTCTGCCCCTGGCATCCAGTACTTTGACGCTCTCGTCAACTCTTACTACCAGGGCGCCAAGACGTTCCCCGTCGTCCTCCACGACGTCCACGTGCTGGCAGAGGTCTTCCACCTTTTCGCCGAGTTGTTCCACGTCTTCCGTCACGCCAATCCGTTCGCCGAGTTGTTCTACGTCTTCCGTCACGCCAATCCGTTCGCCGAGTTGTCCGTCAATTTTCGCCGATAGCTCCGTCTTCATCTCTTTCAGCTCGGCAGCGAGGTTGTCGTTTCTCGTTTCCATTTTGGCAAATAATTCTTTCATCATTGCCATCATCCTGGTTTCCGAATATCCCTCCATCCCACTTCCTGACACCAAATGTAACAAATTTAAATGTAACAAATTTAGCAAATCTTTTTATTTTCTCAAGCTTCAAGTACAGCCATACTACTCGTTTCTGTCTCTTAATCTTTCCAAACTCTCACACCATGCTAGTTTCTTTCTCTTCATCTTCAACAACTCAAACTGTCTCTATGGCAACCTCCTTGAAAATCAAAGAGTCTTAATGACATGGAGAAGCCATGTCACAATAATAACAAAAGCAACAATAATTAATACAATGATAATAACAATAATAATAGGTAATAATAGCTTAATACTTTATATAAATACTAAGTGGTTGGTTTATTGTTTGTAATGCATTAAAACTAAACCCCGGCGCAACAGCCCACAAGGGGCCAAGGCCTACCGCCCAGCCACTGCGTCCCCCACCTCTGCCCACTACAGGCGTCATTGGTGAGGTGCAGTACTGGAGGGTGGGACGTGGTCAGCGCCTCGAGCCCTCCCGGCCAGTTATGCTGTCTTCTAGACCTGGGGCCGCTACTTCTCCATCAAGTAGCTCCTCAATTGGTCCCCTTCGGGACCTAACGAGGCTGAGTGCACCCCGTGCCAGACCTCCCAGAGGGGAGAAAATCCCCATGCTGGTACCGGGGATCGAACCCGGGTCCTCCGCGCCAGAGGCAAGCGCGCTACCAACTGCGCTTGTAATGCATTAGCTTTAAATAAAAATGACTGCTTATTATAAGCATTCCATATGTTGCTTCATCAATTATGTCACTCCGCTTACGTGACAAAATTAAGAGTTGGTAATAAAACCTGTATAAATAATAATCTATGATACGGGCACGGTCATCTAATGTTTTTAGAACAGGTGGAATAAACATCATCCTTTACGTAACCTATATCACACGGGGTGAAGTGGCCAACGGACGGGATTTCGATCCTCCTGGGATGCACGGCCTATCCAGTGTTGTTCCAATGGTTCCGAACGCTGCCATGGCAATGCGGAGGGGCACCATCCAGTTGAACAACGAAATCTGCACTATCCTCTTCGAGCTGTGGAAGGAGTCATTGTTGCTGCATGTCAAATAAAATATGTCCTCTCACAGTACGTTCAAGAAAGGAAAAGGGCGCATAAATCTTTTATGTTCTCCAGTCACCGCCATTCTCTTTAACTGCTATCTGCGCATGCGCTACGGTAGCGGTAGAAAACAAAAACACGCGGGAAACTAAACTTTGAGTTTACCTTCCTTTGTGCGTATCGCACATTAAATAGACTTCACAGAATAAATATATGAAATCGGATCCATCATTTTCACTTACCTGTATAAACATGAAGTTTCAAGTCTATGGTAAATGTCTATCATCTTGCTGTCATAACAATGAGGTTATTTATCTCTATCGCTCTTCCAAATTATTCCGTTTTGTAATACTTATTTTTTTCTAAAATTTTCTTTTATATCTGTGCTTTCAGCGTTTTACCACCCCCACACATACACATTACTCATGTCCACAATAATTCTTGAAATCTCGCACCTCCACGCGAGCACCGTTGGGGGTCGTACTTGGTCTTACAACAAAATTCCTACCCCCTGCCGGGAATAGAACCCGGGACCCTTAGCACAGCCGGCAGGTGCTCTACCAACTACGCCATGGGGCCAGCAGAAACCAACTTTTGTCAAACATTCGTTGAGATAAAATAAAATGGGTGGCAAAATGAGTTTTGTTTTAGGTACAATAAAGAAACTTTGTACCGCTTAAGAGAAATAATTGGTGACTGTTATGCGTCCAGTTTTTACGATCTGTTTGTTTATCTTTGTGGTCTGGATTCCATTTAGATTTTATCACAACGCTGACAGTCTATGGCGGTGAACGTTACGCATTCCCATTGTGTATTTGTGACGCAAAGAGCACAAAGGTAATGGAGAAACAGTAAAATGCTCCGTCTGAGTGACACTCGAACTCTGATACCTTGGTCACCACCCACCACACTTGATAAGCATGACAATGTTCAGTGAATAACTGCGTACTAACTCGTAGTTTAATTTAGGAATTATATTTCTCAATACAGAGACTGGCGGAGAATTGAACTGTCAAACCTAGAAGGCGATAAAGGAACACGTTCAGCTAATCACAATGACGATTAATGGAGAAAGGTTTATGTACTGTTCCTGTTAAAATTCTTTATGTGCACTCAGGTGAATATCTTTATTCTGTCTTGCACAAACTATTCTTAAAAGCGCGTATTATTTACATACTGTAACGAAATCTCAAGTCAGTTACCTTCACTCTTTTATTTCCTTTATTTACACGTGTAAAAAGAGCGTTTAAATCACTTACATTTAACCTAACGTTTAACAACATAACTCACTTCCTCTTCCTCATTTTCCTCTTCCTCTTCTTCCTCTACCTCTTTTTCCTCTTCCTTTCCCCCTCTTCTTCCTCTTTCTCCTCTTCCTCCTCGTCCTCCTCTTCCTCTTTCTCTTCTTTTTGCACTTCATTTTGACACTCTCCTTATTAGTAATTGTTTGCTAGTAAATTGTGCCTATTTTCTCAAACGCAATTTTCTTTTTTGCTACTTTATGATATACACAATCCATATCCTCCCACGAAATAGAAATATCCCAGAAATTTTTGCACATTATGCGTGAGCACATGTTCGACTGTAATTGTTGTATAAATATTTATTTAAAAATAAATTTCGTATATTACACCTCTTTACAAATTGTTTACACCTACGAATAGCGTATTTTAAAAACTTGTAGAGGTATTAGATGCGTGAGTTAAAAGCTGAAATTCGTATTACCATATATGAGAGAAGGATCGTTTTATTTTAAATAAATAGATAAATAAATACATAAATAATAATAGTAATGATAGTGATGATAATAAGAATATCACTAATGAAGGCTTTCATACGTCTGATAGGTATATCTGCAGATGTTTCTATTGGTAATTACAACATTACATCAATATTTGCATCATATTTATTAAGAGAAGTATGTTTTCAGGTTGGTGAGTTCCCTCTAGTAGGCGCGGCACACACAAGCCATACGTATGTAGTTTCCCCAGAGAGGAGTAACACAGAATGGACAGGTGTTGCGGTAACGAATGTTTTATCCGAACTGACTTCGAATGCTTTCTGCACGGCCAATGACCTCACACTACTTAGGACAGCAGATAACGTCAAACTATGTAAACTATGGGATTGGCTTGTAGGAAAACTGTTACACCAAGACAGGAAGACACTAACATGCCGAAGTGCATACATATTAGTGTACCATTTATCAAAATATCTGCCTCTAAACCTCCAACACCCTCTGTAGGTGTCGTAAATGCCATCCAGTTTGACGACAAATAACACTTGGTGTAGAAAGTCGAATTAGGTTGTGTTAGTTGAGCTTTCCTTTATGTCCTAATCATGTAGTAGGACACTTTCACAGAAGGCTGCCTCTGTGGCCTGGGCTTAGGATGCTAACCAGAGGTCCCGGTTTCGATTCCCGATTGAAGGGTTGAAGTTCTTTTTCAGCCAGTATTATTCCTCAACCTCCATAGAGTTTGGAAGTAGAAATGGGAGTGTGACTGTGTGTGAATGTGAGTGTGTATGTGAGTGTGACTGTGTGTGTATGTGTGTGTGTGTGTGAGTGCGCGTGCGCGTGCGTGTATGTTTGTGAATGTAATAGCCCTAAGAAATACCAAGGTAAGATTAAAGCCACTGTAAAGTGAGCGAACATCAGAGGTGTTAAACAGGTGTTCCAGAGGTAAAACGCCGTTGATATGACCCTAGATGTTAAAGGTGGCATATAAATGGAGCATAAAAATAATCTTATAGAGGCGGTATCTGGACCACCCGCTCATTTCACACGGATTGTAACCCAGTCTGTTGGTTCGTTTTTATGTCCCTGAATTGATTTTCAGTTTAGTCAATGGAGAACTGATATCTGTGGTGTAGAGTCAAAGGTTAGTGACCTGAGGCTGTAAACCGTACCGAGGGGAAAATATCATTGCGCTATAGAATAATAGGCCATTTTTGTTATATAACATTGTTATTTTATTATATCATTGGTTCTATTAGCAAACACATTTATTATGTTCAACAGATACGCACATTTAAAATAACGAAGCAGTGGAATTAGTCCAACTTTCGTTGTAATGACGATCGAAGATATTGCGCAGTCTCATTGAATTTTAATGTCCTTTCCACCAGATAGAGTCGGCCAAGCTCAAATTAGTAATTACCCATATAAAAACATGGTGGCTAACTTGAACGAGTGTGTCGATTCTGAAATCGAAGAATTTGGGAAAATAGGCCATGCTTCTCTTATACTAGAAAAATCTAAAGATGCTGTAGCGTTTTTAAAAATTGATTGAATGAAGAGAAATCAGCAATAACGGAAAAATGTTATATGTTCGTATGAAAATAATCATAATACCGGTCCTTACGCTTTCTGGCATTTTGAAGGCTGTGTAGTTTCTCATAACGTAAGTCTATGTCAAGGTCATGTCAAGAGTCCATTGACCTTCTGGTGGGGAGAACAGATTTGTTTAAGAATAAAGTGTTATATTGTTAGTGTCTTATATGTCAAAAGATGTTAAATCCGAGGAGGAAATTTAAGTAAAGTATCATTTTACAGCACTTCTTTCTGACGACGGCGTACCCCAATGCCAAACAGTATTGCATGCTGGAGGGAGACCCCTGCGAGACGGGAACTGTCCGCTGCTACCTGGCATGCACCCAAGCTGGAACAACCTGTTGTAGAACATGTGACCCGGGGTGAATACAAGCACCAGCCGGCTGACCAGTAATGGGAATAGAAGTGCAATAACAGAAAAAAGTACCCCGTGGACACCGGCAGAAAAACAAGTTATTCTTAATTAAGGTAATTAATCTTGATATAGATAAGATAATTGACCAAGATAATTAATCTTGCTAAGTAAAAATTGGTAAAAAACGTGAAGGATATTAAATGGCCAGTGACTGGTTTGCATATATGTGGCAAGCTATACAGAGCTATTGCAATTCAACAGGGGAAAAGTAAAACGTGTGTAGCACAGACAATAAAAATATAGGGAAAAAAGCAGCAAATTTGTACACCTGGAGCGAAGTGGTAGGGCAACGGTTGCATCGCCTCAGGAAGATGCAGTTACATCCAGATGAGGTCGAGAACTACAGGAGTCTGTGAGGTTTAACTTAACCGGTTAGGCTCTGTCCTTGTCTTTAGGGTACTTTATCTACTCGTACCTCCACTCAGGCTCCTATTGTCTTAAATGGCTTCATGCACTTTGCAAATACTCATCACCATAAATAGAGAGAGACAGGCAACAAGAGTTTGTTGCATTCTTTCTTTTTTGGATCCGGCAAATTAAATCTCACAGATTGTAGCTGCACTCAAGTCGAAAAGCTACCAAGAACTTGGAGAGACTATCTGAATCTTGGAATAGCATTGCCACGCAAGAGTGTATGGATATTGTAAGGAGGATACCAAAATGGGAAATGTACTGTGTTTGAAAGTCAAAGGAGGCCGAATGAACTATAAAATCATCTGTAATGTATGTTTGAAGCAATGTGTTATACATTTACAATAATGTATAATGTTACGTGCTCTTGGAAGAGAAGATTTCAAAATATCAATGGGTGTCCTTAAACTTTTGGTTTAACTTGTAGGTCACACACGTGGGCATCTTTTGCGTGGTGACCCAATGCCTACATGCGAAGTTCGTCTCTCCGTATCGCGTATTTTTCTTGATTGTCCGCTGTACGCTCGTAAGCGCCAGTCCCTTGGCCTGGATGTTTACTTTGCGCTCAACTCTGGTGACCACCCAGTCGAAGTAGATAAGACACTGCGATTCATCACCAATATTGGGTTTGTTAGCTTATATTTTGTTTTTCGCAGCTTTAAGTTTTTACGGCATGGTGATCGTTTGTTTTTGCTTTTAGCCTTTTGATTCGTGTTTTGTTTTACTTTTTAATGTTTCAATTCTTTCTATTGACTATTTAGCTTCCGGTTTTTAAGTTTTTCTGTTTTATCTGTGAAGCTTAGAACGTTTTCTAGCTGCTTAATTTTCCTACTTTAGCTTATGACTTCGGGCCCAAATGACGCTGTCGACGGGCCCTTAAACCGCACCCACTCACTCTAAAGGGCTGCTTGTTCGAGGTCCTCGACCTGTGAGAAGAAATGGCTGTTAACACTTAGAAGATCAGCAATATTTCAACAGCAACGAGAGGAGAACAACACACAAAATACTACTACAAGAAGAACATGAGTCAGAAGAAATGTATCGACGGAAAATCACAGGAAACATCAACAACTAAATATTGTCTGTCTTTTTATTTTGTTCTGTTTTGCTTTGAAGCAGTAAAATTAGCGGATTATATCCAGGTATAGACTCCAGATGCCAGGAAAATAATGATACAGATTTAATTTTTATTTTCACTTTTATAATTATATTTTTATACGTTTATCGTCACCCTGTGTAGATAGCTCCAGCAGTAGTACGTAGTACTTTAATCAAAATTGTTAGAGCCATTTTCAAGAAAATCAAAATTTTTGAAAAATGTTCCTGTAAAGGATAGTTTAGGGTGGAGCAATTTTCTTCAAAATCTTCGTGTCGCATACTTGAAAGACATTTAACTTAAATATCAACTTTGGTTTTTAACCGACTTTTCGTTTTTGACTTATGCCGTCCACAGACTGACAGACACACATGCGGACCTTCTAAAAATGCTTTTTTTGGATTCAGGGGGTTTCAGAACATATTTACGGTGAAATTTCGACAGCGAATTTTTGATTGGAGTACAATACTGCCTCTACTTTGCTATACATGGTAGAGAAAGTAAAAAAGTAGAGATTTAAAAGTTATTTTATTACTTTTTATTATGTTTATTATGTTTATTATGTTTGTATATTTATATTATATTTGTACATTTAAATGTTGGATTAAAGTCCAATAAAGACATCTGTAACAACAATGTTGTTATTTTATAGGCTTAATACAATTTAAGTCTACCCAGTGTGCTATAATTTTCGCCAGTTACGGACTATGTACCTAGTTTGTATTCTAATTGTTTAACTCAAACTGTTGGATGAAATTCTACTATGCACATTTTTATTTCCGAGGAAACGTGGCTGGTTTCTCACTTATGAAAACAGCAGAAATCTCTAATCCTAAATAAGAATATGCAAAGTGACAATAGTTGCGAAAGTACCATATTACTTAAAGTAGTCTTGGAAGAAAGAGAGAACAAAGTAACGCTCGATATCAGACAGGCTCAGATTTTCAAAGTAATTCAGTGCTTCTGAAAGTTTGGAGATCTCAGATCTACAAAAACTGCTAAAAACACTAGCAGAGTTTTAACGTGCACCACGTGAAAAAAGAGCGTTACTTGCTTTAGCTAACAAACGTGTTGGAAACTCTCGAAGTTAAAAAAGAAAACACACGTTCTCTTCTTTCTTGTTTCCTCTTTCCCCTCCTCAAAACTTTTATCTTTCTTTTCTTCATGATATGTCTGAGAATGAAATCTACAGGCTGTGGAAGCCAGTGGTCGTTGTCATGACAACGGAGGAGTCGATACAGTTGCTCGCGACTTGTGGTGAGGTGAACGTCACTTTAAAAATACACGTCCCTATAGAAGAGATGCACCACGTATGGGCATTAGTGCTCTCTATGGACATCTTATAATTTTATCATTAATGGAAAGAGGGCACCCCAAAAACAAAACCACTTGTAACTTCTAAAAAGCTGGAGAAAACACTTTGCTCTTCAACTTCTTTCTATACTGTATTAAAGTAGGAAGCATTAAGGGGACAGCGTACTCTGAGCGAATACCAATTTTACATACCTACATCACTTTACAGAATTTACAATACACAAAAGGATATCAAATGGAAATAATTGAAAATTTTACTACGTATTTAAAATAAAATGAGACATATTTTGGTTTATGTTTCATGATTCTGTCTGTTAAAATAGATTTTTAAAAAATTCAGATATATAAACATTTATTGAAAAAATATTTTCCAAAAGCATACAAAACTTGGGTACCTGTTCCTCGGGAACCATTTGCAGCACTCAACTGAAAAAATTCAGGCATGTTTTGAATATAGTTAGCTACTCTAGAAAGCAGAATTTTTAAGCTCAGTGTTTATTAAGCATATGTGCAAACTGAAAAGCTGTTGTAAAATTGCTTAAAAATCTACACATTATTTCCCAATTTACCAATTAATTTTTGTACACATCCCCAATTGATGTATTTTAGAAATTCTGCTTTCTAGAGTAGCTAACTATATTCAAAACATGCCTGCATTTTTTCAGTTGAGTGCTGCAAATGGTTCCCGAGGAACAAGTACCCAAGTTTTGTATGCTTTTGGAAAATATTTTTCAATAAATGTTCATATATCTGAATTTTTTAAAAATCTATTTTAACAGACAGAATCATGAAACATAAACCAAAATATGTATTATTTTATTGTGAATACGTAGTAAAATTTTCAATCATTTCCATTTGATAGCCTTTTGTGTATTGTAAATTCTGTAAAGTGATGTAAAATTGATATTCGCTCAGAGTACGCTGTCCCCAATATTTAACTATCGCTCAAAGTCTACTGTATTCCCATATACCTCTTGCAACTAACAAAACCAGCAGCAAGGTAAAATCTGCAAATGTTTATCTCGACTAACGTGAAGAAGATAGAGGAGCAAGAGTTTGTAAGAATGGTTGTTACAGGAGTACTACTATATATTGCAAGACATATACAGGTGTTTATTTATACTTCATGCATAAACAGGACTACTGAATTGTTTAATTTGATGCAAAGCCATCTAATTAGTTTGGTTATTTCGAAAAATCTATATTTTCAATGAAAAACAAGCACTGTGTTTCTCCAAATGTAACAAGGCCTATGAAAAAATGTAAGCGACCTGTGGGTGCAAAAAGGGCCATGGTTTGAACAATCCAATCTCTCAATAGTCACACATAATGTTTATGTTACAGAAATGACACTTCCTACCAAAATAAATATGTTTAATAAATCCTGGTCCAAAATCCCTAAACAGGAACCGTAGATAAATGCAATATAATGTGTCTAATATCGCTAATTTTGGTCTAACTTACTGTATTACTAATTAGATAAGGAAATGATACAGATTTAAATTAGATATTAATCAGGGACTTAAACAGGTGGGAGCTAACCCTCCTACTGCACCGAAACCTGTGGTTTATCGTACAGTATTCTGCCTTTTTCTTCTAAACATTCTCTGCTTAAACTCCAACATGTTTAAAGTCTCTGGATTAGATCTTTACTAAGTACGATCTTGTTCGATTCTCGCTTAGGATGAGCTATCCTGATTAACTTTTTCCCGAGGTCTTACGTCAAAGAATTGTTGAAGCATGTGCCTCTGTCACACCCTCACTTCTCAGAAACGTCCATATGGATACAAGGGGACGGTTGGAACATTGTACCTATCAACAAGGCATCATTTTGAACACCTATTCTATGGATGAAGTCAGCATATCAGTAGCGTTTGCCCTTTAGGTTTTATAATTTCAATTTTGCATAGTCTGAAGTATTCCTAATAGCGAATGAAAAGTTCGCTGATATTCACACAAAGAATACTAATAATCAGAGAAACATGGATATCTTATAAGTATGCTGTAGAGCAGGAATAGTCGTTGATCCCAATGATCGAATAAGTTTTATGTTACTATTATATTATAATATTATTATTAGTATTAGTGATAGTATATAATTAGTATTAGCATAACATTAACAGCAGTGGCAGCAGTCGTCATAGCAGTTATATGTAGTATGTATGGGGAGTGGATAATGCTCAATGGCGCTCGCACCACCACCTAAAGAAGTTCTGTGCTTCCCCTATCTGCACACTGGAAGAATTCTCCGGCTGAAAAGTCCCACACCTATGGTTGGGATCGAACCCGGGGACATTCTGTGGCTGGGAACCGCTGATTCATGATCTACCCCACTGCGTCACTTTCGTAAGATTTGGAACTGGTGTTTTTTATTATCAGAGCATTATGTCCACAAGTTAAAATTTTTGAAAGTCATATTCGATTGCCTGGTTGTTACAAAACAAACGAGGGAGAGATATGCGAAAATCGCGCGCGCGCACACGCACACGCACACGCACACGCACACGCACACGCGCACGCACACGCACACGCGCACGCGCACACACACGCGCACACGCACACACACACACACACACACACACACACACACACCTTTTTGCTATACATACGCTACCTGTGAAGACTAGTAGAATGCCCCAGGAAACTGCGGGGCGGTATAAATGGAGGTGACTGTACAATGAGTAAAAGCTCTGAACATCATTCCGGATATTCGAGCGCACTGTAAAAAATCTGCAATCCCTGTTTCTATAACTACAATAGCAAACAGCAAATAGGTTGAAAACTGTGATGTATTTGCCCAGCTATGGCCTTCCTTCGTTATACTCTTCTAGAGTAGAAAATATCCTATAAAGAACTCTTCTGCTATTCACCAAACACGAGCTAAGGAAGTTAAGTTTCCCGAAAGGTATATTGTTGCAGAATGAAATTCTTTGTAGATGAATAAAACATTACCCAATCAACTCTAAAGGTTACGCTCTGCGTTTTACATAATTCCCACATTCAAACCTTTAAGCCCTTATTCGTCTTCCACGATCATAAACTTAATATGTGTGCCGGGCCCCATAAACTACCCCGGATAATTGTATTTCATTCCCTACTCAAACATTTTCAAGCAGTTCTAACTTAGCTTACTATGCAGAACAGTTGATTATATCGTACTGCCTCTAACGAAACAAAAGACTGAGTGTAAAATTAATACTTCACATGTAAATTAGACGTGCATGCTATTGAAAATATAATTTCAGTGAAGAAGACTTATGGATGCATGAAGTTCTAACAATTAAGAGTTATCATTTCGTGTATCATGGACATTAATAATAATTACCTTGCCCCACGGATGCATGCTACAAGTGAGGGTCTGAAATGACGAAACGGTTGTTTTATAGAGTCCTATAGTATAGCATAGTTGCTGATTAAACAACGTGCTGCGACCTCCATTCATTTATTGTAGCTCCCGTCTCCTAGAACGACTAAAGTGAACTGGAGACTAGAGGCCACAGGAACTCAGGCTAAGAGGCGCATCGAAGTTACAAACAATTCCAATTGAAGATTCCTTTCATGCTACCGATATCTAAACACGGCAATAAACGACAAGCTGACCAAGCAGCCCTCTGTTGTCTACGAAGTAATGTTTACTTTCTCTACTACGCATAGCAAGTAGGGGAAGTATTGCATTTGACCCCCAAAAATTCAATGTCGAGATTTCATCGGAAATATATGTTTTGAGGCCCCCAGAAGCCAACTCGGTCTCGGTGGTTCAGTTGGTTAGACGCTGGCCTACTGATCCCAAGGTCGCGGGTTCAAATCCGGCACAGACCGATGGTTCGTAAGTGTGCTTAAAAGGACAGCTCCATGTCAGTACATTTACTGGCATATAAAAGAACTGCGAAACGAAATTCCGGCACACCGGCGACGCTGATGTGATCCTGGAAATTGACAGCGTTGTTAAACAACAAAATAATTATTTTTACCAAAACCCAAAAATAGCATGTTTAGAAAAAGGTCTGTGTGTCCGTGCGTGCGTGCGCGCGCGCCTGTGTTTCTCTGAACAGCATAACTCAAAAAAACTAAAGTGGGTATTTAAGTTTAATATCTTTCAACGCTGCGATACGAAGATTTTGAAGAAAATTAGTCCATCCTAAACTATCCTTTATATGGAACATTTTTCGAAAATTTTGATTTTTTTTCAAAAATACCTATAACATTTTTATTAAAATGCCATGTTTAAGATATTTTTATGGAAAATAAAATGTATATTTTGAATTTTCTGGCTATAGCGTATTTAGTCCTGTTTACTCTTGACTTTTGCATAGCTGGTAAACCGTAAGAGATAACATTTTACTATAACATACGGCATACGCAATCTCGTTAAAATATACAATTTACATGCTTATACATTTCTTTGTGGAGTGAACCATTTCGGAAATATCCCTTGTTATTTGTCTGAATTCTCCAATACTTATACCTTTCTGGAATAGAAGGCCGTTATTCATTTTTTATCTCTTGGCCATGGAAAGAGAATGAAATTTCAAAGCCTTCGCATAGCGATTAGTTCTAAAACGTTTGACAATCATTCAAAGCCTACTTTGTTCCCACATTCCCCTTGTTCCTACAAGGAAATTAAGAACAAGGTAATTTCTACAAATGTGTATGTCGATTAGCAGAAGTAGGTAAAAGAATAACTTTGTAAGAATAGTTTGTGCAAGAGTAGAGAAAGTCATGTGAGTGGATAACATCATTTATACCATGAAACCCAGAAACGCACCTGGTATATGAGAAGGATACAAATGAAAGGCATACAGGAATTAAAATCGTGTCCTCAGCCTACCCACCATGGAAAACTACGAAAAATCCGAGATAAAATTAGGTGGTGGTCGAGAATCGAGACCACCCGAATAGGGGCCTCCCACGCTACCGCGGAGCAATCTCGCGTCTATAATATAGCGGAAATGGCTTATGCCACAGTAAAATTATTTCATATAAATTGTATGTTTTAAACAGATATTTATACACAATGGACAATTAAGAATGTTGAATATGGTACTTATTTTCATGAAATATAACATATTCCAACATCAATATAAAAGATACAAATATGATTTGAAGCTTTCCTGGCGACGAACATATTCAAGATGCTCTCAGGCTTTGAGCCAGGTGCAGTGATGAAGAGACATTGACGTTTCGGGAGTGTACATCTCTCCCATCTTCAGGATGAAGAATGAGTAGCAAGAGTGAAGGGACCAGTATGTATACCAGTATGATGCCCGAGAGCATCTTGAATATAAAAGATACATATTGCGATTAGTATGAAAAATTACATCGGGCATTTATCTCCCACGACTTGCCGTGCCTCTTGTAACACTATCAGTGAAATGTGTTATCACCTCCAGAGAGTCCCGATCCTCGATTTGGCGATGATGTGTCCAATATTTCCTTTAAGTTGTGGTATTGTTCCGGGATTATTTTATAAACTCGCAATTTCAAATGCCCCAAAGGAAAACGTCACAGAGTGTAAGGTCACATGACCTTGCTGGCCAATTCTGATCTTCGTTGCGTGAAAGAACAAGGTTGTCGTATCATGTGAGGTGTGGCTGATAGAGGCATCCAGGTGAAACCACAATTGTTCAGATCATTACGATAAGGCAAAACATGTTTCAACCATATTCCGATAGTGTTGTGCATTTACTATCATTGAATTTCCAAACTCATCTTCAAGAAAATAAGGCCGATGATCCCACCAGCCCAAAATCCGCTCCACACAGTTACCCTTCCTGGCTACATCACCTTTGAGTTGGCTACGCAAGGGTCTTTCGGTCCCCAAGATGTGGCAATTCTGCTAGTTAACGCAGCCGTTTAATGAAAACGTGTCTCGTCAAATAAGGCTATTTCTACTTTCTCTACTGGTAAGTAGGGGAAGTATTGTATTCCACCCAAAACTTCGATGTCGAGATTTCACCGGAAATATATGTTTTGAGGCTCCCTGAATCCCAAAAAAGAATTTTTAGAAAAAGGTCCGTGTGTGTGTCTGTCAATCTGTCAGTCTGTGGACAGCATAGCTCAAAAACGAAAAGTCGGTTAAAAACGAAAGTTGGTATTTAAGTTTATTGCCATTCAAGGATGCGACACGAAAATTTTGAAGAAAATAGCCCCACCCTAAACTACCCTTTACATGGGACATTTTTCGAAAATTTTGATTTTCTTGAAAATGGCTCCAACGATTTTTATTAAAATGTCATATGTTTGAGATATTTTTATGACAAATAAAATGTATATGTTGAATTTTCTGGCTATAGCCCCTGTAGTCGTATTTACTCTGGACGAATTTTGTATAACTGGTAAACCGTTAGAGATAGACAAAATCTTTCACTACAAAAATGTAGATCTTGCTAAAATACACAATTTATGTCTCAATAAATTTTCTTGTAGGGTGAACCATTTCGGAGATATTCCTTGTTATGTGTGTGAGTTTCGGAGAACTTAGAACTTTAGCGAAATGCAACAACGTTGTTCATGTTTTTTATATGTTAATCGTGCAAAGAGAACGGAATCTCAAAGGTGAAAAAGATTTGACTGTCGCACAAAGCCTTCTGTATTCCAATATTCCCCTTGTACCTACAAGGACATAAGCAATAAGATAATTTGTACGAATGTTTATTTTAACTAACACGAAGAAGATATAGGAATAAGAGTTTGTAAGAATGGTTAGTACAAAAGTTGAGAAAGTCATGTGAGTGCAACACATCAGATTTTGTGCAACATTTTTACCTGCATGGTGTCTCCCCATAATCCAACAAACTGCCTCGTTGCAAATGGTCCGTTGATTTCAGATGTTGAGTTAATTGTATTTTGTGGGAATGCATATGAAAATCCTTTGTGAGAATTTCCTGGAGGAAGTTTTTCGCAATGTCCAACTGTTGTGAACAGCGACATGGATTCATGCACAAATGCGATGTTGTCATCAGACCACCTGGAACGAGAGTACCCTGGAGTTTTGATGCTTGCAATTGAAGTTTGAACCTGTTGTCTCAAATTTTGTCACAAGCCTACAAAATACTCCCATGACAATAATACAACAATAGGCGCAATCCAGCGTTCTTGAAGGTCCATTCCTTAATTTTTTACCTAGGCCGTATGTTTACATCTATGGGTGAACGATTGCCATTTATATAATATTATGCATAATTCCTTCCGACTTAAAAGATCTTAACAAGCTATTCCCAGAAAATTCAAGATATGAGCTTCATTTGTCACGTAAATACCTTCAATATAGTTAGTTATACCAAATGTATAGCTTGTTTAACATAATACACATAATATGTTAAAAAATCGTTACTGCTGTTTTTGAGAACATCAAAAACTTCGAAAAATGTTCTATGTAAATGATAGTTGGAGTGAAAGTGCTTCAAAAACTTCACATCACATCTTTGGCAGATCCGACTTTTCATTTTCGAGCTACACCCCACGATCCCACCCTTCCCCGCCCCACACGACTACATCCACCCAGACACTCACGAATACACCCACCCCTCACCCATCCAAGCACCCATACCCACTATTCCACCCAGCCACGCACCCACAGACATCATTAATTCAAAATGTTTTTTTTTTTTCCTGGACTCAAGAGGCCTCAAAACATATATTTAGGTTGAAACTTTAATATCGAATGTATGCGTGATAGCGAAAGCAACAAACGAATGGTCTCGTACATCGTAATGACAATGGCTATGCACCATATAGGAAACAAATCACGGTAAATATAACAGCAAATAAATGAAACACATTTTCAGTTTACTTTTGGGATTCCAAGGAAGCATAGTCAGGCTTATAATCGAATTTGTGGTAGAACTGCTTTAACTTCAAGTAAAATATGCCCATGGCTTGGGGTAAGGTTTGTTTCGCAGTACTATATAGAACACATATTTGCAATACTCCAATTACGAACATGAAAACCGTTTCACTGAAATTACAATAAAGGTATGCACAGGTGAATCTATAATGACCAATGAACCGTTGACCTTCCGCCTACATGCCTTCTAGGATGGATACATATGTGGGCGATGGCGCAGCTGTACGGGATGACATGCGGTCACTGTGACAAAAACTACGCCATTAGAACTGGTTTTCCTAACTGGGATTGATTACCTGCTACCTCTCGTGATGGTGAACCATATTGCCCAAAGCCAAGGAAATAATTACCTCATTTCTGTGAAGCCATGCACGTTACGTAGGTGGACAAGCGCTATTTACACAGTACCTAACCGAATGAGGGAGGGAATTCATTTGCAAACGGCTGGAAATAAGCACAGGGAAACCTTCTGCCAGCGTTGGGCTAACAATTTTACAAATGATCAACGATGGTATGGTGGAAGAGGTGGGAGGGTGGGTGCTTTGGGGAATTTTCTGCACATACTACAGGTGGGGAAATTATTTAATTTCCAGCAACAGTTTCCGACTGTGGGAAGAAATATTACGTTACAGATAATTGATGTGTAGGAGGAAATTATACGTTCAGATTATATATGCACGTGTAGGTATTTGTATTTGAATGTTCTAGAGCTAGAACGGACATCCTTCTGCTTGCAATGTGTGTGCGCTGCGAATTAAAAAAAAACTCTACATAACTGCCGATTACTCATTCTTGGAGCTGAAGAAATAAACAACGTTGTCATTCTGCCAAACATTCGAGTAAGTTGTAATATTAGATGTTGTAGTCACATAGTTGCATAGGTGGGTTCGTTCGAAAATAAGAACACCAGGCCTTAGCAACCAATGAGCAGTACAGCAATAAATTAACAACAAGACACAGCAGCACCTAGGGCAATAAATTCTTCAATGAGAAGTGAGGGGGTAGCCCTGGCTGTGAACAAAGTGATAAGTGGTTGTGCAAAGCTATTCTTCACGAGGTGACAATGAAGGGCTCAAGTGACACAGACGTATGCGTGCCCTATCGGCGCTACATCATAGAACCGTACAGAGCCACTTGAAGTATGTACTGCTTCCAATTTTTGTCTTGTTTCACGCCACGGCAGATGAAGCAGTACTCTTGCACAATCGAGGTAGCGAGTTCTGCAGTAACGTAAGAGACTCGTATACGGATGGTCGTGGGTTTGATTCCCGTGGCCGACGTTTGTGACCCAAAAGCTTTTTCAGTTTTTTCCCCCCGAGAGAATGCTGGGAAGGATAATTACATCACCCTAATTTCCTTCCTTCCATTTACTTCATTAATAATTGCATTCATCGTTCATCCCGTTGGTTTTTCAGGGTCGCAAGTGTCACCGAAGGCGTTGGGTGCAACTTGGCAACACAGAAACTCTCTCCATCCCTAAGTTGTCCGTGGGATCCCGGTAGTGGCGCGTCATATGGGGCCGTTAGACCCCCCTAACAAGGCTTCGAAACATTTTGAACCTTCGAGGTGTCTTGAAACTTGGGCAACAATATCTGCACCTTAGTCTGGATGAGACCGCGCGGCGTCTCCTCTTTCCTCACACTTCCCTTCAGGGTGCACCGTTGTAGGGGTAGGTATAATAATGTTGGTTTCAGTGCTCAACCCCCTCCATATCTCTCCTGTTCCAATTCCTATGCATGAGACGCTCAAGCTGTATTGTTGGGAAATCAGTTCTTTAGTTTCTTCGCATGCTTTTCGGCCACCAGGTGAGGTAGGGGAGGGAAGGACCAGTCCGTGCAGCAAGTGGCACGTGGCAGCACACACAATACGTATGTAAACACTGTTGAATTAGCTGCTAAGCATTGCCATATAGCTGTTAGACATTGAAAACAAGAATCATTGGCTAACCATACGCCATGTTGAACTAGAAAACAAATATCGTTCCTTTGAGGATGTAGTGGGAAACAGCCAGCCCTAGCAATCTACCTATAAAGACGATATATTTGCAGAGGATGACCATTAATGTTGAACTAATTTCATGGTGTAACTAGTGCAATAAACACTTTTATTCAGGTTTCTTATTTGTAATAATGTCGAAGCTATTTTCAGCCAAATAGATATAAACAAAGTTCGGGATCATGTGGCATAAGAAAGATATAGTTGAACTGCTCACGCTTGGGGCACACCTCTACAGCCCGTTTGCTGCTACTCGATGTTTAACATCGACAGTGGCAATAGTGCTGTGGTCTGCAAACTGGTAGAGTGAACACCCCGGGTAGGATGGCATTGAATTGATGCAAAATCAGGAAGAGAAGCGGGTCAAGTACACTTCCTTGGGGGACCCCTGCATGAATAGGCCCGAGACTGAGGAAACTTCATCTTTGCAGACACACCAAACTACTAAGAAAATACGAGAAAGTAAAAACAAAACAAAGATTAAATTTGACCGTGTCATTACTCCATATTGTTGGTAATCTAACAACTCTGTATATTGAGGTCATGAGACTGCCAACGTACTGTGTGAACCGAAAGGCCATGGGGCATATTTTTGAGGTCCTACAACACAAAACAATGTGCGACTGCTGCGTCACGTACTATAAATACCTCCATTTAACTCAATGTACTGCTTGTCACACTTCACGAAATCGCATGCATAAATGATACCTTATTGTAGTGTGTTGCATTGTTAGAAGTAAACATTGTTACACTGTTCTACATACATCTGATCCAAGTGTTATTAAACCTTTCTTCCGGTGGGAATCAGGCAAGGTGTTCGAGGGAGGACACAAATAGTCCTGATGCCATACCACAGATTATTGATCAGAATAGCAGATAACTTCAGCATACTACTATAGCATGCTATGTATCATAAATGACAGTGAGAGATTACAGGGGAGGTCGTATTACAGCGGCAGATTAAGCGGAGATCTCATTAATAAGAGAGACAGAGACTGAGAAATCATCCTGTTGCAAAACTATGGCATGTGCTTTAAAACCCCAAATAGTATCCAATGAAAGTAAACGATTTAAAATAGTGAGCTCAAAAGACGTTGCATTGTGGTGTTCTTCAAAGTTCATATTTCATACAAGCTGGTTTTTCATGGAATTCTAAAATATGTTTGTTTATTTTAGTACATTATATTTGATGAATTGTACTGCTAGAAAGTTTCCAAACAATATACACGGAATGTAGGTAAATAATATATATTTCACCAAATGAATGCGTAAAGCATTTGCATAATTGCTTTTTAGCACTGCTTATAATTAGAGATGAACAATGAGAGAAAATAAATTTAATGTTCTTAAAGGCATCACTAAATCTTTTAAAATATTTTCACCCACCAAAAACTGATGCCGATGTTCATCGGAAATGCAATGTTAAATCAAAGTGGAATTTTCAACAAGGTTCGGTTTATGTTCTGGGTGTGCGCGCGCACGTCTATCAATTAGATGTAATAACCGAAAGAGGAAAACTGGAAGTTTGCAACGTTGCAAGGAGCAAGTTACGGGGCTGATTTCTTTTTCAGGTAGCACCGCAGAACAAATTGCAATTTTTAATACGTATAATTATGCAACCACAAGCTAAGTTAAAGTTAATTGTGCATGAGGATGCTTATCTTAATAATTAGCTCTCGGGCTTTCCACCTCTAGTAATTTAGTATATTTAGTGTATTTGTTTCATTTTCTAGTTTGTTTTTATTCTGCTCATCAAGTAATAACCTCTTATGGTATTTAGCTTAATTTCTTCCAATTAAGTACTCCAGGATCAACATAGAAACAAACAGCAACTGCTGTGATTTAGCACAGCTAGAATTCGAAGATTTAAAAATCAAGTGAGTGTATGTCATTAATTTTGCCCAACACTGCGAATATATAACTGTAACTAACAGCTCAATTATTTCCATACATACATGAAATACAAGAAAGATTTACTTTATAAATAAAAATGGTAAAGTAAATAATACTATTAACATCGAAGTTTGAGGTTATTTTAGGTATATAACAAAAGAGGTGCGAGGGTGACACTGATAATATTAAAATGTCATGCTTCTTAAAGAAAATGAACGCTTAAATAATGTGAAAATTGCATCTGGCGAACAAGCCCAATCTAGGGCAACAA
The DNA here is from genome assembly GCA_030765045.1 of Tenodera sinensis. Classification (NCBI taxonomy): domain Eukaryota; kingdom Metazoa; phylum Arthropoda; class Insecta; order Mantodea; family Mantidae; genus Tenodera; species Tenodera sinensis. The sequence goes on along the minus strand of CM060967.1, from coordinate 159,752,636 downwards.
TTTATAATTGTGTCAGAAAATTCAAAACAGACGTTTTTGTTTTCGTTGTTATCTTTTTGTTTTTTCCTCCCTCAGTGATGAATTTCTTACTGATCAATGCTTGAGCAATGCTTGAAAAAGATAGACGGACATCTTGTGAAGAATTCGAGTGACATAGGGCGCGAGTATCAATAAAATAAAATAAAAAAAATCAATATCAGCAGTGAAATATGAGAAAACTTTCCTTTCAATGGATTCCAGATAAACCGATTCCCGATCAGAAACAATATATGGACTGATGCAGAAAACTGGTGAACATTTACAAATTTGGTTTGGAATATCGTTACTGGTGATGTGTCTTATTCATTATGATCCTGAAAAGAAAAGTCAGTCTGCACAAGGGGTCTTTCAAATAGAACCGAGGCGCACAAGTGTCCGATGAATTCGCAGTGCTGGTAAAAATGATGTTAGTTTCTCCTCAAAAATGGCCCATATTGTTACTATAGCATTATAAGATAGACGTATCGTTAGTGCCACTTAGTAAATAATTGTCTGTTTGCCACAGTTGTTTGAAAATTTAGTGAAAAACGCCCAAAAAGAAAAATAATTTTATATATTGACAACACCCTATGGCATACAACAAAACCAACAATTATTTAAATGTCCTAGAAGGCCAGACCACGTCCATCCACCTTACAGCCTTAACGTAGCACCTTGTGGTATTTTGTTGGAAAAATTAAAAATGAAATTCGTGGATAGCATTTTAGTCATCACATAAAACAGAGGAACGTTATAAAAATCTGGTTTCAGAAGTGTCTAAGGAACAGTGACATCATTACTTTGAGCACTGGTTTCACGGAGTTCAACAGTGGTTTAATGTTACAGGGAAATAATTGGAAAAATAATAAAACAATTTACATTTTTTAAAACTAAGACTTTTTTGATTTTCTAAAGATTTTCAGTGCCATGCTCGTGTAAGAACAAATAATTGTGGGAGAGAGGAAATTAGGCTGAAGAAAAACTTAACTAAAACACATAGTACGTTTCAAAGATCGAAAGAACAGGTGAGGGCGAAGTCTAGACAAGCGAACGTGTCTAGAGTGGCAGATGTTTTTAACCAAGGAAACCCAAACTCTCTCCACTAACGAACTCCGCCCCGTTGAACTATCTGCACACCTCACAGCCACATGGCTTACATTCAAATGCTGCAATGACCTGAGATAAGGTGGTCTCTGCTCCTTAAAGCCTAGCTCCATTAGAAATTCGATTACGGAAGTAGTTGTGCCTAAGAGGCTGGAAAATTAGATTTTTTCAGCCCTCAGATATATTGCTGTAGCCACAGGAGAATGTTAACAGTTTAAATGGCTACCAATAGCAGTGGTTTTAAGGACGTCACGGTATTTGAGCACAATGTACAGGAATCATTACTGAGTTAACATCGATGGTATCAGGAATGAGAACTAACAAGACAGAAACCATCATATAAATTCAATTTAAGATTTGCAGAGGGCAAAATTATAACACCTGTTTCCCCGAATAACGATGATAAACATGTAGCTCATTCATTAGGGACCGGATTCGCTAAAACACTCTTTATAACAGTCTAGTCTTAATAAGTCTACTAATAATAAGTCATGAAATTACTTATTTTTCCCAGTTATGAGAACGAATGGCTATCAAAGGTCAATACATTTATTTTATTTGACTTTTCAGTATCAAAAACTAAAAGGCTTGTATTACGTCTCCCATCCTGTTTAAAATATATACCCAGCAGGTATGAAGCAGTCGAATAACTTGTCGAGAAATGAGAATTCTAGTTGGACAGAAAAGTGCATTTGTTAGTATTTGCAGATGATAAAATAACTGCTTAATATCATGAAGATGTGAAGTTTACGCTACGGAAACTATTGGAGCATTTGAAGCAGGTAGACTGAAAATAAATGCGAGAAAAACTGTATATTTAGCAATGTATGAGCTATAGACCTATGCCAACCAGCCGGAATATGGAAAAATATCCTTGTAGTCTTAAGAACTGGTCGCATTGTAAAGGCGTTCAAGAGAATAGAACGTTCTACTTAAGAGAGGTATATGTATTGATAAATTCAAAGCAACAACAAGAAATATATTGAAAATGGAAAGGTTACTTGTGTGCTTTCAGCAAGTGCACTTTTTGTGTACTACGATTTTGTCTATTACCACTTATGCAAGAAATCAGAGACTGTTCTCAGAAAATTCAAGATAGGTATTTCATTTCTTATGAAAAAACTTAAACATGTGGTATATTAATAAAAATCGTTGTAGCCATTTCTGAAGAAGTCAACATTTTCCACAAAATCTTCCACATAAACGCTAGTCTGGGGTGGAGGTATTTTTGAAAATATTCTTCTTGCATCTTTAGAAAATGCTAAACTTCAGTATCGAATTGGTATTTAACCGACTTTTCATTTGAAATTAGGTTATTCATAAACAAATACATACACATGGACATTTTTGTTCCAGTGTCTCTTCGGTTCAGTAGGCCTCAAAACGTGTATCACTATTGAGATAAAAGACGTATCTATTGCCTGTATCTACCACAAGCAACTGCACAGGAAAATGAGAATACAAGCTGCGTTTTGTATTTGCTCGTTATTGAATTAATATCCTGATTGTTTCGTCTGTTTTAGAGGTGCTATTTGCTTTAGCACGAATCTGCTTTATTTATGTCCGGTTTGCGAGACAGCAGATTTATCTTGTTCATCTGCAGTTAACTGCGAGTTATCGCTCTGATACGTCAGAAATTCGTTTCCAGAAAGCCATTTAGCGAAGGCATAGCTCATGGCACTATGGACAGAGGGAAGGTTCATTACGGCAGACGGGCGAGCGAGCGAGCGAAGCTATCGTGTTATTCAAGTGGAAAGAGGATTCAGTTGTCAATACACTGCAGAATCCTGTCAGCGTCCCAAATACAACCACCTCTTGTCTTCATCAATTTCTGTGTCCTCAGAAGAACTTTATAATAATTACATTATTCTTTGTCCACTGTAACTAATTTAATAGACGCCAACAAGCACACGATTGTTATTGGCTAAACACACCCAGCCAGCCGCCACAGACCGAGCTATATGGCTACACGATAACGTGTCAGTCTCACATTCGGAAGGCCCTAGATTCAATGCCCGTGGACGATCTTTTTGGAGGGTTTTCTTGGGTCACTAGGCAAATCTGGGAAGAATAATTACATCCCAGAATTTCCCGTCTCTCCATTGTATTTTACCTTCCTTTCAATCCAGTCTTTCAGGGTTAGAAGCGTTGGCGATGGACGAGTTAGCGCTGCCCCGTGGGGGATTTGAGCACTGTAGTTAGTTTTGTAGCTGCCAGACATGCCGGGCAGGACCGCTGTCGAAACCCATGCGACCGGTGGTTGCTTGGCGAAAGTGATAAATATCATAAACAAGATGGTTCTGTGTATGGAGAAGCAAATTGAATCGAAAAGTATTTGTCTCCATTTTGCTATACTAAAACAATACACGGAGAGAAAAAGTTGTGAATTATGCCACAAAACAAAACTTACAGATTTATTTAAGGCAATGCAACATTAGATTCGTGTAAAATGGGTAGTGTATGTAATTGTGCATACTGTATAAATTAAGATCGGTTGGAACACATCCCTAGTATAATTGCATTGTGTAATTGCATTTAAAGGTGGTGTACTTTTCGATATACTGTGGAATCGTTATAACACAGGGCTAAATCATGCCCCTAAGAACTGCGTTACTTCGGGATTCCAGTGCACTGTGATCATCGTTATCGTTACCGTTCTAGTTCTCGTCCTAGTCACCGTCGTCGCCGACGACGTCGCTCTCGTCATCGTCATCGTTCTCGCTATCGCTACCCTTCTCGTTATCATTATTATTATTATTATTATTATTATTATTATTATTATTATTATTATTATTATTATTATTATTATTATTATTATATAATCATCAGTGGCGGTAGTAGTAACAGCAGTGGTGGTCATAGTGGTGGAAGCATCTAGACTTACTTTCGTCTTAGAAGAGTACAGAAGTAGCAGTGCCTTCGAACGGTGTTCGGGCATATTGAAGTGTAATTAACAATCTATCTTGGTTTTGTATACTATGTTCTACAAAACATACCCAATTATCAAAGTTAATTAGTCACCTATACGAAGGCTTTTCTTTTTTAAATGAATATATAAGAAGTATTCAAGAATTAATCCATTTTTGCTTTCTGTGCCACATGCGTAATAGGTAAGGAAATTATTTATTCCAACTAAAACTTTGTTACTGTTATTCCATGGGAAATACATTGACGCAATTAAAGTTTATGATTATTTATTGCTAAAGTTATGAAGTCCAATATTCCAAGCATTTATTTAATGTTGGGGAATTATATAAAAATAAAATTCTATCAGTAAAATCATATTATTCATAACTTCAGGTTTAGAGACTGCTTGAATCCAAAGAAAAGTAATTTTAGAAAATGGTCTTCGCGCGTGTGTGTTTATGTATGTGTCTCTGTAAACAGTACAACTCCAAAAGGAAGTTTTAGTTAAACACCGAACTACCAAGAAGGCACGTAATCTACTCTATCTATAAACACCACCAGAAGATAATTTTCCTCAATATTATGTTTGGTATAAATCCTAATTCTGACAGGTTTTGTAATTCTTTTAAATTTGCACCCTGTGCTGTGATGCTTGGCGAATAAATATGACAAAGTAAAGAAGTTGGGATTACGTATTCAAAAACAGCATGCATTATACGTGCGTAGGGGTTTCTTGTACAGAAAGAGAGGTTCTGTGAAAACGGGTTCTTTTTAAGCAGGTTAGACAAACGCGCATCCCCTTCGCAAGTCCTCGATGCACTGCGAATTTTAAGGCGAAAGCAAAGTCGACAGAGAAAATTCGACCAAGAGAAAAGATGAAAGGAAATAAGAGCATTCACAGCACCGAAAGTACCTTCAGATGCCATGAAGGTGGCAGCTGTTACCATGGAGTCCAGCTGCTGGTCAAATTGTGATGCAGTAATTCTTTACAGTTTTTTTTTTCTTTCTGTTTTTGACTTGTTTGGAGCTGTGATGCACAGGGAACTTTAGCCTAAATTGTTGAAGGAATCCATCTCGCGAACTATTTAATATTTATTAGGAAATTAATATAGTGCTTTATAAATTGGCCTTGTCAACGGCGAAATAATTATCAGAGTTGATTGAGTGGCTTTTGATTTTACCCTCCATACAGAAAAACTGTAAATACCAGTATAGATTTTCTTATAAGCTGTGATAGTAATTCCTATACGCTATTGTTGTGCCGCCATTTCACCTTAACTACAAGGCTGTGCTCCCCTCACATCCAGTTTAGTTTAAGGTAGACGGAACACCAGGAATCAGAGTTACATTTCAGGTTTTGCCTGAACGTGTCAGCCGCGATCGAGGGTTTGTTCAACAGTGGACTAATAAATTTCAAGAAAAGTTGTGCTAAAAACGAGTTTTTAATTCCTGATTACGATTTTTAAAATGTTATTTGTCGATCAAGTTTCGCGTTTGATTTATGAACATATTCCATACATGAACTTTAAAGTTTTTATTTCACTTATATGTCTAAATATGAGTAATATAAACGCTAAAATGGCGTTTAATGTATTTACGATGCAATTATTCCGTAATCACTGTTTCTAACGACAAACTTTGGTTTCGTGGAGAGCGGAAGATTACCACATGGGATTGTTTTAAATGTAAGCATAGTTCAAAGTTAGCCTGTGTTAGGTTAGGTTCGGTTAGCGTGTCTATATGACCGGGATTGAAATTGAGCCATGACATGTAAATACATTAGTAAATCATTTTATCACATACAACACTCTTTTATAAATATTTACTCGTATTTGCTAAATATACATTTGGTAAATGTTTACGAAATTATCCGCTCGATAAAGCGAATGGAACATAGTGCAATAGATGCAGCTTTTATTGCTGATTACGATTTTGAAAGTTTTATTTTGCGTTCAAGCTTCGTTTTTGATTTATGAGCAAATTTGTGATACAGCGGTTTTATTTGGCTTATGCGGCGGATATTTAGCAAATAAATGTGTATAAACGAGTATAATATATGCTAGAATGATTGATTGATTAATGCATTTACGTTGGAATTGTTCATAAACACTGCCCAACTTGTAAACATTTCGACAACACACGACCTTGTCACCCCAGTCATATACAGACAGTAAACCTAACCTAACACAGAGAAAACGAAAACGAAGCTTGACCACCAAAGAAAACTTTCAAAATCGTAATTAGCAATAAAAACTGCATGCATTTCACTGTTTCATTCCTTTACTCGAGCGGCCGATTTTGTAAACACTTATACATTTTTCACAAGCAAAATAAAACCGTGGCGGCACACATGCGGAATTTGCTATTTAAAGAAAGAAAAGAAAGCGTGACTGCCAAATACAACTTTCAAAATTCATTCTTTCACTTTCTTGGCTACATAAATTTTCTAATATTCCGGTATATACTTAGTGATTTAAAACGAACAAAAATAGAAAATTAACATATTATAGGTAACTCCTCTACGTAATGCAAGAACTTTAGGTATAGACATTAATAATTTTGCACGTCCCAGATTGGAGAACATTAAATTCAAACTCTCAATTACAATATTTGTTATCGATTTTATATTCTCCCTGTTACGTGACATAGGTCTCACTGCCTGAAGATCCGCACCTTGTGTAAAATTCTTCTTCACTAAATCTACCTTAAAATACACAAGATAATCCTGGTCACGCTATCTACAATCACATCTAAAGATATTTATAAAAGAAATACACAAAAAGAAACGAATATAATACAAATACTACTTTAGGTTATCAAGACAATTTGAAGAACTGAACAATAAAGAGAATATGTAGACCAATGTTTGGTAGGTATTTGAATGAGTTTATCAATTCTTGTTGAAATACAAGAACAATAATCTTCAACACCGCTTATTTGTATTTTAATGTACCTATTTGCTTTACCACTTACACTGGCCTTGAGGTATTTAATTATCAGAATTAATGTTTCCTACCTATGTTGCTGCAATTACATTTCTCTACACAAAAAACTATTGTCAACAATAAAGAATCAGATCCAGGTATAATTAAACTCGGAGTTCCGCAGGGCTCAATATTGGGTCCATTGCTCTTTCTTGTTTTCATAAATGATTTACCTTTTAATCTCAATGAACATTCCAAAATAATACTTTTTGCAGATGGCACTAGTGTACTCGTATCTCAGAAGTCATCAGAAGAACTCTTAAACATAACTGCAACTGCATTTAGGGAGTTGAACATTTGGTTCGAAGCCAACAGATTACTTCTAAATTATGACAAAACATCACACATTCAATTTAGAACTAAGAATAAAATTATTCCAGAGTTGAATATTACTTATCACACTTTGCACAACAGAGTAGATTGTGCAAAGTTTCTAGGGCTAGAAATAGATGAACAAATGAGCTGGAAGAAGCATATACTCAATTTATGTCCTAAACTCAGCTCAGCTTGTTTTGCCTTGAGGTCCATGTATGACTTGCTACATCAAAATGCTCTGAGAACATTATACTTTGCTTACTTTCATTCCATCATGAGCTACGGTATTATTTTCTGGGGTAATTCGGCACAAAGTGAGAGGATCTTCGTCCTACAGAAGAGAGCACTACGAATTTTAAGTGGTGCTGGAGCCCGTCATTCATGCAGACCCTTGTTTAAGAAGATGGGTATCCTAACACTCACAAGTCAATACATTTTTTTCACTTATGTGTTATGTGGTTGATAACTACAATACCTTTAAATTCAATTCTCTTGTACATAGCCACAGCACTAGACACAGAAATGACTTACACAGGCCATGTAACTCCATGTACATTTATCAGAAAGGTCCCTGCTACTCCGCCATACAAATATATAATGGTCTTCCTTTAGCTTTAAAATTACTGTGTAACACAAGAGACTGTTTAAGATTTAAAAAGGAATTGAGAAAGTTTTTGCTAGCACATTCTATTTACAGCATAAAGGAATACTATACTATAAGTTCTTTCGACCACTAGTTTAACCCTATTAAAATGATTGTGTTTAGGTGTTGGAAAAAAAAATTTGTATGAAATTGCATGGTTGTATGACGTGTTCTATATCCTTGCGCCTGGCTCATTCTAGGATCCAAAGAACAAGATGTAATACAATACAATACAATACCTAATTAACACTACCCGTGAAATTTCAGGTTGGTAATTATACTTACAGTTGAGAAGCTGCATATGGACGTATTGTCAAACATGTGACACACTGACTTGCAATAAAACATCACTGTCACAGAAGCAACTCCAGAGCAAGCGTCAACTTTATTGTCAAATATTGACTTCCATAATGGAACAAAACTAATCCACGTTTGTAGCTGGGAAAACTTACTTTCCGATCACACAGCACTATGAGTTGCAAACCCTGTCCCCAATCGGTAACCGTACCCAATTTCACCTTCAGCACTACCTCGTACTTACTGCCTAGTCCACGATATACCTTTCTCTTACTTCCGTCGTGGTGATAACAAAGAAAGGTCGGAACTTCAGGTATACCAACTTGTACTATCAATATCCCCAACATGGCTGCAAGCTCGCACATTATTCTCCTTACAAGGTATAGTGGAATTAGGGAATAAAGCAGGCTTAAGCAATAGTGAAACGACGGTATGGGCGTTGTGAAAATTTAAGCAAGATTTATTTCTAAAACGACTTCATAGGCTATTTGTAGAAACACCAGTATACACATTGATAGATATTATTGATGTAAATATTTAACGAATATGACATTTTAGTTAAAAAACATTTTTAACATTTCTAGGTAAATAAATATTTAAGTTTTTTTTTTTCCCCCATACACACTGTAGTTTGGTGTTGGGGTATGCTCTTGAAAATTGCTGCGTTGCCGCACACACTAACCAATGGGTTGTTCGTGATTTCCGTAGGTTATTGGGGAACGTTGAAGTAATTTTTCTTTCCATCATTTTCCTTTCATTTCGTTTTCATCTTGTCATTTAGTTATACTTCTGGGTTTCGTAGCATATAATGGTGTTGGATAGCGGATGCTTGATCGCCCTTTCTAGACAGCTCCAGCAGAGGGACGGCTGTTCGAGACCGGATTCCCAGGGAGTAGCTTTGTAGCCTATCTGCTTGCCTGCTTCGTATGCAGCCCCCTTCGTCCCTTCTTCTTGGGGAATAGTAGAGCTGGCGTAACGAAAGCTCGCCAGTCTGCAAGGTGCTGAAGATTATTTTCGAGCCCTACGTCATGCCTGTTACAGGGCGATAGTATCCCTGTTATGGTCCCAGTATCCAACAACGTGAATGAGTAGAGGGGAGTAGACAGTGCGAGCGATAGGGACAATGGGGGGTGCAAGTGGTATGTGGTCTTCAATCTCGTGAGGTAACCCGACTTTATCTGGGTAGTATCTGAGCCCTGCACAGCTCTCGTTGGCAAGCTTTTATTGCGTTATTCTAGCCACAATGGATCTAGAATCTAAGCGTACAAGGTATCCTGCCGTTGTATACCCTAACGCTAAACAAGTATATACACACAAACAGTAAAAAGGGTTTCTGTTTATTCAGGTTATCTTAAGCCCTGTATTTCTGTTTAAATTCCTTTAAAAATTGTGGATGAAAGCAATACTTTCTCTGCCTACTCTAATGGGTGCAAGAGACAGTAATGTGCTTCTTTTTTAATGTTTTCTACAGCCGATGTGAAAATACATTCAACCGTGTCACTGCAGCACATAACATTTTACATATTATCTATTTTATTTTATAACTTATAGCTTAAAGCTATTTCTTTTAATCCTTTGAGTAAAGGAAGCTTTGATGATAAGACGCTTTGTAATATCTGTAATTAGTCTGCAGGAAACTCATTTAATTTTCTTGGTTCCCTCTGAGTTTCCATGTTCATAGACATCGTTTCATATTCTCACATTTTTACGTTGTCCACAGTACGCTGCACTGGAGTTACAGTTGAGATAATAATGCATAAAAACAAACAAACTGACAGAGAAACAAACTAGTGTGAGTGCTTGACCTCACATATTGTTTGGACTGCAAGAACTAATGCGTGTCCTCCAGCGACAGCCTTTGATGTTAAAGCGTTCTGTGATGCCGGAAAAAGTAATAAGCACAACAGCGAGAATATTGTAAAGCACAGGTATTCAAATGTCAGGTGGTGAATTTTAAACTTTCTGTACAACGCAGAGAGAAATTTGTGTGCCTAAGTGGGAACTGTAAAGTAGCAGTCGAAGATATTACGACAGAGTTAACTTTGATTGTTTGACGGCTTTATAATATTACGTATAAAAGAGCATAAATACTATTTATAATAATTAATTATATTCTTTACCAGATAAGGATAGACATATGCTCTTACTTAAAGCTCTTGAAAGTTCTACATGCAATCTCTAAATAGCACAGTGATTACGTAATCTGCACAGCTTAAAATCCCATATACATAAGTAACGTAATAATATTTATTTTTCCAATTCTAATTATACAAATGCATCCTTAGTCTGATACATGACAGAATAAAAGAAATATAAATAATTATATCCATATTTCCCAGAATATAAAATTTATTCCTACCTCTTGAGGTTGATTGTTCCCTTATATTTAACATTTAGTTTTATATACAAGTGTCCCAAAATTAGAGCAACAAACTTTGGGACCTGATAGATAACATTATTTTAAACACTTTTTTGTAAGGGAAAGTTTTTAGCTGCGATGCTTCCTTTAAACGCTAGACAAGTGAATATCATTACTGCCTCCCACCCAGTTTTAAGGATTTATCTTAGTAAGACACACAATCTTAACACAAGAAACAAAGACAGAACACATTAACAAAACACAAACATCTCATTCTTTACAGTTAATCACAGCTTTACTATTCAAAGTAAAAGTTTGAACGTATGCCCATTGTGATTAACACAAAGAGTGCATCGGCGTGCCCTATTCTGCCGTACTCTCGCAAAGACAGCAGCCATTTCTCTGGTTTAAAAGTTTTTCTGTCTAATTTTGAATAGTAAAGTTGTGATTAACAGTGAACTGTATAATCGGAAAATTTATTATAGCCACAAATTGCTTTTACCCCTTATTACCGTTTTCCTTTCTTTCCTATTGTAAGCGTAGGTTATAAATATGCCATTGGAAGATTCAGATGCAATTACTACTAGGTAGCAGACACGAAACGTGTTTTTACGCTCACGAGACCCACGTCACTCTGAAAGCAAAAGTGAAACACCCTTAGGTGGTGTCCTCCAACTGGTTCTGGTAACAACTCCGCTACCCTGGGCCAGCAAATCCTCCAACTGAGGATAATAACTGACGCAAATTTTAGGAGACGAATTTTTCCTGGAGAAATGCACTTGGGAGGATCAACATCATCTACATTGGCATACATTATGAAATGTTAATTTCTCTTGAACACATTTTGCAATTTACTTAATACACTTGCACCAGTTTCTCCGTGTTTTTCAACAGTAATTTCTATGACAGCAACAGAATCTTACATAGGCTTTCCTGACGCTTTTACGGTTGGGTGCTTTCTGGAAGTCAGCTGAAGTTGTTCCTGATGTAGGCAATCGTTAAAGGTAGCCTGGGGTTTACAAATAGATGCAGCACTTTCAGGAGCAAAAGCATCTACAACAGAAATTAACTGTTTATATCGATGATTACGTAGACTTTCATTGGCTTTGTCCATTACTTCTTTCTTGGTTTTCGGTATGGGCGGCGTCTTGTTAATTTATGCCACATACGGATACCTGGGATCAAACCCGGGCCACCTAGGTGGTAGGCGAACGCTCTAACCGCGGCCATGGCGCTGCCCGCTTTAGTTACGACTCTTAGACAATCAAACAGGATGTTAAAAATATTATGGTCTAGTTCTGCATAAAATATGACTGGCTCATCAGTCTTTCATAATATTACCGTTGCTTCTCAAATTATTTTACGAAGACATTTCTGTCAAACGCATATGATGTCCATTGTAACTCCATAGAAAATAGCCACAGGGCATGGCGAATTACTTGTTCTGCATACTTCTGTAGGAATTGTGGCTAGCAAAAACTAAGCCCTATATTTCCTAAGATTATAAAAAGATAAGTGTTTGTGTAAATAGTAATTTTAATGAAGCTGTATTAGAAAGTAGGAGTACTTGTCAGTAAATGGCCTATGAGCTTCGTACTTCAGTTTATCCCGTGATTATTATACTTCCAGTGTTTGCTTTAGTTATCTTTAGATGTCATATGTCAACAAGAAGACTTAAAGACACCTTTAAAACTCAAGAGACAGAGCACATACAAAACAAGAGAACATTTACACCATTTCAGTTACCCAAGTTTTGTAAATTGAGAAGGTTGTCGAAACATGGAAAATATTTGACAGAAATATTTCCCTCAAAATACGATTTCACAATGGACCTTTTATTCTTTCGCTGGGTATGTCTGAGACCACTTGCAGAATGCTAACGTTATCTTGGTTTAAGTTAAGGCTGGAAAATTAGCTTTTAGGTATAATCCGCCTAAGTATTGTTGGAAAATGTAGTGGAGCATTTGAAGAGAGTTTATATATCCGTTATTGGAAAACTGAGAACGAGAATATGGCCTAAAATCGGTGTGTGTGTGTGTGTGTGTTTGTGTGTGTGTGTGTGTGTGTGTGTGTGTGTGTGTGTGTGTGTGTGTGTGTGTTTTCCTTATATACTACTACATCGCTGCACCGATTTCAACCAAACTTGGCACAGATAACCTCTAACACAAGGTAAAGGATAATGTATAACTTAGGATTCCAGATTCCACTCCATTCCACACCATTAATTATGTGCTTTTAAGTAGCAGCCACAAAATCTTACAAGACCATCTATATCTGTAGTAGCTCGAACATTACCAACATAAAAAGCATTACTTCGTTTTCGTGGCTTCGCAAAACAATAAAGTAAAAGCAAGTTCATGTTATATCCTATGATCTCTCTGATATCGATCATGGAGAAATGAGCCAATCTTTTTTTTTTTTTTTTTAATTTTTTTATTGTGTGTGTGTGTGTGTGTGTGTGTGTGTGTGTGTGTGTGTGTGTGTGTGTGTGTGTGTGTGTGTGTGTGTGTGTAAACAGTATAACTCAAAAGCGAAAAGTCGGTTAAAAACAAATTTGGTATTTAAGTTTAATATCTTTTAAAGAAGTGAGGGAGGATCTTTGATTAAAATGGTATTGTTATGGCAAATGAAGCGTATAGCCCACGTAGTCCTGTTAACTCTTGATGACTTTTGCATAACTGTTAAACCTTAAGAAATAGACCAAATCTTACTATACGAAAATGTATATCTCGTTAAAACATACAACTATGTCCATTTGGTTTTGGTAGAGTGAACCATTTTGGAGTATTCCTTGTTATTTGTCTGAGTTTTACAATACTTATACTTTCCGCAAATGGAAAATCATTATTCATTTTGTTATATCTTAGCCGTGCAAAGAGAACAATTGATACAAGAGTAGAGAAAGTTATGTGAGTGTAACACATGAGATATTTATCCATAAGTAGCGACAAGGTAGGTCGTGGAAGTCACTCACCTGCATTAACAAGAAATTATTATAAGTAATTTCATAAGACGTGTGACCCAACACTCAAGAAATTATCTGGAAAGGTCAGATCGTCGAATGGTATTTATCTGAACTATTCTATGAATTAAATATGAATTTAAATACTATAGCAACAGAGATTTGACCGAAAAATATTAAATTCCATAAACATAACCTAAAATACATTCATTTCAATCAATTAGTTCGACTTAGCACTGACAACTGTGGAAAACGAAAGACAAGAATGTATTTCGAGCTTGTCTTGTTGCTATAAAGAATCTGAAATAAATCTGATTTTATTTTTAATATTAACATAAAACCTTTCTTCTGCAAAAAATACACTGTTACAAGAGCAATTATTCTTTAAAACAAAGTTCCCAAATTGCTATGAAGCGCTGTTTTATTTGTTAACCAATTGTAATGTGTGAAAGTTGTTTTTCAGCGATTTTTGGGATACAATTAGCGACTCAATAAACAAAACAATTACCAAGTTGTAATTTGTATGTGATAAACGTCTCTATTTATGAAATATAGCAGATTGTAGTTTTTCAACAATGCTTTTGCACAGTGTTTTATTTATTTTGTTTATTTCTAGTTCTCTATATATATAGGGTTTTAATTAACTCCTTTTTAAAGTGTGTTAAGTAATAATTTACGTCTCCAATGAATCGCAAGACCGCTGGGCAAGTGCAACCTAAGACTAAAAGTTGTAAGGACAAACCATCAAACTGATGAAACAGTACCATACGAATATAAAATTAATATGGGTGGCCAGTACGAAAGACTCATTGGAATTCCTTCACGCTTTTGTGTCCTTTACATTTGGGGAATATACGGGATGCAATCATATGATGCCTTGATACCCTGAGGGATAGCTAATGTCATCTATATTACTTAGTCCTCTCGGTGCTGTTTTCAGGCATTTATTGATACTGAAAATCGATTTATCGGTTGCCTTCTAACTAATGTTCACTCTGTATTTATTTGGAACTAATATCCTGAATTTCCCAAGGCACACCGTCCACAATTTTGTAATTTTTAATACGGAAAGCACAAAAATATAGTCTATGTGGTACATTCCCCCCAAAAATGAATGAAGTAATATGATTTTAAAAGTACAAACTTGGCAATAGGAACAGTGATATTACCAGACATTTTTTTTTCAAGGAGAAATTAATTTTCCCGATGCCTAAAGAAATATGAAGTGCAGAATCGCTTTAACCAAGACCCAATTTCTGACCTTTTTGGGGGTCTCTTTAGTGAACAAACTAATAACAAGCGTTGAGCTTTGTTTGCATAAAATAACTGTTGTTACCCTTCTACTTTTCTGAAAAAAGGAAAGAAAGGAAAATAAAAAATCTATCAAACGTTTACAGCTTTCTGAAAACATATTATCACCCTCAAGATAGGCAAGATAGGCCGTTTCGGCTCAGAAGGGATCTCCCCAGCTTCTCCGCGGTCTTCCAACTTCTCTACTGCCAACTCGTTTGTACTGCAAGGCCTGTTTGGTAAGTCTTTCTTCTGGCATTCCAGAGATATTATCTTGACATTTCATTTTATATTCCCTGATTTTGTCGTTAGTTTCCTCTTACTGCTTCACTTTTAACATGATCTTTAAGACTACAGCCAACTACGTGCCTAAAAAGTTTTGTTTTATCCGTTTCAATTATTTATTCTTTTACTATTTATATTCTAGGTCCAGGTCTCGACTCTATAAGGTATAATGTGCACTGTCATTGTTTTATAAAAAATTAATATAGTATCTCTCCTCGTTTAGTTTTTAAATGCCGATTTTATTGTGCCAGATATGTTTTGAAATGTATATACTTTTTACTTTCTCTACTGGTAAGTAGGGGAAGTATTGAATTTCACCCAAAAATTTGATGTCGAGATTTCACCGGAAATATATGTTTTGAGACCCACTAAATCCAAAAAACAGCATTTTTAGAAAAAAGGTCAGCATGACTCAAAAACGAAAACTAGGTTAAAAGCCAAAGTTGGTATTTAAGTTTAATGTCTTTCAAGGTTGCGATACAAAGATTTTGAAGAAAATAGCCCCACCTTAAACTACCCTTTACATGGAACATTTATCGAAAATTTTTCTTGAAAATGGCTCTAACGATTTTGATTAAAATGTCATATGTTTGAGATATTTTTATGATAAATGAAATGTTTATCTTGAATTTTCTGGCTATAGCCCCTGTAGTCGTATTTACTCTGAACGACTTTTGTATAACTGGTAAACCGTTAGAGATAGGCCAAATCATACTATACAAAAAATGTAGATCTTGCTAAAATACACAATTTATGTCTCAATAAATTTTCTTGTAGGTGAACCATTTTGGAGATACTCCTTGTTATGTGTATGAGTTTCGGAAAACTTAAAACGTTCGTGAAATGGGACATCGTGGTTCATTTTCATATAAGTTAAGTGTGTAACGAGAACGGAATCTTAAAGCTTAAAAAGATCTGACTATCACTCAAAGCCTACTGTATTCTAATATTCCCCTTGCACCTACAAGGAAATAAGCAATAAAATAATTTGTACAAATGTTTATCTCAACTAACACGAAGAATATATAGCAATAAGTGTTTGTAAGAATGGTTAGTTCAAGAGTAGAGAAAGTCATGTGAGTGCAACACATCAGATTTTTTAAGTTTTATTTGCTTCATTCGAGAAATAAGTTACTCGTTAATGTATGTGGAGCTCTAGATGCCTTAAGACGAGGAAATTTATTTCCAAGAGCAATTTTAAAGACCTCGATTTCTAAACGCTCTTTACAACTTTTATACAGCGACATCACTTCGTTACAATCCACCACTGTTTATTATGAGTACGGTGTCATTCACGGCAAGTGAAGGGGTGTGTCAGTAGGTACAGAGTCCACGTGACGCGCCTGCGTTTGGACATGGCCGTTTTATATGAACAAAACAAATGCAACCAGCTGCTCATACATAAAAGGATATATTGGTGGTAAGGAATGCACAGGCGAGAAATAATGATCACACGAAATGATTTAAGTTTTAGATGAACAAAAAGAGTTTATTAATATTCTGCAGTCCTCACAGCTCACCATCTACCACACAGTGATTTGAAAACACAGAGTGTTTTGAGTTAATTAATGTTACAGATAATTAGAGCACATTTATATTATCAAAATAAATTCAACTTTGCCCCACATTTATAATAGACATGAGTAGCATATACAGGAAGACATTAGTGCCTGAAAAAGTCATCATTTCTTTTTCTTCTTGTTAGTTGTTTATATTACAGTTGATGTGACATTGTTAACTTTACATAAATCTCTATTTCTTGGCAGAAATTTAAGATGACAAGCAAGCTCTTCCCTAAGGGAAACATTATATGTTTATATCTTAAATCACTGATATAATTGGCAATTATGTCAATGATTTAAAGTATTCAAGATGTTGAAATACACTATATGGCTGCTTTATCTGAGTTCGGAATAGACGCAAGTCAGGAAGATGATTTTTCCAGCTAAATTACGAAAGATAAACGGAAATGAGCATACTGATATGTTTCTACTGCTGTTTGTATTTCTGTAGTGAATCAAATACTTTAGCTGTTTTAACATCCATAGTAAGGACCATTCCCATTCTAACTGCGTGATCTATTCGGCGATAGTAAACAGATAATAAAAGAAATGACGGGACACTAAACCGATGCTCGCTGCCACTTTCAACATAGGCAATTCAGACAATCAGAAGAAATAAATAACAGTTTCTCTTCTGTAACAGATTTTACATTGAATTGCTATTAATTTCAATTTAAGTTTCAAAGCCAATGTAATGTTAGATAAAAATATTCTCGTCTTATCAATCGTATTCAATAAGTAAGGTTAATATTATTAGATGTTCTAAGACAAAATCTGAAAAAAATACATTTTAGCGTTTTTTATAAAATAGCTAATTGACATTAGACTTTCGAGCAAATCTTTGTTACATCGCTAAATGAAGTGAAACAGTATTGTATTATGATAAATCCACCCAAGAATAAGTTATGTTTCCATTTTTAGTAAAATATTCTCTGAACTTCAGTCAAATCGTATGCCTTCCAAGAGCCACGTCAGGAAAATAATAATATCCAGGTTTTAGGCTAGGAATAAGCTCTTTTGAAATTACAGTTAAAAATAACTTAAGTTATATACAAATGTATAAAAAATATGAGGTAAAACATTCCTATAATGAAATGGAACTAAGTGTTATTTCACACAATCCTACATGATACAAATGAGGGTCCTACGATGCTTCTTTGTTCTTTGAGATTATCTGATGCGTTTAATGAGCAAGTTTGCCATGAGATATCGGGATATTTTCAGTGGATGAGGTTCCTATAAATACATTATATCTGTAAATAAGTTTAATATGACGGTTCAGTGAAAATATTGGATCAGAAGTCACTGGTGTATGAGGAGGGGCCTTACATATTTAAATGAACTGGTTTTCCCTGTATATTTTCATTTAATATCATAAAAAGTGGCTTGCGAGGCCACTCGAAGTTATAATACACACAATGTGATCAATTCAATTTTCCCTCAACTTTATGTTTGACTAAAATGTACTAAAATGTGCACCTATCTATTTGGAAGCATGCCTCTGTCTTGATGTTCTCTCATATTTCGTGTGACTGTTTTCAAGTTTCTTAGATAAGCTACACCAAAGCCTGCTGAAGCGTAAAATACACTTAAAGTAACATTCTTGGAACTTAGTTCACTAACAGAGATCAATTTATTTCACATTTAATACTTACCATTACTGCAATTGGTTACACTACAAGGCATAAAACTAACTCCTTCTGCTTCACGATTTATAACCTCAACTATTGCGTTCTTAATAGTTCAAGAACCTTGTGATGAATATTTGGATGACTTCCCATACATACCAATGTTGATTAAAAAAGATTACCAAATAAGTTAGGTTATCATTTGCTTAGTGAGTGGATTTTTCCTGAGAATGGTCCAATGGAAAGGTATTTACAGAAGTTTTATGATGATTCAAGTGCTAGTGAAATATGAAAATCATTCATTTTAGAGAAATGTAATTCATATAAACATTTGTTACTTTTTATATTAAGTATTGTTTGTTTTCATTACACGATTATATATGCGCCGTCTATGATCTTTCTATTTATGACGAATTGTATTCATCATTTGTTGCAGAAAATGGTTATGTACTCATCAACCAGTTACCACAGTAATTACTTTTTAAAAGAGATCGAAGATTGATAGTAATTTACTTGCTGTGACATTTATTAAACAGTGATCTTGCACATAGTTCATACTTATCAACTTACAACCAGCAATTAAAGCAGGCATTAAGGTATGCTTTGTTGTAAAATATGGTTATTGTGCTTCTTGGAATTTATCGACAGTGATGCCAAATGCACCTCCATTATTCCCTGAATACTTACTTATAATGCAAATCAAAAGTAACTAAACAAGTGTCCTAGCACTGGAAAGTTGCAGGAGTTACGAGAATGAACCCAGTTAGCATATTTTTGTAGGATTTAGCGGCTTTTGTTTCCGGTGTTGGTACTTTCTTTCACTGCATTCAAGTTTTTGTTGAATAAACAAGTGAACCACATCATGCACCTAAGTCATGCAACGAGTGAAAATTTATAATAAAGGTTTCTACTGTGTTACAGTTAATAAGATTTTCGTTATTCATCTCCATCTCATCATATTTTTGACCACATCACGAAGTTACGGGGTGATATTATGAAAGAGTTACATAGGCGTCAGAGATATCAGAAGTTAACCTGATAGAAAATTGTCGATTTAGATGCAAAATACGCTCAAAAACTTTTACGTCGATTAAGAGCCCTTACATGAAATCACTTCAATATCTCAAGACTGGATATCAAGATTACATTAATATAAACTGTTGTGGCTTTAATGCACACTAAAACATACATATATGTATGTATTTTTAAATTATGTCCCAATTTTCATGCTAAAATAAAATGTATTTCAAAAATACTAAAGCATTTACTACACAACCAAATAATTGTTTCATTTAGACTATCTACATGTTTGTTACGAAATAGAGTGTTCATTGACCAAAGTATTCTTACTAGACCTTATATTATATTTTAAACAGTGTCAGACTGCCTATTAGATCACACAATATAATGTATTAGAGGTCACAGATGTATGACGTAATGTAATGCTAAGCAGATTCTGCTTCATTTGTTTCAACACCTATGGAGGACAATGGAAGATAATGGTAAAATTATTAAAAATATGAACTGCATTCCGCTTGACATTTTGAACGAAGCCAAGAGTGCTGAGGGTTATTAATTCCAGAAAAATCAAAAAGTGTTTGCGAAAAAGAATAAGAAAAGTGTTGTGTTTGGAGAAATGAAACATGCGTCAATTTGCCTAATGAAACCACATTACCGCCATGCTTTTCAGAGCTGGTAATTATGCAAACGTTTGTTACTTCTTAATAAGGTAAATAATTTGTTGTGTTGTTTTCTTTTTTCAGTAGAACATTTTCATGCCTTCGACGCTCTAGTGTATATATTCAAAGGTGATTATTGTGTTGGAATGTTGCTACACTTGCGAGAGTGACGATGTCAGGCTCTCTTACAGGCATGTTGGAGAAAATTATGTTGTGGCTGTGATGACAACAGTCTTGTTGTTGCGTCATTCATTTTCTGGTGCCAAAAAGAGAACAATTTTGCATTATTTATGCAGAATGAATCATTTAAGGAGTTATATAGCCCAATTAATTAACTCCATGTTATTTCCCTCGTGACCTCCAGAGCTGACCCCTTTTCAATGCTATCTGAGAGAGCATATGCATAGTGTAGATGTCAAACTCACCAAAAATAGTAACGATAAATAAACAATAGAATATGTATATATGCATTTGAAATATAAACAAGGAACTTGATTCCAAGACGCCTATAAAGATGTATTTGATGATTTGATACTGCTGAAGTTTTTGAAGTGAGTGAATGGGGTAAACATAGCATTCGTTTGGTGAAGAACTTGCCTAACAAGCACGGCGACTGAAGGCCACTTATGCGGTAACGACCAGGGTTGCCAGTTTAGTGCATTTGGCCCAGATATGGTGCTTTTTAAATGCATCTAGTGCCAGATTTATCTAGTTAGCGCCATGGCAAAAATCTGCTGTTTTCCTCAAATAATTAGCGCTTAATCTGGTGCATTTGAAAATAAAAGATATTATCAAATAAATAATTTCAATTGATACGGTAGGCAAGTGAAAACAATGTCTTATCAGTGTTTGTAGAAATCTTCAATGGTCGTCCCCCATGTGTATTGCTTATAAACTTACGATAACTATAACCATAGGATGATTTCATGGCCGCCCCGCTTTCCTAACTAATAAGATATCAGATTGTTGCTAGAATCGTCCTTAGACCAAACGTCGATTTCCAGTGCAACTTCTCGGAGACACGAGGCACACAGTGACGTCATACCACACTTTGAAATGTGATATGTGATTATCACGTAGTCTGCACGAGTACTTGTGAAATGTTCTGTGTCGTATGACATACCTTTATTATAAATATAGAATGAGTTAACAACAATGCGCAAATTATAATAGTATTCTATGGTAATACGTTTGGATGTCTCTTACCTGAGAAAATGTTCAAGAATGCAGCACAAACTTCTAATAAGGCAAAGGGGAAGCTATTGTACTTCCTTTTCTGAAATAAAACGTTTGCCAGTTAGGGAAAAAGCTTATTTACGTTGGTGGCAAAAGTGTATTGATCACATTGTATTAACTGATTTAGTGTGCAATTATATTCTAGTGCAAAAATTATAACCTAGAGATAAAAGCCACACCGCGCCAAATCATGAAGTTAAGACATATTCCTATATGTATTAGCTTTCTTCTGTGAAATACTCCTGCAAGCTAGAGACTTGTTTGAAATTGAAGATGTCAGACTTTAAAAATATCAAACCGTACCTTCAAACTAGCTGGTCCTCTTGTAAACTTATTTTATGTGCTAAAAAGCAGTAATAAGTTTAAGAATGTTTACTTAATGAAGCATTCTTAGCGGTGCAGAAACGTTTTTTCTTCTAAGGTGTCACGTAAACATGTTGAAGTATATTTTTCATTTGTAAAGCTCAGAGTTTCATCAGCCATTTTGTTATTTAACCTGAAGACTCATCAGTCGTCTATTGGTGTTCTAATCCATATATTTAGCAGTCTAAATGAAATAGCACTGGAGACTATCGAAAAATATTTCAGGGATTTTGCTATCTACTGTATGCAATCATTTCTGTTTTAGGTATAAAGACAGATTTAAAAGATTTGTCTTCTAGACGATATTACACTGAGAACCTCGCACTCTATATTGAGCATAATTTAAAGCTACGTGGTTGGACGAAGCCTACAAATCCTGCTATGCCGCTCAGAATCTAGGCTACAAGCCGGAATAATTTAGTGAACAAACATTAAAATATACAACCTTACTTCTGATGAGAGACAATAATTATTTTACATTAACTAAACATGTCCGTATTCAATATAATTATCTTATTTTATATATGCATGTCGTACATAATATCACAATTAGATTGACTCAGAAACACAGTTCATTTATCACTGTGAAATCTTTGTAGAGAAAACCATGATGACGAGGTTATTCAAGACTGATGCACTTCAATATTTTGAGGAAAACTTACAGCATTTAGAAAAGCCAGTTTTTCTAGAAGAATGTGAATACAAACATTTAGTAAGTTAATATTCTATAAAAATGCTTTTCATTGTATAATATATAGCTCATATATATCACGTCGCATGTTAAGTACCTTAATAAGAATTTTCAGAAAAATCTACAGTGGAAAATTAGACCGTGTGATCGTGTATGACTGGTGAGGGATTGTCGCGCGATAGTCTTGAAGTAAAGACGTAGGTAGGTACATATTATAACCCTATTCAGCTTCCTCATTAATATCCGTGCATCAACCTTAACACAGTAGAAAGAGCAGCACATCATGGACTTAAAAAATCTGAAGAGAAGCAATCTTTGCGTTACGTGTCACAAAACTATTTAGGTAAGCAGACACAGTGGTTCTAAAACAAGCAAGACATGTTTTAATAATCTACTATTCTCTCTCTCTCACTCTTATAGTTAACATATACTCCTAATGTTAATAAAGTCTCATAGCCAAACACACAAACACAAAACAATCACCATGCAGCATCTGTACAAAATACATTCAAACTTACAACATTCAATAAATATCTATTTTTGTAATCATTATTGTGTAACAGATAGTTTTAAAATTCTTCAGCATATTTCAACGTATTTAACCATTTTACTTGCACTTGCTTTACATGTATAAATATCCAAAAATTTCTTTAAATTATATCCTATATCTTAAATTAAATATTTAACAAAGCATTGGATATTTTTAAACGGTAACATTTACTCAAATGTATTAATTTCAAGGGTTCGAAAACCAATTTTACAGGAGCTATTACACCAAAAATTGAATAATTATGTCCTATCAACCATGTAAACAATCCTTGTGGAGAGTGTTTACTTGGCGACAGTAACAATGGTTGAACGAATAACAGCAGAATTTTGTTTTCTGTGATACCAGATACATCTCTTCGACAACATTGACTATGATTGCCAAGGAAATGTTTAAGAGAGGGATGAGGATGCTGCAAACGACCATAGATATACATATTTCATTGCAAGTTTACTTACCGCTAGCTATTCACCACAAGCAACATAGCTGAGCTTACTTTCCTCAAGCCTTAAGTCCACAGTGATGTGCTTTGATGTTCTTTACGTGACTGGGTTGATATAAACTTATGTTTCAGATAACATCTTTTGAAGAACTTTCGCTGCAATCAGTTCTCAAAGTAAACTAAACCAATACAGCATAATTCGGCCTTCTAGATAAAGACGTAAAGTGCGTCGTTTAACTAGACGGCGGATACGACATTTACTGGTATTTAAGATCTTTTATTACCATAACTGAGATGAAGTTTAAAGTTACTGTGGTCATCAAATAGCAATAAGGAAACTGGTATTTACAAAACGATATCAGAACTTTCGCCTTTACCTCTATGTAAATATAAACACCAGCATTCAACATTTTACTGTTTTAACTATACTCCACTATTGGTAACGTGTAAAAATTGTTTGTAATTTTACCCTTGTTAGCTCAGCAACATTTTTGGAGAGGTAAAACACCTTGAATTGCGCTCTTAGTGCAGTTTATATTGTAAGCGATGGTAACTGTAGCGATATTAAAAAACAAAAATGACATCTTGGATAAATTAAGAAGCGGAGAATATAAACTCTAAAGAAAGAAGGGATCAAATCTATTACCGAACGTGTTTTAATGCGCTTATCAACATATGTCGTATAAGCTAATAAATCCTCGGAATTTTATGTTTATTTGCCTTTTTGGAGGCGGAATAATTAGAAGGTTAGCTACCTTAATCTTGATACATCGCTTATTTTTAGTCCAATACATTATAATTACGTTCATCTTCGTATACATTTGATTTGTATTTATCCTAAATTATAAATGATATGTCCAGAGAGCTATTTATTCTTCGTATTCGTCCCATTTGTAAAATAATTATCTATAAGGTCCACATTACACAGGAAAATGAATGGTAATGAGTACATCTTCGTTTGTGAAATACATTATTGATGTTGAAGTATCCCGAATAGTGAGGCAAGTAACCCGTTTATACGATGAGCTAGTTTCATCCTAATACACACACACACACACACACACACACACACACACACACACACACACACACACACACACACACACAAGATATAGCTGACCTCTGAGCTATGGGGCCGCCTTGCACAAGCAGAAGGGATGTTAAAAATCGGTATTTGTGTTCTTCTAAATTTGGCATACAAAATGTCAGCACATTAAACTATAGAAAGCATTCAATAATCTATTTCAGTCATAATTTTTTTTCTCGCATTTTTACACTTACCAATTAGTGTAGCACCAAAACATACATATTTATGGCAGACACAAAATTTAATTGACCATTCTCTTAAACATTTCCGTGGCACCTGCTTGCATATTGGAATCAGTTATTTTGGAGAAGTCCAAATAAATCTCGAAGAAACAGCACGCAGAGCTCTGTGAAAAATAGGCATTGTGTGGTAATGGATAAAATAAATGACTATTGCTAGAGAAACAGAGAAGGATCTGATTGCCTCTTAAATGGCATTAACTTAATGAAATAACAGAGAGAGAAAGTTTAGGAGGATCTAGGAGTTCGTTTTTATTTGCTTATTCTGCTTTCTTTTCCCTTCATTTATGATTATCCTCATATAATAATTTTAATTATATGAACTAGCTGAATCATCATTTGTTTCTGTTCAAAATAGTTCCATGTATTTACTTGTGAATTATGAAAGTAATAATAATCAATCATCTACATACCATCTTCAGTTAATTGCAACATATACGTTTTTGTTGTGATTCAGTTTAATGCAAGAATAGAAAAACTAATTTCCACCGATCTGAAAAAACTGCCCGTTACTCCACGGTTGTTTACATTCTAGAATAGACCAGCTGTATGATATTCTCACGCGCGTGCGCATGTGCGAGTGTGTACATGGAATTCAGGACAAAAACCGAACCTTTAAATTTGCCACGTTGGGCCATGCAATCAATTTTGAAGACAAAACAAATGGAATATTTCTTTACTACTATAGCTTAAGCACGAATGAAATACAATAAGTCGTGCAATATCATTAAAATATATCTGTAGTAAAATACGACAAATTTTAATAGACTTTTCATAACATTTGCATAAATCACAATGTCTATAAACTTGCAACAGAAATATTTGCAAATATAATTCATTTATTTAGTGTATAAACAGATCATTAAAACACAATATAAGCATACTTTTAAGAAGTTATCATAAAGAGATACGTATAACACATGCCAGCATGTAATTATGACAATCATTTGCTTACATTTAATTAGCTCTGATTCATACATTCAAAAGTACATCTTTGATGAAAAGGGCATAAAATAAATTCAGAAAAAGTGATTTTTAATTATATTAACTTAGCATTTCATATAGTTAAAAATTAAGGTAAACACTAGAAGATTCCAGGTTTTAACCGTCACGAAGTGACGTAACTGCTGCGTTAGCGCAAGCTAAAACCATTACAAGATTTTGAAAAAACATAACCACAGAAGAACAGAGAAACACAGTGTACGATTACGTACTCCCAACTGTACCACCATCTTCACGTTGAATGTGCAAAACGTTTATTGTTATGAAGAAATCACATAACCACTATTGGAAGTTTTTAACAAAAACTAAGCTGAAAGCGTAAATAATAACAAAGATAGCTGGCAGATTTTAACAACATTTAATTTAAACAATGTGAAAATTTCGACATCTACCATATGTTTTTCATTCTTAGTGACTTTGAGCAACAGTTTTCGTTAAAAACTGTGATTTTTAGATTGTAGATACAACACTGCTGCGGCAATGTTTGCTTATTCAGTTACACGAAACATCCCATTAAAAAAAGGAAGGGTAAATTATAATATACTTTCCATTAACACATATAAAACATAATAACAGGTGTAGATCCATTAGTTAAATTTATGTTCAGAGTATGAAAGTGTTAAATATTTCCCCTCGATATTATATAACATAATATCGTTCTAAAATCCATTTACCATAAGCCATTTTACAAATGAACACTGTAGAATGCCTATAATTTCACATTAAATATAATTTAAATATACATATATTTTAACAAGTGGTATTTGAGTGCACTGAAGTTATAAGTAGTAGTATAAGTTTTGAAACCAACATTCAATATCGATTTTACAACGTCACAACGAAACATAACATTGTAGTTTTGACATACATAAAGACTTGGTAGATACACAAGAATGAATCTTCTGTAAACGGAATGTTTTTATATTGACAGGAAATAATTAATTTCGCTATAATGAAACACAACAGTAAAACACCTCGTACACGATGTATTATACCTCTGTTCATAACAATATACTCATAGGAAAGAAGGAATGGAAGAGAAGAGAGAACTTTGAGCGTTTTAAAATCAGTTTTGATTTTTCTAGAGAGTGTGTATGGGGGCTAGAGCCTAACTGCACGACAGTTTACAACAGCTTTCCTTAATATGCCAAGCCAGCCAGTGTTAATTTTAAAAAGTAAAGCATGTCCTTACAGTGAGATGCTTCTAGGACGAAAGTGAGGTTAGAATTCCAGCACGAGTAAAGAATCACTCTTTTAACCTATTTCGTTCAAAACTATATCAGACTTATGCTACAAATATCGGAATCCATAACGAATATGTTCATTTTACGTTGATATAATGCTCGCTATATAATCCGAATGGTCTGTTTTGTTTTTTGAGAGTTAGGTTGAAAATTTCCAATATTAGATTCTTCATAATGTTGGTAGAAATGAATTTCTTGAGATAGCTCCTATTTGCCTCACTATTTTTAGTTTAAAACAAGTATATTTTGACATAGTTTGAAGCAAAACATAGAAGTTATATTTAAATATATGGGCTTTCTAAGGCTTAAAACACGATGCGAGATATTTCTATAATCGTAAGATATATGTCCTACAAATATGCAGCAAAATTAATAATTTTAAGAAACAAATAAGTAGTTCCACTTTAATCAAAATAATTAAATCATTAACACTCACAGAATTAGATATAATTGAGAAAGATCTTTCATCGGTTGGAGCAGACCAAAGTTAAAAGAAATAGAGAAACGAGCTTACTTGGAAAAGTTGCAAGTTCCTAAACCAACAGAGAGCTGAAAATATTGTCTATAGCTTTGTTCTTCAAACTTCCAGAAACAGAGTGAAAAAATAGCGTCTATAGTATCACGAATAATGCACAACACAGAGTCTATTTTGTAGGGGGGCATGCACGGTTGACTTTATGTGATTATGGATAGTTACGATTGGTAGAAAATGTATGAATAATGGGGAAGAAATATGTTGCTGAAGGGCACACTCATCTATCATTAACTATCATTAGTATACAATATTTTTTTTCTTTTAAAGCGCGGTAAATTCGCTGTGACCTTGAGAACAAATGCAGCTCAGTCCAACATTATTGTATGTTCTATGTAGTGTAATTGCAGATCCACTGGAAAACATGAACTATTACAACATTTTAAGGTAATAAGGGGGGGGGGGCAATGATGTAAACCAAGCAGCAGTAGTTTTTACCGTAAATAATGTATGAATGAAAATAGTAATTCACACCTATAGAAAGATACGCCCATAACCACACTCTCTAGTCAGCAAACGCTCAAACATCCTTTCCCTTCAATAGGATTCAGAACATTCGTTCACATGCAGATTTACATATGTAGATATGTACACACACATATATAATATATAAAGCTTCTCGCAATAGACTTCAACTAATACTTAACTTCACATATGCTCAGCATACTTTAGCTGGATGTTTCACCATTTCTTAGCTTTTAATATTTACATCACTGCAGCTTTTCTTTCATGATAATTAATGTCCACATATCTTACAGCTTCCTCTAATATAAAAACTGTACTAGCACTGTTTGTCACACCATGTGTTTGGGGTAGGTACTGATTTACCCAGAACAAAATGTTGTTTAGTGCAGAACTTAGTTCTTATACTTAACAATGTCTTACATCATATTACGATGCACACAAACATTTAACAAGATGCCATTTAACATTTTGGTCAACTACATAAACTTGGATTGCATTTTAAGAGGTATGAAAAGGGAATGTAAATATTTAAGTTAGGGAACACCAGGTTTTTATGCTTCTACGTCTAGATATAAACTATTTGCCTAAAGAAAATGAATTATTATTTGTAAAAATTTTCTATTGCTACCAAAAATAAGAAAGCGTATGTTGTACATTCTAAAACTGGGCTATAAAATTTCACGTTATAACTTTTTACACTTAATTTAGGCATATTTTTTTCTTTTCTCTGTGCGTGTTTCATTTATTTAGTTTTCCTCTCAGAAGAGTATTTTGAACACTAGACTATATACGGAGCTGGAAGAATTCGAGATTATCTTTCTATATTTTATCACATTCTGCATTTAATACGGAATACATATTGTAAGCTTAAACATTCATATAGTTTATTTTAAGTTTCCATAAAACGCCTCTTTGCGCTATAACAGTAAAACTAATTGTATGGATAATATAATAAATGGCTGAATAAATAGTTACTCTGGAAACAAACAAAAAATATTTTAGGGTCATTATCAGAAGAGAAATTCTCTAAAACACAGAATGAATGGTTAAATAAGTATAGAGTGCTTAGGATATTGCAGTAAATGTAATTGAGGTGGTCGGTGGAAGAAGGGCATGCTGGTCCAAGTGCCCTTTTTCGGGAGAACGCATTTTTTTAGTCTCTATATCTATAAGTGTGAGGGAAAAAAATTTTGAATGAGGCTTTACGAGTGTGTAGTGGCAGAATTTTAAGTGCAGTAATGCAATCTATATTTTATCCTCAGCATTGTAAAGTAGGTTACATTGTTGTTGAGCTGTTTGGATGTCTGGATAGTTATATGAATAATATTCTACCACGCTAATAAACGTGGTAGAAAAAATCTATTCACAAAGAAGATGGAAGCATCAAAAAGCAATATTGAAAGGAAATCAGGTGTAGCAAATGATAGCTTTTCTAAGAAAGACATAGACAACAGGTAAAACACTTGCTGTTACTTTAGATAGATGATCATCAAGATGTGATAAACTTCAAGAGGAAATATTTGAACATTTCTGGAGCTGGAACAATAAAGTAATATAAGATATTATGTTGGCAAACTGCATGAGACAGTCAATTAGGACAGTCTAGGGGTCTCCAAACAGTTTGAGGGTTGTTCCAATGAAAATAGCATAAATAAGAAATCTTCAATATCTTTATCAGTACCTCGCACACTGAGCTTTCTTCAGACATTTTTAATGTTCTACAGAAGAAGGGCACCAACGCATAACTGCTTGAATGTTATGATTCATGTTTGTTAACCGAAAATATGCAAAAGAAATATTCAGGAAAATTTGTTTCAATTGCAATAATATTTTTTCAACGAATAAGTGACACAACAAAAGCAGGAGTAATATCAATATTTCAACTTTTTTTTCAAATCCTATTTTATATATGTGGCCTTCTTCCATCTACCGGCTCAATTCTGATTAAAAAGTTACCCAAATGCAGAAGTTCACCTCACACAAACGCCTGTTACGCAAAGCTTTGAGGTAAAACTGTGTAGGGAAGAATACTCACTTGAAGACTAACAATTCTCGCGTTGTAGCCGCAAGAATCCAAAAACACCCTGTATTAGATCCTGTGTATTATCAAGTTCATATCCGACCTTGCATGCTTGATAATCCTCATTGGTTTAAAGCTGTAAGGTTCTACAGAAAGGTTATAGCGTTAGCATTCGTCCAAATATTGATGTTCGCCCTCTTAGATGGATAATCTGCACGAATAGCTTCTATACTTGAATTAACGTTACTTGCAAATTCTCACAGCTCCCTCGGCATGTGTTCCACTGATTGGGGGATTACGTGGCCACGAAGGCTATTGGCAGCTTCAAGAGTAGCCCGGCTGTGATGACAAAACACACGCGATGCATGGAACGCATGCCAAGGAAGCTGTAACGTTAACTCAAGCATCCCCCTGAACAGTTGAAGTATGCATATTGTTCTTTTGAGCTTTATAAAACTACAACAAATACATTGGTCCTTGAACAGAGAGGTTAACAGTAGAGTGTGTAACAGGCTCATATTTTTCAACCATAACAAATGAATACAGCATCATTAGATAACCACAGTAATAATTTTAATGATTTCTACACGGCAAAGTAAGTTCATCTGGACTGGTGTTTATTCCACTGCCTTCATATATTTTTTTTGCAGGTGTGCTCGAATGTTTTCACAATTTTTTGTTTGTTTACACGTTTAGTTCATAGTACAATGTGAAGAGCGTGTCAGTGGATACTGTAAAGTGCTGTCTCCCATCGCTGTCAACTTTGCCAACAATGCTTTCATTTGACCTGAACCATAAATGCCTTATTCATTTCTGATACAGTGACGTAGCTTTCTTATTTTTGGCAGAAGAGATTTTTTAAAAGCATAAGCATTTCACGCGAACGATTTCCTAGATTATTTAAAAATGGATCTAAGTTACTGTGCATAAAACAATGTCGCTGTTGTTAATTTCAATAAAACACAACGAAACTAACATACAAGCAACATAAGCTCAGAGGCAGAACAAGTTTGGTAATTTCCACTGAATTGATTAGTAATAACGCTAATCCGACGAGAAAAACGCCCGTTGTGCCCTAATATAAGCGTCAGTCATCCCCAGCATGTATGTATGTGCCACAAACACAGGTGTGACAGACATGATCTGATTGGTAGGTTTGGGTCCGGAGCAAAGTATGACGTAATATAAGAACGTAGGTCTTCACCGCCGACTGCACTTCAAAACTATGGTACAGGAGAGCAGCAGCAGCATCCAGCACGGGTCCATCGAGCCGGCACTGTCTGGTATCACCACCTCAACTGCAAACAACAGTTTTGTCATCAGTATTCAGTATCATCATGATAGCACTCAGATTTTTATGACACGTCATATCCTTATCTTGGCTTACTTAATTTAAGCACGTCTCCTACATTTGTAAACAAAGAATAAGGTTTTATTGATCATATAAATGCATATTTGACCATACTTTAGTGTCAGGTAATATTTCCCCCAAATGTACGAATAAGAGCATACTTTTAGTCATATTTTATGTAGCACAAATTGAAATACTCGGCGTTGCCCGTAGTTCAACACGTTATCCATACAAGTGGCATTAGAAACATTTAAGTAGTATATATTGCTTAATAAGCGTAAACAAAGAGTTTAATTCTTAGAATTAATTAAAAAAGATAAATAAAAACACAGGAAAAGCACTATGCAAACGTACCGATAAACAGTCACAAACAGTATAGGAAGGGAAACGAGTAGAGAAAGTCGTGTGAGTGTAATACGTTGCACTTATGCTTCAGTCATATAGAGCATAATTGTATGCATCGTTTGTAGAAGAGGGAATAGAGAAGGGACAATGACTTTATGAATGAGGAGCGGGTAGAGAAAACCATGTGAATCTGCTATGTTGCATAATAAAATGCATATCATAAGAACCTCCATCACAAAACACTTAAGTGCACCAATTTTTATTGTGAACGATGAACCGGTATTGGAGTTTATTTACTTTCTATATACCAATCTTTATTTTTCTTTCTCTACTGGTAAGTAGGGAAAGTATTGTATTCCACTCAAAAATTCGATGTCGAGATTTCACCGGAAATATATGTTTTGAGACCCCCTGAATCCAAGAAAAGGAAGTTTTAGAAAAAGGTCCATGTGTGTGTGTGCGCGCGCGCTCGTGTGTGTGTGTGTGTGTGTGTGTGTGTGTGTGTGTGTGTGTGTGTGTGGACAGCATAACTCAAAAACGAAAAGTAGGTTAAAAACCAAAGTTAGTTTTTAAGTTTAATGTCTTTCAAGGATGCGACACGAAGATTTTGAAGAAAATAGTCCCACCTTAAACTACCCATTACATGGAAAATTTTTCGAAAATTCTGATTTTCTTGAAAATGGCTCTAACGACTTTGATTAAAATGTCATATGTTTGAGATATTTTTATGACAAATGAAATGTATATCTTGAATTTTCTGGCTATAGCCCCTGTAGTCGTATTTACTCTGAACGACTTTTGCATAACTGGTAAACCGTTAGAGATAGACCAAATCATACTATACAAAAAATGTAGATCTTCCTAAAATATACAATCTATCTCTCAATAAATTTTCTTGTAGGGTGAACCATTTCGGAGATATTCCTTGTTATATGTGTGAGTTTCGGAAAACATAAAACTTTCGTGAAATGGAACATTATGGCTCATTTTTTATATGTTAAGTGTGCAAAAAAGAACGGAATCTCAAAGCTTTAAAATATTTGACTATCGCACAAAGCCTACTGTATTCTAATATTCCCCTTGCACCTACAAGAAAATAAGTAATACGATAATTTGTACAAATGTTTATCTCAACTAACACGAACAAGATATAGGAATAAGAGTTTGTAAGAATGGTTAGTACAAGAATAGAGAAAGTCATGTGAGTGCAACACATCAGATTTTTTCTTTTAGATTTATGTTCAAATGCCTAAATTAAATGAAGAGAAAGAGGTTGAATCTTGTATATTGTGATATTCCTCCATCTTTTGCCAGGTTTGTCGGTATCCCTTCCTGTCGATTTAGCTTCAGTGGTGATTTCTCGTATCATGATAAAGTAAAAGAACACCGGGTCCACGTAAGTTTGAGATAATTAATTGCTAGATCATACAAAATAATCTAAGCTGGGCAACCCTCACGACTTGAGTGTTTAATTGGTATATATCCAATCAGAAACTTATTCGTTGAAATGATAGCACATTTGAACACAATAAAAGTATAAACTGGTGAATAAATCCATGCCTCTTAAGCACCTGAGAGAGATAGCGATGTTATGAACTGTTGAAGGCGAAAACTGCTGGTTTCGAATATAACTAATTTATGCTATAACTACTAGTAAAATCGTAAACAGAGAACCAAGGAACCGCATGTCTCTTATAAATGAGTCAATACATCAAGATGATTTGGTTTGTGCTTGGCTGCTCTAAGGCGCTGTAGTCTTCCTGGCTTACTCTGATAGAAGATAGAAGATTCAAGTTTTCTAATAGTCTCTTTCCCATTCGGTGCACTGAACAATGTAGAATAGTAACAGAAGGATGCTTTATTAATTTCTAGTAAATCGTCGCCACATGACAATCTGTATTGCGTATAAAATTACATTCCTCTGACGTCTTCTGTATAAAACGAGTATAAACTCATCCTCTCATTGGCGACGCTATTCATATGTCAACTTATGACGTTGATCGCAGGAAAAACGAATGATCTTAACGTTTTTCATACCAATACTGTTTAAAAACAGTTACGTTTTGGGCTTAATTAGGCACTCCCACCATTTTTACAGTTGCGAAATTATTTCTTATGCATGTGGTTCAAATCCTTCAGCAGAGCTTGCTGTGGAATAAGTAAACTGCATCGTGAATGTATCAGGAATTTGCATAACATCGACTAAATCTCTTAATATGTTACCAGAAAGATATCTCTTTGTGCAGTCTGCTGCCCACAACATAGAATACCGAGAGAAAATATGAAATTCTGATAATGCACGTAGAGGTAAATAAGATAATACATTCTCCTTTCTCTATGCTTAAACCTAGTCTTCTTATATTAATAAAAAAGTATATATTCATATAAGCCACTTTTGTTACCTATTAATTTTATCTAATCACATGCCCCATACCATTTAGCTGTATTACATGGCTTATATTACTTTATTTACTGTATTATTGTTACAAGAATTACAATTCAAAGTTTATGCTGTAAACATATTGCACAAGTGACCCCCATCATTTGTTCATATAAACCATATATTTCATTTCCGGTATTATAATTAAATTATAGTTAAAGATGGAGAAAAGTCGATCGTTTTTATCTGCTGGGGTATGTCATTCAAGATCATTGCAGAATCGTAATTTTCATAAGGCAGCATTTATCATTAAAATTCGAAGGTGTTGTCATCAATGCATTTACTTCGAATTTTTCAGTTTTCCTGTTCCAACGGAGTTTTCCGTTTTGGGACCGTCTGTGACTATTAACTGATCAGAAGGCATTATTGCTTGAATAAACGTATTTTCAGAATTGGAATAGTAGCAATTGTTTATTGTGCTCCGAAGAGGAAAAATGGGCAAGAAGCATCTTAAAAATCGTAACGACAATGTTGAGGAACTGAACTAAGATCTTTGACGTGTTTTCTACGTCACTAGAGCCATACGGAACGTGCCTGGAGCAGAAACATACTCTTTTACGTGCATACAGACTTTATACTCTGTGATGACAATTATGTTGTACAGACACTCCGGAGTAAGGTTCTACGTAGGGTAATACACAAATATTAGATATGTAACAGATAATGGGACTTTCTCCTTAACCTGTAGATTATCGCAGTTCAGACTTATTTGATAGTAGTGCGAAATACTCTACCTGTAACGGAGCTTGTCTTCCGGTCCGCGTATTCCTCGTGGTCATGGCCCAGGAAGGCCGGTATCGTGGCTAGGCACGTGAGCTCCATGTTTCCTTTGGGACCCAGGTGCATCTCTGCCACCTCCAGGCTCAATTGAGCAGTGAGCCGTTCACGGTCTCGATGAGGAAACATCCGAAGTAGGCTTTCATCAACCTGTAACAGGTACATACATTTCATAAAATATGTATTCATCTACAGGTGTTATTATAAACGCAGAAGATAGAATAAAGATAATTAGGATACCACTAATTTTCAAGTTTCTCCATTAAAAAAAAAAAAAAAAAAGACATAGAAATGGATAAGTAAGGTTTAAGTTTGCATATATACCAGGTGGCCCACTCCATCCGGCCGTCGGGTAAGTAGACAACCCTTCGTGCGTTAAAAGAGTTGCAGAAATAACAGGGGTAAAACCAGTCATAGGCTATAGCCTATGTAGTTCTGTTTACTCTGGATGACTTCTGAATAACTCTTAAACCGTAAGAGATAGACCAAACCTTACTATACAAAAATGTAGATCTCGCTAAAACACACAATTTTTATCTCAATAAATTTTTTTTAGAGTGAACCATTTCGGAGGTGTTCCTTGTTATTTGTGTCAATTTCGAGAAACTTAAAACTTTCGTAAAATTGATCATCGTTGTTCATTTTTTACTTTCTCTACTGGTAAGTAGGGGAAGTATTGTATTCCACCCAAAAATTCGATGTCGACATTTCACCGGAAATATATATGTTTTGAGACCCCCTGAATACAAAATAAGCATTTTTAGAAAAAGGTCCGTGTGTGTCTCTGTGTCAGTCTGTGGACAGCATAACTCAAAAACGAAAAGTCGGTTAAAAACCAAAGTTGGTATTTAAATTTAATGTCACTCAAGGATGTGATACGAAGATTTTGAAGAAAATAGCCCCACCCTAAACTACCCTTTACATGGACAATTTTTCGAAAATTTTAATTTTCTTGAAAATGGTTCTAACGATTTTGATTAAAATGCCATATGTTTGAGATCTTTTTATCACAAATGAAATGTATATCTTGAATTTTCTGGCTATAGCCCCTGTGGTCGTATTTACTCTGGACCACTTTTGCATAACTGGTAAACCGTTAGAGATAGAGCAAATCATACTATACAAAAAATGTAGATCTTGCTAAAATACACAATTTATGTGTAAGTAAATTTTCTTGTAGGGTGAACCTTTTCGGAGATATTCCTTGTTATATGTGTGAGTTTCCGAAAACTTAGAACTTTAGCGAAATGCAACAACGTTGTTCATTTTTTATATGTTAAGCGTGCAAAGGGAACGGAATCTCAAAACTTTAAAATATATGACTCGCACAAAGCGTACTGTATTCTAATATTTCCCTTGTACCTTCAATCTAACAACTTGAGCGGACATAAAACGCCTAAGGATTGTGAACGATAGTTTGGAAAACATTTAAAGGTAAAAGTGAAGCCACTAGTTGGCATTGTATCCTATAAAGAGGTAATTCTTTTGGTTGCTTTACTCAAAGCAAAGGCTACAAGCAACGATACCCTTACAAGAACTGAGCTGGTAATCCCGTCACGTAAGCACAAGTAAAACTGAAGTTGTGCAATAAGAGACTTGTTTTCCAGCGGATCGATAGACCTGCTCCAGGTCAGTATTTACTTTGTCAATTAAACTCCTAGCCTAGCCTTCTAGTGTGTTTATCTTTTGTTACCGGTACATCCCCCAATCACGCTTGCCTCATGGTCACGTGTGCAAGTAAGGGAAAATTAAAAAGAACAGAAATAGAATTTTAATCGCTTATCACGGTGCGAACAGAAGAGCATTGGATAACATATATGTGGATTACTTGTACATTTAAAACTTTACTGAATCAGGCTCTTAAAATATTTAATACTTTTGACTTCGAGGCTTACTTTTTCAAAATCAAGGTCTGTTACCTTGTTGCATTTATGTATATGTGTTAATACACATTGCGACGGCTCTAGCATTTATGCCACCTGATCCTCCGCTGTACTGTTGCTCTCAGTACGTCACGCACAGACACCTTCAGTTGTTTCTGCATAACCAATCTTATATATTTAAACGAGCAATTCTTGTATATATTTATTCCGCGCAACTTGGAAACAGCTCTAACGATTTCCATCAAATTTTGTATTCAGATAGGGTTTTGCTTTTTAAGTTCAGCTATATGGGTGTGATTCCTGAAAAAAACGCGATTTTACATAAAAAATAACATTTTTTATTCCCGCTTCCACAGAGCAATTCTTGTATATATATTCCCGGTATTTCAGAAACGGCTCTAAAGGTTTGGTTAAATTTTTGTATAGATGCATATTATCTTCACAGTGTTTTCTCTACTCACTTTTAGGTAACACATTCACATCTCTTTCTCTACCCACTCCTCTATAAACAATTTTCCATAAAACACCTGATTTTACACCAAAGAACATTTTTATCTCCACTTTTATAATAAGTCATACCATGTTCTGTGTGTTTGAAATAGAAATACTGTTACATTCACACTGTTTTCTCTTCTCACTTTTAAGTAACACAATTCACAGTGGTTTCTCTACTCACTCTTCTACAAAGAAATCATACAACATTCTGTATGTTTGAAGTAGAGATGCTGCATATTACATTCATAGTGATTTCTTACTTTTAGCTAACACACTCACATCACTTTTTCTATTCACTCTTCTAAAAAGAAGTCATACAATTTTCTGTATGTTTGAAATAGAGATGCTGTATATTACATTCATAGTGGTTTCTCTACTTACTTTTAGGTAACACATTCACATCGCTTTCTCTACTCACTCTTCTATAAACAATTTTCCATAAAAAACGTGATTTTACACCAAAAACATTTTATCCCCACTTTTAAATTAAGTAATACAATTTTCTGCATGTTTGAAACAGAAATGCTACATATTATATTCATACTGTTTTTTCTTCTCACTTTTCGGTAACACATTCACATCTTTCACATCTCTTTCTCTACTCACTCTTCTATAAACAATTTTCCATAAAAAAACGTGATTTTACACAAAAAATGTTTTTATCCTCGCTTTTAAAATAAGTCTTACCATATTCTGTATGTTTGAAATGGAAATACTATTACTTTCACCCTGTTTTCCCCTCTCAATTTTAGGTAACACATTCACATCTCTTTCTCTGCCCACTCTTCTACAAATATCATACAATTTTCTGTATGTTTGAAATAGAGATGCTGCATTTTACATTCACAGTGGTTTCTCTACTTACTTTTAAGTAACACATTCACATCTTTCTCTACTCACTTTTCTTTAAACAATTCATATCACCGCGAAATTCGGCACGTATGTGTATTTTTCCTTGAAGAAAGATTTTATGATAACAGTTTTACTACACAATATATTACTTTCAAATGGCTTTCTACTCGCTTTTCTTTTACGTAGCACATTCATATATCCCCTGTTGGTCCTTCAACATACAATTCATATAATTTTCTATGATTGAAACATAAACGCAACGTATTACCAAAAAAAAAAAAAAAAAAAAAAAAAAAAAAAAAAAAAAATCACAAAAACAGAGGCGAAAATCGGGTTGTGTACCTAGTGGAATAGGAGCCTCGTACAGGAGTTGCAATGTCAGTGCTCGCTTGTTTGTACTCATATCTTAATCCAAGGACCACTGTAAGAATATTAGATTCTTCTTCTGTGTTCTAATCCAGGGGTCTCCAAAGTTTCCAGCCTTAGGGCCGTATTTATTACTCCAGAAACGTTTCAATTTTTCCTGCCATTATCTGTAATTTCTAGACTAGTTAAATTGTGTATTATTGTTTCGACCGTGACATTTGACGCCATCTAGTTGTCAAAAGCGGAAATAAGTAGTGGTAGAACCCCCTTTCGCTAACAGATGGTGCTAGTCGGCTAGGTAAAGCTCAATGACAAGTATAATAATCAGTCATTTAAATTTAAATATTATAAGTTCGAGTTGCGTTCCAACCTTCGTGAGAAGCAGACGTAACTTTACTAGCGCTCCTGCATGCAGATTTGTGGACGAATCAGAGAGAAGAAGCGTCTATCATTTCTTCATCCCGGCGTTGTGATTCGTCGTTGTATTAGGCTGACCGATTGGTACAAACTTTCTGTATCAATTGTACTCTTTACACACGACTTTTGTGCTTTTAAAGCACTCTAAACCAATTTCTAAGACCGGTGGGTAGGGTAATAAGACTTAGCCATCAGTTTTATTACTGATACGGCGCCTTTTGGTCCTGTCCTCTATTACCCGAGCAAACCGCGCTCACCAAACTTTACGAATGACCATGCCTAGTCCCCTGACATCCGAAACTGGAAAAATGAGCTTATATTACCTTGAGGGAGGTAATATTTTAACGTTCCTTGGACAGGAACTCATCCAGGAGCCATCACTACCCTTGGAGGAGCATATTCGCAACACCCTTGTAAGCGAGCGCCAAGCACGGCAAGCTTACATCAAACAAGCTGATTCCCAGCTGCTTGAAATGCTGCCTAAAAATGAAATACCGAGAAGCGATTGCACTCAACTGTACATCTCCATGGCTGCACACAAGGCAAGATTAGATGCAATAGATAGCTATCTATTCCATCACGACCAGGCCACGAAATCCCAACAACAGTGGCACACAGTACAGCCAAAGAGGAAGAGAAATACACCTTCTCATCCCAGTGTAAACGTGCCAGTATCTACGGCAAACCAATACCAAGCTCTGGCTTCCACGTCTACTCAAAATAACGTGGCAGAGAGCATGGAAGAGGATGTTGCCACTCCAAATGTAAGCCAGACAGGCAATGTTGCCCAACAGCCGCAACAAAATACAAGAAGGACTACGCCAATCTTTCTGCGTAATCCAGAGGATGCCAGGAAGGTTATCCATCACTTCCGCGAGGCAAGAGAGCCTCTATTTACAGTTAGAAATGCACGACAGACAGTGTGCATTCAGACAACTTCCCCTGAAGCCCATAGGCAAGTCCGCCGGTTTTTGGAGTCGCAAAAACTGGAATTTATCGCCACTCCTTTGGCTGAGGAAAAGAGGCTGCACGTAACTATAAAAAACGTGCCTCAGTACATCACCACTGAAGAGGTGTCAGACCTCTTAAAGAGCAAGGGCTACCCAGTGGTCAACGTAGCCCAGCTTCGTGCTGTTCGTGGACCTTACAAAGGCCCCCTGCCCCACTTCCGTGTGGCTTTAGAAAAAACGGAAATCACAGAGGGGATATATCAAGAAACGCACATGTTTTCTGCAATTGTTAAAGTGGAGGCCTACAGACCACCCCGTAGACCTCAACAGTGCACGAACTGTCAGCAGTTCACTCACGGAGCTGCAGGGTGCAACCTTTCCCCTGTTTGTGCCTTTTGTGGTGAAAAAGGCCACGAAAGAAACTCCTGTCCCAAGAGGCTGATAGATGGGGCGCAACCCACCTGTGCAAACTGTGGGGATGCACACTCATGTAGATACGCCAAATGTCCAATTTGGCAAGAGGCAAGATACGAGATGGAGTGCCGCAAGAAAGGAACACCATCCAGAGTTGATGCCGCACCCAGGGTCCCAAACCCTCGCGGTCTTCCAAAGGAGGCTTTTTACGGAACTAGGCACCCTGGCTTACCATCTCGCCAGCCCCTAAGTTTCTCATCTTATGCTGCTGCAGCAAACACTTCCTCGAACCAGGAGTCTCAGCCTCTGGAGAAAACGCCATTGCCACAGAGACAAGCACAATATCTAAGGCACTCCTCCAACATCCCCTCATTGGCCGATCAGCGACAACCTAAACCAATGGGAGAAAACCACATTAACATTACTACACCACCAGCCAGGAATGCACATGCAAACCAAGCATCATCTGCCTCAAACTTCGAGGAAATGGATTCGGCCTTTTACGAGGTAATCGACCGTATTCCTTGTCACCTCCGCATCCAGTTTGCTGCCGCACTGGCAGAAGCACTTCTGTCGCGCCCACCATCACTTTCGGCGGACACAGTGCTAATCCGCACCGTCTTCACCTTCTGTAGTCGTCATGGCTAGTACGCCCATTGCAAAACCAGACTTCTCCAAGCTGACAATATGTTACTGGAACGCAAATGGGCTGCGATCCAAGAGAGAAGAACTAACCGACTTTCTAGCTATGCACAAAGTCCAGGTACTATTAGTACAGGAAACTCACCTGCATCCACACATAAGGATGAAAATCCCTGGAATGAAATGCTACAGAAAGGATCGTGAAGATGGCTTTGGAGGAACAGCAATATATATAAATGACTCCATCTGTCACCATCAACTTGACATCTCAAATACCAGAAACATGGAAGCTACTGGTATCCAGATAAGCACGGCTCGAGGACCCCTAAACCTGTTCTCGGTGTATATTGCACCAACAAGGCCGTTGCTAGACAGGGAACTGGATTTACTGTTCTCCTCTCCAGTACCAACTATAGCTGCAGGTGACTATAACAGTAAACACCAAAACTGGAACTCCACCTGTATATCTCACCGAGGGCAAAAGTTAAATGCCTATGTGACCTCGAGAGCCATCTCAGTACAGGTCCCTAACTCACCTACCATACACTACGGCGATCGCAGACCTCCAGATTGGCTTGATATTGCACTGGTCAAAAATGTGAGGCCTCATATAATATTATATACAGTGCCAGCTCTATCTTCTGACCACTATCCAGTCCTCATTACTTTTCCATCTAAGCCAACATATAAGCTAGCACGGCCAGTTCCCTCGCCTCGAACTACAAACTGGGAAAAGTTCACCAATATATTGGAACAAGTTCAACCACGCCTTGAACCCTGCACAACTTCCCAGGAAGTTGAACTAT
Organism: Tenodera sinensis; assembly: GCA_030765045.1. Lineage (NCBI taxonomy): Eukaryota > Metazoa > Arthropoda > Insecta > Mantodea > Mantidae > Tenodera > Tenodera sinensis. Next base: position 159,710,997 of record CM060967.1, on the reverse strand, counting down.
TGGTGAAAAATACAACAGAGGCCATAGTGTCTGCGATCAAGAGCGCATCGCCAAAGCCAACACTACACCAATTTAACAGCGAGCCTCTACCTGGTAGGATAAGGGCCCTGATACAGAACAAGAATAGAGCCAGGAGACGTTATATGTTCTCCAGGTCCCCGGAGGACAAGACACTTTACAGACGTCTACAAGAGGAACTTAAGGTTGAACTCCGCCAACATTCAAACAACAAATGGGAGTCTCACCTTTGTCACTTAAAACCTGAAGACGGCTCTCTTTGGCGGACAACCAAAGTACTAATGGGTATTCCACAACAAAACCCACCTCTTCGACACGGACAGATGATAGCTCAGTCGGGAAAAGAAAAAGCTGAATTGCAAGCTAGATATTTGGAAACATCTTTCATGGCAGCAGATTCAGCTGACCAGGACCACATCACTCAAGTCCAAACGGAGATTACCAACTTTCTCCAGGTTCCTGCTGATTATTCTCACCTTGAGGAAACGTCGGTGCAGGAAATCACAGGATATATACGCAAGCTTGCTCCCTACAAAGCACCAGGATTTGACGGAATCACAAACGCCGCTCTGAAAGCCCTTCCACCTGATTGGCTGAAACTATTGGCACATATTTTCAATGCCATACTTAAAACTTCGCACTTCCCACAAACATGGAAGTATGCGAAAGTTATCACAATATGCAAGCCAGGCAAAGATCCGTCATCTCCAGAGAGCTATAGACCGATCAGCTTACTTCCCGTTCTGAGCAAGCTCTTTGAGAACGTGATACAGACACGGCTAAGGAGTACCTTAGACAGGCACAATGTCATTAGGCCCGAACAGTTCGGCTTCAGAACATCACATTCAACTGTTCACCAACTTCTCCGGCTGGTGGATGAGATATACACAGCCTTTAACAGACGTCATTACGTCTCAGCCCTATTGTTGGACGTAACTAGGGCTTTCGACAGCGTCTGGCATGAGGGACTTATTTCTCGGCTCCTCACATATCAAGTTCCATCATATCTCATCCATCTACTGTACTCCTATCTTCAAAACAGATCTTTCGCTGTAGCTTATGAAGATGCTACTTCCACCTCACATCCTATACGTGCCGGCGTACCCCAAGGCAGTGTACTGGCACCCACACTGTTTCTTCTGTATATAAACACTCTGCCTACACTACCACGGTGCTCACTCTATCTTTTTGCGGATGATACCGCCATTACCTCAACATCTTCAAAAAATTATATGTCAGCTAGGCGCATTCAACAATATGCTGACCTACTGACCACCTGGTTTATTAGATGGCGGTTACGTATCCACCCTCAGAAAAGCCAAGCTATAACCTTTGGCCGTCGCCCGATGGTTGACGTGGCACCCATCCGCCTGGCAGGGGAAGATGTGCCGTGGTCTAATTGTGTGAAATACCTAGGAGTTACCCTAGACGTCAAACTTACCTGGAAGACACACCTGGAAGACGTCAGCAATAGGGTTAACAAACGAATGGCAATGCTGTACCCGCTTTACAACAGGAGATCTCGCTTGTCCTTGGACAACAAACTGTTACTGTACAAGCAAGTGCTTAGACCAGCCTTTACATATGCCTGCCAGATCTGGGGAGTAGCAGCTCAAACACACCTGAGACAGCTAGAAGTTCTTCAGTCGAGATATCTTAGAACGGCTACAAACTCTCCATGGTATATACCAAATGCTACCATTCAGAAGGATCTTCATTTTCCCTCAGTGAAGCAATATATCAACATACTTTCAAAACCCTTCTTTGACAAGCTCCCTTCCAGTTTCAACCAATTAATACGGGGACTAGGCGAGTATGACTTGGACCCTGGAGAGCGTTATAAACGCCCACGACTTGTCCTTGGTAACGTATAAAAAAAAAAAAAAAAAAAAAAAAAAAAAAAAAAAAAAAAAAAAAAAAAAAAAACATTTATGACATAACTTCCTGACGTGACATACCAATATTCTGACATACTTAATTAACAAAAAAAAAAAAAAAAAAAAAAAAAAAACATTCACCAACAAACCAACCTTATTACCGTCTATTATGTAACACAACTTACACGGCCAGTAGAGGGTTGATACCCTGACCTGGCAAGAACCGGAGGGCGGTCTGCAAGATCTTCTGCAACCACAACCCTCCAGTGTTTTTCGCAGCGTCGTCGTCGTTAAATATTATAACTATTACAGCAAGTAAATAAAACAGACTAAATAAAATAAACTAGCATTGTTTTATTTTTAATCTAACTTATCACAGCAACAGAATTATTACAACCGAATATTATTGTATTATTATATGTGTGTTAATATTTCCGTTGATTTGTAATAATATGCAACTGACTCAAATAATATTATAAGAATTTATTTTGTAATTAATTGATACATTAAAATTAAATAAATAAGTTTATGACTCATGACACAGTTAACTTAAAAAAAATAAAATAACAAACCATAAGCAGTCACGGGCCGGATTTGGCCCGCGGGCCGTAGTTTGGAGACCTATACTTATTTTTGCTTTGGATAATGCCTATTTCTGCTGAAAATCCTCTGAAAGATTGGTATTTTTGCTGCAAAATGTAATAAAAGAAAAAAAAATTACTTTTGCATTAAAATACTGTGGACAATGGCTTTTTGAGCTGAGAAGATTGCTGATAATGTTATTTTTGCTGTATTTACCTTAGTTTAGGACACCATAGACAAACTTACTGGAGTTTGGTATTTTTTTGTGAAAAATACTACATACTTTTAAAAGTATTCATCATATTTATAAATGTGATGCAAGTACTGCTAGTTATTCACAATCCACCACTGATTGGATGGAAGGAGTCGAACGTCTAGCACCTTCTCCATAGCAACAGAGACAGATGACTGAGTACTTGCTTCTCTTTGAAAGATATCTCTTTCTCTTTCTTTAGCCCTGAGAAAAGATAAACTAAACGAGCTATATGTGAAGCCTCCCATAGAAATACCTAGAAATATTATAAGACGTTAGCAGATCTATAATGTCAATATTTTTACTACTATTAACAACCTCATTAGCAGGCACATTTATTTAATAAAGTACAGGTAACTGAACGCGACAAATTAATTATCAGGGTTTGTATGTTAGGAAAGAGGACGAAGCTGAACTGAACTTTCACTGTAACGTTTTTTCCCGTGTATATGTTAACAATGTTTACCTTCCTCCGCGTTTTACTAACGACTCAGTGATAGCAGAGAGAAATCGTCCACTGACCCGTAAATTCAGTTTACTTGTTTGTTTACGGAGCGTCTGCAACCTCTACATACACCGAAACCGTTCTCCTAAACTTAATGCATTTACCATTCAGATTCACCTGATATTAACGAGAAATATAAAAATTACTTAAAACACTTCTAATATATAAAATGGTTTACGTGTGTCCGTTTAACTGTGAACAACATATTTGCTATTTAAGTCAGGCATCTTCCAAGACTGTGACACGAATATTTTCGAGAAAATTGCAATACTACAAATCACCATCTACTTGGATAAAGTTTCAAAAACTTTCACTTTCCCAAAAATAGCAAACAATTTCGATTAAAACATCATAAATTAAAGATATTTTCATGACAAAATTTTACACCTTGAATTTGCTGGATTTTCCTCTGAGGTCCCATTTACTGTGGATAACATTCGCATAATTGGAAAATTGTAAGAGCTACACACAATTTTACTGCTTCAAAAACCTAAATCTCAAATACAGTTTTATTTTCTTTGCTTATTTCCTTGTATGTGCAAGTGGAATATCATAATACAGTAGTTTTTGAGCGATATTAAGATCTTTTAAAGCTTTGAGACCCCCTTCTCTTTGCACGCTTAACATATAAAAAATGAACAACGATGTTCAATTTTACCTTAAGTTTTCCAAAATTGACACACATAACAAGGAATATCTCCGAAATGGTTCACTCTACAAAAAAAATTATTTAGACACAAATTGTGTGTTTTAGCGAGATCTATATTTTTTTACAGTATAATTTTGTCTATCTCTAACGGTTTACCAGTTATGCAGAAGTCGTCCAGAGTAAATATGACTACAGCGGCTATAGCCAGAAAATTGAAGATATATATTTCATTTGTCATAAAAATATCTCAAACATATGACATTTTAATCAAAATCGTTAGAGCCATTTTCAAGAAAATCAAAATTTTCGAAAAATGTTCCATGTAAAGGGTAGTTTAAGGTGAGGTTATTTTCTTCAAAATGTTCATGTTGCATCCTTGAAAGACATTAAACTTAGACACCAACTTTGGTTTCTAACCTACTTTTCGTTTTTGAGTTATGCTGTACAGAGACCTTTTTTTTGGGGGGGGGGTTAGTGTTTAATGCCCGCTTTTACTACATACGGCAGCGCAGGCGGTGATTGATGATATATGGAATGAAGTTGGAGTACCGGTGGTATGAGATGGCGGGGGGAAACCGGAGAACCCGGAGGAAACCTGCCCTAGCGCCGCTTCGTCCACCAGAAATCTCACATGCGATCGCCTGGGATCGAACCCGAGTCGGATTCACAGACACACACACAACCAGGACGTTTTTTGTAAAAATGCTTTCTTTATTGCTTTTTTTGGAGGGGGGGGGATTTCAGGGAACCTCACAACATGCATTTTTGGCGACATCTCTGTATCGAATTTTTTTCGTAGCTCATTTGCAGATGGCAGAGAAAGTAAATCTAAAAAGCTGTACTCTGGTTTCATGGTCTCTGTAGTGGTAATGCCAACTGTTTACTAACAGAAGGGGCTAAACGATTGCACTTTGTCTTATGCCAACACGCCACTAACATCCGTATTTACCACAGCTACATTAAACATGGCAATGCCGCGGGAGTAGGTGCCCTTAAACAATGTTAATATACGAGTGGGTTCAAAGAAATCAAATCCATTTAAGTGAGTTGCCTTAGCTGAAGAAATCTAATGTGGTTTAATTCAAACAGATTCCTCTATCTATTACCCATTTATAGCTCATTATAAAACATGCTGTGAATGTGAATAGAAGTGAATAGTATGATCATTTACGGTCTACTGATGATCAAATAATTTTAGGACAGAACTGGGAAGACATATTAATAGAATTCATGACCCGCAAGCTTGTGGATGTATTTGAGGAAAGAGGACTGAAAATTGATTTTGACAAGGCATTATATATGGTAATTCGAGAACGGGACAATCTAGAAATAAATGATAAAATAGTAAAACGAGTTGAACAACTCAAATACCTTGGGCCTATTATAGACCAATCAGGTGCACGCGAAAAAGCCATAAACAACTGAATAAATCATGCTAGAAAGGCAATAAACTCCTTAAATGTGTTTTTATGGAGAAGGGATGTAGGTAGAAGCGCAAAATTGAATGTAGTAAAAGTTATGACATAGTTAACATATGGAAGATCGAGGAGAAGACTGCTGGCGACAGAAATGGATGGTTTTAGGAGTATCAGAGTATCAGAATGGAGCATCGTATAAGGAATAGCTATATAAGGGCTGAATGTACACAAAACACAATTAAAATCTAACTAATCTAACTCAATACTCAACTATGAAAAACTGCTCTAACACTGCCTCGCTCATTCACTTTATAACCCAGAATGAAGTATCACGGATGTTTCTGGAAACCCACCATTTCATACACAAGCCCCGCAGCTGAACAGTTTCTCGAACAGTCTGGAGAAGTTTTCTGCTGCCGTGCTTATTGTTGTACTCGTTCTGACCGCTCCATTGCTGCCGGGCCACGTTTTTACAAGCGGTGACGTGAGGTAGCTTCGCCTTGAGCGTCTCTTTGATGGGTGGCTGGCGCCACAATACGTTTTATGTTACTTCTTTTTAGCAATGCTCTAAACTAGCACAAACCTAATTCAAACTATTTTCTAAGGTTTGGTGTCTAATGATAAATGCATTAAAACACACTTAAAACAAAACATTCGGTATAACATATCATCTCAAACAAGGGCCATGCATAACGGAGGGAAAAAAATCGCGATTCTGAAAGCTGTAGTCATGCTTGTGTGTTAATCGTGCTTCTCTCAAATCTGCTAAAAGAAAGGTAAATAAATACCTTTTGCCTCGTTTGTGTTGCAGTGAGCGTATAAAAATAGTTTCTGCGTTTTCTTTTTGCACACTCTCAGTGATGTGAAATGCCTGTTTAATTTTCTATATACCCTCTCGAGTTTTTATAGTCCTTTCTGTTTGGTGGCAAGCTACAAATTAAATGCTTTAACGTTTGAACGTTATAAAGGCTAATTTTATTACATAAACTGAGGCAGTAATTTTCAAAAAGAAAATGCTTTGATGTATAGCATTTTAAGTTTAAATAGATGAATCTATTGTGACTTCAGTATAACACAACGTGTATAATTTTTTCACAGTTATACAGTAAAACTTAAAATATAGCATTATATTTTAAAGGAAAATACCCATTTTTGCTTTCTCTTAAAAATTCGATATCGAGATAACTGGTAAACCGTTAGAGATAGACTAAATCATACTTTACAAAAAATGTAGATATTGCTAAAATACACAATTTATGTGTCAATAAATTTTCTTGTAGGGTGAACCATTTCGGAGATATTCCTTGTTATGTGTGTGAGTTTCGGAAAACTTAAAGCTATCGTTAAATGGAACATCGTTGTTCATTTTTTTATATGTTAAGTGTGCAAAGAGGACGGAATCTGAAAGTTTAAAAGATTTGACTATCGCACAAAGCCTATTGTATTCTAATATTCTCCTTGCACCTACAAGGAAATAAGCAATAAGATAATTTGTACAAAAGTTTATTTTAACTAACACGAAGAAGATATAGGAATAAGAGTTTGTAAGAATGGTTAGTATAAGAGTAGAGAAAGTCATGTGGGTACAGTAGATTTTTTGCATGCGTTTCTCGCCTTAGAAATAAATTGTGGAACCTAAACCTGCAGGGCTCTTGGAAATTGTGTTAAAAGTGCAGGGATTATTTTGGTCCTATTGATCTCCACCAAGCCGTACAAGGAGTACAACTATTTCTGTGGTGAAGTACTTTCCGTGTTGATTGCCTGCGTAATTCTCGAGGCAGGTTATGTGCATTTATTTTATGGAAAATATCCTGTATCATTCAGATTTATACTAAAGTTGCATGTCCCATTGAGAAAATATGTTTAGCTTCGTTTTAAAAGATTTAATGCTAACTGTTCTGGGCACGTGAAGTGACAACGGGAACTGTCGTTACAGAATTATTTATTTTCGAAGGAATTTATTTGACAAAATCGATCAATTTTTATAGGATATGTTAAGTACTTGGAAAGACAAGTTTAGCTTTGTATTTAAGAAAAACGGTTGTTGAAGCAACCGCTTAGTGGACTTTCACCGCTAACGTCGCACCATACACCAATTTTTTCGTCATGAAGGGATACTTCATTAACAATATTACCAATGTGTGTGTCGGTCATGCAGATAATGAGCATCAAGTGATCGCTTCGTCAGTCAGCTGTTTGAGAGACAGAGAAAGTGAAGAAAGGAGCGAGTCAAGGTTACGAGATGAAAACAGTTGTGAGTTCTAATATCACGAAGTACTAATGACTGTGTTAACGTTAGTAAAAGAGAACTCAGTATTTGTGCCGAAGCTCTGAAGGAGAATAGTGACAGAAGACGTACTTGGAGTAGACTTTTGTGGTCCTTGTCACACTGATGTCAGGAGTGGGATTTGTCAAATTGTCGTTTTGCTTTGTGGACGGCAGCCTTTGTATATGCCGTACAATTCTTTTGCTTTTTATGTCACAGGAGTCCTATTAACGTGTTTTATTTGTTTTGGTAATGCTATGAGCGACGTGAAACAATTTTATCATAAAATTATCACCATCAGAAGTGTGTCAGTGTTCATTGTACATTTTAAGCTGCCTTAAATTGTCGCTAAACATTAGCTTGTGTGCTCTCCGTTCTTAACATATAATATGTGTGTTTTACAAGGAATATTCTCAAAATAATTTCTGTTCTTAGCATATTAAAGTAAGTTTTGCTGTAAACCTGGCGTATAATTAGATGCAAGCATTAATTCTCGGCGCGGTTTGTTGACCGTGAAAGTTAAATGTGTGCTAGCGTTAGGACCAAGTTTCGCCTCTAAGAATATATCCCGCGCGGCCTCGTTAGGGGAGAGATTTGCATAACGCAAGTTTCTAACACCTGAATAACTAACATGAAACAATGGAAGAGCTAATTACATCCTTTGTGGTAATCTCAATGTTGCTGAAATGGGATACAACTCCAAAAGCTTGGTTTGATTGTCACAAAGCGAAGTAGAAAATCTCTGCTCACTTGTCTTTTATAATTATGTTTATAGGTTTCCTCTGTTCTGAAAATATATTTCTCCCATTTTCTTACGTATTTTTACTTTCTCTATTGCGTATACTGAGTAAAGGAAGTATTGTATTCCACCCAAAAATTTGATGTCGAGATTTCACCCGAAATATGTTTTGAGGGCCCTTAATTCCCCCCAAAAAAGGTTGCTGAGAGAGAGAGAGAGAGAGAGAGTGTGTGTGTGGTGTGTGTGTGGTGTGTGTGGTGTGTTGTGTGTGTGTGTGGTGAGTGTGGTGTGTGTGTGTGTTGTGGTGTGTGTGGTGTGTTGTGTGTGTGTGTGGTGTGTGTGGTGTGTTGTGTGTGTGGTGTGTGTGTGGTGTGGTGTGTGTGTTGTGTGTGTGGTGTGTGTGTGGTGTGTGTGTGTGGTGTGTGTGTGGTGTGTGTGGTGTGTGTGTGGTGTGTGTGTGTGTGGTGTGTGTGTGGTGTGTGTGTGTGGTGTGTGGTGTGTGTGTGTGGTGTGTGTGTGTGTGGTGTGTGGTGTGTGTGTGGTGTGTGTGTGGTGTGTGTGTGGTGTGTGTGGTGTGGTGTGTGTGTTGTGTGTGTGGTGTGTGTGTGGTGTGTGTGTGGTGTGTGGTGTGTGGTGTGTGTGTGTGGTGTGTGTGGTGTGTGTGGTGTGTGTGTGGTGTGTGTGTGGTGTGTGTGTGGTGTGTGTAGTGTGTGTGGTGTGTGTGTGGTGTGTGTGTGTGGTGTGTGTGGTGTGTGTGTGTGGTGTGTGTGTGGTGTGTGTGTGGTGTGTGTGTGGTGTGTGGTGTGTGTGTGGTGTGTGTGTGGTGTGTGTGTGGTGTGTGTGGTGTGTGTGTGGTGTGTGTGGTGTGTGTGTGTGGTGTGTGTGTGGTGTGTGTGTGGTGTGTGTGTGGTGTGTGTGTGGTGTGTGTGTGGTGTGTGTGTGGTGTGTGTGTGGTGTGTGTGTGGTGTGTGTGGTGTGTGTGGTGTGTGTGTGTGGTGTGTGTGTGTGGTGTGTGTGTTGTGTGTGTGGTGTGTGTGTGGTGTGTGTGTGGTGTGTGTGTGTGGTGTGTGGTGTGGGTGTGTGTGTGTTGTGTGTGGTGTGTGTGTGTGTGGTGTGTGTGTTGTGTGTGTGTGTGGTGTGTGGTGTGTGTGTGGTGTGTGTGTGGTGTGTGTGTGGTGTGTGTGTGGTGTGTGTGTGGTGTGTGGTGTGTGTGTGGTGTGTGTGTGGTGTGTGTGTGTGGTGTGTGTGTGTGGTGAGTGTGTGTGTGTGGTGTGTGTGTGGTGTGTGTGTGGTGAGTGTGTGTGTGGTGTGTGTGGTGTGTGTGTGTGGTGAGTGTGTGTGTGGTGTGTGTGTGGTGTGTGTGTGGTGAGTGTGTGTGTGTGTGGTGTGGTGTGTGTGGTGTGTGTGTGGTGTGTGTGTGGTGAGTGTGTGTGTGCGTGTGTGTGTGGTGTGTGTGTGTGGTGTGTGTGTGTGTGTGTGGTGTGTGTGTGTGTGGTGTGTGTGTGGTGTGTGTGTGTGTGGTGAGTGTGTGTGTGCGTGTGTGTGTGGTGTGTGTGTGTGGTGAGTGTGTGTGTGTGGTGAGTGTGTGTGTGGTGTGTGTGTGTGGTGTGTGTGTGGTGAGTGTGTGTGTGTGTGGTGTGTGTGGTGTGGTGTGTGGTGTGTGTGTGGTGTGTGTGTGTGGTGTGTGTGTGTGCGTGTGTGTGGTGTGTGTGTGTGGTGAGTGTGTGTGTGTGTGGTGTGTGTGTGTGGTGTGTGTGTGGTGTGTGTGTGGTGAGTGTGTGTGTGCGTGTGTGTGTGGTGTGTGTGGTGTGTGTGTGGTGAGTGTGTGTGGTGTGTGTGTGGTGTGTGTGTGTGGTGAGTGTGTGTGTGTGCGTGTGTGTGGTGTGTGTGTGGTGTGTGTGTGTGTGGTGTGTGTGTGGTGTGTGTGTGGTGTGTGTGTGTGGTGAGTGTGTGTGTGCGTGTGTGTGTGGTGTGTGTGTGGTGAGTGTGTGTGTGTGTGGTGAGTGTGTGTGTGGTGTGTGTGTGGTGTGTGTGGTGAGTGTGTGTGTGTGTGGTGTGTGTGGTGTGTGTGTGTGGTGTGTGTGTGTGGTGTGTGGGTGGTGTGTGTGTGTGGTGAGTGTGTGTGTGTGCGTGTGTGTGTGGTGTGTGTGTGTGGTGAGTGTGTGTGTGTGTGTGGTGTGTGTGTGTGGTGTGTGTGTGGTGTGTGTGTGGTGAGTGTGTGTGTGTGCGTGTGCGTGTGTGTGTGGTGTGTGTGGTGTGTGTGTGTGGTGAGTGTGTGATTTTTTTTTTTTTTTTTTTTTTTTAAATGCATGCCCCATTCCATATGAATACTACATGCTTGAATTTATTTATTTACATACAATTTACATTTTATATACATGTACATGTTGGTGATGTTCTATTTGAACATTTACATCTTTATTTACCTCTAATTTTTATCTACCTTAGTCTAATTGAGTACTTCTCTATTGTGATATTTACAGTTTTTTTTTTGTTTTTTTTTTACTTTATTTCTTTAACCTAATGCTATTTTACAAATCATAAATCTGGTACTTATCATATAGTGAAAGGCAAATATTATTATACTTGTAACAGCAGTAGAGTATTGAACTGTGTTTGGACAATGATACTGATTGCAATTTTGGTAAGGAGTAGAAATTATATATATTTGAACTTAAGTCATTCTATTTCTGTGAATTGTATAGCATTAGTGAAGTTAACGAAAGGTTGTATGAAATTGTTTCCAAGTTCTTCTTTGTTTATGGGCCAAGTAGCACCTTTACTTTGTATCTTCCTAATCATTGCGTTTCTCTGGTTGTTTAGTATTTTGCATCGAAATATAATGTGGTTTACTGTTTGGTCCTCTTCTTCACATTTGCACATTGGGTTATCTAAAAATGAGTGTGTGTGTGGTGAGTGTGTGTGTGTGGTGTGTGTGTGTGTGTGGTGTGTGTGTGTGGTGTGTGTGTGTGGTGTGTGTGGGGTGTGTGTGTGGTGTGTGTGTGGTGTGTGTGTGTGTGTGTGTGGTGTGTGTGGGGTGTGTGTGTGGTGTGTGTGTGTGGTGTGTGTGTGTGTGTGTGTGGTGTGTGTGTGTGGTGTGTGTGGGGTGTGTGTGTGGTGTGTGTGTGTGGTGTGTGTGTGGTGAGTGTGTGTGTGTGTGTGTGTGGTTCATTGTTCTCCTGGTTGAGTTAGTATGAATAAAACTGCGACAGTCAATTTACTTAATGACCGATTTTCATTACCAGTGACGTTACGGTATTTTTTGCACTGCTCTTTGTATTAAAAGCTTCATTTAGGATATGCGTTAAATAATAGCTTATTATATAGCAGACATAAAACTGGAGCTTTATTGCCGGGTGCATCAAGTTGGCTTACGACCGGAGGGAGGGAGTGATCCAAGTCTCACGAGCTAGGCTAGGCAATAAACTTACTTTTACAAGAGTTGCATACGACTGTATTATGAAATAAACTTACTGCAATAATAATATGCCATTAAAAATCTGATGTGTTGCACTCACATGACTTTCTCTACTCTTGTACTAACCATTTCTTACAAACCCTTATTCCTCTATCTTCTTCGTGTTAGTTAAGATAAATATTTGTACAAATTATCTTATTGCTTATTTCCTTGTAGGTGCAAGGGGAATATTACAATACATTAGGCTTTGTGCGATAGTCAAATCTTTTAAACCTTTGAGATTCCGTTCTCTTTGCACACTTAACATATACAAAAAAAAAAAAAAAAAAAAATGAACAACGATGTTCCATTTCAGGAAATTTTAAACTTTTCCGAAACTCACACACATAACAAGGAATAGCTCCGTATTTATTATATCTTCGTATATTTTAGCAAGATCTACATTTTTGTATAGTATGATTTAGTCTATCTCTAACGGTTTACCAGTTATGCAAAAGTCGTCCAGAGTAAATACGTCTACAGGGCTATAGCCAGAAAAATCAAGATATACAGTTCATTTTTCATAAAAATATCTTAAACATATGACATTTTAATCAAAATCGGTAGAGCCATTTTCAAGAAAATCACAATGTTCTAAAAATTTTCCATGTAAAGGGTAGTTTACGGTGGGGCTATTTTCTTCAAAATCTTCGTGTCGCATTCTTGAAAGAAATTAAACTTAAATACCAACTTTGGTTTTTAACCGACCTATCGTTTTTGAGTTATGCTGTCCACAGGCTGACAGACTGACTCACAGACTGGCACACAGACACACACAAGGACCTTTTTCTAAAGATGCTTTTTTTGGATTCAGGGGGCCTCAAAACATGTATTTCCGGTGAAATCTCGACATCGAATTTTTGGGTGGAATACAATACTTCCCCTACTTACCAGTAGAGAAAGTAAAAATTAACTTATATATTGTAACTAAAACACACTCCTCTTTTACTGACGTTAAACGGTCTACAGTCCTTCGTGATATTACAACTCACAAGTGTTTTTTTCCTAACGTTGAGTCAATCCTTTCTTACTTCACTTTCACTGCCTGTCAAACAGCTGACTTGGATGATGCAATCACTTGACACACATTAACTGCTTGTTGCCTCGCCTCCTTAAACTGATGATGACGTAACATGGATCTTTCTCGAACTTCACCTTTCTACAAAATCGCCGTTCACCGGACTCTTCTCGAATAATCTCGAAAACCCGTTTGGCGTCCCGCGCTCATTGTGTCTCGTTGCATTTCGTTGAAAGTTCAATTTAAGATCATTTTTAGTTTTAATTTAGTTTTGATTTATACCAGCATTCTTCTCTACGCACGTGTGGATATTTATGTTTTTGGAAATGTCTGCAAAGCAACCTAAGTGATCATATATTATGTCATATAAGTAATATCATATGCTTATCAAATATATTATTATTATTAGTTTACAATAAAAAAATTTATTAGCTGGTTTATTAGGACCATGTACGAGTATAAATAGTTTCTTGTTTAGCTGGGAAAATTAAATTTGGAGAAACGATGCGATTCCACACTGACAAATGAAGGTTAGCAATGTTCTTCCTTCCCTGATTTTCTTTCAAAGACATTATCTTAAGACGAGGACTTCTCAATTTCATTATCACGTCATATTTAAAGGAGCATAACTATGCAGCTCGTCTTCTACCGCAAGAAGAGTGCGTAAAAAGAAAAGTATAAAAATTACTGCCAAGAAAGGGAGCAGCTATGAGAGTTGATTGGTAAATGTTTTATTCATGATGAAAATTTCTGCAAAGTAGTTCTCCGGTAAAGCCCAAGTTGTCGAACTCAAAAGTTTTGCTGAAAGCCTCGTTTTTCGTTTTATTACCACCGTGGAAAATAAAACCACATAAGCAGGGGAGTTTCTTTTCACAGCTGTACTGCTTACTAAAGAGCTTTGTTCTGCGTGTTTCTGTGCATTTAGTTACTCTTGAGCTTTTTTATTGCATGCCGTAAGTGAAAGTGATTTTATCAACTATTAAACTAAAACATGGAATTGCAAAACAGTTTAAAGAGCTGTGAGATTAGGTGTAATTGTTTTACGCGCGCGGTAACATGTAGGGATCACATTCTAGAGGTCACGGCTTCGATTTCTGTAGTAGACCTGCCCCACCCAAAGGTTTTTTAGGAGTTTTCAGTAGGCAAATGCTGGGAAGGATAACTACTTCACTTTGTTTTCACATTCACTTCACTTTCTTCCGCAAAGTAGCAGCCTGGGGGAGTATGCCCGACGTAGCCTCTACTTCCGTACGGTTCACTAGCTCGGGAGTCGGACGTAATAGATCTACAATCCCTCGCAGTAACTCCACTTAATGCACGCTACAAAACTAACATCCAAACTTGCTCGGGGAAACGCACCCACTAACTCACTTCTTCACTAACTCACTATGCAAGACTCGCTTAACTCCGCCACAGTCGCTCGCTTATATAGCCGCTGAAAATGTCCATACAATTCCATAATATTCGAGATGGCGTAGAAACTTTTAGATAACGCTTTACCTATCGTGTTTATTCTAGGTGAACGCGCGGCTTATCTTTTTAACTTTTCGACTACCCGGCGCCGCTCTTTCGATAATCTTGGGACATATGCCCTGGATCAAAATATAGGTGAACCTATTTCCCATTCCCTTCTTGATTGTATTTAGAATTTGGAAGAAAATCCATTGACATAGTACAAATTTGTTGAATTAGCGGTAGTTTCTCCTAGAAATTGAATCGTTTACATACAAGAATCATAATAGTATTTATTGATATATCCAAAATTTGTTTCAAAGGGGATGTATATACAAAGCATGCATTATTTGAATAAAGTTACTTAATTGTAATTACATCATAAAGCAGTTACCGTACAAAATAGAAGTATTCAATACAATATTATGCTGTGCTGAAATATACGGCAAAGTCAATATGTTCGCAGTATCCATAAGAGTTTAATTCTCTTCCAATTAACACATCCTTCCTATTCTTTCTCATGACTACCTATGGTTTGCTATAAATTAATAATAATTCTACATTGTGCAATTTTACAGTTTATGACAAAAATATGGGGGAGGGAGAAAAAGAGGTAAAATAACACACTCACTTCATATTAATCCCTTAGAAGAAAATACTGTTATGCTTAAATCAGTTTTGCAATACTTTCTCGAAAAAAAATAGTGCATGAAATTCACTTTTATTTTCTCTACTGATAAGTAGGGGAATAATTGTACTCCATCCAAAAATTCTATGTCGAGATTTCACCGGAAATATATGTTTTAGGATCCCCTGAATCCAAAAAAGCATTTTTAGAAAAAGGTCCGTGTGTGTATGTGTGTCTCTGGACAGCATAACTCAAAAACGAAAAGTCGGTTAAAAACCAAACTTGATATTTAAGTTTAATGTCATTCAAGAATGCGACACGAAGATTTTGAAGAAAATAGCCCCACCGTAAACTACCCTTTACATGGAAAATTTTTAGAACATTGTGATTTTCTTGAAAATGGATCTACCGATTTTGATTAAAATGCCATATGTTTGAGATATTTTTATGACAAATGAAATGTATATCTTGAATTTTCTGGCTATAGCCCCTGTAGTCGTATTAACTCTGGACGACTTTTGCATAACTGGTAAACCGTTAGAGATAGACCAAATTATACTATACAAAAAATGTAGATCTTGCTAAAATACACAATTCATGTCTGATTAAATTTTCTTGTAGGGTGAACCATTTCGGAGATATACCTTGTTATGTGTGTGAGTTTCGGAAAACAGAACTTTCGTGAAATGGATCATCGCTGTTCATTTTTTTATATGTTAAGTGTGCCAAGACAACAGAATCTCAAAGTTTTAAAACATTTAACAGTCGCACAAAGCCTAGTTTATTGTAATATCTCCCTTGCACCTACAAGTAAATAAGCAATAAGATAATTTGTACAAATGTTTATCTCAACTAACACGAAGATATAGGAATAAGAGTTTGTAAGAATGGTTAGTACAAGAGTAGAAAAAGTCATGTGAGTGCAACACATCAGATTTTTTTTTAAGTAAAGGCAATGCAAAATATACTCTGAGTGCAGGAATTCCAAGTTGCTATAACTGATTGCAAAGTGGATAAAAAGACTATCGTCGTTTGTTAAAACGTGAGCAGTGACGCGCTAATCCCGAAGGCATACTGCGAGTGTGTGTCTGTTTTCTTGTGGTTTTATTCTAAAACGCCGTGGATCTGTTGCATACATATATGGCAATTACTAAATGCAGTTGTAATATTACAGAATGCCAATGATATTTCCATATTCCATGAACAGGAATAAGGCGTTTTTGCTGACTACCCGCCCTGCAGGTGCTGGCTGCTCTTTTTGTCTGCAATACAAACATGCTCATGTCCACAATTTATTCAACTCATTTGTGCAATTTGAATGCAAATGAAAATGATCGCACCGTTTACATAGTTACCCAGCTCTTTAAAAACTGAATTGAATGATATAAGCAGCCTATTTATTGTTCTTGCTAATCCTCTCGTGGCGTTTAATTCACATTTTATTTACACTGATTAAAATATATGACTGCGGACGTGATAAATAAAGTTTCACTTGCAATTAATGCGCTTCAGCTAGCCATGGTTATGACGTAATATAAAGTCAGGGCTTAAGTAACATTGCAATTAAAATAATTTTATTATTTATGCGAGTGTGACACGCTATTTTCCGTTGCTGTTTGCTCCGATGCTACTCATAAACAACTGTAATTTTCTATTAAATAACCTCATTACGACATGATTTTAAAGCTGAATCAGTTATGAAAAATTAAAGCAAAGAACGGAACAGAGACAGACAGTACAATAGAGGACATTTAACTTTAATTTTAAAATTTATTTCAATTTTAATGTCACATGCATTTGCTTCAATTAAATGTAAATAGACTTTAGTAATTCAAACTGAAAAAATCTTCTCCCAACAGTTGGACAAAGGTATTTAGTAAAGTTCGAAACAATTATACTCAACTCCTGCAGGAATAATTATCTTTTAGTCTTGTTTTACTTGTGGTGTGGAGGAGTTTCCCAATTCTGTTTTCCAATTCTTTCCACATATTCTCGATCAACCTCAAGTTGGGCGATGTCCTGAGTGTATGAGGTGTCTCGTAAATCATGGATAACTTAGTAACTTCTGATCTGTGCCTAGTTGTTTTGTTAGAACTAAAAATTATTTCCAAGATTTATGTGCGCTTCTCTGCAGATGTTTTTATAGTATGTTATTATTATCATATTTGATATTTTTACAGTCGTCCAAACCAGTAGCTTTCTTTCCAACTTTATGGGCTTCTCCCGGTAATTAAAATACAGTGCTTTTTTGTTCGCATAAAACTGCTTCGCTACAAATTCGCTACACCTCGAGCTTCCACAGTTAATTCCTGACATTTAAAAAATCTACTTACCCCGTATTGAACAGTTGTACACATTAAGTACAATTTGTGTGATCTATGACAGAATCATACACGTTTTTAATAGAAAATTCACTAGTCCCAGCTTTGATGGGCATGTTCACACAATCGTATCACAAACACAGGGGAGAAGACAAACAAATAATGTGTTTTTATATAATATTCTCAGTTCAGAAGTGCAAGTTACGTGTGCCACTGCTCATAGGAGGGGCAAGTACACGAGTTGCCTTCGTAGGCCTTTAACGTTTGCCGTTCCCTTGATGCAAGCAACCCAGTAAACCTTGAAGGCGATTTCGAATACTCCAGTTTATAAGTGTAGTGTTATAAGTGCATTTATGTTAAGATGCTCATTGTTGGAGTTAATTTATATTGTATAATTTCCCTTTCAGAACAATTGAACAGACCTGAACAATAATAGTAATGCACCAGTAGCATAACCCAATATACGTTCTTCGAAACCCGATCCTGACATTGAATTTTCTAGCCGAATTCAACTTTCCAACTCATTATCTATTACATACAAGACATACATTATCATATATTCCTTTAGTTCGTAATACACACTTTATTCCAAGTGAAGGCTTAGACAATAATAAGCTGTTTGTAAAACCATCCAGTATTTTATTAGCTTTTATACCCTAATATATCCGTGCTCTGTAGGCAACTTCTCGGCGCCACCTGTGCGGCGGATAGTCTGGGTATTTAGGCGCATATAGAAGCGTCAGGGTATAAGTGATAATTTTAATCCGCTCGTTCACTCACTCACTCACTCACTCACTCACTCACTTGGATACCTGAGTCATATGTTAAAGTTGATTACTTAAACTGTGACTTGAGTGGAGTTTATTCCACAATTCTGGTCTCAGTATTACAGGATTACCACTATATCCTTTTTTTAAAATTGAAATGATCACATATCCTAAACAGAGGGAGTGACTAAAATTATGACAATTCCCTGGAATTGGACTCAACTGGTATTCGAACCATGCCACTATCGTCTGTGCTCAGGTCCGACCAACCTTCGTCTTTTCTCACTTCACCCCTCCCTCCCGGGGGGGGGGGCCTCATCAGGGGCAAAGGCACAATAGATCTAAAGATCGAGTTGCCGAGTCCTACGTCTGAATTTTGCCTATCCTGCTTAGCATACTAACATAAGATAATTAATTAATTTGTTTTAACTAAACTACATATAGATAAAAACAAAGTTTAAATATTTTAGTCCTAACAACACGAATATTCTGAAATGAACGTGTGATTTAAACGCGGAGAACGGCGAAGAAAGAAGACACGTGCTACTATTTCTTCAGTAGCATTACTTATTAATTAAATCATCTCCAACAAAGGAAAATATAATTTCTAGATTAGATTATCTTCTTCCCATTGTCTAGCAGCGTAAATTATTCTAACAAGAAAGCTAGGTTTTGCGGTGCATGAAGACCCCTCCTTTGTATGCTATTTCACGGATACTCACATTTCCAGCACATCCGTAATCCTCATCTCTGTGTAGTTATCAAGTAATTAATTATAATAACATGATAATGAAATGCAAAGATGCACATAAAGATACTGAAAATAAACCAACGGTTTTAAAGATCATTTAAATCATATTTGGGCTAGATTTGACAACAAAGTTGTTCCGTATTAGTATCCTTAGATATTTATCAAGCTTTCCTCATGATGTGCGCATACCTCTTTCCTGTAGACATTTTAATTTATGTTCATGTTAGTTGAAATTTAAATAATATTAATAATATAGAAAAAGGCTTCATTATTAACCCTTGTATTAATAAGGGTTTAAGTAATTTTATTAAAATTTATCTTCTAATTTTTTTATTAAAGGCATGCAGTTAATAGTTATTGTCAATCTCTGTTTCTACTATTGAATTGAGTATGTTTCAAATTGTTCATTGTTGTTCTTTTTGAGAAACAATGAAGTGTCAAGGTGGTCATAAAGTACTGCTCTGTCGATATAATGTAATTCATCTAAACACTAGCAAGGAATATTTAAACAATGTTAAATATTAACTTCATAAACATGACAAGTTATAATACTCAATTTTCAAGTAAATTTGTTGTATAAATTGTTGAGAGACTTTGTTACCTGTAGTGCTCACCTCTGTTGGTACTATAAGTTCTGTAATAACGATTGGCATAATACCCAATGTGATTCATGTAAAAAGTTAGAACTGGTCGCGACTCGCTTATATAGGCGAGAATGATGTATGACGGAGTTTTCTCCAAATTCACATTTCCTTAAGAAAGTTTGGAACGTGGACAGCCAGCTCTATTTTTACGTGTTTACTTGCCACACAGTGGTGTGAGGTAGTTAACCACGAGCCACAATGCTGAATAAGTAATTTTGCCTCTACATATGTATATCTTAACATATATCATTAGTATGTGAGAATAGTTGTACCAGTTTTGTTCGATTTATCCTTGGTGCTTACATCAGGTGTGTGGGATACGAGCGCTGTCTGAGCTTGTTTTGCTTGGGCTGCCAGGTGGCGTCCTTGTTTCACACTAAGGTTACCCAACCACTTGTATGCGTCTCCCTCAATAATCTTGGTTAGTTCTTTATAAATGTATGTAGCCCCTTTAAGTGTCTGCACATTTGGTGTTTTTTATTGTTTCACTTTTCTATGTTCGCTTGTCTAAATTACTTACTCTTACAAAGGACACAACGCTGTTCGTGTTTCTTTGTAATTGTTATTTGGGCGCGCATTTTAAAGAGAACTTTCTGGGCGTTTAATGTGTTGCCTTGTTTTGATTTATTCTGCTCTACTGTTTGTTGTGAATAGCCGTTGTTGGGTAATATATGTGATTTTAACGTGTTCCTGAAGTGCGATTACGGCAATTGAATTAATGACTGGGTATGCGGGACATTTTGAGAGTACCTCTCGTGCGGTAATATAGGGGGCAGTTATGTATCTGAGAAACCAGTTTGTACCAGTTTATCTCATTATCCTAGGTGTCTGTAAATTACGTGTGAAACATTTATAAACCAAACATTGCAGTACGACATAGAGGGCGCTAAACAGTGTGTAGCAAGAGGCATCAAATACAGATTGCAATGTAACTGATTTAACCACTTACTGTATTATTTTTTGTTGTGCAAACACATTTTGTGAGCGCAAATTATATTTATATCACCAGCTTTCCAACATTTTTAACTATACAACACCGCAAGGCGCGGCAAGTCTCTGATTGGATGTTGTGTTGACCATCTTCTGCCACCCGTCATTAAATTTTGTGCCTGCTGTAGCTTAAAAATGGGTCCGTTACACTTATCAAATTTATTACCTCTTGGTTATTAAACTCAAGTGCTTACATCTACTACCCTAGGCGCTTAGGATAATTTGAGAGACTGCTTTTTCATTATTATATACTATTTGGTGCACGTTATCGTTGTATATAAGAGATAAATCTCAGAAAATCCTCTTATCCATTACTCGTTTGCAATATATACTACATAGAGCTTTGCTGGTTTGATTAGCTTTCGTAGACATTTCCTCACTAACTAGGATAACCTTAATTACTCCTATACCTGCCTGAATATCTGAGAGGTGCTCCCAAACCAGGGTCCCCACTGATGTAAACAAACGCACGTGCTTCTGCGTGTCCAAAACCTAAGCACACACTCTTACACTAATGTAAATAGTTCCTTAATAAATACATTGTATCGTGGAATATTGGGATAGGAAATGCATAGAACTGCATATTTTAATGCAATTATCATAAGTACTCTTGCTTAGGGTAATGGATATATACTAACTGGGTATTAGAAAATATAATTTTGTTAATGCCATCTGCATTGTGTTAAGTTACCAACTGTCTGTATGACTGCCATTGGCTTATATATACAAGAAGTGCAGCAATAAATTCCTTGATGTGCTAACTAAGCATCGAATAGCACAAGAATTTCAATATTCATAATACGCTACGTATTATAACCTCAGGTCAAACCTTGTGGTCAGTTGGTATTTGAATTCTCTTCGTAGAGGAAGGTGCCTGTAATGGCATACCAACTGATCAATTAAAAAAAGCGGGAGACTGTTAAAAATGACGAAAAACAAATAGTACTTAACCTTTGTACCCTACTTGGTTTCATTCTTTACCTCTTTGATAATGTTATTAATATGCCTTCCAATTTGCGGAATTTTGATGATAGATATGACTTCGTGAATCTGTTTCTGCTCTTGAAATAAATAATCACGTGTAAACAATATTGTGTTTATAATAAATAAGGAATTGTTGATCTGGGGTAATATTTACTTTTTAATTTTTAGGGTTAGTTTATATAAGAACTTTGTTTTTGAATTTATCCAGGTGGTAACACTGCTACTTTCATATATAAACATTGGAGACTTGTATAATCACTAGGCCACTATTCGTTAAGTCCATAGTTGGTGTTATGAAACGTGAAATAAGACAATACTTCCAAAAAAAGAAGCAAAGCCATAAGAGATGCAGTAAATGGTGTATTTGAACGTCCGATGAGAACTTTGGCAGGAATGGCGGCACAGAAGGGAAAAAAATGATCCATGCCCATGGGAAAAGGAGGGAAAAACAAATGCTACCTCTGATGATGGCGGTAATTTTGTATCCAGAGAACAAACCTAAAAAATCTGATGTGCAGCACTCACATGACTTTCTCTACTCTTGTACTAACCATTCTTACAAACTCTTATTCCTATATCTCCATGTTAGTTGAGATAAACATTTGTACAAATTATCTTATTGCTTATTTCCTTGTAGGTGCAAGGGGAATATTAGAATGCAGTAGGCTTTGTGTGATAGTCAGATGTTTTAAAGCTTTGAGATTCCGTTCTCTTTGCACACGTAACATATAAACAAAGAAGAATAGATAGAATATATGGTTCTAATAACGGTTTACAGAAGAGATAAACTAAAGTGGCTGTGAATGTAAGTATTTTCACTATTGTACAAACTTTACTTGAATAAACAGCGAGGGTGTTACGAGTATATTCGATTCGCCAGCAGTTAATGCCCTGTCTGCCGATATCGCACTGTGGTAAAACAGGCTACGGAGCACCAATGAGAAGCCAGCAGATATAATCGGTGCTTCTTTATGCTCTCACAGTGTCATGTAAGTAGTGGGATATTCCAGAACCACCCACAATGAATCTGGCAAGTTACTTCGCTGCTACTGCTGCTTATAGGAAAAGTCGTTTTACAAGCAAGTAAGCCTGTGATATAGCCGCTTCCGATAACAGGAAGCTTCTAGGCTACGTGAGGAAGTGTTATCTTAGACAAAGTTCTCAACTCTCGGAGCCATTTTCCGTTAAGAGAACTTATTAACACTTTGCATTTACATCCAACTTTGTCTGAGTTAGGGTTCTGCCAAGGAATACTGCCAAGTTTGCATATCACGTCTATTCCAACTAAAATGTTAATCTTTTCCCTTAATTACAAAACTTCCTTATGATTCGTGTAGATTGGGCAGGGTCGTGTTGGAAATAATTAATGATTCAGATCTGTACATTTCCTTGGATATAGATTCCACGTAGGAATACAGTGCGGAATCTCTTAGCAATGAGCCAGTTACAAACCAGGGAATATATATATATATATATATATATATACCTTTATAAATGAAAAAAAAAAGATAGTGCCAAAGGTTAAAAGTAGAAAGAGGTTATCTCACAATTATAGGTGTATATGCCCCTGAAGAAGGAACAAAGAAGAAACCAAAATGTACTATGAAGATCTTCAAAAGCAAGTATATAAAACTAAGAACGATTATGTGATAATAAGTGAAAATCTGAATGCAAGAGTAGGGAAGCAGCCAATACCTAGAACAACAATAACATTTGGAGAACAGACAAATAACAATGGACATTAACTAAGGCACTTTGCAAATATAACGAAATGAAAATTGCAAATGCTTTCTCTAGAAAGAAACATATCTATAAATTTACATGGGGCGCAAGAGCATGCCGATCAATTATTGGTTATGTAATAGTGAATATAAAACTCAGTGAACTAGTTCAAGATCTAAGAGTGCATAGAAGTAGTGATATGGAATCAGACCATTCCTTACTGATTGCTAAAATGAACTTGATGGAAGGAACAAATGAATATACATTATAAAACAGAAGAAGAACTTTTCAAAGTCTGACTTTTGCAATAAGACAGTGTAATTTTTTATTAGCAACGTCTTGCACAATATTTGCAAAACAGGTTTACAGAATATAATATAATAAAGAATTAGGTTAATCTTTGTTCCAGAATATGGTAATACGATACGACCATAGTTTTTTGTCTCTGTTTCCATTTGAATCCAAGTGTGTGTGTGTGGTGTGTGTGTGTGTGTGTGTGTGTGTGTGTGTGTGTGTGTGTGTGTGTGTGTGTGTGTGTGATCTTCCGGAGTGTATTGATATTGCCGTCGAAACCAATTGTTGTATCTACTAAAGTGTCGATTTTTATCTTTCTGGAACATAAAATTCATTCACTGAAAGAACTAAACTCGTCTAATTCAGCCTTCCTCTAACTTTTGGGTCCTTCTTTATGAGGTGTTGAGAAAGAGGCATATTCACCTAACTAAATGCGATCTAATTGATCATTTATCTTTGGACTGATCAGGCAGTGCCACGGTTGAAAAGTGCCTTTGCACTCTACTATATAAAAATGTCGAAGGCCTCTTTATGGGACTTTGGTACAAGACTGAACTTCTTGAGTTGTTAAATAAATACTAGATCCGTGGTTCTAATAAGTAACTTGCAATTAGGTTGAGTAAAACAAAACAGTAGAGTTAAGGAAGGCATCGATGACGTTGTTTGCATTATAAACTGCGTACTTTAGTAGTTTGCCTCTACTGTGTTTACCTTTGGCTTACGGCCAACGGTTAGATACGGAAGGTCAGGGATTCAAGTTACCTAAGTTGTGCTTAAATGAGCCCTGGCGTTAGAGATATTACATGTTACATGTTACAATCTATCTTCCTGTAACACTTGACGCCGACATTCCATCATGTAAATTTTTGCTTGGAAAACAGCGATTATTAAGGATAGATTAATTCAGTTTGTTAAATACTATATTGGTTTTTACTACCTCAGGCATACAGTTTCAAATAGGCTGTTTATATTAATAAAAACTAATTATTCGGTTTTCCTCAAGAAAAACTACTCACACCTTTAAGGAAGTGGCAAATTTGTGTCTCAGAATCTATTATACCAGGTGAGTCAGCCGCGCCTTATTTTTTTGGAAGGTAGGCCACCCATCTAACGGCATGTGCGCCTTAGTCCAGTTTTGCGCTTACTAAAATGTATTGCTTGACGTTCTTAAAGAGAGGAATGCGCAAAATTGAGAGCAACAGTGCTTTAAGGGACAGGACGTACTCCTCGCTAAAGTACACCTCAAAAACATACAACTCGTTTACTGAGAGCGAATTCCGGTTCCCAGCCGATTTTACAAACTTTTTATTAGAGTATACATAGCAACGTAATTCAGTAAACGCCTCGGAAAAAATGGACGTATCATATGAGTACACTAACAACGCCAGCTAAAAAGAAAATGGTGGATTCTTGTACTTAGAGCAGGGATTGGCTGCCAAAAATTAGGAACAATTTAGACACGCCTCATCCATCATGGACCCGTACAGTCAAACCGGACATATTATTAAACAACAGTTTATTTGCATTTTTGGGTGAACTACGCCTCGTGCATCTCAATCAATATGCATAGAAGCTTTTGCCATTTAAGTAATAATATTAAAACGCCCAGTAAATGATTAAAACTGTCTTAAAAGGCTAAATCAAGCACGCAAACTTGCGAGGTGGCAATGGCATAGCGCCAGGCATACAAGTCCTACTATTGGACGTGGTACGTGCTTTCAGGAAGTCTCGAAATAGCTGAATAGAATTGTGACGGGTCCTCTGCGCTTAACTCCCAATGACACAGGTTCGAGTCTCAGCATTGTAAATATTTTTTTTATGTTCATCAAAACTTGGAAACCGAATTCACAATAATCTAATTGTGAAGTCCCTGAGGGTTTAGGACATAATTTAAATCGTTTTTGGTTGTCTGCATTTTTAATAGCACAATAATTTATTGTGTGCAAAATTGAGTTTAACTTCCATATTAAACTCTGACAATGTAATTCCTTGCTTTCTGTGTTCAAATGTGTATGAATGATCCTTATTTCAATTGCACCTACCTATAGGTGTGTTTAAACAACTACATAATTGTAGTTCACCAATAAAGAAACATGTCATAAAACATAAATAAAACAATAAAAATGAATATAATAACAGTTTTCAGAATAATAGTTTGTAAATTGTGAGGATTGCACGGTTAAAAAAAAAAAAAAAATTAGTACATGCAGGTGATTCGAACCACCTTCACAGCAGACAGATTACTTCGGAGTCTTGCGGCCGTTCCAACTGAGCTACCTAGTAACGTGTGAGCTAAACATTCCGTTTAAGATGTAATATTCGCTGGTTCCAGTGAACATTTGCAGAAGTGCAAACGTCAGCTGTCTAATTACGAATATATTAAAAAGCGATGTGACAACATCTATATTAGTACTAATTTCATCGAGTGTTTAACCTCCATGTTAAATACGCGGGTAGAACCTGGTAATGGGGTCGATGCTTTCATGTTGGACTATAAAATGAGGATTGCATAAAACTCGAGAATAAGGGGCAGCTGACTCACCTGGTATAACTTTCTTACTTGACAGCGCCGTAAGAAACAATGTTCATTTTTATTTTCACTTCTCGTATTAAAATCATTTAGCATTCTTTCATTCTGTTAGTAGATTTCTTACAGTGTATAAGATCAATTATTTTTTTGTAACTTTCCAGATATATTTCAATGCTTCTCATTACGTTTATGTTTTTACACTCCTCACGTACATTGCTTTCGAGATCTTTCGATTTCCAAGGTCATGATTGGACAGATCAGCGGTGAGTTGCAAGGTCACACGAACTATCGTTTATATCAACGTTTTAAGAGTAGGCTGTGCTTCTGAGATTTAATTTTAAGACAGAAGCGTACGTGAATGAGTGAGTGAATGAAAGAGTGGGATTTAAGCACCCTCGACATCGAGGTTATTTGGGCCCCTTTAAGAAAGATAAGTGACAGAAAAAGCAACTCGAATTGTCATTTCCCACAGCCTAAAGTCAAAGCCTGTTATTCACTTTATTCATTTGTTATGGTTTTCCTTCATTCGGTATCTTAACTATCATCCCAATTGAATTATGAAAGTATGATTAATTTAACCTCCTAAGTATGCTACTAGTAGTAAACTGGATCTTTATGAAGTTAATTTATTTTACAGTATCTATCATTTAAGAGAGAAAGTGTAAACACTTGCCGGTTTGCCGTTGACCAGCCAAGTGATGTGAGCCGGGGGTCTTGCTGGACTAGAGGTGCAGTTGGCTTCTAGAACTTCCCCAACTTGGTAAATCGGCTTAGCAGTGGAAACTTGAGGTGGCTCCCTCTGTATTTCTGTAAACAGACAATAAAAATATTAATATTCGCTCATCATGCCTTATGTCAACATTAGAGGGTTTTAAATTTTGGTGTGACATCTTTTTGTTTGAGATCTATTAAATTTGAATGGTATCCAATCCCAAATGCTCCACGCGATGCAATTTTAAAAATAACCAACTTTTAAAATGTTGTATCATTTACTATTACGCACAAATCAGTATTATAATTTTGTTTTACTAGCTTTTACTAGTTTAAAATAAAATAATTGTTAAATTCTGTTATTTGAAATGACAAGTTTTGCGAGAGTTTTACCAAATTTCAGTGCATTCCTTTAAAAGTTATAAAATCAATTCGACGTACAGATATTTTCTTTGCTCCTAAATTTGCTGCTGTCAAATTGACCATAATTACGCTGCTGATTGTTTCGATTAGATACTGTTTCAGATGTGAATCTCTGGCACGTGTTTTTTACGTAACGTTTGGATAAATGGGATAACCTGAACGTTAACCTTATCTGTCGATCTTAGCGCACCCTCTTCCATGTTTAGGCCGTGCAGGATGGAGGGAAAGTATTAATTAATGTAATTAAAGCGAAAGTGAGTTTGGGGATACGAGGCCTAAGCCTATATCATAATCAACTTAACAACTGAGAGGAAAATTTGAATATAAACCTCAGTCGCGTAACTTTCAAACTCTTGCTTTACAATCTAGGTCCACCCCTTTTACAGGTCACACTACTTTAAGCAGAGGTTCATTCTTGGCCGTCATTGGTTATTTTATAGACTAGACTTTAGGACTTTTAGCCACAAATGGGAAGTTTGTTTTACTACTCGTATTAACTGTTCGGTGTTCGTGCAATTTCAATAAGATACACGGTGTTCCGAAATTGCAGTGTACTTTGTTCAAATAGGCAACGCAAATGACGTCAGTAACGCCTCGTGTTTCTAGAGAATATACTATCTTCAGCGAAGTAGTTAAATTGTTAACTAACCATCAGAACCATTAATAATACAATCGATTATTATTATTATTATTATTATTATTATTATTATTATTATTATTATTATTATTATTACTATTATTTATGTTCACTACCAAAATATAGTAATCCTATAGTTGGTAAGATAAAAGATTCATCCGATAACGCTTACGTCATGGTCTTCACCCACTGAGAACGTTCCTCTTCTTTTGTTTCTTGCAACAGCTGTTTACCTCCCAGAGAAACAACGCAAACAAACGTCACATAAACCAAATGGTGTGAACTGCAGGATATATCCGCATGCGAAAGAACTATAAAATATTTTTATGCTCGTACCTGCAGCAGACTATCGCGGAGTAGGTTCAGGAATGTACATATGGAAGGAATACTTATTTGTTTTTATTCTTCTTAATAACAATATATTAATACATTTATACCCTTCTGCAGGTAGATCGCTCCTAGGTTTTTGGTTAAGAATTAACAGCTGCAATTTTTTAATCATTTTATAGATTTATTTCGAACATATTAAAAGTGGTAAAAAAGCCAGAGATGTGATATGTCAAAAAGTAAACGAGTACAAAAACAGACGTATATTTCGTGAAGTATCCTAATAAAATTATCTTTACCACACCAGAAATATGTGAACAAGTGTTAGACGAGTACTTCGTGTTTTACGGTTGGCCTTTTATGTCTCGAGTGGTGGTTTAATTAAATGCATGGAATTGCATACTTCTACTCTTTCTTCTTCCTTCCCTTCTCCGCGTTACTATTACTAGTGTTAAACTTGTTTTCTCTCTCTAGCCCTTTTTAACCTAACGAGATGGCTCCGAGGTGATACATTCGTAGATTTTATCCACACGGCCATTATGCCTGACCTATAGGGTTTTCGAGGTGACTGTTCTTTTCGGCGTAAGGGTGGCGCTGTAGTCGCCTGACCGGTGACAAACCCTAGTGTCGAGATGAAGAACCTCTAGCACACGTTAAGGACCCTCACGCTTGGCTCTAACAATTAGAATCAAAATTTATATTTAGTTAACATTTTGCTTTTCAAGTTTATATAAATATCTTCTCCCAAAAAACATGATTTAAAAAAATCTGATGTGTTGCACTCACACGACTTTCTCTACTTTTGTACTAACCGTTCTTACAAACTCTTATTCCTATATCTTCTTCCTGTTAGTTAAAAAACATATGTACAAATTATCTTATTGTTTATTTCCTTGTAGGTGCAAGAGGAATATTGGAATACACCAGGCTTTGTGCGATAGTTAAATCTTTTAAAGCTTTGAGATTCCGTTCTCATTGCACACGTAACACAAAAAAATGACCCATTTCACGAAAGTTCCAGGTTTTCCGAAACTCACACACATAACAAGGAATATCTCCGAAATGGTTCACCCTACAAGAAAATTTATTGAGACATAAATTGTGTATTTTAGCAAGATCTGCATTTTTTGTGCAGTATGATTTGCTCTATTTCTAACGGTTTACCACTTATGCAAAAGTCGTTCAGAGTAAATACGACTACAGGGGCTATAGCCAGAAAATTCAAGATATACATTTCATTTGCCATAAAAATATCTCAAACATATGACATTTTAATAAAAATCGTTAGAGCCATCTTCAAGAAAATCAAAATTTTCGAAAAATTTTCCATGTAAAGGGTAGTTTAGGGTGGGGCTATTTTCTTCAAAATCTTCGTGTCACATTCTTGAAAGACATTAAACTTAAATACCAACTTTGGTTTCTAACCGACTTTTCGTTTTTGAGTTATGCTGTCCACAGACTGACAGACACCTAGACACACACATACAAGGACCTTTTTCTAAAAATGATCTTTTTGGATTCAGGGGGCCTCAAAACATGTGTTTCTGGTGAAATCTCGTCATCGAATTTTTGGGTGGAATACAATACTTACCCTACTTACCAGTAGAGAAAGTAAAAAGGAAAAGAAAAGAAAAGTCGAGGTCGCTCAGGTGCTAACGAAAATTTTAGGTAAATGATTGCCAACTCTTAGACTCACTAATAACTTAAATACGTCATAAATAGAATTCAATCAAATTACTAGGTAGAAATAGGTACAGAATAAGCCACAAAAATTACTACAAAATATAAACAAAAGCAGGAGATTTAGGTATTGTTAACACCTAATAGGTAGGGATAGATGTGTAACGCTTGTGGGATTGCCTTCCAGTGAAACAGGTTAAGGTGTTAAAAGAGTAAGACTAGATAAGAGAAGAAAAAGAATGTTGACTCTTTCAAGCAGTGCACTAACTTCCAGTGACTCGAACTTAACCTCTTCCCTTTGGCCATTGCGCACGGGAAAATATAAGTTTCACAACTAAATTAAAACGGCTCCAAAAGTTTCTCCAGAATTTATGCACGATTTAAATAGCTCTGGAGAAGTTGAGAAACCTTGGCTAAGCTAAGATTTTAATTTGGTGCAGTGAAAGTTTCAGCTTTGTGGTGGAGGCAGGAGAGCGGAGAAGGACAAAGAAAAATGAAAAGAAACAGGTAGGACCATATTTTATTCTAAACGCAAATCTCATATTGTTCCCTAGATTCTTGTATGTACGTAACGACCCGAAGCAAAATCATAAGTTAAAAGAAACTGACAGGCAACGGGTGTTTCACTTTTTGTTTGTTGCTGAAACTTCTTTTAATCCCGCTGAAAGATTCGTGCGAAGTCTGCCAAACAGAGTAGCAATTAATTACACACGAGCGTAATGGATACGACACGAAAATTTTGAAGAAAATAGCCCCATCCTAAACTACCCTTGACGTACACGTTCCTCTCCGTCAACGACGTCGCCTTTAAGACCTATCAGATCTCGTGTTTGGTGTCCGGACTAGCTCTAGCAAGAGGTCCTAATCTACAGGGTGTGCGTGGGTTATGGTAGGAATGGAACCAAACGAAGGATTAACCAACATTTAACTTTATTTGTAAATTTCCAGATTTGTAGAGAACTGTAGACGATATTTAAATAGAATGTAACTTGGTAACTTCAACTACAACGTTATAACACTTTAACTTTGTCAGCCTTTACCAACCGCCGAATTATGTATACGTGCTAGCTTACGTACAACTCAGAAATTGCACGTGCGTTAACTCGACTCGATTCAAGATGAGTGTGTGTTGCGTTGCATTTGTTTTTGCGTGAGCAACACGAAGGAAGCGATTTCCATTGGCTAACTTTAGAGCACGTCATGGTAAGATAGGAATCAGCCCGCTGAATCACTATGGCTTCGTACAAACAACAATAATTGTAACCTTATCACTCATTTAAATCTGCCTAGGCTTCCATTCTTGAGCTTTATTACGTCTTCCCTTTAACTATCGATTAGAATCTTCTTTTGTTTCTTTCTATTATCAAATATATATATTGACATTATAATTTCGGTTTCACCCTTTACATGGAACATTTTTCGAAAATTTTGATTTTCTTGAAAATGGCTCTAACAATTTTGATTAAAATATCATATGTTTGAGACATTTTTATGACAAATGAAATGTATATCTTGAATTTTCTGGCTATAGCCTGTGTAGTCGTATTTGCTTTCGACGACCTTTGCATAACTGGTAAACCGTTAGAGATTGACCAAATCATACTATACAAAAAATGCAGATCTTGCTAAAATACACAATTTATGTCTCAATAAATTTTCTTGTAGAGTGAACCATTTCGGAGATATTCCTGGTTATGTGTGTGAGTTTCGGAAAACTTAAAACTTTCGTAAAATGGAACATCGTTGTTTATTCTTTACATGTTAAGTGTACAAAGAGAACGGGATCTCAAAGCTTTAAAAGATTTGGCTATCGCACAAAGCCTACTGTATTCCAATATTCCCCTTGCACCTACAAGGAAATAAGCAATACGATAATTTGTACAAATGTTTATCTCAACTAACACGAAGAAGATATAAGAATAAGAGTTTGTAAGAATGATTAGTACTAGAGTAGAGAAAGTCATGTGAGTACAACAGATCACAAACAGTAAGTCTGATCTATTACAGTCATGTGATTTTCTCTACATTATTGGCTATTAGTGGCTGAATAAATCATTATTGCGAAAGTTTATTTTTTAGCACTTTAATCGACATACCATTACAGCGCTGACAATCAAATCTATAGAAACTGGACAGTATATGGTCGCCTTAAAATTCCATACAGCTTCCACGACATCACACGAAACTATGAAAATGCTATAGGGCTTAAAAGAATGACTAATTACTGAACACATCGAATCATTAACAAAAAATCTTTCGGAAATGGCGTATGCTACGAAGATAAATCGTGTGTTTTAAACCAATCTACTTTTTCTGTAGCGCGTTTTCGCCGTTTGAGATCAATTTGCAGACAGTTCAAGATATACATTTTATTTGAGCTGTAAATATAATTAATATGTGGATTTTAATCTGAACCTTTTGAGAAAATAAAACATTTCTAAAAATGCTCCATGTAAAAGGTAGTTTGTTACGGGAGATTTTCTTAGGAGCCTTTATGTTGTATTCTTAGTACTTATTGAACCTAGATGACAGTTTTTTTTGAGACATCCTGTTCAAGAAAATATATATGATTTTCTAAAATTACTTTCTCTTTATTCAGGGGACCGCAAAACATGTATTTCCGGCGAAATTTTGGGTGGAAATCAACGGTACCCTTTCTATCTAGTATGTACAGTAGAGAAGGTGAAAGGGTTTATTTTGGAGAGAGCACGAAAATCTATTCATGCATCCTTGATTTGGAAATTGTTTGTTCAATAGCATTCATCAAAACTAACATCAGAATTCCATAGTGCACTGAGGAACTGTTCGTGGATCAATGAACACAGTTCAATAGCTGAGTCGGTGCAGAGCCGGAGGGGGAACAGGTGGAGAAGTTTCTCTAGCAAACTGTATCCAATTCAGAATTTATCGTTGCATTCTCCATGCTAAAGGGATGCGACGTGCATTCCCCAGAAAAAAATACATCGTTAAAAGAACATTATTCACAATGATTTTTAATCTGGACTTCTGTTATCTAGGAAATTTTACATCTACGTACCAATGCCAGGCTTACTTTCCTCATTGTAGCTTCAAAATTGGTGTCACACATTAAAGTTCTTATCTAAGCTTCAATAGAAACACCTAGTTTCAGTTTATTCAGACATTTTGTGATAAACACTGCTTATGTACTTAAACCACTCATTTTCCTTCTCTAGGGAACATACAAAGTTCCATTTTATAGAACACAAATTCTTGATTTTATTAAATAACCTCACGTGATAGAAAAATGCATTACACTTTTAACTCAACGCAAAAACGAAAAGAAACAGAACATAAAATACAAAGAAAAACTAAGAGTTTAAGAGATACAAATAAATGCTTTAAAGTGTTATGAATTATTTAGTCTCAAGAAGCACGTATTAATTAACCTGACTCTGGCTATTATTGTATTTGTTCACATTGCCTTTACAACAACGTGTTTTGAGGGGCGAAGTGTCAGAATACACTTTTAAGATACGTTTGCTAGAAAGAAAAGGTTAAAAGTGCTCTTCTTGAACTAAATATTTCACTGAAAGCACATTTTAAACTAATTACTTTGATTCGTAACTGTTAATTAACTATTTTGTCATAATTAAGAGCAAAGTTGTTCAAAATCAAAACAGCAATTCTTTTAAAATTAAGAATCTCAAATATTTCAACACAGAATGTTAAATATACCCGGAGAAAAGGCATTTGAAACAAGGAGATATAATGCAGTATGTGGTAGACAGATATTCCAACTTGAAATAAAAATTGCCTTGATTTTGTGGTTACACAATACGGATATACGTCTTAGGTTTAAGCCCCCATATCCCTTGAAGCACAAGACACCCAATTCAAACAATCACGCCATTAATTATCCAGATAAACGCGAATTAAATGCCATAATCAGAAAAATCTTGTGAGCCAGATTGTTGTATTTCACTTGTCACTCTAGAAGAACAAAAACTTTCGTCAGAGGAGGCCTAGCGAGGCGTATACGTCACCAAAAAAATGACTTATGAATAACTGGAAAGCAATGAAATTTATAAAAGCAGAGGAAGATATAATCTGAATAGAACACATTTGGATCCCATTCAAAGATAACTATGCTAATCGGAAGTGATTTCTTTTAATGCGGGAAAGGAAAGAATTATTTACTTTAAAAGTAAACATCTAAAAATTGACTTAATCACAATCGGAATTTAAAACCAACTCATAAAGATCATAACTACTTTTCGGAGTGTTGGTATAAGGTGCACATACATTTGATACTTACGAATAACAGTAAGTTCATGATCGTTGGACGGCTTGGTGTATATAGGTGTCTCTGTAGACACCTCACAGGAGTAAACACCGGAAGCTTCGAAGTCCATATCTCTCAAGAGAATTTGGCGTTCATTACTCTGGTTCCACTGTAAAGAGAAACGGAATACAAATTAAACTTGTGTCGCTCTTACCTCAATCCTTGGGGCACAAACCGGTCACAGGATGTCTATTGTTTAAACTTTGGGTGATAGTAAAGCCAAAAGTCTTCCACATAACGTAGGCAATAGGAAGTATTGTATTCTATTAAAAAATTTCATGTAATGGTTTAATCACAGTTTTTAGGCCCTCTGAATAAATACAAAAGCATTCTTAAAAGAGACCCCAAATTATGTGTGTCTGTGTGTGTATTTCGTGTCTATACAGAACTCCAAAGCCATCACATAGTGATCTACTCCTTGAAAACTTGACTTCGCCTTTAGTCTCCTGCAACCGTCTTATACCTACAACGAAGTGCATACTCATATGTGTAAAAAAAGTTGTCCCGATTAACAAAAAGTTGTCAGGAGAATAAATTGTATGATTTTAGAAAATGAAATATGAATGCCACACACAAGATTTATTTTGAGGGAAAATGTGGAGGAATTCCAATTCAGCTGCGCTAGATACATGTTTAGGTTATCCTGCAGGAGCCCGTCCTCACGTGGTCGATAGGCAGTTGTTTATGACGGAAGCATTATTGTTATTCCTTTAACTCGTTGGTGACGTATGTATTGCCAACGCTGGAAAATTGAAATCAGCGGAAGTATGTGAATGTTGCCAACCAACTTGTTAACGTTATTTGTTGTTGTTATTTAGAGTTATTGTTTTGTAATTAAGTGATGTGACTTAAGTTCTTGTGCGGTGCGGTTGTGGTTTTAATCTGTATTCTACATACGTTTGAAAATGAAAAATTGGACTCAGGAAGAGATATTGTGGCTCATCGAAGCATATAAAAATGAAAATTACCACAATAGGCACAAGAGGAGGCGGTAAACCGAGAAGGGATGCTCTCAGAGCACCCGCCTAGTAAGCGGAGGGTCTGTCGTTCAAATCCCAGCTGTGGTATTGAATTGTCAAGTTCTAGTACTACCTCTCAAACATTGCCCACACACGGTTTGTGTTTAAAAATACCAATAGTAAGCTTGTTGGCATAAATAAATAATAAACTTGAACTTGTTGCGCATTTTCACAGATGACTACACTTATCAAAGGTACAACAATCCTTATTTGAGACTGTATAATATGGTAATTTTATTACACATTACGCAGTATTACGCAATAGTGCAACAATAATAATGAAGTAATTAATAATATTGAGGTTGTGTAATACAGTAATGTTATTATAGATTACGCAGTATTAACAACAGCAATATTAATAAATAATAGTACATTGGTTTGACATTTTCTGATGCGTAGCTTTAGCGAGTTGTACAATGTTAAGTTGGCAACAGATATTTCTGCCTTGCAGCGCCATCTTCTTCCGTTGTAGGTCAGTGACATAATAGAACTGTCAGTGAACCACGTGACGACGGTCTCCTACAGTTTTACCCATGTTTAAATATACTACAAATAATTTTATACACCTGCGTTCCATAATTAATTACTCCTTTAAATGTATAACACATTTATGTACTAATCAGCATGACAAAACACAAATGAAAATAAACGAGATACGTTCTCGCATTAATTTTTTCTTAACAGAATAACAAAACATTTATGTTTGTATTCTTTCTTTATTCATTAATTAGTACTCATATCGTACGCAGATATTGCGATGGAAGATACCAGAGACAAACCGGTTTTAAATTTAGTTATTATTTACGGACAAAATGCTTCAGAAGTTTATAAATACTCGAGCCTAATAGCGCTATAATTGAACGTCACTAATAATCTGATAACAAAAGCATATTACCGTAGTTATACATTTGTTTGAGCCGCTCGGAAACAAAAAGTATCATTACATGAAAGTAGAAACAAAAATAAGTTAAATTTACAGCCACAAAAACAAACCATATTTTAATATAACTGATCTGCAATGAAAGGAAATTTAATGAAAAGATTCACCTGATTAGGAAACCAAAGGAAGAAGAAGTGATGAAGGATCGAAGACAGATCTATAGTGTAGGGTGATTGGTTGGTGTTCGTATAGAGTTTTAGGTGACCATATTTGAGCATATTTTTTTACGTTAAGCGCACTATACTCAGGAAAGTAAAGAATCATGTTATTAAACAATTTTTCAATAGGTACATATTTATATTTTCGAGCAGTTTAAGTAATAATCCTTTCTCGTTTGTAAATTGCATACGAAATTGCCAATACTATTATTTTGATTAATAAAGATATTGCTATCAGCTCATATTCAGATTTGGACCGATAGCTGAAATATTCTTTATGAGTATTAGTGCTGCGAAATGCAGGTTAAAATATTTTAGCTTAAGTTAATAATGTGGTTACTATTGTGATATTCTAATAGTTAACATCCGGTGACACGATGTGGATATTCAGTGTGACGAAAAGCAATGTTGTCATGTTTTCCCCAAGTAAGCGTTCGCACTCCACGCTTGGACATTTACCTCTTAGAAGGCCAATGTCACGAATGAGAGAGAAAACGGCGAGATGTTGCAACACTGTTTTTCACTTCACATGGAGTTGCCAACTGTCATTTGTCATACCTTTGATTTCATTGGCTGAAGTGGCACCCTTATTGGTGCAATGTGAAACTTCTAAGAACAAACAATGCATGCGGTGTGTTACCGGAGAGGCTTCTGATGATCACGTGTTAGCCATTAGAGTAGTTTGCGGCAGGGGATAGGTAAACCCTCTCACCGCTAAATGCAGATTCTCTTTCTCGTTGTTGTTTTAAGAACATCTTTCTGTTTACCGTTTATTTACTACCTATATAAACACCCATTTTCAACAAGCTTTAGTATCTGCTTGTCTGCCTTTAAAATGTTTAGTGCCCATGGCGTTGAGCTTAAGCACACGGTTAAAACTGTCGTGTAAGTTATAACACATTGTATGGCTCATATAAACCTAAGAAAGCGGAATGGACGTTTTCATAGTAGTAATAAGAAAGTGTCAACTGTTATACAGTGAAAAACACGTGTAATATTCTATTGCTAATTTTTGATTGTGTCATTCTATTGTATGATGCCTTAAACATGCTTTCTTTCTACTTAACTCCAAAGAACACCTTCCTCCATAAACTGTCCTCTATAGCTCTCTCCTGCCACGTGTAAAAGGTTACCCTCATTTGAGATTCATTATAACGACCTTTTCCGATGTCTAATACAGTGTCCCAAATTGCTGTAACCATCGTTATTTTTCAGCAGCAAAAAAGACAGAAATACAATTTTTGTTATGCATGATTCAGAACGCGCTGAAAAACCATGGCAATACGTTTATCTTTCTACACTTGTTTCAGCAAACATGGCGGTGAGATTATCAGTAGATGAACCTAATTGGTTACAGAAGTGTTACTGGAAACTAGAGAATTGATTGGCATAATTGTGTCTACAAGGCTAAGGAAGGTCCACACTCTTTGAAGAAAATGCTGTAAATCTTCCAGAAGTACGGTGGTCTGTCTTCTAAAGAAGCAATTGGGCCATTATTTCGAAAAGAGTCACAGGCCAGACTTACCTGAAAATGTTGGAAACCACGATTGCACTCTTAATGACCTCTTTGAGAATTAAAATGAGATTTATTTTAGCACTTGTGTGTTTATTATCAGTTGCTGCAAGTAACGAGGGAAGAGGAGGTAATATTTCAAGCTTGCCGAGCAATATTCACGAGACTTGAGCAGAATCAACCTTGTTTCCAGC
Source organism: Tenodera sinensis (assembly GCA_030765045.1). Taxonomy (NCBI): domain Eukaryota; kingdom Metazoa; phylum Arthropoda; class Insecta; order Mantodea; family Mantidae; genus Tenodera; species Tenodera sinensis. The sequence goes on along the minus strand of CM060967.1, from coordinate 159,673,227 downwards.
GCTTCTTAAACGCCTTCCATAAATTTGTTTCAATAGACACGCTGGAATCCTGTTGTTCAATTCATTTTATGGTTAAACGATCCATTTTAGCAACAAATGGAACATACACGAATAATTCGTCTTTTAGAACTCTGTCTGTCTGTGTTACATGCAACTATGTCTTCATCTCTTTCCTTCATCTTGTGATCAGACACTGTATTAGTGTGGTTCATGATTTACCAGCTACGTTTCACAATCTATGAATACTATGGCTTATGTAGATAAGTTACAGCCGTGATAATGTATGTCATTTCATCACTTAATGTCTTAACAACTTGATCTGTTAAGCCGCAGATAATTACAATAGTCTTCTTTCCTTCCAGCTAGAATTTTAATGTCACTGTACCGGCAAAGGTATCCGAACACCTCTTTCTGTTACAATGCTATCTTCTCCATACTTCACATATCTGCTGGTTTATACGGAGGTCGTGGATATCGTGAAGATAACATCTGAAGATATCAGGTATCCTGTATTGCCTCGCTTTCCAGTAAAATATATTAACTAACTACAACTCTCAAACTCTGATTACCAAAATGGTCAGCTTGTACACAAAATCTCACGATGTATTATTTTTAAGGATTTCTTTAAAAACCCATCCACAATAGCTAAAATGAATATAACATAGAACAATAAAACATGCAGCATACAAAGAGTTTTAACGATTGCTGTAAAAGAGCAGGAAAAGAACAATCAACTGAAAGTAAATAAAAGCGAAAAATGTAAAACAAGCAGTCGTACAACCTATCATAAATGAAAGAAAAGGTATAATGTAAACATTAAAAACACAATGATATGGAGTAACGTAAAACGTATAAAAGGAAAACAAAACGTAAATACACCGAACAAAAGCAACAAACAAATGCGCAGGGAAGTAACAGAGAAGTAATCATATCCAAACAAAAACAAAGAAGGCCCAGGGGAAACACATGCTAATTGAATACTTAAATAAGGAAAGTGAGATGAACTGAATAAGAATGCAGAAAGTGTACTAAGAGAAAAAATATTTTCAAACACGAATCATAGATTAGCTAGAGCACTGTTTATTGACGTCATTGGTCAACAATTCTTGGCGTCTGCATAGACGTATTGATGTACATAAAATGAGTTAACTGAAAGTAAGGGAGTGTGCGACAGTGCAAGATTTGAGGACAGTAGCGGCGATGGGTTAATGTCTGGAGCATTTCCCAGCAACATGACAACGTTAAAAATAAATCAACATGCAACTTTAAAATTATTTATCGTGAACCTAAAAATGTTGAGAACCAAGGATGCTTAAATGGACTTTCTTTTTGTTACAGTGTAGCCATTTTGTCCCCAAAATATGTAAATGTATTTATAAATCACTCTGTAAATATTCGTATGTAAAGCCCAATTTATTAAACATTATACTAAAGAAACTTCAACTTAATTAATTTTTTTTTAAATGTTCTAGGAAGATAGCACGCTTGTTTCCTTTATCTATTACTTTAACATTCCACATATATCCTTTTTGGTGCAGTAAAGCAATACATGCAAAAGTTCACTAGGGATAAGTTATAGAGATTACGAAATATTACCAAAAGAAAAAGAACCAGCAGGTTTTTGCAAATAAATAAATCAAAGAGTTTGTTCTGTTTATCCTCGGGTAAAAACGGGATGGGGGATTAAATAGACTTATTAGTCCTGGGACGACATCGTAGATAAAAAGAAAAAGAGCACCTTCAGGATCCTTAAGAAGCTTTCGTGTCTACAGCCGTGAAAGTTGGCCAAGCGCCACTCCTTAGTTTTTCTTCCATTTATTCGCAGGTTGTTATAATTTCCAAGCTAAACAAACAACTCCTGTATGCTTTTTGAGCACAACGTTTTTTCGCTGGCTTAACGACCAGAAAAACTGCTGTTTAAAGTTTACTTTTGGAGTATTAACGAAGGCTGGTACAAACGCCGAGAACAATCTGAAGCTTTAAAATCGAGGATGCTTCTAGAGATGGAACCGAAAAATAAATAACAGTGTAAGACGCTGATAAGCAAAACAGAATAAGCTCAAAGGGTTCTCCACCTCGAAACTAATTTAACCTCTTGTATCCTTTGAGGCTAATTAAATTATTAACTTGTCTAATATTTATGAAGAATTAACCCATTTCTTTAATTATTCTGTTCGAAACTCACTAAATGCCCTAATTTTAGAACAAAATTAAAGGTAATGTTTTGAAATTTTATTGTCTGTCACAGATGCGCAGATGTTCATGTTTTATTCGTTGTTGTTTCTAAGTAGACGTGTTATAGGGAATGCTGCATAGCTTTGCTATGATTGGCTGAGGTATTCATGTCACGGATTGTGTCATCCAATCGCCAAACGAATTAGTTACCCCAGAGATGGATCATATGTTTTACTAATACAGCTGAAAGAACTGGATTTTCGTATTTTTGATGACAATAGAAGTCATGCTAGCCTGGACAGAAGAGAAAGTTCATCGGAGACCATAAAGTTGCCCAGGTTCACTGACCTTTCTTCGTCGTAGCAGATTCGAGATTCGACTACTAATAATTAATGAGTAATGATTAAAATCTTTAAAGGGATTCTAAGTGGGTATTTATTCACTTATTTAACACATTTAATCAACTTTTATTAAGATATAATTTATACATATATTAGATTTATTGCATAATTCAAAGGTAAATAAGATGTGAAATAAAATTTTAATTCCCATCTCTCTATTACAATTATATCTCTTTTCCAAATCTCCCTATACTATTTACTGGGCATATTTATATTATATCAGCTCTCTTTTAATTACTCTCATTTTTAGGATAAATATAAAAATCGTCGGTGTTATTAGAGACTTAGACAAGGAGATAGGTTTTCACCACTAATATTTTATGTTTACCTACATAAATGGGATTGTAGAAAAAATACCCCTGTGGATTTCCTTAAAGAGAAAATTATTGGCTGGTGGCAAGCTGTCCACTATCTTGAATAGCATACAGTGCACTTTTAAAAGAAGATACATGACAGACGACAAGCAAGGGCGGAAAGGGGTAAGAGGGGAAGGCCATTGCTGTGGGAACGTAAACAAAGGTTGCCGCATTGGTTATAGTGATGAACCATGTGCTTCTCAGATCACTTATCGCTGGTTGTTTGCGAGAAACTTGCTTGAGATTTCAGTTGCATTATGTGCTTTAGCCTGCTTTATTAAAGCTCATATTAAGATACATACTTAGGGAAGCAAGTGTTGTGGAGCTAGAAATAGAGGTAGACCGAGGATTTATGACCCAAGAGAAAGGGGTGTTACATTACAGAGCCGAACTAGAGAATTTGTCTGCTCTCTTAGAGAATTCTTCGAGCAGGAATATGCTTCTTTTCAATAAACCTCTTATTCCTTTCAACTAGGAGACGGAAAAGAAGTGCACGTGTTCTTAAAATAAATGATTTGATGGTTTCAAGAATTTCCAAGAGGATTAGCTAAAGCCAGGTCTATAGCGAATTGTTACTCCAGTTACAGAACTGGACATTTTTGAGTCAGACGCCATAAGGAGACATATCTGTAACTATTACATCCGAAGAGAGTAATCTACCACATGCAAGCGACTTTTTTCCGTTTTAAAAATGCAGATCTATTTGAGACAAGCTTAAAGTTCAAAAATATAAATAAAAGAAAACTGATATTAGAAAGATAATATATTCTAACGCTTTGTTTTTAAGAGAATGGAAAGCAAGAATTTGAAGAAAACAGTGCAGTTGGATGAAACTTGGGTAAATACCGGCCATATCGAATCAAAGGACTGCCATCTTATTTTAAGAATCAGACTGGGGCCAAATATTGTTGTGTTTTTGTGATTGTGTTTCAGAAGGAAAATAAAGTGCGAATTAAATGGACTACCAAAGCTAATTACTTACATTTTTTGTTCCTATGGTAGCTAGGGTAACTTTTAATATCTCAGTGAAGTCTTGGGAGTTAGTAACTAAATATATTTCATGCAAGAGTAGTATAGAGTTTAAAAGTGTATCCTTTGGGATAAAGGAATAATAAAATAGCCCCGTTGCAGTAAACAGTAAAACAAGAATTGTTAATATATACCCAGCATTTAGCGAGTCTTTGCTTTTGTGTTTGTGGGATAACCCCATAAAAACACAAACTTGATTATTTTTAAAAGCGCCCGGTTGCTTTTTATCGGAGGTAATGCCTGGTATTTAAACATGCGAAGGTAAATAACAGCCCTGAATAAATAAAGAATGCTAAAGAAAATTGATGTTTACCTGGTAGCAGCACAACGGCCGTTGCTGCTGTTTATTTATGGAGAACCCACCCCTTGAAACCCCCACATTTCATTTGAACGTGTGTGCCCTACTTAAAGTTTCATCCACGAGAAGGAGTTTGTGGAAATCACTTTTTGGTGCCAAAGTTTCCCAGCGTGCTAGCAGTCGCTCTTAATAATATTCGTAAATTCACACACTAGTAAATATTAATGTAATCTTCTCAGTGTTTGTGAGCACGCGGCTAGCATGACCGAACATGCTACCAGGAATACCAACAGAACAGGTTATTTCCCACAACCCTCGACCTAAAGAGATTTTGGGTACCTGGAGGTATTTAGAACTGTAATAATGTAGTGTTTCATTTGTAAATTGTATAATTCACGTATTTGTATGCAGAGTTTCAACGTTTACACATCTTTCTGTGCCTAAAGAATCTTCAATCTTCACTCATTCCTATCCATCCCCATTTATTCTCTCCTCTTGCTCTCATTCCAGTTCTTATTTCGTGCATTCACGAGTTTCGTGGTATTCCTTTTATTCTTCCAGGTAGACTCCATTCGAGAATTTTTCTGTTTCATTGATTCTTCAGCTCTGCTGTTTATATCTTATATAGTCTAATATTATTCATTTTTCTCTTATAACATTATTTTTATTTTTTCCCATGTTAAACATCTCACTGTCCCTAGAGACTCCATTTCTATCGATATAAGTTTTTATTCTGCATTTTTATTAAATTTATATGCCTCAGCTCCGTATATGACAGAAGTTTTCACTATTATATCACCCACTTACAATGCATTCTTCCTACTTATATTTGTTCCATAGGATACTATTCAGCATTGATGTAATTTTACCTTTATTCATTATGATCTTAATGCCATTTTCGTGTTAAATTCTGCACATCCTCTAATACAACCTGTCTGTTCTTCTAGAATTAAATATTTCGTTTCTGTTCCACAACCCATAGAAATTTATTTTCTGGTTCCATTTATCACATTCTTCTAGTAACTTTCTATGCATAAATTCTATATCGTAATACCCTTGTGCAATTACTACCTGGTCGTTCACAAGTAAGATTGTAAATATTGTATCTGCTGATTCATCTCCAATTTGTGCTCCCATTCCTGAATTTTTTGAGGTCTTTTGTTGCTTTAACTTCTTCTGATACAACTTTTCCAATTTTAATTTTAGAAAGCACAAAACACGCTAACAAACATAAAATACATTTTAATAATGATCGTCTAGATATCTTACACTTCTTGATGATGATAATAATAATGTGAATTGAAACAAAAAACTCATCTAATTAATGGATATTGTAGTATTTCAAACATTAAATAGGTAAAGCTTATTGGAGGCAAATTTTCTTCATTATCGCAAGTATCGTCTGCTTCATTATTAAAATCCTAAATAACTTACTTTGCACCTGTTTGAAGCGCTTACTCATACAAGTTCTTGTTTGTATGAAACATATGTTGAATGAATTACATGCAGCTTTTTATAGATTCTATAATTTCTGTATCATTGTAATTTCTCGTGTTTGCTAAACCTCTCCGTAACTTATTTGAACACTAAACATTTATGCTGATTATTCAATGAAGTACTACACTTTTATTACAACGAGCTTAATTACACACTTCAATAACTAAAGGCTACCTGCTTTAACGTAAATCATAATCAATGACTTGGAAGGTTTGTGAATAACCTAAGGGCGTATTGATTATGTGTTTTAATAGTGAAAGTCGTTGCTGCTATGATGGTTAATGAGCGCATAATTCGCTTAAAGAGGAGTGAAAATTGCATGAAAGCAAACAAGTTAGCTTTATCATCCTGAAACTTGAGAGTTAATTTTGGGTCAGGAAGTTCACTTTAGCGGCCGCATGCCACGTGGTATGTGTGCGTAGTTTAACGTGGCGTTAAAACTCTTAACTTTATAATTATACTGACACACATTTTTTGTCTTTACGCGTCCCGATATAAGAGTAACTAGACTGATATCTGTAATTTAGGGCAAAAACGAGAAGAAGAAAAGCTGTGAAATTGACCCAGCAGTCCGGACTTCTTTCTGCTGGACTCAAAATGATATAAGTGGCCAGATGAAGTTGTCTACTGGCAATTCATTCCATTCCTCAATGGTTCTGTTAACAAAGGAGACTTTATTCACGTTGGTTTTGTGCCCTCTACTCTTAATTTTAAACAAATGGTCGTTTCTTCCGCAATATGTAGGGTTCTCCAATATTTCACCCATGCATTTGAAAAACCATAACCTTAAATAATGCACATAACCTGCGCAATATACCTCTCTTTATGAATTTTATAGCACTTCCCTGTAGTTTTCTAATGAATCACTTTCACTAACTCTATATTAGTCGCAATATGTTCATTCATATTCCACAATCGGCCACACTAAAGACTTAAAGGCAATTTCCCTGGACTTTGTGCTCACCTTTTTCAGAATTTTCATTACAAATATAAGGTTTACCATTCTGTCCTACCTGATCGTGCCATCCAGGGTTACTCAACTCATACACTCTCAAATATTTACTGTCTACCTACAGAAATAATTGTTCTCAGCCCATGTCATAGGAAGAATTTTCCTCGTACATCTGCTTTTTGTTTTAACCATTGTCATTTTACTTGCAACATCGCAAATATTTATTTTATTTTTTTTTTTTTTTTTTAATTTATTTAGAGTCGCTTTAACAATTAAGTCATATCGCGACTATTCTATGGAATACAGCGGTATACAATAAATTTAGTACAATTATTTTACCAAAAACATGAGAATACAATCAAATCAGTACAAGTATGTTTCATATTATATTTTCGCATGCAAGCCCGTACCTTTGAGAAATGATAACACCCTTCTGCAGTTGGATGGCGTGTTCAGAGTGGTGGATAAGTCTCCAGTGATGTGATGAAGCTGTCGTTGTGTAGCGTATTGCTTACATTCTGTGAGGAGATGTTTTACTGTGAGGCGGGTGTTGCAGACTTCACATTGTGGTGGCTGGCCTTTGCTGAGGAGGTATGAGTGGGTTAACCTTGTATGACCAATGCGGAGACGTGAATTTATTTTATTATATACCAATAGATTTATACGACAATGCCAGTAGAGTTTATGCACTTTCAGCTGTTTATAATTAGATGCCAAACACACAATTCACAGTTTAGAAGGCGCATTTCCATCTTATACCACTAGAATAACTTTCAACTTTCAGTTTAGTAACCTCCATAAATAGTCTTTTGGGTATAGAAGCTATTAACCTTTGGAAAAAGATAAGAAACCTGATTTGTTACATACTCAAATCAATAATGCTAATCGCTATGTGGTAACTCTAAAACATCGGTCTTTCCATAACCTGAAAAATACAAGACTGTAAGCATTGCAAAATTCAAAGTAATGCAAGGGATATCTCCAAAATACTAAATTCTACAAAAAAGTATATTTTACATAAGTTGTGTGCTTCGACAACATCTACATTTTTGGTGTAGTAAGGTTTTGATTATCTCTTACAATTTCTCATGAAAATACCATAAACATGTGGTATTTTAAACAAAGTCGCTGGGGCCATTTTTGAGAAAATCAAGTCTTCGAAATATGTTTCGTGTGAAAAGTAGCCTATTGGATAAGATATTCAAACTTGCAGATGAAACCGGAAAGAGCTTATAAAAGTTTAATTTTTGACTGATGATGATAATGATATATGGTTGAGAGAGTAAATCTATTGAAATCAGTGTCTGAGACCATGAGGTTCATATGAGTATTCTGTGGCACATTAAAAAACGAGCTGTATAAGCGATAATAGAGTGTTGAATAAACTTAGGTGATTATGGTCTTACGCAATTACAAGCGCCATGATCGATGGGAGATTGCTACTAAGAGAAGAGATAGGTGTATCAGTTAACCCACATTGTGGTCAATGGGCTTAATTCACTAACTGTTGAGAGCAAATAGGGCGTGTTAACCGACAGCACAGGAAACCTAGCACTCCATAATAAACAATGTTACACTCTGGGACTGTTCTGAAGAAGTACGTCACTACTCCGTCAAATAATAACTACACGCCATGTTTACACTAACTTTAGCACATTTTAAGTTACTGTTAAACACTATTGCTTTTATTGGATCTCCTCGGGTTACCAGCCGTGTAATATTAATGAAGTTGCTCGCGCTTTCGGCCATATTAAACTCCATACCCATAATCAGGAAGTGAATAATCAATAAATGGTCATCTTAAACTCATAACCTTCACCGAAAACTGCGTAAGAAATGTATGGCCGTCTAAAAACCATGGCCTTCTTGATTATTCATTTCCTGTTCGTGGCCAGAAGCGCATTACACGGCTAATAACCCGATAAGCTCTAACCAATAATGATCGCTCTGAACGCTTGAACTATTACATTGCTCTTTCTTACTTTCTGTATTGTTTTCTATAGGCAGATATAGTATAAGAAAGGGAGATCCAGATAAACAAAGACACAGAGACAACAGCATTACTTGAAAACAAAAGATTTAATGACTTGCATACATATAGCCATGGCAAAAATGGTTGAGCCCACCAGGAGAGCTTATTTGTGTGTCCAGCAAACGATAACATAGGAACAGAGGCTATCAATAAACTCGGCTGCATGTTGGAAACCTCTACTTGTGTAAACCATGCTACAACGCGATGTGGGACTTTGAAATATTCAGCTCTCCTAATGTTCTCATTGTTAATTTTTCAAGGACATACAAAGTTCGTATTAAACCTAACTACCTTGCACATTTTAATTTTCATAATATTCTATTACACACACACGCGCGCGCGCGTGCACTAACGTGTACGCCTACTGTTCCTTACAGTTTCCTCTTTGTGGGGGTGGGTTAGGGGAATCAAATTAATAAGTAAACTCCTGCAGTAACTAAAGTTGAAGGGCCGAGCTGTTTATTTTCGTTTCTCAGCGTGAATTATTGCTCATGCAGCACCTGCTGTAGACTTAACAGTTTACTTTCACACCAGTTGTTCAGACTGTTCAAGAGTGAATTACATTTTCTCATGTAATTAAGATTGTGTTATAAACTAGAAACTCAAAAATATTCATTCTATGTCAAGAAACTGCCAATATCCAGCTATAGATTTACTTTGGATGTCAATATTTTTGAACTCATTATATTTTCTCCACCTACTGTAGTAGAGTTAGAGAAAGAAAAATAGGAACGCTTCTTACATTAGGACACAATATAAGTTAGGATGATGCACTTAATCATTTTGTTCCTGATAGTAGCGAGAGAGTCAAAAACTTAGCAGCGTTTTTCCTGTCCAGGGCCTCGGCGTGGATGAACCGGTGAAACATTTTAAAATTACTTTTAAATACTTTATTTACCAACTTTGTAAACGGGGATGATGAAAGTGGTCACCGTCATTGTCCATATATTTTTGGCACCTCTTTAGGAAGCTATCCATCACTCTCCGTAGTTCACATTGGGAAATGCCGACAATTTACTGGGGAATATTTTGTTTTAGTTCTTCCTGGGTGTGTGGGTTGGTGTTTTAGACTTTTTTTTAAGTTAGCCCAGAAATAGAAGTCGTAGGGGTTAGGTCGGAGACCGAGGGGGCCACAAATCTCTTAAAAATACCAAAGACAAAAAAAATATTCACTTCAGTTCACAAACTTTAATATGTATAAGAACTCCAAATACAATTTTATTGTTTTTTATGTCCAACATCGTGTTTTATAGCCACGAAGATAGGCACACCTGACCAGGCATTCCTTTTATTTTGCTTGAAAAGGATACCTCTATATATACTCAGCCCAATTATTAATTCTGGAATGGATTTCTTTCTGAATAGCTCCAGTGACAGGTCTGTGCTAATTCGGGATATCAGTCGTTTGACATTTGACTGACAGTCCCATTTATATACCACGAACTATATTTCTGACACCGGATGTTTTCATGAATAAGGGCTCAATTTAAGTCACATTGTGGCTTTTGGGAGAAGAAGATATGAGAATGTGTCTATACTATAAATGCAGTGCTACCAACGTGCTAAGAAAACGACCATTAATTTTACTCAAGAAATATAAGTACATTTTTAGTATCTGGAGTACAAGAATGGGTAAAATAAATTATAGTATAAGAGAAAATCTGAACGTAAAATTAGCAACAAATAAAAATTTACAGTTTACATTACTTGTCACTGTGCAGTTTAACTGTTTTGTTTTTGAACAGTTATCCAACATAGAGAAGCTACAACGGTATATCGAAGCAGTGTAACTGAGAGAAATTACGTGAGAGGGTGTTGTTCGCACTAATTGAGTGCTATGCATGCCACAGCGATTGCACTATCGACGGTCAAACACATAGACAGAGAGAGAGAGAGACAGAGATAGTGCTTGAAACACAGTCCATTGCATTGGTTTAGTGTTCGATGTTTGCATTGGTTTTATAGAGTGCGAGCATCAGGTGTGTCCGTGGAGAGGAAGCTAGCAATCAAAGAGAACCCATTTTGTTGATGATCAGGAGGTTAGATCAGTGTCAGGCCTTATTCACTTCTGTTGAAGTAGATACCCTCGACATGTACCTAATGGTTCCGTAAAACGTCTGAAAAACGTTGTTCATTTCCTGATTGCATTTAAATTACTCTGGTTTTCAGGCCTGTTGTAACACTCTAACTCAATAATATAATTGCTTGGTTCCTTTAAAATAAATGTTTCTTGAGGCAATGTAGCTCAGGTAACTGCTGGTTGCGTTTTTAAAGGCATTGGGGTGCTATTTTTATCCTGTATCATTTGTATTTTCCACATAAAATTATTTAACCGTCTATATGATGATATTTTCAGGGATTTCAATATTTTTCTCCATAATATTCAAGGAATAAGCACTAAAATTAGGTATAAATGTATGTTATGCTTTTGAGAAATTGCATCTGGAGTATAAAAAGTCAATGTTTCGCGAAAACACCACCAAAGATGAAGTGCAATTGTTTTCAAATTACACATACTCTAAGAATATGCTTGTTCCTATTCTTGCGCATTTAGGTTTTCATCTTGTTTTCCTTGTCTCAGTTCCAATTGGATAACAATGTCAACTCTAGTTGGCTTCGACGTCGGTATTTTATAAAGTAACTCCATGGTTCTTTTACCATAAATGAAACGCTGCTTGCGTTTTTAATAGTGTTAAGAGGTTTCATTGGCATCCTGCTTGTGGTTTATGTTCATTCTGGCTGTTCGTGTGCATTGTTAAGTTGGCAAAGTGTCTTTTACTGTTGCAGATTTAGTTTTCGGATCAACTTTCTTTGTAGCCACAGGATTTCATGGTTTACATGTTATCATTAGTACTGTATTTCTAATTACCATCTTTATCCCTCAAATAACACCTTTAAATTGGTTAATATTGTTCTATTTCTTTTTTATTTTATTAAGTGACCATGTTATCAGTAACCTCCACCTTGTTTTTCTTACTAGAAGTTGTAATACTAAATAAAAACAGTTGATCACGGTTAGATTTAATCCACGAGTAGAACAGTTTAGCAAAACATGTTTTCCAACCTTATAAGATGCTTAATTGCAACATACAGGTACTTTGTTTAAGCGCCTTTGTCATGTTTTTCAATTCCCACGCTGTCTTTCAAACCAGGCTGCTGTTCCTGCCAATTTTGTGAGTAGATTGCAGTATTTTGATACTCTGGAGGTTCCTTTGTGCGAGCTTTGCGGAAGTTTTATCATCTGAACCATCCCATGTTATTAGAAAAGGTAATTACTCCCAGCTCAGTTCGATAACACCTCGGAAATACTTCCGTGACCCGGTCTATTGTAGACCACAGGGCTGTTTACATTTAGACCGTCCGTGGGCCGGGCTTAAAAATTGATATGGCAGGTATAGCAGCCATATCTCCCTAGAGAAATCATCCCCTTTCGATTAGATACAGCAGACAGACAGCGGAAAACCTATATATGAGAGATTGACTTTGTGACGCATGTCGATCTCTCCCACAAAGTTTTCGGTAGCATCCCTAACACAGTAGACTTTTTATTTTATTTGCATTACCTTGTGACTATTTGTCAATTTCACAATCTTCATATCGCAACCTTTGACCATGTGTGGAAGACGCCGGAAACTGCCTCAGATAAACGTGTAAATTCACAGGAATATATGCACAATTTGATTAGTTCAGTAGCAGGAAAAATGGATTTGGTTGTAACAACGAAGAATCGTTTATTAATTACTAGAACATTAACTTACTTAAGTTTCATGATTGTTTTTGTGTGTTCTACTTATGTATGTCTAATTAACTGCTTGATAATGCAAAGATTACATTGAAAGAAGTGTGCCAACTCTTACAGTTCAGTTATTAAACGTTTATTGAGCTTTCTGTGCCCCTAAATGGCTCCACTCGCATAGTCAATTAATTGCGCGGTTATATCGAAACCCAAAATGAGCCCCAACGAAACGGCATGGCAAATTCCGTGTAAAGCAGACACAACAACAAAACGATCGCCGCAAAATCAAACGACATCAGCAATTAGTTCACCGAGGAGCATAGTTAATATGTTCAGTGGTAGCGTCCCATATCAGCCGCTATAAGTACAAATTAGGGATTGCTCGGTATCATTAAGGCTGCTCAAATATATGAAACACAACGCTGCTCAAGATTTCAATGTGAAAATGTGATTTTGTAAACTTTTCTGCCAATTAAGTTTAAAATTCGATGCTGCCTTACATAAGCATTAGACGGTTTTAAATTTCACGGTAATATATCTTTCAGTATTGAAGTTATGACATTTCAAAGCTGAATTTTAGTATCAACAACGAAACACTGCACACGTTTTTAAAAATTAGTCTCATTTATAGTGCAAAAATGTCACATAATTTCGCTTCAAAAGAAAATAACTTTCAATTTCACTCATTTGAAATTTGTAGTTTTTAAAAAGTTTTATATAGTTTTAAAAATTCAACGGCAATATCAAATTAGGCAAAAATTTATTTGTTTATGTGTTGCAAATCTACTTGACAAATTTCAAAAGAATTGGATGAAAACTGTATCGTGTGGAATATTTTGAACAAGTGCGTGTGCTGAAAAATATGTAATTTTCAAACACAGCAAATTTCAAAATAAAAAATATTGTTGTTCCGGATTTTTTACCTACATTATACAAAGATAGGTATTTTTAATATAAAAAGTCAGAAAAATTTTCAATCTGAAGTGATATTTGGAACGATTATTTATTATTTTAATAAACTTTGTTGCAGTGAAAGTCTTAGTGAAGATTATTTCTCGTGGTTGCATCAGTCGGAGAGCTATAAGGTCCTATTATTGTTATCACAGAGGTGGTACGATCTATTATTCTTATGAAAGAATCAATATTATTTTTATGAATGTCTTAAACAATTTATTAATACTCAGAAATCGTCAGCCTTCTCATTAAACACTTTTTACAATTTTATCGCTAAACATGGCGGACTTCGACGCTAAATAACAAAATCGCTAGACATAGCCAACAGTTGTGCCAATATTCTCAATGTTTGAGAGGCAGAACTGGAACTGAAAAATTCAACGCCATAGCTGGGATTTGAACCAGTTCTACCTCTCAAAGTATAATATATTTAAAAGAATACACTGATAAAAAGTCAGTGCAGGTGACACTGGGAAATGTGCTCATTGAGGTTAATCCCGACAATTTCTTTATTCACTCCAATAATTGCATTGTTAATATGTAGAGCGGCAGTAAGATCATGTTAGGGTAAGGCAGGCGTAATGCTCCGGTTTAGAATATATTATGTAACCCACAAATAGACTTAAGCGACCCAGGTGCTGCATACGTCCTTTCGTTGAATTACAATGCACAAAGCTGTCGCTTACACTAGATGTATTATGTCAAGGTGAGAGTGAGCTATTGCACTTTGAGATGCATCGCTTTGCCATGTCATAGCCCAAACCTTGGGAATCTTGCAGCTCAAATATCTCAATCTACTTGATTTTGCGGCTAAAATCCCTTTTTCGTACAGGTGAGGAATTTATATTAAGAAAAATGATTTTAAATATGATTACACAGTCATATTTAAAGTATATTTTAATTTGGACCTTCATATGCTACTCTCTGTCTTGAACAGAAAGGCGTAAGGGTTGCAGAAAAACTGCCGGAAGAAAAGAAACATTTGCTCAGAAGAAAACAGTTATCTCTCGATCGCTTCATCGGTCCTTTGACATAGCAGACGAAGCAAGAAACGAGATACGTTATCATAGAATGACTACAATGAGGTCCACAAAAGGGTGTTAATTATCGGTGAAGCCATAATCAGGAGAAAAACATCGATTTACTAGATAACTTCATAATCAGAAAAAAGAGATTAGCGTTATAATTCTGATTCCAAAGTATTTTGCTGTTGTTCGCAAAATATTTATTTTAGAAAAGATAGTTAACAGTAAATGAGCCCAGAATTTGTAATAGAGACACAAAAGGAATGAGGTAGAGATTTCTTAATGAATAGTGACAGTTGAAATCTCAGGTACAAATAATAATAATAATAATAATAACATTATTATTGATATGGTACAAACGTAACTATTATAAATAAGAGAAATTCAGATAATTCTCTAACAGTGATCTGTGGAAAGAAAAAGGTTGTTTTGGCAATGGCGTGTATAGTTTGAACTAATGTGTCACTTTATACTGCGACTGAAACAGCAGCAGAAATTCCGCTGAAGTCTGCATAGAACCAGCTCCCTCAAAACACAGCTCGTCTCTCATCCAACTTCACATCCTTCCGCGAGTCATATGTCAGAAGTTGCCTACTGTTCATGGATATTCACTCAGAAGGGAAGGCATAACAGTAAAACTCTACGTCATAATTCTTGATGTCCACTGTTGTGGTTCAGACAGCAAAATGCCTGCTTCCCGCATACGTACGTCTTTCAGTTACTGCATCCTTTTGTATAAAATACTAAAAGTTTACATCTCACCGGTATATAGCTGTAAGGCATGTAAGTTAGTGTTTTCTGTTCTAGGTTAGAAAGATCGCAAACACCCCTAAGGTTTTTACACCTTATCCAGACTAAGTACGACTGCAGGGGCTATAGCCAGAAAATTCAAGATATACATTTAATGTCATAAAAATATCTCAAATATATGACATTTTAATCAAAATCGTTGGAGCCATTTTCAAGAAAATCAAAATTTTCGGAAAATTTTCCATGTAAAGGGTAGTTTAGGGTGGGTCTATTTTCTTCAAAATCTTCGTGTCGCATCCTTGAAAGACATTAAACTTAAATACTAACTTTAGTTTTTAACCTAATTTTCGTTTTTTAATAATTAATGCTGTCCACAGACTCGCAGACAGACACACAGACACACACGGATCTTTTTCTAAAATTGCTTTCTATTTGGATTCAGGGGTCCTCAAAACATATATTTCCGCTGAAATCTCAACATCTAATTTTTGGGTGGAATACAATACTTCCCCTACTTGCCAGTAGAGAAAGCAAAAATGAACAACGATAATCCATTTCACGAAAGTTCCAAGTTTTCCGAAACTCACACACGTAACAAGGAATATCTCCGAAATGGTTCACCCTACAAGAACATTTATTGGGAAATAAATTGTGTATTTTAGCAAGATCTACATTTTTTGTATAGTATGATTTGGCGTATCTTTAATGGTTTACCAGTTATGTAAAAGTCGTCCAGAGTAAATTCGACTACAGGGGCTATAGCCAGAAAATAAAAGATATACATTTCATTTGTCATACAATTATCTCAAACATATGACATTTTAATCAAAATCGTTAGAGCCATTTTCAAGAAAATAAAAATTATCGAAAAATTTTCCATGTAAAGGGTAGTTTAGGGTGGGGCTATTTTCTTAAAAATCTTCGTGTCGCATCCTTGAAAGACATTGAACGTAAATACCAACTTTGGTTTTTAACCGACTTTTCGTTTTTGAGTTATGCTGTCCACAGACACACACAGACCTGTTTAAAAAATCATTTTTTTTTTTTTTTTGGATTCTGGGGGCCTCAAAACATATATTTCCGGTGAAATCTCGACATCAAATTTTTGGGTGGTATACAATACTTTCTCTACTTACCAGCAGAGAAAGTAAAAATTGGACTAGGTGATAAAAAACACGCGTGTTTCTTTAAGTCTAAAATCAAATATAGCAGACCTACTGAAGAAATAGATAAATTTATCAGGGAAACCTCGTTAGCATAGTATATTTATCAAGAATAAGAAAAGATTGTATTGCTTGACACAATAAGTGACTAACATAAATAGACGCATATTTGTTATATTTAATTTAGCGAAATGTAATATTTATTTGACACCTCTGGCAATAATGGTGTTCCAAATATGGCAGACTAGAAGATGAGTCCTGTTGGATTATATAGCTCATTGCTCCAGTGGAGCTCATTTGTTTAACGATGCACGCACATAAATTTTTCATCCGCGCATGTATGCAGGTTTTAATGTCCTCGCTTACAGAACGTTAATATTCAGCGCAATATGTCACAGTGCCCCCAACATGTATCGAATACAAAAAAGTGTAACGCAGCGGCATGTGGGGGGGTAGGGGGGGGGGGCAAACTGGCATCGTTTCACAGAACAATTAATGTCATTCATTAGACCTGCAACCAACACCGCAAACAATTTCATACATACGAGTAGGGCAATCTCAATTGTGTTGCACACTCTGATCCAAAATACTCAGTTACTGTAGAATTATGGCCTTCATTTAGAAACGAAGCTCGTGAAACGCATTTTGAATCATTCCAAAATCAGTAGCTTTATACACCAACAGTTACTGCAAAGGTATTTGCTTTTGTTTATGCATTCACGAATATAGACTGTTACATTTTCTGGATCATAAATTGCAAGTTCT
Organism: Tenodera sinensis; assembly: GCA_030765045.1. NCBI lineage: Eukaryota > Metazoa > Arthropoda > Insecta > Mantodea > Mantidae > Tenodera > Tenodera sinensis. Next base: position 159,656,094 of record CM060967.1, on the reverse strand, counting down.
GATAGATAAATAAATAACTCATTTTCTCCGTGGAAACATAACCTACAAATTACACCTACGTTGAAGGCAGAAAGCACCGAAACACATTACACCAAACAAATGAAGTGCAACGAAAGTAGTTGTGGTAGGTCTAGGAAAATATCAGTAGCAATATCTGGCTAATTGCAACACTGCTTCTGTTTATAGCAAACAGAGGGTATTATTTAATATATGACGCTTTTATAGAATTCAGCTATTGCGACAAAGTCAGCCATTTAGTTATTGTCACTTTATTTGTGTTCAAAAACTGAAGCAAAGAAACACAGTTCTACTTTATCGCACAATCTACAATTGGTTGTGACTTCGGCTGTCACAGTCCTTCTGCCGTCTCGTAACCTTGATACGAAACGCTAATACTGCTCGAATGTTCACACAAACAATTCTGAAAACTTTTTTCAACCGAAAGCAACTCCGACGTGACGATTAAATGTCTACAAAAACTCTCTCTCCGCCGCATTCGCTTATATAGGTGAGAATGAGGTAGCAGAGACTTTTCTTTGAATTCACCTTTCTCTCGAAATATGTTTTGAGACCCCTGAATCCAAAAAGAGAATTTTTAGAAAAAGCCCGCGTGTATGTTTCTCACTCTGTGTGTGTGTGTCAGATTTTGGGCAGTATAACTCAAAGTCCGTTGAGCTGGTATTTGAGTTTAGTGTATTTTAAGGATTGACACGAAGATTTTCAAGAAAATTCCTCCATCCTAAACTTCGCTTTACATGTAAAATTTTTAGAAAATTTTTAGTTTCTCGAAAACGGCTTTAACCAGTTTGATTAAAGTGGCATATGTTTAAGCGTATTTTATGTATTAATTACACTTCCGGCGCGAATTCCAGTAATACTAAGCACATAAATACATATATTCCAACGGATACAACCACACGTTATTGAATGTTACCGATAAGTGGTCTAATTCTAATATGTTTGTTCACAGTGTATAATTCCACATTTACCTCCATAGCAGTAAGTTGTTGTACTTCGTTTAGTAATTATAGTTTTAACTTGTGTATATAAATTAAAGACAAGCATTTCTTCGTAACCTTAAGATACTAAATTAACAGTATTTAATTAGCTACTGAAATGTTATTAAAATCATATTTTTACTATAAAATGCGATGCTACCGCGATCTCTTAACAGCAAACTCAACCACAGCAAACTGGCTTGCCACCAAGAACAATACAGTCGTTGGTTAAGTTGTTGTTTGTTTGTAGTGTTTAACGCCCGCTTTTACTACTACGGCACCGCAGGCGGTGACACTGATGATACATGGAATGAAGATGGAGCACCGGTGGAATGAGATGGCGGGGGAAACCGGAGTACCCGGAGAAAACCCGCCCTGACGTCGTTGGTTAAGGCAACAATATAGCATTATCCGTATTATTGTTATTTCTCTTATAGATTATCAGAAGCTGACAGTCCTCCATCACAAGCTGTGTCACAGTTACATTGTCAGTGGCCGACAATTTGCATATATTAAGGAGATAAGCTGTAGTCTTTTGTTCATTATTTAACGCACCCACGATTATATTAGCAATAGAACGGCGTTCAGAATCAGAGGTTTCATCAACAGACAACCACACAAACTGATCAGCTAAATTTTCTATATTTGACAATATGTTATTGTAACAATGCCCTACATAAGTCTTACGCAGTAGGTATACTTTCTTCAGGCACATGCTGAGTACACTTGGCAAGAAAGTTTTTAAATATCGGATTATTAATTTTGAACAAGGGAATATCAGTAGCTAAAAATGCTTGGCACAAGTCATTGGAAAATTCAGTAACCCTACTTCCTAAACACTCTACTAATTGCTTTAGAACAGGTTATTTGTTTGCGAGTTTTCTGATTAAATTCTCCTTATGTTTTGCTGTGTTTATGTGCTGAACTATTTGAAATCTTTTCTCACTCCCTATATTTTTGTCACACGCTCCACAAAACAGTGCCCTATTATCTGTAGATATTAAGTCACCCGAAAACTCTTTCTGTAAATTAATTAATCTAGCACTCGAAGTTGGTTTTATTTTCGGCATTTGAAGAGCTTTTTAACATTTTATACGCCTAATTTAATTTGGAGGGAACCAGTTCACAACACTGTTACGTTTGAAGACCACGCAGAGGCAAGCGTTGCTATAATCGTGCTGCTCAAAACGTTGACCTGCACTTTATCTTTGTTAATATAAACCTCTCAGATAACCCACTGATTATTCTCTACGTACAAACATATAATGAAAGGATGGAAACAGGGGATTCACTACATAACACCATGACTCAGCATTGCTTCTCACCACCTGGCGAGTTACATCATCATATGCAACACTGCCAATATGAAAAATATTATCCAGGTGGGAAAAAAACCATAAAAATCCTTAAAATATGCTATGTATAGGCTATAGTATTTAAATAATATGCATTTATCAAAATCAAGAAAATATGCAGTTATATGCACCATAAAATCACGTCCAAATAACTTAAAATTCCATAATTCGTGCACATAATGTAAAAGCATACGTTTTTAACCCATATGAAAAAACATGCAAATGCATGAACTTCCTAGCCCTAGTCATGATAAAGTGACCTTTGCTGGAAGTGAAAATTTGCTTCCATTAACAGCACATCGGTTGGAAAAGAATGACTAACTTACTTAAATATTTCAACACAAAAAGAACTATGACTTGTCTAGGGAAAACTAAGATAAAAAGTAATAATTACAGATAAATCAATATAACAACCACAACATTTTAATTACCTGGCTTCTGATATCTTATTTCATATGATAGAGATATAAAGGAAAACATCTGATGTGTTGCACTCACATAATTTTGTCTACTTTTGTACTAACCATTGTTACAAACTCTTATTCCTATATCTTCTTCGTGTTAGTTGAGATAATCATTTTTAAAAATTATCTTATTGCTTATTTCTTTATAAGTGAAAGGGGAATATAGAATAAAGTACGCTGTTGGTGATAGTCAAATGTTTTAAAGCTTAGAGATTCTGTCCTCTTTGCACATATATTTATAACATATATTTATCTCGAAATCTCGACATCGAATTTTTGGGTGGAGAACAATACTTCCTTCTACTTACCAGCAGAGAAAGTAAAAAAAAGTAATCTTGTCTTTGCATGCATTTTATTTCATTTTTCCAACAAATGTATCTCAAAGAAAAAAACTTCTAGACTTTCCACAAAATTACACAATATCTTAAAGAAAAACAAAACAATAAAACTGTTCTTTGCACTTGATAAAAAATGATAAAGTAACAACGCACAGATTATGTACTGCAGGAAAATGTCTTAACCGCATTTCGCTTGCAAATTAGCAAATGCAATATTCTCTCCAATGGAAACAAAGCGGGTTTGCACCACCCTTGGTTACTGTTTCCGACATTTTGACGAACTCGTTGCTACAGAGTTAACTCCAAGCTTATTATTTTAGCGCAGGGGGAGATGCCGAAATTGTTTTACCCTACCAACTTGGCAACTTCTTAGGTTCTTAAAATAAAATTAAAAACTAATTTTAAGACTACTACGGAGAAAGTTGTTCAGGCATAATGAAAGATTTTCCTGCAGAAGCGAAGTAGTTCGAAATGGCAATATAGAGTTGTCCATGGTGTTCAGAGTACGATGAGAGATTGTGAAGAAAATTAGCAGAAATTTTGCTGACAAAATATAGCAATATGAGTGCGCAAATTTCGCGCGATGGTGGACTCAAATATGTCGATAAAAGGTTCATTAAAGTCATGAGTCGTGAGAAGTAAAGGGGATAAATGCCTATTATTGTGACCGCGCCCGCCGCATCTAATTGCCGACAACAGCAGTGTCACCCATCGCATTATTGTCGGCACTACCGCAAAGGAGCCGAGGGAAAGAGACAGAGAATGGCCGCATTGTTGGGGCGCTTGCCGAAAGAGAGAAAAGGATAGAGACTTCGAGAATCTTCCGCTTTGTATTTCACCGCAATAACTGAACTTTCCAGAATAGTGCCTGGGAGATACAAATAGCGGTAAAGTGCGACAGAAGAGGCCGTCAGACGTATGTGAAGCGTTGAGTAGTCGTGCCGAGGAAGAAGGGACAGTTCTTTGTGTTACGAATTCGGAGCCGTGCTGTTGGAGAATCGGAAAAGACTTTCTTGCTGTTGCAACGAGTGTACAAAGTTACTGTTCACGGAAATAAAAGTGTTTCTTTATCTCGACTACATCTGTCTACTTTACTTCACACCCACACCAAAAGTCACATTATTAAATACACAGTCTGGCAACTGGTAGCACTGAACAGGCGAATGTTTTGTTTACCAATAGACTTCCGCTACCCCATGCATTTTAATGGAACGTAAAAATACATTTTAATGGATGACATATTTCTAATAGAATACTTACATCGAGTGCGGCGCCAGGCGTCGAGTAGTTGCGGAACGGTGGGGTACGCCCTTTAACAAACTGGAAGAGCTTCTTCCTGTTCCTTAGCCACTCCACCCGGTGCAGGTGTTCCATGCGCACATTGTACTCGCACTGTAGCAGCGCTGAGCCCCCAACAAGAACATAGCGCGGCAGTCTCAGCTCCACCGAGAACCGGGACGTTGCGCCTGAAACCAATCAGTGATGCAGAAATTACCAACAGGACAACTATCAGACATCATTAGACTCTGAAGATCTCTTCATTATGAATAACTTCTGGTAATAAATCATATGAGACACAGAAAATGTTATTTTACGAACAATGTGTATCATTTTTATCAAACACATTTTGTTCTGGACTTAACTGTTTCCGAGATAAAACATTGTTAATTTGAATTTCAAAATATACTACTTTCTTCATTAGCAAGCCGTTATTAATTTTTTGGAGATCATGTCAAGAGACAGAGTTACAAAACGGCAATTTCTGTAAATACCGATTAATTTGAAGTAGGCAGAACAATAAACTTTGTCAAAATAGTTTGTTGCAGAATGATAGAAAAAGTCATGTGAGTGTGACACGTACGATATTTAATTTTGAACACAAAACGTGTGAATAAATATAAAAGATAAAGATAGCCGACGGATCCCATTGGACAAAGGCTTATCACAACTTGTGGGAATTTACATGGAATTTACAGTGCAAGCTAGTTCAGGTGAATTTTTCTTATGGAATCAGTTGATATGATAATTTAGAAACATACCTGATACCCATCTCTGACGTGGTCAACCTCTGTTTCTTTTTTCCTATATTTCGAGGCATTCTGGTCACGTGTCCTCGGAATCTCCGTTATAAATATCGACTTTGAAATAAATGCTACACTGTGAATTTCGATGATATTTGCAATTCATTTGAAATTTGTGCTAATGAGGACCTATTAAAAATTCTTCAATACTCTTCCTCTGGTTGGAAGCAAAACCTTTCATATTTGCTATCTAATGTGCACAATTTTATAAACTTTTTAACACTAAGGTGTCTATTTTTCAAAGTCTAACTGACATAGATGGGAGATCTTGTAAGGCTCTAGTAAGAGTTTCAAGGATGATTTGAGACATCGTTGATCATCACACAACTATTATGGTATAAAAACCAAATTATACTTTTGGGAAATGTAATAACCCATAACAGGGTGTTTATTCATCAGTAAAAAGACAACATTGTATTCATTCCTTTAAGCCGCCCAGACACACAAACTGTCAAGAATGAGATAGGTATTTTCTGAGACAAATAGTTGCTCTGTTTCTTCCGTTCGTACCGGCAGGACTATATGTAGTCCAAGCTTTCACTCTCAATTTTTGCCTACCTCATCTAATTTTCTCTGGGTTGTCTCTGAGAATGTACTCTATTACCAGATTGTATGCTCTTCCTCGATCTGGAGTCCTGTGCACAATCGTTTTAGATAGGAGCAACAGTAGATGCCTTCAAATCTGGTATTTATCCTACCCTAAGGTCCTGGATTCTCCAAACATCTGGGTCCCCTTCACTCTCTTAAATTGGCGAGGAAGATATACGTCAGCGGAACAGACCAGGAGGTCTGATGGAAGATAATACTGATTGAATTTCAAACGCTTCCTTGCCATCCTGTTTGATGATTTTGGAGGTATGACTGCAGCTCACGTGTGTTTACGCTTCCGATTTTCTTTGGCGTCGTCTGTACGTTGAAGAGTAGAACATTTAAATCAAGTTCAAAAAGAGTTTTCTGCGCATATAAGGAGAGAAAAGGCTGAAGGTGCATGTGGTGGGTTTGTTTCAAGTAGTGAAAACCCTTGCTTGACAGGCGTGTGACACAAGCAGGGCTCTGCATGCAACTAGGCGTGAGGTGTCTGTCTGGACATGCGATGATGGATGTGGTTGTACAACAGTCTCTCTCTCTCAGGATATAGACTTCCGGCGAGGACTTCTGATATAGCACACCTAATTTTCTCTTGTCACTCGCCCATGAACAAGTGCGAATGGTCAAAAAGTTCCAACAGTCATTCGTAGCATATGGATAGATGCTCCTTCATGAGAGCGAGCGAGAGTTTTCAACACTCTGTACACGTTATTGATATGCCTAAGGTTGCACGGTCTTCATTAAAAGACGATGCGTGCAAAAACAGAATTCCCTTCGCGGTTCTTGCTCGTTAATACACGTTGATCCAATGAAGATTGCGTTTCAATCAGTGGGAACATTTTGCCAGTTTTCCTCTCCAGTCACAAAAGTACCTTCGTTAATGAACAGAATACAGTATCTGATAAAGCTGGCATCAGTAATCGGATATTAACAAAGTTTAATGATTCTGAAGATCCTCGATGACTTCTTTACGCTATCAAAGGATATTTTTATAAATATCCTGATACGGCATCATTCAGATATATAGCACTTGTCGACCAAACTCTATATTGTTTAAAACTTGAGTTGCAGAAGAAGTTTTAAGGGGAGAGTATCTGTAACTTCCAACGTTATTAGTGGCATATTTGGCTTTGAACAATGCTCAGATGAGCAAATCCATTATGTGCAAACTTTCAGTAAAGTATTGGCGTCATGACTGTTACAAAGAATACATTTGAAGAAATAATTATAGTTGTAAAAGGCATTACCTGCATTATGGAACCGAAAAGACATTCTCCTTTGCATTTCCTGAAGTATATTTGTTTCCCTTCTACTTTTTCGGCTTTAATATGACCTCATAAGTAGGAATTTAGATAAAAGACGTCGTTATTTCGGATTTTACTGTGGGAAATTTAAGGGCTTAAGGAATATAACACAACAGAAATATATTTGTATCTAAAACCGTTGCTTGAAAATATTTAAAAGAGTTGATGCATTATTTTAAGACGCTCTGCATCTTCCCTGGTTTGATATTACTGGAACGCCTTCCATTTCGAGCATGTTAAGCTAGAGTTGGAGGAGTTGCCATTCTTCATGGTATATTGATTACGTCTAGGCAAGATGTTGCCTCATACCTTCGTATGCCAGGAGATTAACTGAGACATAGATTAAATTCTACCTTCTTTGGTTGTGAATCATACGAAAACCGCCTACCCAAGAAAAGGACCAAACTGTACTTAATCCCAGCTCTACCGTTGTAATTCAATTTCTTAGTCTTGGGATATTGGTTGTAATATTTCGGTATTATATTATTTAGTGTTACATCATCTTATATCAAATTTGTCATCAGCTTATCATTTTACATTATTACGTTCTTACGCATTAATTTATTTCTTAATTTAGGTGTCCAATACTTCTTATTCCTTCTTAGCTCGAGCCAGCGTGAGGGTCCCTAACGCGTGCTGGAGATTCTTCATCTCGACACCAGAGTTCACCAAGTAGCCACCGGTCAGGTGACTACAGCGCCATCCATTAGCCGAGAGCAGCACTTACAGTTCGCAATGCCTTAGCCTATTATGAATATGAGAATGAAAATAATATGAAATGAGGTGAAGTGAATGGCGGGAGAAAAAGCACGGCCAGATGTCGCTTTGTTCATCACAAATTTCACATGCGGTGAGAGGCGTACAGTCATCATTGTTGACTGTGAGTGTTAAATATTCAACCCTTAACCTTAACAATGCCAAGTAACACTTTCTGAAATAACATTTTGTTACCACCAATTTTTAACAACAAATCTAGTTTAAAATTGGATGATATATCTTGTCATTTTTATAAAGCTAATATTGAACACTGTTTAACTATTCCTTTTTTACTTTTTTACATGGATCACATGAAATATCATGCCATTATAGAATTTATACTACCAACTGTGACCAGTGATTATCGAAAATAACTATCTCTTTTTCACTTTTTAGTGCTAAAGTGTTGAAACGAATGATAAAAAGTTGTTATTTCTGAATGTAGAAGAACATACATTTAACAAAGTTGTTAACTGTTGTTTACGAGTTTCTTGTACCCATGTTAAGTGTTTTTGAAAGCATCTACGACTTTTTGGGACTCTCAGAAATAACATACTAATTTGTGGAGCGGCTTAGACATTTCTGAGCTTTCCCTGTTTGTTCTCTTCATTTGTGTAAATCTGGAGTTTCCGGGATTTCCGGAGGTCGTTAAACTGTCTCCCTGCTACAAGTTGCCACATGAAGTGTTAATTCACACGTCCCGGTGTAGGGTTGGACGGAATAATTGTTAGTGGTAGGGAGGGGCACAGCACATTATGTGTGTGTCAGTTGGCAGAACTGCCTTCATTGTGAAACTCGCGTCCCCATTCTCCCTATCAACTGTTCTTTTCCCAGCTCTTTTTCCACGGCTTTTTGTTTTTGATTACACGTACTAACATGGATTTTCCAATGAGACGAAACCACATCGAATATGTTTACCGTTCCAGAACATTTGTTGAATTAGTTTAAACCGTTGGAAACCTATATACCTATATACCTATATATTCGTACCCGTTATTATGTTTAAACTACAAATTTGCTCTAATAACTAACCAAAATTTAAGCATGGAAGCACTAATGCAGTTAAAACACTATCAAGATTCCACTATTACTGAAATTAATGCTTACTTCAACACAAACCAATGCATAGAGTAGCATTATGGGTTAGAAATAAGAATTACAGAATGCTAAAGGTTTCAAAACCATGAGTGACACTTTCTAAAACGCTTTAGAAAAATGTATTGTACATTTTTCACACATTTTTAGAATAAATAAGTATACGAACACTGTGACGCCGACCACGGCTCACAACAAAGGACAGTCGGGGCTAGTTTTATGCTGTTTAATCCTCTCTTTCAATTTTAAGTTTACAAAGAGGTAGTAAATTTGAATGAGAGGTTTCTTCTGAACACCACCACTTCAAAGGCAGGTATCATTTTTGGTGTTGCCAACTGTTAAACATTACAGCTTAGAGTATGTGCCCAAGAGTGCGCATGCGTACTCTTAAATGCGTCATACATTGTGAGAATTCTGTTCCTAATGTGTATAGCTGTAGCGACCAAACATAAGCAATCACATAAAAGCAATGCAAAACAAAACAAAAAGCCACTATAACATCAATGATAATGGTTGTTATCGTATATTAAATGGTTACACGAAACGATTAGCTTCTACTCAGTTAAGCGATTAACTATGCATTTCAGGTTCGATGATCAGACAAGATGAATAAATTTAACAATTACTTTTGAGTGCATGGTAAATAAATAATAACAAGAATAATATAAAATTCTCTACCTCACACCCCTGCTTGCAAATACGCAGTCCGACGACAATGGAGCGGTGGTAACGAAAGGTGGATTTCGAGAAAAATCCATGCTGCGTCATTCTCGGCTCTATAAGCGAATAAGCGCTGAGAGAAGCAAGGCGTTAAGTGTTCAACATATATACATATATTGACAAAAAGAAACACATCTTAGATTTTCTCTGAATAATCTGTGACGATCTCTCAGTTGTATGTGCTTCTTCTCGTTAAACAGTAGATGAATAAAATTAATCATATATTTGTGTATAATTCAAAAGGCACTACTTTGAAGGCTTACAAGAAAACACAAAGTTATCCAAGCTTTTAACCGTGTAAGTAATTGGCTGTTTTTACTGCAACTGGTAAATATAACGCTAGATAATCTGTCAACACTTCTTTTGTGATTAGTTAACGCACATAGATAATGGCAAGATAGCGTTTTTAGTGTAATTTATTCATGTGCGAGGTAGTAATGTTGTAATTTACTTAATTATAGTTCTTATGGAAATGTCCTTTAATTATTAGACTAGATTTATATTCCGATATCTTTCATCCACTGTTCGCATGGCGCGGTAAGCTTTTTCAGAGATTCCGATCTGCAGATGACATTCTAAAATTGGCTGCCAAATTGCATGACATTTATGTCCAGGTGAAACCGCGCTTTAGATGTGCACTTGTTTTTATGCTCGACACATTTCTATGTAAATATTTAATATATTTAATGGACTTCTCTCACCCATTCTAGCCACAGGAGCGTTGTGTACAACATTTCTAGTTCATTTGAGTTGAACGCATGTTACCTCACTTATGGAGTGATTATATAAAAAGGAAAGAATGTGCTCACTGGGGCTAAATGAACACATTAACAAAATGAGAAAGCGGTAAGAGCAAAATTGCTGTTGATGCTCTTGAAAGCGGCTGTGAAACAACACAAAGAGAATAAAAACAAGCTCACTGTTTGCTGCGCGATAAACGGGATAGTTGAAGCAAATACAAATATTATGTTTAGGTTGGATCAGTCTGAAGGTCTTTACACCTTTGTTCTGGTGTAAAGTTTACGACAATTGACTGTAATCTGAAGTGCGAAGACTTAACAGGGCTAACAACACACCAGAAATACAGGTGCTAGGCGTGCAAATGCAGATATTTTGATAATTGATATCACAACGTGACATTTATCGTTGTACAAAGCCCTGTCCATTTTATTTGTTGCTTTAAACCACGGTACAAGGATATGCCACTCCTTTTCCTAAATAACCTTAACCAATAACCACAACAAAGGATAGAAACAAAATACATGCTTACACTTTCGACCGTATTAACTGACCCACCCGAAGATTCTTGTCTGATTCTTTTAGCTTTAAACCTCGTATTCTTTTTGCTTTTCGTTGAACATATTTTGAGTGAAATGGGCATTTACTTGTTGATGAATATACTTAGGATATTGTTTAGAAAAGCTTACGCAAGCACTTGGTCAGAATTTCGGCAAAGTCCCACTCGGCAGTGTGTACGAATGGTCACGAAAGTTGCCGAAGTTGCTGTGTTAATGCAGCGCTGCCAACAGCAGAATGTCCCTAGGATTCGTTGCCAATAGTAAGTTTGAATGTTTTTGCGGGAGTCGGCATTTTCTTCCACGGATTTGTTGCAGTTTATAATTTTATATTGTTATTATTATCTCTGACTACGCTTACGTCGCACCAGATATTTAAAATGGGCAACCTATGCTAGAGTTTTTCCTTCTATGCTTATCCTGAAATCTGCAGACAATATTTCCGATAATAAATAATTTATTATTCCAAGCTTTAGATATATCAGATATATATTTCTACACAGCTTCGTCTCATGAAATGCACCCAACATTATTATCCTCTTCTCGGCCAAGCATTTGCTTTTCTTTGTTGTAGAAAATGTGGAGCAATTGCTTGGTACGACTGGCCGTTGAGTACAGAACTATGTCGAATGTGAGTTTCGCTCTACGAAATGCCCCAAGGCAAGAAAGTGGCGCTCGATACCTCTAAATTTAGGTACAGTGCCCATCCTACGAGTGTAATGTAGTAAGGGTGAGGAAGAGATTTCCGAGGACATAGTCCACATTTCACGACTTCCTTTTGAGCTGTAATAGCTTCATCTCTGTCCATTTAATGCTTTTTACTGCACATGCTATAATGTCTCTATGCTCTATGGGATACAAGAATTATAAACATAAAACTCTTCTTAAGCAGAGAAGCCCAAACAGCATAATAGTAATTGTGGATTAATGAATTACCTCTTAAAGTAAGTACAACGTCATACCAAACATACATTTCAGTGTTTACACCTAATGAAAGTCATTGTTCTATATCACTAACAGAAAAATCTGATGTGTTGCACTCACATAACTTGATCTACTCTTATTCCTATATCTTCTTCGTGTTACTTGAGATAAACATTTGTACAAATTATCTTATTGCTTATTTCCTTGTAGGTACAAGGGGAATATTCGAATACAGTAGGCTTTGTGCGATAGTCAAATCTTTTAAAGCTTTGAGATTCCGTTCTCTTTGCACACTTAACATATAAAAAAAATGAACAACGATGTTCCATTTCATAAAAGTTTTGTTTTCCTAAACTCACACACATAACAAGGAATAATGGTTCACCCTACAAAAAATGTATTCAGACATAAATTGTGTATTTTAGCAAGATCTACATTTTTTGTATAGTATGATTTGGTCTATCTCTAACGGTTTACCAGTTATGCAAAAGTCGTCCAGAGTAAATACGACTACAGGGGCTACAGCCAGAAAATTCAAGATATACATTTCATTTGTCATAAAAATATCTCAAACATATGACATTTTTATCAAAATCGTATTATCATAGTGGGTTGTAGAGTTGATTACGTTATGAGGAGCTTATACTGAAAATGAAAAAAAGAAAAAAAAAACTGTAATATAAAATAGTAGTATAAAGGTCCCTGCCTTATAGAACTTACACAATTGTTTTACTCCATGATAACATCTTAAACATTCTAATCCAACGTTTTAGTATAAAAGGATTGAGCGACTCATTTTGGGAGGGAGGGGTCATCTTAAGTAGATAATGTAGATAACAATTGATGAAAAAATGTGGAAAAGCTATAATTTGAAGGATTAACATAACCTCTTTAGGTCACGTGGTCTTTAGAGAGTGCCATGATTGGATAGTGTTACAACGCCGTGCGAAGCAGTTTGTTCTAGAAGCTTCGAGAAATGGTACTGGAACTTCTCGAAGCTAAACGAACCGACATGAACGATAATCGATATGTAATTGTGTGACAAGATCGACATGATTAGTAGATTTGATGAGATTTGTTTTTTGGCATATAATTGAGTTGATTATACTTGCTTTTAGTGGGGGCCTTCTAATTAAATGAAATAAAGAGCAACTGGACGCAGGTTTTGTTACATTATAAGAACCGAGTTTGGTGTAAATTCCATAAATGAAGAAAAACAAGGCTATAGGAACAACTGACTCTATAAAAGAGGAATAGGCTGGTGTCTAAAGCATGTCGTGAAGAAAAGGAAAAAGAAAAACCTATTGTGATTTTAGTAATTTGATCTACTGGCCCGTGAGTATAAGAGAATATGTTTATTCATACAATATCGCCATATTTACATCAGAAAGAGTGGCATTTTGTGATGTTTGTCTAATAATTCAGATGTGAAGCTTCATCGAGAGGAATGTATCGACAAAAGTCGGACTGCACAAGAGAAATGCTGCACGCAGTTCTAATGATTATTTTCCAGGAAACTAGGTTGTGCGCGTTTGCCTGGAAGCCAGTGCTTGATAGGAAGGCGTGACAGTACACTTCGGAAAGGCTTGCGGCCCTTCCTGCATTAAAAAGGCACAACAAAAATATCACACCGGAGAGAGAATTTCAACGCTTTCCGTGTAATAACTTTGCCCAGGGCGAGAACAAAAGGAAGAATAAAACGAAACAAGTGAATGCGACCTTTAGAGATAATGGCGGTGATTTCAGCGTCGTGACGCCAACGTAGCGTGAAATGTGAGGACCTCTCTCTCTCGACGCCACTACATACATGTTTTCTCAGGAGATCGTCCAAACTATCGAAGTCAACTTGTTGCATGAAATTTCTGCTTGACGACCGTGTAGTTTCCAACGCAAACTTACTGTCTGCTAACGCCATCCTCTACATGTGCAGGGTGCAACAAAATCTGCCATGTTTGCCTTTCAAAGAGGTTTATTAAGGAGTCTTCAACGCATAAACACTTTAAAATAACATTTTCAAAGAGCACACCTGAAGTAGAGACCGTAAAAATCACTTATTCCTCGAGATTAGCCTTGGTACAAATTATCTTGTAGATTTTCTTGTAGATACAATAGCAATACAGTACCCTTTAAGCGATAGTCAGCTGTCTTAAGAATGGTTGCTGTGTAATGACTTTGAAATTGCGTTCTCTTTCTACGAGCAAGAGATAAAAGAATGAATTGCAAAATTCTGACAAATAATAAGGTATATTTCACAACAAAAATAATTTGACATGAAGTTTGTGTTTAAATAAGATCTACATTTTTTGTATACTAAGATTTTATCTGTCTTTTAATGTAAAAATCAAGAGTAAACAGGATTACATAGGCAATAGCCAGAAAACTCTAAAAAATACATTTCATTTACCATAAAAACATCTTATAAAGATATCATATTTGAATCAAAATAGAACTATTTTTCAGAAAATCAAGATTTTCGAAAAAAATTTACATGAAAAGGTTAGTTCAGGATGGAAGAATATTATTAAAAATCCTTAAGATATTAAACTTAACCAACAACTTTGGTACGCACGCGGATCCTTCTTAAATTACTTTTTTGTGAATTCAGGGGACTCAAAACATATATTTCCGGTGAAATCACAACATCCAATTTCTGGAGTTTATACAATAGTTCCCCTACTTATTGTTGGAGACATGCAATACAATCATATTTGATAGCTTAATATTATCATTTAAATTTTACCGACTTTACTCCCTTTAATTTTTAACATTTGTTTACTATTTAATTCATTCAGCACTTAAGTGTAATTATTCCACAGAAGCAATCATCTCACCTTCAGTTGTTGAGTCGCTCAACACTACCAGGAGTGACTAATCGATCACTAGTTTGCAGAGACTTCCGTCCTCGGTCTTAATATTGCATTTTTCATACGCAAAAAATGATTAATTTTATTTTCCAGTAAGCATTTGTATTAGTCACTGTCGAGAAAAATATGGTATGCAAAATACATGTGTTAAATGAAATTACAGAGGTGTTTTTAATTGAGGAAAAGAACGTCGTGACGCAGTGATTTATGGTCGAGTTCACTTTGGTGTTTATAAAACCATAGGGGTGTCAGGTTAGTGTGGGACTTCTGTGTAGTAAACATTCCGCTTCCATTATCAGCAGTGTCTTGTTTATTTCAAGGAAGGAAACGGAGACATTACCCTCACCTTTCAATTTGCATGACGTCATTTTAAAATACAATAGAAGAAAATTTGAATAAGCTAGTATAAAGTTTAGGTTTTATAACAGAAATCTACACATGAGATAATATAAAAAAATTGTAAAGCAACGAAAACATCAAAGATACCTCATGTGTAAATGTAGATCATTATTAAAGGGATAAAGTGAAACTGAAAAATTTAGTGCCATAGCCGGGATTTGAACTACGGATATTGTAGTTTCCGTCCGTCTGCTATAATCACCGAGCTACCATGGCTAACGTGCGGACAGGACACGTCATCCCGGGATTCATAGATTAAAGAAACGTTTAGAAGTTAGATTAACTTAAACGCATTGATTAGACAAGTAGAAGAAGAGTAGTCAAAACTCTAGCTTGCAATTCTCAGCATGCGACATACACTTCCAAAGCATCACACTCCTTTGTGGCCAATGTGTAATAGGAATTTTTTAAAGTACAGAAAAGCACAATGTAAGAAAATCCCTAACAAATTTAAGTACCTAAGGGTGAAGAATGTTGCGTTGGAATGCTCTGGAATGTTATAACCAGAGCGCGTCAGGAATTCTTCTGAAACTGGGCTATGGAAAGAGAGTTTGCGCATGAACCAGGAAAGCATCCGATACGGCAAAAAACAATGTATTTCAGGGTGACTTGCACGCTAGTTCTTGAGACAATGGAAACAGAAGACTACCGAGGAGAACTAATATGGAGAACTGTAAATGTGGATGTCATTTAGAGAGAGGAAAGTCCGTTGGCTCCCTGCAGTCAGCTGTCTTAAACATGGAGTTATGGACACTAACTCAGTGTTGCCAATCTATCACTATTGCCAACCTGCTTCGCTCGGTAATTCCATTGGTATAATACAAAATATATGCTCTTACAATAGGCACAAACATCTTCTACATCTTCTACTCCCAACTGGGGAGAATTTTTCTGTAAGATTTTTTCCTATCTTCACCACAGTATGAAGAAGAGTGAAAATATGTGACATATTAAAGGAAGAAGAAAAGGGAAAAAAGCACTGTAAACAAGTTAATTACGTTGCTAATGGCTGTAAATGAGTGCCGATGTGGCTCTTACAGTTAAAGCCGGGTTATAAATGAATGAATACAACATAGTCAACCCTTCCCTATTTCGTTTCAGTGTTCAACAAACTTGCTAGCCCAAATCAACATCATTAGCGATTCGTACCTGTAGAAGGTGGGAAGGTTGGGTGAGAAAGGACAACAGCCATAACAATTCTTCTGAAGTAGAATCCGGTCGTTTTGTCTCCGCCGACGTATTGCAATGTTGGCAGCTCGTAACACTGCTGTGAACAACACATACCATTGCTGCACTTTTCACCGTTGTTTTGTCCATGTTCACACGTTCTACGGATACTCTTGTTAAAGGAAAAAGCGGTCCTCTGTAGTCGCAGTCTTTTTCAAAATATTCCCGTAACTTAGCTTCTTTATTTTATTGTTGATTGTTTAATTTCCTCCAACAGAATATTATTTTGGTGTATTTGTTTCTATAATTAAGTTGGGCAATTCACATTTATATGAGAATAGTAGTAGTAATAATAATAATAATAATAATAATAATAATAATAATAATAATAATAATAATAATAATAATAATAATAATAATAATAATAATAATAATAATAATAATAATAATAATAATAATAATAATAATAATAATGGGCACGAGAGATGAAGGTGGTTTTGATGCAACAAGCGTAGTGGTGGCTTCGTTCCATCTGCGCGGTAGTAATAATTTCCAACCTGTTATAAGCCATTTTACTCATATTAAACATATTTTGTATAGAGTAATTTATAACCTTGCTTTATCTTATGCAGGTAATATCCTTATGATTAATATACTAAATTGTTTCTCTTTCACAATAAATAAAGCATTAATGTCATTGCTATTTAGACTTATTTTAAAACTGTTTGATCAAGTAATAATTTGTTTGGTTTTAAACTTTGAAACAGAAAATACAATAGCTTATATTAAATAAACTAATAAGAAACTAAACCCCTGAAACGTGAAATCATATTGCCCCTTTTATATGTTTATAAATACGAATATTCAAAAAATACATTTGAAATTGTTAATAAATGGCAGTAAGATCACCAAAGTTTATTTTATGCTTCTGATGAAACTGGCGTTTGGTATTACAGACCCTGCCCTCTGCAGTAGTCCCTCCTCACTTTCAACCACCCTTACTGGTCACTTCTGCCCTTACTCCTGGGAGGCGCCCCATGAAGACACAAAGTTCTGTGGTTCAAATCCCAGCAATCGTACTGTATTTTCGAGTCTCATTCCAGCCTTTCCAACCTTGACTAGTATAAAAGAGTAATTATTTCCCACTCTTTATTCATTAACTCAGTAGTTTGTTTCAACAAACATGTTGTTTAACAACACAAGTACTACGAATGTGCTATTAGTCAAATGTTCTAAGTGTTCACAGCAATAAGTACTGAGGTGTTGCGTATATAACAGTATGCACTATACTAAAACATGTATTGTGTACATACACGTTACACAATTTCTGTCTATAGCAACCAGTTATCTTAAAATCGATGAAGCAGTCCATCCCTAGTCCCTCATGGCGCCTGGGAATCCAGCTAAATGCAACCCACCATACACAATGGACGTGGGCTGCATATAAGCAGCAAACGGCGTTAGCCGCACACCTGGTCCTTACAGCGGCGGCAGGGCGCCAGCACGCACAGAACACTCATACTTACTTTTACTCATCATATCGTTATTCATGTTCTGCACTAGATGACTACGCTCTTATAAATATATGCTGGTGCGTGGAATTGGAGTAAACTTAATAGATTAACGGATTCCGCTTAGATGCGAGGCTGTCAGCTTTGTGAGCTGAAAACAATAGACACGCAAATTATAAAGAAAAATATGATGTGCCCATTCTTACAAACTCTTACTCCTATATCTTCTTTGTTTTAGTTAAGATAAACATTTTTACAAATTATCTTATTGCTTGTTTCCTTGTAGGTACAAGGGGAATATTAGAATACAGTAGACTTTGTGCGATAGTCAAATATTTTAAAGCTTTGAGATCCCATTCTCTTTGCACTTTTAATATATAAAAAAATGAACAACGATGTTCCATTTCACGAAAGTTTTGTTTTTAGAAACTGACACAAATAACAAGGAATATCTCCGAAATGGTCCACTCTAAAAAATATTTATTCAGACATACATTTGTGTTTTAGCGAGGTCTATATTTTTGTACAGTAAGATTTTGTATAAACAGGACTACATAGGGTATAGCCAGAAAATTCAAAATATACATTTCATTTGTCATTAAAATATCTAAAAATATAGCACTTTAATCAAAATCGTTACAATTTGCCCACTAATTTCTTTGTTACTTGTGGTGGTACTGGCATTTTTATAAGCCAACATTAAAATCATGGATGTTAGACATTTATCTAATTAAAATGGTTGAAAAAATAGTATATAAGCTATAAATGTTTTTAAAAACACGAAATTCATATCTATGTAATATACAAGAAGAGTCAGTACATTAAAAATATTAATTTACACTTTAGCATATTTCATACCTCTAGGACAAATAATTTCCCTGAAAGTTGTAGATAAACTCCTTGAAATTAACATTTCAAACACACTGCTTACAACCTCCCCTTAAGCAGACGTCAAATATTTTAAAACCGGGGCATTATGTGATGCTATGAAATTTATTTATATTTGTATGACAGGATATGGAAGGTGAATAACTTCCTATTTGAGAAACGTGTAAGTACTGAAAAATTCCAACCAATAACAAGGAGTATCTTTTAAATCACTCCATAAAATGCGTACTTGATAAAAAACTTGTAATGTAGCCAAATCTACATTTTGTGTTTAGTAAGATTTTGTCTATTTCTTATGGTTTCCCAGATAGGCAAAAATCATACAGACAATTTAAGATACGCATTACATTTGGCGTTAAATATCTTAACCACATGATATTTTAACCAAAACTATAACTGTCATGTTTATAATATCAATATTTTTGATATGTGTTCCAGGTAAACTGTTTTTTTTTTCCTTTATTGTAAGGGAAAAGTCTCTCAAAGACATAATTTCACGTGGATTTCCAACACCTAAAAAACCCTTACTGTTCCTAATAATAAAACAGGAAAATCAAAATCTTAAAGATATGTATAACCTCTAATTATTGAAAATCTTTGTGTCCATCCTCAGAAATGCTAAATTTAAATACAAATGTTTTTGTTTGACAGATATCTCCTTTTTGCGTTATGTTGATACACACAAACCTTTTTTCTAAAAAATGTTATTTCGGAAACTTTGGATTTTTGGATTTAGGGAGCCCTTAAACAGGAATTTCTGGTAAAATATCAATATCATATTTTTGGGAGGAATACAATACTACAAAGGTACCTAGCTGAGAGGGTAACTGCATTGGAAATATGGAAATTGGACAGAAAAATATATTATGAAATCTATTTATGTATATTAGAGCCAAAACGTGTATTTTAATGGTTTGGAATGGGTTATGTGTGTTTATATTCAGGAGTAAATATGTACTGAAATAGAAGAAACTATATAGAACTTATGTAGTTTATTCAATGCAAATCTTCAAAACTGTAGTTAACTGCAATTACAATATAATACCAGAAGTAATAGTTTGCGAAAACAAAAGCTTTTCTAGAATAACGGACGTTTAATTTCGCAAGTGCGTCACATAGAGGAAAAGCTAGATTTTCTCAACTATATCTGACTTTTGTACATGAATTGTGGAAGTATTCAAAGCTGGAAACTTTGTTAAATTAGTAAAAATGTATGTGAAGAATGATTAATTAGTATCACTTCCTAGGTTATGTTACTTGGCATAATTGTTTCGACAACTGCTGCAGTCATTTGTCGTGTGACGTCGTGTGACGTCATGGCTGGAAACCTCGTTTGTACTGCTCATGTCATTTTTTTTAACTGTGGGAATGTTTGGTTATATTTTTTCTTTCTCTATTACGTATAGTAAGCAGGGGAGGTATTGTATTCGACCCAAATATTTTAAGTCACGATTTCACTGGAAATATGTGTTTTGAGGCCCCCTGAAACTCCCCTAAAACATTTTTAGAGAAAGGCGCACGCGCGGTATATACTCTGTGAAAGAGTTATAATATAATATTACTCATGCATTTATTCACTTTAGGCTGCTCTGTACAACTGTGCAGCGACATATTTCCCTCGTAGCTCGACGATGTTAAAGTAGAAACACTGCGTGGTTAATCGGGGAATCGATTAGTAAGGGGATGGGTTGAGACAAACGATGTGCTTTAAGCACGTGTCCCCGAGAGGATCTCTGGTTTCTCTGCAATCAAGATTCCTCACTAGCCCCAAAGATGCATTGTTGGCGGACTACTCCACTGGGAATGCAAGTACACGACCAGTGAATAAATCTGGATTACACTCATTGCATAACAATTAACAGGGCATATATATGCTTTCATTCTTAAACTGGCTCAAAAGAGAATCCGTAAACGTATTTTAACCTACCTACATAGAAGTCAATCTTCGCAAAGACTTTGGACGTTTTCTAAGAATAATAAAAATAATGATAAATTAATAATCATAGTAAGAATAATAATTTATGCACCAAAGCCTGGTTTCCCATATAAATATTTTAAATGTCAATCAATGGATTTGTCTGAAACCACATCCGTAAATATCATTGGTAGTAATAAATCATTAGTAGACATTAATTACAACACATCAACTGAGTAAAATAATAACCAAATTAGGGGTTAAAACATTTTTAATTACTCCGTTTGACGTGCCTACATCCATGACTAAGTTATTGTAAAAGTTTCACGTGTTTCTAAACACACTCTGCCTCTGGTAGAATTATGAATATTTAATTCACATTTAACTGATCGATTCATGTCATTGTTGCATATCTCATATTGATGGAAGTTGTTAAATGCAACACCATTTCGATAATTAGCATTATCGGAAATGGTAAGGAAAATTTAATCTAAAATACGATGTTGAAATTTATCGAAATATGTCTATTTTGAGGGCTCCTAAATAAAAAATGTGATGTGTTGCACTCACATGACTTTCTCAACTTTTGTACTAACCATTCTTACAAACTCTTATTCCTATATCTTCTTCGTGTTAGTTAACATAAACATTTGTACAACTTATCTTATTGCTTATTTCCTTGTAGGTACAAGGGGAATGTTAGAATACAGTATGCTTTGTGCGATAGTCAAATGTTTTAAAGCTTTGAGATTCTGTTGTCTTTGCACACTTAACATATAAAAAAATGAACAACGGTGATCCATTTCACGAAAGTTCTAAGTTTTCCGAAACTCACACACATAACAAGGAATATCTCCGAAATGGTTCACCCTACAAGAAAATTTATTGAGACATAAATTGTGTATTTTAGCAAGATATACATTTTTTGTATAGTATAATTTGGTCTATCTCTAACGGTTTACCAGTTATACAAAAGTCGTCCAGAGTAAATACGACCACAGGGGCTATAGCCAGAAAATTCAAGATATACATTTCATTTGTCATAAAAATATCTCAAACATATGACATTTTAATTAAAATCGTTAGAGCCATTTTCAAGAAAATCAAAATTTTCGAAAAATTTTCCATGTAAAGGATAGTTTAGGGTGAGGCTATTTTCTTCAAAATCTTCGTGTCGCATCCTTAAAAGACATTAAACTTAAATACCAACTTTGGTTTTTAACGTACTTTTCGTTTTTGAGCTATGCTGTCCACAGACTGGCAGACTGACAGACAGACACACACACGGACCTTTTTCTAAAAATGCTTTTTTTTTATTCAGGGGGCCTCAAAACATGTATTTCCGGTGAAATCTCGACATCGAGTTTTTGGGTGGAATACAATACTTCCCCTACTTACCAGTAGAGAAAGTAAAAAGGACAGTTTTCTAAAACGGTCGATATGTGGGGGCGCAATAGCAGATTTTTCTTTGTAGTGTCCGCGCTGGGGCTGCACATTTTATTGCTTATGGGTCAACGCCATCTTGCTACCCGACGAACTTCCGGTTACGTGCTTTCGTGTGGAGCTCGTAGAAGCACGACGATTAAGCGTCACGCAATCTCTACTTCTCTTCAAATAGCACATTTCATCTTCAATTGCTGCCAAATAACGGTTAGTAGATCTGTTGAGTAATGAGAGTTTATTAAACCAGAAATGAAACACCGAGGAAGCTCTTACTAAATATCTAAATACCAGAAATTCATTTAACTACTGTATAAATTTAGGTTAGTGTAAAATAGCTACATTGTAATTGTGTGTACTGTCAGGAGTAGAATACACCCTAGCATAACTGGTGAGTGTAACTGCATTTAAAACTGGTATATTTTACCATATATTACATCCCCTCCGTGGGATTGATTTTTGTCACTTCTAACCTCACATTTCGATATATCGCAGAATCGTTATAACACGGCGCTAAAGCATGTCCGACAACAACCGCGTTATTTCGAGACTCTACTGTACAATATTCAGCGCACAATGAAATCTGTAGCTATGAAAGCAAACGAAGGAATTTGCATTATAATACATAAGGACACTTTTCTTAGCAGTCTAAGAACAGCTGCTTTCTGTTGTTTTGAGCCAAAGAGCCTTTTCTAATTGTTGTACTAAATTAGTTAATTTTATTAGATTCCATTATTGAATTACTTGTTGTCTATTTACATTATTACATTTAATTTTATTGAATTAGGAAACGTAATGTACCAGAATTAATTGAGCTAGTATAATTACAGTTTTGGTATAATATTCTTGAATCTGCAGCTATTAAAATGACGTTAATAGACAATTATGAACTCTGAAACATATTTTTGGTGCTCAACTCGTGTGCAGCAATAATTAACAACACATATCCGAACATGAGTATCCCCAAGGGCTTTGTATTCTTTTTTTTTTATCTGACATTTGCCCCCTCGTTATGCCCAAGTGTCATTAGCCGCTAGTGCTGCAGATAATTTAACGGATTTGTTCATTCCGTTTGAAGCCCTGCCGGCTGCTGGTATCGCTCGCTATATGGCCCCTACCGCACCCCATCATTCGCCTGTCACTGTGGTAAAGCTATTTCAGCACTTTCCAACCAAACTTAAATATGTATTTCATTTGTTTTCAACGTTAATTCAACCATCGCCGTCCCCTGTGGGGATACAGCTATATTCCGCATTTAGTTCCAAATCGGAAAATAGCAGGACCTCCTGGTTGACGTAGAAACTTGACTCTACGGGCAGTATTGTCAAAATGAACTGCTAGCAGCAACTATCTGATAGACTGGAGAATAGTACTTATTCTGAAAACTCATCAATCACTGTCGAAAATCTTAGGCCTTGGATTGTATTCTCAATAAATTCTTCTTATGAATTTAATAAATGCATAAGCCCTGGTGTGGTATATCGAAATAATACTTATATATATTCAACCATCTTTATTATTTATTTAGGCTATTTAGAAATAAAATGTATCTTTATTTTTGTCAAATCCTACAGTAAATTAAGTGTAGGTTCATTTTAATAGAATTTATGTTATTCAAAACTATTTTGCATACAGCATGATGCTTTGCAGAGCAGTTTTTCAGACTTAATTTTTAAGTTTTGAAGCTCTTTCCGAATGTATGTTGGGCCAATGACTGTCGAGAGAGTTTAGTGGGTGTATCGTCGAAGCCAGCTGTTTGTGAGACAGAAAGAGTAATAGAACACGCTAAACACTATCAGTTCAATAGGTGACTTGGAGTCGACTAGCAAGAGGCGATATGCAAAGAATGAAGATGAACTGACGTCATGTGCTCCATGCTTCCCTTAGGCAAAGGCAATTACTTTCTGCTCACCCCCGCGCTTTTACTGAACCAGACAGATTTCATTATTGAGACTGTGACCATTAGAGGAATCACAACGAATTGCTTATTTTCTTAGTAATAGACTAAAGGACCGTGTTTTGTGATTCAGTTTTAGAAGCAAAATTCAGTGACAGAAATAGTAACTTTACTTGTTATTTCTCATACTACTTTCATAAATAAACTCGCAATTAAGAGTATGTTATATGACTTATTTTACTTAAGTGACCCTATTAGCAGTTATTGCATATTAAGTAACAGTTTTTGGTTATGAAACAATGTCGAATCAAGGAATAATTACAAAGCAAACAAAACATGTTACGTTGAGGGAACATAAACTTTTAAATAACCATAATTACCTTTAAAACAAGCTATTTCAATGAATGACACTTGAACAACTCTTAAAACTGTCGTTGTTCTTTAATTGTTCGTTACCAGAAACAAAGCATCCATAATTATTATCGAATAAGAATAAGATTCTCCGCACGAAGACTATTCTGCAAAAAATCTGATGTGTTGCACTCACATGACTTTCTCTACTCTTGTACTAACCATTCTTACAAACTCTTATTCCTATATCTTGTTTGTATTTATTTCAGGATAAACTAATTAAATAAGTGACGCTTGATCATTATTGCTGTTTTGTTTCACAACCTCTGTTTGTGCTTAATCTCCCACATTCGGAAGCAAATTATGTGGGAGGCGATTATCAGTTGACGATCATTGCTTCCCCTGGGTGCAATAAACATCTATAATCGAGTCGTTAATGGGTGACAACCAAGGAAGGGATTCTTAAACGCAATACGTTTCTATCGTGAATACGAATTATTTGCTATCGACTACATTTATCCAATAACTTATGTTATAAGTCATTTTAGAAAATAAAATATGTCAATATTCCTCACCTCAGATTTATAATAAACGCATTTCAATGCCCTGAACCTCTTGTAAGCATTTAGATATCAGTTGCCTAGATCATTACTAATCTTTTACTGAGGAGGGATTTTTTTTACTTTCTGTATTACGTATAAAAGGTAGGGTAATACTATATTCTACCTAAAAATTCCATATCAAAACTTCACAGAAAATACTACAGGTTTTGGAGACTCCGCAAACACAGAAAAAACATTTTTAGAAAAAGGTGTGTGTGCGTCTTCTGTGTGTGTGTGTGTCTGTCTGTGTACCTGTGAACGGCATAATCCAAGAACAGAAATTAGATTCAATACCAAATCTGGTATTTAGTTTCAGTATGTGCTAAGATGCTACAGGAAGAATAAAAAAAAAAAAAAAAAAAAAAAAAAAAAAAAAAAAAAATCCCCAACCTAGACTAAGGTTTGTATGTAACAATTTCAAAAGTTTTTATTTTCTCAAAAGTGGCTGTAGTGATATCAATTAAAATGCCATAAGTTTCAGATGTTTCACAGGAGGCTACAGAGCGCATGCTAGAGGCATAGAGAAGGTAATGAACGACCCGCCGACAAAGCAGCCCTCTTGTGTTCACGGGCAGTAGTCTGAGTCATCATTCGACATCGCCATAAGACACAAAACCTAACGCACAGCTGAAACGTGAGAGGGAAACAGGAAAATAATGGAAAGGAAATGTTGGTAAATGAGACACTTCCGGCACTCTCCTACCAGCAGGGAAAACCAGCAACATTTGAGAGTGTTCAACGAGAATCAAATCCAGGACTATCAGAATGCGAGCGTCTTAAGCTATCTCACTGGAGACTTAGTATTAAAGCTGTAATACGCACTGACGTGTTCCTTGAAGCAAGTAAGTCATTGCTTTTATTGCCTTGTTGTTGAATGTGGGTTTACTTGCATACAGTTTACTCCGGTTTACGATGTGTTAAATGTTTCCGTGGTGCGCTGATAGTCTGTTCTTTTTATCACATCAAGACGTGTCCACGTTTTCTCAATTTGTTTTGTTTCACTACTGCAATTCTCACGTAGTGCAAATATGACCTGCTTTTGTCCTTGTGTTCCCTTACACTGGGAAAGGAAACCTGTGGTATAGTTATCAATTTCTGGGCTAATAACCAAACTTGCTTTTGCAAGCTTATTCAGTATTGCGTAGTCCCTATATAGTTTTCACTTTGCATGTGCATGTTCTATAACAAAATAAAGCATTAATAGTTTTCGTGGTATACTTATTCTTTTGATACATCCTGTAGCTCTGCAGGCACGTGGCCATTGTTTACATTTGGGTTCACCCTCTCTTCTTCAACATAGACACTTTATAATACCAGCTAAGGCAATCTCATAAAAACCGATTTCTTACGTCAGGCGTCTATTATCCGCCATACATATATTCAACTGGCATCTTGCCATTACAATTGTATTGGTGAGTTTCAGCTGTTTAATTGAGCAGCAGATCGTAGAAATTTCTTGAACCTTCTGCAATGGAAAGGTATGTATTAAATGTCAATAAGAAATACAAATGCAAGTTCAAATCGATGATATACACACAAGAAGTTCATCTTTCTACTACGAAGCTTAAGCATTTTCAACATTATTCCTAGAAATAACATTAAATATGGTTTTTGTGGTTATTTATTGCAATGTATAAATGAGCAGCATATTACGCATGCGCAGAATTGGTGTTTATTTCTTATTCAAAGAAATGAAGAGATCGTGTTTTTTTTTTTCTTCAGAGGAAATATCTATAAGAACTGTTACCAACTGTTCCATTCTTATCGATTATTGGTGTATGACTAATACGCAGTGGCGGCTCGCAGTCAAAATTTTAGGGTAGGCAAAGTGTAACAGTAACAACAACAACAACAACAACAAACAACAACAACAACAACAACAACAACAACAACAACAACAACAACAACAACAATAATAATAATAATAATAATAATAATAATAATAATAATAATAATAATAATAATAATAATAATAATAATAATAATAATAATAATAATAATAATTAATAATAATAATAAACCCCGTTTATCCGAAATATAGGGGGCGAAGTCATTGTGGATAACGCAAACAATATATTGTTTGGTTGTTTAATAAGAGCAGAGTGAATGAGTGTGACTTACGGACGAATTACCGCCAAAACTAAAATCACGAGTGTCGGCAGACTTTTTTCCAGGGGGGGGGCCACATGTTGGAAATTTGCAATCATATAATATTAAATCATTATTTTACTGTCAAAATTTATAGTATTTGTTGCAGCTAACCGTATTAATTTGTGCTAAACAAAAATTGTTTTTTACATCAAAATTAAAATAATAGTTTAATAGTCAGTAACTGACTGCGCATTAAGTTCACCAACTTCCAAGGGAGGGCCGTGGCCCCCCTTGCCCCCGTTTCGCGACGTCCATGACTAAATTAGATTAAGAAATTGAAAATTTGTCTGACTACAGCTTTGTGTTAAATAGCTAAAACACTCCTCTTTTCATTGCCAGTGCGCCTCGAAAGCGAAATTTGTAATAGTTCATTAATTAAGTTGGTCATACTGGTATTACACAGAGATAACGACAGATTCAGATCTCTGAGATCTTCGTTCGTGGAGTATGGCTGTTCGGAAAATGTCGCATAAATTCGGATTTGGGCAGGCAAGTGTTCGGAGTGCTGGCAGACGCTTCTACGCATGCTCGGAGTGCATATACAGAGGGAATATTTCCTTATCCCTGTTCAAGGGCCTCGTACCGAGGAAATGGGGCCGGGCAGGCAGAGGTTAAGCTAGCCTGCTCTCCACTACCCAGCTTCCATGCGTATCATTTCTGCCGCGCGTTTCAAACACGCAGCGCAATTTTGATGAATCGGAATTGAGATTAAAGGATTTGACCATGCGCTGGTCATTATAACCGAGAAAACTTTGCTTGAACTGCAATTTAGGGGAAAATGGCGGTTCAAATGATAAAATGTAGAATCATAGTTAAACATTATTTATTGATGTATTACGATAGGGTAGGCAGTGCCTACCCTGCCTACCCTGAGGAGCCGCGCCTGCTAATACGTAAAGTTCCTGTCTTTAATGATGTCTTTCAACACCTTTACTATTTCTACAACCGCCCAAATTATACTAACACGATACAGAAAAACAAATTCTCTGTTGTGGAATGTTAATCTGGAGGTTTATTAATACCCTTAGTGTACTCCCACTGCTAACAAAAGAGGGTGAGGCTTGGAATAACCACAATTTTTGCGTCATACGCAATTTTTGGCTTTGCATGCAACAAACAAATTTTTTATTATTATATCGCTTCCTTGTTGTGGCTAAAATTCAGCATGAGAATCGTAGTCAAAGGGAAACAGAGAAAAATAATTAACGTTTTTATTGCTACCGGTTTCATTTAAACACGCCGCGCACGTATTCAGCATAGCTAATGGATCTGCTATTATAACAGCTTTTATTAGGGACGCGGCTTACATAACACAGCCGAGTTTGGCACCACTGTTTTCAGCTTAATGTTTTACCTTGTTAATATTGGCGGACTTGGAGATAATTACATGAATTTAATAGCGGCAGTTAGTTCTTACTACCCTATTATTTGGTCGTCGGAAGAGCAATAATAATTCATCACTTTGATGAACGAGGTAATGAGGAAAGTATACAAGCATTATTTATTACTCAACAGAAAGTAATAGAGAAAGAAACAGAGCAATTTAAGAATAAAACTTTTATTACTTAGGAAACATCCTAAGGTGTATTCATAAGAATACTGCTATCCCTCAATCAACGGTGCATCCGTTCTTAACGACACTGATAACCACCAATCAAAGGATCCACGTGTAGAAATCAATGTTTGCAATGGGTCACGCAATTACTTGGCAGACTTAAAAGATTCTTGCTTTGATCAACGGAATAGAAATGTTATTACTATAAAGGGAGATGCAGAAGAATGCAACAAGGGGACAGTTTTTATATCAGCTTCCATAGTGAAAGACGTGTACCAATCACATGTTTCCATCCTTTGACAAGACGTCCCATCCACAACTGCACGTTCCACCACTGTCTGTCTGTGACATCGTGATTGGCTAACCCTTTCTCATTTGTATTGTACGAGCCAAACCTTTCAGTATTAGTCATGCTATCTGAGAACAATATATGCAACTATAACAAAAGCTGCAGCAACCGGAGAAGATAAATTTAACCAGATTGCAAGCCAAGTCAATGTCAAGTATGTTACTGACAGACATAAGCCAATTAAATCGCCACAATCGGCATTACTGAAGGACTGTGAACCCTTAATAGAAGGACAGGTGGCTTTTGAAATCGTAAAAGGCATCAGAATTGAGGCTGATATACGAGGAGATCACGCAGAGATCAACTTTCTACTTTCTTAACCAGAGGAAACATTGCATTCCATTTAAAAATAACATATAATGAATAGCATATGGTTTCGAAAATTGGGCAATGAACAGAGGGAACAAAAGAATAGTGGAAACAGCTGAAATGAAGTTTTTAAAAAGCATTGTGGGATATGCCGGTTTAGATCACGTGAGAAATGACGCAATCAGAGAACAAAACAAATGTCAAATAATCGAATAACGAAAATAGTTGCAGGAGATAAACCTAAAGGGAACGGTAGTGTTGGAAGACTAACCGTCGCTGGCATGATGGTCTCTGAGTCGAAATAGGCCACCGTGGCCTATTTTATTCTAGTACTGCGAAAAGAGGGACAGACATATTTTTAGTTTCTCTGTTAGCTATATTAAGTAAAAGTATTCTGTTCCACAGAAAAATTCCATGTCCAGATTCAACCGAGAATATATGCTTTGAGGCTACCTGAATCCGTCCTAAAACACTTTTAGAGAAACTTTTAAAGTTACGCGCGCGCGCGTGTGTGTGTGTTCTTAAATATTCTTAAAAAACGCAATGTATATTTCCAATTTTCTTGCTATAGCCCATGTTTATTCTTGATGACCTTTGCAGAACTGGTAAACCGTTAAAACTAGAACGTTTGTCATTTCCCAATATGTAGCTAAATTCCTCTTAAAATCAATACATTTTTGTTGTAGTAAAATTAGGAGAAACGTTGATAGAATCACTCATTGATGTGGTAAAGGCTGAATCATGCAGGAAAAGCAGCAGCTCTTGTCTTGTTTGATGTAAATGGGGGCGAAGTTCCCTCCTAGGGAGCCACTTTGTGCACAAAGCCCTTTGACAGACTTGTCTCGAACTTACAACTCATGTACATTCATGCAGCCGTGGCGAGATTACTGCCAGCATCATACTCTACCTGCATACTGCACGATCATCTGAACAAGAGGTTAAGAAAGTACCCTACAGGCGGCCACAACATCAGGGGCGGAACTACAACCACGTTGGGACCCCAGCAGTTCTTCAGCCACCATCCAGGTCCGGCTGATCAATCAATCCCCCTAGAAGGATGGTCGGTCGACCACGGTGCCTCCTCTCAGCCAAACACCGTATTTGCAGG
Source organism: Tenodera sinensis (assembly GCA_030765045.1). Taxonomy (NCBI): domain Eukaryota; kingdom Metazoa; phylum Arthropoda; class Insecta; order Mantodea; family Mantidae; genus Tenodera; species Tenodera sinensis. The sequence continues at coordinate 159,625,670 of CM060967.1, read as the reverse complement.
GCAAAGGCCTACAGAGAGAACGAAGCGAATGAAATGAAAGGAGGTGAAACAGGAAATGTAAGGTAAATACACTTCCAATATTAATCTTGGTGACTTGGGAAAACATCTGAAAAAACCCAAGGGTAAGAAGGTCGGCAGCCGTACCACCTGAGCTATCCCACTCGGTTACTTTTGTCACTCTAATACCCTTAAAATTTAATCAAAAAAACACTGTTGCAATATGAATATATCTCTGATAACTAAATGAACTTGTGCAGCACATAAGCCTCAGATAATTGGGGTACGATATTTCAAAACAAGCGTAGCAATACAATCTCTTCATATGCTCCAGGTCTATACGTATATTATATTTAGAAGGCTGTGTTTGAAAGCTTATTATTTGCTTTGGTATAACAAACAAGAGGACACAGATGTAATAATTGAAAACCCATTCCCTTTCATAAAACATATTTTTAAATGCAGGCAAAAATAACTACCATTTGTTTCATTGATTAGATTTTGTTGTATCCCTGGGAGACTCGCTGCTAAATGCACTTTATTTTGTCCATATTCAGCAACAAGATACATAAGTAAATGTTAAAATATAGGCTCCGATTTCATTTAGCAATCTTTTTTATTTCATGAACAGTTGGACAACCAGTCATTCTTAAGCGGATACTTCAGAGGTTTGGAGATCGCAGATCTGTAAATGGATATTGAGGGAAGCAACAAAACTCAAAACCCATGTGCCGCTGTATACAATTTTCTTTCCCAACGCGTGACTTACATTATGAATAAACAGAAAATATCCCTCGGAAATATAAGTGGTATAATAACATTACATATAATGTGCATGTGTTGAATTAATAAACACAGTTAATATTATCTCCATGTCATTTTAACAGAAAGTTTGGTACCAACCAATAAATATAAAATATATAAATGAGCACTAATTAAACATATCACTCCAGATAAAATTGAACGTTACGTAAATGAAACCGTGGTGCATATTTCAGTTGTTTGTTTCAGCTGGTGTATATATTTCTAATGCTCAGAAATAAGAGAAGGAAAAAACGGTAATTGCAAAATTAACTCAAGCATAAAAAGCTTACTGGAACTGATAATCCTTTTTTACAGGTGACATATAATGCTATATAATTAGTACGCTTGATAACGCAACACATTTTAGTACAATCACTGTTTATTTAACGATGAGAAAACAGTTCGTATTATGGTAGTGAATCAGCGTTCATATGTATTCGTATCTGTGCAAACTGCTAATTACCTACAACCCTGTGTGAAAACACGACCCAGTAATATATACATTCTAAACACCCGGAAAGGTTTTATCATAAATACAAAAATAAATGAAAACCATGTGTGTGGAAAAAGCTGAAAACACACGCTATATTTTTTTCGTAGGAAATGCCACTTTTAGTTGCACGAAATAGGGATCAGAAAAATTAGTAGTTTAAGAAAGAAAATTGTGTATAATAAAGTAGATGAAATCTAGCCGAAATGTTGCACAGTGATTGGTAGGTAAGTACTAAACAGCTATCAGCCTAACCTAGTTTGCATTTCTTCTTCGCTCCTGACCTGAAACCGACCTTAATAGGTTAATGTTTGGGTGTCGAACTTTTAACATCAAAGCAATACGAAATGGATGCATGGAATGCTGTGGACCGTGGTTGAAAACCTTTCCTCACTCAAGTTCCCATACTCCTTTTATTGCACCACTTTCCTAGTGCTGAAGTTTGAAACCTTTCCCTACGTAAAATCCTCTCCACTCACTTCCGCACTTCCCACCGTATCCTACACCAAGAAACCAGCTTACCAACTATCCAAGAGGCAGTATAGCTACATTAAGAGACACCAGAACCCCGCAATATCAAATATTGGCAAAGGCGAGCCGAAACACCGCAAACATGTGAGAATCAAAATGTTATAGAACAACCATAGCTCGTCAAATCTGCGCTGCCATCCACCCTGCCCCAATAAATTAAGGCAGAGGGCATCGCCTGAAGCAGGTCCAGCGTTGACATCATACATTCCGTAATTAGTAAAACAAGGATGAATGAGTTTGGTCATCTATTTTAGCCGTTGCTTAGTCAGTTCACCCTGTCTTTTTTGGACTTTTGGTACTCCCTCCGTGATCTCATAGTCCAGCAAAAATGAAAGAAAGAAAAGAGCGTAAAAGGAATGGGTCAAGTATTCAAGTGAAGAATTTCTTTACATTTATAGCAAAGAAAACTCAAAGGTGATATTGAATGAAAGGATTTATCATATGCATGAAGATGAGTGTTGAATAATGCACACTAATCAGAGACCGCATGAATATTGGAGATGTTGTATAGAAGCAGACTTGCTCTAATATTGACCGTAGCATCAGTTAGATCAACATAGGCGGCAGGTTAATCACCACGCTGTCAGTGTATCCGTTAGAGTGCTTTGTTTTGGCAGACGAGACAAAAGGACATCGCACAGCTAATTTACAATCAATAATCTGGCCACACTGATAGCTAGCGCGCAATTAGCGTTGTTCAACGTCGTCACAGTCTGCTTGTCAATTTCTAGACAGCAAAAACCCTCATCTCGTAACAGTTGCTTGAAACCTTGTTTCACGTTGTTGTAATCTCAGTTATTCACCCAATGTAGCTGTTAAATGGTAGTATTTAACGTGTGACAACACTTCAGTAGTGACGTGTGTGGAGTCATTAAACAAACCATCTGTCCCTAGCAGTTAGTTACCTTTAATAACTATTTTCAGTTTAAAAACATCATATCTATGCCCATATGTTTAAAGTACACTACAGTCACCCGCTTATTAATGGGTTTTATAAATTCGAAAAGAATAGTATGTTAGAAAATACAAGAACGTGCAATATAGGATGTTGAACATAAGAGATCGACGCTGAAGGAAGTAGTGGGAGCAAATGATAAATGCGCTGTATTGTGTGTGTGTGGGGGGGGGGGGGGGTTGTACTGGGCATCGGGATAGCATTTTGATCTACCGGAACGAATGCTACTTAAATGGATTTCGACTACGCTGCTAAATTTACAGCGATGCGTGGAAATATTTTCCCACTGGTACAGAGGAGTGAGATTGAAGGGAATTGCTTGCAAATTTGATCAGCTGGTCAGATTTATGACAGATATTCGAGTTTTCATGACGCTAACCACGACGTGAGAAGCTGTTGCGCCGCTCCAGGGATCATATCACTTTCTCGCCAGGTTCGTTAGTGGTGTAGCTTGGTAATTGTGTAAAGCTCTCTAACTGGGCAAGTGTTTAAAGCTAACAACAATATTGCCTGCTTTCCAGCATGAGCTTTCATATCTCAGTTTAATTCTTTGATTTGTGAAACGCCATTACCATTTAGAGTCCTCCGCAATCTCCTTCATTTTCATTAAGGTAAAGTGCGGTTTTCTTTGTAAGTCCTCATAAGGAAATATAAAATATAGAGGCTTTGGGAAGGCGTTCGTCTTATGTTTCTGTAAAATAACAACGCTTCAAAAAATTCTTTGTATCTAAAATGTGTGTGAGAAAGGTAAATTGTAATTTATCCACTGTATGGACACTGTGCGATAGTGCTCCTTCATATGCTCTAAAAGTACTAATTTACACAGGACAACCATCAGACATATCATGTGAGAAAAACCAAGGTATGAATGTTGTTATGGATCTAACCTAAGAGCCAAAACATGGAACAGTTTTTACATCCTACATTTTGGGTCAAGCACTTATCAAAACAAAAATTACGCTTTCGGGACAATGAGGAAAAACAAGACAAGAGTTTCTTAATTTTATCAAGCAAAGAAGAGGCCCAGAGTCCAAAATTCTCTTTCATATAAGACATCTCAGTTGTATCTTACATTCCATAGAATAATAAAAAAATATATGTGTGTATACACATAGAGTAATGTAGAGAGCTCAATGCTGGGTTTATTGACGAAATGTGAAGGTTCGTATTTCGACCAATACCAAAGTTACATTACAAATACTAATTCATCTACTTTAAGCAAATGCAACTTAATAACATATACAATATTTCCTTAATAATAATTCTTATAATTTTCTTCATCGGAGCATTATGGCCCGAAGGACCAAGAACGTGTACTATTTTTAAAGAGAACAGCAGTGTTAAAACCTTTGCTTTGCCGAGAAACCATAATTAGATTTGCTCAAATCACATTAAATAATTTTAGCAAAACTTTAGTGTTATACTTCACACGGAGTTTTTAGTTGTTACCTGTCAAGATGTGTTATGTTATATTATTATTATTATTATTATTATTATTATTATTATTATTATTATTATTATTATTATTATTATTATTATTATTATTATTATTATTATTATTATTATTATTATTATTATTATTATTATTATTATTATTATTAACAAAAGATCTAACAATTAGTTACTCCTAGCCGTAATTGACATTTGAAAAAGTAATGCACAAAACCAGGCAACAGACCCAAAACCAACCCCGTTTTACATAATAGGAATTCTTTGCTTCAAGGAGGTAATCAGGTACCCAGCATGGCAATTAGCAGAGTCAAGGAGTAGTCAATTATTTTTTAAAAAACTTGAGTTCTTTAAAGACGGCAAACTATGAAGTTAGTTATGTTGGGTTCGTAAACGGGAGGTATTAGCGATGTTTGGCACGTTTCGCTGGCAACTGGAGTCTATTACCACTGACCTGGCGGGGGGGGGGGGGGGGGGGTTGAGAGAGGGCGTGCACGTCGGCTTAACAAGGTTTGGATAAACAACCGAGCTGATCGCAGTGCAGGTGAGAAGCCACACTACTTCCATATTAGGAACTGTATATGTTGTCATATAGTGTTCAAACATTCAAGAGAGATTCTCATAACACCGTACTCTTATTTGACATGATGTCATTTTGGAAATATTCTCGTAGCAGATATGACATTTTTAAAGTTTCTATCATATTTACTATATCTACATTTTTGTTAATCTGTTACTACTGAGGTTTTCTCGGACTCTACCCACAATTCGTTGTAATATTCATTCCGTTCTTTATTTTTAATTGAGTTATACTGTGACTGTCTTTCCCGTTCTCACTTATTTGTTTTAAAACTTAATACACATTCTCGTTGTATACTCTTTTATTTAAAAAGAAGAAGCCTATGATCAATATTTACGCTGATCTCATGAATCCAGAATATAACATAACAAAATAGAGCATGCAAAATGTAAATAATAAGTATAAAAATACTAATTTACCTACAAACTCCAATGCTATTAAAACTATACAAAGGAAGAATAAAAAAGCATACGCAATTTAAGGTTTAATGCCTTATAGGTGTATAGAAATAAACTGACAAAAAGTAACCGAACTATATTTGTCAAAATATGCACAAAACTTAGTATTTATGTATAGGATCTTACAAGCTTGCAGGAAAATACCTTGTATCTACAGCGATCTGTGGACTTGAACTCCATCAGCAAACTTTACCATGATTAACGTGAAGTTCATAGAAAACTAACCCTACATAAGAACAGTTCATAGAAACTTATGAAAATAAATAACAAATGATAGTCAAAGCCATGGAAATGTAACACAATTTTATTTTAATTTTTGCTATATTTTGGAGTAAAACAGTAATTACACAAACAAACAGAAAATAAAAAGAAAACATGGAGCCCATTTCTTATTCTGAATAAACGAACTGTTTTATTATCTCAAAAGCTAAGAACTTCGTGTTTCTGAGACTGAACTGTGGCTCGCAATGGCTTGTGTTCTCGTTGCTTTTGTTAGCATTTTCTCTCCATTACTCTTACGAAACGTGTTGTAAAAGGAAATCAGATAGCCGAGAAGTGTGAGCTGCCTTGTACATTCGTGTGTTATCGCAAGCATTGCGGCTGCTGACAGAATTATGTCCGCCTAAAGTGAAATAGCATTTAGGCGTCTGTTTTTCTTACACGCATTTTGGGAGAAACTTATTAAAACTGTATAATATCACATAAAAGAAATGTTATGTAGAATAACTCTATGTGATATGAGCTCCTTTTAAAGCAATGCCTCTGCCAATTGCTTCTAGGTTAGTAATTACAGGATGTTAATGTAAACCCTGTTTACTTTGGCTTATGCAATACTCCAGAATTAATGGTTCATATTTTATTATTTATGCTTCTTAAAAACATCCAGTATGTCTTTTGTTTAATAATTTTCATTCCCTAGATGTCCAAGATGCTTCTTCCCGCCTCGCCCCTGTAAATCTCTCCTTCTATCTTCTTTTTCTCAGCCCTATCCGTATAATTAAACCAATAAATTTATGTTTTCATATATCTTGGGCGAGGAGGTTGATGATGGTAAAATCTCCGCTTTTTGTTGCCTTAGTTCTTTCTCCCTTACCGTCCATGAATCACGTGCCTCCAGGGAAGATCCTTGGTTTATCCTCTTAATAAAGTTGATTTACCTGAGTTCTTTTCAACTTTAGGATTGCTTTAGTTCTGACGTAAGAAGAACTCTTGTTTTCTAGAATGAATTAAGGAAAAAGTTTGTACCGGGTGGTTTTAAATCTCATTTAATACCAGATATAAGTACTCAACTAACATTTTAACCATTTTAACGATATGGTATTTTATAGATATTACGTTAACTTCACATGCATATAATTAAAATCAATAAATCATCATCACAACCCAGTCTCTCGTAACTTCCTAACGCGGTACAGGTCCGCGGTACTTTGCGGAAGGTAGGCGCAGCCTAGGAGTCAAGACAAAAGAGGGCAGGGTTCCTACCATACACAGATTGAAACACCAGGCGGGGTCTAATACAACCGGCGTCCCGCTCTCTCGTGGTCTTAGACATCCCGCAGGGGGTGGGGTTCGGAGACCGCCTACCAAAGGACGAAAGATTACCAAGATCATATTCCCCTGCCATACAATGCTGATATTCCCCGGCAACACCTGTTACTTTGAAAGAGACCAGCCACATAAAGGATGAAAGGAATTGAGAAGTGAGGTGAAATGGGGGGGGGGGGGGGGCAGGAAATTCGGGAGATGTAATGAAACTACCCAGCATTCAACTGGTGATCTGGCAAATCCTCCATAGGACACCCGAATGCGGTTACAGACGAAAAACTCATTTCATTCGTGCATTCTCTAGACGTCAATTTTGAAATACTATCAAACTGTCTCCGAAGACTGGTAAAACTGTTAGAAATAAAACATAGGCATGGTAAGATCGCAAAAACTACTCGATAAAGATCTTATAACAAACTTACATTCTGTTGTGTACCCTACTTCGGTCCATCAATCTCGAAAGTTATACAAAGTTTTGCATGGTAAGTGCGGAATATCACTTAAGTGATAGTCAAAGCTGTAAGAGCCGTTCAAGAGAAAAAGAAAAATTGTAAACCTTCCCATTTGAGAAAATTTAAGTATTGGAAAATTCAAACCAATTACAAGAAAAATTTCAGAAATGGCCAACTCTACAAAAAGTTAATTAGACAAAATGTGTACTCTAACCACATCAACAGTTCTTTTTTTGGAACCAAAGACAAATTCATTCATCATATTACTTCAAACTACTCGTAGCATTCGACTCAACATTTAGACAAAGCAAAGCCTCGGGCGCGCACAATTTAGGTTGGACCATCCAACAGAGAGGGAGAAAACAACTAAAATAATAATGAAAAATACCTTCACAAAATAATAGTCAGGTTTAGCTTTTAACCGTAAGTTTCCACAGGGCTCCAGAGTGTTCGAGAAGGCGGAACTTCTAGAATAGTATTTATAGCACAAATTTGTACTTGAATATAATGTAATTTAAGGAAAAAAGTAAAGAAAAGTATTCTATAAATGAAGCATTTCGAGCTTTTATGCTCTTCTACGCCCTGCAGTAAATAAAAGACACATTTACAAAGGGCTCCAGAATGTAGTGTAGAAAATAAAAATAAAAGAGAGAATTCAATGATCCGTATAGACACAAAGAACTGCCGTGTCTCATCCTGTTGCACAAGATGAATGCTTCCTAATCGCGCATTAAATCCTCGGACGTCACCCACAAATAACGTGTCCTGCACCACTTCTCTGGAGAGCCATTATTCACAAATTCTCTTTTCCTAACGAATTACATTCCTGCACACATAATATGTATCTCGTTCTTTCAGCGGCTCATGTGAAACAATGTTCGCTTTTTTAACCTAGTGTGGGGGCTATTCCATTTCAAATCTGACAAAAAAAAAAAAAAAAAAAAAAAAAAAATAATTCTATTTTAGATAACAGAAAATTTAACCCCCTCCCCCCAAAAAAATACTAATGCAAGATTTCCTGCTACAAATAACAGTGGTGAATTCGTTTCAAAGTAACCAGTTATGTCCAAAGCGGGCACACAGTTTAAACCATTAACAACATCCTAAACTGAGGAAATTGTTTCGGCCTTAGGGAGGGAAATATAATAACCAATATTATACATAATGACCGCAGGGAATTGTAGGCTATTGTCATAAAATGTTACTCATTGTTCATTAATTAACCTGTCTTGCACACCACAAACTAATTATATACAAACTATGTCTCTCTCTTTCCCTCCAAAAGATACTATCTAATAACCGTGACATTCTCACGTACACAACGCGTACATAATACTTATTAATTTAATGGGCAAATAGATGTGCTTGTAAACGTCTGTGATAACACCACAGTCTATGTTATATCCCACCTCCCACTAAAATATTATGGAAACAGTATTACATTTATTTTTTCAGTAATAAAGGAACTGAATTACATTCTCACACAGTTAAATACTTCATACGAACCAAAAACTACTTTAAAGGTGACAATAAAAGGTCATTTTATTAATTAATTATTAGAAAAAATTATAGATATATCCAAAATCAAGCAATGGCCTTACCACTTAAGATTTTAATTTTATAGAGTTGGCAGTACCAATACTGCTTTACACATGTAGTTTTGGTTGTGACGTAAGAGGGCAAAAGGAGAATAGAAAACATTATAAATGAGATTTTTGAGATCTGTCACGGGATATAGCTTGCTAGATAAAAAAGAATTTAAGATATAAGCCCAGAATGAAACATTTAAATTGGCAGACAGAACAAAACAAGGTAGAAATGATTGGAAACAACACATACAGAGAATAAATAACGACCCGCATACCAAAATGCATTATAAACTACAATCCAAAGGGAAAAACAAATGATGGTAGACCGAAAACAAGATGGGCTCAAGCTGTTAAAAGAAATGAGATCAGAATATGAGATTTAATTCTTGACGATGATGATGGTGACGATTATGATTATTATCATCATCATCTTCATCCTCATCATGGTCTCTTTATAACATGTGAATAAAATAGTCATCATAATTCTATATTTAAAAAAAAATTAAATACAAAATTCTTAGTGCATTTTATATTAAATTTCACAAATAATTTAAAAACTAGAGTACCCAAATAATTTCAACTGTAATCAAATTTGGCGACTTAGCTTTAGTTTTAATATAAAAATACTTTTATTCCAAAATGTAAAATGTGAGTTATTTTGGACACTTTTGCTGCTGTAAAAGATATAGTTCTATAATCTTCCCTGGGCCAACAAGTTAATTGCAATTATTAAAATGTGATGCGTTGCATACTAGTGACTTTCTATGACATTTTTTAACAAACTAGTCTTATAATAGCTTATTCTTCTATCTTCTAGTTGTACTTCTTTGTAAGTATATACAATGAAGATAGGAAAATACAGTAGGCTTGAACGATATTCAACTTTTTCAAGAATGACCTCCATATGATGGTTTTGAAATTAATATTCTTTGCATGGGAAGGAAAACACAATCGCATTCGAGAAAAGAGTATTTTAAAATGGAAACCGATTACAAGGAATGTCTATATTTGTCATAAACTATATGACTTGACGAGAGGTACAGTTTTGTGAGGTAAGATTTTCATTAACATCATTTGAGCTATTAGTCAGAAAATAAAAATTGTCAAAAAATGTTCCTTGTAAAGGTTAATTTGGGTTAGGGCATTTTCTTCAAGTTCTTTAGGCCATCTTTGGCAGATTTACCAGATTTGACCGATTGGGGTTCAGAAATCTCAAAGCATATTTTTAAGTAGAATATAACACTTCTATTTACTGTAAGCAAGTAATAGGGAAAGTAAAACTACACACATCCATAACTCAGGAAACACAATTTTATAATTTTCCATTTGTATTTTTATTAAACAGGTATAATGAAATTGAGTGTTTATGAATTCCAGACACTAGGTACACAAACAGAAACCGGAAGTGCTGATAAGGTTGCACTAAAACGTTACTTTTGCAACGAAAGCTGCACCTGCACACATACCACCCAGGGAATATTTCTTCCACCCTTTGTGAGTGACTTTTATTATACCTCGTTTTACCACAACCCAAGTAAACTAAACAGAACAAAGCGAAGTAGATAAAATCACAATAAAGTCTAAATTCTCTGAGGACGTTTCAGGTATAAAAGGAAGCTTAACAGTGAAACTTGTTCCCAGGTTGGCTATCGTATCATAACCTTAAAACCAAGGCAGTTGTTTAGAATCGTCTCTTGCCTCGGCGTTACCTGAATGACAACATTTCTGCCCCTTGTTTATCTTTAGAGCATCTAACTTTTATGATCGACAAAGTACTTGACTTTAACTGCACCTGAGAGGCGGAACGTGAATCAATCAATCTGGTAGCAAGGATTTCATATCCTTTCTGGGATACTTTATTGCCTCGTATATGGGACCGTTTTGTAATAGCGCAGTGATCACAGAGAGAAAAAAACGCAGTGCACGAAGCCAGAGCAAGTCAAAGAGAAATAAGTAACCGCCCCACATTCTCCAGTGTGTATTGTGAAACGCCGGGAATGTGCTTGTGGCTCTCAGATTTTACATTTTACACTCAGAAATAGTGCATTAAAATTGTCTGAAATATGTCAAATGTATTATATTAAAAAAGTAATTATATAACTTAATGCAAGCATAGGTATAGTGAGGAATTATTGAACTAGCAGGTATTATAATTATAAATAAATAAGTGTCTTTTATTTAGATTTTAGCTTCAACCTAATTCTTAAAACATCCGCCCGTAAAATCACCGCGCAGTCAGAGTAACGGGCAAAAGTTTGGTTATGTAACTATGCAAATGCAAAACAATGAACAAAAATATGTGTCCCATATCAAGTAGAAATAGAACAATTAGTGCTCCCAACACTAGATCAGGATTGCAATATCCGACCAATGAGGGTTACACCACACTGCGGGAAGTACACATAGCCTATAATAATGCGCCAGGAGATTATAATCAGCACAAACTTGTGAAATCTTGTTCATTGAAGTTTACACAATTATGTCCAAAGTAAATTGTAAGAGTCATTCTTACAAAGTGCAACCTGAATTTTTGCGGTTTTGTAACGGTAGATATTGATGCGGTTTTTGTATGAGTTTAACTGAAATGTACAGTGCTATGAGACTCGTTTTCTATCTACAAGGTCGTGGTAACAGATGGAATGCATATATCAATGTTTCTTTATCACAATGTATTTATTTATTAACACTTCGACACTTTACACTCTCAGCACCATATTAAATACTTAAAAACCTTTACACTTTTTTAATTTAGTAGAATTTATGCTGGATAAAAGTTTGGTGAAAGTTCCATGTTCACATGCTACCAAAACACGTCTTATCACCTTGAACATATAGACGCTAATGAACTATTTCTTGGCGTCCTTTTGACGCAACACACCGCCATTTTTGTCTTCATCCGCGGTATTCATCCGCGCAAATAGTTCTTTCTCGTTAGAGAAGTGATCCCAATTATCGTCTCCTATTTTTATTATGGAACCCAAACAATTCTAATATTTATACACTTTTAACAAACATTTACATGAACGATTTTCCAATATTCCGTCTCAGTATCTTATGGTCAGTTTTGGGCAAATGGCATGCACTCAACACACTTTGTTACAAGGGTTGGGTGGAAGTTGAAGCGATGATTTAAAGTAAGCATTACTCTCCGTTGCAGTACAATGTACTTGAAGTTCTGGTAGATAATCTATCCGGGCTAGATTGAGCAATTGAGGCGTTATCTCAGGGTAAGCGCAGGTATTGAGAAAGATGAAACATATATTCTTTTTACACACTTTAATGTCGGAACATCTGACCCTAGTAACTGGTTTGTAAGTTCTAGGTATAACTCCTCCGTTCACGGAGTGTAATCAGGTAAAGAAGAATATGTATAGCCAAATTAGGAGAACACCAGAGAAAGAATACCTAGAAAAGTTTGGCAATGATTACCCCTGAAAAAAGTAGAAGAAAAGAGGCGAAAGCAAAAGACTGAAGAAGCAGTAGGGTTGGAATGACAGAGGAACAAAGAAAAGCTAAGGAAAACCTTAAGCTTAACTAACAGAAAAATAGGTAAAAATTATAATTTTGCATAAAATGTAATAACGAAAATTGTATATATATAAAATTATAGAAACCAGTTTTAGAATGAAATGAAATTCGATGTCAAGATTTCGCCGAAAATATGATTTGAGGCCCCTGAATCCAACAAAAAAGGAGACATTATTAGGAAAGGTCCGCGGGCACGTGTCTGTCAGCCTGAGGACAGCATAACTCAAAAACGAAATATTGGTTAAAAACCAAAGTTGGTATTTAAGTTTAATGTCTTCCAAGGATGCGACACAAATATTTTGAATAAAATTCCCCCTCCCTAAATTGCGCTTTACATGGAAAATTTTTCGAAAATTGATTTTCTTGAAAATGGATCTAACGATGTTGATTAAAATGAGATATTTTTGTGACAAATGAAATGAATATCTTGAATTTTCTGACTATAGCCCATGAAGTTCAATTTACTCTGGATTACTTTTGCGTAACTGCTAAACAGTAAGAGATAGGCCAAACCTTAGTGTACAAAAAATGTAGATCTTGCTAAAACACACAATTTATATCTGAACATTTTTTTTGCAGAGTGAACCATTTCGGAGATATTTCTTGTTATTTGTATGAGTTTTGGAAAACACACCTGTACTTTTTATGTGTTAACCGTGCAAAGAGAACGGAATTTGAAAGCTTTAACATATTTGACAAATTATATTACTCTTTATTTTCTTGTAGGTGCAAGGGGAATATGGAAATAGGTAGACTTTGAGTTATAGTGAAAACATGTTTTCGGTGAAATCTCTACATTGAAAATTCCAGTCGAAGCAATATTTCCCCTACTTACTACTCGTAATAGAGAAAGTAATAAAGCTATGCCAAAAGAAAAAGTACGTAACGTAATCGCAATCACGTGATCACAGTTTTGTTTCTATTCAGTTTCGCCACTGCACACCTTGAAATTTACCTTGTTTGTAAAGAAACAACCGAAAAACAGAAGTGGCCTGCATTTTGTGAGTGGAGAGCCTGGTGTAGATAAATATCGACAGCATGGAAGAGATGCAAGGTTTCTAAATCCAAAATGGTTGAGATTACAAAGGAAATAAAGAGAGGTTGTTCTGCTACTTAGAGTGAAGCTGCAAGGAAGCTAATCCCGCTCGGTCATGTTGATACAAGGGATTAAGGGGAAGGTGACGACGTTGTGGGTTGACATAGGCGTGCCCTAAACTTTAACTTCTCTTAACAAGTCGCTGCCTGCCGTCCCTGTTCCTTCACAAACTTCTTTAACGCTTTATTACCCCATCTTCCCGGCGCGATGTAAATGAGTAAGAAAATCAAGAAAGGAGACCAACTTTTCTCTGTTCTGTATATTACATTCATGGTACAGATTAATGTTTCCTCGCACTTTGTGATGTATAAAGAAAGGATTACTCTCCAACATTTATTTGGCTGCATTAAAATAGTAACCACAAAATCTGCAAGTGTCAATTTTAAAAATGCTATCCTATGTACGTTTATGATGCTTTGGCTTCTCCTGAAACTGAAAAATGACCGAAAAACGATCAAATTGGTGAGTTTTAGGTTCATCCATATCTACATCCATAAGAAAGGCTCCAAACGATTAAATTATTATCAACTGTGTCCAAATTTTATGCAAACATTTTGAAACAAAAACTTGATAAATGCAGTGAAAATATTTTGTGGATTTAGGACAGGAAGAAGTATAACACGCAATTTTTGCATTTTGGAAGATCGAATGCAATTTAATTTACCTTATTTGCACTGTTCACTGACAGTCAAACGGCATATGATTGTCTTAATCCTGAAAATTCATGGAAAATTTTAAAAGATGAGGAAATAGCAATAGAATTAATAACAATAAGAATAAAATAATCTTAAAACGCCACGATTTGTAATTTGAAATGCATTGTCAATAATAGTAATAATAATAACACCAATAATAATAATAATAATAATAATAATAATAATAATAATAATAATAATAATAATAATAATAATAATAATAATAATAATAATAATAATAATAATAATAATAATAATAATAATAATAATAATAATAATAATAATAATAATAATAATAATAATAATAATAATAATAATAATAATAATAATAATAATAATAATAATAATAATAATAATAATAATAATAATAATAATAATAATAATAATAATAATAATAATAATAATAATAATAATAATAATAATAATAATAATAATAATAATAATAATAATAATAATAATAATAATAATAATAATAATAATAATAATAATAATAATAATAATAATAATAATAATAATAATAATAATAATAATAATAATAATAATAATAATAATAATAATAATAATAATAATAATAATAATAATAATAATAATAATAATAATAATAATAATAATAATAATAATAATAATAATAATAATAATATAAAATACCAACTGCCGATTAGTCATTCTTGCAGCTAAAGAAGTGAACAGGTTAGGCTGTACTATTAGATGTACTGGTCAGACTATTTCATAGGTGCTGTCGTTCGAAAATTATGTACAATGTTCAAATAAACCTAGGGGTCTCTCAGGCCCTTAGCGACTAACACAAAAATATGGAACTAGTCTGTGTTTCGACGGTCCAGGAATCATTTCTTAAGGAACACCGGGAGTGAAATTTAAAGTTCCACATTTCTTGATAGGCGTTTTTGAAATTTTTACTGTGTTTGTATTTATATGAGAATATGGTGTACAAAAATTTCACTAAAATTGGATAATTGGTTTATGATATATAAATTATTTTATGAAATTAATAGGTACATTTTCAAAATGTAACACTTTTCAAAATTGGTTTATATTGGCAGAACTGGTACTCTGAAACATGGGTAACAATTTTCTGAAGAGATATTTCAAATATTATGCTATACATATTTTTTTATAATAACAAAGAAAATTTAATCTTAAAAATTATTGATTTTTTCATACAAAAAGTGTTTCTGAAATTCATGTTAATGATAACTTGAATATTGAATCATATAACTGTTCAGCTGTTATTTATGAATACTTTTGGAAATTTTAATTGAATTTGAAGCAAAACTCAGGCGCGACCTACTTTTGGAATATGCAGAAATGTAGTTTTGAGAAAAACAAACTTTTATATAGGAACATGCTGTGTACGTTAAGGGAAGAGTACTGGGCCGTAATGACCACATGGAGTGGGGGATATGAAAAATGTTAGCTGATCCAGGTGCACAGGAGTTCCAGAAATATTTTGAGGTAAAAACAATTTTCGACTTTTTGACAATTTTGACCAAAATTTCACTCCCATTGTCCCTTAAGAACAGAAACGCAAACTTGCCTTTTTTAGGTTTAAAACCGTCTTATTTTTAACTCGTTTCATTTTCTATATAGTTAGTAACAGTTTACTAACAATTATAAAAGTAATTTATATTTTTCTCTCCGGTTATAGACAGGATTCTATCGGATTTTATCACGAAGATAAACCAGAAAGCACCATGAAAATAACGCTAAACTGTGTATATTTTAATTTAAGTTAGTTTTCATCAAGTTACACTTGTGGCCCCTAACGGCAAGGAGAAACAGGGAACACAAGCTGCTATGAAGTTCCCTAAGGGGCTTACACCCCACATTACACTCCTGCACACTTCAAACAAAACAAATTTTCTGTTAGGTAAGTCCATACCTTTATAAATGCACCACTAATGGACTAACATTGAAGCACTATACTACACACATAAACAAGGGCGTTGTTTGGCTAACGTGAAGAAGAAGAAGACCCCACAAATATGGGCGAGCTAATGCACCCGCATTAGAGTACGTTCCTCATCACATTTAATTTAAACTTGTCTCACTGAAGTCAGACACACCGCCAATCTGATAGGACATCCAGGTTCAGTTCCTAGCAGAAGCAAGACTTAGAAAATATCCTTTACTGCTTACCTTAGGTCCAAGAGCTGCTTCACAATAGAGATTTTACTATAATCCAATGGAGTGTTTAGGACAAAATTCGTTTAGAGCATAAAAAGAAAACAAATGCCATATAAAACAGGATTCAGGCCTGTCAGGTACCCTTAAATGATACGACGTATATACATATATTCACCAGATTAATTTCCTGAACCTAGTGAGAAACAGTTGCGCCTGACTTCTCATTAAATCAGTTATTTAAGGAACAAAAGATAGTCACGATAAATTTTTCCTCCACCAATCGCAATGGATTCACTTTCAAAATGAATGGTGGATCCGTGCCAAGGGATAATGATTAGGTTATGACCAATTAAATACATAGTCTCTCTCTCTCCACGTGTGTGTGTGTGTGCGTGTGTGTGTGTGTATGTGTGTGTGTGTGTGTGTGTGTGTGTGTGTGTGTGTGTGTGTACACAGAATAACTCAAAAACGAAAAGTCGCTTAACCAAAGTTAGTATTTATGTTTAATATCTCTTACGAATGCGACACAAATATTTGGAACAAAATTCCCCCAACCAAAACTACCCTTTACATTGAAAATTTCTTAAAAATGGCTCTAACGATTTTGATTAAAATCAGATACGTCTAAAATATTTTCGCGACAAATGAAATGCATAATTTGAATTTTCTTTCTATAGTCTATGTAGTCCTGTTTACTCTGGATGACTAGAATAACTCGTAAACCGTAAGAGATGGAGAAAATCTTACTATACGAAAAATGTAGATCTCGCTTTAAAAAAAAAAAAAAAAAAAAAAAAAAAAAAAAAAAAAAAAAAAAATTATGCTCAAATATATATATAATTTTTTTTCAGATATTACTTGTTGTTTATGTGATCATTTTTATATATAAACCGTATAAAACTTTAAAAGATTTGACTATCGCTCAAAGCCTACTATATTCCCACATTCCCATTTCACCTACAAGGAAATAAGCAATAAGATAATTTCTGCAAAAGCCTATCTGAACTAACACGAAGAAGATAGGACAACAAGAGATTGTAATATTTCTTAGTAGAAGAGTAGAGAAAGTCATGTGAATGCAACAAATCAGATTTTTTTTACCCTCCATTTCACTCGTTTCAATCAATGATAAGATATTACAAAACAAATGAGAATGCAGTTTGGGCGTTTACTTCATTAAATACCTTTTCAATTCACTTTATTTTAGCATATGACGTAAATGTAATAAAATGTTAACGTTTAAGAGGTAGAATCAGCACAAAAAAACTCAATGCCATAGCCGGGATTTGAACCACGGATCTTCTGCTTATCGAGCGGTTGCTTTAACCGCTAAGCTACCATGGCCAACTTGCCAGTGTGACATTAAATTCCCAGCCGATTCGTACTTCCCGGTTAGACCACAAGGAAATTCATAGCCTTTAAATGACAATTTAGTGAAAATTATATGCTCCAGTGTTTTATGGGGTACTGGGAGTGAAATTTCAAATTTCCATAGCTTTGCATGGATATTTTGAAAAATTTATTTTTACTTTGTTGCTATTAAATTAGTATGGATACCAAATTTAATTAAAATTGGATGAATACTTTTAGAGCTATAAATTATTTTATGATTTTTTCTGCAAAAGTATCACATATTCGATGTTACACGTGCCTCAAGTGTTTGGAGACCATAAATAAAAGTTCTGTTTCGATAAATGAATTTATTGTAATTTTTTAAATATGTCCAAAATTGTAATCTCTAAAATTAATATTTTTTATGAAAATATTTTTAAAAAATATTCTGGTGTTAGCATGTATTTAGGGAGATATAATATTACATTGGATACTTCTACTCATTTTGGGACATTTTAGTTCTATTTAAGCAAAAATTGAGACACGTAGAACATTTGGAATGTGTGAAAATTAAGTTTTGAGAAAAACGCTGATTTATAAAATATTATGCTCGAAAATGATGAATTACATTGTTTAGGTATCAAAACCCTCCTGATTCACAGTCCTCTGCTTTTTACTTTACTTTGTGTCCTTCTTCTGTCCTTTTGTGCCTTTTATAACTGTACTATACTAACCATACTATCATCAAACTGAGCAGACAAATTCTGATGGCTATGTTTTAATTATAACACCAAATATAAGTATCTTGGAGGCCATGCAAACATTGGCATATACGTATAGAACTTTTGCATTTACCTGTAGCCAACAGAAATATTTTAAATCGGAGCTAACTCCCCATGTATAAAACAAATCTCTATTTACAAGAATTACCACATTATGAAGCCAACACGAATACGCTAAAACAACAAGCACAATAAATTTTCGTTTTAGTTGTTATTTAACACACACATATCATATAGTTAGATCCAGAATACGTCAAAGATGATAGCAAAGCAGCAGCAAACCAGTATAAGTAGAAACTTTGCTTTCATATTTATTTCATATTTATTTCTAGCGATATGAGGGAGTGGGCCAAACTGATTTTAAAGCGACAAAATACTACCTGTGCAGGGCTCTTTAAATGGCTGTAGCATCTGAATAGAAGGGGACAACTGAAAATTTTCAGTCTTTGAGGATGCGCAAGCATTCAAAGAATCATTTGTAGCGAAAAATGATTTGAATTTTTGACCAACTATGCGAATGGTGAATTCTTGTTCTGGAGGTGCAGGTTGTCTAGTTAATGTCCGATAGCTCATAAGTTACCCAGGATTCAAACATACCTCATGGTCGCGTGCAAATTTACTCCACCCTTTCCAGTATTGCTTCCTTTAGTCGTTTATCACAACTTACATTCCAGTTCGTGCATCTTCTAATCTACAAAACTAACAGTAAGTGAAAACTGACGAATATCCCGAACTTACAGAGTGCATGACAGAGACATTTAAAATGTGCACTAAAAAGATCTATGTCTCTTTAAATGTTTCCAAATTTCTTGACAATAACTGACTTATGCCCAGTTACATAATATCGCTGACTGAAGATCAGGTGTAGAATCGCATTGAACAAAACTAATCTAAGATCATTGAATCTCAGTTCAATTTGGATCTTAGTTCCTGATATAACGTTTGTCAAAGTCATAAAACAACAAGTAGCACTCGTAGAAGTGATCGCTGAAGAATTGTCTACAGTTTTGGGTATGTTCCCTAAAATCATCAATTGGAATTTCGGTTTGAACCAAATTAACTGGACAGACTTCCCCCAACGTTTTCCCTTTAGCTAACCTTAAGCAGTGAATGCCACGGTTGCGGTCTCGTTTTATCCATTCATTTCATTAAAACTCATCTCTTTGTAGCTTTGTTGTACGTTAAACGTAAAACCATTGTTCCGTCCATATCATAAAATTGTAACAAAAAGCGAGATAAGGCACATTGTGTCTGTGGGGAGGGTGATATCATAGAGGGAAGATTTTGGGGCTCATCATCACCGCTGCTTCCTGCACAGGCGGAACTTGTTGTGACCCTGGGAAAATCGACCCGACAGAAGAGAGCTCTCTCTCTCTCGCAGACCTAGCTCTGGTGCCCCCCTCCATGCACCTCTCCAGTCCCAAAAATGATTTGCCCCTGCTACCTTTACCCTAGGGGCGAAGCTTGTTCGTGGTTATATCCTTCGAAACGAGCATCCCTAACACCATCGTCGCATGAGAGTACCCTCCGAAGATCACCGAGAGGTAGACCTTGAACACGAACACACATTTCCAATTATATATAATTAAACATTGTGTAAAACCCGTTTAGAGTTATTCTTTTGACTCTTTGAGGTTCAAGTTAGCAAAACTGCGGTCTGACATTCCTTATTAGTAACTTTTAAATGTGTCCAATATTGACATCCTAATACCTGAGCTGAGTTTTTTTTCACATAAACTTTTTTAATAGAACCACTGTGCTTTAGCACCTCTTGGGTCTATAAGCAAGCGCCTAAAATTATAATTATAAAATATATATATTATTAAAATATTTGTTGCGGTTATTTTTCCCCTTCTAGGTACTTCTCACTGGTGACGTAAATAGATATGAGGGAAAGGAAGAATGCTGGGAGAATTCTGGTTGGAATTTGTAACGCGACATGTTGGGGTACAGATGTACCGCATTGTTATATACCAGTCACCATTGCCCTGCAGGGTCACGCCACTAAGCTAAAGATAGCGGAGGGGAAAAGAGGGGAATAACCCGTTGTGTCACTTTTTGTCATCTGATCTAAATTATGAATAAATGTCGTTCTACGAAGGACAATTTGCAAGAAGCAGTTGTCGTTTTATGGTTTTATGGTTTTATGCTTTACCGATGCTGTAGAAAAAACAGTGTAAACAAGGACTTCTGTAAGGTGTAATACATTTAAAAAGTGAGTGAGTCTGTCAGTCATTGAGTCAGTGAGTGAGGAGTAACTGAGTGACTGAGCTAGTGAGTGAGTCAGTGAGTGAGTGAGTGATTGAGTCAGTGAGTGAATGCGTGTGTATGATCATTAGGGTCCGTAAATTTATAAATGTATGTTATATTTCCAAAGTGGACTAAGATTGTTGAATTACAATAAAGTTATTTAAATACCCGATCCTCTTGCACTAATATATTTTATAACAGTAAAATTAGAACCAACCTGGCTTATGCCATTTTCAACTAAGAGAAGGAAAAAAGTTTTGTATTAAAGTTATATTTTTTCTTCTTCTTCCTCCCGTTACTCTACACCATCAATTTGGTCTTCCACCTACCTCTAGGACTTTCCGCGTAACTCACATATTTAAGATTAAAAGCCCTTGTTGTGTTTGGATTCTTTTAAGAGAGCTGCAAACGTGAAGCTATGTTTATTATTTTATTTGAAGTCGGTATTTTTATCCTCTGCTACCTTTAGGAAAGAATTTTAGTACTATGATTTGTATGTGTATGTGTGTGCGTGCGTGTATGTGTTTCAGGTTTTTTGGCGGCGCCGCGAGTCATTTGAAATTTTAGTATATTTTGGTGTTTGCATATTCCGTCTCCCTCCGTATGAGACCAGCATTTTTTATAAAAATGCTTTACTAACTATATATATAAAAAAAAAAACAAAAAAAAAAAAAAAACCCAAGTTCACTATTAGCATGCCTTGCATAGCTCATGGGGGGGGGGGGGGGAAACGTGACGAAACCGTCAATTAAACCGATAACGGTCGAGGATAAAAAGCCGCGTGCACACTTAGCAAGGGAAGAAGGGGTTACTGGAAGGGTAGAACACTCAACAGGTTAAGTGCCTTGTATCAGGGCCCTGATCTGTCGTAAAATTTTACTTTCCCTTCTAATCTGCAGTCTCTATAGGTTAATCATTTTTCATACAGTATGCCATAATGAATGATGTGGCCATAACTAATTTTTGCTGAAACGCTTCTGGAACGGAGAGTTAATCTGACACTTGTTTCATTTCAGCAGATAAGACAACTACTTTTTCTGTCGCTACATTTCCCTTCTAAAACAGTTCTCTATTTTATCGTCAATACAATTCGTCACCTTGCAACTCACAGTAATTCTGTCCTATATGACCTTGACATACATCTCACTGCCTTTCTACTCTCTCTGACAAACAGCTGGCTTCAACTACACACTCACTAAACACTTTCTCAACACTCAACATGTTCAATAACCACCATGTTTAACACTTAAAGACTACTCGCGGCAAAAAACTGACTTCTCTCACCGTTCCGACTCGCTTATATACGCCAGGAAAGTTACCGGCGAATTCTCTGGAAAATACATCTTTTCTTGAAACAAGTTCGGCACGTGAACAGCTTCTAAAATTGTCTGAAATAGCTTTTTTTCTGCCGTGCTTATAGTTGTCTTTGTTCTGACCTCACCATTGTCGTCGGACCGCGTGTTTGCAAGCTGTGGTGTGAGGTAGCTAACAGTGAGTTTCCCTTTGAGCGGCGGCTACGGATATTGAACAATAACCACTATTAATACCAAAGAATTTCCCTTCGCTAATCAGAGGTTTCCACACATTTCCACAATTCAGTTTGGTGTTGTAACACTATGCTGACAGTATTATAGCGCCGGCCGAGGGCGATGGCAGCAGAGCAAAAGCAAAGGCTCAAGGTCAAGCTGCCTCGCGCGACTTTCGAAATCAGAGTGGTAGAGGCAAAAAAAAGGGGGGTTTTGGAGATTATTCAAACAGTATCCGGCGTCCGGCGTATTTGAACTTCGAGAAAGACCCATGTTACGTCATTGTAGCTATATAAGGAGGCGAGCCGAGGAGGGAAGTCAATTATTAGTGACAGACACGAGTCGTCGTAGTCAGTCAGTTGTTTGTTTGTGTGTGCGCGCGAGCGTGAGAGAATCGGCGCTTCGTGGAGGAAAATAGCGAAGCGGTTAATACGTATTGAGTGGTTGTAGCCTCAAAATCAGCTATTCGGGAGACAGAGACAGTGAGGAAAGGCAGAAAGGAGTGAATCAAGATTACGAGAGGAAAACAGTCGTGAACTGTAATATCATTAAGGACTGCATACTGTGTTAACGTTAGAAGAAGAAAGCTGCGTATTTGTACAAGAGTTTTGGAGGAGAATAGAGTAAGAGAAGAAGTAACTGAAGTAGACTTTTGTCGTTTTGGCGCACTGATGTCAGAGGTGGGATTTGTCAAATTGTTATTTTGTTACAATACAATAAGGTGACAGGTTTTTATTCGAATTTACAGCGCTACGTTTCCTCAAGCGTGGTATTACGATTACACATATTACGAGAGAGAATAAATGCTCTAGTAGTGAAGTGGATCTCTCATTGTTCTCCCCAAGGTAAGTCATTGGTGTATATATACCACTTTAGTGCGTCACTCGCGGACTCAAGATTACCTGTAATCCCTATATTGGCACCTCTCCAAAGGGAATAGAGCGACTGTTCACGCTCCTTCAATCAATTGCCTGCACTGTGCGATTCAATTTCTTTTCGCCAGGCGGTCACCGGTTGAGCTTAAAGCGATTAGATAAAGAAGAAAGCGGTCGTAAAATGTGCATGTGTGGCTGGGACTAAGGGAAGTGGGCACGCCCTGCCCTGTCCGGCTTGCCCTATAGATCATTCCTCTAGCACTCACTAATTCTGGACTTCCTTAAGCGGAGGGTTTGTGGTTCAAATCCTAGCTATGGCATTGCATTTTTCAGTTCCAGTTTCTCTCAAACTCTTACTTCTTGGAAATAAGTTTGTCAAGAATATGGACTGACTATATATAGTCGGTATACGAGCGCACGCGCGCGCACACAGACACACACACACACACACACACACTTGGGAAGCGTGGAATGAGACTGAAAGAATTAATGCTATAGCCGGTATTTGAACCACAGATTTGTCGGTTACCGTCCGGTTGCTCTAACTAGTAAGCTACCATGGCAAGGTGCCGGCATTGCATTAAATTTAACCCACTCACGTTTTTCTTGGTAAACCACTAAAGGACACCTGAAATTCTTATGAGATAACACACCTTAATGGCGACTTACCGTTTTGTAAGTAGTTAAATTCCGGGCTTCCGGTTTAACCAACTATTACGTCAATCAATGAAAATAACTTGCAAACTCCTGCAAGATGACATGCTGGTGTAATGGTTAGATCAACAAGAAGATCCATGGTTCA
This sequence comes from Tenodera sinensis, assembly GCA_030765045.1. NCBI lineage: Eukaryota > Metazoa > Arthropoda > Insecta > Mantodea > Mantidae > Tenodera > Tenodera sinensis. Next base: position 159,601,789 of record CM060967.1, on the reverse strand, counting down.
AATCCCGATTATGGCATTGCATTTTTCAGCCTCATAACACCCTCTCAAACTTTTCCTCCTACACACAGCTAATGTGGAAGAATAATTAATTTCCAAATATATAAACCGTTACTCGGAAGGTTAGTGCCTTACACTGAATCTTTGCCGAAACACGGGTGTTTCCTTGAAGCAATCCCTTAATGGTGTCTTTAAATTAACTATAAGTTAAAACAAAGAAATATCTGGCTTTATCCTAAAAGAGATTCTAAAATTTCTGGCCAGTATAGTTCGCACGAAAAACGGCGAATACAATTATAAAAATGGTAGTTCCTGCCGACGTCATCTCTGTTCCCATGTTCTGTGCGTTATGTAAGAACTTGAGAGAGTAAAAGTGGTTACATTGTATTCAATTGGACACGACTTACGCCCAAGAGCATTGAAGTTAATCTCAGTTCAATCACCTAAAAATTACGTTCATCAACTTAAACTTTTGGTTGTGTAAACCTTTAAATGCATGACATCTTGATCCAAAATCAGATCTGACTGGTGAATTTCTCCAATTAACTTGATCGAACTTAAATCAGCAGAACTGCAGAAGGAACAAATAAACAGTGCTGCTTTAAATAAAATAACTGAATAGTAAATAATGCATTCTTTGCAGTTATGTAGATAACAGGAGCATTGTTTCAAATTGTATTATGTCCCAAAAACACAATTTTACAGGAGAAGCAAAAACTGATTACTCCTAACCTATAAAATGAGTTGTGTATTTCAAATGTAATGAAAATTTGTTGGACTTAAATATTCTTTGATCCAATAATTAATAGGATGAATACATAATTTAACTCGGATTAAAATCCCCAGCGAGTTTCGTCTATGCAGTTCCTTTCTGAAGAATTAAAACTGTATCTTGTTTTTTCTTTTTGATTCCACTATATGTTTCTACTTTTCAATTGCAACATCCACAAAGATTTTTATTTTGTGGGTGAAATCTGACGATCTGTCTTGTTTCTTGTTTTACATTTCATTATCGCTCTGCCAAACGCGTCCGAAGCTGAAAAACAAGTGATGCAGTGATTTTCAGTTGTTTTACGAGGTTACCAAACTTATAATACTAAGAATAAGGTTGCACTGAGACTCGATGATCTTATATTAAATTTATAGAATGGAATTCTACACTGATCTCAGATCATGATCTGATCTTAGATGAAATGTGACGATATTTATGCAACTGGGTCTTAAACATCTAGCATACAAACATGAATTTTGGTGATAATATGCAGAATAAGAACCACTGTTGTTAATAACAGTATCAGATTTGTATTTCTTTCGTTTTATAAAACTTTGTGTTATTTATGACCAAACACTACGAACTGGAGATATTTCTGTACTATATGCATTGCCCATGCTGCAGTACGCATACCAAGGAAGACATAATTTTATTGAAGATCGTGGTAATAGATTGAATGCGTAAATTAAAAAATCTGATGTGTTGCACTCAGATAACTTCCTCTACTCTTGTACTAACTATTCGTACAAACCCTCATTCATCTTCTTCATGTTAGTTGAGATAAACGCTTACAAAAATTATTCTTATAGGTACAAGGGGAATATAGGAATCCTATAGCCTTTAAGTGATTGTCAAGTGTTTTAAAAACCGCCTGCAGTGCCATATGTAGTAAAAGCGGGCGTTAAGCACTACACAACTGTTTTAAAGCTACTCGATATGTGATGGTTTTGAAATTCCGTTTTCTTTGTACAGCCAATAGATAAACAGGTGAACCTTCCATTTGAGAAAAGTTTAAATATTGAAAAATTCATACAAACAACAATGTCTCTGTAATGGTTAACTCCAAAAAAATACATTTCAACACAATTTGTGTGTTTTAACAGGATCTACATTTTCTCTTACGGTTCACCAGTTATGCAAAAGTCATGAAGACTAAACAGTGCCACATAAGAGGTAGCCAGAATATTCGAAATTCAGATTTTATATATAATGCCCAATTTTATGAACACCGTTAAAGCCATTTTTTGATAAAATCAAAATTATCGAAAAAAAATTCCTTCTAAAGGGAAGTTTAGGTGGAGGAATTTGGTCAAAATCTTCGTGTCGTTTCTTTGAACGATATTAGATTTAAATCGCAACTTTGGTTTTGAACCGACCTTTCGTTTTTACTTTCTCTACTGGTAAGTAGGGGAAGTATTGTATTCCACCCAAAAATTCAATGTCGAGATTTCACCAGAAATAAATGTTTTGAGGTCCCCTGAATCCAAAAAAAGCATTTTTAGAAAAAGGTCCGTGTGCGTGTCTGTGTGTCTGTCAGTGTGTCAGTCTGTCAGTCTGTGGACAGCATAACTCAAAAACGAAAAGTCGGTTAAAAACCAAAGTTGGTATTTAAGTTTAATGTCTTTCAAGGATGTGACACGAAGATTTTGAAGAAAATGGCCCCACCCTAAACTACCCTTTACATGGAAAATTTTTCGAAAATTTTGATTTTCTTGAAAATGGCTCCAACGATTTTGATTAAAATGTCATATGTTTGAGATATTTTGATGAAAAATGAAATGTATATCTTGAATTTTCTGGCTATAGCCCCTGTAGCGGTATTTACTATGGAGGAATTTTGCATAACTGGTAAACCGTTAGAGATAGACCGAATCATACTATACAAAAAATGTAGATCTTGCTAAAATACACAATTTATGTCTCAATAAATTTTCTTGTAGGGTGAACCATTTCGGAGACATTCATTGTTATGTGTGTGAGTTTCGGAAAACTTAGAACTTTCGTGAAATGGATCATCGTTGTTCATTTTTTTATATGTTACGTGTGCAAAGAGAACGGAATCTCAAAGCTTTAAAACATTTGACTGTCGCACAAAGTCTAATGTATTCCAATATTCCCCTTGTACCTACAAGGAAATAAGCAAAACGATAATTTGTACAAATGTTTATCTTAACTAACACGAAGAAGATATAGGAATAAGAGTTTGTAAGAATTAACCAGTTCAAGAGTAGAGAAAGTCATGTGAGTGCAAGACATGAGATTTTTTCGTTTTCTTATGCTGTTCGCAGACAGATACACAGACACATACACGGAGCTTTTTCTAAAAATGCCTGTTTAAGATACAGAGGGCATCAAAACACATATTTCCGGTGAAATCTGAGTAGCGAATTTTCGGTCTAATTCAGTACTTATTATATGTAGTAGAGAAGATAAAAAGACTACTCAACTTGCAGGAACTGGCAGTGAAGCACACAAATGGATGTGTATTTCTTTCTATTATAATAGCTGCTCGAAGCTTAGTTTAATCTGCATATCAAAGGGCAAGGCTTGTAGGATACCAGAGTCTCTAAGCACGCAGTCTACGGTTATGGAGGTAAATATTTAACTTGTTTGCCTACATAGAGCAGTTCAGAAGATTTCGGAAGGGTAAAGGGTAGTGACGGATAAAAATCGATGGAGTTTATATGGAAAAATGTTGACACAGGAACTGCGGCAGGAAAGACCTGGTTGCCGGGTAGAGGCAGCACTAAGAAGCGTCAATGTGCGGAAAGTAAATATGATTATTGAAGAGAAATTCATAGACTTTGAAGGGGAAATTCGTTAAATCAAGCTCGGCGACATAGGTGACAGAAAAATCACAAAATGTAACTCGCAAACATCGCTTGGTAAAGAGGAAGTGAGGCGGGCATCGCTGGAATAATTCATCAAATTGATTATTTTCGTTCTTTGACTGCGGAGATACATGTGTAAAATCAATTTGTACGTATTGTGACAGTTGACTACTTGGCAAACCTCACTTCTGACACTAGTGTTACAAAAGACACCAAAATCCAATTAACTTCTCTGTAACATTGTTTGTATTCCTTAAACTCAAACACAATTCGTAATTCTCTTTTACCATCGTTGACACAATATACCTACAGTTCTTCATGATTTCATAACTTACAACTGTTCGGTCTTCTCGCAATGATGATACGTACTTTTGTGTCTTTGTTTTCTTCTTCTGCCTCACCAATATACGGCCTTTACGATACAATCACTTAGAGCTCATTAAAAACTGCTTCACTTCAAGACTTAGACGCCACGTATCAATGTCCTAAACTGTCTCTGTCGACGACATACGTGCACTGCTAACAGTTTCTCATTCAACACTCACGATTCCCTCCAAAACAGCTACAACTGTCCCAAAAACTCTTCTCAAATCGACAGCTTACTTTCGATAAGTCCGAAAGAAAGTGAATTTCGAGAAAAGTCCGTGCTACGTCATTCTCGACTATATAAGCGAATGCTGCGACAATAGAGACAGAGAGAGATAGGACTTATTTGGAGTAATTAAGCGTTTTGAACGACACAGCTGTTAGCAGTTTTGTGTGTGTGCGTGCATGTGTGCGTGCGTGTGTGCGCGTGTGTGCGTGTGTGTGTACGTGTGTGTGTTACGATTAGACAGAACAGCTGTGAGTTGCAAGTTCAATTGTAGATTGTGCTAAGGTTAAAAGAGAACTGTGCTTTAGTGCTTGATTTAGCACAGCAATAAAGTGAGAGAAAAAGTAACTGGAAAGTGTCATTTCTCAGATTATGACAGCTGGTTTCCCCATTCTGAGCTGTTGTATAACGGAGCTATGCTCATGTTAAAATGAACATGCTGCAGCGATTATTGGTAACTCCTAGGCTTTCAAAAGTTGAAAAATGAGCATTACAGACTTCTCCAGGACACAGTATTATTCATTGTTCTGGCAAATGCTTGTGAAATAATTGTACCCCACCATTTCGTGTGTTTTATATGTCAAATATATGTTTTTTATCATTTTTCTCCAAACGTACATTAAGTGCGCTATTTGTTTTCCCCTACACCCCTTAATTGTAAATAATTTTAAATTGCATTGTTCTGATATAATATAGGGTCTGTAATTTCTTTACTGTTCAATTTTATTATGTTTAATTTTGTTATCCTTCAATATTTGGTCTTAAAGGTACATCATAAACACACTGATCTACACATGAAAAATATTACTACTACGGCACCGCAGGCGGTGACACTGATGATACATGGAATGAAGCGGAGCACCGGTGGAATGAGACGGCAGGGGAAACCCGCCCCAGCGCCGCTTCGTCCACCACAAATCCCACATGCGGTTGCCTGGGATCGAATCCACGCCGCTTTGGTGAGAAGCGAATGGTCTAACCACTCGGCTACGCCGCGGCCAGCACATTGTAGATTACTTAGGGTAGAATATCTGTGAAAATCAACTTTTGGGGTCCAAAGAAAGGAATGTGACACTTATTTTGGTATCCTGGTGTTCACTTGGGTCCTACTTATTTGAAGAACCCTTTCTTCTAGTGAGTTTTAACTCATGATGAATCCAGAAAACAGTATTTCTCACAAGATTAATGGATTAGTTTTTCAAACTCCCAATTTTACAGTGAAGTTGCCCAGGAACTACAATGTACCCTTGCAATAGCTGCAGTTGTGGCTAATTATAGGTAAAGCTATCCTCTATTCCAATGAGGATTCTTCCATAAAAGCACTTAACTACTCGAGAAGTTTGCCTAAGGATAGTACTTGGTATGAAAACCCTCGTGATATGCAAGTTACTGCTTGGTATCTATGCGTATGATCGGGGTAGGAATTTGGCTTCAGAGTTGCCAACATCACGCAACTGGTTGTCGTGTCAACTTTACATAAAGATCCCTGTTCTCAAGTTTTATGTGTAATGGAATAATTCTTAGGGAGGTATGGTGAGAACATGTCATTTGCATATGTAAAGAGGCCCAAGTGGCAATTTGCTTCCCTGCCTTCGTGAGCGTTGTCCCTGTGTAATTGCTATCTCTTCTCTCAAACACAGTCTAACTTATGGCTCTAAATTGATAACAAGATTTCCGGAAACTATTCCCTTGCGGGATTTATATTTTCATATAGCATGTATACAAAGAAACGTTGGTTATTAAATAAAAATCCTTCAGCCAATGTAAATCAAATCTGCTTAGTTTCATACAAACAGTTTAAATTTCAACGAACAGGATCGCTCAGGCGGTGACGTCTGATTCGCTTTCGGGAGATCTCGGGTTCAAATCCTGTGGGTCAACCAATGTGTTTCGTTTTCTTCGTGGTTTTCTTCGGTCGCCAAGATAAATACCGGATTGGATATTTAATACCTCGACCCAAAATCCAAACTTAAGACCAAAACAATACTGAGCATGAAAAATAAATAGTAATGGCGAATTCCGGGCCATCTATCCAGAGATAATGGAAGCAGATAGACGGATGACACCATAGTGCCATCTGCCCGTCACAGAGGTGCAGGTACAGCTGCCCTGCACTGATCCCTCTATGGACTCATGATGAAACAAGATGGTATAGTAAACGTATAAGACCTTGAAGGCATCTTCTAACATATCCGTCACAATATGACTTGACAGTTACAGCTACTTAAAATAAAGAGAGCAACAATTGTATTGTTATAATTGTTTAACATGTCTTAAAACATTTCAGGTGAGCAAAACCAAACAACTAAACTAAACTAAGCTCCAGATTACTCAGCACACGAAGTACAAAGAAAGAAAAGGGAGTGTGTTTGCATTTTGTTTTACAGTTGGATATTGGGCATAGTGCATAAAACTATAACCAACATTCTTTCTTAAACAAAGCAAATCAATTTTGGGGGTAAAAAGCCAAGGTTAGAGTAGAAGGTAGACAGGAATCGATCTCAGAGCTTCTTGATTGGGTCTCACACGTTACCGCGGGGCCAACTCGCACGGTTGTACATAAGTAGAGGGCGGATTCGAGTCACCTGGTCCGTAATTTAAGGTTATGGCACATGTACCCTAGACTTAGTAAAGAAATATACCCTGAAAACGAACATTTTAGATCCCAAAGCGTCATACGAATTTCAATTTACAAAGTCCCTAATTTCAGTGCATCCTTTGAGTAGTTTAAATTTCATAAAGAATAATTTGTGCTGCTTATCCAATGCCAAACCTCCTTAGTTATATATCCCAAGGGCTATAAGCGCAGTGGAAGAACTGTCTAAAAATCTGATGTGTTGCACTCACATGACTTTCTCTACTCTTGTGCTAACCATTCTTATAAACTCTTATTCCTATATCTTCGTGTTAGTTGAGATAACATTTGCAGAAATTACCTTTTTGCACAATTCCTTGTAGGTGCAAGGGGAGTAGACTTTGAGCGATAGTCAATACTTTTAAAGCTTTCAGATACCGTTCTCTTTGCATGACATATGAAAAACTAATGACGATGTTCCATTTGACAGAAGTTTAAGTTCTGCAAAACTCACACAAATAATAAGGAATATCTCCGAAATGGTTCACTCTACAAAAAAAATTTCGTTTTTGCAATTTCTACATTTTTTGTATAGTAAGATTTGGTCTATCTCTTAAGTTTTTTTTTTTTTTTTTTTTTTTTTTTTTTTTTTTAAATTCTGGAGACCTGGAAACATTTCCGGTGAAGTCTCTACATCGAATTTTTGGGTGGAATACAACACTTCCTCTACTTTACGTAGTAGAGAAAGTAAAAGCTAAGGAAATTAAAGATGTAGAAGTTAGGGAAAATGTAAACATTAACTTCAGAATGTGATAGTAGACGCATTATTTTGGTACAACTCACGGAGCACTGTAATTCCGTTGTTAACATGCAGATTCAGCTTCTCTCCTTTAACATAAACCGTCTATAGTAGAAGATAAAAGAACGTAAAAAACTGGTCATCCTGATCCGCCCGTTATTTATAATGTATGTTAATATTGACCATACCTTTGATCTGTTCTGTAATTGACGCACTGTAATTTGAGTGGTGTTCTCGTAGTTCTTTTGTTAGTACATCTAACAAGTTGTACTAGATTTTGCACGAGGAGAACGAGAGATGTTTCTAAAACGTGTACCGCGGGGTAATTTGTTACGCAATATGGCGGAGTGTATCTAAGCTTTCTGAGCCAAGGAGCGACTGAGATAAATAGTGGGGATGGTTTCTTTACTCGTTCTCTCAATTGTCGTTACGGTAATTGCTTTTAGCATTTAGCTATATGTCTTCGGAGAAGAGCTTCCCTAAAGGTAACATACACACACTCGCTTGTTAACGCCCAATGTGGCAATGGAACAGAGGTTAACTTGGAACCTGGAAACACGCCAGCATGGCTATATCTCACATGTCCTCTGTGATTCTTCAATATGAGTGCCCAACTTCCACAAAAGACTACTTCAATTCTAATTAGACACAATCACAGGAGTTAGGTCAGACGTTGCAGTGATTTCCATTTTACTGCATCTTATGCTTTAAATGCCACAAGGCAGTACGGAGTTATAGGTTTAGTAACCTCTATTCACCTAAAATCAGCATATATTATTTTTTATTTTAAATCAACGATTTGATGTTCCTTTTTATTATGTTAAATTGGTCTATTTTAGTGAAATTCTATTCTCATGATTAGCTTTGCTCAAATACGATATAAAATGCGTGTAACGCAATAGAAAAGAGTTGAAGGTATTAAATTAACACATTTGTTTAGATTTTAATTCACTGAATGTATAATACTTAGCCTAACGTATTGGAAAACAATAAAGTAGTCATCTATGTCTCTATGTAGGTAAAGGCCTGCAATATTTATTTTTTTGCATAAAATAGTGACACAAGGTAAACCTTGCATAAATGTGTTCAATAACTGTGACGATGTTGTTGAAGTCATAACTCCAAAGAGTGCTGTATTGCGGCGTCTACAACCTGGGCAAGAAATTAGGGCGATGCCGAGAAAGGTATCTCAGATTCCTAAATCTGTGTGACTGTATTGCGCTTTTAGGAAATTGCTCTTAAAATATTTGACTAATGTTTAAAGTATACTGCACTGCCATTGTTTCTAGGAAATGTGCAACAAAACAATTTATGCAAATATTTATGTTGATTAATATGAGCTAGATACAATGATAAACATTTGTAAGCATAATTTCTATAAGTGTGAGTAGAAAAAGTCATGTCAGTCAAGCACAGACAATTTTTAAAGTGATTATTTGAGCAAGAGAAATATTTTAACTATACGTGAAAACGCACTAATCCCAAAATAAAATAATAGCAAAAGTTCTGGTTTACAAAGAGATTGAGAACCATTATTTTCTTTTGATACCAGTGTGTAAAGTAAGTGATTTATTGTGACGCGGGCCGTGACGCACAACAAAGAACGGTTGCGGCTCAGCTTAGTCAAGTGAGCGAACACGTGACAACAATAAGAACAGCAGAACCAAAAGCGGTTTTGTCCAGACGATTTGAGAAGTGTCCGGCAGCCGGCTTATTTGAAGAAGTTCATGAAAGTTTATCCCTCTATATAAGGAGACGAGGAAGTAGCAAAAAGTTACAGACTGAGTCGGTCAGTGTGTCAGTGAATGCCAGACAGCTGTGTGTGTATGCGTGTGTGCGTGTGTGTGTGTGTGTGCGTGTGGGTATATGTGTGTGTGTGTGTTCGACGTGAAAGGTACGCCGCGTCCAAATCAACAACATTTAACGAGCGTCGAGTAATTTTATTGTCGGAGTGCATGAAAGAGAAAGTGAAGGAAGACGGTGAAAGGACTGGGCCAAGTTTACGAGAAGTGAACACCTGTGAATTGTAATATCACGAAAGACTATAGACTGCGTTAACGTCATTAGAAGAGAACCGTGTAATTGTGCTAAGGTTTAGAAGAAAATAAGGTGAGAAAAGATAATTCGACTGGACTTTTTGCCATTTATTCACAATACTTATTTCATGGAATTAGCTTATATTAGAGCTAGGAGCATAAATTTGAGTGATTGAATAATTTTCCTTTCTTCTGAGACTTAGAGTACATAAAAGTGCTTCTCAGAAACAAGTTGTTTAATACTCAATGGAAATTTTGATCACAACATTTTGATCTTTATACGTCTCCCAATGGCACAAAAATAACAGACACAGTAACAACCTTAGGGGAAATAAATATAATAATAACGCAGCTTTGCTATTACTCATAAAATTCTTTTGTTACTTTCCTTTGTTTTTGCCGTTGTTTCTGTTATTGCAATTTCCTGCGTTCTTGGGTCGACCTAAGTGGTTTTTATCGGCAGTTAATACTTTAGAAAGGAATTGATTTCCCATTTGGCCACAGCGGCGGTTGAGCGCTGTAGCAGGTGAGTGATGGCGGACGGCGACCCAGTAGAATTTCTGAGGCAGCAATAAACCGTACGGGTAATTTGCTATGGTCATCAATTGCTGGCCGCAACACGGCACCGCTTGTAGGTCTACGTCACTGTAGCTGCCTGCTACTCACTCCTATAAAATCTTATTTTATAAACCACCAAATTTATAAACGGGGCAGAAATTCAGGCAGTAAACTTCTGAAAAAAAATACCTTCTCGCTCCCCATAATTTTTCCAAATTTTCCTAAGACAATTTACCTTTTTATTCTCCTTTAAACATTTCTCCTGATATTCTAGACACTTAAAAAATTCTCCCCCCACCCCCAAGACCGTTAATGTAGCATTGCCAAACGCAGTGGACGCACAAGTGAGCCATGTGTGTAGGTCTGTACAGCGGGAGGGTAGATTATCACTACGACTTTCCACGTTTCATTCCCCTGGGAAAGAAAGAACAACCGAAGTGGACCAAGTTGGCCTAAACGTGCTCAGTCGTAAAGTTTTAGTGTTTTACGACAGAGTTGAATTTCCTGCAGCGAGGCAGCTAACAATGCATGAAACAACAGAATATAAGGGAAATGAAATACCCATGTTAAGAATTTTGAGCTCCTTGGGATTTAAACATCGCAAATGCAACGATGGCGGAAATTTCTTATGCAAAAGGGACACATTACTCCGCCCAGAGTAAAGATATTGTGACATTGGGGTCAGCATGGACAGAGCCAGGCTATTTCATACCACAGGCCGGGCTGCCTCGCGCGCCTGCTGTATGTACGTGACTATAACAATCAGCCAGCAGAAAGAAAAAGAGTCCAGAACATTTGCGTTAAAGAAAACTCTATTTGTAGCAAAATGTTAGAGGAAAATTAAGTGATAGAAAAGTAATCGGTCTGTATTTTGTCGTCTTTGTCACTATATTGTGACAATATGACAATTCCTGGTACTAGTATCAGAAACGAAAAAGTCCAGTTACTTTCTGTATTGCCACTTTGTTTCTCTTCTAAAACTGAATCACAAAAGCAGTTTTATGATTAACACAATCTACCATCCTCTGTGATCTTGCATTTCCTATCCTATCCTTTAGACATACTTAACAGTCTTTCAGTTCTACTCTCTTTGTCTCACAAACTGTTGGTTTCGAATATCACACGTACTGAAACTGCTTCAGACAAGAATTCCGACGCGACTATTACATGTCCCAAAACTGTTTCTGATGACAAATACACACACAGATAGACACTTAAAATGCTAATGGCTGTCTCGTTTAGCACTTAACGACTGACTGACGTCGGCAAATTCTCTCGAAAGCACACCTTTTCTTGAAACTTTTTATAATTGAGCCAAGCACGTGAAAAGTTTCGAGAATCGTCTGTAATCGCTTTGTTCCACCGCGCTCATTGTTGTCTTGTTTACTCGCCGCATAGTAGTATGAGGTAGATCTACTTTTTTGTATAGTACGATTTGATCTATCTCTAACGGTTTACCAGTTATGCAAAAGTAGTCCAGAGTAAAAACGACTACACGGGCTATAGGCAGAAAATTCAAGATATACATTTCATTTGTCATAAAAATATCTCAAACATATGACATTTTAATGAAAATCGTTAGAGCCATTTTCAAGAAAATCAAAATATTCGAAACATTTTCCATGTAAAGGGTAGTTTAGGGTGGGGTTATTTTCTTCAAAATCTTCGTGTCGCATGCTTGAAAGACATTAAACTTAAATACCAAATTTGGTTTTCAACCGACTTTTCGTTTTTGAGTTATGCTGTCCACAGACTGACACACAGACTGACACACACACACACACACACACACACACACACACACACACACACACACACACACACACACACACACATACACGGACCTTTTTCTAAAAATGATTTTGTTTGGATTCAGGGGGCCTGAAAACATATTTCTGATGAAATCTCGAAATCGAATTTTTGGGTGGAATACAATATTTCCCCTACTTACCAGTAGAGAAAGTAAAAAGTAATCAGCCTGCTTAGGGGTAGTATGTAGAAATAATATAAAATGAATCGTAGTGAGTAGAGAAAGTCATGTGAGTGCCACACATCAGATTTTTTACTAACGTATCTCAGCTGTCGGAAACATTATTTAAGGGTGGAGCACTATGTCATCCGAACCATATTTAGGGGTGTTTTGGAGCGCACTGATGTGGCAAAATCTCATTTAAAAAAGGAGAAATACTGGCAGGCTGTGGGAGTGAAGCCCTGAAGCCTTTGAGGCGGCGCGGGATGCATATACCATTCCCGTCACAGTATTAATTAGGATGGGTGTGCCCTTTGGGAAATAAGTGGAATGCGTAACAGGTGTAACAGCCCATCCCTTCATCCACAATTTATTGAATATTTCAGCCAGAGTTGTGGCCAAGGTAAACATCCGGACATTGGCGGATAATGAGCGGCGCACAGGGAAAAACAGCACATTGGGGCCTCTCTGTGGCTTTCTTGTCACTAACCAGTCCTAACTTTATCTCGATACTGAAGCCTGGTTGTCAATAATATCAAAACCAAAACATGCATGCTTTCATAAGTTACTTTACACTTTTAAACATAGTAAATTAATTACTGTAAGAAGGTAAGTTTGACAAGCACCGTTGTATTGAAGAATTTGCTAAATTTGGTGGTTCGCACGCCTGTGTCTGTCTCTGTCTGTGGACAACATAACTCAAAAACGAAAAGTTGGTTAACAACCAAAGTTAATATTTAAGTTTATACGACACGAGGATTTTCATGAAAATAGTTCCACCCTAAACTACGCTTTATATGAAAACGTATTCGAAAATTTTAATTTTCTTTAAAAGGGCTTTTGAGCGTTAAAAGAGTTGCAGAAATCACTGGGGTAAATCCAATCAGTGGCGTGCGTGAACTTTGTTCTCCGTGTAAGAGAAGTGGGCGCGATGCCAGGCTAACGTATGTAGCACGTGACAATAGACAAGAATAGTCTTAGAATATTTTCTGCTTCTCTTACACCACTTTACTTTTCAGGGAATAAACTCATTCTTGCATATGCTACTATTGTCTAACATCACAGATTGTAAATTGCCGTAACAAAATCCATGCAAACATGAGGGCACGTAATGTTTCATGGGCATTTCTTTGTTTCTTATTAATGATATTGTTGTATTTTACTATTATTTTTACTTATTGTTATATTCTTTGTAATTTATTTGTAATTTGGGTAAGAGCGTTCTTTAGCGGCACTCTCATGTGATTCTAGTTTAAGAAAATATATACTTTTATAGTGTTTCGATCATTTTAAGGCATTCAGATAACGTTTTAAACATGGAACGCGTCCCTTTAACTCAGTAAGCACCACACCCCTTTGTTTTATTCTAAAGTTTCTTTGCTTTCTTATACGATAAAATCACGGGGTAAATTTTGTTTTGCTATCGCTGGCTACACTGTAGAGTCATGATGCTTCTTTGTCTTTCTCTAATGTAGTAAACAAAAGTGTTGTTTTGAGTTATTTTTTAACTTTTGTAAGTGAAATTTACTTTTGTTTTGGTTTCTCACGAGTTAAATACAATGCCAAGGCGTCGTAAATTATTTAGAAAACAAAAATTCCAATTTACCAATGATAAATGTGATGAAAGTTCGCGTGCTTCTACAAAACCATGAAAATGTGATTAGTTCTTCAAAGAAGAAAGCACGAAAAGTGTTCTTTGACGTGTAAATATTTGTGTAAACAATGATAGTAATGTCGTGATAAGAGTAAGTATATTATCTAATTTTATTAATAAGAATACTCTGTGTAAATGATGCAAGTCTTACCTGCTGAAAGTGAAAAATGGTCCACGAAAGATGATACAAATGATTAATGTGCCTTAGAATACTGTTGTCATTTTTCAAACTAAATTTTCTTATGCTTATTTTTTTAACTTAAGGTACATTTTCTCAAAAACTACATAAGATAAAAAGCTGAAATCTTGCATACATGTATTATACATAATTATGCATTTTTGCTGCCATTTTATTAAGATATTATGAAAATTAAAGATTTTAGACGCATAAAAGTGTGAAAAAAGGTAAAATTTTCAAATAAAAGAAACATTGAGATAAAAATAAGTTTTTTCACTGAACTAGTAAACATAACTAATTGAAAGTGGCGGCAAATGTAGATAAATATGATTGCAACGTGCTTGAAAATCTGTGGTTTCATACTTCAAACATAGGAAATACAATAACATTAATCGATACTCCAGCATCACTACTGTTGAAAGCGATACCCGCGAGAGTAGAGCGATTTTCCAACAGTAGGGTAAAGCAGGGTTGCATATATTCAAGGCTTTAGAACGTGCAATGTCTAAGAGTGGGCCACTTATCTCTAAAAATGAAGGACAGATAATTAAGTGTTGTATCAGGTGCATGTTGCCCTGCACCAAGAACGTGTGACTGTTTAAATGCTGTGAGGCACTTCTTCTGATAAGTTGCTGCCAACATTTTGGAGCGATCATGAAATCGCGTGTAACTGAAGTCAGTTGTTATTAACTTACATTATGATCTGAAGCTCGAGTATAAGGGTAGAAGCTGATGTTCATGTTCTACCAACTTGGACATTGTTACTCCATCTTACCTGAAACAAAGGAAATGTCATGGAAATGAGTTTCGGTTCATTAAATTAACTAAAAGTCCGCCAGTTTAATATTTTTCAGCCCAAAAATGGATTTACTAACCTAAAAATTATCTAGGGGTGACTTAGAAAGTTAGTTCTAAATTTACATGGAAGCACGAGTGAAAATAAAACAAATTATAACCTGAATACAATTATTTTCACTTTATGTAACGCGTTTTGTGAACAGAAAGACACAAATGCAATCGTTCTCTGCTGTCAAGTATTCCATAACATGTATTTTAGCTTTTTAGATTTCCTGGGATTTAAATGGGTTTTATTCTCCTTGTCTGCAAATTGGAATATGTGATCTAAACAATTGAATTTTCTGAAATTTTCGATGTTACCACCACTCAATTTTGTTTTTAGTCTTTATCGTATTTCCAGTCTTAAGATCCATAACCTCGAATTCAGGCAATATTTTTACTTTCTCTACTGGTAAGTAGGGGAACTATTATATTCCACCCAAAAATTCGAAGTCGAGATTTTACCGGAAATACATGTTTTGAGGCCCCCTGAATCCAAAAAAAGTATTTTTAGAAAAAGGTCCGTGTATCTGTGTGTCTGTCAGTCTGTCAGTCTGTCAGTCTGTGGACAGCATAGCTCAAAAACGAAAAGTCGGTTAAAAACCAAATTTGGTATTTAAGTTTAATGTCGTTCAAGGATGTGACACGAAGATTTTGAAGAAAATAGCCCCACCCTAAACTACCCTTTACATGGAAAATTTTTCGAAAATTTTGATTTTCTTGAAAATGGCTCTAACGATTTTGATTAAAATGTCATATGTTTGAGATATTTTTATGACAAATGAAATGTATATCTTGAATTTTCTGGCTATAGCCCCTGTAGTCGTATTTACTCTGGACGACTTTTGCATAACTGGTAAACCGTTAGAGATAGACCAAACTATACTACACAAAAAATGTAGATCTTGCTAAAATACAGAATTTATGTCTCAATAAATTTTCTTGTAGGGTGAACCATTTCGGAGATATACCTTGTTAGGTGTGTGAGTTTCGGAAAACTTGGAACTTTCGTGAAATGGGTCATCGTTGTTCATTTTTTTATATGTTACGTGTACAAAGAGAACGGAATCTCAAAGCTTTAAAAGATTTGACTATCGCACAAAGCCTACTGTATTCCAATATTCCCCTTGCACCTACAAGGAAATAAGCAATAAGATAATTTGCACAAATGTTTATTTTAACTAACACGAAGAAGATATAGGAATAAGAGTTTGTAAGAATGGCTAGTACAAGAGTAGAGAAAGTCATGTGAGTGCAACACATCAGATTTTTAAATTGTAGATGTCACTACTATTTTAAGTTCATATACTGGTTTCTACAGGTTGACCTACAGTTTGTTTGCCAGCAGATGGCTTCTAGGAGTAATGCAGCGAGCCATTACATCAGTAAACAGTTCTGATATCTATAGTAAAGCAGCAGTCGCGCTTACGATGATGTTGCCAACTTTGGAATGTGTATTCACGCTAGATCAAAGCAAAGAAGTCACTCAAAGTAGTGAAACTTAAATGATATTTTTAGTTCATGCAGTATATTCAGCTTATAAAACATAAACGATATTTTCAACTACTCCGTCTTTCTCCCACAGATCGTTTTCTATTTTTTTCTGTATTTTTTCAAAATCCTGCCAAACATTTTCGAGGCAGTTGGTAATCCTTAACTGCCTAATCTCAAATCCTCTAGGTACTTTTAAAGCTTTGCAGTACATATAGTGTATAAACTCTCCCAAGGAAAGAAAAATAATCTAGTAAAGTAATTCCCTGTATTTCCGATGGATTCATAAGGAACAGCACATGTTAGAAAAAATATCAAACTCTATTAATAAATAAATTAAATTGCATATTTGAGCGATTCCTTCAATATAAAACTGGAACAAAGATAGTCGAAAGGATATAATGCCCATTAATTAAGTAGCGCCATTAATCATCATTTGCAATACCTTCAATCCGATAAGTAAACATAAACTTTTGATATATTTTAAAGCATGTAGAAAGCTCCATACAGGGTCTCCAGAGTTATTGCGATTTTCAGGTCCGGAAATATTAAAAATGAGAGGAAAATCCGTCATTTAAAAATTAGTCAAGCGGACAGAAAATATAATCAAACGAAAATAACATTATAATTGGAGATAATGTGTGTTCACCAAGTCATGATCTTACGGGGACGAAGGGGGGGGGGGGGGGTAGATATTCCGCGTGGTGTAACCCGAGTATTATAAACTTCCGTGCAAACTTATTCTGGTGATTACGTTGCCAACTTACCCTAAATGATATTCGCGGTGTTTATTGGCTAATTTATCTTAATTTCAGTTGTAAAATTCTATGAGTCACCACTTTTATGTCGGAAGTAATTAAAAAAGGTGTTTAGAAGTAGATAAAGCCCCGCCTAGTACTGCTGAGAAATCTGCTTAGTATTGTAGTTGCAGAACAAAGGGATTTAGAGCGACAGTTCTATGCGTAAACATTGTTATAGGATGATTGAAACAAACAAAGCTAAAGAAGTTAGTAAGGCAGACGAATTGTTGGTTTTATAAGGTCACACAGTCGCTTGTTTGTCATATATATGTGTGATCTCAATCTCACATAGCTAGTTTGGGCAAGGTGAAATGAATAGTTAAAGAAAAGTAACAGGTGACTTATCCTTACAGGAATTTTACGATATAATGATTGAGGTTATATTACTTGAGACCGAAACAGACTGGCAGGGTTTTTTAAACACATAGAAAAGATAGAAAGATAGAAAATCATCAGTGAGAAAGATGATGTAGCTGAAAGTATCATTAACGTTTTATGACTTGAATACATATACTCTATGAACTGAAAATGTGATTTATTTTGTTTCAGTGTAGAGAAATATTGGGAGTGTATTGGCATTTTCATTTGTTTCCTCTCTACACCTCCTAAGGAAAGAGCTTTCATTTTGGAGAACCAAAATGTCCAAGAAATTACCTCAGTTACCTGAGGAAGTCTAAACGCATTTCTCCCTTTCAAAAAACTCTTATTACAGCTCATAATGCTGCATAAAGGTTCTATATGGTATATTCCCATTGCCTATACTCTGGGCAAACCTGTTAGTAGTGGTATAGGGGAACCATACTGCAGTCTGTAAGAACGTGTATGATAATAGGACATTGTGAATTACAAGGGAAGGAGGTACTCGAATCATTAGTTCTTAATAATGTGCTAGAATTAATCTTTTATACCACGCACATGTAGTGTAACTGTGCCGCCGCATGCACTGCGAACGCGGATAACTTGATTCCTCTTTAATGTACTTGGACTAAGGCTGGTTATAACATTCCGCAAAATAAACAAATCTGATAGACTCAAGTATATAATTCAGAATGCCGACGTTATTTTGAGTGGCAGGCACCGGCACGGTGCGGAGGAACTCGTTCATAACCCCATATTATCAACATGTAAACGCCCATTTCAATTAGTTGTACCCTGGAGGCTGGATAGGCCTAGGAGGCCCTATATATTGGTCACCAAGATCTTTAACCCCATTAGATTTTTTCTTACGGATTCACAATGAACATTCGTACTGATGATATTTGTATATCCTAGTAAAATCAGGAAGGTGACGGATGCAGTTTACAACCGCTAATCTTAAACGAACAATGCTAATGCGAAAATCCATTAATACTTCAGTCGCCTTAATTGTACCACCCTGAGAGAATGAATGAAGAGGAATAGAAAGTTAATAACAAATGGAAATCAGTGGGGAAGGTGGGGTAGTAGCTTGCCTCGCAATTTGGCGCCTTGCAACACTTCCAGGAGATTAACTGCGAGGGCGTAAAGGTTCCTTGGAGAACAACAGAGAAAGTTCCAGACCCTCCCCTTCAGTTAAAATAATCACGATTGCGGACTGGAGACAATGGAGGGAGGATAGAGAAGGTGATGAGAAATAAAAATAAGAGAAGGATTTTAATTTCCATGTTAATGCCCTGCATAAATTTTGGCGCGACTTAGGAATATTCTCTTCATGAATGTTTGAGGTAGGTGCATGTTCTCACCTCTTGAAGTGTCTTTGGCTCAGTGGCGGAGCGGATGACTCAGGGGCGTATTTACACGCGCAGGTAAACTAAATAACACCTCCTGGCGGACATCAAACACGGTTCAAATTCCGTTTTATTTTCTGTTCTAGCCCAAATAATGCACTAAATATACGTATATACTGAATTTTTAGTTGTGTCCCTTTTTACTTTCTCTACTGGTAAGTAGGGGAAGTATTGTATTCCACCCAAAAATTCGATGTCGAGATTTCACCGGAAATACATGTTTTGAGGCCCCCTGAATCCAAAAAAAGCATTTTTAGAAAAAGGTCTTGTGTGTGTGTCAGTGTGTCAGTCTGTGGACAGCATAACTCAAAAACGAAAAGTCGGTTAAAAACCAAAGTTGGTATTTAAGTTTAATGTCGTTCAAGGATGTGACACGAAGATTTTGAAGAAAATAGCCCCAACCAAAACTACCCTTTACATGGAAAATTTCTCGAAAATTTTGATTTTCTTGAAAATGGCTCTAACGATTTTGATTAAAATGTCATATGTTTGAGATATTTTTATGACAAATGAAATGTATATGTTGAATTTTCTGGCTATAGCCCCTGTAGTCGTATTTACTCTGGACGACTTTTGCATAACTGGTAAACCGTTAGAGATAGACCAAACTGTACTATACAAAAAATGTAGATCTTGCTAAAATACACAATTTATGTCTCAATAAATTTTCTTGTAGGGTGAACCATTTCGGAGATATACCTTGTTATGTGTGTGAGTTTCGGAAAACTTGGAACTTTCGTGAAATGGGTCATCGTTGTTCATTTTTTTATATGTTACGTGTACAAAGAGAAAGGAATCTCAAAGCTTTAAAAGATTTGACAATCGCACAAAGCCTACTGTATTCCAATATTCCCCTTGCACCTACAAGGAAATAAGCAACAAGATAATTTGTACAAATGTTTATTTTAACTAACACAAAGAAGATATAGGAATAAGAGTTTGTAAGAATGGTTAGTACAAGAGTAGAAAGTTATGTGAGTGCAACACATCAGATTTTTTCATTACATTTTATATAACTAAGGAATGGAAAAATGGCGTGACAAATGACAGCACCCGTTACTTGTAATTTATTCTAAAACTGAATCACAAAACACAATTTTCTGACTGCTGGGTCCACACCTACACCTGCGAGTAAAGGTAAAAGTTGCTTAACCACTAATTTTATTTTATTTTTTATCATAAATTGTCTTAGAATAGTTTAAAAACAAACAAAAGTTCCTTTGTTACAAACGCGACACTAAAAATAGATCTGTGATTGTTTTCTCCGTTAACAGTCACCATAGAAGCTCTATGTCTTGTGGTGGTGCGTTCTGTTGTAAACTTCTGGATTGACACGATTCTTCTAAAAGTTGTCACTCCTCAGGCATATTTATGGTATTTCCTTAGCCGGTTTATTAAAGACATTTAAATATATCGGAAAATCTGTGCAGTTTCCACCGTTTCAAAATACCTGGTCACGAAATTGCTACTATATATTATTCTGGATAAAAGTGTCAGGGCAGTCTCGATTTTAAAACACAATAACGGACGTTCCCATAATGTCACCGATTATTGAAACTAATTTAAATCATATTTTCATCTATCACATTTCTGAAGTGATATTAGGTTGTATTAGTGTGTGGTGTTCTGAACTTTGGCGTGAAATGTAAACGCTGCACAATGGCTGGCAGGTTACGGTCCATCACGTCTGCTAATTTTCAGGTTGACTGATGTGGATAATCATGGATTAAAGTGTTCGGAAAGCTTCATCAACGCCCCATGATCCTCCTGCACGTAGGCAATCGCCTCGTTAATGTTTCAAATGTTCCATTAATCTTAAAGAGAAGAATATCTTGGCAGTGTTTGCAAATATGGCACAAGATATGTTCAAATAAGGGCATTATATTGACTATTTTTCTCTGATTTCTAGGGTCATCAACTTCCGAGCCCTGGTAATAAATATTGAAAATCGCACATTGGACATTTTCCTGTTTCTCCGCCATAATTAATTTCTTTCAACATTCTAGCTCCCGTTCTCGCCCATGTGCCTCTTTCTCGCCTAGTTTATCACACATCTCTATGTATATACTTTTCTCAGCTGCAGACTATTTTATCTCTCTATATAAGGAGTGCTCGTGTGACTATTATATACCAGACTTAATTTCCGGAGTTTTCTCTTGCGTTGAAAAGAAAGCGTTACTCTCCTTTTGTTTGTTTTCTTCAGTCCAACCTATTTTGTTTCCGTAAGTGTGCGCGCTGGCGTGCTAGATTGCCACACATAAACCCGAATGCCAAAATCGCCGAATCTTTTTCCCCGAAATTGGGGTCCAGAATGCCCGCAACTCCAAATACTATTTTTTTTCTAATTTTAACAATCCAAATGAAGAATAAATACAGATGAAGATTCTCTGAGTTAAATTCCGAAGACAAGGAATATAATGTGGACAATAAAGTAACGGCCGCGCCGTAGCCGAGTGGTTAGACCATTCGTTTCTCACCTAGGTTCGATCCCAGGCAACCACAAGTAGGATTCATGATGGACGAAGCGGCGTTAAAAATTTCCAACGCCCAAGAATAAAACACTAGCTAAACTTATTTCGCAAAATAATTTTGGCGACGAACCGCAGTACCTTATCTACGGAGACCTGTTCGTCACCTAGAATTATTCGCAAAGTAAAACCCAGACCAAGGGATTGGCGCTCTCTAGTATATCGTGGATAATAAAGCAAAATCTGCGACACAGATAAATATTTGGAAATGAATTGATTCGAAGATCGTGAATTCAAACCAGGCCCAGGCTGAGGTTTTACATGTGCATAAAAGCAACAGTGTCATACCAACGATTTTAGGTACAAACAGCCTTAATTATAGTACGGTCAAAGTTCTCTGCCTGCGACAACCTTCAAAACAGGCAATTATAAAATTGCCCAATCTTCTCTACCAACCTCCCCGCAGTTCTGTTTTGCTTATTTATTTTATAGTTTTAATTAGAATAACTTATTTTATTGCTATTTTAAGCGAGACATTCTGTATTCTTGATCTGTTGTGTTAGTTTTTATTAAGGTTGTCTTTGACGCCATTAAATTTATCTCTTGTTTCCATTGCCCACAGATTCGTAAATAAATTGGATTATTTTTCGGTGATGATGAACTATGGCCTCCAATTTTATCTAATTCAGAATCACGAATAATTCACGTAACAGTTTTTAGCCCAATATAGTGATACATTGATGTTTGTGGAAATTAATGTTTCTGTTGCATTAACAGAAGTACACCAACTGAAAAATATAATTTTCTAAACTATTGAAGTTTTCTCACCGATTTGCATAAGACTGATGTGCTGCCCTTTATTTTCGGCATTCCAAAACATGGCAGAAACCAACAAATGACAAACGAAAACACTGCTCTCTGGGGGATTTATAGGAGAACCAGTCCGTCTAGTCCACGGTGAATGCATAGGCAGCAGAACACTTAGCGCTTTGTTTAAAGCAATATATTCCAAGCCTCCACGAAGTGGTTGCGATGGACCAGAACAGCTGTGAGTTTCAAGGTCACAACGAATGGAAAATTGTGTTAACGATAAAAGGGAGAGTTGTGTTTTGTGATTCAGTTTTAGAAGAGACGCACAAAACAAGACAAACAAGTAACCAGTAGTATTGCACATGGGGTTTATTATAAACAGTATTGTTACTTAATGTAATGTATTTCTAACTTCAACAATTGGGTTAAATAATTGCACAGCACTATCAAGAGTGCCACTACAAAGGAAATGATGACACCCTGTCCGCCTTTATTATTAAATGAGCAGTGAGTGAGGAAGGCAGCCTTCTGTGATTACATTAACATAGTCTGGCCTACAAAGGACCTGATTTCCTGTTAATTTCACAGCTGCGTCTATATTCCTCATACCATCTTCCCAGAGTTTCTTTGAAACCATTTCCATTGTGCACCTTGTTACACAATTTCCTGACGCATGGCCACAATTTCCCAAACAAGAGGCAATTTCATAAATGGAGACCACAAGTTCTAACCTCAAATTTTGTTCTTGTGACAGTCACCTGTAGCGCTAGAACATAATAGATGCAGAGAAATATATGTTTTCAGAAAACACCACATTTCAACAAGTGTGTTTGGAGACCAAAATGAATGGAAAGAAACACTAAATACCTAATATGTAAGGAAACAAATACACACAAATTATTCTTTCCTTTACCGACTCTTAATGTTCTGAGTAAGGGGCAAAGAAAACATTTGAAAATTCCGGGATTCTTTTCCATCCAAAATTCGATGTCGCAATTTGCTAGGAATTACATATTTTCAGATTCGAAAGGAGGAAAATTACTTTTAAAAAGTAGTTTAAATAATAAAATAGTTTTCGAAATTAATGATACAGTATTATTTGTTTGAATTTTTAAAAGCGGTACTTATTTTACATAAGTATACTTATTTACATTTCTTAAACAAACCAGATATATATTTATTATTTAGCTCGTATACATATTAAAATGTTTAAATTGATTTAAGAATTGCGCCAGTAATTAGAATATACATTTTATTCTTTGTCATTGGTTTAGACTTTAAAATGAACGATATCTTTAATAATGAAAAGTGAATTTTAAAGTCAACGTACAATGACCCCTTTTTTACTTTCTCTACTGGTAAGTAGGGGAAGTATTGTATTCCACCCAAAAATTGGATGTCGAGATTTCACCGGAAATATATGTTTTGAGGCCCCCTGACTCCAAAAAAAGCATTTTTAGAAAAATATCCGTGTGTGTGTCTCTATGTCGGTGTCTCAGTCTGTCAGTCTGTGGACAGCATAACTCAAAAACGAAAATTCGGTTAAAAACCAAAGTTGGTATTTAAGTTTAATGTCTTTCAAGGATGCGACACGAAGATTTTGAAGAAAATAGCCCCACGTTAAACTACCCTTTACATGGAAAATTTTTCGAAAATTTTGATTTTCTTGAAAATGGCTCTAACGATTTTGATTAAAATATCATATGTTTGAGATATTTTTAGGAAAAATGAAATGAATATCTCGAATTTTCTGGCTATAGCCCCTGTAGTCGTATTTACTCTGGACGACTTTTGCATAACTGGTAAACCGTTAGAGATAGACCAAATCATACTGTACAAAAAATGTAGATCTTGCTAAAATACACAATTTATGTCTCAATAAATTTTCTTGTAGGGTGAACCATTTTGGAGATATTCCTTGTTATGTGTGTGAGTTTCGGAAAACAGAACTTTCGTGAAATGGATCATCGCTGTTCATTTTGTTATATGTCAAGTGTGCAAAGACAACAGAATCTCAAACATTTGACTATCGCACAAAGCCTACTGTATTCCAATATTCCCCTTGCGCCTACAAGGATATAAGCAATAAGATAATTTGTACAAATGTTTATTTTAACTAACACGAAGAAGATATAGGAATAAGAGTTTGTAAGAATGGTTAGTACAAGAGTAGAGAAAGTCATGTGAGTGCAAGACAGCAGATTTTTAGTTTCAGTATGTTGATGAGAAATGGATAAGCTAGCATGGATTATCCAAATTTTAAATGTTGTGCTAGAATTAGCGATGTGAAGCTTGATAAGTTGGTAGTGCCGACTCCTTTGAGCAGCGGCCTACAGATGATTAAAACGCGCCAAAGACACCAGACAGCGGATTTCAAGATTCACAAAGTTTGTTCCAAGAACTGAGGAGATGAGGTTTCCTTTCTCACAAAGGACGTTTCGCGTTTGTATCATTTCCTTTATATTAAAGACTTATGCCAGTTAATTGTGTCTCTCTCTGTCTCTCTTCTTACAGAGAAGGCTAGAAATATCATGCACCTATATATTCCTGTTATAAATATTCAGTTTTACATAAGGCAAAGGTTTTTGTTAAAAATATTGTACGATATGAAATATATATAGCACAAAATTCAATATGTACACAGAACACACAAATAGAGCTTCAAACGGTGTCACAAATTGGAAACAAAAGCAAGCGTTAACAGTAAGTGTGACGTCAAAGTCCTGTGAAACCAAGATCCGAGATAAACGGCGCTGTGAGTACGGATCTGGGGTTTCAGTCAGGTGAAGCGCTCTGGATGACAACAACATGGCCAGTACTCTTCCTCTTCTTCCTCTTCTACCTCTTCTTCCTCTTCTTCCACTTCTTCCTCTTCTTCTTCTTTTTCCTCTTCTTCCTCTTCTTCTTCTTCCTCTTCTTCCTCTTCTTCTTCTTCTTCTTCTTCTTCTTTTTCTTCTTCTTCTTCCCTACCTTTCTGTTTTTATATTTCAATGTTTGAGCCTTACACTCCTTCCATAATCTGTCGCCGTGATGATTGCTGGGTCCATCTTCCCCAATATGTCCTTGTGGCATCGTCTTGTGTTAAAAGTTAGATTCTTTCATTTTCTTTACGCTGAGTAACCAGCTATTTATATTTAGATAAAGAATATTTGGTGTTTTAATCTCATCTCTTATTAATAATGAAACTATAAACAAATCTCTCAAAATTCTCATTTCAGAAGATTTTCGTAATTGGTAATCATTATTTTTAAAGTCCGGTGTCCTGACTTCATTAGATATGGAACTGACGTTGTTTCGAAAGAAAAAAAACCACTTAGAATATTTCGATATTATTTCGATCAACCACCACTGACGTCACTCTAAGGTTCTTTAGTAACTTAAGGTACTATTATTGCCAACTTCACATGTAATTATAATGTTTATGTTTTGTTTTTAGGTTTGCTTACAAAACTAAAATTATCAATTTAGTAAATTTATGTTTACACTAATAATTAAAATTGCACCTCCATAATAATTATACGAGCATAAGTACCGTGTGTTTGTTTATTACAGCTTTATAATCTTTGTTGACACAATACTGCGTTAATTACTATTGTTTGGTGAAGGTTTTAGAATTAGGACATTGTATATATGTTGTAATACATATTTATTAATAAATATACAACATAAAAATATCTTACCTTTCCCAGGAATGTTTAAAATATTGTTGAAGAATTAACAGTTTGTTTGTACTACTGTGAAACTCTGAAAAGTAAACCCACTTTCGAACCTTAACCTCACAAAGAAAAGATGAAGATAAACGAAAGAGAAGCTATTAAAACCAACATTTCATGGTGCAGTGAATAACCAAGTTTGCAAACGAAACAGCAGACTTAGTCAAATGTAGCAATAAAGGGAAAATGGAGCTTGGAGAAACATCACCGAGGGAAAATAAGGCTTTACGTCACGTGATTACAGAAATGACTGTTCACGTTGCGATGATGTTTCAGTTGATTTGATCACGAATCGAAATCCGCATTAGCCAATAAGTTGCCTCCAATCTCGACTGCAGCAGGCGAATCGCATATCCACACCTACGTATCTACTGTCGCCAATGAATGAAAGCACGGTATTTAGGAAATCAAATACAATAGATATCCAAACTGGCAGAACAAGAGAAATTATATTGGTGGTTTTAACAAGATTCTGCTACTGCCCATACAGCAGAGGAGTCCATGAATAAAACTAGGGAAGTGTTTCAAGATAAAGTGGTTAGTGCTGCCCCGATCTAGCAGTGTGTGATTTTTACTTGTGGAGTAACCAGAAAGATAAAGTTTCCGACACAAATCCTCATACATTGGAACAACTAAACGAAATCGGAAACATTACAAAGAATCATAACTCTACCATAAGTGAAGTAACCATTTACCTATGTTGAAAATTCAATAACACAGTATAATTTTATGTTGTCATAGTACACATTCTTTCTTGCGCTAGTCTGGAAACGTGTTTTAATAACAAACGGACAACAAATGTATGCACGGAGCCAGAGCTTATTTATCAAGTGATTCCTTGCATTCTTTCAAATTTTCGGCTTTCTGTAGAAAGTGTTTTCAACTGAAAGATATCTTGAGAGACTTGTCCTCAGGATAGAAATAATAGAATTAAACCCACTCGAGCAGAAAATACAAACGGACCTGTGCTGAAAACACACCGTTTTTTATGGTGAGACAACATAATTTTAATTCTAAGCACTTTTGAGGTTGTATACCATATTACTGGTAAGTAGAGTAAGTAGATATTGTATTCCACCCAAAAATATATGTTTTGAGAACCCCTAATTGCAAAAAAGAGAAGTTTTAGAAAAAAGTCCGCGTGTGTGTGTGTCAGTCTGTGGACAGTATAACTCAAAAAACGTAGCCTGCACCACAAGTATAACAATGATGTACTCTCGAACAAGGACATCTCAAAACTCAGTGACAACAACAGCGCCTTCCAGAGCGGTATCACAAAAGTAATAGGACATCTTTGAGCGGTAAAGGGTTTCGGCCAATTTCTCAAGTTCTCTGACCCCAGCAAAGTCAACAACGTCACTGCAATAGCAATAGACACAAATGAAATGAACATTTTAAACTTTTCAACTTTTCAACAAGCTACTTTGAACCACTAGATTCATTTACAGGTTGCGTAATTTTCATTGTTTCTTACCTTCGTCAGACGACCATTTCAACAATGAGCTGCACGCAACCCAAAACCCCATCAGTGCTTTTTCTCCCTCAGTATTTAGTTTTCTTATACTTCTGAGCATTAAATATATTCCATACAATGATTTTATGTGTAGGACACCTACCATTTACAAATTCTAGTAGAAGTTTAAACTTAATGAGTGAAAACTTGCCATATAATTACTATACTTTCAAGTTATCTAAGATATGTCGTAGAGATTAGATAGTAAAAAAGAAAGTAAATGTACTAAGCTTAAGTTTTCAAATAAATAACAGACAAGTGGCAACTTTATTTTTATAGTTTGATTATTTTGGTAAACTTAGCTATTGGTATAACAAGATACGGAGCTAGTACATGGGCCATAGGTTGAAGATAAAGCAAAACATAACACTGAGACCCATATTGTTAAGGAGCTGCGGAGTTTTTGGGGCGACACCAACAATGGCACCTTTAGCAATTGTAGGAGCATGGCCTATTGATTATTGTAAGCTAATGTGTATGCAAAGAAATCAGGAGAACTATATGAGTAAATGGACTTGTAATGAAAATGTGGTAAATAAAAACTACCACGAGAACATGCACGCAGAATAAAAGTAAACGCAAGGGAGAGGGAGAGAGAAAACAAGGTAAGAAAGAAGGAAAAGCATGAGAGACTACAACAAATATGTTTCAAATGAAAGGTACTCATTTTTCTCACGCGTCTTAATTAGCAAAGTGGATGAGCTCTCAGCACAGAGTCCTCGTGAAATTACAAAATTCATCTCTGCTAGAAGTTAACGTTAAGCTTTTAAAAATTAATATTCCTCTGCAGCAAGTTTCAGAAGGAATGAGAATAACACGAGGATTATCAGGGGAGGGGGGAGGAGACCCATAGGGACGTCGCATCATATCTGTATCTCGCACACTTTCTCTTGTGATTTACAACGCAAATTTTGAATTGGCAAATGGAGTTGACGGTATGTTGGATATGCAGCATTACGAGGGGTTGTTGGTCGCCAGCATTTGTTATTCCAGCGTCATGAGTAGGGTTAGGAGGTCCAGGAAAAAATGTTTTTTTGTTTTCCTAGTGTCTGATGAAGACGAGGGCCAACATAATATACAAATGGGCCATTACAGGCCTTTATTTGTCCATTTCTGCCTTTTTTCGGTGGTTTAAATGCCCTTTTTAGCCTTTTCGTTTCATTTAACAGCTCTTTTTGCAATGTTACCCTTTTTGACTATATTTTTCCTGTCCAACAGAACGTACTCTTAACTCCAACTAAACTAACGCACTGCTAAGAGTGAATGCGAGATGTACAGAGAGTTATTTCCGATCTCTGGTAACGAATTGCGAATGTGATTGTTTCTTTCCTGCGTGCGCAGCATTTGTGAGACAAATGAACGAGTTCCTGTGTTACCAGGACGTGTGCGGCTCTCATTGTAGCTAAGTAAATTGTTGTTCTGCTATTACTGAAGCATGCAAGAAACAAAATTTTTGTTTCAAAGTACAAAATCAGTTTATTGTTGAATAAAAACAAAAGGGGTTACATGGGATTAATTCCAAAAGGAAGAAAACACGTAAGCCCACGCTTTCCAGAGGTGATAAGCGAAGTCAAGGCCCTCATCTCTGGTAATAATTCAGTCACGCAACGGAACATTGCAAAGAAATTGGGAACATCCCTCAAAACTATTAACATCTTAATAAATAACGATTAAAATATGGAGGAAACTCACAAAGCCTGGGGGAATTACTTTGTAACTTGTATGTGAATTTAGAACAACGAAATGTTCTACTGATGGAAGCATTCTTTTCTACAAATGTTGCTAGGTGAAAGTGCAGGAAAACATTTCATGTCTATTGCGCATGAGAAACATGTGAGAGTAACCTCCCGAGCCTGCAGAAGAGAAAATCACAACTTCTGTTAGGTCAAAGTTCTGAGTCGTTTCCATTTTACAAGATCTTTGTAGTGTCTCTGTTAGGATGATTATTTGTTATCAAATATATAATTGAAGCTGAAGTTATTAATTAATTAGGACCACCCCTCTGTGTCCTTTTTCCGTATTTCAGGTACTTTTTTATATTTTTAGACGATCTATGGGTCTTAAACTTCCAAGTCCTTATCATAAGCAACCTCAGAAAGCAATTATTTCAGTTCCATATTCTATTCTAAGGTTGAATTTCTAGATCAGAAATGTAGTATCGAGAAATTCTACTGCAAAAGTTAGAATTCTCTCAACTCCAGCTTTCCGTAAATGCAATAAAGTTCTATTCCATTTTACTCATCTTATTTCTCCTTAAAACGTACATTTTATTTTGATTTCTTTGGCTATACAGTGATTTGCTTGTCAACGAATTCTATATGAATAATGAAGTTAAGGTATTTGACAGAAATATCTTTTACTCCATTTGTGTATGTATCATAAATAATACTAAATTGTTTAGTGACTTTCTAAGTCTTTGTGTTGTTTTAAAGAAATATAAAATAAGATTCTCATTGACGTTTCTACAATAACACAACAAAGCTGCGATTAACTGTAAGCAATGAGATATTTGTGTTTTGTTTATCTGTTCTGTATTTGTTTCTTGGATTAAGACTGTGTGCCTTAATAAGATAAATGCAATACTAATTTTCATTGTTGGAAGGCAGTAGACAATGACATTAACTCATCTAGCGCTTAAACGAGGCACCGCAGCAAAAAACTTCTCTTTACAAAAAGTGTTTAAAATAATGTTGTCTATCAGCTCCCAAAGTTTGTCGGTCCTATAAATCCTACTTTTTGTTCTTTTTGTATATTAACTTCTCCCACCGTAATATTATAGTTCCATTTGACTCTGCTTTTCGTTTTGTGTTGTATTCAAACGAAATGCATAATGCAGTATTTCCAGAATAATTAAAATAATTAAAATAAGTAGATGGTAGTATACTAATCAGCGTTAGAGGGAAGGGAAAACCAAGTGAATTTCACGCATCAGTGTTAGTGGAATAAACTATATGTAGTATAGGTACAGGCAGTTGTTTTAGAGGTGCCAAATGGCTTGAGGAAAGGAAAACAAAAGAGCCAGGAAAGAAAACTCAACGTCACTGCATTGTCAACCAAAACCTGATCTCAATGATCGCTGTCGGCGTTTTAAACGGAATTCTTTAGGCGAACTCTGGGTGGAAGTTTAAATGAAATACAGGGATGTGGGAGTGAAAGAGACAGCCCCTCCGTTCCAGATCACGGGCACTAGAAAAAAAAATCTTTGTATCGCGAACCGTGACGGGTAAATGACATGAAGGGAAAGCCAGAGACGGCTAAGGACCAGAGCCAAGAGCACTGGGCGAGATTTAACCTGGAACTTTTCCAGGACGTTTTAATTTCAAGTCAAAAGTGCGTTCTTTTGCTTCTCTTGCTACTTGCTACATGAATAGTGGGAGAAGAAGCATTGCAGTCCTTCCAAAATTGGATATAGAGATCCATTTTATAAGACCCCCCCCCCCCGAGCAGAAATAAATAAAGTATGAAAATAAAATACAATAAAAATACAAAAAAGGACCTGTGTGTGTGTGTGTGTGTGTGTGTGTGTGTGTGTGTGTGTGTGTGTGTGTGTGTGTGTGTGTCTGAACAGTATAAACAAAATCGAAATATATAGCTCAATATATACCAAAATTGAGTTCACTATGTCATAAGAATACTCTCAAGAAAAATATCAAACTACAAAATTTCCACCGTTTTTCAAAAGTGGATCTAAGATTTTGATTATAACAGCCAACACTTAAATTATTTGAATTAAAATGAAATTTATTTCCTGTATTTTCTAGTAATGGTCTTTAAAGTCCTCTTTGCTCGAAAAAAATCATTTAGACTTTTGTAAACCGGTAAACCAAATGAGATAAACAAAAGTGTGCTAAATAAATAACTTCAGAAATCAACCGTCCCCTAAGGGATATGCCGGAGAACTTGTTCAACTACACTACGATGAATGTATAGGAAACAGAACACTTAGCGCCTTGTTTAAAACAATTTATTCTAAGCCTCCGTTAAATGGAAGGTATGGGCACGCCCATTTAAAAGGTAGGGGCGTCCAAAATATGCGTTTCACCTCCCTAGAGCATTAAAACGTCCCAGATGTATACTTTAAAGTATAGTGCATTTTTTGCAATAAAAATTCAAAAAGCGGTTTGTTTAACCAAAAGGCTAAAATATCACTTCAGTGTTTCCTTTAATAATACTAGCTATTTTTTAATACATACTTGCTATTGTTTGTTTACTGTGTTCTTAGACGTTTCTTACTCCTTACTTGTTTATTTTTTTTTTCGTTATAATAATATTGAATAAAACAAATAACATCTCCCCTAATTAATAGCTGTTGTACTATTACAACCATTCAAACTTATAATACTTATTGGAAGCACATTTTCTTTATTATCAGAAGTTCTGTTTTTCACAACTTTGTCTGTAATTGAACAAAGAATCTATATTTACGTTGCTTCATTATCGAAACACCAGTACTTGAATTTCGTATAACTACACTTGCTTGACTTATCTGGTAGTATATTTAATACTTGCATCTTGGACTGCTTTTAAAAGTTTTTCTGATGTACCATGAAAATAGCCTTCTGCAGTCATTTTTACTTTAAATTCACATAACAACATAACAATGTCAATGTATCGCGTTCTTTTCTTTTCCAAAGCCCACCTTACTTTTTCTCTAAGCTTGTTGTTTCCGCAATAAATAAATACAATGGATATAATAAATTCCTCTTAACTTACATAACATATTGAATACAAGGCTTTTCAGAATAATTCGGATTACCAACTCGTGTGTTTAGAACACTCCCTATTCTTCTTGATTTGCTGAATCTAAAGGTTTCTTTTTCCAGTTTATCTTTGAAATCAGGATAATCTGACTTATACGTACAAAGAAGATAAAATCCAAGAATCCAGTTCGATCTGAATCCACGTTTCCATGCAGTGTTCATTCCGGAATGAGTGCTGAAATCGATTTGAATTCCCATGGAAACATAGTATCAATCGAAGAAAAGGTAAGCTTGTGATAAGGATAAGAATATAGAGCTAAAAGAGTCCTTTGTGTAAAGAATTTTAAATGGCCTGGAATAAAAACAAAGTCACCCAAAACGAAAGAAAAAGCTGAGCTTTCACTGTAATTGGTTTGGTAATCTGCACAAATTAACTCGTGCTGAGGGAAACAAACACTGCCTGAAAAAGAAAATAAAGCAGTATGAGGGCCTTCCAAACGTCAATAACACAGCCTTGAAACAACACGATAGGTATTCTTTTTAATTGCCTTCGGAACGTGTGTGGCATATCTGCACAATAATGGACGAATAACAAGCCAGCTAATGGCATCAACCAATGTTTCACTTTCTAGTTGCAATGTTTTTCCATGCGTGCGGGGCTTGTGCAAACAAAGTACATTGACAAACTGTACCGCTCTTTCATTGTTCCGTTCCCTCTGAAGGAAAATGGCAGCCAAATAATCGATAGCAGCTGGAATCTATCGCATGAAGTGTCATGTTATTGTGAAACTCTCACCGTTTATGTACTATAGACCTATTCTCAACAAGATCGTTTGCAATAGAAGTGAACATTTTCAGACAGAGGTAATCTCCAAACGTAACCTCAAATCAGACAACAAAAGTCAACCCATTACACATTGGCATTACAGTTTTGAAGGAAAGGTTACAGAAAGGACATGAAAATAATGACAGAAATGTAAACAATATGCCTCTTACTACTTTATTATAAATTATTTTTCCATTAAATAATTTATATAGTACTTAGATAATAATATATTAATACTTACACATAAAATAAATATCTGTTTCACTCTGTATTGAATATTTCCTTGTTTGCTACGTCCCAATGACGTAACATCCGATGCTTTTCCATAAACGTCACAGGAATTACTCATGTAAACATATGAAGGTTCACGATTGTGTTCAGAAATATGCATAATTACCTTAAAGTTTTAAGGTATCTGAAGAAAGTATTTTAAAAGGTGAAAAGGCACATGGTTGTCTCTGGTCATATATTTACAAAGTATTATTATAAATGCTTCTTTATCTACTTCTTGTTAGTCGAGATGAATCTTCATTATATATGTATTTACACATAACCTTATAGATAGAAGAATGTCACTATCGATAGTCACATTTTTACAAAGAGAATCGATTTGTGATAGCTTCAAAACTCCATGCTCTTTGCATGCAAACAAGAGAATATATGCCTATAATTTTCTCAACGCCCAATTATTTCTTTCTTTATAGCTTCTACAAATCATTCTTGTAAAAGCTTATTACATTATCCACAACTTGCCTAGAGCTAAGTATAGAAAATCTACATTACACCCATCGGTACCAATATTTCACTGCAATAATAATTATTATTTATTTTGGTAACTACACCATAATCTGACTAATTGTCGCTTTCGCTCAAACGGTAATTTTTTTACTTGTGTCTCAATTAAAATACGCGTATTTTAGCACTAAAATACATAAAAATAATTAATAACTTTGCTAAAAGAAAAATACAATGTATCATAGATTACAGATGCATGACGTAATACAAATACTAAGCAGATATTTCATATTTTTAATTCAACTTTATTTATAGTCGCCTAACTGCATGGTCATATTGCAACTGTGTACAAAGTATTTACAAAACGACTGTGTTAATACAATGATACATTAATTTACAATGTTCGTGAAGTCTTAAAGCTGTAGTGGTGATGACGTCACGGCTGTCCTATGTAATTACGGCATTCAGTTTCTGGCACTGGTGACATAAATAGGGTGATCTCATAATAAGCCGTTTTAATGTTAGAGTTGCATAAATTGAAGTTTAGAGGTTACCTGAATCCAGAAAATCAGTTTAACGAAAATATCCGCTTTGTGTGTATGTGTGCGTGTGTGTAATGTGTGCGTGTGCGTGTGTGTGTGTGTGTGTGTGTGTGTGTGTGTGTGTGTGTGTGTGTGTGTGTGTGTGTGTGTGTGTGTTAATAACATAACTTAAGCATCTCCAAGATTGAGATGCTGTTATTCAAGAAAATTCCTTCACCCTAAGCTATCCTTTGCATGGGAAAAATGTTAGCGATATTTTTTATTTTCTCAGATGTACATAACAATTTTATTTAAAATATCACATGTTTAAGATATTTCTTTAAAAATCACAATTCCTATTCAGAATTTTCAGGAATAGCCTGCGATAGCCTATTTCTTCCAAATGCTATTTGTATAACTAGTAAATTGCAAGCGAGAAAACACATATAGATGTAGATTTGATTAATGGCACAATATTTTGTGACGTTAACCACTTCCGAAATATTCTTCGCTTACGTATGAATTTTCAAATACTTATAAATGGCTCTATTGGGCGAAAACTAGAGAAAACACTGCATTTTATTTGCTTTGGCCCACTCTAATTCTTTTGAAACATATCTTGCGTATGGAAGTAGGTTAAAAATAGGAATAAAGCCTAAAAGAACCTTGTTAAATACCGAAGTCGGTGGAAGAAGATAAATGTAGGGAAATATATATCGCCATGAGCACAAAATGGGGCGATAAAGAATGGAAATGATAAATATAAGTTATTCACGGCAAAGGAGATGTGAATTGCAACGCTTTTCGGGCGTATGAATGTTATTCATTACGCTCGGTCCCTGTTTCCAGGGACTTATCTACCGTACATCTACCTCCAGCAGTTTCTTTATTGAAACAGCCTTCTTCTTTTATATCTATGCCTCAGCTCTGTTTTTCTACAGTGGTTTAAGAAAGGCGAGTGTTTCAAATGCTATGGTTATTTATTAAGAGGAGTCTTCTGCAACGTTTTGTGAGCTCCATAACCTCAACTCAAAATTTAATCGCTTGCTCTGCTGCAACACAATTTTAATGTGAATTTGGTACTAAAAGTATGAGCTACGATTAGCTCATTTCTGTAATATATAACATTATAGGTTTTAAATTGTAAGTAAAATATTGCGAAAGTTGTCCAGTAATTTTAACTTGGTCCAGTTTAAGTATAATTAAAGGAAGAGGTATCAATCACTAGTAATATGCCTGTTGATGTTTAAGGATATGACGTCATGGCAATCCAGAGTGGTGTGAAAGTGATAGTGCTGGTATTGCGGTTGTGGTAAATATGGCGGTGATATCGGCAATCAGGTTATAATACAACTTTATTGAGTTTTTGTTTACGGCTGGCCACATCTGGGAAATCGAAATTAATTTCTGTTATCGCAAACAGTCGGGGGCCTGCGAGCATCAATAACATCAGTGGAAATGAAAAACGAAAAACCCCGGGAATGTTTACCTGCAACACAAAGGTAGTGTTTAC
Source organism: Tenodera sinensis (assembly GCA_030765045.1). Classification (NCBI taxonomy): domain Eukaryota; kingdom Metazoa; phylum Arthropoda; class Insecta; order Mantodea; family Mantidae; genus Tenodera; species Tenodera sinensis. The sequence goes on along the minus strand of CM060967.1, from coordinate 159,566,135 downwards.
ACAGAGCATTGGCTCAAAATGACAATCATCACGCTACAAGCAAATGCTTTTCTTTCATACCACAGTGGAGTAACAGGAATGTTGCATCGTTCATAACATTCAGAGCTGTGAATGGGAAGAGTTAATGACCTCGTACACGCAACCTAGGGGGAAAAAATGCATAATGTATGAATGAATGTACTCCATTATGGCGTTAAATAGCGTCTCTTTTGATATTTCATGAACTTGCAGCAAATATTAATGCGTATAGTCTCTAAAACAGCCATGGGCAAAATCAGCCCACTCCACCGGCCATCCTTCCCTTCAATGCTGTTCAGTTTCAACAAGTCTACTCCAGTTGGGACGCCTGTTTCATGAAGAGTGGTATAGAAAATTTGCTGTCAGTTACAACAAGGTATTTATTTGCAATTTCAATACTCGTAGTTGTAAATATGATGTGATTCTGCACTTTTAGCAGAAATTATCGCATTGCTAACTTTCTTACAGATGCAAGAACAATATGCTTTAAGCGATAGTCAAATGTTTTGAGTACGACTGCTGTCTATGTGATGACTCTGAAATGCAGCTCATTTTAGGTGGCCAAGAGATAAAAAAAGACGAATAAGGTGTCCATATTTGATAAAATGATAAATATTAGAAAATTCAAACAAATAAGGGATATCTCGAAAATAATTCACCCCAGAGAAGTAGAGTAGTAGAGAAAGTAACATTTGTTATTCGGAATAACATCATTTGAATTCTTTTCATTGTTGAAGTTGTAAAAGAGATTAGAGCAGTTAGGCTGATGATTATATCCGCCCCGTGTGTGATGCAGATTGCTTCTAGCTCTGCATCCCGCTATTTGCTGTAGGTATAATGTAATTCGAGGTATATGCGTGTGTAATTATCCCCTTCGAGCAATTTCCTTCACGCCAATTCGATTTCCTCCCTTACTCCTCGCCAAGTTTCCCAACTGAGCTCACATAACGCACCTCTTCTCTTCCTTCCATTTTGTCATTCCGGTAACAGGATGGAAACCATGACAGTAATTCTCTTTATCCCTTGTGTCTGAGAATTAATCCTGACGTACTGAAAAGGAAGGGGCTGCGATCTCTAGTGGCGCAGTCTTAGCAGCAAACAGGTTGCTGAAATGTTGGAAAGGTTGAAAAATTCAATGTCATGTCGGGGATTTTAACCAAGGATTTTCCGGTCTTCATCTGGCTCCTCTCGAACCTCTCGTAAATATGCTGGTAATCGGAAGCCTCTCGAAGAATCAGGAAACGCTTTGTTCTACCGCGCTCATTGTTAAGGTTGTTCACTCGCCGCGCAGTGGTATGAGGTAGCTTGAGTCTCTCTGATGGCTGTCGGCTGGCGTCACCATTGCAAAGTCAAGGTATACTCTACTCACAGAAAGGAATTTTCTAACAGCTTGTAAATTATGTAATCAGTTATAAATAAAAATTGTAGACTAATACAGTACACCCCAATAGTGACATTAATTGTAAAATAACATCAATATGATGATGATAATAATAATAATAATAATAATAATAATAATAATAATAATAATAATAATAATAATAATAATAATAATAATAATAATAATAATAATAATAATAATAATAATAATAATAATAATAATAATAATAATAATAATTAATAATAATAATAATAATAATAATAATAATAATAATAATAATAATAATAATAATAATAATAATAATAATAATAATAATAATAATAATAATAATAATAATAATAATAATAATAATAATAATAATAATAATAATAAACATCGCTTAGGAAACATTTATTTTCAAACCGCTCATATAAGGAGCCGTGAAATAAAAATCTGACGTGTTGCACTCACATGACTTTCTCTACTCTTGTACTAACTATTCCTACAAACTCTTATTCTTATATATGGGATAAACATTAGTCGAAATAAACATTTGCAAAAATATCTTACTGCTGATTTTCTTATAGATGCAACGGGCATATGGGGATACAGTAGGCTTTGAATAATATTCATATCTTCATATCAATGCTTTGAAATTCCGTTCTCTTTGCCTTAAAACATGTATTTTTAGTGAAATCTGGACATCGAAATTTTGAGTCGAATACATTTTCCCTACTTTACGCAGCAGGGAAGTAAACCTTACTGATATTTTCCTGTATATAATGCGGTGTTTGCTATCAAAATTAAATCATTTCGAAACGAAGAATCGGAAAAAGAATCCGGGTGTAGCAGAATCAGCCACAGACAATATTTTGAAATATCGCTTAGACATCAAGTTGAGATTGTGTGTCTGCAGAGGTGGGTGGGTAATTCAATGAAACGCTGACCGGCGAAAATTGATTTGGGAAGCAAAGAAGCAAATGGTTATCGGAAGGTGGGAAGGAGGGTTCGTGAGAGAGAGAGAGGGAGATAGGTCAAGAAAGGACGCCAATAGAAGTTAATAAATAAAATACAGAGGGATACAATTTCCTGAAAATACCTCCAGCCTACTACTGAAAACAACTGTGTAATATATGAAACAGTTACACAAATAGATGCTACCCCAAAATATCCTGCTCAGATTTGAATGCATCTGGGCACATGCATTAACTACTAACCAAAATTGATTTTTTCTTCCCTCCAGACTCGGCTAATTGGTAATTTAAACAGTGTCTATCAGTAGACTGCATAGCAATCACATGACTTTCTCTACTCTTGAACTAACTATTCTTACAAACTCTTATTCCTATATTTTCTTTGTATTAGTTAAGATAAACATTTGTGCAAATTATCTTATTGCTCATCTTCTTGTAGGTACAAGGGGAATATTACAATACAGTAGGCTTTGTGCGACAGTCAAATGTTTTAAAGCTTTGAGATTCCGTTCTCTTTGCACACTTAACATAAAAAAATGAACAACAATGTTCCATTTCACGAAAGTTTTAAGTTTTCCGAAACTCACACACATAACAAGAAATATCTCCGAAATAATTAATCCTACAAGAAAATATATTGAGACATAAATTGTGTATTTTAGCAAGATCTACATTTTTTGCATAGTATGATTCGGTCTATCTCTAACGGTTTACCAGTTATGCAAACGTCGTCCAGAATAAATACCACTACCGGGGCTAGACTCAGAAAACTCAAGATATACATTTCATTTGTCATAAAAATATCTCAGACATATGATATTTTAATCAAAATTGTTAGAGCCATTTTCAAGAAAATAAAAATTTTCGAAAAATTGTCCATGTAAAGGGTAGTTTAGGGTGGACCTATTTTCTTCAAAATCTTCGTGTCGCTTCCTTGAAGGAAATTAAACTTAAATACCAACTTTGGTTTTTAAACGATTTCTCGTTTTTGAGTTAAGTTGTCCACAGACACACATGGACACGGTGACAGCTGCTGCTACCATAACCTTACATCAATACGCAGGTTCTTTTTATGACTCAAACATTGAATTCTCTGGGTCTGTCCAAAGCTCCTCGCAAGGCGCTGCATATCCTCAAGTGGTGGTTTTGATAGCCACTGTCAGTTCACTGACTCGGAAATGTAATCTTCTTTTATCATTTCCTGCTGAGCTAACAATTTCTCGTTTCCTTGATGTCCGTAGACTTTGGTTTGGGGTTCTTTATACTCTTCGTCTTATCTGGCTTGCCAATGTCCCTTTGAGGAGATCATCAAAGCTGAGGATTGTAACAATACGACAAAAGGACATTATCATGGTGCGCCTACCATTTATTTTTCATTATCAAGTGACAATATTTAGTATTTAGTAATCACTGAAAGATACAAAATATTTCAAATACAATAATTTTTGCAATCCACTTTCTAACAATACTTTTTCGAAGAAATATTATGTAAATTTCAATTAATACATAAACTCCTCACACTTCATTCACGTCATTCGTTTATTCGTCATTCATTTAATCGATATACTTCATAAACCACAATAAGGTTGTGCAATTAATCCAGATACTGCATTATTCCTTTGCTGTCTCATTTAAATGAAATGTTTCTAATTATAGTTTGATTTCTTCCATTGCTTTTCTATCCAATAGCTGTCACGAACGTCATTTCATTTTATTATTATTATTTTTATTACTGGTATTGTTATTGTTAGAATTATCATTGTTGTTATTGTTCTTATTTTACATACATAGATATACTCCGTAAGCATTTACGTTTGTCGTATTTCCTTAGTTTACTTAGTTATTCTTTTTTTTTTATTTTGTTTTGCTAAAATAGACGTTAATTTTTAAGTAGTTCGTATTACGTTCTCAAACACTTTACATTATGTTAAAGGAGATTGTGGGAATTGTGTTGTTGGCCCTTTGCCAATTGATTTACACACAATATATATATTTTTAATCGTTTTGCTTTGCTGTAAAGGGGACCGGTGCTTTGTTAATTGATTTCCACGCAAACTATTTGTTCAAAAAACTTTCAACTATTTTTGAGCGAGATTAGGAAAACATCTAACTCTCCAACAACACCTGCTTGACGATTATAATTTTCTTACCCTTCCACAGAGCTTGAAACTTTGAATATTAGTATGTTTGAAAGACACAACTATATCCAAAGTTGCCCTATATAAAAAGTTAATGAATAAGGATGGGAGGGAAGGAGGGAGGATGCTTTTCAACTGGTTCCTCAGGGACCTAACGCGACTAAGTGAACCCCGGTCCATTTCTCCCAGCAGGAGAAAATCGCCACACCGGTACCAGGAATTAGTACCCGGGTCTCCCGCTTAGTGAGCGCAGCGCTACCATCACGCCAAGGAGCCGGCCGGATATTCTGTATATTAATCACAAATTGTGTGCACATCTAGTGCCTTTTTCATGCAGCGAATATGACATTCCAATCATATTACAGCGGCAAATTAAAATCACAGAGAATTTCAATTGACACGTTCATATTTTATGAAAGGCTGTGAAAAAATGCTGATATAATTAAAACGAGAAAGCTGAACAAACTGATAAATTATTGGAAACAAATAATTTAATCACAAATTTTTTTCAGAAAAGAAAAGCGCTCTGATGTGCCTGCTAGCAGGAACCAATCACTTGCACAGCGGTTCCCTCAGGTGCCTTTGTTATCGACACACACACACACACACACATGCGCACACACATACACACACACACACACACACACACACACACATGGGCGCTACGGGAGGTGGTGAAATGTGCTAGCATGATGAAATTCCTGCTGCTTAAACAGTGTGACCCAATGAAAGAGCAAAGTCGACATGGTTTTTGCTGTAGGAGTCATTTCATTGAACCTAAGGGGTACCAGGAAGAGAACGGAAGAATTTGAATTAATATAGCTTCAAAAATAATGCAGTGCACAATAACTTCTGCAAAATGCATTACGCAGGCTTTTAACATCTACTGATATAAGTGTTCATTTTCGAGAAAATGTTTCTGTAACACAATGAAATGAAAATATAAGAAGAACAATGTTTTTACAGCAGTAAGATAAACGTTAAAGTCAAACATCTGAGATTAACGCCAATAAAGTGTTATTTAATGCAGTCCAAGAAAGCATTTCACTTATTAAAAAATTATATCCCGCAAATCACCTCTATTTTTGCAACGAGTCTACAGTGCATGACTTATGCAACATTTCAGCTGAAAACTCTCACTAACTCACTCCTAATGGTCCACTGCATTTCAGAAACGATCTCAAAAATCTGAAATGTTGCACTAACATGGCCTTCTCTATTCGCACATACATTATCTTAACACTGATATTCTTGTAGGTACAAGGGTAATATGGGAATAAAGTAATATTTAAGTGATAGCCAAATCTTGAAGACCCGGACGTTATATGACGGAATGAATAGTTCAAAGTCTCTCTCTGTCACTCCTGCACGTTAATGACACTAGGCTCTGTTGCCGCACAAAGAGTAAAGGATGTACATATTTATGGAAAACTGAGCAGATAAGGGTTGGGTTTTATGTAATAAAGCCGGTACCTAATTCTCGAATAGCGTGTCCAAGCACAACGGCGTGGGCGTCATTTGGAAGAACGGTCATATTTAGTTCATATTAATGCGTTTCCAGTAACTGTCCTCACATAAGCTGACTTTATTATCCGTGTTGTCCTTTAGGCTCATCTACTCATTAAAGATACAGGGCCTGTCATAGTTTGAATAAGCCGAGAAATGCCTTAATGTTAAAGTGACTCGTAACTGTCATAATAGTGAGCATGGGGAGAGGGTTGCGATAGGGCATGAGTGCCCATTTGAGATTATACTTAAGGATCTGCCTAGTATGGAGGAAGAGCAAGTGTGATTACAGGTTAGCTGGATATGCAGAAGTACAGCAGGGCCATCAAATGTGCAAACAACTGCCACTAGAAGCAAGAGTCGAAAACAACGTAAGGTAGTACTCTGCAAACTAGTGAAGCATTACCTTGCAAGTGTATGCAGACGCAAGGTCAGGGTATAGTATAACGCGATTGTTTTGTTTCTTCTCGCCGTGAGCTGCAGATGTGGAGTTCCTTAGTGTTTTCGTGGTCAAGCTGTACCTACCTGCAGTTGTTTACATGCGCGAGCGATATCAGTGAAGTTCATATAGAAGAACTCACACGCCCCCGGCCTTTATTAATTACATAATAGTAAATAGGGACAGTATGTCAGCTGCAACCGTGATTAAATGTAGGTGCATCTGGAGATTTGTTGACCGCCAGCTGTTATTGCTAGTTTTTCAGCATTCATTTGTGAGAATTTTACGCTAGAGATCTGTCATAAATGAAATATTATTTCCCCAAAAAAATGCCCACATTTATTACAAATATTACTTTCAATAACAATTACGCGGTCTTTGTCCATTTCTTATTCTTGGCTTCCGGTATGAGCCGGTTTTAATCATGCCTACATTTCACCGTAAACTTATACAGGCAGTGACTAGTGGGACGAATGGGTCGCCCAGTGAAGAATCCGAACATAGTTTACGGCGAAACGTCGTCATTATTAAAGAAAAACCAATACCGGAAGTCAAGAAGGAAGAAATTAGCTGTTTAATAAAATTAAACACATATGAACTAATTCAGTAACTAATATCTCAATAAAATAAGTGCAGAATCATATCTTCCAAATATGTACTTTGAAACAAGTGAATTAGTTTTGTTATTTAGGAAATTACTTTATGATAAAGAAGACTACATTGATATAAGAGTAAGCGAGTTTAGGAGTATCTATATCACTATTAACTGCACCTTAAGAAATAATGTAGGAAGGCTAAGAAAGTTAAGATACTATCTAACCATTAGCTGTAGTCATGATGTGAATTATAGAGCAAAAATAAATAAAAAACTAAAAGCTTCAGAAATGCAATTCCTTAAAGTTCTTAACAATGCTCAATTACTCACTCGACCATACAAAACGCAAGGCATACATCAATAACTACAGCTTTTGCTGTTAATGATAAATAAAAAAGAAATTAAGCAAAATGAAACGAATATCTATAAAGATTTTAGGACTCAAGATTGACCAAAAAATATGATATACAGTCCAACGAGCAGACAGATTCAAGTGTATTGTTGCTACTACCTTCAGGACAAAGGGATAAGTAGAGAACCCGTAGAAGCCTAAATGCCTCTAAACCACGGGGACGCGCAGAAGAACCCCACAATTTCAGGCTCGAATACCCGAAACACTCCTGGAGCTGCCCAGAGACAGAGAGAGCGAAGAGCGACCAAGTGAATTGGGGAGAGTCCAGAGGCAGTTCGAGTCGAGTGGGGAAGCTTATTCCCCCACCCTAAGTGTCTTTACCGCAGTACCTAGCCGTTATACGGCTTTACCTGCGCGATAATATGGTGTTTTGGTCTACAGGGATTTAAACTCTGGGAATGTTTGGGATCAGGGGTATTTTAGGGACAAGATGGATGATGGTAGGGATTGGTCCATGAACGGGCACTGCCCATACATGCTGATTGGCTGGTTAGTCAATCAGGTGACGCGCTAATCTCCTCCTGGTTCTGGCCGTCAGTCACACACTGAGACGTGATCTGAGTTAGGCGTTTTACTCTGTTTTAAGTACAGATATTCATTTTGCCTTTCCCATCTGCGAAAATTAGACCGTTGGACTTAAGATGTCCTTCGGCAATTTTTTAGATGGTAGTCGGCGAGGCTCTCTCTGGTCATATTGTCCCAGAGTATTCACCAGTGGATTAGGGTGGTTCTGGAGTTTGTTGTACATTGTTCGAGCGCGGGTTTTAATCACGTCGACAATGTACGGGATGCCGGAATGTTCGTGAAGGATGTGGGCAGGAAATCTCCAACCAGTGTCGTAGATCATCCTTAATGCCCGATTCTGCAACGTCTGGAGTCTGATGATGGTGGACTTTGCCACCACTCCCCAGATCTCACATCCGTACAGGACCAGAGGCGGGATGATCGCACGATACAGCTGGAGTTTCAGGCGAATGGGCATGGTTTTGGAGCTGAGGATGGGATACAACTGCCGTAGGGCTGCATGACCTTGTAGTACTTTGCCCCTGACGTGATGCCTATACGTTAGCCGCCGGTCCAACGTGACCCCGAGATACTTCGCCGTAGTGACCCAAGGGATCCGACGGCGCCGAAGCACGAGGTCCTGCGGGAGACGGTTTGCCAGCGTGTTGGCCAGGAGAATCGCAGAGCTTCTCTCCGGGTTGATAGACATGCGCCAGTTCTCGCACCATCTACTGAGGTGGCACAGAGGTGGGCTTGTACTTGACGGTAGCTGTAGCGCGGGTTCTTGTTTGCTGCGAAGATCATGAGATCGTCCGCATACTGACAGATGTGAGTGTTGGGGTGCGTGGGGAGATCGGTCATGTAAGCATTAAAGAGTGCCGGTGACAGTACACTGCCCTCGGGAACTCCTGCGCCAATGGGCCTTTCTCGGGAAAATGAACCCTCCACCTTCACTCGGAAGCTACGTTCCTGTAGGAAACTAGCCACCAAGTAAATATATGGAGGGGGGATTTCGTGCTGTATGAGTTTGTAGGTAAGCCCTTCGTGCCAAGTGGTAGAAAATGCCTTTTCCACGTCGAGCAACACTGCCACCATTTTGGCCCTTTCCTGGTAAGCCAGGGAGGCCTTTTCGGCTACTCGCAGTAGTTGCTCGGTTGTGGAATGGTCAGAACGAAAACCAAACTGATGTTCCGGTAGGAGGCCTTTTTCCTCTAAAAGAGGCCGAAGGCGGGTCAGGAACAGTTTCTCGAAAACTTTCGAGATAACTGGTAGGAGGCTGATGGAACGGTAGCTAGAAGGAAAGATCGGATTCTTGCCCGGCTTCAACACGCATACCACACGCGCCCTCTTCCAGTCTTCTGGAAAATGGCGCATGCTTAGGCACGCGTTGTAGATCCGAGTCAAGTGCATCACGGCTCTAAAGGGAAGGTGCTGGAGCATTTCCGCTGTTACCCGGTCCTGCCCAGGGGCTTTTCTAGGTTTTAGGTGTTGGATGGTGTTGGTTACCTCGCGAGGGGTAACTATCGGGATGTGGAAATCCTCGTGGCCCGCAGGTCCAACTTCTAAGAAGTCTTCTACTGCTTGCTCCACGAGGTCAGTATGATCGTCGTTCTGAGGGTCGACTCTAGGCTGGAATTGAGTTTCCAAATAGTCTGCTAGCGCCTCTGCTTTTTCCCTCGGTTCAAAGACAAGTCTTCCCCGAGGGCTATGCACAGGGTGCTGGTGTACAGTTTTGTCTTTCCTCAAGCCTCGGACGATGCGCCATGGTTTCCTCTCCTGGAGGTTTAAATGTCGCAACGTGTTTTCCCAAGCTGCTTGCCTATGTTTTCTTAGGAGTCGTCTCACCAGGGATTTGAACCTCTGGTGTATTACTCCTATCCTAGGGTGACGGAATCTCTGCCATAGCCTTCTAACAGCGTTTTTCGCTTGAATGAGGCGTTTCAGTGGAACAGGGATAGCTGTAGGGTTTGGTGCGTCGATAGGAATGCGGTGCGTATGAGCACGCACCGCATTTAGGACAGAGGTTGAGAACCCCGTGGCTGCCTCCTTGAGAGCCTCTATCGAGTCTATTCGAGGACATGCTTCCACGGAGTTGTGGAGGGCTAGGACGGCTGCATCCCAGTCGACTTCCTCAACCCAATCAGGCACTCCCAGCGCAGTTAGATTAACGTCTGAGTCGACCACAACAGGGTTGTGATCAGAATCCAGAGCGTTAATCACCGAGAGATCCAGGTGAAATGGAATAGTTCTAATACCTGGACCCACAAGACTAGGCAACCACAATCAAAACAACACTTCCCCAGACAAAATCCTAGCTTCAAAACGAGCCTATGCCCTAGTGGAAAACATAGAGACAGACGCGCCGCCTGACACTGACCACGTACCGGTGATCGTCACGCTGCGTACGGGGCCATGGAACGCACAAACCCGGCGAACAATCACCACACTGGACCCGGAAAACGCCGACTGGGACCTCTACAGACAGATTGCAACAACGCTGACAAACAACCTAATACACATCACACCCAACACACAGCAAGAACTTGAAGAACAAGCAACACAAATAACACACATCATCACACAAGCAAAAACAGCAGCAATACCAACAAAAACCATCAACATAAACCCTTACAGTAAACCCCTACCAAAAGAAATCATCCATCTCATCAAACAAAAAAGGAAAGCTTTTAGAACATACTTAAAAACACATCACCCGGCAGATAAAACAATATTAAATAGACTGCAACAGGAAGTAAAAGATCGGATCTACGAACATAACAAAAAGCACTGGGAAAACAAATTAGAACAATTCACCAACACACACGGCAGAGATCCAGCGAAATTCTGGAAACTCGTAAAAAGCAGAAGGAAGAAAACCACACCCACTTACCCACTCAAAAAGAATGGACGTGATATACACGACATCCAAGAAAAATTGCAAATCTTCAGCCAACACTACAATGATGTGTTTCAGACGCCACAAAGCCCTCACTTCCACAAAGGACACTACAACACAGTAAACAAATACATCAAACAGAATGAACAGCTCTACACCCCACAGTTCCCCATTGAAGACCTAAACCCAGAAGACAACACAGAAACACCAGTCACACCACAAGAAATCATCAAAATAGTATCCCACACCAAAAACACCGCGCCCGGACCCGATGGCATCACCTACCACATGCTGAAACACCTCCCATTATGCACCATCGAAGCAATAGCAAACGTATACAACCTCATGCTGAAACACGGATACCACCCCTGGCAATGGAAGACAGCGCACATCCATCTAATTGAAAAGCCTGGGAAACTCAAATCAGACCACAGAAACTATCGACCCATATCACTTACGTCTACCCTATCAAAAGTATTCGAGAGAATCATGATAGGGAGACTGAGTAGCATATGCGAACAAAACAACATACTACCCAACACACAAGCAGGGTACCGAGGTGACATTACCATACAAGATCAGCTTGTACGGGTAATGTCATAATTCCAAGATGGATACAACAGAGGTTATACCACCGCCGCAGCCTTCCTAGACGTTCAGTCAGCATTCGATAAATGCTGGCTGAACGGTCTCCTCTACAAACTTTCCACATATAAAGTTCACGCACGACTCATCAGGTGGATATCCAGTTTTCTCACGGACAGGACAGCACAGATCAGGATACAGGACAAACTGTCAGACCCAATACATCTAAGAGCCGGAACACCCCAAGGAAGTGCCATATCAGGCCTCTTATACATAATTTTCACCGCAGACACCCCACAGCCCATTCACCCAAAAATACAGCTTGCACAATACGCAGACGACACAGCCTACTGGTGCACCAGTCCGAGGATAACAATGGCAAAACACCAACTCGAGCGCCAACTGAAAAAATTCTCGGACTGGACACGAAAGTGGCGCATCAACATCAACGTACAGAAAACACAAGCCATCCTAATCAGGAAAAAAACAAAAAAATATGCCACCATAAAATTCGAAAAAACCGAAATCAACTGCCAAAAAACCATCAAGTATCTCGGCGTCCTCATTAACAACAAGCTCTCCGTACAACTACACTACACAAAACTACTCCAACGAACCAGACAAGTGCACTCCACGCTAAACTTCCTCGCCCGCCTCGACAATCAGGGGCTCAGCCCAAAAATCCTCAAAAAAGTCTATATAGCTCTAATAAGACCTCAACTAACATTCGCCGCAGTTGCCCTCATGCCCCTCATTAATCGCAAGACCATCCAACAAATACAGGCATTTGAACGACGATGTCTAAGAACGGCCTTCAAACTAAAGAGAGACTACAAGTCAAATCTGGTACACAGCCACACAAATACTAAACCCATAGACAATCACATAGCCCAACTAATGCTACAATATATCCACAAAGCCCACACAAGAAAACACAGACGACAACTAATAAGAACAGCGCAAAATATGAGAACCCTCCCTCCCGGCCAAGAAGAAAAAAATCCACCACTGCTCACACTGATCAGGATATACGATAAATACCAACAAGACGAACTGGACAAAGTAGAACAACACATACAGACACTCAACCAACTACTGAACCGATAAACCAACACCCCGACAGGAAAACAACATCATAAGACAACAGTAATGCGAGGCGAGTCAATTGCAGCAGCACAAGGAAACAACATTAAGACAAGAAAAATCCAATTTTTTCTCAGTCGGCACAAAATGGTTGTGGGACCTGGTACCAAAAAACCCGCCTTCGAACGTCACTGATGTGCACTAATATTTAAAAAAAAAAAAAAAAAACAAAAAAACAAAAAAAACATGACAATCTGCCCCACCGCCGAAGATCTCCAAGCACACGACACACACAAAACCAAGCTAGGCTGAAGAGGGGAAACCCTAAGCAGCCCAGGCATGGTGTATACCATGTCCAAATTCCTCACTTTATTATTATTATTATTATTATTATTATTATTATTATTATTATTGAAATGGAATGTTCTTTGTGACAATGAAGTCTATGACATCCGCGGCGCCGCGTGCCGGGTAGTATGTTGGACCTCTCGGCCCGTGTGCATGCAGGGCGGGGTTCCCGCTAATGAGACGGTATAGTCCCCGACCCTTCACGTTCTGGGTGCGGCTGTGCCAGCTTGGGTGTTTGGCGTTGAAGTCGCCTGCGATTTCGAGGAGGTATACAGCATTTGTTCGGCAGCGTTAAATGCCACGGCATCTATAAACAAACCTGATGGATGGGAAGGAAACGGAATGAAAGAGAAGTTATGGAAAGGAAATCGACTTCCCGAATTCCACGCTCAAGCGCTACCGCGGAGCCATCTCCCTCGGTAAAGAGGCACTATTAAGTAGGCCTAATGCTACAGTGCTGAAGAAGCAATGCTGGCCATGCTTACTTTCGGCGGTAATTATTCAATAACATAAATAAAATGTAAAAGAAAAGCTGTAATACAGTGTTATTGCTGGTAAGAAATATTCATTTCATCACACATATCTTGTAAAGCAAGCGCGAGGAACATTGTTGGGTGTAAGTAATTTCAGGCTACACAGTTGGACATGCTGAAGTGCTGCATGTTCATAATTCAAAAGCATGGAACAAATATAACTTTGGCAATTTGCTGGAGGTTGAAGGTACATAATTTATGTGATAGAGGCTACAAAACGTTGTTTATGGTCGTACAGGGAAATGGGAGAAGTCGTGTGGAGCATGCGCAGGAACAACTGACGCTTTGGAAATGCGAATATCAAACTGTCAACCGAGCTGAAAAGTGTATTGCTTTGGTCTCTTTTCTTTGCTAGATATAAACTTCTTACAATGGGTAGAAAAGGAGTTCTTTCTTTGTTTACTTTTTCCAGCTGCACCAGGTCTTGTTTGGCGTTTTCCTCTACATCAGCACAGTTTGAGCGAGAAACGCATTCTGTATTGTCATTAACAGAGATTCCTTTTTATCTTTAAGTACCTCAGTGATTAATGAAGCATTTTTTCTTTCTATTTTCTTTCTAAGAAGATTCTATCTCGGTACGAGAGTGGGGATTTTCTCCCGGTGGGATTCAGTCTCCTGAGGGACCAATAATTTTGGAAACACCTGATAAGTAGCGACCCCTAGTACGAAAGACCGCATATACCTTTCGGGAGGGATAGGAGTGCCATTCTCCTGTACTGCACCCCATTCCTAACGCCTATGGTGGGCAGAGGTAGGGGTCGGGTGACAAGCCTTGGCCCAGAAAGGGCTCTTGCGCCACAGTTTACTTAGTTTATAATAACAATTCGACTTAAATGGACCTGGAAAGCTGTGCGCGAAGTTATGGAGAGCCTGGGACAATCATCTTGCAAGTTTTGATGCAGTCTACAAAGCTTACTAAAGACAACTGACTGGTGACATGCACTGTTGTAATCCATGTATACACAGAAGTTGAGCAGAATGAGAGAAAGTCTTTAAAGGTTGGATGGAGTAGTAAACGCGAGTCTTAGTGCACCGCTGTTAACATGAGCTTAAGCAGCAAGGTGCCCCTAAAACCGTGAGGCTTCCAGTGAAGGTAGGTATAATAGAGGTGCTGTTAAGTCGCTCAGCTTATGTCTCTCATCGTGGATACAAGCTCAGACACAAGCTTAAGCAAGTATGGATATCAGCAGAATAAAGCACCTATGAGACAAATATCGCACATCCTCGAAGGCGGTGTTCTTCTGTATCTGAAATAGCTTCTTTTGCAAAAATCCACTTCCAGTTCAAATTAATTAGTTTTTGAATATAACTGATTATCCAAAATGCATTTGAGGAAGCGATAAGTTAAGAATCCACTATACGAAAGTTTATTTTTGAAAAGGCGGCTTACACAAATTTAACTTTTTATAAAATTTTATAACCTTAAATGTTATTTTTTACTTTCTCTCATGTGCCTAATAAGTACAGGAGGCCTTGCTTTCTACCAAATTTCTGATATCAAGACTAACAGAAAACATATTTTCAGGCCTCCTATAGATTTTCAAGAAAATCCCCTAACCGCAAACTGCACTTTGCATTGTGCATTTTAATAACGTCTGATTTTCCCAAAAGTGACTGTCATCTAGATATATTTAATAGAGATATTTACGTGACAAATACAACTACAGGTGGAAAATTTCTGGTAGTAACCGTGGAGTTCGCCTCTTTCGTAAACAAGTTTGTGTAATTATTTACGAGAATTCTTAACAGACAGATAAAAATGCACTACCGAAAAATATATTTAAAAGGCACAGTTGAAAGTATGTACTTAAAAACTGTCTATTCCTCAGAAATAAAATGTCTCTAATTAGTACTGCCATCTCTTGATTGGGACAAATACTAGATGATGTAACACCCAAAAGCTTGATTGTAAATAAGCTGGCAACACTGCAGATTGTGTGGGTGTCAGTTTCCCTAGCTCAGTACAGAAACAAATACATTATTGTGGAATTGTGAAGATGAAACAGATATTACCATAAATATTACCACCGGTGATTTATTCATAGAACTTGAAAATCGGGAACTACATTTTCTCGGACTATTTCACAATAAAACATGCTAATAAATCTCACAAAATAAGACAACAGTTCAACGTTAAGAACAAGTGATAAATTTGCTTCACCAACCTGCCCACTGCAGCAGTGATATCACAAAATCTTTTATTTACACAAACGTTATGCTTTGATAATATATTTCATCTGCAGTAAGTTCTTATGTCTCTCTTATACTTTCCAATAGAGATGAAATAAAGAGGGTCTCACCAGAGGTATACAATACAAATTTACATTATGCATAATATAGACTTTCTATTTAATATATCAAACATAGAATAAATAAATAAAAATCTCTGGAAGCCTTCACAGAAGATAATACAAGGGCGTTTTTCTATGTAAGTCCACTTTGATGAGGGAAATTTATTTAAAATCATTGTGCTGCATTAGAGAATGTTAGAAGATGCTCAAATACGAAATTTAGTACTCATTCTACTTTCTTTTTAGTTATGTTGTGCTCACAGGGCCAAAAAGGTTTGTTTTCAGTAAAATCTGTAAGAGATAAATGAAAATTTCAAGAGAAGTCACTAAATACATCGTTTTGTTGTTATTATTGTTATTATTAACTATTATTATTAACTATTATTATGATCATCATTATCATTACTATTATTGTTATTAGTGTCATAAATTATTATAAAAAGTATCCAAAATGACAAGAGTTCGAGATTTATAAGACAGCGTTGTTACAACTTTTATATAAATAAGCTATTGAACAAAAGTGCATTTTATTCATTTCTTCAACTGATTATAGCAAGCTGCATTTCCTGTATTCGTGTTTAATGCTAAGGTTAACGATAATCATTGTGAATGGTTAGTTTGAATAGCCTAACCTTTGTTATACGATTACGTTGCGCTTAGATGTGACTTTTATTGCGGATGGCGTTTTACGGAAAGGATTTAGCGTTGGTATTCAAAACACGGGAGAAATATAAATCTAAAAATAAAAACAAGCCCGAGAGATGGAAGGAAGATAAATGTAGAGTTACGATAATGACCTGGATATTGCTTTTTATGAGCAGAGAGAGGGAAAAGAATGACAAAGTGGTAACAAATGGATGGATAGCCTTAGAAAAAACAAGGGAAACAGGTGGAAGCTAAAAAACATAATAAAAACGTGAAGGAGATTGCCGTTCATATTTCTCTTTTGAAGCACAATAAAATAATCCGTTTCCAACGAGGCGGAGTTCAACACAGACGTGGTACAGAGAGCTTTCTTGAAGGTGCTGCAATTGTTTCCTATTCTCACTGTGAAAACTGCAAAGGAGGTTGCAGGGTTCGTTTTCCGCCGGGAAATTCTGAGCCACCTGCTGAAGCAGTATTTCTCGCCTTGACATACTCAAGCCCACGTTATTTACTTACAGTTCGTTCGTTCTTGGGTTTGCATTTCCTGCAGGGAAAATGGAAAGAGGAAAAAACAGTGTTTTCTTAGCATTGGGACTACACAGGTAAGGAATCCATGATTTACGCAATACTTCTCGTTTATGTTATAGGTTGTGAGCAATTCCCCTAGATGCGCAGTGGCTACTCTTCACCTGAAAGAGTGATAATGGGGGAAGTTGCGTAAACATGTATGCCCAGAAGTCATAACGTTTCCAATAAGATATAAAAATAGAAAATCAAGACATTTGGAGATGCGAATGGGCCAATTTTCTAGGGGTAGTGTTAGACAAAACTTCAAGCTGGGAAAAACACATTAATAAAATCTAGCCTGTTCGTTCTAAAACAAAAGGCAAAACTCGTCGATGCAGACGCCTTACGAAAATTTTATTATGGGTTAATATACCCATATCTTGCTTACGGTATCATAGTATGAGGACAAAGTGAAACAGTACATATAAAAAGAGTATTTATATTACAGAAAAGAACTATAAGAATAATTTTAGGATTAAATAGACAGGAGTCATGCAGAGAATACTATACTAGATAAATGAAATAAAATGTATACGTAAATTTAAAGTAGAATAGAAAAAGTATTCCATATATGAGAGTTTTTACTCAATAGAAGAATTTCTAAATAGGGCATAAGCCATAGCTGTAAGATTATAAATACGTGTTAGTTGGTAGATGTATATAGTTGAAAAGATTCAAATATGTTTCGTTGTCCTCCTTGAAAGGAGTTATTTGGATTGGGTTGGACTCGGCGACGCAATGGTTCCCGATACTCAAAGGTGATTGGGTACATCTTGGTGATGCTCAGACGAGAATTGACCCAGCTCAACGCTTGCCAGCCTCTGTGATTTTTCCCAATGGGTAAATAGCCTGTCCACTTCCGTCCTGGCGAATGCTGGAGGGGGTATATAAAATAGGCAACATCCCTAATGGAAAATGCCCGCAGAGAATCGACTCCCTGGGTTGTGAAGAGCGAAGTGGGTTGCGCTCTTGCCTCAATTATAAATGTATGTTTCTTGCCCACGGGATTTGGGGAATAAGAGGTTCAAGTAACTGCTATTTGGGTGAGTGCTATTATTGTTGTTATTACTTGTGCGCATTAAGTTTTATTCGTAGATCTTACTAATAAACTCTCCGGATCAGCAACCCTAAAATGTGAACCACCCACGTCACTGTTTGTAATTACGTTTGTTGACCCTTATAGACAGGTTCTTATTCAGTTAACCTCTACTGTGCACTAGATCAAGGCATCCATTAGGCACCCTTGTAGCGCAACAAAGGCTTGAGGGTCGCTATATCTACTGCTTAATCTAATTCCAAGGCTCTCAAATCCCGTCCAGTGTAACTGCTCTTCGACTTGGAGAATGGCTGCAGAGGAACAACTAGAATTTCTGGTTTGTCTAAGAGTAAGTCAGACAAAATTATAAGTAAAAAGCGCTTTGGTGTACGAACACACATGCAAGCAACAACAGATGCTATGACGCTCCCTTGTAGCTAAAATCTTTGAACCAATAGATAGACACGTTCACACAAGAAAAGCGACAGTTTTAGACCTGGAGCGAAGTGGAGGGCCAAGGGGGGGGGGGATATCAAGAAAGAATTGGGAAAACAGTACCATAAATGACTTGTTCTGATAGAATTCAGGAACAAGGTCTTGATTCCTTTGCGGCATAGAAAAACCCTCTCCTGAATGTCGAAATAAAAAAATTGCCAAGGAGAAGTCGTAATCTCAATCCTATTGAGAACTTGTGGAATATAAACGGTAGTGCCTGCAGAGCGAAAAACCGCCGAGAACTTCGAGAGGTATTGTCCGTATCTTGCAATATTACTGTACAAGAATGCAAGAATCTTGTGAATAGTGTGCCCAAAAGAACACAACTTTGTTTGCAAGCCAAAGATTTTTCTGTGTGTGTATGTGTGTGTATGTGTGTGTATGTGTGTGTGCGTGTGTGTGGTGTTTAACTTCAGCTTTTACTACATACGGCACCGCAGGCGATGACACTGATGATACATGGAATGAGATGGCGGGGGAACCCGGAGGAAACCCGCCCCAGCGCCGCTTCCAAAGTTTAATAGATGATAAATATGTAATAGTGTATTATTTTATGTGTTGTCACAATAAAAGCTTTTCAAAAACTTTAATGGGTGTCCTTACACTTTTGGTAGAAGCTGTAAGTGACCTGTCCAGGGGAATCTAAAATAACCTCCCAAATATAAGTCTCACAGGTTACAGTAAACTCATTTCTCTCATGATAAGGTCGTAGTCTCATAGGAAGTTTCAGAATCTGCGATATTAAAATACTTCTTTGTGAAACTACTATAATTTTTACATAATTGCATTTTCAGTTTAATGACATTTCTTTCATTCTACTGCTAAACGTTTGTATACGGCAACCGCAGCTAAATTAGAATTAGTTTTTGTAGTTAATCACAAAATCTTCCTATTATAACTTTATCACTTTAGAATATTCCTATTATAGTGTTACCATTTGGCAACGAAGGTGTTTAGTTAAACTTTTGGAATATTATGCCACTGTTTTGTTTTCTTATTTTTCATTTTATATTGCAAATAAACGTAATAGTAATTTTTATACTATAGCTGTATCAATTTATTTCAGTATAACTGTAGTTTTAGTGATATTTTCTTTTTTGCAGTACTTAGGGTTAAACTCGCGAAATTGGACTTTTAATATATGGCCTGCCACTTTTATAATCATACCTACTTGAATTACGTCCTTTAAGGTGCCTGTAAACCGGTTCAGGAATTAAAAGAAAAGTGGAATATGTAGAATGATAACTCATGCAATAGAGGGTTAAATCTTTTGACTCATTGGATGTCATTTATGAATATTTTTATGAAATAGTTCTTGACGTACTATCTGTGCTCCATTACTTAAATAGCTTAAACCTGTTTAAACTTTATAAGACCTAGCGGATTTTTCCTAGACGTAGTGCATTAATTCATCAAAATCTACCCCGTTAAAGCTCTGAACTGTGCACTTCAAAGCGTTTTTCACAGAACGGACGTTTCTGAAGTATTTTCCTTGGTAAACATAATGTGGAGCGTGACCTGGGCGTAGTTTCATAACAAAGGTACAATCGATCCAACTGGATTGCATGAGGGTGTGCGAGATAATTTAAATGAAATTAGTGTGTGCCACAGCTCTCTAGGGCGTCAAGAACACCCTGAGCCGAATGTTAATATCTTCAGCGTGTTAACATGCTACAATAATCCCAGCAGTAACTCCAGGGGACTTAAAAATTAGCACCGTCCTTATCAAACAACTTCGCAGCCTTTGAAATGCTTATAAAAATATAAACACTCTTTCTTTGCGTGTGTGAATTGCAAGAGAAAAATACGGTACCATTCATGTGCATGCACTTCGTGTTATACATAAACACAGGTGATTTGGATAATACAAACTTTAGCAACTTTCTTTCCCAGAACCGATTTAACTTGTCCTTGGTAGAGACAGCTGGCTTAAAATTAGATTTGTAGTTTTATGAATCTATGTACGTTATTTGTAGAATATGTTCATATAAAGTTTGTGCGTTTGCGGCACTTAAGGGCATTTAAACAGGAGTTTCAATGGAGATTTAAATATGGCTGATATTCGCCACCTGATATTATAAATAAACTTCTATGGTATACAATACACGTACCTCAGAATATTTGTTTATATATAATGGTTATGCTTTTCATAGCATCATATATCAAAGAAATGTGTTATTTATATATTTCAAACATACCTTTATATCTGAGTACAAACCTTATTTTTGGAGTTCTTCGTTGATATCACATTTTACTATACATAGTTCTAAATATAAGTGATCTGCCATCTACAATATCAAGTATTATTCATTTGTATATATGTTTAACAAATGAAATTAGATAATGCAGCTCCATAGAGTAATTAACGTTCCATTATTTTCCCATCTACAAACCAGGCACATATAGCTAGAATAACTACATTAGCACGCAGTTTAACTACTCTTTGAACTTGTTTTCTATTACTCTTGCTGCATTAGTTACATTTAATCAGTTAGGTGTGAAAGTACAATGTGCGTAATATGTTAATTGCAATATCAGTTACGTAAATAATTCCAGGTGATAATTGATAGCTAATTATGATCAAAAGAAAGCAATTATACCGGTATATAAAAGCAATTTTGTCTCTGATGGTGTGCCTTTCAGGCTGTATCGTATATTCCATATGATATGGATTTGAAATATTTCATTGAACTTTAGTTTGAATAGCACCATTGTTGTAATGCACTGATTGGTGCTTAACAACTATATTTTTGGTTAACAAGAAGATTCCATTAGTTGTTGTACCGGCATAGAAATCGCTGCATCCATAAAGGCAGGTGTTGGAATCCAGAAAGAGTATACGCGAATTAACTAGCTTACCGTTTTTGTAAATATTCTGTATTGTCTGATGATATTTTGTAACTCCCTTTTACCAATCTGTAATCTTAGTGCGAGTTATTTAATATTCTATGAATATACTGTATAACAAAATATATTTTCGAAGGTGGATCTTTTCCCTAAGTTTGAAACAGAACCCAGGCACTTGCTCATTAACGCTGTGTCGATATTGGAGGCTGCTACGTATAAGAAATGTAAGCCCCAGGATACAGGAGTACAGGATACCTGCCTGCCTTGCTCCGTGGCAAGCAAGCCCTCAAGACACAATTTGAGAGGTTAGAGTATGCGATGTAAATTGAATGCGAGCGGTTATCGATTCTGCCCATTGTGAAAGAGTACGAAAACTGTGTTTCCTGGCTGTGGCTCGGGTTTTTCACTTCTTCTTTCTCTCAGGTGATGCACCGTGGTTGCTTTATCTGGCGAGAAACATTTGAATAGCGAGAAGCAGTGCAAATTCGGAACTCTATTATGCAAACTTCGGGAGCTCGCCTTAGAAAGCGAAGTTAAATCGAACTTAAAAGCTAAGGTGAACCTTTTCTCTGCACTATTGGTGTCTCGACTCATTCTTTTGGAAAATCAACTGTATTGTCATTGTTACTGTCATCCTGGTAGGGTTTGTTTGTGCGTCTTTTCACTAGATTATATTATGATCATTTGCTACCTTCTTTGTTTGCTTCATTTCTAGGACCAAACGTGTCTGATTGTCTCATTTTTACTTTCTCTGCTTCGTATAGTAAAGTAAAGGAAGTATTACATTTCACCCGAAAGTTCGGTGTCCAGATTTCACCGGAAATATGTTTTGAGGCCCCTGAATACAAAAAAAAAAAACATTTTTAGAAAAATTTCCGTGTGTGTGTCTGTCAGTCTGTGGACAGCATAACTGAAAAACGAAAAGACGGTTAAAAACTAAAGTTGGAATTTAAGTTTAATGTGTTTCAAGGATGCGACACGAAGATTTTGAAGAAAATTGCTCCACCCTAAACTGATTTTATTTAAAATGGGTGTAACGATTTTCATTAAAGTGCATATGTTTAAAATATTTGTATGACAAATGAAATATAGGTATATCTTGAATTTTCTGGCTATAGCCCATGAAGTCTTACTCTGGATGACTTTTGCATAACTGGCAAACCGCGAGAGATAGACCAAATTTTATTAAACTTATTTAATTCATTTAATTTTGCTTCCCGTGCAGTGTTTTGCCGTGGCTGAATCTACGCATTTGTGTTAACGCAAACCATTATGCTTCAAAGTGATAGCCTTTGTCTACAACAGAAAGTTTCTCTTAGTGTTGCGTAATACTCCGACAGTTGAACTTCGGAAGCGGTCATGTCTATGTTGTTTTAATGCGGCAGAACCAAATAAGCGAATTATAATAACGGACCATCGAGCGCGTAATGAAGAAGCGCTAATCATACCTGCGGCTTTTGAAGCGGAATATAATCGTTTCTGACATGGAAGTTCACGCATGATTTCCCCGACTTCAACATATGTTGAAACTACTCTCCCAACAGCTGTCCATTTCAGATGCCTTGAGTCATAAGCTTTTGTTGTTTGATATAGTTGTTGAACATTGTTACAGTTAGACAATGATATTGTCCGCCAATGATAGTCATGCCCATCCGGGGGTTGTGTGTCCCCTGTTACTAACAACCGGAAAATTAAGGCATGCTCTGGCCCCTGCCGCATGTAGAATTTCTCGGAAATGGGGCAAAATCTCGTTAGCTGGCGCTGGAAGAGTGTGAGGGTACCTGGAATTATCGAACATCCTAATTGTAACCAGGAAGCGAAATGGGAGAAGAAGAGTGTTAAAAATACTTAGCTTCCAGTGTAATGCAATCCCTTTTTTAATCACTGTGTAATATTTACAAATAAAATTGCTTGAACAATATCGTGCTTAAAACGGTTCTTATTTTAATACCTAATTGTTTTATTTCCATTTTATGGTGTTCCTGTCTCCTAGGATATCTTTCCCGGTATAGATGCTTAGCTGATTGTGCATTGGCTCTTGGCTCTCCCTATATAAAAAGCATATACATATTCTATTACAAAATGTAGACAACCAAAAACCTTCCTTCCATCCTGTAAGCTTTACCTATGTGCAACGCGCGCAGTGGTTTAGTTGTTCCCATTGGTTGAGCCGCCATTGTCACAGGAGCGACAGAAACATACAAGGAGCACTATTTTTGACCTCAAAGCAGGTTGTCGCGCCGAACGTTACCAAGCAGTTAGGAGAGAGTACCACAAGTGGTAAAGGAGAAGCAGGGGGGTTGTTAATGTGCTTTTGTTGGAATGCACGTCCTCTTCCCCCACTTGGCCAATTTCCTTTCTCCGGAATTCTATCCCCTTCCACCCTATTTGTTTATAATAATGAAATGTTAATGGCACGAAATTTGCAGTGCAATACCGAGGCAGGTGGCGCTTCCGTGGCAGATAAAGATAACAGCCAAAGCATGTCGATAAGGGTATAGACTAGCTCTATCGATGGCCGCTACCTTTCAATATTCCCACCCTGAGGCATATAAATGAATGAGTGGCTTTATTAACCAGAGTTACAAGGGTTCTACAAACTAGGGGCATATTAAGGGACACTGAGAGTGAAATTTGAAAGTTCCACATTTCTTAATAGATTTTTGTTGTTGCTATTTCTACTGTGGTTGTATTTCTATGAGAATAAGATATACACTAAATTTTAAATTTATAGACCATAATTAAACTGGAAACGCGGTATTTATCCGTCGTTTCTACATGGTCCATCCAATTATTCCGATATTGGTGAATTTTTTCTGTTAAATTGAAGATCCATGACTCTTTACTTACTTCGCTTTTTAAGTTCATCTATATAGGTGTAATTCCCGAAAAAACGCGATTTTACATAAAAAATAACATTTTTTTATTCCCGCTTCTACAGTGCAATTCTTGTATATATATTCCCGGTATTTCAGAAACGGCTCTAAAGATTTGGTTAAATTTTTGTATACCTGCATATTACATTCACAGTGTTTTCTCTACTCACTTTTAGGTAACACATTCACATCTCTTTCTCTACTCACTCTTCTATAAACAATTTTCCATAAGAAAACATGATTTTATACCAAAAACATTTTATCCCCACTTTTAAAATAAGTCATACCATGTTCTGTATGTTTGAAACAGAAGTGCTATTACATTCACACTGTTTTCGTGCAATTTCGTGCATGTTTGAAATAGAAATGCTACGTATTACATTCATACTGTTTTCTCTACTTGCTTTTGGATAACACACTCATAACTGTTTCTCTACTTACTCTTCTAGAAATAAGTCATACAATTTTCTACTTTTTTGAAATAGAAATGCTGCATGTTACATTCACAGTGTTTACTATACTCACTTTTAGGTAACACCTTCACATGTCTTTCTCCACTCACTCTTCTACAAACAATTCATATCATCTATACAACTTGAATGTTTGTATATATCTAACTGTTAATCTTGAAAACCGTTTAACCGATCACCGCGAAATTCGGCACGTATATGTATTTTTTTCGTGGAGAGTTTTTATGGTAACAATTTTACTCCACAATATATTACTTTCAAATGGTTTTCTACTCACTTTAGTTTTACGTAGGACATTCATGTATCCTGTATTTGCCCTTCAACATACAATTCATATAATATTCTAGGATTGAAATATAAATGCAGCGTATTACATTCACACGATTTCCTCTACTAATTCTTCCTTTACGAGACACAATCAGTCTTCTTTCGCTATTCGCCCTTCAACATATAATTCACACAATTTGCTATATGTTTGAAACAAATACAACGTATTACATTCATACTACTTTCTCCCTCACTTTTGTTTTACGTAACAATTCACATGTTATTCCCTGTGGTTTATCAACTTCATACATACCAAGGCCTATACATATCTTATGTTGAAGAGTGATTAAATTCCAAAACAGGTTGACCGATCGCCATGAAAAGTGACATCTAATTTTTTTCATGGCGAAGGTTTTTATGCAATTCATTTTACCACGCAATGTATTACAATGTATTATTCTCTACTCCCTTTTCTTTTACCTAACATACTACTCCCTCTTCTGCAAACAATCCATACATTTTCCCATACCCTTGAAATATAAGTGTAACGTATAACATTCACATGGTTTTTCTACTCATTTTTCTTTAGTAAAACACAATCACACTTCTTTCACTACTCCCGCTTCGACGAACAATTACGAACAATTCATACAATTTTCTATATGTTTGAAACATAAATTCGTAGCACATTCACATGGCTTTATCAACCAGCTTCTCTTCCTGTAGTATTTGTTATTCTTCAACATTGCTTTTGCTTAGTGTCGCTCCGGTGTTTTAATAAAAAATAAAGAAATAGTTAAAAAAGTAAAGTAATCACAATTGGTGTCAGAAGTGCGACGAAAAGCACGCTATGGAACAGTTGATGAAACAAATGTTAGCCAAGATGGACATAATGGGAAATGAAATGAATTCCGGAATGCGGCAGAGGAAACAAATATGAAAACCGAATTGGAAAAATTTAAACTATGGAATAGAAAATATGGGAACAAAAATGGAAGCCAAATAGAAAATGTTAACTCCGAAACGGAAAAGATGAAGATGGCAATGTCCAATATGAAGACAGATCTATCGAAGAATACTAACGAGCGACTGGCGGGGTTAAGGAAGCCATGGAAGAACTCGACGGAAATATGAAGGATATTGGCCATCGTGTTAACGTCCTGAAGTCAATCACAGCAGCAAAGAACTGAACTCCATAATGGAACAAATGCTCGACGAAAACCTCAAACTGGGTGGATATCTATGGGGAAGGCCTGCTTTCAGCAGTACACGTTTTACAGCTGAAATGATGATGTTTCAGGTTTATCTAAATAAGTATCTTTTTCCACAAAAAAAAAAGATTTCACAAAAACAGAGGCGAAAAACGCCGAAAACTAACGAATTTGTTAGTCACTTATTGCCATTAATTTATTCCAAAGTGTATAGTGCATCCAAAATATATTTATTTTTAAGAGTGAGTTATTATAAAAATGTGCTTTTCAAAACTAGTGAATGTTTTTTGCTGCAAATAGCTAAAACCTTCCTTCAATCGTCATCGTCAACTTCCATCACTACGCTGAACTGGATCGAGGCATCCTGTGGTCGAGGAAAATGTAAATTAATTTATTTTTATTGTCTTATTAGTGTTCTCTTTTGAATACTTTTTAGGTTGAGGTATAATATAAACCTTCTTGAACACTTATCATTTAAAACACTTAGTTTGGCTGGCCCAATTGCTATCCTATTGGGGCAATAGATAAACTAATTTTTTCATGCCCTTGAATAATTGCACCGGTTGAATTCATATTGGGTATAGCATAAAGCAAATATAAAGGTCAAAGGTGGTAACTGTTACGTTAATCTCATTTAGAAAGCAAAAGAGTATTAACAGGGAATGCCCATGATGTGGGATTTAAAAGCAAGAAAAGAACTACAAAACTGAATTCCTATCGTGCCCTTCTATTGCATCCTATGATGTTATCAGCGTTGTGAATTTCAAATGCACAGAGAGCGATGCACTCATTGATCGCTGTTCTGCATACTGAAATGAAATGTTACATTTTCCATTTCTGAGCAAAAATGCGAAGTTTAGAACAAAAAGGTTCACCAGCCATTATACAGTAAATATGGAATTGCTCCCTTGTAATCAATGAAACTCTTCGTTTTGCCTAGCAAAACCTTCAATACTTAGGGAAAGTATGATAAATGTTGCACTCATGCCGGATTATCACCTCTTGGTCGTGGAATTATCGCTTTGGTTTTATCACCTCCTTCTTGCAGTTCCGCCAACCTAAACATTTTTTCATTTTTGCTTGTAGGATAGAGGTCTTGAAAGAGGGGGGAGGGAAAGGACAATTAAAAGAGCAATGAACACAGTTTATGCAATTAACAGAGCCGCGGGTTTTGCCAGCTACATTTATTGATAGTTCATTCACGAACACAGGAGTGGAAAATGCCACGAGAAATCTTATAGCGCCAGAAATAGATCGCTTTCATTGCAATCGGAGCAAGCCCTTTATATATGTTTCTGACACTTTTGAAAGCCCTTGTACTATGTTGGTAGCACACGAGGCGACAAGAAACCCTGTGCGATGCTTTTTTATATTTTATCCCTGTGGGCCGTAAATTCTTAGCGTGGGACTTTTGGTAGTGGAAAAGTCCATGACCGTTGAGGAATGGTACGTGACAGGCTCGGAAAATAGAGCGATGTATAGAAAGCGGTAGCAATTCCATACACTGTCGCTTCCTTTAGTCTGATAAATGCTTCTTAGGGAGCGACAAAATGGGAGCCTTATCAATCTCCTAGCCACGTATCTTTGTTCTCCGGGATGAAGAAAAGTCTTTGAGCACAGACAATGTACCTTGTGCAATGTGACACAATTCACTTAGCTACCCTTAGAAAATAAAAATGAAGTTATTCTCCATAAGCTATCAATAATTATTTTCCCGGTGCTGCAAAACTACTGTGAGTATCGAATTGTCTTATTTTAATTGTTTGATTTGCAGTGCCGCTTAGAACTTTTATGATCGGCTTTGATTAACAAAACAACTAATAGTTTTATTATTTGCTGAACTGTAGAGCTAATTAATTTCTAGCATTTTTAACCTTAAATGCTGTTACATTCGCTCCCAAATTCATACTTCCAGACTGTATGGGGGATAGGAAATTTAATCAATTCAGTGACGTTGTTTTCAACCCCTGCACAAAAAGCTGCAACCCAACGTTCTACTGTCCAACACGGCATAGCATCATTCCCACATGCTTCGCGGAGCCCAGAGCGACACTCTCTGGCGTTTTTCCACGTCCACTTCGATATTTATCCATTATCAACTCGATAAATATCCCTTTTAGGACGGTGTGCATTCAACACACGCCACTCTTATAACAGCAGCACCTCATTAATGCCGCCACCCGAGTTGTATAGCTCCACCAACCCTTTTTATGTGTTGCTAACCGCAGCTCGAATAAAAATCCCTGCGCGGTGATATTTATTTTTTCGCACAAAGCCTACTGTATTCTAATATTCCTCTTTCACCTACAGGGAAATAAGCAATAAGATAAACTGTACAAATGTTTATCTCAACTAACACGAAGATATAGGAATAAAGGTTTGTAAGATTGGTTAGTACAAGAGTAGAGAAAGTCATGTGAGTGCAACACATCAGATTTTTGTCAGTAGTAGAATAACACAGCAATACGCTGTGATTAGCAAATTAAATACATGCAACGATAACGTTCTGAGTCAACATACCAAGTGAATGGCGGAATTACTCCAATCCAATCTCATGCAAATCCACTCAAGCGTTCGGTGTTTCGAAAGTACTTTATTCAATGACGTTCATCAAAAGTAATAGCTGGATTTCAGGGAACATCCGAAAACTTGAAACTTTGGGGCTTTCCCTTCCCACCAATCAGTGAGTTTAGTGGGAAATGCAATTTAGAGACAAAGTGCTGTTTCAAAAAGAAAGAAATTGAAAAGTTTCTGCTAAATTGTCAGTCACATTGAAAAGAATATCTGAGTTTCAATGACTGCTGCCATGCCAAAGTGTATTAGATTAGAATATTCTCGGATCTATTTAATTAATATTGCGTACGCTATATTGTATAATAAAAGTAACTGTTACTTTTATTAGTATCCTAAAATATATTATTTTATGATCGTTCCAAGCCCTTGGCTGCCTGCAACTTTAATTTATCTTTCAAGACTTAGGATCTTAACTGGAAAATGAGTATAAAAAAACCGGGCAGGTTAAGTTGGTAGGTGTGAATACTGGATAATTCATTGACCTCAATGTCAAACATAACCAGAAAGGCCATGAAATCGTGCTATCTCTCAAAAACTTTATTTGAGCAGTGGGAAAGAGAATAATCTGATCTGGAAGTGGTCAGCTGTCAGCCGCCATTAAATTTTGTGTCTACCACAGCTGCTATTTCCCGTTAGATCATTGTCTGTCGTCTTTAATATTAAATAACTTCAATAAACTCGTTCTAAATGAGCACAGTATGGTCTCACGAGAAACAATGAAGTCATACCACGTGACGCAAACCTCCTATATTTTAACAGAACTATAAAATGGACAAGAAACAGAAGACATACCAACAGAATAAAATTATATTTACTGATAAATGGATAAGTCATGTTTAGTTACCAAAGATAGCGCGTCACATTGGGAAAAGTCTCGAAGTCTACGGCAGAGAGGATATTTTCCTGATCTGAATAAGTAAATAAGATCTCGTAGAAGTAGATGCTTGACAAATGCATATTTTATGAAGCTGCAGCTCTTTCTGTCAAAAGAGACAGAAAAGTTTCCCTTGATCCTTCTTTTGGCGCTCAGAAGCTGTGGTCCATGAGAGATGAGAGGCAGTGGGAGGGCGTCGCAGAAAATACACCCGCCTACGTTCTGTTTCGAGCCTTTGTTCTCAACTTTGGCCAGAGTTTTTCTAGAAACACAAAGAAACTGTAGCAAGGAAACCAGAGTCTAACCTAAAACACAGAAAACGCAAGAATACAGTTTGGATAGTCAGTGCCCGTGGAACCATTTGACAGCATGGCATCCAATATATTTATAGTGTATGTTAATACATTCTTGTATGTGAACTGTCAACTTTTTAATCATATTTTAGTTTAGCTTAATTTAATTTTAAACACCCCAAAATAATTTATATTTCGAATTTTTATAAACAAAAAAGTTAATTTAAAAGCAACTGGCTTCAAAAAAGAAATTGTGTTTCAGATTCATTCTGACAGTATATTTATTAGGTCGTATAAGTATGAAATCTCTGATTAGCATTTAGCTACAAAGGTATTTAACACTACAAATATGTATAACTATAATACACAATTAATATGGTTAGTAATAACGAAAAATGTAAACATCAAACCATAAATATTTTTTTCTGATTACTTGATATTACTTAATTTTAATAAAGTTTGCTTGAATATTTAGAAACAAGTAATAGTTAACCCCCCTTAACCCAAAGTATTGAAAGCACAGACAAGTGGCAAATATAACGTGATTCTGAGGCCCTTATTCTGATGTCACCCTTTAATTGTCACGTCATAGGCATTCCTAATGTCTACCAAAATTAATAGCATGTGCCCCAGTTTATAAAAAGGACATTTTGGATATTTTTATTCATTTTTTACCTCTAATAATTTTATATTGTTGCACTTTGCATAAGATTGAGTTTTCAAGTACGGCAAATTTTATTATTAAATTGCGAAATAAGAGTAATCTTGTATATTGTTTACTTCCGTTCTTGCGGAAAAAATAACTTATATTTAATACACTTAATGGAATTGCATTACTATAGAGTAAAGGATTGTGTGGGGTGATTTCAAGACCCACATTGTGTGTGTGTGTGTGTGTGTGTGTGTGTGTGTGTGTGTGTGTGTGTGTGTGTGTGTGTGTGTGTGTGTGTGTGTGTGTGAGCTGGGTGTCTACGGTCATCCTGAGAGAACCGTCGCGTCGAAAGGAAGATAATGAAGCAGTTAATGAGTGCCGAATAATCGTATCGTCGTAGTCAGCTGTTTAAGTCACAGAGAAATTGAAGAAAGGAGTGACTCAAGGTTACGAGAAGAAAACAGTTGTGAGTTGTAATATCACGAAGAACTGAAGAATGTGTTAACGTCAGTAAAAGAGAACTGTGTATTTCTGCAGAAGTTTTGACATTTTTCGTTTTATTACAATATCTTTTAGGTGATGACATTGCTGGAAAATCTTAAATTTCTCCGTTTGAAATATGATAAACAAAGATAAATCAGAAAAATAATCAGTAAGTGAATAAACAGATAACCAATATGAATTGGTAAAATATGCTATTTCCAAATTCACAATATTTTTAACATGGACGAAATGTTCAGTCTAATAAACTAGGTCAGAAGTAAGTTTGGATTTCCGTGTTCTGGATTATATACGTACAAGCTTGCCACAGACAGCTGCGATCTGAAAGTCCTAGTTACATAGAGGTTAAATTTAGGGAAGAGCTGTCTTCTAAGTTATTTACTGTAACTGGGACAAGAGCCCTCTTCAGAGTAGTGACATGGCCCGAAAAAGTGAACCAGGTGCACTTGAACCTAGATGACGTAATTCAAGTGCAAGTTTAAACACGCCAGTAAAATATTTACCTAGAACAAGTACCACATTTCTAAATTAATTTAGTGCTACAACATGACGTCTTTGGGGAAAGGGCAGATTGTGCCGCTCATTTGACAAAGTTAAACGTAAAAGTAGTCAAAGTTAGTACAAACATTTACCTGAGGAAACCACAGCCAACTGGCAAAAAAGTTTTAAAACCTGTTTTCAGCGTACATAATGTCATTGTGACTTGCCGCAGTGGACAGCAAGCAGAGACAGAATCCATGTAAGCGTTTTGTTGGATATCTGAGTCAAGAGTTAAATTAAAACATACACCTCTTGCTTAATATACTCAGGAAATTACCAGCGCAGTGGTAGCATCGGTCGGGTTTGAGCCCCGGTACCGGCGGGGGGATTTTCCCCCCATTATCCAGAGGAACAGAGAACGAATTATTCACGCTATCCCGTGTGATGTGATGCGGTTTATATATTGATTTTATACGACAGTAATTCGGAAAGTAGGATCCGAATGACCATAGCTGAAGGAATTTCGTGCGAACAATGAAACCGACTTCCACCTTGCGATGCACTTAAAATGACGTCATTTGTACTGGTAGTATTGCAGTGTGCTGCTCACAGTGTCGGTTCAAAGTGTTTGAAACAATCGATGGGTCCGCCGACTGTGACATACGGTCTATGAGTTGATTTTTGACAGCAAGGGGCGATTAAGCATCATCCATCAATGACCACAGAAGATTTGCTCAATACCGTGGATATTTAAGATAGGCGATTGACTAGTTATCCAACGACTGCTTTTCCTCACAGGAGACAGATTTGTATGACGTCAACATAAAAAAGCCTGTAGAACGTTACACAAATGTTTAAAAAACTACGGCAAGTGTGTAGAAAAATAGACACCTGTAAGGAATTAAATAAAAGCCGTTCTGCAGCTATCTATGATGGTTTGATAACGGATATTACTTTGCGAACTGTCCTCGTATTTTTAATTACCCTTATACCACAGAAAGAGAACACAGTTCAAGCTTCTAGCAACAGCCACAACAAATTATGCCCTACTCATATATAGCGTTACTCATTTTCCGTATTGTTTCCATACATCTAGCACTGACAATGGTATCACTAGAATTCATACAACTTGCAACTTACAGAACACAAACCATATTTGGTTAATTTTATTCCACTTCAAAATGAAGACTTTTTAAAACAGTTTACTGCATTTCAGGGGCAGTTTCCTGGATGAGGCGGAAGATAACAGATTGAAGATGAAATTAGGATTCCAGGAAGTAAGTAATAAATTCAAAGGTTTAAGGGATTTAAAGAGAAAATATAAACGCAGAGGAATACATTGTCTGAAGTTTACGCCTATAAAATTATGTTGTATAGGAAACCCGTTTCATGTAAAAAGTGGGAAAAAGTAATAATAATAATATTAATAGTAAATAAATAAAACAAATATTCGCATATTTGATGTACATGGGCTTAATATTAATACAGTCAGAGTAGGTATCTTAACAGTTAAGGTTTTTGTTTGACGCCTTTGTTTTCCGTGATCGAGTAATGCCACTCAGCTGTTATATTTTAGTCTCTCGTTTTTTAGCATATCAAGCTCAGTACAAGGCAAGAGATAGGGATGCTGGCAAGCAAGATGGGAGTAACTTTGTAAAGATGTTGACAACGAGGGCTGTAAGCGATCATTGACACAAATGTAGGAAATGTAGAGATTAATAGGAAAATGAAGAGGGTACGGTATTAAGTAATTAAACTATGTGAGGAACTGCTAGCAGATGCCTCTCTGGAACACG
Organism: Tenodera sinensis; assembly: GCA_030765045.1. Lineage (NCBI taxonomy): Eukaryota > Metazoa > Arthropoda > Insecta > Mantodea > Mantidae > Tenodera > Tenodera sinensis. The sequence goes on along the minus strand of CM060967.1, from coordinate 159,532,869 downwards.
TCATAGAGCACACAAGTAAACAAATTCTGCCTTTCAAATTCAACATGTGCACGCTCTTCCCTTTGTGTCGGAGCTTGAAAGGAAACTCGCTTAAACTCAACATTAATTTCACAACATTTTACAGTGGCGCTCGCCTTTTAACAACCTCGAGATTTAAATTAGCAGAAATTAACATGACAGAAGAGCTAATGTTTTCTGAAGGAAATTGCAGAGGTACTTTTCGTTTGGCACCAGCAGTGCTTCATTTCCATCTGAAAGCCCTCATTCCTCTACAAACACAAGTGCTTGAATCATAATGACTTTCAGCTCCTGGTGTTCTAATTCTTATTTGGTAACAATGAGGATGTGCTTGAATTTCATGTGGAAATACAATGCATGCATTGCTTTTGTTATTTTATTCCCAGCTTAGAGAGCACTTACAAGAGATTTATTCAGTTCAGTTGGCTAAGCCTGCGGATATTCCAGTCTCCATAACATCTGCTGGTATGCGTATTTCCACATGTTCAACAGGATGACTCTTTGGTGCTGGCCTACTGCACAAGGAAGATGGTTGATGTTCTGCCAAGAACTAGTGCTTTTAAGTGTACTAAGGCCCATGTCATTACATGTGGGATGAAATTGCGCTATACGGCAGCTCTGATATGATCCTTGCAATTTCTTCTAAAACTTATGTGGGTAGATTCGCCATCACTATGCAGATACTTGTCTTGGCTCAAGCATTCAGTCAAGACCTCGTTTGTCCAAATCGGACCACTAATTCAGGAGATATGCTGGAATGAAGCGTCTATTTTCAAGCGTGCCCCAAACTAAAACAGAGGTATAAGTGATGCTCCGTTTGTTCACTGATTCTTATTGCGGGGAACCAGTGTCGTATGTGGACACTTTCAAAAATCTTAAACCTTTATCATTTTTTTCGCATTTAACCACTCAAAATTGAACGCCTGTTCCTAGAGACTGGGCAATGGTCTAGACGTGTTAGTCATGGTCCAATTGTAAATTTGGTCCCTTTCTGTAAGGTGGTTTTGAAGTTGTGTTTATATCTGTTTAGTAAGTAACCAAGGTAAGGTGGATATATTCATTACTTCGACTTTCTTGGAAGCTTTTGTTATTATGTGTGAAACATTATAATTATAAATCACTACATCTGTACAAACATACATGCATAATATATTCCTCTAGTTCTACTTAATATTGTTTGCATTTGGTTTCAATTATTACTGCCTTTAAGCACCTATATAATACAAGTTTTCCTCTTAGGTGACATGTGTGTGTGTGTGTGTGCGACAGAGAGAGATAGATATTCTAAATACATATCACTGGATTCCTTCAGAAAAATCAAAGGGATCAATCTCTCCTTCCCGAAACGGTGGAAACACTTGTGCTATCATCTACATGTTAATCGAATGAAATAATTCTGGTCTACCTTGATAGATGGCAGCATACAACCAGGAAACAACACTGAGCAAGGAGGCCTTAATTGGTGAGTTTTCTCGTGATTATGGGCTCATACTTAGAAGGAAAATCTCAAGAGTTTTAATAGTTTATACACTGCTAGTACTTTTTTTTTTATTTTATTTATTAGCTATAACAAGCATGCCCCATCGCAGTAAGCGATACTACACGCTATTACATTGATACCTGTTATAATTTGTTTTATTATTTAATCATATAGTTATTTGTTATTGTCCTTAGTATAGTGACATGTTCATTCTACTATCTTCCATTTGTCCTTTAAATTGAACTTGCTGTATTTATATCTGGTCCTTTGTTTATTTCATATCACTACACCATATCACTTCCACTATCTTCCTATTAGCAGTTGGAATATACTATTTTAATTCACCAAAATTAATGCTTTGAATAAATGTTTTGAAAGTCCTTATGTTGTTTGTGATTAGCTGCTCTTTAGTCACTGGCCATTTGTTGTTATTAGATTTGATGGCTTTCTTCATTACTTCCCTTGCTGTTTTAGTTTGCCACATCGATATATCAGATGTTCTACTGTTTGCTCTTCTTGTAGACAGATGCATCTAGAGTCCTGTATTATTCCCAGCCGGTGTAAGTAGGATTTAGTTAGTCCGTGTCCCGTAATCATTGCTGTCAGTGTGAAATTCAAGTTAACTTGTGTGCTCATTCTTCGAACAACTGATGGGATGAACTCCTTTCGTTGTATTAGTCCACTCTTCTTGCCACTTCTGCATCCCTTGTTCTTGGATTTCACTGACACATGTTGTTTTTGGTTTTTTGTTGTACACATAGTCCGCAGCATTTTCAATCGCAGCCTCCTTAGCTAGTTTATCAGCTAATTCATTGCCAAGATATCCAGCATGTGCTTTGATCCAGGCAAAATATATGATCCACTTCTGTTCTTTAAGGCTTTTGAGATTCTTTTGAATTTCTTCTATTAAATTATTATGTTTTGAATTATTTCTGATTAGATCTAGGGTAATTTTGCTATCTGTATACACTGCAGTTATTCTTTCTTGTACACTTATGTTCATATCCTGAAGTGTTGCTAATCCTCTAATGATTGCCACTTGCTCTGCCTGGTTATTGGAGCATCTGTCATGTAATTTAGCCTTGATTTTGTGTATAATTTCTCCGTGTTTAAATATTACTGCTGCAGCTCCAACTTTTCCATGGATTTTACTACCGTCTGTGAAGATTTCTATTTCATAATATTTACCTTCATTGACTTCTTCCATAGGTATACACTCCGCTGGATGGGGCCATATTGCTATATGTAAGGGTGCATCATAATATGACGATTCTGGTGTCATTCCATGTGTTATCTTATAGAGTTTTGCTGCTTCTGTTATTTTAATATAGATAGGCTTCACTCCAGCTACTACACATGACGCATCAAAAGATATGGTTCTGTATGCTTTGGCAATTTTGATATTAATTATTCTCTGTGTTCTCTGAAGTATCCTTATATTTTTTTTCCTCTCTAGTGCCTGTTCCCAGACTGGTGAACCGTACGTTAGTATAGGTGCTATTGCTCCTCTGTAGATAGTTCTCAGAGACTGGTGGCCGAGTCCCCACTGTAGTCTTGCAACTTTGGTTAGCATGTTTGTTAGTAGGAGTGCCTTGTCCGTTATGTTGTTAATGTGGCTACTAAAGTTGAATTTTTCATCTAGGGTTATCCCTAGGTATCTAAGTTCTCTAACCTGCTCAAGTGGTTTGTAATTCAAGTATACCTTGATTAGTTCGTTACCAGCTTTCCTTCTCCTTGATATTAACAGAACCATTGATTTTGAGTCGTTAAATTTCAGTTTGTTTTGCTTTGCCCAGTTCTCTACTTTCTTTAAGTCTGAGTTTGCATAGTTTTCTGTTTCTTTGTTGCTGTTACCTCTTGTAAGTAGAAGTAGATCATCTGCAAAAGCCACTACTTTTGATTGGTTTGTTAGTTTCAAGTTGAGAACTGAATTGTACATTATGTTCCACAGACCAGGACCGCAGCTTGAACCCTGTGGACATCCCCTGGTGACCTACTTTGAGATCTTGCATTCATTTGTTTGTAAGGTCGCTGTTCTGTTACTGAAGTAGCTGCCTGTCAACCTGTATACATTTTTTGGGCATTGAAGTTCTTTGAGGTTGAGCAAAATATGTGGCCACCAGGCTGAATCAAAAGCGCCACGTACATCTAAGCTAACGGCTACAACACATTTTTTTGCTCGAAGGCTTTCCTCTGTGAAGTGTTTCACAGCCATGGCTGCATCCACTGTCCCTTTCTGAGGTGTGAAGCCAAACTGGTTTGCATTTAACAAGTTGTTGGTGTTTATCTGATATAATATTCTGTTGATCAAAAGTTTCTCCAATACCTTTCCTCCAACATTTAGAAGACCGATTGGTCGATACTTTGTCACTTCTTCACTATGTTGCTTTCCTGGTTTAATTATAGGTAATATATTTGATTTTTTCCATTGTGTTGGAAAGCAGCCTTTTTTAAGGCAATTATTGTACACTGCAGTAAGAAAAGATGGGAAATGATTGAACACTTGTAGAAGGATCACATTTGTAATTCCATCTTCTCCTGGAGCTTTGTTGGGGTTAAAGCTCTTTATTACTGCTCTAACTTCCTCTACAGTGAATTCTGTGTCTTCATCTGTGTTAGGAGGCTCCTTAGCCATTATTCTTATATTCCGTTGAAGCTCAGAGTCCTCATCTTCTTTATCATCAGGAATGAAATAGTCTATCTTATATTTTAACGTGCTGTTGAGATCTTCGGTATATGTTCCATCGGGTTCTTGTATTTTTGTCAAAATGGTTTTATCTCTGAGTTTCCCTGCTGCAATCTCGTATACTTTATTCCAGGGATTTGAACTATCGCTGGCAGTACAGAATAATTTCCAAGAATTCATTTTTGCTGTTTGTAAATTGTTCTGATACTGTCGCTTTTCGACGAGATACTGAGTTTTCCTTTCTTCTCTCAGGGCTTCATTATGTTGTGTCCGTTGGTATCGCCGTCTCATAGCATTGATCTTGTTCCGTTTAATTTTTAATTCTTCGTTCCACCACGGTACCGTTTTGCACTTAGTTGAATTTTTCTTTTGTAAGGAATAGTTGAATGCTGTTTTGCATGCAGAAGTTATACAGCTGGTGAGATTTTCACATAATAATTCTGTTTCCATTTGTTTCTTGGTTTTTTCACTGAGTTCGTTGTCCAGTTTAGTAAGATCACTGCCCTGATATTCACAATTAAATTTTGTAATGAATTCTTTTCTTACTTCCTCCAGGAAACTAGGAATATTATCAATTTTAACTATGTATCTTATACCTATGCTATGGGTGTTAGCAGATTCAAAGTTTCTATTCAAGGTATTTGTTATCACGTTAAATGTTATTGCTGTATGGTCAGAGCAACTTTCTATTTCTGCTAGTACTTGTTTATATCTATACGGAGCACATGTTAATTATATTACGTGGGGTTTAACAAACATAGTGGAAACATTTCTGCGGAAGCGAACTAAGAGGAAATTATTTGTTGCCACTTTTAACACCAGTTGGGCTATGTCTCCCCATCATACCAACAGGCAGATTATTGCATCAGACTCAGTGTAGAGATAGGAAGTTACATGTGACTTAGCTTGCAGATATAAAATAACCTAAGGCAGTATTGCGAAGGAAGTGTCCATACGTGTTGCAGAACCTTCCTGCAGGAAACTGCTCGGGCACATACGGTACAACCTGTAGGTCATCTGTACCGTCGCTGAGGGCGATCTGTCACCAGAAGCTGCTATAGGGATGGTACAACTTCTACATCGCTGGCAAAGAACTGTAGACGATGTTGGGAACTACAATGATGGATGTAGAAATCTCACATATTTGTATACTTGTAATAAATAAATAGTTGCCACCTAAGTACAACAGAAGCCACCAAGTTTGGATGCGTTTCAGTTCAATAATAATAATAATAATAATAATAATAATAATAATAATAATAATAATAATAATAATAATAATAATAATAATAATAATAATAATAATAATAATAAAGAAAACCGCGGGACTAAACATCCGTGGACCTAGACGCATCCCTTAAATTATAAGAATTTAATTTGTTTGAGAGGTAGGACTGGAACTTAAAAATTCAATGCCACAACTGGGATTTGAACCACAGACCTTCCGCTTACCGGGCGGCTGCTCTACCTCTGAGCTATTGTGACAAACTGCCAGAATGGCATTAAGCGGAAGGTCTGTGGTTCAAATCCCAGTTGTGGCATTGAATTTTTAAGTTCCAGTTCTACCTCTCAAACTTTGTCCACACACGGCTTGTGTGTTTAAAAACACCAACAGTAAGTTTGTTGGCATAAATAAATAATAATTACCATCTGAAGGTTATTTAATCCTGGGATACAAAGTACTTACAATAGTAAGTCACCATTGGGGTAATTTGTCTCTGATGTGAGACTGTCTTTGTGGTTTACCTGGAGAAATACGAACTGGTTTGAGAATTTAATGCCATTCTGGCAGTTTGTCACAATAGCTCAGTGGTAGAGCAGCCGCCCGGTAAGCGGAAGTTCTCTGGTTCAAATCCCAGTTGTGGCATTGAATTTTTAAGTTCCAGTTCTACCTCTCAAACTTTGTCCACAAACGGCTTGTATGTTTAAAAACACCAACAGTAAGTTTGTTGGCATAAATAAATAATAATTTATTTTGTTGTTTAACGACGCTGTCAATTGCCAGGATCATATTAGCGTCGCTGGTGTGCCGGAATTTCGCCCCCCAGGAGTTCTTTTACATGCCAGTAAATCTACTGATCTACTGTCGTTTTTAAGCACACTTAAGAACCATCGGTCTGGGCTGGGTTTGAACCGTGACCTTGGGATCGGTAGGCTAGTGTCTAACCAACTAAGCCACCCAAACCGACGATTCCCTTAAGGATCAGCTATAAGGTAATACGTATGAAGCATGGCACTACAATTTTAAATACAGCGACACCAGGCAGGGCGTCAAACAAAGGACTGTTGGGTCTAAGCTGCTGCACACCACATTGTCGGGTCGGCGAGTGTGAAAGGACGTTCAAGTTCAGGCTGCCTCGCTAACTTTTTGTGTGCACCTGACTAACAAAAATGAAAGGAGCTACGCATAAGCGGCTTTCTCTAGAACTTCCGAGAAAGACCTGGACATTTGATTGCCGGCGTGTATATAGAAGTCCAGAAAGGTGCGTATCCACTGTATAAGGACGCAAGAGAACGGGCCCAATATTCACGTGGAGTTATGCCGCCAAAACACACATCAAGCGATTACAACTACAAAACAAATTATTACGAATGATAGCAAAAGTGCCTTACACAGCTCCGGCTCACAAACTGCACGACGAACCAAAAATGCACACGATAGAACAATTCATTAAAAAGCTCTCATATGACACTTACAAAAACTTACATAAGCACCACAGTCTATTAATAGCGAAGTTAAGAAAATACACCACGTAAATTTACAAGCACACTCGACCACTGTCGCTTTCCGATAGAAATCTCACACAAAACAACACAGAAGTACAGGAATACTTGAGTAACCTACTCGTACAGACTGAAAAGACTGTAACTCAAGAGAGATTCCCGTCATTGAACACTCCTATAAGGTTTTCTTTACTGTTTCAGACCACAGCCTGTTACAGAGCCCTTCAAGTCCTTGGCGATAGCCAAGGTGTACTGGGGGATGATAGTGGGCCACCGTATTATGGAGTGCGAACTCCGACGACAGAGTGACCTACAAGAACTGAACTTGACCAACCAGCATAACACACTGTGAAAAGTAGAGGACAAAATAAGAAATCACTTGCAGTAACTGGACCACATCTCGCCACCAATACTGCCTGAGAAGTGACCCTCTTTACAGCAGCAGTGCGTTATATTCCCATACGCCCAGTGGAAAAACACCAGACGGACGGTTCAGGATGTTTTTGCTCTTCCGATAGACGCTGAATCAATGTAGCGGATTGTGAAACTGCTGCTGTCATTTGATAGAAACTTGCAGTAGCACTGGTTGGAATGTACGTAGACATTACCCAGGTAGGTCCTTATTTACTGCCTCTGCTAGTTCTCCATCAAATGGCAGTAGAAGTAACACAAACCGCTATTGTGACCCTGCATCTATACACCTTCAAGTTACGAGGCCAAACTTATATGTAAAACTATAGACTTTAGAGCTACAGGATGATAGTACGTTTGGTATTATTTGTTGTCAATGCACCATTTTCTTCTATGCAGATGTGAGCTTTGTTCAGATGTCTGTTATAGTAAATATAAGCGCATTATTTTCTTTCAATTTGTTTTCTATTACTGCATATCTATTTCTTTCTTTAACTGAAATAGTGGAAACACATGCCCTGTCATCTACATGTTAACAGAATAAAATAGTTCTGGTCCATGTAGTAAGATGGCAGTGCATAACCAGAAACAACAGGCTGCCAAGATTACATTTCGTAAGTTTTTCTTGGTTATGGGCTTGAAAATCTCGGTGTTAAAATAGTTTGGCAGATTACAGGTACTTCTTAATATCTGTATGTAGCACATATTAATCATAAGAGAAAAGGTTTGGAGGAATTTAAATTCCATTCAATTATACGGAGATAGAAGAAGATGGCAGAAATGAAACAATAGAAAAATCTCAAGAAATCTGTGAATAATAATAATAATAATAATAATAATAATAATAATAATAATAATAATAATAATAATAATAATAATAATAATAATAATAATAATAATAATAATAATAATAATAATAATAATAATAATAATAATAATAATAATAATAATAATAATAATAATAATAATAATAATAATAATAATAATAGCAATAATAATAATACTATTAATTTTAATACTAATACTATTAATATTAATAATAATAATGATAGTGATAATGATAAGGATAATGATAACGATAACGATAACGACAACGACAACGACAAACACAAACACAAAGACAACGACAACGACAACGATAACAATAATAACAACAACAATAATAATAATGATAATGATAACGATAACGATAATGTTGATAACAACGATAACGATAACGATAATGATGATAACAATGATAATGATAATGATAACGATAACGATAAGGATAAGTATAATGATAATGATAATGATAATAATGATAATGATGATGATGATAATAATAATAATAATAATAATAATAATAATAATAATAATAATAATAATAATAATAATAATAATAATAATAATAATAGTGGTGGTGGCAGTGGCGATGGTAGTGGTGGCGGTGGTGGTAGTGGTGTGGCAGTGGCGGTGGCAGTGGTGGTAGCAGTGGTGGTGGCAGTGGTGATAGCAGTGGTGGTGGCAGTAGTGGTGGCAGTAGTGGTGGGAGGGTTAAAATATATCTTTAACCATCCAATTTTACTGTCCCTCTTCTTGGAGTAAATGACCAGTGTAAGGGGAGGCATAACTTTAATTCCCACACCCCTGTGGAATGCAGACGGCGTCCACAGGAATCAACACAAACTTGAAAGTACTTACGGCGTAACAAAATTGACGTCGCATCCATCTGCGAAGTAAAATTAAAACAAGAGCACACTTTTAAGCTCCAGGGTTACCAAATTTTTCGGAAAGACAGAATTGGGGGACAGGGGGAGGGGCTGCTATATTGCGGTGGTGAGCCACATGACCCCCTACGTTCGATTGTCTTTGAAGATTTTCAATTACACCGTGGACTCGAGTCATAAGGTCCTCCGCTGAGTTACAGGAGTGCCATACATCATACTCTTCATACAACTCCACAGAATATAATCGAGAAGTGTCAGGTCTGGACCTTGCTGGCCATAGAACTTGTTCACTTCTACCAATCGATCGACTTGTGTGTGTGACGTTGAGGTGATTCCGCACATTTGCATTAAATTGTGCTGGAGATCATGTCGGCCATTTCCGCAGCTGTGTACTGCTGTTAAAAACGGCAATACTGGAAACTACACAAGTAACGCAGTAAGATGTCAAGATGGAAGCTCTGAGTATTTCTCTTAAAGTAACGTTTTGAATGGGTTGACACTTCTTAATCGGATCTCTTCTGATGAGAATCCATCGACAAAAATGAAATGTAGCCAAAGTGTCCACAAGAAAATATCACTTGGGCAATTTTTTTAAAAAGTACGCTCTTAGATGTCAGTTGTTTAGAGATAGGAACACGTTATAAATCATTCTGGACTAGAAACGCTATACAGATGTGCTGGACAAGGATGAAAGAAAGTTGACGGTGATACCCTTGAGAAATTAAAACAGCTACAGCGAGATTGAGGGAAAAATTCACAAATCTACCACACATGTCGGTCGTCGGGTTTGAGACGAACAAAGCACGCTCCTGAGAGGTTAAAGAAGTCTTTCGAGTCATCAGGGACTGAGAAGTCGAGCCCTTTCTCATAGTATTGCACTTATTTGTGATATTTTCGGTTCGTGCGTTCCTATAAAAGGGCTAAGTTTATTCTGGCTCCAACTTGCCCCATGTTTGCCAACCACTCTTACCGTTTTATGCATGAGGTGACTGAACATGATTATTGAACATGTTATTTACTTCTCCACATTCAGGATACGTCAACTGAAAATCTCCGTATTGAGAATGCCGTTATGAATCGGTAGAAAGGTGTCTTCTGTTATCCAATGTCTTGAGCGGAGACAACGTCATCTTTGAGGATGTTCTGGAACTCTTTGGTCTGAAATACTATACCTAACCTGTTTTATTGGTGTCTAAGTTTCATTGCCTGGTTGTAGTCAATAAAATAGGTGAGTGACTTATCACAATATGAATAGTCTTTGAAGTGAAACGTAGTTCGATCTTCGCCAGCATCGCTACGTGTATGCGGAAGCAAGTTTGAATGTCCAAACATGTGTGGTATTGAATACATCCTATACTGTGGGAAAAACAAACAAACCACTGCTAACGGGGAAATGCAGATCTCATTAAACATTTCAATTTATAGCCATATTTTGCTTCTCATTAGCTTTGTGGTGCCATTAAACCGAATTTTATCGTTTTTCCAATACAGGTGGCTTTCATCTGATGCTTGAGGTCATAAACGAGTTTCCTCTTCTTACATATCACAAAGGGAATCGGGTCAGGAAGGTAATTAGGTAAATAGGAACAGGCTTTGATGGTTAGTGTACCCTTGATCAGGAAGGAACGGTACATTATGATGTGCCAATTACAGGAGCTGCCTTGAAATTCTGGTAATTTTGTCCCAATAGCTTCTACGACCCCGGGTTGTGATGTACAAGAAGTAACAGTGATACTTTATATATTCATTTACACATCCTTATCAATTAACTTTAATAAGTCAAAACCTTGATTAGAGGTCATAAACATCGCGTACAGAGACTAAAACAGAGATGACGTAACTGAAATTAGTATTATAATACCTAGGTGACCGAGTTTCACTCGGCGGTTTTCGCCTCTGTTTTTTTATTTCAATCATAGAAAATTATATGAATTGTATGTTGAAGGGCAAACACGGGATATATGAATGTGCTACGTAAAAGAAAAGCGAGTAGGAAGCCATTTGAAAGTAATATATTGTGTAGTAAAACTTATAAAAATTTTCTTCAAGGAAAAATACATATACGTGCCAAATTTCGCGGTGATATGATGATATGAATTTTTTAAAGAAAAGCGAGTAGAGAAAGCTGTGAATGTGTTACCTAAAAGTAAGTAGAGAAACCACTGTGAATGTAATATGCGTATTTCTATTTCAAACATACAGAAAATTGTATGACATTTGTAGAAGAGTGAGCAGAGAAAGAGATGTGAATGTGTTACCTAAAATTGAGAGGGGAAAAGAGGGTGAATGTAATAGTATTTCCATTTCAAACATACAGAACATGGTATGACTTATTTTAAAAGCTAGGATAAAAACATTTTTTGTGTAAAATCACGTTTTTTATGGAAAATTGTTTATAGAAGAGTAGAGAAAGAGATGTGAAAGATGTGAATGTGTTACCTAAAAGTGAGAAGAGAAAACAGTATGAATATATGTAGCATTTCTGTTTCAAACATACAGAAAATTGTATTACTTAATTTAAAAGTGGGGAGAAAATGTTTTTTGGTGTAAAATCACGTTTTTTATGGAAAATTATTCATAGAAGAGTGAGTAGACAAAGCTATGTGAATGTGTTACCTAAAAGTAATGAATGTAATGAATGTAATACGCAGCATCTCTATTGTATGATTTCTTTGTGGAAGAGTAAGTAGAGAAACCACTGTGAATTGTGTTACTTAAAAGTGAGAAGAGAAAACAGTGTGAATGTAACAGTATTTCTATTTCAAACACACAGAACATGGTATGACTTATTATAAAAGCGGAGATAAAAATGTTCTTTGGTGTAAAATCAGGTTTTTTTTTATGGAAAATTGTTTATAGAGGAGTGGGTAGAGAAAGAGATGTGAATGTGTTACCTAAAAGTGAGTAGAGAAAACACTGTGAAAGTAATATGCATGTATACAAAAATTTAACCAAACTTTTAGAGCTGTTTCTGAAATACCGTGAGTATATACAAGAATTGCACCGTAGAGGCGGGAATAAAAAATGTTATTTTTTATGTAAAATCGCGTTTTTTCGGGAATTACACCTATATAGATGAACTTAGAAAGGAAAACCCTACCTGAATACAAAATTTGATGGAAATCATTAGAGCCGTTTCCAAGTTCCTCGGAATATATATACAAGAATTGCTCGTTTAAATAAATATATATATATATATATATATATATATATATATATATATATATATATATATATATATATATATATATATATATATATATTGTTACCCCTGCAAGCCGGGTCCACTGTACTAGCAACAGGACAAAATAATATAAAATTAATAACCTAACCTAAACCTAACCTAATCGGGATTTATAATGTATGCTATGTTATTGGTATCGTTTTCAGTATTCACTTCATGTTCTCTTGTCTTACGTGTAAACACATTCCCCGCAGCGGGGACACCAGCTAGGCTGTAACAAACTTTCCCTAGTGCACTCTGTGCAATTGGATAATGTCGCCCCCAGCCAGGAGTAAGGAATTTATTCTGAGGTTTGGCTCACACCAAAAGCTGCAAGTTTCCGCTGGGGATAGGACAAAGCTTCGGCTTTAGGCTTCTCATGGCCTTCAATACAGAAAAACAATATGTCTGTGTTGCTTACAAGAATCCTTTCACTGTTTTATGGATGTGGGCTGGAACTATATCTAATTGCTATTTTCCTGTCCAATCCTTCTTTAAAACACAACTCGTTTCCTTAGATGAATTACATTTTCTTTCATCCTAATTTGAAATACGGTTTGCAACTGTAAAAACATTTTTATATCTACAGAACTTATTCAGTTATAATCAAACTAAAACTACACAGGACTAACCATCTTCTATGACAAACACCAGCGAGTTTCTAGTCAAGTTCTGGGTATTGCTAGATTACATAAATATTCTTTGCCACCCTTTTCGATACTTAGTCGTCCTGAAAATGCAGGTTTCAAGAAAAGTATCGAAGAACTATTCCTTTTACCGAATAGTTTAGAAACTGGATACGACAGACTTCAGCGTAACTATGATTTGCTTTCCATTATAAATGTTATTAATTGCCGAAACCAAATTTTGATTGCTGTTTTCTAAATACATTGTTTTAAGACAATCCTGAAACAAAGCAGTAAACAATGAGAATAATTGCACATCAATTTGCGTAAAACTCAATGTTTTTGAAGTTAGCAATTTGAAACTCACTAAGATACTTAATAGATGAAAATTAAGCTCGGTAATTAAATAAAAATAAAAATGTATGCAAAATTTATATTTCAGAAGCAATCTCTCTGTTTGCGGATATCTGTTTTGACCGTGGTAAGGAAACTGTTAACCTAGAAATGTTATTCTCCTCCGGTAAAACAACCTTAGCATTGGGATATTAGAAAATAATTTTATTAAGGTCCTCTATTGTTTCACTTACATTCCATTTAATATAAAGTTCATGTTAGTCGAATATTCTAACAGAAGAGAACATTTTATAAAAGAGCAGCTGTAATATACATATATTTTCGACATTTGAAAGTGAAGAGATTTTCGTTATAACGGGAAACGGAGAAACTTTTGAACACGTGACGCTAGATATTTTTCAGAGTCCGAAGGTTCTCAAATGCGCAAGCAGATCGCAGCGACAGATGTCGACTGCTACCATTTTGTAGCCAACATCTGCAACAGTCATACCAACTTCAGCAATAGAGCCAAACATTACGGTAGCTTTGACCATGCTTGCTTGTATGCAAACGAAGATAGAGCAGGAAAAAGTTACTGCTCGGTCTAATGCTATTACAGACGAACAGTCGTCTGATTAATAATAATGAAGGTTAGGTGGGAGATTAAAATATAAACTGTAAAATATAAAGGTAAGACAAGCAGATAAATCTATAAACATATATAGGGATAGAAGTTGTGAGTACCAGTACTCAGTGAAAACAATTTTAGTTTGTAGATGTACGAGAAATGGTTGTCCACCAGCTGCATTGTTGCAGGTTTCCAGCAACTGTAGTTTAATTAGTAAATTTGTAATTTATGTGTTTTTATTACCCCTTGTCTCCTACATTTCTGACTCTTATTTATTTTTTGGATGGTGATATGACCTAATAGCACAGGGATACAAACATTCTACAATTTAATTACAGCGCATGTAGCTGGCAACGCGAAATTTTCATTATATACTAGTATTTTTGGCATGCTGACTGCTAGAACCTTCAGTAGGTCCTTTCCAAAAATGTGTAAAAGATTATATATCTTCTCCGGCCTTACCTTAAATCACAATACTTCATTGTGATAATACTTCATTGGCTGATCAAACCGCACAACTTCCACATCAGCAGGCGCGAATGAAAATATAGTCCGCTAACATACAAAATAGCTACAAGAATTATTCGCAAAAACACTTTGAAAATCTTATAATAAGAAATAAATGGAATACATTAATTTGCACATCATTAGTATTATTAACCGCGATTCCAAATGCATATGGATGCAATTATAGAAGGAAGTGAAACAGCGGAACATACAGTTTGTTCAAAATGGGTTCTGATCTGGGGCACGTAGAGTATCGTCAAGAAAAACCAATACGAAGTAGTGAAAAAGAATTGTTTTAAACGTATTTGCAAAGTGTTGTGTTGTGAGAAATATCCAAACGCGACTGTTCAGGAAATACCTAACAGCAGAGCTTACTGGTGTGTCAGCCCAGAGTATCAAACGTACTCAAAATGAAATAAGGTGTAACAGAGTTGAGTGGAAGCAAATTATAGCACAACTAACTTAAGGTTGAAATAGGAACACAGTGCACATGAAAAGTGAGTGTTAGAGTGAAATGAAATATAGAAAACATAGTACTAATGTGAACATAATTAGGTCAACTAACCTAAATCGGAGACCCCTGCCCTAAAAGGATTTAATATATTTATTCAGTTTATTTTACTCCTTTTTACAGTTTCAGCTAACGCAAAATGTACTTCATATTTGCATGATAATGGTGAAATGTAAGCACAGCGATTCAACAGTAGGATATATCCGCTTCTTTATTCCTTCTATGGCTGCAAATAAAACCTGTAGATGGCACTGGTGTCCCATGCAATCAGAAATCTTAAGCCAGAGCTCGCGGAGGGATACAATATTGCACTTTAGGTTAGGGTGGTTTAGCTAACGAATTAAGTGCTTAGTTTACACAGCTATTCAGTGTAATTAACGAGGCAAATAAATAATAATAAACGCTTAAATTAATAAAATATTTTGCAACACCTAACTGCACTAAAAAGTAGTTCTAAATATTAGAACACAACAGAGCTACTCGTATCACGTGATGGAAAGTTGAGCATGTCAAACAATTATGGATGAATCATCAGGACTGCGCTGGGGTGTGGTTCATTTCAATTGAGGTAGAGTGTCGGTTCCACCCTCACAGAGATACTACTAGTTGGCATCCTCGACTGCTAATGACCTGCTCTAATTAGTATTAACAGCTATATGGCTCATCGTTCCAGGTTTCAAACGGCCTGAATGAGTGAAATAGTCCACGCAATTGTGTGCTTCTTATTTTCAGATCTATGCATTAAATCTTAATCATATTTTTCCGGATTACAGCTGGAATCAACACAGAAGCTTTCATCTTATCTTTGTCATTAGTATCATTCTGTAAAGGAAGAACTGTTTTAATACATTGTTGGCAGAAACTAAATTATTCCCTTATAAAAACAAAAAAATATTCTAGAGCTGATTAAAAACTTGTAAGTCTGTTACTACAACAATGCAATGAAAAATGTGTTTACTACTTACTTTTTGGATTATGTGTTTTACCCGTATTATCTGGCTTAACCTCCTGTATTTGTTCCAGTTTCCAAGTATTTTTCTAGACAGCATTCTTACCTGAAATGTAAAAAACCAGATTAAATCAAATAAAATGAACAATATATAAATTACTTTAAAATGCTACAGAAGAAACAAACCATTGATTAGTAACGAAAACATGATTATAGCGTATCATATACTCCAATGTTGTAAAATGCGGTCATTATATATATATAAAAGAAATAGTACGTGCTAATTTTAAATAAACCAAACACATATGTACATAATTTATATATTTTAAAATACTATGAGAGTACACAAATACAAATACTCTGTTATTAATCACACTAATATAGACTAACAATTTATTCATTTAAAGTCGTTTAGTTTTTTTGCCCTTATCACTTAGAGTTTCAACCTTTGAGCATATATTTCTTTAATACACAACTTTGAAAATGAAATAGAAATTTTTGTGATACATTTGCTATCTTTTATTGTGAGATAAAAGCCCACGAAAATCCAGCCGCCGAAAGATCATTATTACTAGAATTCGGATTCCTAGGTCCTAAAAATGTTATTTTAGGCAGATAAAGGGTCCTAAAAATTAGAGAAATGGGTCTTTAATAGCCAGAATAAGTAAACAAATTTTAGGCATCACACCATACAAAACACAGTGATTAATGTTTTATTTTAAAACACATTTAAATACAGTAGGAAAGATAAAATAATGGAAAAATTATTCTATAACAATCTGTGGTACTGTCACTCTATTAAAATATAAAGGATACATTTGAGTCAAGTTGTTAAAGGATAACAAAAAAAGGCCATACTGTTCAAGATAATCATAGCCAATAAAGTCAGCCAGAAAGAAAAAGACTGATGCCGCAATAGTTAATTTTTTTATCAGCATATGATAAACAAAGGTGAAACATTTCCTTACTGTAATTATGTAAAAAAATTACACGACGGAGGATTCTTCCACCAGCAAAGCTGCAAACCTATAACATATAACTTTGCTTTCAGTAGATATAACATTTTAATTACATAGAATGGAGAATATCAGATGGAAACAAGAAATATTTTACCAGCAAAACTTCATAAATAATTTTAAGAGAAAAAGTATATTTTATTTCCGCTAAGAACGGGAGAGCCAACCACTATAAGTGTTCTTTTATATATCCTAATTAACAGATGAATAAATGAAAAAGAAGAACAGCTCTCAAAACAATAAACAGAAATTGCTTCTTAAAGCTGATCCGCTTATCCTTAAATATTAGTAAAATTTCTTTTCCTTTCTTTTGGCACTGCTTAAGACCCCTTTCTGCATGCCGTACTACAGCTGAGTGAATTTATAATGGAGGAAAATACATTTCGAACGATTCTCCTCCATTCCTGAGTTATTAGGATATCTTCCGTCATTTTCCAGTCATGAGGCATGAAGAAAACCTGGAACAAACGTCAGTCACGATAATTTCTACACATGTTTATCTCGACTAACACGAAGAAGATAGAGGAATATGGGTATGTAAGAACAGAAATTTGTTGTTTAGGTATGCCACTTAATTCAGCAGTGCTGGCAACCCTACACCCCTAATTGATAGACACCATAATTCTAAGTTTCGTGTGTGTATACCCCAGAAAAAATGTTTGACAAACACCGTGGCACCGTGGATTTTAACGAGCTATTTATGACTCTCCTCGCCGTTTCACGCGGAATAAAACATAGTTCTCCCTTCCTCTCCCTCCATCTCTTTCATGAAATATATTTCAAGCCCGCCATAGCAAAAGTAATAAGGTTTGTCAGATAAACGTGTAAATCTCACTGAAGGAGTGGGACCAGTAGCTGACAGACAAAGGGGCTTCCAGAAATGTGCACAGCACTGCAAGTAGACCACACTGACCCTCTTTGCTTCCAACGTGAATGCACCTTTGATTAAATGAGGCATAACATTTTCGTTAAACCTTGTTGCTAGTTTTGTGTGTCACAGAAAACATGCCTTTCGCTGTTATGTTTAAAGTCACACCACACAAGATTCAAATGCATCTTCAGAATAACCTGAAATGTGAAGAACACGATATCAAACGCTGGTGATATTTCTGCCGGTAGAAATATTTGAATATTAAACACATAAAATGCAAATATGCTATTTCCTTAAGAATAATTAAATTAAAAAGTTCATGTCCTTCACTCTGTTTCTAACAATATTCAGTTTTCTCCAAAAATCCCATGCTTAAGAATTGAGACAGTCTGTCCTTAACCTCTCAAAAGAGAACAAAATGTAGAGGCTTTGGAAGCCGATTAGTTTATGTTTTAGTGTAATAAATCGTAACAAAGCTTGGTAAAATGTAATTTATTTGACATCTACAAGAGAAAGCATAGGAGCAAATAAGCAAGTAAGTACTTGAGATACTGTCTTAGAAGTATAAGAAGCAACTTACCACACACAAACTGCTAAATCACTACGCCATTAAGTATAAATAGTTTAAAAATTGCACACCAACGAACATAACCTAAAAGTAAGGATACTCGTTCAGAAAGAAAAACATTTTTCTCAGTAGTAACTCTATTCTCATTTTCAAAGTATTTTAGTCTTTGAAGAATTGTTTAAAAGCAATAGCCTAAAACGATATTTGAATGTTATGTAAGAAACGGGAAGAAATCAAGAGGGTAAATGCAAAGGAAGGGAAGAAAATAAGAATGCGTTAGCAGTGCTTTATGTTGAAAACAATGTTATCGGCTGTTCCCTTCTCTCCTCTTTATACTCTACACACGTCTCATTATGTAAATGTGGTATATCAGAAGCCTTCCTCAATTCTTCCACCAACAAAACAAAAGGAAAATCTACCCTAGAGCGTGCGTGTGGTGTGTCCTTTTTTCGCGACTGCCTCTGTTAACTTAAACCTGCAAGAGGATTTATGTCGGGAGCTGCTTCACAGCTGGAACAATAGATGCAATTTAATTCCCCAGAGTATCTGCATAACAACCCCTAAAGAGCCACAAAGTGGTAGTTGTACAATAATACCGACACCAGCATTTGTTACAATTTTTCTATTTACAGGTAAGGTGTAAATGTGTATTTACTGAAAACGACAGCCAAACCTTGCGTGGAAGATAATTTGCCCAGAAGTGACAACAGTTTTTTAGGACAAAACTTGTTTTGTCTTCATTTGTGGAGTAAAAGGATGCCAAATTAGCTCGTCACCATAATATTTTCAATACGTTCATCCCTATCAAAACACAAATTTTGAAATTAGAAAAAGCGAAAGCTTCAACTCGTGACAAAACGACAAAATCAGTCCAGATACTTTTCTATCATTTTATTTCCCCTCCAAATTTTATCACAAATACGTAGTTTTCGTCTATTGGCGTAACACAATCTACAGTCATTGGTGGTATTACAACTTTCAACTGTTTTCTTCTCGTAGCCTTGACAGTCCTTTCACTGTCTTCGCTTTCTTTGTCATTCTATACTAAATCCCAGGATACAAACACTGGTCGCTCGTTAAAACGACCATTTTACGACGACCGTGCCACCCCCCCCCCCCCCCCCACACACACACACAGCTGTCTCGCGCTCACTGCACACTGACCGGCTCAGGCCTGTAACTCTAACTCTGCTGTTTCCTTGCCTTATTTTGTAGTGAAAGTGACTTAATATGGACCTTTCTTGACTTCCACAAACACGCCTGCCACCGGATGCCCCTCTGTTTCAGGAATCCTTTGCTCAAGGAACATTTTTAATTGTAAACAATGCGGGAAAAATAAATTTAAATTTAAAATTAAACGCGGCGTGCTACCTAATTGCTGTATGCCGAAATAAGTAGCCATTTAAGGCTGCTAAATTGTTATTTCTAAAGTTAACTGTGTATTTAAACAGACGAGTTTCGGAAAGCAGTTTGATTTACCGCAGATGTGAGTATCGACATACAGACAGACAGACACACAATGCATCAACACATCGCCGTGCATTATTCGACAGTAATATCATCCCAGATTAGAGTAGCACAGCTGCTGCCAACATTTGTTTCATAATGCACGCCAGTTTGCCCTAGCTTGCACCAGACCGTTCTTTTTTTACCCTTCAGCATCACAAATCAAAGGTAAAAATAATTCCGTTCGTACGTATGGCAAATGGTCGGTGATCACGAAATTTGGCAGCAGGGCGGAACCGAAAATCGAAAGCGTGTTGCTTTGTCGAGTTCTCTTTTCATACCTATTTGCCATAAATATATGATAAACCAGCACCACTCTGTGAATATCAACAATGTTTGCATGAAATAGCACATTTCATTTGTTTTAGCTTACACAGCTACAACTAGTGCACTCATAGGTGCAAGGGGAATATTAGAACGCTTTTGCGATAGTCAAATCTTTTAAAACATGGAGATTCCGTTCACTTTGCACACTTAACATATAAAAAAATGAACACCGATGTTCAATTTCACGAAAGTTTTAAGTTTTCCAAAACTCACACACATAACGAGGAATATCTCCGAAATGGTTCACCCTACAACAAAATTCATTGAGACATAAATTGTGTATTTTAGCAAGATGTACATTT
Source organism: Tenodera sinensis (assembly GCA_030765045.1). Taxonomy (NCBI): domain Eukaryota; kingdom Metazoa; phylum Arthropoda; class Insecta; order Mantodea; family Mantidae; genus Tenodera; species Tenodera sinensis. Next base: position 159,512,477 of record CM060967.1, on the reverse strand, counting down.
TTTGTATAGTATAATTTGGTCTATCTCTAACGGTTTACCAGTTATGCGAAAGTCGTCCAGAGTAAATACGACTACAGGGGCTTTAGCCAGAAAATTCAAGATATACATATCATTTGTCATACAAATATCTCAAACACATGACATTTTAATCAAAATCGTTAGAGCCATTTTCAAGCAAATCAAAATTTTCGAAAAATTTTCCATGTAAAGGGTAGTTTAGGGTGGGGCTATTTTCTTCAAAATCTTCGTGTCGCATCCTTGAAAGGCATTAAACTTAAATACCAACTTAGGTGTTTAACCGACTTTTCGTTTTTTGGTTACGCTGTGGACCAAAACATCAACGGGAAGAGAGTTAAAGTTAACAATATGTGAAGAATAGCCGATGTGACAGTAAATGGTCCTGATTCTGGAAGGATGTGTCACTACAAGGGGAGAGAGACATTGCAGCTGTTTGGTTAGCTTGTCAGAATGAACATAATGGAGTCTGGGTAGGTATGTAAAACACGAGCGTCAACAGATGTCATCTGCCTGACTGGCTCTCACACATCCTGCTACTGTGTGATCGATACCAGTGCACTTCAGACCGATTAACTACGTTCCTGGCACCACCTTTCTTTTGTCTGTCTATTCCAGCAGAATGATAAACAGAGGTTATGTCTTCTTAGAAAACAAAACACAACTCCATTGCGTAATCACGTGCCTATTACATTAAATTGTATGGGAGGTTAATTTAACAGACTTCTATTTGCTTACGAAAGAACAATAGAAGCTTACGAAACAGACAAAATTAGACAAATGAAGAAAGACAGGAGTTTCAACACCGAGGATAAGGTATATTGCCCTTACTAAGCCTTAGGGAAGAAGGGACTAGGTGAGGGGGGGGGGGGTGCGAGTATGACGGGTGGCCAGACATATTGACGACAGGCGCAACATGAATATCTTATAGAATAACACACACAATCACCTACTTAGGTGTAACAACTGACTAGCGCCTAGCACATCGACATAGTAAGACTAATTGCACCCTTATTCCTGAAAATATCACATGGATTTCCTATTATAGTCCCCCGTACACCGTTAGCTTGTCTCCGAGCTCCCAATTCAATTGACAGACATTACATTTTGTTTGAAGAAAGTGTTTCGACATTTCTTGTCTTTCAAGCGTTATAAAATGATGTATAATTTGATTAGAATGAGGGGCGCTACACAGAACTTCACAGATATTCAAACTATGATATCAATAAACCAAACATATGCTTTTAATCATATTTGACAAATCAAAACAACTATTTTTTACTTTCCAGGATTTATCCACTTGTCAGCAGTTACCCTGTATTCCCAATTTCCATCCTTCTTGGCCAACCCAATGCCCTTATTGTAGGATTCTCTCTCTCCTCATCTGGTTAGCATTGAATTTTCATGAACCCTCGTCCCGTCTTCCTCCTTCCAAGAGACGGGCACTCCAGAAATGTCCTGGGTCATCTCTCCACTCGGTTGACAGGTCCATACCGTTGTACATCTACGTCCAACGCTTTCTAACACTAACTTCTCCATTTTCACCATCTGTTGCAAATCAATTCTTCATACTCTCAATGTTCTACGAATTACAGTTCTTTTATCCTATTATTTGTCTTTCTATTACAAGAAAATCTCAGCTGGGTACATTTTCTTGAAAATCCCCACTGACATTGACTCAGGCATGAAAATGTGCACTTACCCTGGCACGGATCTATGTTGTGATGACTCAAATTCAAGAAGTTTGGAGTTCTAATCTCAGTTAAGCTGACTTATCCGGATAATGCATTTTAGCGAGGTTTTCCCTTAACCTGAGAAGGCAAATGTCGGGTAAATTTAAGCTCTTAGACTTATATCTTAGGTTTATTTCAGCACTATTTCACTAATTTCATTCATTGATCGTCCTATATGATATTTTGGAGTACCTTAATATACAAAAAAGGCACTTACCCAATCTAAAATTTATATTTTCTATTCAAAAAACCTTAAAGCACTGACTGTATCTCAAAATATAACTTATGAGTTCAATACAAAGCTTATCTGACATCACCATTTTAAATCATTGCATTATTCGAAATAAGCCACACATTTTAAGTAAAAACGTGCAAAAATGCATATGAAATGCGTATTCCCCGTTTTTTTTTTTTTTTTCAATCACTCCTTAGCCATAATACCCTGGGGAGTATTTCTGCGCCTTGCAAGTTTTATCACTCCATCGAGCGAGATTCGGTGTCTCTAAAATTCTGAATTTTAAAAGCACTCCCTCCCTCTTGAAGCGCTGGTGTAAAAAAATGAAGCTACAAATCGTTATTCGAGTTACACCACCTCCTGACTCTGACGCAGTTTTGCATCAATATATCGACCGCTCACAGCCCGGAACCAATCTGCAAATGGCGTATAGCCATCACATGATTACGTCACTGAAAAGCACGAAAAATAGATGCATCGGAGGTAATTTTTGTCCTAAGTTTAGGCTTTCCCTTCATTACTACATATTCTAATAATGGGATGAAAGGATATTGTAAAGTGTACGAACGCTCCCAAACCAACAGAAATGAATAACGCTTGATCTACGCGCACGCTTCCACTCGTGAATTAACTTAGGACAGATGAATGCGACAAGGTTCGTATACAAATTATTCAGAAGATACGAACGGTCTGCTTAAAATATTCGAATAACTTCACCGCAGGAAGCTTTGACACTCAAGAAAATCAAACTTTTCGAACAATTTTCCGTGTAAAGGTTAGTTTAGGGTGGGCTCTGGAAGTCACTGGCAGTTTTTCAACATAATTTGACATAAAAATACCCTATTGACGCCAATTGTTAATCTATGCTCGTTTATTTTTAGTACAAAAATAACGTCACACACACACACACACACACACACACACACACACACACACACACACACACACACACACACACACACACACACACACACACACACACACACACACACACACACACACACACACACACACACACACACACACACACACACACATATATATATATATATATATAAAATACAGCCATGATTTTCTGCTTATACAGTAGTTTAGATTACTTTTAGGGCTGGACCTTTATTTATTTAAGGAACGCTGTAGAATTGAAAGTTGTGAAGCATACAATATCTTTAAGGTTACATGTTCTGGTTAACTTTTCCCTTTCAGATACACTTTAAAATTTCCAACAACAGTAGCTATTCAAATTAAATGCCCTCAAAGGAATGCTGACACTGGTTTTGGCATTTTCAAATGACTGACGCTAGTATCGATATTGGTGTAACTGTTCATCTGTTTCGCGATATTGACAATGACAACACGACTCTCTTTGAAATGCTGTAAAGGTTCAAATAAAACTTTGACAGCTCATAATATAATAATGAATTATTTTTCCTCTATTTATATGACGTCACTTTAACTGTTGGAACATACCTTCCGAATTGGCGTGTGGCAGACAATTAGGCTTCTAGGTCTCATTCCTGTACCACCCGTATCGACTTTCTTTGTCACGTGTTCACACATGCCTTGGTGTTAGACAACTGCACCCCTGCGCTTTGACAGGCAGATCTTACTGCTTTTCTGCTTCTACACGTTCCAGGCAGATGACGTTAGAGTCAGTTCCTAGTCTGTGTATAGATGGCAGAGCATTCTCTATTACCATCCATCTTCACTTTTTACTGTTCTTGGGCTAAAGAGAAGATTTTTGGTTGTGGTATTAAATATCGAATTCGATAATTATAGGTCGTGAGGTGAGACATGAATAAGTTTTGCGCATAGAAGAGCTGATTTCCTTCCCGACTTCTCTGCAACGGCTGAGAGGGGGAATAGACGGGCAGGCTCGGGTCATCACATACGTTAACATGGATTTCCAACACAATGTATTGCTTTGTGTGTATTTCGCTATCAATCATCGTCTCAGAATAATAGGTTTGCGCCAGTAATTCGAAACTAATAAGTTTATTTTTATTCTTGGGTTGGCACCACGTTAACATGATGAGACATATTTTACGATTGAAAGAATTAAAATGTTAAACAAAAAACTGCTGGGGAAAAAAAGGCTGCCAAAGAGTGCTTATGCTGAAAATCATTTATTCTGCACATGATTACGTGAGATAAATTATTCTGATGAGACTTATATAACTCTGTAAGTAGAATGTAGCTGTTTTAATAACAAATCGTTGCAAAACTACAATTAAAACCTGTTGGTATATGCGTGTGCTTACGCAACTAAACTTTGCATTTCCTTGACAGGTTGAATGTATACATTGGAGTTAAAGAATTCTATTTCACGTTTATATCAGGTAAAATTACAATAAAATAAAAGTGAATGATTCTGTAACTCTTTGAATGTCCAAAAATACTAGTTGAAATATATATCATTGTGTAAAGTAGAAGTGTGTGTGAATTTGCGGTGCTGCTTGTAAACATAAGAAGACAAACTGTCAACTGAAACGTACTCCAAGTCAAGAGTAGTAGAGAGAAAGATGGATGAAAGGAAGATGAATATACAAGATAATTTCTAGTGAAGGAGAGAAAGCAGACATTCAATTTGATTGTGTGATTCAACGACAAAATGAAAGCACGCTATGTAGTTTGGAATGTTGCAAGATTTAAAACAGAGATGGAGCAAATGTATGCACGTTCTCAGTTCCTTCAGACGGATGATAGCAATTCAAGGAATGGCTCTCTAGAGGAGGTACGTGATGTATGTTTTGGGACACAAATTTCCTTATATTAAAATGTAGCTAAGGTATCCCTGAGGAAGAAATTCCACGAAATGGATAGCCCAGCATTCCACTATGCACAGATTTTAAGTGAATTTTCATAAGATGTAACGCGAATTCACACAAACATTACATCGTAAATCCATAAACAGTAGTGATAGATAAAGTTAGTGAATAATCATACATTTATTTAATGATCATTCCACACAATAGCTGTGTGTTGGCGAGGATTGGAAAGAGTAGAATGAGACTGAAAAATTCAATACCACAGCCAGGATTCGAACCACGGTGGCCAACGTGCGAATATGACATTAACTCCTTCCCATTTTTCCCGGTAAACGACAGGGATCTCAATTCATATCAGATAACATAGCTTAATGGCGACTTAGAATATTGTAAGTTTAAACTAGAAGTTCGAAGTTCGGGAGTTATGTACGTAGGGTATTCTATAGCTTATAAATGTTATAAAAAATATGACAAAACTGCGTTAGCTCATTCTGAAGTTCATGTAAAATTTTAGCAGCTCAGAAAATTTGAGCTTCCTAAATGCAATTTTTGAGGAAATGGTATTTATATGTAGAAAATCAGTGAGTGAGTGAGTGTGTGTGTGTGTGTGTGTGTGTGTGTGTGTGTGTGTGTGTGAGGGGGGGCGGTAGAATATACCTTCTATGGCAGTGGTGCACCCATGCAATGCACAATTCAAAACCCAGAAGCGGAAATGACATTTCGTATGACGCACAAGTTAGGTCGCGCCAAAAGTCTGCCAATCGCAGAGGCCCGCGGAGGAATACAATTTTGCATTTTGTTTACGTTGCAGTTCAAAGGTCTGCGCATGTATAGTTGTTCATAGTCGGCATATAAAAACATATTCACTGTGAAAAATTACATACGATATTAACTTATTCCTAAAGTTGTCTTGTAATATCAAACATTTAGTTTATTTAGTCTTTTCTAAAGTAACTAAAATGCAACAGTGAGTGTTTTGCATCCTCATACACCCTCGACCTTTGAATGTTATAGAACCACTGGCATATAGAATTTGTGTCTACAACTATAATTATTAATAATTAACTCATTCATAGCGGATTTATAGATCTCAGTAAGATCCTAATCATGCGATAGAGTATGAAACAACAATCTAATGGTGGTTTGCACAGCTCCGCAAGTTAATTTCCTCTTGAGTGTAGTGTCCGCTATTGATCCAGCAATCACTGGAGAGGTGCAGTTAGTACGAAAGCATAATTCACTCTAGCGCAAACATTGGCTTACGAGCTGGAAATTCACAATACCTCACTGTCAATCATTGATTTAATCACTGGATCGATGAAGTCACAGCGAATTTGCTGCTACAAGTAATAAAATAGTCTGTAAAATTGATATAAATTAATTAATATATTAGCAGTGTGATTATAAATTGAAGTGAAACTTGATACACATTTCTTTAGCTACTAGTGATGCGTGTGCAAAACATTAAGTCTCTAACTTCAATATTTTACAAAATTAAATTTTTCCCTTCGGTGTACCCTTAAATATCTAATTTTGTTTTTCAAGTAATGTCGCATTACGTTATCAGCTTTAAAAGACTATAGTATTCCTGAGGTAAACATTTTTATTCTGAGTTCTGTTGTTTTCTCTTTAATACATCATTGTTGCATATGCATAGTATTTTAGAGGGAATGTCATATCACTGTCGGGCATATCAACGGATCAACAAAGGAAGAAAGGATAAAAAAGGAATACACAACACAACAAATGTAAAGCACTTTCTGCAACAGAATAAAACCAGAAAATCACATAAATCAATGTGGAAAAGCGGAGTAGAAACAAAATTTTACTTAATATTCATGAGATAAAAATGGCTTCCTCTCAAGCAGTCACAGGTTAGTGATAACTTTAAATGTGTTGAAAAAAGTAATACTTAAATTTATATTAATTTATTTATTTCCTAATGTGGTTTAATATTGAGCTACTTTTTAATTTTGATGTAAACAACAATTTTGATTCAGCAGAAACTCATTATCTTAACCGCAAAAAAATATTATAACACATACCTTTAACAGTTTTGGCCACAGAATAACAAATTAATATTGTTTGATCGGAAACTTCCGTCTGCTGATGGCCATGATTTCAAATACATCGATGTAGGTTGCCTGCGTTCACATGTTATAAATTGACGTCATTCCAAAGATGAATTACGTCATCGCGGTACGAAAGTAAGGTTCAAAGAGTTAAATTCTGAAAGTAATTTAGATAATAAGGGAAAGAATATAATTTTGAAGTTTATTGAAAAAAAAACGAACCAGGTTGATTATAACTAATAATGTTATTAAAAATGTAATTTCAAGTATGTAGAGTGTATTTTGTCTCTAATTTTGAGGTAAATAAATGTCCATATTTAGAATGCCAGTAGCCAGTACATGAAGGAGTGGGTCAAGGCTCGTATGGTAAACGGGATACTCTTGGGGTAGCATGAGAAATGCCAGTAAATCACGAACAGGCCAGATTTGTAGAAAAACGAACAAAGAGCTTATAGGAATGTTCGATCGAGGGAAAGCTGAATCACCACTAGCTGCAGCACTAGACTGGGTGAATATTGCAACTGCCCTCTCTCTCTCTCGTCTCGAGGAATTTAAAAGCCGATTAGTGTTTGTGAGGAATTTGAATAGCTTCGTCCAGAGGAATGGGCGAGGAGGCCTGGCATTCAGATGTAATGGAATTCCAAGGTGGAACTGGAATGTCCAGGAACTATTTCTTAGCCTTTGATGTAGTTCTTAACGCGCATGTCTCAGATATTGCAATAGCGGAATAATTCTAACCACGTATGCATTTGAATCAGCTATCGTATAATTTCCCTGGAAGTCTAGAACCTGGCAAAACTGATATATGCTGCACAAATATATTTAACTGCCATAAACATTACTTATACAATGAAAGTTAAAAATAATTGAAGTTGAAAGTTCACATTCAAATTTTTGTCAAATTCCAGTTTTAAAAGACTTTCAAACAGTTGTCACAACTTCACAACTCTTGTCAAATTGCTCCCAGTACTTGCAGACCCGGTTACACAAAAGTTAATCTGAGTTCAACCTCATGAAAATGAACTTCAGTTAAACTGAACTTAAAATGTTGGTCTATAAACTATGGCACCTTGAGGTAAGATCAAATCTGACTGGTAAATTTCCCCCATGGTAATGTATTTTTATCGTTATTTGGATAACATTGTTTCAAGTTGTGTTATCTCAAAACAAATTTACAGGAGAATCAAAACCTCATTACTACTAAACTGGAATTTTTTTATCAAACGCTAAGATGTGAAGTTATTTTGTTTGAGGCTTATTAATACAAAAATGAAAAAAAAAAATTAAGCATTTTCAATTTAATTAAAATGGTAAATACGTAAATAAACTTGAATTAAAATCCACAGCGACTTTCTCCCATGCAGCTTCCTTTGAGAAACTGAAACTGCATCGATTTACCTCGGCCTTCCACTATATGTGTATACTTTTCAACAATTTCCACTAATCTGTTTTCTTTTTCCTTGCATGTGAAATTCGACAATCTCTTGTGTGTTGCTTTGTTTCTGTCCTATCATAACCTGGGCACAAATTCAACTCAGAGTTCTACAATTTTCTGGCTAACAAAAGCTACTTTTGGCGATACACTCACTAAAAAACTGTTTCACGCTAAAAATAAATGCAACGCAACCATTAAAACTAACTTAAAGACCTGGTTTTTCTCGCCGTCTCGACCCGCTTATATAGGCCAGACGAGTTACCGGAAAATTCTCTGGAAAATACACATTTTCTCGGGAAAATTGTCGTAAACTATCCCGGCACGTGAACAGCTTCTAGAACTGTCTGGAATCGCTTTGTTCTGCCATGCTCACACATTGCATATTTACAAGCAATAATGTGAGGTAGATTCACTTTGAGCATGTTTTCAATACGTTAAACAATTTCTGTTGTTCCTAGATAACGTTGTTAATTTTCTAATTCTAATACAGACTTTTACATCCTCCAAAACATAATCTTCCGTTAAATGTGAAATTGGTAAAAATTCATTTGCTGTTTTTGAAATTATGAGCACGAATACTTTGATTACAAAACAATCTTAGAGGTACATAAATAAAGTATTCTTCAATTAATGCGATGAAAACATGAATGTGTGTTTATCCAGTACGGTTTTAGTAATTGTAGCTAATTATGTACTATTTTTCTATCCAATGCACTGAACTGTCAGCTCTATGAAAGACTAGATGTAAGTACAACTGTAATATGTAATGTAATGATGGTGATGATGATGGTGGTGGTGGTGGCAGTGGCGGTGGCGCTGGCGGTGGTGCTGGTGCTGGTGCTGCTGCTGCTCACAGCACTGGTTGCTTCGGGCTATGTTGATTGAGATGTATCTGTTTTCCGGTGGATTTTCAAGTATTTGAGACCTCTTGGGTAGTCATTTATAACCGCTGATTGTTCATAAAAATCTTCAGCGCATAACAATTGATTGTTGTACCAATAGTCCGCTCATTAGTAAGAAATGCATGAACAAATTTCACGCAGCCTGTTCCGTGTTTCAGACTAAGAATAAAAGCAAGAAGTTAGAATGGCACAAGAGTTCTAGCGTGCATTGCTGATGTTTGGGGTCTATTGAAACTTGACGAAGGGGACCTTATTCCTTTCAGTGAAGTGACGGAAGACACGAGTGACCTTGTGGAGAAACTTCATGTCGTCTCCTCAGCCGCCTGTTTCCTTAATATCAGTTGAAGGCTGCTTTAGATTTATCATAATTTCTCAGCAAATCCTGCACAAAGAATTAATCGATGTTTGGCGATTTAGTTGACCTATGGAGCTCATCGTCTATGACAATGGGTAAAACGATCCAGAACATGGTGCTGGCATCCGATAAACTTAAGTTTAGGATGACCTTTATTTTTGAACAATTGCTGCAGCCGAACAACGCCTGTCTTCTTGCCAGTATTCACCCTTGTTGTGTCGACAACAATCATAAATTACGAATTAATAAGCAGAAATTCATCCATTTGTGCTGCAGGAAATAATTTTAAAAAGAACGAAAATGTCATGACCCTAGTGTTTAATCATGCTTAGACCAGTTAGTACTAAACAGGACCAGCAGATGGATGTCGTCGTAATCAGTAGTGTAGTGAAGGGAGTGGATACCACTGAGTAGGCTGGGGACAAAGACGTTGATTCGCGTAGTATCAGAGAATCAGATCCTGTGGTCCAGAGGCGGTATACTGTACACAGTTCATCCACCACCACAAGTAGGACGTGATGTAAATACCTCCATCCCATCCCTGGTTCTGCGCCGCCCTCTAATCTCGGAAGCCGCTGCCGCCGCCTCCTCCACCTCCTGCTCGATCCTCAGTCAGATGTAGTTCGCTTTGTAATCAATCACCGGCCCAGAAACGTGAAGCGCATCTTCCAGGTACGATACCTCTTCCTCGTGGATCTCTGCGGTGTTCTTGTATACAATTTTCTCAAGGAAATTTGGCTTTTTCTAGATGCCATACATGGTCTTTAGCCCCCAAAGCAAATTAATTAAAATAAAAGGTTGTTATGACAGGCTTCGTAAAGAAATTCTCTGCCTCAGTTTTCAGCTGTGGTTTAATTACTAATTTCACTCCCATCACCAATGAAACGTATTTGAATATTCTACGACAATAAATCGCATGCTTTGAGTGACCACTCGTAACAGTGCCTTGCCTATGTGTTCCGAAAACACCAACATTTGAGCATTTTTTACGGTTGTTTGGCGAAGTTAAATTAACTTAAGACTGGAGAACAAACATCTAATAGATTTGTCTGCCGGATGTCAAACTACGCCTTTTGTCGAGTAAGTTCAGAGCTGCGTGAAGAGGATCTTGATCAGGAAATTTCCTGAAGGAGGGAAGAACTCTCAAAGTTTCGAGTTTCTCTGGAGAGGTAGGTGAAATAAAAGAGAGAAACGCAAAGGTTCTGCTCGCATTAATCGATCCGAAAGCAGGGTCAGACAGAGTTACTGTGCTTCTTGGTCCCGAGGGAGAAACAGCTTCCCTACGTAGAATTTTCCACTTGACAGCGGTTACCTGGAGAGGCAGGTCAGCTTCAAGAGGCCGTGACAGTCCGCGGCGCCGCACTTCAGCTTAATGTTAGGCAAGGCACTGCCACAAAGATTCCCATTCAGAAATTAACTCCGTCAGCAGAACACAGGGAGAACTGCAAAGTGGCTACACACAGTCCACACAACGATTGAAGTTCTGAGTTATTTTCACTTTGGATTCGTCTAGTTCATAATCTATTGCAATACGATAGACCAGATCAGTAAACTCTGTAAATAAAATATACCGTACTAAGGGGAGTGGTTATGATACTAAGTAAACCGATTAAAAGATAGTTCAAACCAACACCACGGTTGCAAAGAACCAGAGACTTCATAAATGTGTATTCAAATGAGAGTATTCACAACCAACCACAAATCTTCCTGGGCTCCTGGAAGGGAGAGAAAACTTGGTCAAGATTCCCCTTAACGGGTACGGCATATTACATCTTTAAACGCACATTAAATATTTCTTATTCTTTCAAGATAGACATTCTTCAAGGGGACGTGACATAAACGGCCGATAGAGTTCTCGCTAGTCGCAATACTGGGAAAAATTTTTAGTAATGCAGCTCTCAGTTTCACAAAGCGGTTGTGTAAGTGCATACTTAGCTGAAACTATTTAAGTTTATTTCATTTATATAATACATATATGTATATATTTTATATATACTATAATATTACATGTACAACGTTTTATTATATAAACTTCTGGATTGATATTGTTTCAATTATGCATATAGGTTTTGTTTTCGTTTATTGCCTCTGCCTCTGGTTCGCTGCTTCATTTGTTTGCTTTAAGATATTTTGAACACACGAACATATATTTCTTAGAGCACAGTATTCCTTTTGAGGTTACTTATAAATTTCAAAAGAGTAATACCCAAAAGAATTCATACTTTGTAGGAAACAGTAAAAACCAAAGGGTTTATACTGATAAAGGTTTGGAATAAAATTGTATGTAATGTAATAAATAAATGAAAATGGTCAGTGAACAGGATAGTGGAAGCGTTTGTTGTTAAAATGTTGATTTTGTAATTGTTATGTGTTGATGTATTATCCGATGAATGGTTTGGACCAGTACAACACAAAAATTAAATCAGCAATGACTTCCTAACCATCCAAGTGACGTTATTATTCAAAGTAGCAAAGAAACTGAGATTTTAGAGAGGTTTTGATTAAAACTTGCTATTTATGTAGGTACCTCAAAAGTACGAAATGTTAAGGTGTTCTTAGAAGTTGCTAACTATACCGTTATTCCTTCAACCTCGTGCAGGGTTATCTCTAAAGAGAGAGAATAATAAGGAACTCCACTTTAATTACAGAAGGGAGTTTATGTCCTCTGTTCCAGTTCTGAAAGCGCTGTCACTGCCTTCTCTCTGAAGGCGACATATAATAGACGTCTGTTTTATAATCTTGCCAACTCACTCACTCGCTCACCATAACATTAATACTTCCTGCAGACTAATATCAACAGGAAAAACACGATCAACAAACGGAACAAAATAATATTAGATTTAACTTGGATTAAGGCACCTTGAACTGAAAAATGACTGATTTTGAGGTTAATGTATCTATGCATATATTTTCTGCGAATGGGTATTACCCGGTGGCAGAGTTAAATGTACAAATTGAGGTTACAAACAAAGTGCACAAACAATAGTAATACAATCATTATGCAATAAAGAACAATAATAAAAATATAGATGAAATGCACTAAATGCTAATTAACACTCATTAATTAATTATCCTGTCAGTATAACCAATTTAAATTTAGCATTAGTATTCACCATCAGTTCAATAAATGTCAAAAATACACGTGTGTAAACTTTATAGTAAATTACACAGCATTTACTTGATTTACGATATTTTTGGAAAATTTCTTCACAGATAAAGGACAGCCCTGAAAGACTGCTACAGGTAATTAATTCCATTCCTCAATGGTTCTATTGACAACGGAGAACTTTCCTACGTCGGTTCTGTGTCTTCTACCTTTAATTTTATACAAATGATCCTTTCTTCCGTAATATGTAGGGTTGTCCAATCTTTCACACGGACTTTTAGAGGCTCCCATTCAGTCTCCTCCCCTTTTTTAGGCCCAAAAGATTTACCAGGTTTTATAAATTTTATAGCCCTTCTCTGTATTCTTTCTAGCGAATCAATTTGATTAAGTTTATATGCGTCCCAACATACTACTCCATATTCCATAATCGGCCGCACCAAAGATTTGTAGGCAATTTCCCTGGACCTTCCGCTCCCCTTTTTCAGTACCCTCATTAAGAAATGTAACGCTTTCCACGCTTTCCTGCATATGGCGGTAAAATTTTTTAGACTGCAACATTATTAAAGCAGGCATGTCCCCTGCATTTATGTAAACACCATTTTCTGCTTAAATTTTCGGCAGTATTTGGGAAACAAATATGGACCGAAAAGGCCCAAAAGAATCAAATTCACCTGAAATTAGAGTTAAGCGCCATTTTACCGCAAGGAAAGAGCCATGAATCTGACAAAAATCTGATGTGTTGCACTCACATGACTTTCTCTACTCTTGTACTAATCCCTCTTACAAAGTCTTATTCCTGTGTCTTCTTCGTGTAGTTAAGATAAACATTTGTACAAATTATCTTATTGCTTATTTCCTTGTAGGTGCAAAGGGGATGTTAGAATACAGTAGGTTTTGTGCGATAATCAAATGTTTTACAGCTTTGAGATTCTGTTCTCTTTGCATACTTCAATATAAAAAATGAACAACGATGATCCATTTCACGAAAGTTTTAAGCTGAAACTCACACACATAACAAGGAATATCTCCGAAATGGTTAACCCTACAAGAAAATTCATTGAGACATAAATTGTGTATTTTAGCAAGATCTACATTTTTATTTACAAACCCAGAGAAAATGCGCTGTATCCAGTACCTGCCTATTATCTTTCCAGCAACACATTTCCTGACAATATGGATTCCCAAGGAGAGGACTAGTTGACATACCAATTTTATAATGGTGCAGCGCACAAATGATTTATTATATAAGTCAAGACAGAGCACAACCCAGGTAGAAGGGTTGAAGGGGTGAAAATGAAATCCGGTTACAAAACATCTCGACGTGAGACAGGGCTGAGGGCCACAGATGCAATGGATGGCATCCCCCCCCCCCCCCCCCCAACCCTAAATATGGCACGTACAGAAAGATTACCAGCACCGCGCCGGCACTAACAAAACGGCCAACAAAAAATGAAACAGAATGGTCCAACGACTTTAAAGTTGATAGTTTGAAATTGCAACACCGAGGGCACTGATGTACTGTAAAATAAAATAAACTGGGAAAATATTTTAAGATTTGATGCTCCTTACTTACTTCCGTTACTACACAGGGGGTAGGAGGTGTAAATGCAGACATTTTTATTGGTAATTACCTAAGGACAGTATAATGAACAATATTGCATCAATATTTGCTTAATTTTTGGACTTCCCAGGCTTTAATGCTTTGACAGTACGGCAAGCGTTGTGCTTTTCGTTGCGCGGTTCACGCTAATGAAAAAAATAAAAAAGAACATCTTTTCGTGGGAAATGTGTTAGACAAAGACAAAAGGTATCTAACATACCAGGTGGATACATATTAAAGTACGGGGATTGAGACCAAATGAGCAATCAAACTGAAGGCCTGGAAATAACAGTAAAATTCCTCGAAGTTGCCATCTGCCCGCCTTATGGCAGATTTTTATGTAGCAAGTTCTGTTCTCGGGTCTCAACTTACAAAATTGGGCTTGGTATACATCCAATTTCAGCCGTGTAGCGCTTTACTTTTGTCACTTTAAACCTTAACCTAAGAGCTAGTTCGATCTTTCCTTCCTAACGATAATGGTTCAATAATATCGACTTTCTACAAACTTCACTCCTGTTGTGAAGTTAAATACAACACGTATTGTTAGGGCCTTTCATTTAATTTGACTGAAAATTAATACATTTGTTGTCAATTTAACCATTGTCATAAAATATAACGAACTTTTTGAATTATCTTATGGTCCCAAAGTTCTGTAGAATGGATCCACAAATTTTACTTCCTCTGATAATTATACTAAGGGAAAGTATTGTACTCAATCTAAAATTTCGACATCCAAATTTCAGCGAAATACATGTTTTGAGGCATCCTGAATCAAAAAAGTGTTTTTAGGTCCGTATGAGTGGTGTGTGAACGTGTGTGTGTGTGTGTGTGTGTGTGTGTGTGTGTGTGTGTGTGTGTGTGTGTGTGTGTGTGTGTGTCTGTTTGTGAACAGTAACTCCAAAACAAAGAGTCGTTTAAAAACCAAAGTTGCTATTTAAGTTTAATATCTTTCAGCGGTGTGGCACAAAAATTAGGAAGAATTTCTGTAGTAGTAGTTAAATTAAAAACGGCATAGTAAGCTATTAACACTTTGGTTTGAGTGTTTCTCATTAATTATAATGCTCATTCCCATAATGTACCACCATTATTCATTAATCAAATCTGTTTATTTTAAGTAAATCTTATAAAAGAACAAAACATAAGTGGAAAACAGTACAAGGAAAAAATATAGAAAAAGATGAAAGAATATACATGAGAGGTAGAACTGGAACTTAAAAATTCAATGCCACAGCTAGGAACTGAACCATAGACCCTCGGGGATGCTCTAACCATTAAGCTACTGTGACAACCTGTCAGAATGACACTGAATTCTCAAACCAGTTCGTATTTCTCCTGATAAACCATAAAGGCAGTCTCACATCAGAGACAATTACCGCAATGGTGTCTTACTGTCTAATCCATTGGTTCTTCTGCTCCCTGAAAGGCTGAATATGTAGGTTATGATCCTTGGTGCAAACATCTAGATTGAATCTCTTGTTACAAAAACAACCCTCAGAACAACAAAACCACAAAAACACTGCTATACAGAATTTGCATCATGCCGCAGGTAGTATGCGCTTGTATTTTGGACTCATCAAGCACCCTCTCCAGGTGCACGTATAAAATCCATGTTATCGTAACACTTGTTCCACAGCATGTCTCTTATCAGCAAGAAAACGAGGAGAGAACATCCTCGAAATGACCAATATGCTCTCACCTTGTAACTTCCGGTAAGGGAGAGAAGCTAGATGCTAATGACGCTCATCAGGTGGAGGGGGGGGGGGTTCCCTGGCAGCGCCCGCACTTTAATGCGGGCAGGCTCCCTGATTACAGAAATACTGCATCTCATAAATATTTTACTGCTGATGGATATATGTCGAGTCATTGCAAGTCAGTCCAGTTCATATTTGACTATATACGCAAACCAATCTTAGCTATTACTTTCTCATATACCCAAAAATTCGATAACGAGATTCACAGAAAATATATTGTGACAAAATAACAATCCGTAAGGTCACATTTCTATCACGTAATTTTACCACAAATACACACACACGCACAGCTGCCGCTCGTCTTGCGAACATTCTCGAAACCTCTTTTGTTTCTGCCGCCTCGATTGTTGACAGCTAGGTATACATACGCCAGCACGGAATGTGGTGTGAAGTAGCTTGACCCCGTCTGTCCATTGTTGTGCGCCCAGCCCGACGTCAGAATATGTTTTGAGACTCCTAAATCCAAAGGTAACTTTTTAGAAAAAGGTTAAAAACTTAACTAATTCCACCTCTTCAAGCTACACTTTACAAGAAAATGTCCGAAAATTTTGATTTTATAAAAAACGGCTTTTAGCATTTTCCTTAAAGTGCGTTTAGAAATTATAATTAAGCTTTAACTGCTATACTGAAAAATAGAATAATGGGGTTTATTTTTGACATTGTTTTATTCTTACTAAATACCTAAAATGATAGAAAAGTAACTCGACTAGGTTTTGTCATGTTGTCACAGTAATATCTGGCATATAATATGAATTAAAGATAATAAGAAAAAAACATTATTTTTGGATAAAAAGAGTCCAAAGCATGCGTAAAACTGTTTTCTCCCACAGGGTAGCAGTGGATTAAGCTGGATTAAGTTCTATTTTCTTGAGGAAGGCGAACAGACGTAACTTTGTTAACATGAATCCTTGTTGCACTTATTTTAATTTTAAATAATGACAAAGTTTCTTTCCATCCAGTCGCGCTGCGAGTTTTAAAGACAAACAAAATAACGGTGCACACTCACTTACTATTCCATGAAAATACAGCAGCGCTTCTTGAGACAAGATAAGCGAACGCGTTATTCATCTCGCAGAACTAGCTAAGCAAACAGCGTGGCAGATGTGATGATTTGTTAGGAACACTGCCTCGTGTTGTCTAACAGAATGTTAGATAAAAAACGGAAGCGAAGAGGAAAAAGAATTGTTGCTGCGGGCTGTGGTCGAAGAAAAGGCCTTTGGATGCCCTACACGGGGTTTTGCATATATAATATCCTTCCATATTTTAATAAAAATCAGTGAACCGTAAAGGCACCAAAAACAAAAACATATTACATGGGAGGATATTTACATATTTGTTTAGGAAAAAACTGAACAACAATGGCGTTAAAATGCCCTTTCCACGCTGTTAGGTTTTCAGAAAACATATTTAAAGATAGCGTACAAATACATGTCGTAAACTTTTATCAGTTATTTGATGGAAGAATCTGATGAAGTAATTAGTATTTCATAGATATGAACATACCAACAAACTTGCAATCTTTTGGGACGCCTGCTCTACCAGGGTCAGTCTTCTATATGCTGAGAAAACACTAAACTGAAGAAAAAATATTGTAAATTATGTACTGTAAATAACTGTATTTAAATAGTACTGTAAATAGACATTCCGTTCAAAATGTTAAGCGGAGGCATGTGTGAAAATAACCAAAATCCACAATTTTTCTCACAATGATGTGAAAATTTATGTGTGCCAGAGCATATCTAGAAGATTTACAAAATTTCACCTTTCTATGTAAGATAGTTTTTGCAAAACCAATTTTTAGTGTTTTTTTTTTCTGCAATTTCAGGGTAACATGCTTTGCCTACTTTATGTCTACAAAACCTGGTATTTTCATTTAGCTATGTCAAACAGTTTTGGACCAAAAAAAATTGAATACCTCAATGTTCATTTTTTTGAAATTATTAATAATTTTCAAAATCAAAATTCGATAACAATTAAACTACTCCATCTAGAGCATTTAAAATACCAATTTTTATGAAGCAACTATCTATTATTAGATGTATTTTGAAGATTGAAATATGTGAAAAAATAGAAAGCAAAGAAAGATTAGTTTAAAAGTTTTAAGTGCATGATAACATATATTTACTGTTTTAGAATTTCGCTGGACCATATGAAGGTCATTCAGTTTACTGTTTAGCTTCTTCTTCTTCTTTAAGTTTTGCTACTCTTAACTGTTTTTTCTTCTTCCTGATTTGAATGTATTTAATGGACTGCGTGCACTCTGCTTTGATCTTCGCTTACCCTAATATTACTAATTCTTTTTACTAGCAGTGACTTTCCTTTACATAAGAATACCCTCATTTATTTTATCCTGTATTATACGTATTATATACTAAACTCTGCTTATCTAAATGCAGACCACAATAAATATGTCTTCTCTCTTCTCCAGGCTATGTAATCTTGAATAAAATTCAGAAAAATGCAACCACATGCTACACACATGCAAAAACAGGAAACACCTTGGTCTGTTTCACCGGGATGAATGTTTGCAGAAAATCCCAAAAGATGTCTCTGCTTACATCCACCAGAACTGAATTTAAACTTCAAAATTGTACGCGATTTTGCTGCAATGGGGTAATGAATGCATGCAGTAAGCATGGGCATTTAAATCATGGCGTAAGGGCCTTTTAAGTGGAGATGGGGAGTGATTGACGATAGATTCTGAAAGCACAAGATATAGACATAATTTTAAGGCAAAAAACATTGAACAACCTGTATGAAAAAATAGAATAAAGGGTAAACATGGTCTGATGTATAAAATAAGTACCAGACTAAGTCGAATTTCTAATTTTACTCTATGGCACTTACAATGAGTAAATATACTGTAGTTCCTTTGGTGATTTATGAATAGAAATTATAGTGTTTTTATAGCCTATCTTCGTCTTAAAAAAACTAAAGGAGGCTTGCCACTATTCTATGCTTCTTGTTATATTTATAAAGCGGGAAGCATTTAAAGTACAACGGAAATTAAAAAGCTCGAGAAAAGAAGAAAGGATTCGACAGAGAATTTTAAAGAGCAGTGTTGCTGTGCGGAGCGCCTGATGGGTTTGTTATGTTCTGTGTTATCGATGTAATGACATGATGGATGTGATGCAGGGGAAAGCTTTCTCCGATCAAAGATAAGGTCACCACTCTTTCTTTTGTACTCATTGTAGCTGGAAGCTCCCTGCACACATGCATGCTTTGTAGCCAAGGAAAACTTTCGATAAGGCGTTCTGATGCATATCAGCCTCTCCAACTTTGTTACCGCAACGATTTATGAGATCCTGCTTTTAAATGGGGATGTTTTGCTGAGCCAGGTTATATTTCTTTGCTCTATTATTACCTGTGTGCCTTTTGCGTGTTTTACAAAAGTCTGTATGGCAAAGGATAAAAGCAGCAGTAAATTAACGATGTCCTTAGCGTGTTCATAGCCTACTCAAATTATAACATGAAGTAATTTTTACGAACACGGAAATATAAAACTTGGAAAGGAGTTGTATTGTGACACCGGGCACGGTGCTCAACAAAGGACAGCCGGGGCTAAGCCACTTCACAGCTGTATAAGGAGGCGAGGAAACAGCAGAGAGAGGGAGTTACACTTACAGACATGAATCGGTCAATGTGTCAGTGACTGCGACACCGCTGGGCGTGTGGTCGCGTCGTGAAGAACTTTCAACGGGCCCCGAGTGAGTCTATCGTCAAAGTCAGTGCATGAGAGACAGGGAAAGTTAAGAGAGGCAATGAAAGCAGTGAGCCAAAGGCACGAGACAACAATTGTAATATCACAAAAGACTGTAGACTGTCTTAACGTCAGTTGCAAAATCTTAGACGAAAAATTCGCACAGTGGCAGAAAACATAATTGGACTGGTTTTTGTCATTTTGTCACACTGGTGTCAGAAATGCGATTCGTCTAATTGCCAATTGTCACAGTATTATTAAAACCGTGAACGTCCGAACATCGTTGTTCATTTTTTGTATGTTAAGTGTACAAAGAGAACGGAATCTCAAAGCTTTAAAAGATTTGACTATCGCTCAAAGCCTGCTGTATTCTAATATTCCCCTTGTACCTAAAAGGAAATAAGCAATAAGATAATTTGTACAAATGTTTATCTCAACTAACACGAAGAAGATATAGGAATAAGAGTTTGTAAGAATGGTCAGTAGAAGAGTAGAGAAAAGTCATCTGAGTGCAACACATCAGATTTTTTGTATAGTAACATTTGGTCTATTTCTAACGGTTTACCTACCTCATTCAATATCCAAAATGGTGTTTGACATTACTGCACATTTTACATTGTTGCTACTTATAGCTTTTTTTTTTTCATTTGGTTAAGTACGGCATAAACACAAGAACAATTATTGTTTTTTTTTTTTTTTTTTTTTTTTTTTTTTTTTTTTTTTTTTTTTAAATTAGCGTCCTCCAATATTGTGTCATATTGAACGAATGAATGAAATGAAGTGGGTGAAATGATGCTTTGGAGCTTTAAGTTACCCGACATTCGTCTTCTCAGGGTAGGGAAAATCTCGGAAAAAAACCTCACCCAGATAACTTACCCTAAGCGAGATTCGAACTCGCGACCTCTTGAACGTGAGGCAGACACGCTAACCATCACGCTACCGAGGCGGGCACAGTTATTGTTAAGAATCTTTCCGCAAATATTGAATTGCAAATACTGCAGGTGTACTGTAATTCTAATTTTTTGAGAAAAACAAAGCAAGCACCGGTTTGTGCCACTATCGACTCTAACAACCATAATCCGTCGGTCCCTATGACGTCGTTATAACCATTTTTGACTGTATATTTGGTATTTTTGTTCACCAATGCCTGCAGAGGATTCTTACGTTCCTCTCAGAAATAATCCGAGGTACCAAAGGTGGGTAAACTAGTTTAACTAAGAGAAAACTTCGCAGGAACCTATGAAGTTTTAATCGAAAGTTGCTAAATATCGCGGATGACACCATAAAATATTACGTCAGAAACCATCAAAGCAAACTCACATACATACGTTCAATAGGACAGGTTGCACGGTCTAATATCGGTTAATTTACTGGCGTGTTAAAGAACTACTGCGCGACGTCACACGATCCTGGTAATTGACAATTGACAGCGGCATTAAGAAACTATTCGGGGTAGAATTAAATTTTACGTGATATTTTAACATTATTAGAGGGAAATTATGTGTGGAGCATCTAATTTTAATGGTACTTATCTGTTTCCAAATCCACCAATTACAATTGGTCTTATAATGAATTCAACTGTTGTGTGGGTTCTGGTAATATGGTTAGCGTAATATTACACACTTGCCTTTAATTGCAGTCTCTTCCCTGAAGCACCTGTTTTTGTAATTTTCTTCTGCATAGCAGATCCGTATGTACTATTTTATTCCTACCTGAGGTGGAACTGTGCTCAGAAACATCCGGTTTACCTGGCGAAAGAGGGAAACCACGAATAACCGAGTTTGCACAGACCACAGAGGCTATTACCTGAACCAGCTTGCTCTGTTTTCCACATTTTTATCGTATATTTTATTTCATTATCCTTCATTGTCTGAATACTCCCATAGGTTCAATACAGTGGCGACGGGATTACAGTTATTAATCGACGAATTTAAGAAAAGGTTATGAAATCAAACACGTGGTCTTAAAACACGCCAGTAGAGTTGACATGTAGTAATGACGTAAGCAGGTATTTTCAGATAGGTCTAACCGCTCGGCCACGGCGCTACCATTGAGGTGAACGTGTGTCGAAATTATCTTATTGCTAACTTTCTTTTATATTTCATTAAAATGGCATAATTTCTAAATAAATCACCCAGGGTTACGAAACACTGCATCGTAATTATAAGACATTTGCTGCGGATGTTAGCTGAATTTCCCTTAAGTGCTTATAAATTAAGTTACAGCAAAAGCTTCCCTTCTTCTAAAGGCGCTCTTATTCCGAGATATACTTTTTTGGACCGACCGGCTTTATCTGGTAAATGTCGGATGCAAAGGTCACGAGTTCTTCTTTTTTATGTTTGCTTTGAACTTGACGTAAAAATCACGATAAAAATATTCTGCTGTCTGGTCTAGATTGTGAAAGTGCAGCAACCTGGAAATCTACATATGGCTGGAGTTTAAACGTATTTTTAGCTTAGTCACAAGGACCTGACGCAAAAGAAAGAGGATGAGCCGTTGTCTTGCATAAATTGTTTGAAACATCTAGACCTCTGTAGGTGCCTTATTATGCATATCATGCACAAGACACCAGAGCGCTTTTTTCCCCTCTTCTTAAGAGCATAAAACGTTAGACAAGGTGTATAAGCTTACAAAAACACTTTAGTTCAGACCAGCTAAAGTTCTAGTAAATTGAATTCCTCTGGTAAGTTGGTATTGGGTCAATCCACGTCAAATCGGACACCCGTAAAACACGACTTTTTCGTAGGAGGTTCAAAATTTTTTTATGAATAATAGGCATCAAATAAGGAGACCCGTATTTTTTTATTTCCGTATTTTTAAATTACTTGCTTAGTTATGGCTATTAGAAATTAAGCAATTTCTGTGCGCACCGTAATATAAAATCACTTGTTACTCTAAGGCTATATAGTTTGGCGCACTGGAAAGGTTAAATATAACACTTTTAACAACTTTCGATCAATCATTATTAGACATAAATTTGTAACTGTTTTTTGATGGTATATTTTGTACAACCAAAAATAGAATTTAAATCGATGTGTTAAAAATCTAAAAAAATACACACGTACTCCCTGACATTTTATCTATAAAATAAGATGTTGAAAACTATGGAGCTTGCATTATTGCATTTGCTACAATTTTTTTTCTGGAGGCCTGCAAGCGCACACGGACGAGTAACAAGCCAGGTGACTGCAGACAGCCTGCGAATTGCCGCGTCAGCTATGCTACCCATATAACTTCTTCTTACTAAGGCAGTACAGTCCATGCAGAAAAATGTCTCCACAATCTTTCTGTGGCATCTGATACGTGGTTTTGAACCTTTGAATTTTTTTGACAAAATCTTCTGATGTAAGCAGTTCTATGCTTTTAGCTCCTTCCTTCATGTACGTTCATACATTTGAAATAATTTCTGTACTCTGACTGTGTAATGTTTTGGTCCCTAATTTAGACAGGTGCCATAATTGATTTACGCTATGATCAATGTCTCACAAATTCACTATATTCACTCTTTATCGCAAAGATCTATGCCTTCAACTGCACGCTGCATTAAAAAGCACCTTTGTATTAGGAAGACTGTCTCAGATCATGCAGACATCAATCACTACCTTCCCCCTCCCTCCCCATGTGCATGGTTTCATTCACACAATTATATAATATGAGCTGATGAAACAGACAAAAACTATGGATTCGCCAACAGTTTAAAATGCATATTTTAAAAACATTTTGAAGATACTAATAGTGTACATATAATAGTGTCAGCTAGCAGTGTTCTCCTTACTGTATTGTTGTAACGTTCATGGAAGCTCAAGCAGTTAACAGTCGCCGTAATGGAAGGTGGCAATTGTGTGAGGTTACGGTAGCCGTCACCGCTGCCACGCGAGTCCGCTGTACTGATTTGTGGAATGACTCTATTAGATAGTATATAAGAACGTGTGAAACGTATAACGACTTTTCGTTACTTCCCCTAAGTAATGTATTCCACCGAAAATTCGATGCCGAGATTTCACCGGAAGTAAATGTTTTGAGGCCCCTGAATCGAAAAAAACAGTTTTAGAAAAAGGCGCGCGTGTGTGTGTATCTGTGTATCTCTGTCCGTGGACAGCATAACTCAAAAACGAAAAGTCGCTTAAAAACCAAATTTGGTATTTAAGTTCAATGTCCTTCAAGGATGCGATACGAAGATTTTGAAGAAAATATCCCCACCCTAAACTACCCTTTACATGAAAAATTTTTCGAAAATTTTGATTTTCTTGAAAATGGCTCCAACGATTTTGATTAAAATGTCATATGTCTGAGATATTTTTATGAAAAATGGGCCCCAAGTCAGCCCTTAAAACGTAAAACACAAACTTATAAACAAACATTGTTTATAAAAGAAACATCATCGGGCCTAATTACCTAGGATGTAACTTTGTTTAAAATTAAAATAGATACAAATATAAGTAGTATAATAAATCTATTTTAAGGAGTTATTTTGCTGTAAAATTAAGACCATACAATTTTCTAGTAATAAAATATTGAACATTATAAAGAGGTGGGGTTTAAAAACGAGGTCATTGGGGCCTAAAATCATAAAGATATTGAAATATCTTTCCAATTAACATGCACGTCAGTAATTTTGCTTCTTATCGAAGTGTATACCCTCTCTTTTAATGTTCACCATGGAATTCCTTTTCATTGTGCCTTTAAATACGTTTATACGGATTTTTGTGGCCCCATCTGTTCTGTTTAAATTCTTTGCATCAGGCTGCCAACTTCTGAATTACATTCCTTGTATTCGTTTCTATTTGAATCCTGTTCTCTGCTTTAGTTAGTATCAATAAATCATCTGAATACGCAATTACATATAGCGATTTCTGCACCATCCTCAATCTTCTAAAATGGGTTTGAAAACAAGTAGAATGAAGGGGGATGATTTGATACTGGAGAACTTGGCAGAAACAGGGTCACGAATGTTATGAAGGAAATAACCGGGAAAGAGAGGAAGGACATCATAGCGAGGGATTACAGGAAGAAATTGTTGTAACTTAGGTCAACAACGAGAGAAGAGCGTCACACATCAAGTACAAGTGGAACAGAAAGGAAATGAGGCAGAAGAAATAGGTAGACGACAAATTTTACAAAACATCAAAAATTAAATTTTGGTTCTAATTCGTTTTATCGTGTTCTGGTTTAAACCAATTGCAATTCATTGCTTTTGTTTGTGTTCTGTTATGTCTTTTTATATAGGTTAGATTATACTTACTATATTTTAGAAATTTTGCATCAAATATTGTATTGAGTTAATACTAAAATACTAATAAAGAGAAGAATATAAAAATAAGAGCAGCGAATACAGTTTCCTGATATAGACTCTAGATGTCAGGATGATACTAATGTAGATTTCGTTTCTATATTTTTATTTATTATTATTTGTAACATAATGTAATGTGTAACCAATGTGTGCTAATGACGGTGATTTGCCATCAATACAATCAGCACAAGCTTTCATCACTGATGTAATAAAAGAACTGAAAACCAGCAGAAAATCTCTCTTGGTACCAATAAAGAACTGGTCTCCAGTGGATCCAAATCCCAGCTACTAGGACGTAGTGGAGACTCGCAGTCCAAAGATTCCACTGGCAAATCTGAACCACATGGGGATTCCCCGTGCTGTCCTTTGCAGTCAGATCGATATCATACACATTACCTGCTTCAATACCGTTACTGACCAGCGGGTGCCGGATACAGAAAGTGCAATGTGATCAGAGTTAAAAATCCAGCCAACAACAGTTGGCTTTTCGTATCTCTTAATAATATCCATTAATACCTAAATAACTAAAATCTTTTTGCGGGAATCTTTCACCGTCTTGAAAACGAAGAGTTAATCTAAAGTTATTTCTCTTTCTAGCAATTTCGTGGTACGACGTCTTTATATATGTGTTGTCCTTAGAAGGTACTTTTTAATTAAGTTTCTGTAATAGCATTACAGATATAATTATAAATGTGCGTATTTATTCATGTAATAGCTTCATATGCAGACGTGTAATTATGACACCTGGACACGCTCTGCGGGAAAACTATTTTAGAGAGTGCATAGAAACAGTATAAACAGCAGAAAGGGTCTTAGAATGTTTTCCTCTTTAATTATAGAGTCTTTATTTTCGAGGGAGTAAGCTCACTGTTTAGATTGGCAAAAGATTGAAACGTTTTTATTTGACTATCTGTATCGACCATAGCTAGTTCCCACGTTCTATTTAGAATGCGCTCTGAAACAGTTTTAACGATGGATCAGAGAGAGAGAGAGAGAGAGAGAGAGAGAGAGAGAGAGAGAGAGAGAGATCAGCTGCTACACCAATTCAATATAAAGGCAAAAATCTGATGTGTTGCACTCACATGACTTTCTCTACTCCTGTACTAACCATTCTTAAAAACTCTTATTCCTATATCTTCTTTGTCATAATTAAGATAAACATTTGTACAAATTATCTTATTGCTTATTTCCTTGTAGGTGCAAGGGGAATATTAGAATACAGTAGATTCCGTTCTCTTTGCACACTTAAAATATAAGAAAATGAACGATGATCCATTTCACGAAAGTTAAGTTTTCTGAAACTCACACACATAACAAGGAATATCTCCGAAATGGTTCACCCTACAAGAAAATTTGTTCGGACATAAATTGTGTGTTTTAGCAAGATCTACATTTTTTGTATAATATGATTTGGTCTATCTCTAACGGTTATGCAAAAGTCGTCCAGAGTAAATACCACTGCAGAAGCCAGAAAATTCAAGTTATACATTTCATTTGCCATACAAATATCTCAAACATGACATTTTAATTAAAATCGTTTGAGCGATTTTTCAAGAAAATAAAAATTTTCGAAAAAAATTCCATGTGAAGGTTAGTTTAGGGTGGGGCTATTTTCTTCAAAATCTTCGTGTCGTATCCTTCAACTTTGCTTCTTAACCAGCTTTTCGCTTTCGAATTATTCTGTCCACAGACTGACACACACAGACTTTTTTTTTTCTAAAAATGCTCGCTTTTGTATCCAGGGGGCTCAAAACATCTTTCCGATGAAATATCGATATCATACGTGGCAGAGAGAGTAATAAAAAGCTGACTGTGGCTTCGTTCTGTTGTTCATATGTCAACTAATTCTGAAGGTTGAAAATTGTAATTCTACCACACTATAGCTTCAATATCTTGAAGACACAACAATTAAACAACCAGAATGTTGCTTTAAGTCCAATAATTTTCATACTTCCGTACTGGCAGGGGACTTAAATTGAGCAGCTATGTTCCTAATCCTAAGTGCACAAATCATGTCTTTTATTCCCGTTTGGCTTTGTTCAAATAGTAGCATTTGTCAGCAGCACTTCAGCAATTGCTTGTGTGTTTGTGGTGTTGAAATCGTCGCATTTGGTGACCCGGGCAACAACTGTCAGTACAAAGGATATTGATTTTGGGGGGACAAGGGAGAAGCGCTTCTTATTGTCAACAAATTTACATTTCCTCAAATTCCTATAACAAAATGAAGGAAATACTAGGTTTTAGACTAAGCATGTGCTTAAACACCACAGTTTTAAGTAAATTTAGGATTCTTTTCTAAACATGTTATTGCCATTGGGTTTCACGTCCTATGAATCAAATATTCTTTATTCTTTAATCACGGAATGGTGCCATTTGTGAGAACAACAATGTTTATAGACCTTGTCCTTAGAGGTGTTTGTTACCAAGGAACATCTTTAAATGGACAAATGAAGTTGCCAAATTATAGTTGTAAATGTTAACTGAGATGTTCTGAATATTTACTTCAGCTATCACTTACTTATGATAGAAGAACAATCGCTACAAAATTCAATATAAACGTTTTATTTGCCACAAATATATTTTCTTATTAGTTACATCAAAGGTGCTTCAAGTACAATATGGGTGAACTCTGCTTTATAGTTTTACTACACACTACATGGAAAAATAATAAATTATATAGCTTCTAGCCTGATATGCGCTATCAAATATAGGTAATAATAGTAATAGCATAGCGGATAGAAGAGAAAGTGTGAGCTCTCCCGCTAGTTCACTGCATGATCCGTGGTCCCGTGGCAACTGGCCGAAACTGCGGCGTGGCGATCGCAGTCGCCTTAAAATGCGGCCGAACTGCCTAGTATGTGATTCGGAAGTACAGACAATTTTATACGTATGCGTTGTGTGTTGTGAGTAATTAGGTACATAACTTGTGAAATTGCTTCTAATTTTGTGCATAATGTGTGTGTTCTTCAAAGCGTAAGTTTCAAGCAACATCAATAATTGATTAAAAATCCAACTTGTTTTCTACCCGGGTGTCGTTCAGGATACACAAACTGCTCAGAAGCTAGACATTTTTTTACTCCTCCTAAAGATAAAAATCTGTTTTACAAATGGGAAAAGTCTATTCCTAGGAAAGACACTAAATTGTCTGTTAAATCTAGTATTTGTGACAAACAGTTTCCAGAGGACTTTTTAGTGAGAGTTGATCCATTCGTTGTGCATGGAAAACTAGTTGAAATCCCTAGAATTAAATGGCGGTTAAAGCCAGGGGCAGTTTCCTGTATATTTCCTAATTTACCCAGGTACTTAACTACAGTGCATAAATCCCGAAAATCTCCACAAAACAGAGACAAAAAATTACTGAAAAAGCAATATTCAACAATCAGTAAATTACCAGATGCAGGATCCAGTCAACCAGTTCTTATTTCAAACGCGCCGTCCTTCAACAATGAGGAATTCAAAGAAAACAGTTCTAATTCCTCCAAGGTCACAAACACAAGTGTCAATTATGAAATTGCTACACTGAAGAAAAGAATTAGAAACCTCAATAGAAATTTAGTTAGAACTAAAATCCTGCTATCTAAAGAGAGGGCTAAATTAAAAATAGTAGAAAAGAAATTCGCTACTAACTGTTGCGAGCATAAACGCAATTTAAATTATTTAAGTAAAAAACAAAAGCTGGTTCTAGATACAATGCTTAAAAAATACATAATTTGCATTATGGTTTAATTTTTCAGCGTAAATTCATGTAAGCAGATATTTCCCACTGTTCTTCGTTAATTATAATACCCATTATTGTAAAATACCATCCTATATTATGTGTCAAGGAAAGAGGATGTTTCAAAACAGTATTTCCAATATTCCAGCTTACGATTTTAGGTATTTAAAATGCTAACTGATAATATGAATCCCATTTTCACCATGCATTCGTGAACTAAAGTAAAGCGACCGCGACACCAGTGCCATCTTGCGAGCGAACCGCAGTAACTCCCGAAGAGCTCACACTATCTCTTCTATCCGCTATGGTAATAGTGTCAATTAACAGAACCTTTTACATGAACCATGGGCTCAATCTGTTGACAAAACTCAAATATGCCGCAAATGGCACTAAGGAGGTGAATTGAAAGAACCTTTTACATGAACCATGGGCTGAATCCGATGACAAAACTCAAATATCCTCAAATTATGCCGCAAATGGCACTAAGTAGGCTGCATGCCTCGTGATTTGAATGCCGGTGCCATCTCTTAGAAAACATAACAATTACCAGCAGGGGAACGAATTAGCCATGTTAGCTGCATTGGCCATATTTGCATCAATAACCTCACACAATACCTAGTTCACAACGAACTCGTACAGCTGCATCATAATTTTCGGAAAGCCCTGCATATAGTATTTTTACTTTGTCTACTGGTAAATAGAGAAGTATTGTATTACACCCAAAAATTCGATGTCGAGATTTGACCGGAAATATGTTTTGATACCCCTGAATCAAAAAAAAAAAAGCATTTTTACAACAAGGTTCGTGTGTGTGTGTGTATGTGTCAGTCTGGACAGCATAACTCAAAAACGAAAAGTAGGTTAAAAACCAAAGTTGGTATTTAAGTTTAATGTCGTTCAAGGAGGCGACACGAAGATTTTGAAGAAAATAGCCCCACCCTAAACTACACTTTACATGGAAAATTTTTCGAAAATTTTGATTTTCTTGAAAATGGCTAACGATTTTTATTAAAATGTCATATGTTTGACATATTTTTATGACAAATGAAATGTATATGTTGAATTTTCTGGCTATAGCCCCTGTAACCGTATTTACTCTGGACGACTTTTGGATAGTTGGTAAACCGTTAGAGATAGACCAAATTATACTGTACAAAAAATGTAGATCTTGCTAAAACACACAATTTATGTCTCAATAAATTTTCTTGTAGGGTGATTCATTCCGAAGGTCTTCCTTGTTATGTGTGAGTTTCGGAAAACTTAGAACTTTCGTGAAATGGAACATCGTTGTTAATTTTTTATATGTTAGGTTTATATGTTAAATAAATAAACTGCGGATATTCTCCTGAACGTTAAATCATGCAGTGCTGATTCTGCTGGTATGTACCATCAGTGACCACCAACTGGGAGTGTTCCTTTGTCATAGTCTTTCAAGCGTGTACAACATATAAAGATAGCAAGCTCGGTGCTACAGGATACGAGACAAGTACGGAAGTTGTTGTTGAGGGCTGTACAGAACTAATTGTCAGAACCCCCCCCCCCCCGACCCACTCCAAGCCTTTGTGGCGCCGTGACGCCTGTTGCATAATGCATGTCCCTCTCTCACCCACAACAGGTCCCAGCCGAAACTTGTAATTAGTTATTCACTATTATCTTCGCTCCAGAAAATATAATGTAGCTGCTCGAATATTAAAACGTACTGAATGTTCAAATACTGATATCGTCTGTTTTGGATATAAAAGAAAACAGGAGTAAATAATTTGCAAAACAAACGTAAGTGTCCCTTGGAAATGCATCTGCATACAAGAACTGTTTTCCAGGTGTCGATTTTTTTTACGTGGAGGCAAAGACCGTCAAAAAGGGTTACCATAGAGTATTGCTTACAAAGTAGGTAATCTGACATGGAACTCTGTTTTTATCCGCTGCAGCATTTATTTCAATTCGTTTAATTTCTCTGTCACTTACACAGGTAGAAAAATTATTAAATTCCACCCCAAAAATTATATATCAAAGTTTCACCGGAAATATGTGTATGAAGCTCCTGTGTGCACAAAACAAAACAAATAAAAAAGATAGAAAAAATACACCTTTTATGTGTCTGACTTTTTTGTATATCCTGAACATCATAACTCAAAAACGAAATGTCGGACAAATACCAATCCTACAAAGATATGACACAAAGATCTGCATAAAAAAATTGTTCTCCAAAATGGCTCTAACGAGTTTGAATAAATAGCATATATTAAATATATTTACATAAGAAAAAAATTTATATTATGAATTTCCTGTGAAAAGTTTGTAAAGTTCCGCTGAAGATAGACAAGAACTAATCCACAAAGGTATCTGCTCTACAAAGCACACAATTTATTCAATTTTTTGTGGCACAAGCCATTTCCCAAAATATTTGTTATTGATGGTTCAAATTATTCAATACTCTGCCCTTCCTTCAAAGGCATTTCTACTTCCGAGGCAAACGTAAAGATCCAGTTCTTAAAATCTTGGCGTTTGCATCTAATAGCACAATGTGTTATGCGAAAATTTATCTCTATCGAAATGAAGTAAACATAAAAAGAAGCTTATATAAGAAGAATATGTATACGATAATCTTGAGCATTTTCAGGAAATATTTTATTACAATTGTTTTAAATATGCCGAAATAGGTCAGATATCTGTTTGTCGCAAGTGGATTAATATGCCGTTTAATATCGTATATCGTGAAAATTAATATTCATAATACACAACTTCTAATTAAACGCTGGACAGTTGAAATCAAAGGTAAATTTTCCTTTGATGGCAATGCCCAACGATGTTCGTTCCTGGAGTGCACCAGCCACGGCTACTGTAATCAATGTAATGTAACAAAATAATTACAAGATCGTGGAGGCGATGTGATTTTAAAAGGCACTATGGGAAATACACAGTAAAACCTATTATTCCGAAGAAACTGCAATGAGGCTTTTAACTATGATAACGCTGTTGGGCTTTTGTAAGGAATCTCCGAAAACCCAGCAAAAATTAACATTCGGTATTAGCGGGGCGAAGTGTCATGTTCCTGCTTCATTACGGGGCAAAGGATGACATATAAGGACAACGATGTGTGGTTTGCGTGCTAATTATTTCAACCGCTATGTGGATCCGTGGGATGAAGTCCCCTTTGATACACTAGGACCCGCGTACCATGCGCTTCAGTGCACCAAACAAAACAGGGTAGCGACAGAGTATCTGGTAACCGTGGCAGTCATGGGATACTCCGTCAATTCCAGGAAGACAGGTCACTCTACACAACTTATGATGATGTTAGCATGACCCTCAATCAATTGAACCCTTGAACAAACTCTAACACAATCTGACTCAAACATTAACCTATAAGCACGGGACAGTTTCACGTTCAGAAGTAAGAAGGAGGAAGACAAACATTAAATGGAATGCCAAAACCAGCAGAGTGGGGCTGGGCAGAGGTGGGCCTCTAACACTAATATGGGACTCAAGAGAAGGAGAAAGGGGCCGTGAAGACAGAGAATGAGATGGACGGACGAAATGAAGAAGATCGCTGGCAGCATCTGAATCAGGACGGCCAAGGTGGATGGGGCGTACCTGAATATAACAGTGAACTAGTGTCAAGTGTCAAAAGAGTGATGCTCAAGTCCAGAGGGACTGAAAAGAAGTTTAAACAAAAGTAGATTGAGATGAACTATTCAAGACAAAGACGGGAATTCCACATTCATAGCTCAAATGTGGGAAGATCATACCGAGCTACTCTCCTAAGGCTATCATCATCATCATCATCATCATCATCATCATCATCATCATCATCATCATCATCATCATCATCACCACCATCATCATGATCATCGTCGCCATCATTATTTCTCTCAAACATTCGGCACGATTCCATGCACCCCGGTGTACCGCATCACATCCTGTGCGTTGTGGATCGTACGTTCTTACTGAGATGACCCAATTTATTGATTACAGAGGAATTTACAGAAGCATGTGTCTGGCACATAAATCCATCACAATGCCTTTTGAGAAATTCCATTAATTTTTACTTTCTCAATGTCGAAATTTCACCGGAAATATGTTTTGAGACTCCCTGAAACCAAAAAAGAAGCATTTTTAGAAAAAGGTCCGTGTGTGTGTGTGTCTGTGTGTCAGTCTGTCAGTCTGTGGACAGCATAACTCAAAAACGAAAAGTCGGTTAAAAACCAAAGTTGGTATTTAAGTTTAATGTCTTTCAAGGATGCGACATGAAGATTTCGAAGAAAATAGCCCCACCCTAAACTACCCTTTACATGGAAGATTTTTCGAAAATTTTGATTTACTCGATAATGGCTCAAACGATTTTGATTAAAATTCCATATGTTTGAGATATTTTTATGACAAATGAAATGTATATCTTTAATTTTCTGGCTATAACCCCTGTAGTCGTATTCACTCTGAACGACTTTTGCATAACTGGTAAACCGTTAGAGATAGACCAAATTATACTATACAAAAAATGTAGATCTTGGTAAAATACACAATTTATATCTCAATAAATTTTCTTGTAGGTTGAACCATTTCGGAGATATTCCTTGTTATGTGTGTGAGTTTCGGAAAACAAGCTTTCGTGAAATGCTTATTTTAAGTAACATGAAGAAGACATAGAAATAAGAGTTCGTAAGAATGGTTAATACAAGAGTAGAGAAAGTCATGTGAGTGCAACACATCATATTTTTCTCTTTGTCTCTCTCTGTCTCTGTCATATCCCACAAAGGAATGTAGAAGTACTTTTTTCTATGCAAAATTAGAGTTACTCAGGCTTTACTCAGGCTCCACCTTTATGTATATTTTGAAGTTCATCCAAGATAAAAAAAATATAAGGCATAATTATATAAAATAATTACATCTGGTGACACGTTCCAAAAACAAAACGCAAAGCGAAAATGTATTCAAGCCTGAAAAGTTTAAGATAATTTCAGCTTTTATCCCAAGAATTCCTATTGCATGCAACAAATTTCATCTGATGGTAGAGTTTAAGACAAATTACCAGTATGCTATGCATTTTAAATTATTCTCGCGTATATATACTGCTTGATTATCATACAGCCCCATTGTAGTATAAAAACCAACTTCTCTTTTATCTTCCCCGGTTGATCAAATCGCTTCATTATAATTAGTCCTTTTGCTTTGCCTCATCAAGGAACAAAAGGCGAAGGGCAGAGCACATCAAACGAAACAAAATGGAAAAGCTTTCAGACCAAAAGGTTTTGGGAACAGCTAATGTGCACATACTGTTATTCTACTGAGTTAAAATTCAGTTGTTAAACTGTGCATATGCACGTATTCGGTGTTAGAAATGTCACTTCCTAATACGCTTCAATTATAAATCTCTTTCCTTAAAAATATTACCCTATTAAGATTCAAACATAACCTATGTTACTCCCTGTGGCATATCTGATAGTGGCTTGACATCAGATTGGATTTCTTACTCTATGCCTAGGGTTAGTTGAGTACTCGCAAAATAATATAATTTACATCACAGTAAAATACACGGAATTAACGCATAATTAACGTAATGCACATAAATTCCTACAAAAACTTAAATTAAGTAAAATTACACAACACATATTTAGAGAAATGTTTACATAATATACAAAAACCCAGTTTATATGAATATATAAGAGATAATATGTGTCAATTACCATAGAAAACAAAGATTAGAGCCAAATTCTTCCCTGTGAGGCCGGGCACGGCGAACAACAAAGAATAGTCACGAACACGTGCTATAAACAATTAAGCGGCAACACAAGGAGCTTTCCAGGGCATTCGAGGAGTTTCCCGCACCGGCTTCTTTGTAGGCGCTCGAGAAAGATCTGCCTGCGTCATCACCAGTATAAAAGCTTACGATACGCGGAGAAGTCGACACTTTTTGAGTCAGTCAGTGTGTCAGTGAGTACAAGACAGCTACAAAACATACGCTGCACCGAAGTGAAGTTTTAACGATGTAAAGCTACAAAAAGAGAATTATTGTGAGTTGCAACATCACGGAAGACTGCAGCCCTTGTTAACGTCAGTAGAAGAGAACTGGGTTTTTGTGCAAAAGTTTAGAAGAAAAATCAAGTGACAGAAAAGTAACTGGAGAGGATTTTGTCGCCTTTGTAACACTGGGATTCGTCGAATTGTCAAATTTTCACAACATTATTGCTAACCTATTCATGTAATAGACTTCTGGTTATAGAATCACTATACTTTTGTCCCACTAAAAGACACTCTAAGGACGTGCTTTTTGTGAGGACATTAAATTACTTTATAGGCGTCTTAGCTTGTACATTTTCTATGGTATGAAATTTGTTTAGCAATACAAATTTAGTATTTCACTCCAACATTTTAAAGTCGTTAAATCTCTCTGGAAATAACCTGAAATCCGTTTCGAAAGAATATTCTTAGTTCCTGAGACAATTACATAAACATATGAAAATTAATGCAAATAATATACGAATAGTCTAATTGAAATAAAATACTTATCATCTTCATGCAGCGGTGCCACAAACAGCTGCGTCCAAGAATACGGTTCTAATTTATGACTCCATTGTCTCATAGGTAACACAAATGCTGTTTGGAATTTGTCCAGAAAGACTTACAATATAGGTTATATTCATTAAGGTTACTTCAGGAAGCTGTAATACATTTTACATAGAACAGTCATTGTGGTGCGAGGTAACCTAAGCAAGGCGTAGGTGACTAGGTGCAGCTAATGGCCGATCTCCATCAGAAAAATAGCCCGTGCAGAATAATAGCTATAATGTTTTGTGTTTTCTAAATTCTACATTTATTATGATATTAAAATTACATTACAATTGTAAAAGAAAATTTGTTCATATAACTAATATACTATAAGATAACAAAATAAAAGAAATTAGGAACAAAGAAAAAAAATTGATTCCAATTGCTGTCCGGGTTCCTGATAAACGAGTTTTCTTCATTTCACTTCTTCATCGTTCATTAATCGGTCGCGTATCCTGGGATGAATCCTTTCTTATTTGATGTACTCTCACACCGTTTTCCCCTAATTGTCACATTTCCTTTCGATGAACTCTTAGCTTGACATGTTATTATGTTTGTCTTGAATTCTTGTATCTCGCGCTATATATTCTTCTGGTGCTGTAAGAGATACTAGCTGGGTTACACTTAATCTTCTTGCGTTCTTAAAAGTTTCTATAAATATTTTTCCTGATTTTCTTCTTTTTTAACTTTTTCAACTAGCTCTTTATACTTATTGTATTCAAAGATAAAAATTTCAGGTGCACATTCTCACATTAGTCTCAGTTCTTTTTTCCTATTCTTTTTAACCTTCGACTGCCGGCTTGTGTCCGAGAAGTTCGAGAAAAGTTGTACTCTGCAGAGAATTCTTCGATAATTCGTCTGGACTATAAAGGCGATTAAGCGACACAGTATTAGAGCAGTTCTTCAGGACTGAAGATTAAGTCGAGTTTTAGCAGTGACTTTGCGATTGGACAGAGTCCTTTTGAGATGCAAGGTTATGACAAATTGTAAATTGTGTTAACGATAAAATAGAGAACTGTGTTTGCTCAGTAATAGTACAGGTAACTGAAGCTGTCCATTAAATTAACGACTAATCTGACAAAAATCAGTGTAAATGATCAAACCAAACTAGTAGCAAAACTGAAGATATGTCCCAATAAAATACCTCTATCACAACTGCAATTCTTAACGCAGTTAGCGTCCAAAGCAACCGCGTGGTAGAATTAAGAGCCGATAGAGTCCACTGCGGCAGTAGTTGATACCACGGATTGTAAAATTAAATCTGTCTTCAAAGAACCGAAAGAATGAAATCAGTTGTACCGTCGCCGAAATGAAGAAATAAACGAAGGTGAGTAAAATAAAATCATGTGTAGATTTCCGAAAACACGGCAGCGATAACTTTGTTGGAAACTTGAAACGTGAAGTAACTAAGCTGCTGGAGTAGTATCTAAAGGTACCCATAAGCGAGGTCGTTGTTAGTGCTCCCTTCAGCTTTAACAGGCAGCGTACGTCAGTTTAAACTGCAACCCATTTCTTGAGTTTTAGAGCAAAATAAAGGATAATACTTTATGCAGCGAAGAACCTGTGAAGCGCAGCTCAAAACGGTAGAATTAAATCTTTAACTCTTCACGTCTTCAAGCTTAATCTAGTACGAAGAGAGAGGGAGAGGGGGAGAGAGGGAGTGAGAGAGAGACTGGGAAATAAAACCCTCTGTGGTCCTGGGCGCAAAAATCTATTTGTAGGCACGGAAAGTAAGTTAAGAGAGAACAATGGTAGTTAAATATTAAAATTCTGCTCAGGAACCGCAAGTGGTTCTCATTACGGCAGTACAAGAATGTCACCATGTAGGGAGGTGAGGAAGGGGAGGTGAGGGGAACCTGAATTCAGCTCTTCCAACTAGAGAGATCTCACTTGATGTCCCTGGACAGGTGCAGCGGAGATTGTTTCCTTAATGTTCAACTGATAATATTTTTACTAATTAAACTTTAATTTTCTTAACATTCAGAGCAGTTCGAGAAAGGGATATCACTTAAACACTGACTTTTTCTTGGAAAGGAAATATGACGCTTATCTTAATTTAAACTGTTCACTTTATAAACATATTAATTACCACTATTATTACTGGTATTTATTATAACATACAGGATGTTAAGGGTCTAAGAGCAGATATTTTTTCTGGTAATTCAGAAAAGTGTAATGAATAATTTTACATCAATATTTGCTAGTCTCGTGATAACGAATGGTGTACCGGAACCCAAATTCGTTCACCATATAAAGAACGGTTTCCTGTCGATGGTCTGCAGCTCCTATATATGCTGTCAGCTGGTAACTGCTCAATTGAGCCGCCTGTATCCGCTACTCAACCGTAGGTCAGCACTCAACGAGAGAGTAAGTCTTACAGTCACTTCGTGGCTAGTAAACAAGTTAACAATGGAGCGGATTGGACCGGATACCAATTTTTGCAGACTGATCGAGAAAACTTTTGACTGCTTGCTTGTTTATGGGTAGTCATATTCATGTATCACTGTATTGTCTCTGCGTTCAAACTTTAAATTATTTTCACTATGTAAAACATCGAAATTATTCATGGAATATACTCAAATACATAATTTGCAAACAACTTTACGTGCTGTGGATTTCTCTGGTCAAGGCATTTATTAACCATAGCAGATTCGTGGTTAAAACGCGTCGACAAGGTTCATCTTCCGAGCTTTCCAAAGCTAATGCAATGCATTTTTAAACGCCTATGCTATACACTTTACATTCCATAGGAATTCATTAATTACGTCAATCACCATTGAATTGCTAAATCTTTAAATGATTTAATTCCAAAACTAAATTAAAGGGATTTGCCTTTTACCTATATCATCTTGTGCGAAGCGATCCGTGAGCAAAAAAATAGCTACGTCGTGGTTTATACCACGTAGATCCATTAGTTCTCTTAAACGAGATTCAAGTGTTTCTTTGACGTAAGAATAACACTCCTTTCCACTTAGTGCAGGAACGAAATGCTTTATAAAATGAAAAAAATGCTTCTTAATGGCAACTTCAGCTTTATGCAGATTTTCTGAAATAAATACTCATTTTTCGTTTTGATATTCCGAACTGCAGCAACCGTAGTTTCTCTATTTAGGGGCACTTACCCACTTAATATATATTTGTTTGTTTTATTAAAATAAAACCCATACCTTAACATCGATGAGAGTAAAATCTCAAGCATTATTTCTCTGTTTTATTTCAAGGCTTCTTTTGAGCACCATTAAAAATATAGTATTACTGAAAGGAAAATCACCAAGATATTGCGAGGAATATTTAATGTTACTTTATTTCTGTTCTAAAACTGAATCACAAAAACACAGTCCTGTTTTTTATCGTTGACAATAAAGAATTCGTTGTGACCTTGTAACAAATTATAGCTATTCTGTCTAATCGTAATCTTCACACGTATTTCACTGTCACACACACACACACACACACACACACACACACACACACACACACACTCACTCACACACACACAAATCGCTTCTATATGCCAGATGAATTCTGTGTAAGATTAATAATTTGATAAAACAAAGATATGGGCAGAGATAAACAATTATAATAAATTATTTCCATATATTAAAATCCACGCGTAATGTATGAAACAAGAGTGTAACCCGCCAATGAATAAGAAGGCATCAGACAAAGCTAT
Organism: Tenodera sinensis; assembly: GCA_030765045.1. NCBI lineage: Eukaryota > Metazoa > Arthropoda > Insecta > Mantodea > Mantidae > Tenodera > Tenodera sinensis. Next base: position 159,473,581 of record CM060967.1, on the reverse strand, counting down.
TAATAGGAAGTCAGAGTAGCTGAGGCGATTGAAAATATATACTTATAAATTAATTCTCCTTAACCAAAAGAAAGTGTCAAAACACAGAACTTCATCAATTCTAAAGAACGGATGACCAGGTCGAGGGAGTGAAATTAAAATTTAGTTAGCCTTGTCTTAAACTTTGCGCCATGGCCGAGCAGTTAGACCGTTCGCCTATCACCGAGGGGGGTGAGATTATTAATATCGGTGGCTGGCTACTCTCTGCTAGATTATAAAACAAATGAAGAAACAAAAGAAGAATTGAGCATATTTATCTTAACAGAAAGGTTGTGCCAATCGGTAAAAGAAACATAGGAAGACCGAGGAAGGGATGATATTGATTGATGGGGATGAAACGGCTCCAAATCTTAAATGATGATGATAATGATGATGTTAAAGTAAGATTATACAACGGTTTCTCAGATCAAAATGTTTCAAATTAAAACCGTATTACATTTAAGTTAAAATACTTCACTGTTTGATTCCACAGAACTTACCATACAAGATGATAACTTTTGGAGTATAAGATTTTTTAAAGTAAGATACGTACAATGTATTATGAACCAAATGACAGTCATTAATGAAGACCGGAGCTGAAGAATCCCCACGTGATTGAACACTGTGGGAAGTTCTGCACGAGCCCTCTTTTCCCAGGAGACTCCTCATAGCACCAACTTACCTGCAACAAGAAAAGATTCGGAATCAACTCTAAATGTAACTTTGCCCTTCTACGCCAGACAGTTATTGATTAACTTTGGCTTTTCCCGTAAAACATAAATAACAGAACTGCCCCAAAAGGCACAGGCTAATAATTTATGTATATCGCAACATCAGGGTTTATTGTCATTGCTGTTACGGTTGTGTAACTAACGTTTGATTTCATCCATTGTTTCTGTAATCGAAATGAAACAAAGAGTAAAAATTAACTAATGAATAAATATCTAGGGAGTAGAAAAAGCACACGCGCGTGCACACACACAAACACAATTTTATATAGTTTAAAATGCATACTTGCATCTTTAGTGATGTGGATATGTTTTTATTATTAGTGACTCCTATGTATGCACCTATTGCAGTGAATCATTATATATGGGGTGTCCCAAAATTAGACCGACAAACTTTGGGAGCTGAGAGATCACATGATTTTAAACACTTTTTGTTAAGGAAAGTTTTTTGTGCGGTGCTCCGTTTAAGCGCCAGACGAATTAATGTCATAGATAATTACCTCCCAACCAGTTAACCAGTTACAGTTAATCACAGCCTTACTATTCAAACGCGCGTCCATTACGATTAACACAAAGAGTGCATCGGCGTGCCTTTTTCTGCCATACTCTCGCAAAGACGCCAGCCATTTGTTTGGTTTAAAAGTATCAGCTTACGGCATTCCAGTATTTCCATTATACCCGCACAGAAGTAAATAATAGAACCATGTCTGCAAATGGTTATCTCGATTCACATGGATTAGATATAAGAATACGCTGTTTTAAGAATTATTGGAGAAAATCGTGCACATATACCGCGTCAAATTTTTTTTTTTTTTAAACAGAAGTTGCGCGTTTTAAAGGACGCTCAAGGTTAACCACCCCACACCACTACGTTCCTAGACAACACGCGGTCGGTACACAAGGACGGTTGTTAGCGTGGTGAAAACAGAGGCCCGATTCTAAACAGTTCGTGAGGTTACAAAAAACGGGGGCTTTTACGAGAAGTTTCGACAAAATTCGCTCGGACACATAAGGGAGTCGTAGAAGTTGAGTGTTGAGTGTAAACCAGTGAGTGTAGAGGCAATTTTAAGTGTATCGTCAGTTTAATTAATTATCGGAGTTGTTTGTTATGTTAAGAGTATTTGTGTTAGGTTTTGATAGGACATATGTGAGTTGCAAAGCTACTACGAGTTGTAAATTGTGTTAACGATGAAAAAGACAACTGTGTAGAAGAAATGAAGTGTTAATAATAGTAACCGGACTTGTCATACGCCACAGCATGTATTTTTGTTTTGTTTCATTTGTTTTCTTCACATTGTTTGTATTTCTTCACGTTTTACTCAGCTACAAAAGCGGTATTTTTTCCTTCCAACAGTACTCTTCATAATTGTCTGGGAATTACATGTCCTGAGGAAACGGATATGCAGTTTAAACTTCACGACTCAAAAACAAGTTATTCACGACCATTCAATTTCGAATAAAAACATTATTTACAAAGATAAATACTAAGCCAAGGGCTATATTACCAAGAAGAACAGAATTGAATATCCACAACTATATCATCGCCATTTTATTCCAAGCCTGCAATTTACCAAAGGATATAAAAACAACTAAATAAAAGAACGCTTAAAAGGAACACGAGTTAGTTACTTCTCTTTTCTTTTGCCTTAGTCTTTCTTTTATCTCAATATTGAGGAAAAAAAACGAGAAAAACAAATGAGCCACAACTATCGACACTTGCAATTTGATTTTCACGAATTGCAGAAAACATAGACCACCATATTGGTGTTTTAAAATTAATGGCTTTATTTCATGGGATATGGATTGCATTATATTTCTCATAAATAGAGAGTGCAGCATTATTTCTAATAAACCACATAATTACATACACGAAGCTGATCCCTCATGAAAAGATAATAAATAATTTATAGGAATGCACCAATATCTGGAAAAATTGGAAAGCAGTATACGAGGAAATATGATCGATCGCAACATACTCTTTTGAAAGTGCCCAGACTAACTTTGTACAAACACAAAAATATTTTTGTGACGTATATACAAGCAAACATCTATAAAGATGTTCGTAGGACAACTCAAATATTTAAAGCTTGAAGTAGTTCGATTTACAAACTATATTACCATAGTTTCAAACTTCAGATCTTAACCTTACTTTCAACTCATCCTGTGCTAACAGATAATTGGGCGATCCAGATGATAAAATATTTGGGGTGAAAAAATATTTGAACGTTTGCTATAGGGTAAATTCACGTCAAATCGCACACCCGTAAAACACATTTTCGTAGGAGGTTCAAATAAGAAAACCCGTTTTTTTTTTATTTCCGTATTTTTAAATTATTTGCTTAGTTATGGCTATTAGAAGCTAAGCAATTTCTGCGCGCACCGTAATGTAAAATCACTTGTCTAAAGCCATATAGATTTTAGAGTAGGGGTTTGGCGCACTGGAAAGGGTAAATACAACACTTTTAATAACTTTCGATCAATCATTATTACATACAAATTTTGGACTGTTTTTGATGCTATATTTTGTAAAACCAAAAATAGAATTTAAATCGAGGCGTTAAAAACCTTTAAAAATATACACGTATTTTCTGACATTTTATATATAAAATAAGACATTAAAACTATGGAGAGAGCGTCAGTGCATTTGCTAGAATTTTTTTCTGGAGGCTTGCAAGCGCACACGGACGACATGAAGTAGCGATCCTTTCTACAGCTGGATTCGCCTTGAAAGCGAGTAACGCCGGTGACTGCAGACAGCATGCGAATTGGTGCGTGAGCTATGCTACTCATATAACTTCTTCTTACTAAGGCAGTAAGTCCATGTAGGAAAATGTCTCCACAATACACCTTCTTTCTGATACTCCTGTGGCATCTGATACGCGCTTTTGAACTTTTTAAATTTTTTTGAAAAAATCTGATGTAAGCAGTTCTTTGCGTTTAGCTTCTTTTTTCATGTACGCCCATAAATTTGAAACAATTTCTCTGTTCTGACTGTGTAATGTTTTGGTCCCTAATTTACAGGTGGCATAATTGATTTACACTATGATCAATGTCTCACAAATTCACTATATTCACTTTTTATCGCAAAGATATATGTCTTCAACTGCACGCTGCACTAAAAAAGCACCTGTGAATTAGCAAGACTGTCTCAGATCATGCAGACATCATTATCTTCCCCTTCCTTCCCAAAATTATACAATATGAGCTGATGAAACGGACAAAAGCCATGGGTTCGGCTACAGGACTTCCAGTCAAGGTCAGAGGTCAAGAACGATGGGTCCAGCTATGCTTTAAAATTAAAACTCCTTCATTCCTCTGTCTAAAACTGAAGCTTTAGTGAAACAATTTTCTTTCGAAGAAGAAGGTAGACGAGTAGAAATTTAGTTTTGTGTTGTATGGAAATATTAGTTTAAAATGCCTATTTTAAAAAAAATTTGAAGATGCTAATAGTGTACATATAATAGTGTCAGCTAGCAGTGTTCTCCTTACTGTACTGAACAGTGAACAGTTGCCGGAATGACAGGTGCCAATTGTGTGAGGTTACGGTAGCCGTCACCACTGCCACGCGAGTTCGCTGCACTGATTTGTAAAATTAATTACAACTGAACTGTTAGAGACTTCATTCTGATTTTTTCTGAGAATATTGAATAAACTTCATTGTATTTTTAGCTTTTTTCCCAGATTTTTAAATGGACGATTTTATGTTATCTAACTTTGAGACTTTAATTGTATGAAATATAATATTAATAATAATTAATAAAATGTTCTAATAAATACCTCACGAATTGCTGCAATTTATCTTTAATTTGAGCCAAAGATCAATTGCTTCATTACAATCGGAGGTATGATTGATGGAAGGGTGCGGAGCGCGCGATTTTTGGGACATTTCAAAAATTAATATCTGGCAAAATATTTTTTTTTTTTTTTTTTTTTTTTTTTTTTTAATAAAACGAAGAATGCAACGTTTTGCATGGAAACGACACAGACCACTGTTTTGTTTATGATTGATTGTTATTCTAAGCCCATTTGCATGAGGTTCCGAGCGTTAGAGGTCAAAGGTGTCCCTTGTTAGTTAGATATCACTGTGCCTCTATTGTTTCCTATATCTGAAAACGAACATACAGTAACTACAACATCTAATTCCGTGTGCGTTACGGATTTGCATAGTTTTCCGCAAGATGATGAATCTGTTTCCAATAACTTTTTCTAACAAGCAGTTCGTGTAGACCGCCCAAGCTACAACAACATTATTACGTTGCGCTTGTATCGTGCACCGCAGACTCCTACATGAACATATTTGCAAATTTACATAGAGGAGCCGATAAAACAGACTACAATCGCATTGCCTTCGCAGATTATCGGTGTGGAAGTTCCCTTCTGCTAAAACAGTTACAACACGGCGTTATCACATTGCATGCCGAATAGTTATGTAGTTTTAATGTATGCGATTACATCGGCTGAAACTGATAATCACTGGTAGACCGTGAAATCAGCTTATTGGCTCTGGTGTGTCATTTTCAATATGTTAATATTTTGTTTAGATATAATAATTTCAGAATATATGCATGCATATGTTGCATGTCGAAATTGTGAAGCTTTTCTCAAATGGAGGACCATTATTCAGTTGTCTACCTCTTGGACGTGCAAAGAGAAAGAATTTCTAACCTTTCATATAGTGACCAGCTTTAAAAGACTTGACTATCATCCAAAGCTTATTGTATTCCCATATTCCCATTGCACCTACAAGGAAATAAGTAATAAGATAATTTCTGTAAATCCCGACTACCATAAGGATAGACGAATGTCATAGAAAGTCATGTGAGTGGAACACATCAGATTTACTTTCTCGTTATTTAATAGATAATGCATCTTTGTTGGCTCATGGTGAGTATTTAATTATTAATAATAAATGTACAAATCACTTTTAAGAACGTACAGTTAATCATTGACAAAATTAATAGAAAAATCTGATGTGCTGCACTCACATGACTTTCTCTACTCTTGTACTAACCATTCTTACAAACTCTTATTCCTATATCTTCTTCGTGTTAGTTGAGATAAACATTTGTACAACTTATTGCTTATTTCCTTGTAGGTGCAAGGGGAATATTGGAATCCAGTAGGCTTTGTGCGATAGTCAAATCTTTTAAAGCTTTGAGACTCCGTTCTCTTTGCACACGTAACATATAAAAAATGAACAACGATGATCCATTTCACGAGAGTTTTAAGTTTTCCGAAACTCACACACATGACAAGGAATATCTCCGAAATGGTTCACCCTACAAGAACATTTATTGAGACATAAATTGTGTATTTTAGCAAGATCTACATTTTTTGTATAGTATGATTTGGTCTATCTCTAACGGTTTACCACTTATGCAAAAGTCGTCCAGAGTAAATACGACTACAGGGGCTATCCCCAGAAAATTCAAGATATACATTTCAATTGTCATTAAAATATATCAAACATATGACATTTTAATAAAAATCGTTGGAGCCATTTTCAAGAAAATCAAAATTTTTGAAAAATTTTCCATGTAAAGGGTAGTTTAGGGTGGGGCTATTTTCTTCAAAATCTTCGTGTCGCATCCTTGAAAGACATTAAACTTAAATACCAACTTTGATTTTTAACCGACTTTTCGTTTTTGAGCTATGCTGTCCACAGACTGACAGACTGACACACAGACACACACACGGACCTTTTTCTAAAAATGCTTGTTTTGGATTCAGGGGGTCTCAAAACATGTATTTCCGGTGAAATCTCGACATCGAATTTTTGGGTGGAATACAATACTTCCCCTACTTACCAGTACAGAAAGTAAAAATGATATTAACGCAATATGGGGAGGTACCTACAGCTATAAAAACAAACGATTCAATTTACCTTAACAGTAGTGAAACAATTGCATTGAGTGTTACCAAATAACAATGCCCTGCGCAATAACTGTGTGTAATAATCGTAGAGTTTCCATTTGTCCCCCATTTTCTGGTCCATGTGCGATGACAATCCATTTCATTTCCACTCCCAAACAGTTTCCGGATTGTAGGGCGTCCAATTACTTTCGTAGAAATAATTTATTAGCAAATCCCACGCTCTGCGTTTGGTATTGATTTCCTAGCACTATGGCTAAAACTGAGCTTATACAGGTGCAGTTCTCCTGATAACGCGTATGAGACTTGGGTCATAATTTACCTGGATTAAGAGTTACGTCCTGGTGTCTTGTGTCGTACAAAGAACGCCTAACCTAACCTCTCTACACCTCGTCATATTACTTACCGTTACACGAAGCCTTGTCCACTTCATATACGGTTCACGGATGTGCATGGCATAGCAACGAAATACAAGTTTATGCTTTCGAACGTACTGCCTAAAACATAGATAGATAGATAATCTGCATTTATTAATCCTGATACCTAATTTCTTACATCAGGATAGTTAATTATTATATTGGTTACATCACATTTTAAATTTTTTTTTTTTTTAACATTCCTTTAACAATATTTATGTTGCAGAAAATGAAAACTAAATACTAAATACTAAATACTAAATACTAACATAACACTTAATCTAAACAAGTAAGTTAATAATGTTCATATGATTTGTTATATAGTTTGTCTTCTTCCTCTTAGAGAAACTACATAGTGTTTCCTTCAACTATTGGGGTGTCGACTCTTTGTTAAAGATTAGTTCTAGTTGTTCTAGGTGTATTCAGCCTTAAGGATCTTCTTGGAGTATTTGATGCAGCAATAGGTTGGATGTGTAATGGTCTTGATCTTCTGTATTCCGTGATCGCTTGTTTCGATATTTTATTAGTTAGAATTTGTAGGCTCTTCAATAAGTTTTTATTTAATAGTATTTCTTGCAAAGTATAGCCTTGTATTGCTAGTTCGTTTCTACTAATTCTGAAAATTTTACACACTCCAATATATTGTGTTCCGGCGTATCTATAGTTTCACAGGTCTCACACATGTTCGTAGGAGATTTATTTATTTTGTAAAAATAGGTGTTGTATGGGCCATGTCCCGTTAAGAAATGAATTAGTCCTTCTGTTGGATTCAGATGTTTCATTTTTAATCTTTTATTTATTTTAGGGAATATATTGTAGACTCTTCTCCCTTCTTTGATGTTATCCCATTCGTTTTGCCAATCTCTTAAAAGAGCTCTTTTTAGGTCTACTTTGGTTTGACAATATATTCCTATTATATCCTTTACTTTTTCAGATTTTTCTTTTCTCAACCGTATATGGCTCCCTTTTTACGAATTTGTAAATCTATTGGCCATATTGCCGTAATTACTAATAACGCCATAGTTGGGGTGGTATTGGTTGCACCTGTGAATCTTAGTAGTATTTTTCTTTGTGTTCTTCTTAACAAACGTTTTATATTCTCATTTTTGGCACAGTGTGCCCATACACCTGCTGCGTAGCTCATGATGGCGGACATTATAGCGTTATTATATGCTCTAATGTGAAGAAGTGGTAGATGAAATCTATTTTGTCCGATGTTGCTGATTTGCATCATTATTTTTTCGGCCGTAGTACGTACAGTTTCCACATGATGTTTGAAATTATTTTTTTCATCTATATGGAAACCTAAATATTTTGTAACATGTGATCTCTGTATATTAATGCCATTTATTTTTATAATTGGGTTTCGTTTTAATTTTCCTTTGATTAGCATATACATAGATTTATTTGAAGCTATCTTTAGTTTGTTTAGCTTACACCATTCCTGTATTTTCATGGCAACAAAGTTTCCTTTGCGCTCAAGCTCTGCTTTACTTTTACTGCGTAAAACAGCAAGAAGTAGTCAGTCTGTGACGAGACTGGAGTGGCCAACGCTCCTCCAAAACCTAATCAGCGAAAGAAGAATAAGAGTAAGCGCCAAGCCGCGGAGAGAGTAAATACACTTCCTCAACAGCCACCCACGGCGCCGGCAGAGCAGTCCACTGAGGCAGCTCTGGCACCAAAGGACACCGCTGTTACAGCCGGACCACAGATAGTACCCATGGTCACCCCGGCTTTAGGGGGAACGCTCTCGCAGGCGGACCTGCAGGTATTTCAGGACCTAACCCTGTCGTTCAATAATATAATAAACAGAATCTTGCCTGCACTTAGGAAATTCAAGCTGCAGTACGAAAGCCCTAACCTGAGCCCCATTCAGAAGCATGCCTTACTGGTCCAAACTTTGGCCCAGCTGTTCCCTAACTCAGCCAAGTAATCGCCTCCAGACTTGTCCGGAGACCATTCCCTTAGTCACCCAAGACAGGTGGCTCCTCACATCAAAAACTTGAAACCCAGCAAATCCCCTGGGCACGATGGCGTCACGGCGCCCATGCTCCAGCATCTTCCCCGTAAGGCCGTCGTCCACCTGACGAGGATTTATAATGCATGTCTGCAGCTTCGTCACTTTCCAACTTGTTGGAAGAAGGCGAGGGTGGTCTGCATGTTAAAGCCCGGCAAGGACCCGGTCTTCCCTTCAAGCTACGGTTCCATAAGCCTGCTACCCATCGTTTCAAAAATATTTGAACGATTAATCCTATCCCGCCTCACTCCTCTTTTTGAGGAAAGGCAACTCATCCCGGATCATCAGTTCGGTTTTCGTCATGAACATTCCACTACTCTACAGCTACTGCGGCTGATTGAGAAGGTTGCCCTGGGTTTCCAGGAAAACTTCAAAACAGTCGCGGTGCTTTTGGATGTAGAAAAGGCCTTTGCAACCACATGGCACCAGGATTTACTGTATAAACTCAGAGAGGCAGAAATCCCTCCCCCCTACCTCACCCTGATTGGTAGCTTCCTTCGGGATCGCTCTTTTCGGGTGCGGGTGGAGGGGAAGTTGTCCTCGGTCAGACCCATAGCGGCTGGAGTTCCGGAAGGTAGCGTGCTATCGCCGTTGCTCTTTGCTGCCTACATGTCTGACCTACCCGTGGAACCGCATACTGTTACGTGTCAGTATGCAGACGATGTCCTCATACTGGCACAGAACAAAAATGTTCGGTACTGCTTCCATCCACTACAGCGACAGCTCGATGCTATCGGCAGGTGGAGTGAACAGTGGAGAATCGCCATTAGCCCGCAGAAGAGCCAGGCTCTACTATTCGGCAAAGTTCGAAACTGGCGGCCGGGTGTATCCCTGGCGATGTGGCGGAGAAGAATCCCATGGGTTAACTCTGCCAAATACCTGGGGGTACTACTTGACCGTGGTCTAACCTTCACTCCACATGTCAGAACAAAGGTCGGTCAGGGACATGGCGCCCTATGACAGCTATATCCCATACTCCACTCAACCATGCCTACAGACCTGAAACTACGCTTGTACCGTGCGATCGTCCCGCCCCTGATTCTGTACGGGTGCGAGGTCTGGGGTACGGTGGCTCGTTCCTCCATCCGCAGGCTGCAGGCCGTACAGAACAGGGCGCTTAGGATGTTCTACGATACCGACCGTAGGTTTCCATCACACATCCTTCACACTCATTCCGGCATCCCATACATTGTGGACGTCGTGCGGAACAGGACTCGCACAATGTATGCCAAACTCACATCTCACCCTAACCAGTTGGTCAACACCCTGGGGCAATACGACCATCGCCTACCTAGGCGGCGACAGAGCTACCGCTTGCCCAAGGACGCCCTTGGCTGGTAACTAGCACTATCCCTTCAAACACCCAAATCGATAAATGTATTTCACACTTGGCACCACCACACCCTTCACCTATTCCCCTCGGTTTCCTGTACCTGGCACTGCATTGCCCGACGGTTCCACAAGCGGCCGACGAAGTAAGCAGTAGGGCAATGGTCACTCGGACGGCTAGACATCCAAGATCGGACACATCCCGCCGCCAGTAACAATACAGGAAGCTAACCTGCACCATCAGACACATAACACTAAAGCTTGTAAAATTAGACATAACCTATACAACCTCACCCGTAAATCCGTATTAAACGGATAGGTATCGTAACCACTTTACCATCCGCCTGGGTTACCTCAGGCGACTCGTACTCACTCCTGGACTCCTGGATGAACACCCAGATTAGGCAAATGTATACTGTGTATGTGTGAAAACATTTTTAGGGGATGCAAATTAAAGCTTATATAGCTCACCCACGCAACAATCTTACTACAAGTGAGGTCGTTTCAAAAATATATATACAACCCGCTGGCAGCCTTCATAACTCGTATGCACCGGGCCAAGTTCGACTTCATTCTAATTGGCAGAATTTCTTTTTGCGGGATAACATTAATGTGATTGGTGTTTTTCAAAACCTTTAGCATTGTTGGAAACGTATCTTTTGGACGTTGGGGACACGCCATCCTATGTTGAGAATCCGAAACTCAATCCTGGAGTACAAAGGAGTCACGTGACTTCCTCAATCCGCGTTTGAAAACACAATGGTTCGAACGACCGCTTTTTTCTACATTTCTTTACGAAATCTCACAGGAATCTCAGTGCTTCTGGTTTTACAAGTCACAACATTTATAAGTTTCTCCACAGGACTTTCCAACGATATAAATCTTCTTTTCTTGGCACAAGTTTTATGGACTTCTTTCGTAAGCAATTTTCCATAATTACTTCATTCTTGACATTTACTTTGTTATTTTTGCACTGTTGGAATTATCGTTTCAAAATTTATGAAAAAAGTAAATAAAATAGTATTGTCACAGTAATATCAGCGTTTATTGTTGCATAGAAGCAAAATAAATAAATACCTAAATAAACATTTTTTTTCCTTTACCTCAAATTATAATAGTTAATTTACCTTTACTAAGCTATTGATGATTGTAGGAATATAAAATGCGCCGAAGATTATATCTGGCATTTTTTGCACCACGTAGCTGTTCCTTAGAGATACTATTACTCTCTTTAATAATTCCGGTAATGTTTACATCTTTTTAGTTATCCTTTAAACATAATTCAGGCAAGTCTCGGTTCAGTAGGCCTTGCTTCAATTAAGTGTCCATTAACCTAATCACTTCAAAATCTCTAAAAATACAGTATGTATTTTACTTTTAATGGCAAAATTAGTGCAGAAAAGTTTCTTACAATGAGAGACGCTCTTAAACTTGAACGGTTTGTTTAAATAAAGTAGACAACAATAAGCAAGTTCATTCGCATTTTTATTTCGCATTGAATTGGCACCGTGGCCGAGTGGTTAGACCGTTCGCCTATCACCTAGGCGGCCAGGGTTCTATCCCAGGGACCCGCATGAGGTATTTGTGCTGCATCAGGGGGTTCTGCGGTTTTCCCCACCACCATTATCACCTTTTCAATTATCCATTTCGCCTGCATTTCATATCATCCTCTTCCTCACGCTCATACCTAGTGCTTGGCTGACCACCCGCTTCCAGGTCTTCACTCTGTCCGGTACATAGGTTCTTGAGCTCCTCGCCAGGCGCCTGAATCTAGACACTGGCTTGTAAGTCCTACATAAGGGGAAGATAATCAGGCAAAGAAAACAGAAAGAAGAAAAATTCATTGAGGTATGTGTGTGTGTTTTCGTTTTTGTTTTTTCGGACACCAGGACAAAGAAACTCCCATGTTAGGCTGACTTTTTCTTGAGCAGCCCATTGTTGGGCACTCACTACATTAATTCCAACTTCCTGTGACAGTTCGCTTACACTTATCCAATAACGCGAACAGTTTTCGGAGTTTTCTCAAGATGACGCGCAGGTGATCTTGATTCCTCGCTGCCTTCAAGTTGATCTCTACAATCTCCTTTTCTGATCCACGGATAAAGTTGATATGATATCTAAAAGAAATTATAACTAAAACTTTGTTCTACTCTTCTCTTATGGACATAGCTTCAGATTTCAGCTGTTAAAAGCGATTACAATATTAAACAACACGGTGTTTGTGTGACAATGAAATAACAAACCATTTATATCACTCCGTCAAGAAACTAGAGGGAATGCTAGAACTAGAATTATATAGCGTTCCACTCTTAGAAGACAGTATGGAGTTAAATGGGACATCTCTGTCTCTATCTAGCGTATACAAGTTGCCATTAGCCGCGTCCTTTTCTAACCTCGCGCTGTTGCCAGATTCCTAATAGCATGGTATAAATATTCATTTGTTATAAATTTCAGGTTTGAACACATTATCCTATGCAGAATTTTTTTCTCTATCAGGTTTTATCCTTTTCAGAGTCATTATACATTTCTATAGGCCCAAATTTCTTCAGAAAACGTTTTTTTTCAATAGAAGTCCGATATTTGCTGTTTCTATACTCATCACGCACTAACTAACAAACTAACTGCTAGAATGCATCTATATTTTTTTCTTAGGTAGAGTAAACTATAGTGCTACTACCTACCTACTTTGAATTCTCTATGTTTCCCCAGTTAAGTGTTATAATTTTTTAAATTAAATGTTTTCGGAAAATGTTATATCTGTGCACTGCAAAAGTTACGCAGTGTGAAACTTTTTTGTTATTGAGTTTACATCAGGGAACCAGCGAGAACAAATGTTGAGGAAGGTTGGAGAAAGTTTTTAAAATAAACCAAAAGGCAGTAACCTCTTTCTTTTATCCAGTAAGGCAAACAAAAGGTATTCATCTATTCAGCGTATTCTCGTGCCAGGCCTGACACAGAAGATAGTATAAGGAGCAGTACTAACATTAGTTCGAAAGAATCCGTGTGTGTAACTGTGAGCTGTTATTGCGTTATTTGTTTAATATTTTTGTAAATATTTGTAGTTATGGAGGGGGGAAGCTAGGAAGGGACGATATGTTGGTAAATAAAGAAGTAAGGAACGCCAAATAATTATGAATGTGTTAGATTATTTTTGAAGTAAAATGCGTTTAAGGCAGTAAAAGAAACAGCTAAGGCTATCGGGTGTTCAGAAGCAGTAGTGTATAGGATTAAAAAGGAACTAATGAAAGGACCTCTAAGAACGCCATCGAAAAAGAAAGCAAAAAGGGCGGGACTACACAAAACGCTAGGTTAACGCAATATGATTGAATAGTGCAAGGTGGAGTGCGGCGAATTGTTCATTCTTTACTGTTTGCAAATATTCCACCCATGCTGAATATAATTTTGTCACAGTTCAACAGTGATGAGACCCTACCAAATTTCTCAAGGGCCACTCTTAGTCGGTTCTTACATGATTTGGGGTCCGAATATGAAAGAAAGGGTAACAAGTGCATATTAATAGAAAGAGACGATATCGGTATCATCAGATGGCGACATAAATATCTAAAAGACGTAAAAGGTTTAGGGACCAGGGGAAATCAATTGTTTATACAGACGAGTCATTTGTAAATTTAGGTCATACAGTAACAAAGGCGTGGAGGGATACCAAAGTTCAAAGTGCCCGTCTCGTCAAGCAGCAATTGAAGGACTAAGTACAGGACTCTGGTCACCTCGAGTCGCTCGCGGAGAAAGATTCGCAACTAGTGCATGTTGCAACACTGCGCTCCATTTAACGTGTACTGTCTTCTAAGGGTGAGATGCGCTTTAGAACTAGAATGAGTATTGTATATTGTAACTTTAGTAAAATTAATTTTTCAACTATTCCAATACAATGGACATACATTTACGCATATGGTGCATCAAGCAATGCACGTTTAGACAGTAATAAATCTTTGTATATACCTACCCATGCTTGCAGGTGCGACTTGTAACGGAAAGGCACCAATAGTGCACAACTTGACAAGCGGATATCGGTTGTGTTTTGTCAGCAGTTGCGGAACAGTTCACCGTGTTTGTGGTGAATATTCCAATAACAGCTAGAAGTTCTGGCTTCTAGTTGCACGGTTGTAATATAGGGCAAAAACAATGCAGTCTGCGTAACTTTGGTCCACAAACTTCACTGTTTCCATCATAGCTGAATTCAATATCTTCGGAAAAAAAAACTACAACTATTCTGAGTGATAAAACAAATCATGGTGGTAATCACAGCACTTTTTGAATGCTTTAATGGTCCATTGATATACCACCTTTAGTATGTAAGATAATGGTGTCATTGCCTCTATTCTCAAATAATCATTTCAAGGGGCTTTTTGCTGTCTCTATTTCGTACAAGTGGAATAATTTCAGAAGGCTTACACAAAATACTGCCTCACGTTGTTGGCCTTTTGAGAAACAATGAAATTTCAAGGTAGTATACCGTGATTCATATAAAAACTATAAAGTAATAGTCAAACAGTGCTAAACATTACCTTTATAAATAGGACAAGATATAATACCAAATTTTAAAATAAATTTGTTTTAAAAATAACTCAAGAATTGTTCAGAGCGTTTGTCATGTGTAATCCAGGGTAAGCAACAGTTGACGCGCTTCTTATCTTTCGTAGACTAACCAAGGTGCTATTATGGGACCCAGCAAACTAATTCATGTGAAACAATAAGAAATAACAGACTAGCAATCCATGTGTTCCGCCACATGATATGCAAGAACAACAATTAACTGTGAATAGAGGGTGTGTGAAAAGTCGTGTCACCTCGAACTACGTCAATGAGGGTATATGCAAATATGTAACTAGTAATTAGTATATGGAAACCGAATTAAAAGAAAGCACTAGCACAGCCTGTAAATTAAAAAAGGAAATATGACTACTTCCCAGAAAGAACAACTAATGGAGTCGTCTGATGCCATATTAAAAAGTAATATTTGAGTGCTGCATTGTTATATTTTTGGATTGGTGCTGGAATGGAATATTAAGAATTTTCAATGTTTGCGGTAAAGGTGCTTATTGGATTTTCAAACATATACTTATGTGAAAGAGCGTTCTCGAGTTTAACTTATCTAAAAGGTAAGCACAGAAACAAGATTAATGTTGATGACGATTTAAGGTTGTATTTAAAAAAGCTAGAGTCGAACTTTGATCAACTATGTGAAACGAAACAAGCTCATCCTTATTCATTTTTGTAAAGTGGGTCAATTTTCAAATATTGTGTTTGTATTGTAAAAAGTTATCAAAAATTATCAGAAGCATCTATTAAATATTATTTAACGATTATTTAATAACCAAGATTATTGCTTAAGAAGGGAGGCGTAAGGTTTTTATTTTTTAAAACGGGGTCAGTGTTTGAAAAAGTTTGAGAACCTGTGCTCTAACAAATAATAGCAAATTTTTGCTGAGATAACTTAGAAATTATAGAATTTATACAGCAAAATTCCGCAGAGCATCCTTTGAAGCGTGCAGCAATTGAAACGCCAGAAATATCTCTTTAGCAATTCTGGTATAGTTTGCAAAGGTAAATTAATGTAAGATTCCTGAAAGAAATGATGAGGAGCATGGAGCTGCGGCAATTAAGTCATTTCATAATAAAATAAATGTTTCAAACCTTGTCAGATTAACTGAATGAGTGCTTGAAGTCTGAAATTCACAGTCTTCGTTCCGATTGGGCAATATCAGATGTCTCATTATGTTTTGATATACGGTAGTTTCCCAAGGAGAAAAGAAAACATATGACGCTAGCTGGATTACTTCCAGGCTCATGGCCATTACCCTTAAGGGATCCTAAGGTGTACTATTTTAAGAGGACGACCGTTGTGCCGCTTTGTTGGATAATGGTCGGCAAGAGCTTGATCCCAAAATGACGTCAGCACACACGCAACAAACGCTTTTAAAGTCCTACAATGTAAACGACTAGATATATAGGTATATAGGCTGTGTCTTTATTGGTATCATAGTTTTCGTAGATGCTCTCCCAACACCAAAAGAGTAGAAAAAGGTTCATGTGTGTCCGAAAATAATTTATTGCTGAATTACAGCACAAAAATGTTGGAAGTGGCTTGCTCCTATTTGGCCTAAGCCAGAGTTCTATGCTATCGCGCACTCTGTTACGCATTCCTCAAGGTTTTGTAGTTGGTCACATGTATGTGAATACCCCTATTAGAGAGTCAATATCCGGTACATGAGTCGTATATACCGGGGACTTTAAATGTCTCCATTCATTGGATTCAAACCAGGAGGTCGTACAGGCCCCCTCGATCAATCCATCTATGTGAAAATGTCCATTCAAGAAATTATGCACTATCCGATGTTCGTCTTGTCATACGAGTGTTTATACTCCCAGTTATGAGTAATATTAAAATTGAAAATACCGTCACCAGGAAAGGTCCTCTTCGGCGAACATGGTACGTACTTAAGACATTTAACTCTTTAACGGCAATTCGACGAATCCCTCTTTTGCCTTCAGTGTAACAAAAGACAAACTCCAGTCCGGTCACTTTTTTATCAGTTTATTATCTTCTAAAGGTTTACCACCAATGCACAGCTTTTTTCTCATCCTTAACGCAGTCTACAGTCTTTCGAGCTATCACAACCCACAATTCTTACCTCTCATAACCTTAACCACTCCTTTTAGTGTCTTTCTTCACTTCCTCTGTCTCTCTTGCACTAATTACGATGTAATCACGACGTACCAACACGGTGACACCTACGCAGGAGTTTAGTATGTAGCAACCTTGACGCTGGCCGGGGACCAATTACATTTACGGAATGTTTCAGAATCAAATTAGCATTTTCTTTACTTCAGATGGAGTCATTAAGGCACATTTTGTTCCTCTAAAGACCAGCATTGAAATTCCGCGCGCCGAGATACCACATAAGGTCGTGGGCACCAGCCAAATGGATATAGATACATCTCATACCGTGACGTATACCTCGTCATGTCAGCAATCATCTCCCAGTTGTGTTTCTTTTCCTTCACTCCGGAAAACAAAGAGATCTCCACGGCAGGCACCCAAATGGGATTGCTTAAATTTGTTCACCCGCGTTGCTGAGTTGATTCAAGTTGTGAATTGAATTCATCTCCCAGAAGCTTGGATTTTTATCAGAGTTGAGTGTTTATTTCTTAATACGGGTTTGATTTTTAGTGGAAGGAGTGTGTGTTTTTTTACTTTCTCTACTGGTAAGTAGAGGAAGTATTGTATTCCACCCAAAAATTCGATGTCGAGATTTCAGCGGAAATATATGTTTTGAGGCCCCTGAATCCAAAAAAAGTATTTTTAGAAAAAGGTCCGTGTGTCTGTCAGTCTGTGGACAGCATAACTCAAAAACGAAAAGTCGGTTAAAAGCAAAAGTTGGTATTTAAGTTTAATGTCTTTCAAGGATGCGACACGAAGATTTTGAAGAAAATAGCTCCACCCTACACTACCCTTTACATGGAAGATTTTTCGAAAATTTTGATTTTCTTGAAAATGTCTCTAATGATTTTGATTAAAATGTCATATGTCTGAGATATTTTGATGACAAATGAAATGTATATCTTGAATTTTCTGGCTATAGCCCCTGTAGTCGTATTTAGTCTGGACGACTTTTGCATAACTGGTAAACCGTTAGAGATAGACCAAATTATACTACACAAAAAATGTAGATCTTACTAAAATACATAATTTATGTCTCAATAAATTTTCTTGTAGGGTGAACCATTTCGGAGATATTCCTTGTTATGTGTGTGAGTTTCGGAAAACTTAGAAGTTTAGCGAAATGCAACAACGTTGTTCATTTCTTTATATGTTAATCGTGCAAAGAGAACGGAATCTCAAAGGTAAACAAGATTTGACTATCGCACAAAGCCTTCTGTATTCTAGTATTCCCCTTGTACCTACAAGGACATAAGCAATAAGATAATTTGTACGAATGTTTATCTTAACTAACATGGAGATATAGGAATAAGAGTTTGTAAGAATGGTTAGTACAAGAGTAGAGAAAGTCATGTGAGTGAAACACATCAGATTTTTTAAGTGGCATTGTTTTAGAGTTATGTGTTAAATATTTAAGTGCTATATAACATTGTTCAAGTCTTACTTGTGAGTGAGTGAGTGAGTGAGTGAGTGGTGTTTAAGGGCCCGTCGACAGCTAGGTCATTTGGGTCCCTGTTTATGATAAGACCTTGCATTTTAGGTAAAAATGCTACTTCATCCTCATAATGAGGTGAAATGAAAAACAATCAAACATATCGGCACAAGGCACAAAAACGGCTGGTCCCGTAGAGCACCTGCCTACTGTGTGAGGGTCCTGGGTTTGATTACCGGTTGGGAGGTCCACTAGAATTCTTCCCCATCCTACCTAGAGTCTGGAAGTGTGAATGTGAAATTTGAACACTAATAAGGGTTAAAAAATCCATGCATTTGTTTCTATTTTAATTTAACGTTCTATTACACATACTTACCTTAGCATGGATCGGTTCCTGCCTATTGACAAATGCTGGTGAATGACAGCCGGTATAATGGGTTTACGCTTCATCATCAAACAAATGACTGGCTATCTCTTTTTACAGCTGCTCTTCATTACAATGCATTAGTGAGACATATTTTCCTGAGTGCCTTGTCTAGATTAAAACGTGATTAATTTTGCGTCGTCATTAATAATTCTACCACTGCTCTGGCGAACGTGTAAATAAATTAAATTAGGTAAAAGCAAATGGGAAGCACATATGCAATGCATTGCCAGAGGTTGCGTTTCAGCTTCATGATTTTATTGCATTGCTTCTCTTGGGCGGAAAATAAAATTGAGAAGCTGCACCAACAGCGAATAGCTGAAAGATGGTTTTGTGCTATTAAAACGCCGAGAGCTACGAAGGACTTGGGGAGGGGGTGAGGATTGGAATGAAATGAATGTTTGATGTAGCGATGCCTAATGGAAGCAATTATTATTCAACATCCGTAGGGCATTCTCATAATGGCCTACGTTTACTACCCTCCTAACTTGCTCCGAGGGCGATCGCTCAAGTAAAAAGTTAATGTTTACGAAAAAAAAAAAAAAAAAGATTAAGGAAGCTTGTTTCGGTATTTCGATACATATACCATATAAAAAAGACTTAACCATTTACTTTTTATATGGTAGTAACAATATCATGAGCACAACATGGAGGATAAGAGGGTTTTTGTGTTAGGGGCATTCCTCACCCTCAGAAATTTTCATCGCTACGAGAAAAAAATACAAGTTATTCTGTGTAAATGTTTATTTTAAGCGATTATTTTATATCACACCCAGAGAGAAGACGTAGAAAATATACTTATATCCAAACTGAGACGAAGGTATTATAAAAAAGATAGGATAGGATGTCAGAGAGCATTCGGAAAATCAGTCTTGAACATTTGAACATATAAATAATTATTTCCTTATGTTTAATACAGCCTGAAAGTACTTCAATATAAAAAATAAATACGTATTTGAATGATCATGAATATCAAAGGACTACAAAAGTGCGCGTTATAGTGCTTTAAGCTCAGACAGAATATAAATCACGGTATTTTGAAATCTGAGCCACAACTGAGTCGGCTGTATAGTAGAGGCATCTAGCGTTAACCTCGAACCCCCGTACATCAAAGCGTCTCGCTGTTTGTAAAACGAACTACTATTATTACAAATTAATCCTTTCAACCATACACAGCCTTTGGCAACACCACATTGAGCTACAAAAGCTTGCAAATATGGAGCTGAACAAAATCATAATAAAGACTTGGGCTTCTATTTTGAAAGCAGTATTGTCCTAAACCACGTGAAACAAATGCAGGAGCGGAAAAGGGATACAAGCAGAAAGGTAAAAAAAAAAAATAAATAAATAAATAAATAAATAAAATAAATACAAAATATAATAATAATAATAATAATAATAATAATAATAATAATAATAATAATAATAATAATAATAATAATAATAATAATAATAATAATAATAATAATAATAATAATAATAATAATAATAATAATAATAATAATAATAATAATAATAATAATAATAATAATAATAATAATAAATTGAACGTCTCGTTGGAGTTGCTTGTTGTGTGAAGCAGTTTTAGTGAGTGTGGCTGTACTGTCGGAAGCAGTTTGTGAGAGTATAGAGAAAGAGTGAACTGTGTGTCTATATAGGTTATGGTCGGACATAACTGCTGTGATTTACGTCACGAGGAATGGTAGCTTGTGTTAACGACGGTAAATGAGAACTGTGTTTTTGTGCTTCAGTTTTAAGGGAAATGATATGATAAAAGAAAAATAACTGGACCTGTCAATTTGTCACAATATTTACGATAGCAAAACAATGCATTTTATAAATGGTCAACGCGGTGCGGGTCCACGAATAGTTAATTTAATTACTTCTATAGATCCACATTAAAGTGTTTGTTTTTATTTGTTTCTATAAACACACACATTCAATGTATAAACACAAAATTAAATAATGTCATGGCTTGGCGTCCTTTTGAATCACTCTACGGGGTCCACAATTCCACAAACACGGAGTATAAATTTTCATAACTTCACATTCTTCTCTGTATTTCGTGCCGCTTCGCAGAGTATATACTTATTCTGTACGTCGTTATTTTGCATTCTTCCACCATCATAAATGTTCGTCTGAAAAACACTTTATACAGATAAGTTGCTAAATTTCTGCGGACATTGTGTTTTTCGATGTGACGCCTACTTAAGCCATGGAAAAGAGACAGTTGACTGTTCACTTTACCAACTGTATTTTAAATTCTTAAGTTTAGGAGGCGTTTCTGTCGACTCTATAATTTTGTATTAGATTAGTTTGGAGGGTTTTCATAGGAATATCGCCTCAACAGCAACAATTAAGACTGTGTCGGTATGTAATTAAAAGAAGAAGGAAAAATGATAGAAAAGTTTGAAGAAACTTGGGAGCGTGGTATAAGGAAAACGACAGTACATACAGAATCAACTCTGTGGCCAGGCAATCACTTTTAAGTTGGACTGCCTCTCTCTGGTTGTGCTGATTGCTCTTGAAGTTCCTTCCTTCTCATTTGCTCCCTCTAGAAGCCGAGAGATGTGGTTTGGATAGTTGAAAGCAAGGAACGTGGAAGTGGCCGTCAGTGGTTGCCACAATAATTTTCTCTCCAAACATCGTTTATTCCCTAAACGCAATTTGCTCTTTCTGCAACACTGTTGATGGAAGATCCAAAGCTTTGACCTTAGTTCCATGTGCCGCCCTGGAACCACCGCTGGTATGTGGTAAAGACTATCACATGTTCGACATCTTTAGCAACCTCCTGGCTGAAAGCTTTGGTGCCTTAATTATTTGGAATTTTAACGTTAGAATTTCACTCTATTTAGCTACGTCAATATTGTAATCTGTAGCCAACGATAAAATGAAAAAAAAAAAAAAAAAAAAAAATTATTTGGTTGCTAAAACGTTAGAATTTAATAAAAGTTAAACTGCTTAGAGCTGTTACTCTGCATCGCATTATGGTTATCTAACAGCCGACATACACGCAGAGAATTTAAAACACGAACTTGGTTCCCTTAACATATTTTAGCTGTACTAAAAATTCAGCTATACAATTGTTGACTGAAGATCAAGTACAAAATGTGCACTTTTTACTTTCTCTACTGGTAAGTAGGGAAGTATTGTATTCCACCCAAAAATTCGATGTCGAGATTTCACCGGAAATATATGTTTTCAGACTCCCTGAATAAAAAAAAAAAAAAAAAAAAAAAGCATTTTTAGGGAATAGGTCCGTGTGTGTGTGTGTGTGTGTGTGTGTGTGTGTGTGTGTGTGTGTGTGTGTGTGTGTGTGTGTGTGTGTTGCGCAAGATGTCGCATACAATGCTGAAATTTGGACGATACCACATGTTAAATAAAATGTAGACTTGTAGAACAATTCAGTTTTTGAAATTGACAGAGAATGCGGTCAAAGAAATGAAGACGTGGAAGAGGTCAGTCTAGAGACACAGTTACCCTCAGAAAAGAATGAAATGGATGTTATCCTTTGTAGTGCTTCTTAATATACATCCATTTCCACATCAAGACCACCTTCTAAACTATAAACAAGTAATAATTTAACCTAGTAACGGTAGAGTTGTAGATCGGATGCCCTTTTAATTTCTGTTGTTTCATAGAACTTCTTGTGACGGCAGCCTGCCTTGGGGGCAGCACATCAAAGTGAGTCAAGGTCAAACTACCTCATACTAACGGACGGCGAGTAAACACCCAACAATGAGCGCCACAGAACAGACTTTCGAAAACGTTCCACAAGCTTCGACCACCGACTTGTTAGTGGAAACGTCGAGAAAAAGGCGAATTTCCAGAAAAATCCATGCTGCCACAAAAGGCTTCCGGGACAGTAAGACAGGAGAGTTTGTGAGACAAAGAGAAGAGCAGCAGTTGTATGTAAGGAAATCGTGAGTGTTAAAGGAGACAGCTCTTAGCAGTGTGTGTCTGTGCGTGCGTGCGCGAATCTGTGTGTCAACAGAAAGAACTGAAAAACGTCTCAAGGTTTCGAAGTCACGAAAAACTGTGTTAAGGACAAAACAGAATTGTGCTTTTGTAATTCAGTTTAGAATAAAATGGAGTGACAGAAAAATAACTGGACATTGTTGTCATTCTGTCAATTGGTGTCAGAAGTGGGATTTGTCAGTGTCAATTGTTAGAAAAGCAACTATTGTTCGCTCTTTGTAACATTCTTGCCTTCCTTAAGCATCTTCGACGTCGCAATACCAGCTGACCTTGCACCCAGATGGCTCACATAGCGAAGTTATCTCTCGACTGCTAGTTATGTTCGGTATACACGTCGTTTACTAACATTCTACGTAATTTCTAGTTAATTATAATGGATGTTTAAATTAAATTATGCAGGTTTACTTGACAGTATCATTTAGACATTTTAAATGAAACAATTTTGTTGCATTTTACTAAAGTGTTTAATAAAACGTGCAAGCTCGTTCTATTAATTTTCAATGAATGTTTTGATAAATATCCTAGCATTTTATTCCCGATAACTACTGCAGCTCTTTGGTTTTTAAATTATGTACGTAATGAGTGACATACGAAGGCGCTGAATATTTATTGTTTCATTCGAAATTAAATAACCGTGTTTGAATTTTGGTTGTTTTCATTAAATATCGCATGTGAAAATCCACAATAGATGTTCAGTTTACTAGTTACAAAAGTAGTTTATAACCAAAGGCTTCTTTAAAATCCTTACCAAAAATAAATTATAGTTATATTTATGGACTAAATTACACAGCATAAACTCCACAACTGTGCTTTTACTTCCAAAAAATGAACAGCAAAATGATACCCCGTCATCATCCACGCGTGCCATCACACCGATTATTTTACGTGGGCCCTCCCCGTCCTTTACCACAGGCACATTTGACTCGAACTCACGACCTCAGGCTTTGAGTGCATGGCCAGTGCACTACGTGTTGCCTTAACGATCATGGCTATCCGAGCCAGCAGGCTGAAGATCTCCCAGACCGCCTAATCTAAACCGGTTTCGAATTAGAGGAAGAACGGCATATGTAGCAAAATAATTCAGGCAATAGAGGGTTAACTTAATGACTTAATGATTCACCCAATAGTGAGCACAAGTGCTCA
The DNA here is from genome assembly GCA_030765045.1 of Tenodera sinensis. Taxonomy (NCBI): domain Eukaryota; kingdom Metazoa; phylum Arthropoda; class Insecta; order Mantodea; family Mantidae; genus Tenodera; species Tenodera sinensis. The sequence continues at coordinate 159,449,543 of CM060967.1, read as the reverse complement.
AAAGTAAACCATTCTTGTTTCCTTTAACTTTCTGACAGACTTTTAATTACCCATCAAATAAGAACTCGTTCGTGACGAGAAAGAAGGGAAAACCTATGCAACGCTAGCTGTGTCTGTTGCTCATTCAGCGAGTTAATTATGTCTCGTTCACTCTACGCCCGAATAGCTTCATTAACGTCATTATCCATGATTATGTCAGTGTGAGAGATTGGTTTAATTAAAGTTGATGCGGCGGAAGGCATTTGGGAATCACAAATCCCAGAAAACGAAATATTGCAATTGACAGGAGTTCGTGTGAATTTAATGAGCTGACCGCCGTAGGATCACCTTGTGACGCCTAAGCTCTACAAGTGACTGACAACTTCATGCAACTAGCAGCTCTAGAATTTTATCCTTGTATATGGAATGAATGCACAAACAGAACGGGTTCCGTATACCAACTACTCAACGAGTTACTTTCCTATTATCTCATTGAATATGGAATTATACATATTAAAGCACATTGAAGGTCCAGCTTTCGTGATTAGGCAGCCTAAGGATGACAAATCCATAACACAAGACTGCTGCAATGTCTTCCTCCGTTCACATAAATTATCATCAGTCATATAAATCTCCAAACATTAAAATCAGTACGCTAGGACATAAGATTGAACTATCACTAAATTAGCGGCCACTACCCACCTCCTGTTTCAGTTGGAGGGTGAGTCAGATAGTGCCTGAGGCCTGTAGAAACATAGCCAGACAGTCAAACATCCCATGCCGTCTTATAAAATTAGATATTTTTCTTTATGTCTATATGACAGATAGATTATTTTATATAAATTAATTTTTAATTCCCATCTATTCCATCCTTCAATAATTTTCCTACTTCTATATTCTAAATCTTCATAGTCCTGAGCTAGTCCTAATTATTTGGTCATCTGCGTAACTTAGGGTATAAATTATAGAACTTTCCATGTGAATTACCATACGTCTGCATTTAGTTTTCCAATTTTTACTTTCTCTACTGGTAAGTAGGGGAAGTATTGTATTCCACCCAAAAATTTGATGTCGAGATTTCACCGAAAATATATGTTTTGAGGCCCCCTGTCTGTGGACACCATAACTCAAAAACGAAAAGTCGGTGAAAAACCAAAGTTGGTATTTAAGTTTAATGTTGTTCAAGGATGCAACACGAAGATTTTGAAGAAAATAGCCCCACCCTAAACTACCCTTTACATGGAAAATTTTCATTTTCTTGAAAATGGCTCTAACGATTTTGATTAAAATGTCATATGTTTGAGATATTTTTATGACAAATGAAATGTATATCTTGAATTTTCTGGCTATAGCCCCTGTAGTCGTATTTACTCTGGACGACTTTTGCATAACTGGTAAACCGTTAGAGATAGACCATATTATACTATACAAAAAATGTAGATCTTGCTAAAATACACAATTTACGTCTCAATAAATTTTCTTGTAGGGTGAACCATTTCGGAGATATTCCTTGTTATGTGTGTGAGTTTCGGAAAACTTAAGAACTTTCGTGAAATGGGTCATCGTTTTTCATTTTTTTATATGTTACGTGTGCAAAGAGAACAGAATCTCAAGGCTTTAAAAGATTTGACTATCGCACAAAGCCTACTGTATTCCAATATATCCCTTGCACCTACAAGGAAATCAGCAATAAGATAATTTGTACAAATCTTTATTTTAACTAACACGAAGAAGATATAGGAATAGGAGTTTGCAAGAATGGTTAGTACAAGAGTAGAGAAAGTCATGAATTCGTGGACATTTATCATTTTCATAAGGAAAGAAAAAGAATATCTGTTTACATAAAAATTCTAACCTCATTTGTTGCCAATTCAGTGTATCGTGTTAGGTTAGTTTTACCTGCAAGCAATGATGGATTCCTAAATAGTTAAAACGTGTAAAATTGTGTTGGATCACCTTGTTCACTATAACTAGACACGAAACTCTTCCATAGAAAATGCATTCACTGATTAAGAGACGAAAGGGTATACGAAATGGACCCCTTTTTGTTATTGTAATGAGACACTGTTCATTTTATTTCCGGAACAAGAGAGATGCTGCAAACATTAAACCGTAGCTGAAAGAACCACAGAAAAAGAATAAAAACATAAAGTAAATAACATTTATGCGGAAGGCCATGGAGGAACGTCGCTCCACATTTGGAATATTCCCCTGGGCGAACTGCTCTCACCCGGCACACTTTCAATTTACATATGTTGATACGCCTTATTCCAAGAAAGGGTATTCCCTTTGGGCTTTTCCCTGCATGCGAATGTCGAGATTATTTCACCAGGCTTTGTTTAAAATTAGTAGGCAATTTAACGAATTTTGGCAGAATATCTGATCCGATTTAAAATACACGTGTCCAGGAATAATCAACATCTTATGAAAAAATCTGATTTGTTGCACTCTACTCTTATACTAACCATTCTAATAAACCCTTATTCCTATAGCTTCTTTGTACAAATTATCTTATTGCTTATGTCCTTGTAGGTACAAGGGGAATATTAGGCTTTGTGCGATAGTCAAATCTTTTAAAGCTTTGAGATTCCGTTCTCTTTGCACATTTATCACATAGAAAATAAACAACGATGCTCCATTTCACGAAAGTTTTAAGTTTTCCGAAACTCACACACATAACAAGGAATATCTTGGAGATGGTTCACCCTACAAGACAATTTATTGAGACATAAATTGTGTATTTTAGCAAGATCAACATTTGTTGTATAGTAGGATTTGGTCTATCTCTAACGCTTTACCAGTTATGCAAAAGTCGTCTCACTCACTCACACACACACACACACACACACACACTCACACACACACACACACCACACACACTCACACACACACACACACACACACACACACACACCCACACACACACCACACACACACACACCACACCCACACACACACCACACACACACACACTCACACACACACACACTCACTCATATACAAGACTTGTAATATTAAGCAGAACTGTAATGTAATGTAAACCCCGCGCGACAGCCCACGAAGGGCCAAGGCCTACCGCCCAGCCGCTGCGTCCCCCACCTCTGCCCACTAAAGGCGTCATTGGTGAGGTGCAGTACTGGAGGGTGGGACGTGGTCAGCGCCCCGAGCCCTCCCGGCCAGTTATGCGGCCTTCTAGACCTGGGGCCGCTACTTCATCAAGTAGCTCCTCAATTGGTCCACCCGGGACCTAACGAGGCTGAGTGCACCCCGTGCCAGACCTACCAGAGGGGATCGAACCCAGGTCCTCCACGCCAGAGGCAAGCGCGCTACCAACTGCGCTACGGAGGCGGTCATTCAGTAGAACTAGAGGAATATAATATAAATTATGTATATATGTTTGTATATAATGATTTATAATTATGATACATTCCTGAGAATGACCTAGTGAAAGTTAAACCTGCAGTGTTGCCAACTTGTTTTCAATAAAGCTAAAATATATCCGTAGGAAATGGTCAGAGACAAAAACGTAAGATTCAAAATGTCTTCCAAATACCGAGATCTATCACTGGTTTAAATTCATGTAATGACTTCCCATTCACCTTGTATAACCTCAGGAATAAAACAAGAATATGAGGGGCTGTGACATACGGTAATGGAGGTTTGAGTGACGAAGACTTGCAAGGGAAGTTAACAGGATGAGCATCGGAGGGAATTTTGAGAAATTACACCTCTAATGGGCACTAAGGAGAGGTACATAATTCAGCTTGTGAATAATTTCTACAACCATTGCCCCATTTTTGGCCTTCATTGAGTGAGCTACTAGCTTATGCAAAGCCCGCAAAGCATCCCTTATCTCCTCTCATTAGTGGAAAAGGTAGAAGATATGCGAGAGGTCATAGCAAGGTAGGAAACACAACCGAGAGAAAGGAATCGAGTATGTATCCAACGGCGCAAGTTGGATGTTTTTTCATATGGGTTAAAAATGTATGCCTTTACATTATGTGCACGAATTATGGAATTTTAAGTTATTTGGACGTGATTTTATGGTGCATATAACTGCATATTTTCTTGATTTTGATAAATGCATATTATTTCAATACTATAGCCTCTATACAGCATATTTTAATGATTTTTAGGTTTTTTTTTCCCACCTGGATAATATTTTTCATATTGGTAGTGTTGCATATGATGATGTAACTCGCGAGGTGGCGAGAAGCAATGCTGAGTCATGTTGTCACGCAGTGAATCCCCTGTTTCCATCCTTTCATTGTATGTATGTGCGTAGAGAATAATCAGTGCGTTATCTGAGAGGTTTATATTAACAAAGATAAAGTGCAGGTCAACGTTTTGAGCAGCACGATTATAGCAACGCTTGTCTCTGCGTGGTCTTAAAACGTAACAGTGTTCTGAACTGGTTCCCTCCAAATTAAATTAGGCGTATAAAATGTTAGAAAGCTCTTCAGATGCCGAAAATAAAACCAACTTCGAGTGCTAGATTAATTAATTTACAGAAAGAGTTTTCGGGTGATTTAATATCTACAGATAATCCCTATTATCTGTAGATATTAAATCACCCGATTTGTGGAGCGTGTGAAAAAAATGTAGGGAGTGAGAAAAGATTTCAAATAGTTGAGCACATAAACACAGCAAAACATAAGGAGAATTTAATCAGAAAACTCGCAAACAAATAACCTGTTCTAAAACAATTAGTAGAGTGTTTAGGAAGTAGGGTTACTGAATTTTCCAATGACTTGTGCCAAGCATTTTTAGCTGCTGATATTCCCTTGTTCAAAATTAATAATCCGATATTTAAAAACTTTCTTGCCAAGTGTACTCAACAACATGTGCCTGAAGAAAGTACACTGCGTAAGACTTATGTAGGGCATTGTTACAATAACGTAGTGTCAAATATACAAAAGTTAGCGGATTAGTTTGTGTGGTTGTCTGTTGATGAAACCCCTGATTCTGAACGCCGTTCTATTGCTAATATAATCGTGGGTGCCTTAAATAATGCACAAAAGACTACAGCTTATCTCCTTAATATGTGCAAATTGTCGGCCACTGACAATGTAACTGTGACAGTTTGTGATGGACTCTTTGAAATTACTATGGCCATATGGAATCAAATACAACTGGTTGCTTTTATTTGTTACCTTATATGGTAAAACCAGGACAGACTCTGAAAGGTATTTTTCCTAACTTAATTCATATAACTTGTTTGGCACACGCTCTTCATCGAATTTCTGAGACAATACGCGATTCTTTCCCATTGGTAGATAGATTTGTGTCCAGTACGAAGATAATTTTTGTTAAATCTCCTAAAAGAGTTAAGTTGTTTAGATCAACAGCACGCAATATCCGACTTCCTACTGCACCAGTGTTAACTCGATGGGGAACATGGTCGATGCAGTTTTATATTATGCTGAGCACATAGAAATAATCGAAGAGGCTGTTAATGCATTGGACTCGAACGATGTTTCATCAATAGAAACTGTGCAAAATATTCTGTCAGGTACTGGGTTAAAGAAGGATCTTGGTTTCATATCTGCCCATTTTTCTTTCTTACCAACAGCCATAACGGCATCGGATTTCCTTTGCATGAATCACTTACTGTGCTTGAAAATAAAAATGTGTGACCTAAGTTCGGTTCCTGGTAGCATAGGACAAAAAGTGAAAGAGAAAGTGAATTATGTAATTTCAAAAAATCCTGTTTATAACCAGATGTGCGATATTCGAGACATCCTCAAAAGAAAACCATCTGTCACACAACACCAAGAGACTTGACTCTCTCTGTGAAGCAGTTAGCATCATTTAAATATGCCCCGATAACATCTTGTGACGTGGAGAGAAGTTTTTCACGTTACAAAAGTGTTTTGCCAGACAACAGACGATGTTTTACAGTTGAAAATTTGTGCAAAGTGTTGGTTGTGAACTGCAATTTAGCAGTTAATAATAGCAGCAGGACCACTTCTGCTTCAACCTCTAAGGAATAAGGTAACTTTATTATTTACACTAACTCGTCTACTGCAAAGGGACATGAACTGTTCTAATGAAATAGTGCGTATTTCTTGGCATATTTTGAAGTTTTTAAGAGCATATTTGCATGCATATTTCAGGGTTTTTTAGGGCATGAACTTCCGAGCCCTAGTCATTGTTATCACCTTTTATCATCAACAAGATATTAGCACAAGATGTGTGGCCTAAGCGATAAACTCTCCCAGCATATTTATACAACCGAGCCTAAATAAACTGAAACATTCATAACAGAGTATGAACCAGAGAGAAAACTAAGGTCAGGCAGGATATTCCAAATCTTAGCGTTGAGGTATCGATGCACAGTTCGTGTTCCTAATTTCAGGATGACGTCATACATAGCGGATACACGTTGATGCTGCCAGGTTGTCAGGATGCTAATCCATCAATGAATCTAATTGGTTCACGTCTAATTGCGGGAGTTAACAAACAATTGACACTCTCCTTCTCTTGGCTCCAGGACTTAGTTTATCTGTAATTACATTTTGGGTTCCTTACATTTATATTCGGATTTGCATTTGGAGAATGTCTACCTAAAGTTTTAGGTTAGTGGTAATCTGCAACAATACCAAGAAAAACAATGGCATAAATGTCCCCTAATATGAAAGAGAAGACAGCGTTGCTCCATGGACACTGGTGTACAGGGTTTTACTAAGATTTAACATGAACGTAAAGTTCTTTACATGAATATTTAATACCGATTCATTTCAGAACTTTACGTCATATCAATTTGCAAGATTTGAAGAGTTATTTTCAAATTACTAGAGAAGGCACTGTAAAATGACGCTTGGCGTATTATACACATTTAGTATAGCTTTGTTGACTCATTACAGATGCAAAAATCAAATACGCAGCTGAGCCTTAGGACAAAAGCATTTCATTATACGTAATTTGTAGAAATGAATATGCGTTTTATATAATAACGAGGTAAAATTAATTAAACCGAAAATAATACAAACAAGGTTTCATTATGCACTATACATGCATATACAAAACATATAATCATTACTTTTAGTTGGTAAAATGTATCGCCTCGAGCCTGAATATTTGTATGAATAATACGCACACCTACATCTTGTATTCATATTGCAAATGGCTTGACTTTCTCTACTCTTGTACTAACCATTCTTTCAAACTCTTATTCCTATATCTTGTTCGTGTTAGTTAAGATAAACATTTGCAAAAATTATCTTATTACTGATTTCTTTGTGTCAAATATTTTAAAGCTTTGAGATTCCGTTCTCTTTGTACACTTAACATATAGAAAAATGAACAACGATGTTCCATTTCACGAAAGTTGGAAGTTTTCCGAAACTCACACAAATGACAAGGAATATCTCCGAAATGGTTCACTATACAAAAAAATTTATTCAGACATAAATTGTGTGTTTTAGCAAGATCTACATTTTTTGTACAGTATGAATTGTTTTATCTCTAACGGTTTACCAGTTATGCAAAAGTCGTCCAGAGTAAATACGACTACAGGGGCTATAGCCAGAAAATTCAAGATATACATTTCATCTGTCATAAGAATATCTCAAACATATGGGATTTTAATCAAAATCGTTAGAGCCATTTTGCAGAAAATCAAAAATTTAAAAAAAAAATGTTCCATGTAAAGAGTAGTTTAGGGTGGGGCTATTTTCTTCAAAATCTTCATGTCGCATCCTTGAAAGACATTAAGCTTAAATACTAACTTAGGTTTTTAACCGACTTTTCGTTTTTGAGTTATGCCGTCCATAGGCACACACACATACACACGGACCTTTTTCCAAAAATGCTTCTTTTTGGATTCAGGGGGTCTCAAAACATATAAACCATTTGAAATCTGTGTAGATGGAACGGCGGAGATAATCTATATTTTCAATAATTATTTTCAACAATAAACTGATGTAGTAAGTCGGTCATAAACGTTACAATGTATACAATGTTATTAAAAAAACTCCGATAGCTCTCCTACGGACTATTATATTTTATTGGAAAATATCCCACATTTTACCCTTATAATTATTATACTCTTATTATGATGTCCTACGGTTTTCTGCTAGCTAACGCTTTTAGTTCTTGGTGCAAAACTTTTGAAAAATGTCTAGTTCATTTTTTGTTTAAAAAATAAATAACTCTCTACTTTTAAGATTCTGGAGGTATGAAAATGTATATTTCCATTAAAATTGCTATATCACATTACTAAATCCAATGCAATACACGCTCCACATTAAGCAAATGTTAATCGATGTTGGCAGACAGCTGAAATTCAATGTATGTGCGCCCATATCAACAATGACAAGCGAATGTTCCCATCAAACGCTCTAATGCTTAAAATGCTTCATTTGGTGGTCGTTGTGGGGAAGAGTGTTGTTTCGGCCTGGAACAAGTTAATTTTCCTATCGCTAATAACCGTGGACTAAAATTTAGGGGTTGGTAAACCTGTCACTGGGTTTGCAAAGGTCTCGTCAATTGTAAAGCAAGAGCCTGGCTCTGTGGTCGATCTGAACAATAATAGCTTATAGCCACTGCTGGTTGGTCGGTCATCTTTGGGCGCGCGCATTACAACATGTTTGCGATCTAATCCTTGAAGATTTATGAGTGAAGGGTAATCATAATAGCCAGTGTCATTAATCCCTTATTCATGTACATGTCGGAGCGCATGCGCCAAGAGATAGCAATTACACTGTACTCGTTCATCAAACCGCAAACAGGTGTTTACTTGTAATTAAAGGGTTTAAACGCATGAGGACACTACTGCCACCGGTCGTCATTATCATAGAGTTACAACAACAGTGTCCCATCCTGGTGGATCAGGAATCAAACTACTTCCTCTTGCGTACAATGTTATCAAGTTCTGTTAATGGATAACTTGCTAAATGATATACTAAAGTAACACTCACTTTTCGTAATTAAATTAGTTATTCAGCTAGCAATAGAGTCCATATTTACAACAATCTAAATATTATTTTCCTCACAAAGTTTTGCAGAAATAAACAGTTCTCTTCTCGACGTTAACACAGTCCTCACAACTGTTTTTTTCTCGTAGCCACAACTCAGCTCTTTAGCTGTGTTTATGCACCTTAAATAATACGTCTGCAAAGCTTTAATCACCAAGGGAGGGGGGAACGCATATTTTGGACCCATCTTTAAAGCGGTGTGTCTCAGCCTCTACATTTTAAGTTCTCGTGCCCAAACCTTTCATTTAATGGAGGCTGGAAATAAATTGTTTTTAAACAAAGCGCCAAATGTTCTGGTACCTATGCATTCATCGTAGCCTAGTTGAGCAAGTTCTCCAATAAATCCCCTAGAGGACAGTGTATTTCATTTGTCATTTGTTAATTTCCGAAGTTATTTACCAGCTTCTATTTGGCTTCGCTAATTTCTATGTTTACAAGCTGGTCGTGTGCTTTTGATCTTACTTTTGAAATAGTTTAGTGTGTTTACCAGGTTATTTGAGTGTAATTATTGATATGTACACAATATGTAGGATTACTTATTTTATTTGTTGCAACAAGTACTTTCATTTTATTTTTATTTCTGTGAACAGACCACGTGTTTGTAAACACTATATGTTAGGTATGTTTTGAAATCACATGTTAAATTACTCTGTTTTGTGATGCCGAAAATCAGTGGCAGTATGTCAAACTTATGCAAATCGATGAACAAAATCAGAAGGGGGAAAAGGCATTTACATAGAGGTTAATGAGGAAGTGTGTGACTAAAAACTTTAAACTCATTTTTCTCAGAAATAATTTCTTTGTAATTTTCCCATATTCTAAATATATCTTTTCCTACAAAAATCTAGCTCGAGATCTAAGGTATTTTTCCAATGTAGTTCGGAATATGGGTAGTAAAATGTCTGATTGGAATTTTGATACTGGTTGTACCTTTTTATAAATACTTAACATAATAATGCTGTCTTTTATGCCATTGCGATATTAAAAACTTGTAAGAAAAATTATTCATAATGCAGACGGTGGTAAGAGATATGACTTTAAAAAATCAACTTAGTACATCTTTTTGAGGAGATAGATTTTAATTATACCCAATAAAATTGAAATGAATTAATTATTTAGTATATCAAGAATTTTATTATCTATTGGAATGAAATTTGGTACATACATTTCTTTGGTTGCTAGAAATGCATGTGCAAAAAACTAAGCCTCTAGTTCAGAAAATCACTTTTTTTCACTTCGGTGTATCTACTCTTAAAGTATATCAGATTGCAATGTAGATGTCTGCCCGTAAGCCTAGCTTCCTATAAAAGAATAGCAAAATGTCATGAGTCTTGTTCATGTTAAATTGAAAAATATTAAAGATAATCCTTAGAGCCCTTCAAATTCTCCAGAGGCGCAGAAAAAGACGGCCTTTGTATGCAATGGATGTCTTTTAAACAAAGTAAGGTTACAAAGTGTTATTTTAGCTTAGTGAATTTTAAGCTATCTTTCCTCGGGTTATCATTTGTAGGTAACTCCTTGCATCAAGAGATGTAATTTTTTGTACAAATCATTGAAAGTTTGTTTATATTATTCACAAACAGCAGCATAGCTCGACCTAAGTTCTAAAGACAGCAACCTTCATTTGTCGCATACTGTTTGCTGCGTTGTACACTTGCATTGTATCTATTGTGCCATCTCTTGTTTTGCCAGACGTTATGTTCGTGCAGTAACACTGACGTAGCCGACCTGTGCATTGTTTTAAAGTGACAATATCAAGCTGCAGCTTCAAAACCAAAGTGATGGCTAGAAGTGAAATGTACAAATAAACACGTGATTTTCTCCACGTCTGAAAAGCGTTGTTGCTGATCGATCTTTGGAAAAAAATGATTATGACGTTAATCAATAGAACTGTTTTAGCAAGATAGTTAAAATTTAATATTTATTTTGCATTAAAGCAGTAAGATAATTAAATGTATTAATGTGTTATGGAACAGCTTGATAATTTCCTTGTGCTAACAATTAAATACTTTCAACCAGTGGTTTAGTTGGACCGGAACGGGACAGAACGCCATTTCGGAAAACGTTTTCCCGCTTTAGAATGACGTAACATTTTTACATTCGTTAAGAAAATCGTTTATAAATTATACATAGCGCTGGAACGTCATGGGTGTACTCTAGTGGACTAATATCGAACCTTACGGCTTTATGTTGATAATTTCATAAAATACTGTCGCTTGGGTGGCTTTTTGGTACTATAAGGTTGGCAACACTGCTATTAGATTCGGAGAGCGGAAAGTCATGCTTGTGTTAATCCAAGTTTTATTTTGTTTTGTTTTGCTCTATGTGAAGCAGATATTCTGGAATCTTTCTGCGGTTAATGAACATCAGTAGGCCGTAGCACCTTTCAAGTTTTGCGTGACTGTGAAAGTGAGTTGTAACTATGAGTTTACTTTAGTGGCTGGGTTCAAAGAACGTGCTGGGGATGAAGATGAAGAATCAAAGACCAGGTGTGTGATGGCTCAAGCAAAAACGAAACTGAATGGAGTTCCGAGAACACTAGTTTCATTAAAGACGTGAGTATAACGACAGAGCCTGGCTTAAATGTTGCTGAAGTGTGTGATGCAGATTCAAGGGAGAATCTAGGTTATGTTTCTACCATCGACTGTGCAATTCAAGGACCCAGCTACCGAAAATAAGATTTTCCAGACTGTTGCAACGAGTCTCTATCAGAGAACAAGTGGTTGCTTGAAGAAAACAAAACTTTAGGCTGAAATACTCAATTGCGAAAAGAAATGAACCCTTCGTAGACCTACAGGCTTATGTTCAACTTCAAGAATTAAATGGTTTAGATATGGGACGAGTTCGTCATACAAATTTTAGTTGTGCTAATATTATTGAACACATTTTACAGGAAATGAGAAATAAAATAGCAAAATCTTTAACAGAAAAACCACAGGAAAATCAGTATTATGATTGACGAATCATAATTATTAATTAATCATTTGCACACTTCTTCCTAGCTATAAGAGGAGTACAGTTTTCAAATTCGGTTGCTGAGTCATGGTTTTGGAATTCTTTTCTTGTTGCATGAACACCAAAAAGAAATAGTAAGTTGTAATATCACGAAAAAAAATAAAAATATACTGTGTTAAGGTTAGTAAAAGATAACTATGCTGTTGTGCAAAAATTTTAGAGCAAAATAAGGTGGAAAAAGTAATTGGAGTGGATTTGTCATTTTTGTCACAAAATATTTAGCAAAGTATTTATGTAACTAATGTATAGTCTGACTGTGACATGAGTGTCAGAATGACAAAATCATACACGTGTTAGAGCGTTTGATGCAATTTCAGCATTAATAGATAATCAAATGAATGCTAAAGAGAAATTGCAATGTATAAGAGACTACAGAGGTATGACCTAATATGGTTGGGAAACAGATGTTAATTTGTTTCAATACTTAAAAGAAGAAAATTTAAGGTAATAATAAATTTTCTTGTAGGGTAAGAGATTTTCCTTGTTATGTATGTGAGTTTCGGAAAACTTAAATCTTTCGTGAAATGGATCATCGTTGTTCGTTTTTTTATATGTTAATTGTGCAAAGAGAACGGAATCTTAAAAGAATTGACTATCACACAAAGCCTACTGTATTCTAATATTCCCATTGCACCTACAAGGAAACAAGCAATAAGATAATTTGTACAAATGTTTATCTCAACTAATACGAAGAAGATACAGGAATAAGAGTTTGTAAGAATGGTTAGTACAAGAGTAGAGAAAGATTTTTCTACGTATAAAAGTTGTCTAGATATACTTAATATTTCGTGTGACCGCAAGCATTTTCAGTCGGTTCTTTTAACCCTAATACACTAGTGGAGTTAATTAAGAATTCTTATGGCATGCCTAATAGTGACAAATCCCCTTAAGTAATGTCGTATAAGAAATGGAGATCTTGTAATTCTGATGGGAAATTGGATCATATCTGAATCCTAGCTATGTCGCTACAGAGTAGATTTATGACTGTCACAAAAATAATAAACCAGCTGACAGAGTGGTGGCATATAGCTGTATTACAAAGATGTAGCCTTCTAGGTTATGCCTCATCACTCATACAGCCCTGACAACAGGTTGCCGCTTGCTATGATGGATGAATGCGGATTAAGTCCTGCACTTCTGGCAGTGTACTCGTAGGAGGTTTTGTGTTTCAGAATACAAGCCCCATGGGCGAAAATAATCTGCTTGTCACTCCTTTGAATTGCATATCGAACAAACAAGCGAATAAATCCTCTTTCATTCCTAATTTTGATTCTCTGTTTTCTTCGGATAAGCTATTTCCCATTTTAAGATTCTAGGAAAACGAATTGGTGGATGTTCTCGTATAATCTGCTATAATACTATAGCTTGCGATGGATGCTTCACAGAGCCATGCAACATAATAGAGTAGGTAAGTATTTTATTACTGAGCTTCTGCTAATGTTGGACTCTGCACGGTGGGTGGTAAAAGCTTAAAATAGTTAGGTAAATAGGCACTCCAAGAATCTCAAAAATAGGACGTTAACAGTCTGCAGTCCTTCATGATATTACAACTCACAACTGTTTTCTTCTCGTAACCATGACTCACCCCTTTCTGTCTTTCTTCACTTTTTTTGGTCTCTCAAGCAGCTGGGTGACTATACAATAACTCGACACTCGTTAACTGGCCGATTCTCTCACGACGCCGGAGCACACGCAGCTGAAACACAAACACACACACACACACAAACTATAAATTATCTCGCTTCTCTCTCCTTAAATAAGAGTATGACGTAACACGGACCTTTCTCGAACTTCACCTTTTCTGGAACTTCTACAAAAACGTCGGTCGTCGAACACTTCGCGAATAATCTCGAAAACTCCGGTTGGTTCCGCCTCTCTGATTGTTGTTACGTGTTTGCTCATGAAAGTGGTGTGGGGCAGTTTGACCTTGAGCGGCTTTGGTACGCACCGCGCTTGGTATGTGACAGCTTGGCCCCCACCATCCTTTGTGGTGGTCGACTGAGACCTGCTGTGCTGCATTATTGAAGGACAGGATGTCTTAGTTTTTGATGGAAATGAACTCGAGTATGTAAAATTGTAGAAGAATACACACACCTTGCCAACTCATCTGCCATACTCTATACAGATGTAACGTAATCTTGCCAATGAGAGCTACGCCAACCTCGTTACTCCTCGGATAAAGTCGGCTTTCTTGCTCTCCCTGTCCATATGCATTCTCTGAGACGTTAAGATACTGGAGTCCGTAATACGGACACTGTCGCACTGCAACAGGCATAATTGTACGGTACGTTTACAAAAATAGACTTCTGCGCATCCTGCGGATTGGAAAGCTTTAGTTACGCCAGTTCTACTGTGTTATGTTTACTAAATTATACTATTATCATAATGGAGTGTAAACTGTGCCATTTCTTTACATTTACAGTCATCAGTTAGTGGTTAGTGTGTATTTTAGTGACAAATTCTTGTATTAGTTTTTAAGTAATTTCACTCTTGAATTTTTACATTCGAACGCATATTTGTGTTTAATTGAACTAGTCATTTAAGGAAGGCCTCAATGACATTCTTGTTTTAAAAATGAATGTTGTAACATAAATTCTTCATTTGCAACAAGATTAGTGCTCGTTTATTATATACTCTAACACTCTCCCGCATTGTGCTTGCTCATAATTCTATTATGACAGTGCTTAAACGAATATTCATTTCTATGTAAATAATTAAGCAAATGATTTAAATGCATTACTATCTGATATTATGACGGTACAGCCAATTACAGAGAGTATTAATCAACATGCGATAGCAAAGCTAAACAAAAATAACTGTGCTCATATGTGGAATAATCTAGAAGTCGGGTGTGAACCTAATAACATCCAAAGCCTTCTATGAAATCTAAAGAAGAAAAGAAATGACATTGGAATAGCGTTATATTGCACGATATTAACACAGGGTTCTTTTTTGTGTATTTCTCTTAGAAATTAAAGTTCTCTGGGAGGTTTTAATTGCTTAGAAGATAAAAATAAAACTAGTTTGTACTTCCGCGTGCTCATAGCTTTATGCGATTTAAGCAAGATTACATACAAGATTAACATAATAAAAAAAAGAGCAACAAAAGCCATAGCAGTCAAAATGCTTCCTCCAAGCACACCTAAACGTTTGTCACGCAATCAGAAATGCACTTCCTCACAAGATTTAGCATAAAATGCAAGTTTAAGAATTTGGAACGGAAGAAAGGAAATGAATTGGTGGTCTTTTTTTTTCCCGAAAATATACTTTCATGTAAGACTACTGCTGAACGAATTCCTGGTACTAAAACTGTGTTAGCGTATCAATTATTGGCAGAAATTTCCCATGTGCTATATTGGGTGCTGAATGTCTATGCAAACATTTTCATACAAAGTGACTTTCTTAAATTATGTAACGCTTCCTCCACATTTTCATATTTTGGGGCTGACAGCTTACAATACCCTTCTTGCTGCACTTGGTATATGTAACCTCGCAGTCACATGAATTTCTCTGCACGTTATCACTTATTCATATATATCAACTACAAACTACTCCAACCAAAGCTTATATATACCTGCTTCATGTTAATAAAAATAAACGTGTGCAAAAATACTTTATCCACATTTTCGATGTAGGCGCAAAGTGGACAAAAAAAAATGAATCCATTGTAAAATGTCTCTAAATGCTAACCTGTAAATTCAATACTGTTCATGACATCACGAGAACAACTGAATAGCGAAATTTGCAAGATCTGATGTGGGCACTCGCAAGGCTTTCTCTACTCACTCTTGTAGAAATTGTATGTATGTGTATGTATATATTTTCTGCGAATGGGTATTACCCGGTGGCAGAGTTAAATGTACAAATTAAGGTTACAAACAAAGTGCACAAACAATAGTAATACAATCATAATACAATAAAGAACAATAATAAAAATATAAGATGAAATGCACTAAATACTAATTAACACTCATTAATTAATTATAACCAAATTAAATTTAGCATTAGTATTCACCATCAGTTCAATAAATGTCAAAAATACACTTGCGTAATCTATATAGTAAATTACACAGCATTTACTTGATTTACGATATTTTTCGAAAATTTCTTCACAGATAAAGGACAGCCCTGAAAGACTGCTACAGGTAATGCATTCCATTCCTCAATGGTTCTATTAACAAAGGAGAACTTTCCTACGTCGGTTCTGTGCCTTCTACCTTTAATTTTATACGAATGATCCTTTCTTCCGTAATATGTAGGGTTTTCCAATCTTTCACTAATACCCACCCATGCATTTGAACCACGATATGCTTGAAATAATGCGCATAACCTCTGCCTCTTACGCCGGACTTTTAGAGGCTCCCATTCAGTCTCCTCCCCTTTTTTAGGCCCAAAAGGTTTACCTCGTTTTATAAATTTTATAGCCCTTCTCTGTATTCTTTCTAGCGAATCAATTTGACTAAGTCTATATGGGTCCCAACATACTGCTCCATATTCCATAATCGGCCGCACCAAAGATTTGTAGGCAATTTCCCTGGACCTTCCGCTCCCCTTTTTCAGCACCCTCATTAAGAAATGTAACGCTTTCCACGCTTTCCTGGATGTAGAATTTACCTGGTCGTCCCACCCAGCGTTACTCGCAAGGTACACTCCCAAATACTTGCAGCTATCTACCTGCAGAATTGTTTCTCCGCCCATGTGATAGTTATGAACAATTTCCCTCTTAGATCTTCTAAATGCAATGGACTTACTTTTCTTAGCATTAATCGTCATCTTATTTGTAGCAGCCCAATTACTAATTTCATTTAAATCACCCTGAAGCAGAGACTCATCTATGGCATTCCGAATTTTATTATAGATAATGCAATCGTCTGCAAACAGTTTTATCTGACATTTAATATTTACACTTACATCATTAACAAAAATAAGAAAAAGTAGCGGACCCAGTACTGAGCCTTGGGGTACTCCCGAACTAACTGTGCCTCTCTCGGAGATTTCTTTACCTATTTTTGCCTGCTGTGTTCTCCCATCCAGAAACGCTTTGACCCATAAAACCACTCGTTTGTCTATTCCTGTGCCAGCTAGTTTCCCAATAAGTAAATTATGCGGCACTACATCAAATGCTTTAGAAAAGTCTATTACCACTGCATCAGTTCTTCCTCCTGCGTCCACTTCATCTGCTAAGTCTTGAAATAAGGAAGTTAATTGACTTTCGCACGAGTACCCAGGTCGAAACCCATGTTGCGCTTCCTTGAACCATTTTTTGTTTTCTAACTCCTCCCTTATATATTCTGCTATTAAATGCTCCATCAACTTACACACTATTGACGTTAAACTAACTGGTCGATAATTATTTATTTCTGTTTTATTACCCCCTTTATAAATAGGGACTACAATAGCGGTTTTCCAGTCTTCTGGTAAGTCACAGTTATTGATTGACATGTTAAACAAAAACATTAGATAGGGAATCACAGCTTCTCCCCCAATCTTCAATAATTCAGTAGGTATGTTATCGGGCCCCCTCGACTTTCGATTCTGCAACATCTTGATCCTTTTGCGTAATTTGCAAGCCATTATTTGAAAAGTAGATTCCCCACTATCTCCAATTACCTGTTCAGCATTATCATCCAATTTATGAAAAATAGATACAAAATGTGAATTTACTGCGTTCGCTTTGTCCTTATCGCTTACTATAGCAATCTCATTTACGCTAAGATCTGGTATACTCTCCTTATTACCCCTGCGTCTATTTACATAATTGTAAAAGGATCTCTAACAGTTATTTGCCCCGCCAAAATTTTGTTCAAAAAACCGTTCTTGTGCTTGCAACTTTTCGTCTTGTAATTGTTTAGACAATTCCTTAAATCTATTAAAATGCCATTCGGATTTCTTCCTTTTATTAAACGCTCGCCTGGCTTATTCTGAAACATTCTTTTTCCTATATCTGCTTCACTGTTAATAGTAGAAATCTTGCACATATTTTGTTATAGGTACAATGGGTATAGGAGAACACAATAGGCTTAAACAATAGTAAAATCCCGTAATTACTAGTCGCTATATAGTAACATTAACTTTCCATTCTTTCCTTTCTCTTTGTACGGCCAGGAAATACACACATGCGCGCGCATACTTGGACACATACAAGTCTATTTTACAAATTGTGCTCTTTAACGGAATCTGCATCTTTTGTGCAGTAAGATTTTGCCTTTTCCTTAAAGTTTAGCAGTTATGTATAACTCATTCAGAATGAAAAATTTGCAAACGTTTATATTTTATTGGGGAATCGATTGTGTCAAACATTGTTGCATGTCAATAGTATTCACAATTAGAGATGAATAAAGTATCTTAACGCTTGTAGGAGCCTCCCTGCGACTTCGGCTAGGTTCGGAAGCACGAAGTGATCTTGATTTGTGACAATCGACCAAACATTTTTGTCTAAATGTACCTATTACAAATTTCTACTTATTTATGTGTTCTAATTCCCATGTAAGCTTTAGGACGGCCAAAATATGGCTTAAAACGGAGGAAATCAATGAAACTTTGACACAAAATGACTTCAGAAAGAGAGGTAACTTTAATCTACTATAGTTTATGTTTCGGACTGAGTTTAATGCAAAAAGACTGAGCCAAGGTCACATGTTTAGTGCACCAAAGTATAGAGTTATGAAATAAAAATTTGGGGGAAAGTTTGCATGGTTATGGTGAGCGATAATTGAGTTCCCCTCACTTATTGCAGCCATCCAGTTAAGAGATGACCTAATAGGCACGTGTTTTATAAAGCGTTAGTTGTAATAGATGCTGTATCATTAGCATGTTCATTACAGCAACACAGATCGCGTCTTTTGTCTCTCGTCAAGCCTGTACGGGGGATGGGTTCACCACTCCAGCTAATTAGTTTCACGATACCCTCCCACCAGGCAAGCAGTGGAGTGAGTCAGCTTGGAAAGTAAATTTCGAGCACATAAAATCAAATTAAACTCACCAGCTCAGGCTGCATATTAAAACAGTTACAGTTAAAGCCTGTACGAGGTAGATTTTAAAATTCCAAATAAATTTCCCATGCATCAGCTCCTAGATACTCGGAAAGAAAGTAATTTTCGCTCTGTTGTTGTTGTCATCTTATTGTTTGATGTGCCGTGCTATTCGTCCACTCATCTCGATTACAGTTTTTTGTTCTGCATTTTCCGCTGCAGATGCTTTGGCTTCCAGCTTTTGTTTTGCTTCTTGCAGTTAAATAAAATGGCGTTGTCAGTTTCAATATATTCATAATGAACGCATATTTTAAATCTGAGAAAGATAGAACACGTAAGCGTTCATTATACTTTTTTTAAGATTTAGAACAGTATTTTGTGTTGGTAAATTAAATTTGAAGCATTGTTTTATTTTTTTAAGAGAATGCACAACTCAAAATGTGATTTTGTAAAGCTTAGATCCCTTTTAGCTGAAAGTTTATTTTCAATTTTATTTTATATCAACTTCAGAGTAGTTTAAATTTTAGTGTCTTATGTCTTGTAGTTTCGGAGTTATGAAATCTTAAATCTGGATCTTATTAACATATGACAAATGCTCCATACAATGCAATTTAAAACAAAAACCGTTTTTAATAATTATATAATGTTGATCTGATTATAATCATTAAATCATTTCGTGACAAAATAATTCTCAAAAAAATTATATCTCAAAATTAAAAAGAGCTTTATTTTGTATTATTAAGGTAACACCGGACAACAAATTTTGATATTTTGTTTGCGACATGAACGAAAACTCACTTTGCTTAAGAATTACACTATGCTGACCACAAATATGACAGCAAGAATGCCAGTTTGATTCTGGTTTGAGAATAATATTAAAGAACACCACAATAGTATTTTTTCAATGAAAATCTGATGTTGGTGGAACTGTTTGCCATGTTCATCGCTTACTTCTCCACAGGGAAATAACTGAGACGGAAGTGTAAAAATTATAATTTAAGGGACATGTTGTGTCCCATTTTGTGATAAGATGATAGCAAATTTTTAACAAGGTGGTCATAGTTTCCAGCTCGTTTGCTTCCCCCAAGAAATTGTTTTAAACTTCGCTGAAAGAAGTTCATGCCTCTTTCTCAACATAATTTAAAAGATGTTTAAGTATCTCATCTCATCGACGGTCTCCTGTGTTTCAAAAAGGCCGTCTCTACGTTACAGGTCTGGATGTGTGATTCGTGACGTAACAAGGTGAGGCCCACGTTCCAAGCAATTCATATAGACTAATTACGTGTTTTGCAGCATTTTTCTGCTGGAAGAAGCATGCATTTCACATTTCCATATTAAAAGTTACTGTGTGTTAGTGCGAAACATACTTTCCGTAGTTGTTAATGGCAGGGCATGCTTCTTTCCATTTCAATGCGAATATATCTCGAATTTTCTCTCTGCTGCTCAAAGTTTTGGAATTTCTTCAGTATCAATTTTCAAAAAGATCACATCGTTTTCTTTTATGACAGTGAATCCCTCTAATTTCATGTTGTTTATTAAATTTTTAAAGTTCTGAAAATCATCTGTCATTTTGAGCCATTTGTGCATCTCTTTCCAACATTTCCCCTCTTCTTTCCTCTGGAACCCTACGTTGGGAACTAGTTCTGAAGTCAAATATTGTGGTAAATAGAAAACAGTGCGGAGCATGCGTCTTCAATAAGTTTATGAATTGTTCCGCGTACTACAAGAACATTTCCATCATTTCGTGTGACAGTAAATGCGTTTACTATGTGCTGTCCAGAAAAAAATATTTAATACATACCACAGCAGCAACACCTGCTTCGTATAATTATTCCTGTGAATAGCACGTACCCACTGCTCTCTCCTGTGTGGATCCTTTCGAAACCAAAACATACTTTTGAACACTTTCTAGACATTTTGTATTGAAAACTACACTGTTTTGTAATGCAATTTTTTGCTCATTGTAAGACACAGGCACTGAAGAGATCGACTATAAATTAATTCTTGCTATGTCTGTTAGTCCCTTCCTCACATTAAGAAACCTAAGGTGAGACTAGCTCATCCTTTTAAGTGTTTCTTCATTCCCTATATCCCACTACATTATTATCTAGTTACAACTTCCGTCATCAGTAATGTGCCATGCTATAAAAATAAGTAGCTGACAACTTTTAGTAACATTTTCGCCATAAGGGGTGCTAGATTAATTAAAAATTGTATTCACCATTTTTGTCGTAATCTCCATGTTAACCAGTGTAATCATAGACTTGCTGCACTTGCAGCGCAAGCCAAACTTTTTGTGAATATATACTCCTTATAATGCGTTTATCTGCTTTAGAGTTGGATTCTAGTTCTGAGTACATAGTAGAAATTATTACAGTTGTTATACGTAACAACTTTAGAGTTTTGGAACTGCAAATATAGTTGTATCAGGCTATGCTTATGTCGGACACAGCAGAAAGCATGCCCGCGCAAGTCTCTTTTCTTCCCGTCCCATCCCTTCCAAGTCCATATACTTGGTTAATGTAACGTTGGAAGTTCTTACGTCAGCGCTTCGGTACGTTAATTGTTTGTTGTCCTTTCAAAGACTTTAACTTTGTGCGTAATCATAACTTTGTCAGATCTGTAGTTATTGAAACTGGAGAAGAAATCCGAATATAAAGCTTTAAACGAATATAAAAAAGTAATAAATTAATTTTGCCTATTGAGGTGGCTCCGCAATAACATGGCTCTTTAGACAAATACTAAAGTGGTTCTCCTCCTATCGCAAATTTCCACGCTCCGCAATTTTTTACTTCTTCTGCGTAAGTAGGCGAAGTATTGTATTTTATCCACCAATTCGATATCAAGATTTCACCGAAGATATATGTTTTAGGTCCCTGAATTCAGTAAAAGCACATTTAGAAAAAGGCCCTGTGTGTGTGTGTGTGTGTGTGTGTGTGTGTGTGTGTGTGTGTGTGTGTTCGCGTGTGTGTGTGTATGTGTGTGTGTGTGTGTGTGTGTGTGTGAGTTTCGGAAAACTTAAAACTTTCGTGAAATGGAACATCGTTGTTTCATTTTTTTATATGTTAAGTGTGCAAAGAGAACAGAATCCCAATTGTCGCATAAAGTCTACTGTATTCTAATGTTCCCCTTGCACCTACAAGGAAATAAGCAATAAGATAATTTGTACAAATGTTTATCTTAACTAACACGAAGAAGATATAGGAATAAGAGTTAGTAAGAATGGTTAGTAGAAGAGTAGAGAAAGTCATGTGAGTGTAACACATCAGATCTTTTTTGTTATGTTCTACCTTGTTGATTCTCATTTTAACAGTGGTTTTTTTTCTCTCTCTCTCTTTTTCTTGTTCTATTTCTTCATCCCGAAATTTCAAGTCCCCTTGTTCTGTTGTTTCTCCCCTAATGCCTCATTTGTCGCTTCTTGAATGCAACATTTCAGATAGTGTCCATTTCTTCTGTTCTTGTATTCATAAAATTTTTATGTCCCAATTTCTTATTCAATCTCTGTTGGCATACATATTTTGCACTTTCATGTTGTAAACTTTTTCGTAAACACCTTTTGATGTTTCTGGAATTAATAAACCCTCCTCAATCTTGGCTGCGTCTAAAATACATGGAAAAAGTCTGATATTCCAAAATGGGTATTTGAGATAAATTATGTGTTTAAAAGATGTCTCCTTTTGTTACTTATCTATCTATCCTAATGAAGAGGCGCTTGCAGTCTAGTCCCAGAAAGTTAAGTTACACATTTTATAGGTATGTAACTATATAAACATTCGGGTTTCAAAGAAAATCTTCTGCGTCATTTTCAGGAAAACAAAAATAAATAAACTCATTTAATGAGCAAATCTTTGAATAGCAAGTTAAGCATTTATATAACATTTACTTTTTGAGTTAAGAGACAGACAGACTGACGCGCGGTTTTCTAAAAATGATTGTGCATGAGCGTGTATATCTGATAAAATTTCGACATCAAATTTACAAATGCAATTATCAATGGGAGTTCTGATATCCCTTATTGAATTTATAAATACACTATCATAGATTTCCAATTACCTTGTAAGTTCACAAATTCGATGGTATTTAGTGCAGTTATAGATAAAAGATACTGATATTAAGTAAATCAATATTTTGGGAAAAGTTTTAAATCCAATTGTGGGCTAGAATAATTTGAATTTAAGAGGAGATTTTATTTAGGTTGGCTAATTCCTCACAATATTCTGAATCTGAAAGAGGTGAGAGGTGAGGTCGAAAGGGTAAATAAATAAATAATTGGAGGGAAGTGGTGCAACCGCCTAACACACCTGTGAAGCACCTGGCGTCATGTGCGTTAGAGTCGCAAATTTCTCGTGAGTATGCAAATTGGAACGTTGTGCAATTAACACGAAACCACTAGCCAAGGACATGATAAACCTTGTCACAATCTATTACATTATCGCTATACACGTAATGCAAAAGTAAGTAAAATTAAGACAATTTTAAGATAAACATTCAAAATTGTTATAGCTACAAATGTTTTAAACTAACTGTTAAACATCCCAAGAGCAAAGAATACTGTAAAGATATAAGGCTCATTCACACTGTCACCTTAATATCCTCGTAACTATTCACCATTTTATGGCACCTCTTAAAAATCTTAACTGGGTACATAATGAAAGTTACTTCCCAAATTAATTTACATAAACACAACATTAATTTTACGAGAATAAGCAACAAGTAATCCATTCGGAAATTATGTGTGTATTTCTCCATATTTAATAAAGTAAAACACTGACGGAAAGCGCTACCAACTTAAGAAAAGGAAGTAGGGTTAATATTCATTAGAGAAAATGGGGCTCTTATACTTACATTAGTGTTTCCATAAGGCAACCGCTGTAGCGAGAACTTGAGATAACAACATTCACGCTACGTAAAATAATAAGAAACAGAGTGAGTTTAGTATTCTGGTGGTTTCCTGTGGAGAACCGCGCAGATTCTAACAGGTAACTAACTCGGCGGAGACTCTACAGTCGGTTTCCAAAACATAACCTTTCTTCCACATCATGCAAAAGTCGTTTCTTCATTTACACTACTACTGAACGAAGTTTTCTTAAGTCTCTTATACGGGGTGTAATGTACTGCTTAAGTCATATGTTAACAAGGCACGGCATGTGTTTGTGTTCTCAAGACGCACCTTTACGCTATTTGTTTAGGTACTGAGCTACGGAAAGTGGCATCCACGCAATCTGCAGTGTTACCAGCTTGTTTTCTACAAAACTAATATATCATCTACATGAAAATGGCTCGTTTTATACTTCTGCAAAATTTAACCCCAAAGCATCCATTTTAAATTGACTATCCTTACCACCAGTCACACGAAATGTTTAACCTGTTTGTATTATCGGCATTTGCTGTTAGATTTTTCTACACTCTGGAAAGTCAGTGCTAGATTTTCCTCGTCCCTATGTACCCATAGCGCCTACGGCTATAGCGGCAAAGTTACACGTGATATGCTACTGCACTCCTGTAGCTTTAGTTCCATTGTGCTATCATGATTCTATTCAGGAAGTTTAAAGCATCCCTTGTTAAACAACACTGGAAATGCTTTGTGCCAGGATGGAATACAATTTGCAGCAGCATACAGATAATTCGAAGCTAATTTATTGCAGAGGGAGCTTCAGAGACAAGAGTAATGAAACATCAAGTACAAGAAACAGACAAGAGCTGAAATAGTAGCAGACAACCGTGGGTTCGTTTCCCGCACCCGAACTTCCTCATTCATGTCGTTGGTGTTTTCGTTATTTTTTTTTTTTTTTCCGGGTGATCAGGCAAACAACGGGACGGATAATTAATTACATCTCTTCCATTTCATTTCACTTTCATTTCAATCCGGTTTTTGAGGGAAATATAGACAATGGGCGACTTTGGCACTGTTGAGTTGGGACTTTACCACTGGTCTCGGCGGATGGGTGGCGTTGTAGTCGCCTGATCAGTGGTGCTTAGTAAACCCTGGCGTGGAGATGAATCTCCAGCCCACGTTGGTTCCGCTACTCTCCCGCGTTCCATCACGCCCGTAGGGTAGTATCAGTTCGGGGGGGTTGAGGAAACGAAACGCCCACCCTTACACAATAGTCCGTTTCTTACGACTGTCGTATGTTATATTTGGTTGTTTTCTTTTTTTCTTCTCTTTATTATGTCTGTCCAATAACACAAAATGGTTTACTACTTGTTACGGACGGGACTTCCTATATGAAGAAAGCTGCCACAGCAATACAGTAAGCATTTCCAAAACTAAAACTTGTCCACTAGATAGTCTCCACCGAGTTTCGGAAGAAATTATATCCTCTTTTACGGGTGTAAATGCTTTTATAGCCAACACGAAAAAGATATTTCGCAAATTACGTCCAAATTCAAGATACTTAAACAGATGGCACCTGGAATTCCCTTGCCTCCGCAACCAAATATAACTCGGTGGGGGACATGGCTACAGCCTGCAGTATGTTATACTCAATATTACCACAGATAATATAATAAAAATCTGTGACGTGCAGAAAAATGTTGCAATACGTGCAGTGAAGCAAATAATTACACCAGGTCTTTCATACATTGAAAAGAATTTCAGTAATATAGTAACCGCAATGACATATTAAGCCATGTGCATTAAAAATGCTCAAGACTATTAAGACAATACAAGTTTCAGAGACACAGAGTCATATTTTTGTGCGCTCCTGTTACGTCTGGTACAAAAAACTTTCTGCGAGCAAATCGGATGCGACTTACTTTCCAAAAATTTAGGAAATACATTATTGCACATTCCAATAATCGCTCACGATGATGTCTCTAGCTAAAATTTTAGTCATTAAAACTTGAACTAAAATGGAGTTTATTGCGCGCTTCAAATGGGTAAACATTCATTATTTGCTGCCTAGTAACGCCCCTTAACCCTGGTATTTCTATCTTTGAAGCAGGGTGTACTCTGTGCTGTCTTCCAGTCTACTTGGAAGGTCATCTGCAAGGTCATCGGCGCTTCTACTTCCCGTTCTAGGTGCACGGTTAACTTGATGGATTTCTTACTAAAACCCCGCTCCCTGATTATAAGATATCTATAGGTAACAGTACTGAATGAGACAGCTCCGCGGTAACGTGTGAGTTTTGTATTCGGAAGGTCAGATCATGGGTTTTTCGCGGTTTTTGCAGGCCCGTAAACTACAATAGTTTTTTAAACCTTCCTTCTGGGCAATGGTAGCCAAAATAAACCGATGTAGCTCCAACTAAGTGAGGTCTACATCTATACGTACAACAGAATTCAGTTGTTCATTGTTTAAAAATTGATATATGGGAAATATTTAGCACGTGTCTAATTGTATCACTTTATTACAACTTTATGCTCGCGTAGAATAAAGTGGAATAAAGTTTCTATACAAGAAATGGCAACTGTAACAAAATGTAAGTAAAATAGATTTTAAAAATGACAAGCGTATACTTCAGGCATATATGGGGTTACCGCAAAATGTGGTCGTTACACATACGTAGATGTTATTATGCAGAGAGAAAAAGATAATGGGAGACAAAAGAATGAAGAAGAATCCTAATGGAAAAGGATTCCAGAAGAAAGCTTCTAATCATAAAAAAGTACTTATTATTCCGTTTCTTGCTCTTAAAACCATTCCCTTCTTTCTCTTCAGGGCGCCGTTGTTCTTGGACATATTTTCCAGATCCAATACGGCACATCATATTGATGTTACTCTAAAAGTAGCAGTGCTTTAAAAGAAAATACCTCGGAGCAGAACACAGATCCCTCTGATTCACAAGAGATTAAGCAGAGATAGCAACGGCAAGATGGCTAATGCGAAATCGGAAACTTTATAGAGAATCTGTTGTGGCTTCACTCACAACTGAGAGATTCTCAGATATCGGTTTTCCCTAGCGATCTAAATAGTACGTCTCATATCGGACTTTTATGGAGTACAGGCTTGAAAATCATGTTAATATACTCCCCGGACCAATGCCTACAAAATCTATAACCAAGATGATAGCATTGCACCCAGGACTGGAATTTCATTGTTCTATATTTTTACTTTCTCTACTGGTAAGTAGGGGAAGTATTGTATTCCACCCAAAAATTCGATGTCGACCCCTGAATCCAAAAAAAAAAGCATTTTTAGAAAAAGGTTCGTGTGTGTGTGCGTCTGTCTTCAATCTGTGGACAGCACAACTCAAAAACGAAAAGTCGGTTAAAAACCAAAGTTAATATTTAAGTTTAATGTCTTTCAAGGATGCACCACGGAAATTTTGAAGAAAATAGCCCCACCCTGAACTACCTTTTACAAGAAACTTTTTACCTTCTTGAAAATGACTATAACAATTTTGATTAAAATGCCATATGTTTGAGAAATTTGTATGATACATGAAATGTATATTTTGAATTATCTGGCTATAGCTTATGTAGGCGTGTTTGCTTTGAATAACTCGTAAACCGTAAGAGATAAACAAAGTCTTCTATACAAAAATGTAGATCTCGCTAAATCAGACAATTTATGTCTAAATATTTTTTTTGTACAGTGAACCATTTCGAAGATATTCTTTTTATTTGTGTCAGTTTCGGAATACTTAGAACTTTCGTGAAATGGAACATTGTTGTTCATTTTTTATATGTTAAGCGTGCAAAGAGAACGGGATCTCAAAGCTTTAAAGGATTTGACTATCACTCAAAGCTTACTCTGTTCCCATATTCCCCTTGCACCTACAAGGAAATAAGAAATAAGACAATTTCTGTAAATGTTTATCTCAACTCACAGATGGTTAGTACAAGAGTAGAGAAAGTCATGCGAGTGCAGCACATCAGATTTTTATAGGTATGAAACAACGGACCAATTCCGTTTGAAAATGTTGCTGCTTTAAATATCAAAACATGTTTCAGATTTAATGCATAGATATTATAACGCCTCTGCCGGCGAAGAAGACGCTCAAGGCTAAGCTACGTCACACCACGACGTTACTAAGCAATGCACGGTCTTAGCAAGAACAATAACCGGGCCGGAACGAAGACATATTCTTGTCTGTATCAGAAACATTACGAGAACTTTCGAGAAAAGCTGTATTTACCAGAAAATTCGCCGGACCTATATGATCCTGTCCGTGTTGAGAATGAGTAAACTGCAAGCTTACAGCATTTTAAAAATGGATAAAACTAACATTTTTCTGCTAACCTCTTCTAGGAATTGAAGTTATGTTGCAATTTATTTATTTATTTATTTCCGCCATCTGAAAGGCAAGACCACGCAGCTCCAAAGTGGTTAATCCAAACTGTTGGCTTTCCAACATCACAACGTCACAACCAAAGATTATACAACAAATACTACAAAAAAAAAGTTTAAAGACAGAGAACGAGCCTATCTGCTCTAATGGCGGTAACAAGCCGGCAGAGCCCTCTACAGAACGAACCTGACACTGACATTCAAGATTTAAAATAATGGCGCCGGTGATATCTGAGGTGCTTACACACGCTATCTTCTATATTGTTTTCTATGTCTGTGATTTATTGTTCGTTTTAATAACTGCGATTTGTTAGTCTTCACATTAGCGAAGCAAGAGAATTTGAAAACATTTATTTGGGCAATTTAGGAAACGACAATAATGGCGTGTGTGTTGTGTCGTGTGCTTTCCGTGTTTATTGTATTCCATGCAAGTATTATTAACTTATCTGTTTGCAAATAAGTATAGTTTGTGTCACGATTACTACGCTGAGAGGTAAAAGAAGAAATTATTCCAGTAGTGGATGTTATTGTCGTGGACATAGCACATAACCTACCAAACCTAACCTACTAAAGAAGTGATGTATGACATTGCGTAATATCTTGTTGCAAACTGAGAAAACAAACACTTTCAATAAAATCAAAAGTAAACTTCCAGCCTAAAGCTTTTATATTAAGTAATTAGTAGGTACTCTAAATGACGGAATTTTTTGTACCAGTCATCCGGTATATATTTTGTGCAGGCATATACATAACATTGTATACATGGTACAGTGTGAAAAGCAGTGTAAACAACGATCAATAATTTTGAGTGAACTCAATATCAGCAGGGCTGTTTCATGTAAATAGAACCTGCTTGCAGTTTTCTCTATATTCTTTATAAATTTAAGGTGTAATGCAATTATATAATAGCATGCAAAACTGTAGACTACATGAAGGTGGTTCGCCACGTGCTGCTAGAGTGTTGCTCTCTAGCGCACCTTCGGGATTCTCTGCAGCTGCCTGCCAGACTTGCAGAGGTCCTAGCGGACGACAAAACAGCGGTTGATAGAGTTTTTAATTTTTTAGCGGAGTGTAATATCAATTTGAGGATTTAAAATTTTTAATTATCTGTTTCTGATTTTGGACATGTTTATCACCTTGTTTCATATCTGGCTATCGCCACTGCTTTTTACCTTTGTATATTTTTCTTGTTGCTAGTATTTTTATTTTTTGAGTGAAATTTATATCTGGCTATTGCCATGAGTCTGCTAAGGGCGCTGATGACCTAGAAGTTGAGCGCCCTTAAACCAAATCCAATCCAATCCAATACATGAAGGTTGTTTAAGGTTATATATTTCGTTGTTCATTAGTCACTATTTAACATTACATTGCATTTATTTTGTTCACTGTATTTCATTTTACACTTAAAACAGCGTTTTTATGTATAAGAAACTAAGCCCCGGCACTTTTAAAGTAACCAAATATTAACAAATCTCAATTTTTGTAAGATTTATTTTAAATTTTAGTGGTGTCTCCCTTTAAAGTCACACACCATTTTATCACGTTGTTCCTAAACCCTTAACACTATGTATAACGGTATTAACGATCACATTTTGTGCATGCATTTCATTATCTTCATTAGTTTGTGACTAAACTTCCGAATGTGATGAAATAAGTTGATAAGACATCTGCTTATTTATTTCTACAGTCAGGTAGAGTATGACTTAGGAAAAATTCCTAAAAACTGATTCAAACGAGCTTTAAATGTGGATGAGTTTTATTTTAGCCAAGTTCATTGTTTGTGTACATTCATAAAAATTCTACTTCTGGAATCTTTGTTACTGTAGCTTCTGAGCGACTGGTTTTGATAATCGTTAACTGAGGCTCTGATACAACCAGCCGTGCTGACAACGCGTAACTTCTACTTATCAAGACGTCGGCCGGCAGTGGCAATCAAATGCGCTCAAGGTACCTCATACCACTGCGCGTCCATACATACAATATGTTCCTTTTAGGAAAACTAGCCTAACCCCAATTGACGTCTTCCTTTCTGCATCTTTTTATGTTCTGTGTCAGTGTACAAGAAAGTCATTGCGACACCAACCGGTCCAGTTAAACTGTTCCTTGTATATCTGCGTCCCTTGGACACGAAAGTTAGGAGGGTTGCCGCAGAACAAAGGCG
This sequence comes from Tenodera sinensis, assembly GCA_030765045.1. Lineage (NCBI taxonomy): Eukaryota > Metazoa > Arthropoda > Insecta > Mantodea > Mantidae > Tenodera > Tenodera sinensis. The sequence goes on along the minus strand of CM060967.1, from coordinate 159,419,206 downwards.
TAGTCGTAGTTCATGATACTTAAATTGTTCAGATACCTACCTTACTGGAGTTGCTTAATGTTTGGATATCTTGGATTACTTAGTCCTACCTCCACTGTTGTTATAATTAGCAAAGAAAAAATATATTAATACGTAAGGGCATTTGTTCTGAATTCATTAGCGTCAGAGTTAACTTTGAGTATTTTAAAGACTATTTAGGTGTAACCTGCTGGTAATAATATGAATTGACCTCGCACCTGGACTCTAGGTGGGGAATGCATGCGGTAAAAGAACCGCAGGACGTCATAGGCCAGAGGTAGGCCAAACGACAGAGATGCGCAGAGGTCCCTAACGATTGATGTCCAGGTCACTGGTGTGAACTTTTGGAAAACATGACTCACCTTAGGCGGCTGGTGAAGGCAGGACCGAGAACAACTTCCCAACACCCAGGCTTACCTGAAAGAAAGCAAAGTGTTAATAATTGAGGGACAGCAACAGTAATAGTGTTAACAATAAAAGTAGGGTAGGAGCCGAATATGGGATAATTTTCATAAATTGGTTTTAACTATATTTTATTCCACTGGTACATGTGAACAAACCCTTTTAATACATACTAGGAACGCTATAGTAGAGTTACAAAAAAAAAAAAAAAAAAAAAAAAAAAAAAAAAAAAATTACTAATTTGAAACATTGAAACATACATGACGTAGGAGCGGGCAAACGCTGACGGTGCACCATGTGACGAGAAGACACGAGCAGTGCACATACAGCAGCGGTAAGCACCTGGAGTGCCGTGACGACTCCTATTGTTTGATTTGTTACTAAAAGTAATCTAATTCTAGATGATTCAGAGTCCAATACTAAATGTTAGTTTATGATGAGTTAGAATTACTTTTATTTTTGTTAGTAATGAACACATTAACTGCGGTTGATTCGGTGACACAACTTTTCAAGCTAACGAGCTTGTGTAATTATTAGGGTTAGGATTTTGATACTCTATAAAATACTAAAACGTGCGCTTTAAAATACAATTACGACCTAAAAATCTCAAAAAATGTACTATAACATTTTTAAAAAATGCCCTTATAACTGAAAATATTTTATTTTAATAGTATCATCAACAACAACAGGGTTTAAATCAATTAAGCTTTCTACAGTGTCATACCATTTGAATAATAGTTTAAGGATTTCGTTAATGCAGTTACACAAATTAAAAAGGATATTCTATAAGCAAGTGATTTATTTTGCAGGAAAATACTAAATGTTCATTTCATCGGCCCTGAATTACAATGCACAACAAACAAAATTTGAAGATTTTCAAAGGAAAACAACTGCCAATTACCTGCTAACAAAGCCTTGTAAAAAAAAAAAAAGTCTGAAGTGTATAAAAGTGCACAATAATGCAATAAAAATTCTTAAAATGCCCTAACCACAAAATTAACGAAAAATACAAAAAACATGTCCTAAAATATGGTTACTTTAACTTGTTTTACTCTGAAACAGATTTATATATGCACAACTCATTAATGAGTTAGAATTAGCAAAAGAAGTTGAAAGGTCATTGATATCCTAGCCCTACCTATTATATATTGTTATAAAACTGGTGAGTTTTTCGTCTTTACGATAGCCGAAGAGAGGACTCCATTAACATAAATAAATAAATTTTACTTTCCCAACAAAGGTACCAAATCTTGGCTGCGCTACAGGTCTCTAAATTCACGCCGCTACTGTTTAGTGGAGGGGTAATGCTCGATCCTTCCCTACTCTCCATTTGCTGTGCTGAGAAAAGAGAAATCTTACTCCCGGGTATGACGTCACATAGCGACTAACCTGCTGATCCCTGCTGTATGCTGTACATACTTGAAAATTTTAGGCTGTGGTAATAATTCATTTAAACATAGTATTACCCGCTCCCATGCACTTTATAAAAAATACTTATTATTAAATATTTCCCAACTGCATTTTCTTTCTTTTCTGATTAAATAATGGTAATAACAATAACAATAATAATCATAATCATAATCAATCATAATCAATAATAATAATTTATTGCGTTAGATAAGCTCTCATACAATGTATTAATTATTTATTCTTGCATCTTCTTTCTTCTGAGAAACCCTACGCTTATTAAAGGTGAAAAGCAAACTCCGATAATCTTGTTCGAAAAAATGCATCGGTTATTTGTTAAGTAACTAAATGTTAAGAACGGAAAAAATATATGCGTTTATTCCTGATTAATGAACTGGATTATTGAAATCGGTCCGCCTTTGTGAATTTAAGAACAGTTGGCGATTTATTTACATGAATGTATTTTTAATTTCGAATAGATATATCGTTGCAATAATTATTGATAGGAAATGGGGAAATAAGGTAGACTCTTACACTTACATAAATGACAGAATATTAACCCTTAGAAGCCCTTTAACCGTAAACAGAGTATATGCCCCGGAGAGGGCAAGGAGAAAGATGGTGATGGATTCTAAAGTGCTAAATAAGCAAATGAGTAGGCATTGCAAAAGTAACTATCTTACATATAATATCGGGAGATTTGAATGCATGAGTAGGAAACATACTGATTAAAGATATCATGGGTACGTTTGGGGAAGAGACTTTGAATGGTATTGAAGAGAAGTTAAGACAGTTTGCAGCATTTAAGAAATTACGGATAACGGATACATTCTTTAGGAAAAAAAAAAGACGTCCATAAGTTTACCTGGTGCGCCAGGGGATATACCACTAATCGACTGTCATTACGAACAAAAAATTGTCATAGCACGTAAAAGATCTAATAGTCTGTCGTAAACACAAGTGAAATATACATAGTATATTACAATCATAAATACAAGTGGGTTTTTATTCCGCAACCATGTACACACAATAATAATAATAATAATAATAATAATAATAATAATAATAATAATAATAATAATAATAATAATAATAATAATAATAATAATAATAATAATAATAATAATAATAATAATAATAATAATAATAATAATAATAATAATAATAATAATAATAATAATAATAATAATAATAATAATAATAATAATAATAATAATAATAATGAAAATGAAGATAAAGATACATTGAAACAGATATTTAAATTGTGCAATCCATAGGGTCTTATGGTACACCCATGTTATTTGAAATAGAGAAATCTGAAGTTTTATAAAGTTGAATCACAAACAGTTAAATATATTAAATGAATATTACATATTGAGTTACATAATGCAATAATGAAAAGGATATTTATGTGAAAGTTTAAATGAAAATAATCATATGATAAACAAAATTAATAAATTAAATAAATTAGTATTGATATTCAGGGCTCTGATATTTAATTATTGCTACAATAATTATCATCAATATTCTATTACGTGCGATAAAATATACTTAACAAATGATACTATAAAATACGCAATACAGAACAAGATTTACAGCATCGCACTTGAGTATTTTATCTTTTAGAATTCGTCTACATTATCTTCTAACCAATATTTTTGTACTCATTCCATATAAAACAATTTATGTATTTCTCTTTCTCGAAAACCTGTGTGATATGTCTTTATGTATATTTATACTATATAGATGTAAAGAAAGCAATACAGATATCCTTTTATACGCGAAATATATACACAACGCGAAGAATGTCGAGTATGGGAAAGTGAAATTTTCCAGGAGATGTGAAGTTTCCAAGTAATATGTATTAGGCGCACGGTGCTTAAAAGCGTTCTCAAGACTCTGAATATAAAAGGTAAAAAGGGAAAAGAGGGAAGAGTTCAAAGCAACAGGCAAGCTGGAAGCAAGAAGAAAGCCAGCCGTGTGTGTTCATGTGTTTTTTCTGAGGAACCTCAATATAAGGGATTGATATTGGCAGCTCACTCACGATTAGAAGATAAAAGCGATTAAAAAAGTAATGTAAGCCGGTCTTTGCCTTACTTGTATATTCAGAATGTCAGTTTTTGGTGCCAAACATGGAAACGTAGAAAATGAACTACAATGAAACAAGGACATAATAAAATGCCAGTAATTATACAATGAAAAATTTCCTATGTTGTGTTGAAGGTTTGCTTTTGAGTAATACATCGCTTCAAATGACGGTCTATACTTGTAGGTCATTCATGGATCTTTAACGTTATTGTTCAATAACGCAATTTGTTCAAAACAATATTGTAACAAAATATCCAAGATCAGTTCGGTTACTTTTCTAACACTTAATTGTCCTGTGAAATTTTGTCACCAACATAGAGTCGTTAACACATTCTACAGTCTTTTGTGTTATCACAACTCATAACTTTTACTTCTCGTAACCTTGATTCAGTCCTTGCAGTGTCTTTCTTCACTTTTTCTGTCTCGCATACTCTAACTGCGGCATTACAATCACTCAACGTTCATAATCTCAACGGTCCATCTGCAACATTTTGGGTCTATCACAATAAACTATAACAAATTAACACAATACAAAGAAATAATTCCATGCGTTAATTAATAGGAAATTTTCGGGTTACCAGCCAAATAATATCTATGAAGCAGTTCGAGCTTTCGGCCATATTTAACTCTATGGCCGTCGTCAAAAAATGCATAATCAATAAATGGCCATCTCAAAATCGTGGCCTTCTTTTAAGTAGTCCAAGCTATGTTCAATCGTAGGCCGTTGTTCCTACAGCTTGCACAGGGATACTGTAACAAAATGACAAAGTCAGTTCAGTTAATTTTTCTGTCCCTTTTTTACTCTCCGAAACTTTTATCAAAATACACAACTCTCCTCTGCTGAGGTTAACCGGTAACGTGCTTTCGTGATATTACAATACTTAAAACAAGACGTTGAGTTTGAAATGGTCATTTTTTCTTACGCAGTTCTCGAGTTTGAGATGGCCATTTATTGATTACTCCTTTCCTGATGATGGCCATGGAGTCTAATATGGCCAAAACCTAGAACAATTTCATACATACTACACGGCTGGTAAACCGAGAAGCTCTTATTAATAATTATCGCCGTGAAAGTTTTAAATCATATATTCTATACACATTTGGCGGCTTTAGCATCCAAGAACTTCTAATAAATATGTTCACAGTCCGCCTCAATATCACAAAAGCTGTGACGCCTGTAGAACTTGTAAAGTTTTAAGAAACTTTTTGCAAATATTGTTCCCTTGAGTGTCACATCGTTAAAAGCATAAAACAGACATCATCGGGCGTGAAAACAGGAAGAATAATGGTAGTGTTGCAGTTGCGCACCCTGCAGCTGATCACTAAATCATGCTAATGTTGTTTTTATATGCTCACGATCGCATCTCTGCGACGCGAGCGATATTTTAACGCTGTGCCATTCTACAAACCGCGCCGGTTTTCCCATTAATCATACTTCAGCTTGATTTCTGCAGGACGTGCGCGACAGCTGGAAATCCCTACATAAATGTGTAATTGATTGGAGCTCCATTGTGAACACAGCTTTCCTGCCGCGCCAAAAACCATGTATTTAGAGTATTTCATAGGAATGAAAGGTCAAAGCCACTGAAATGTTGTGTTCTTTCGAGAATCTGGCGTTGACACCATGAGCATGTTACATTTAAAACAGAAACAAATCAGCAAAAAGGAACATCAATCAGAAAACCTATGTTTAACAACAAAGAACTACTTCCATAAAAGTCTACAGCGCTGACAAACAGGTGGTCGATAATTTCAGGATCAAATAATTCAATACACTAACATGCTTTACCATGCTATAGCAGGAAACAGCTCCAGAATTACGTAGTTTACGATTGCTTTCGTGATTTATACAGTACTAGCTGAAATATTCGGCGTTGTTCGATTAATCCCTTCAACTTTTGGAATAAGGATAATCAATAGCCTTGTGTTTCTTTGGAGATGTTTAGAAATGATTCTTGGTGTGCTTAAACAAAAGATTAATTAAAAACAAAACAGAAACACAAAGACAATATCATGTAAAGCTACTGTTGGACAACCACAAATACCACAGGAGGAGAGTGTCCCTGAATTATGAGTTACATTTTCAGCTAAGAAGTTGAGTTTTGCAACTGAGAAAGTCAAAAGAATTGCTTATAACTTGGGAAAAACATAGATAATATCATGGCGATTAGTTAACACATGGTAATTTGACTAATAATTGTGGCTTTAGTTATAAACACAGCAACCACAGAGACTTGACTCTCTGGATTGGTCAGAGGAACGTCGAGGGAGACAATCTGTTAGGCAAATGAATTAGGGATCATCGGCAGCAGTTGGACCATGATAGCCTAAGAGAGAGAAAATTCGAAAATACTACTAGATTATTTAGGACAATAAACTAAATGACTCACCTCTGTAATACGGAGTGTCTACCTTACATTTAAAGGGTCTCAAGTTCGAATCTTGTCCGGTGTTAATTTTATCCTAAAAGATGTATATAGGGTAACTAAGCTATATGGACCCCGGGGTCATTTGAGCAGCATTTGATCCACTTTATTCGTCGCCCATTGCGATCTAACCAGTTAAAGGGCGTAAAACATAAAAAGATAAACTAGGTCGAAAAAAAGGTCTTCCCAAAACGAATGTATAATGGCTGACTGTGAATTTGTAACTGTCTTAAGAAATACTATTTATACTTATTAACTAGTAACACATATCCCTCTGTAAGAATAGACTTTGGAAGCTATACGAGTTAAAAATAAACAATAGTGGGTAGATATTTTACGCTTCCAGTACATGGTTGATGTGTTCGACGACGGTGGTGATTAAATGAGATTATTGGGAAGCAGAATGAGCTGTTGAATACAGTGGATATCCGAGTACTCTAAGGATTCATACCCAAGGGTCTCTTAATCCGTCACAAATTCCAATTACAGGCGCTGTTATCTAACCCTTCTTGTCTCAGTGGAATTTATGTCTGAACTGCTACAGGACACGAAATACAGTCTGTTTTATAGGCACAAAGGTTTACAAAATTTGGAAGTGTTGTACTGTCCACATCCAAAAACTCTATATTGAAATATCATGAGTAATTCATGTTTTAAGATCCCTTAATCCATCAATGTACTTATACAAAGAAGTACTTTACAGGTGTCTGTGAACACTATAAGAAAAGGTCGAATACCAAACCTCTAAAAATGTGAAGAAAAGGGTTTTAAGAACCTATTTACCCAAAAAGTTACTTTTTATAAAAAAATGTTTTTGTTATTTTTGTTTTTTACAAAAACAGCTTTAACGACTTAATATACTCTGTGCGTAACATATATGATAATAAAATCTTTAAATGTTATGTTTCTGCGAATAGGAATTTTGTAATTTTGTATAACTGATACATTCTAAGAAAAATGCAGTGACTTGCCTAGCTGGAAGTTCAATTTATTTCGAACATAGGTACCATTATATGAAGCTTCGACGTAACCATGGTTGTTAACATTCTTCTTAATACTTTTAACCTATTTTAAGGTGCCTATTTATAATTCATATCTCATCCTCACTTTAAATCTACAGAGGTAGATTATCGTTCAAGAGTTGCATATAAATTTGTTGCAAGTTGTGTTTCTGTTCTAGCTGAAAAGCTGTTCGATCCAAATGATATTTTACTTTGGTACTTGACTTCTCCCTTAAGAAGTGTAATGACAGAGTTACCAAACATTTAGTGAGAAAATCTCCAGGTATGTAAATCGCACATCTCATTGTTACACACTTCAGCTCCATAGAGGTGGATAATATTCAGTGGTCTAATCGACGCATCAAATAAACTCACTTTCTTATCATAGTATGTCCGTTTCAGCCACCACGGTGTGATGCCTGCCACGGCGCGCAACAAAGGACAGATCAGGCGCGGCGCGTATCAGAGGCGCATTAGGTCAAGCTACACCACATCACTCACACGAGACAATACTGAAAACAATGAGCGCGGCACGTCAACAAGAGATTTTCTAGGTCATTCGAAAAATTTCCAACAGGTGGCTTCTTTGTAAAAGTTCGAGAAAAAGGAGCATTTCGAGAAAGCTCTGCCTACGGTATAAAGGCTTGTGGAGTGCGTGAAGACAGGAAGGCAGTTTTTGGGTAGGTCAGTGTCTCAGTAGCTACGAGACACCTGCGAAAGGTACGTCGTGTCGAAGTGAAGAAGTTTTAACGAGTGTTGAGTGATCGAGTGTTTCCAAGACAGAGAAAGGACTCAGTCAAGCTTGCGAGAAAAGAACAGTTGCGAGTTATAATATCACGAAAGACTGTAATTGTCAGCAAAAGAGAGCTGTGCGTTTGTGCAAAAGTTCAGAGGGTAATAAAATGATAGAGAAGTAACTGGACTGGACCTTTTGTCGCCTTAGTCACAAAATATTGCGGCGGGCGGGGCAGTTTTTTATACAGCGAAAAATGATGAAATCGTGCTGGAAATGTTAAGTATTACGAAACACTGCTGAGAGAGATTCACTCCTTGGTCACAAAGTTATCAGATTAATCATTACGTGTAGAAATGAACCCCTTTGGTTGAATTGGTCACAGGTAGCGGTGTAAATTAGTGAAGTAGTGCAAAAAAATTTACTCTGCCCTATTAAGTACAGGCACCCAGTTCGTTCCGCCATTAGCGGCGAGATTTTAAGTAGCCAGATCAAGTATTCAAAGAAGTTCTTAAGAACTAAAGTATTTAAGTAGCCAGATCAGCTATCAAAGTAAGCTTTAAGAAATAAAGCAACCAATAAAACACAAAGTATTTAATGTGCCAGATCAGGCATGAAAATATAAGTATTTGTGTGTTGTACCTCAAAAACAGATTATTATCGAAGTAATATGGGGCTGAAAGGGATAAAACTGTTTTTCCTGGTGACATTTGTAGCTTTATGGATACTGGCGGTCGCGGTGGCGGTGGTGTAATTAATTCATATAACTAAGAGGAAAGGAAACTTTAGCACCAATTCTATGAAAGTGGTGCCCCCCAAGCATTGGACGGTACGTTTTCTGCAGTTGTGTTTAATAAGCAAATGTGAAAAACAGTAAAATGCCTTAGGCCTACAGGTATTATACTCTTTAAAAACTAACATTGAATAATCTTTATGAACATAATCCTGTATTAATATGAAATTGCCACATGGCTAAACTAATTGAAATGTCCCTCCTTCTTAATTAGAAAGAGCAATGAAATTAAGAGTTTTGGCACACTTCATCAACAATGAAACACCGAATTTCAACACACCTGAAACACGCCTGACCCGCATACAAAAATTATTGCCCCCATACGACCTGTACCCAAAACCCACTATAAAAAAGCTGCAGACGAGGTAACTTCACGGTCAGACTCAGTAAAGATAAGGAAAATCAAAACTAGGCCCAAACGTAAAACCCATCCCGACCTGTGCAAGAGGTCAAAAACTCACTCCCGAAGCCAGGACTGGCAGCGTCCTGATGTCGCCTTACTCCCAGCGCTACCAGTTGGTAATATTGTAAGAAAGCACAGCCTGGCGGAGAACTGATGAGTGAAAAGAAAAGAAAGAAATGTAGTAATAAATCTATACTCTGTTCATCAAGAGATTAGAGGAGACGTAAACAAAGCCACGTGCGTTTTGGCCTTGACGCTTTCGCCGTGTAAATAGTCCCTTGAAGAAATACTGTTACTAAGGTATGAAATGTCAGTTAATGTTTGCTAAAGCATGAACTAAGTGTACTAAGCATAGTTAAAGTGCAAGAATACGCACTTACGTGAATCTGTAACCAGCCTAATTCATTCTGCGCGCGCATTATTCAGTATGAAAGTAACATGGTGGAACAAGTGAGTTGTGTTGTGTGGTGAAACATAAGTGCAGCAAACCGTTGCGAAGTGGTGAAAAGACAACAATATTGAACGTTTTTAACAAGTTCTGCGAGAAATATCCCGAACTTGCTATCAAAGACGTGATGAAATTAACATCCGAGTTTACCGGTGTGTCAGTTGCAAGTATTTACAGCACACGCAAAGAAAAATCGTCAGTTGGTGAATATCCCGGCCAAAAGCGACCACGTGCCAGATAAATGGTAGATGTAGTTGGCGACGAATTTGTGAGATTTGCAATCCGTCGAAAAGTTCACCAGTTCTTTGTTAACAATGAACCCCCACGTTAAAGTGCTGTTGGCAGTTAACTCTGAACCCGATCTTCCAGATTTAAAACGAACTTCCCTCCACAAGCTGCTTCTGGAGATTGGTTTCGAGATTGTGAGCAGGAAATGAAGAAGTGTTTTTGTGGACAGAGATGACGTAAGAGTAGTTAATTTCCATGTGCTACATGTTATTTGGATCAAGTAAATATATCCTTTTAGTAGTGTAAAATGCATATTATAACTACGCGTAGCGGTAGGTACTACCTACTGTATGCCCAGCACAAGAAGGCGAGGCTTAGGAATGTGTAACGTAATCATGTTTTGCTTCCCGCGCGGTGTTTATGTCTAGTTTCCGAGTATGATAAGGATGCTAGCTTCGTTTAAAATACACAGTGTTGTCACATAACTCACCTATTGTAGAAGTCCAGTTGTCGTGCAAGATCCGAGTCGGAGAAGTCGTCACCGTCGCTGCTGTCACTACCGCTCTCTGTATCTTCGTCACTAGACTCCAGGCCTCCTAGTGATATAATAAAATTGTCTATTGCATCTTCCACTAGCCCATCCTTTTGCCTGAACTCATCCTCAAGTTTCTTAACGTGCCTAACATAGCCCTCCCAATCAGCTGTTGTTACAGAGTTCACTGCACTTTCACACACCTGCTGTAGATTTCTTAAATGTAGATCACCTGTTACAATGCTCTCTCTCTCTCTCTCTTACATGTCGTTTTATTGCTGCCCATGCCAATTCTATAGCGTTCAACTCACACATATAAGGAGGTAATCTAAGAACCGTATGCCCATGCATTTCTATTATTCTGTCGATATGGTATATTTTTTCCTTTGGTTTATGTATTTGAATTAAATCAAACAAGTCGGTCTTTCGCATTGCAGCAGAATATGAAACGTTGTTCTCCAACCATTGTACCATTTCTTGCTTTACAGCATATTTCGACGGAGGCTTATTTTCTTGTACACTGTGGTATGGAGCATTATTAAGCACGATGACACTATTGCAGGGTATGTTAGGTAACAGTTTCTCCTCCAACCATTTCTGGAAATTTTGTCAATGATAATCGCCGCTAGCAAGTCCAGCTTTGAATATCAAAGAAGCTCCGGGTATGAAAACTTCGTTGCTGCCTGCATTTACAAAAATCAGGCGGTTCGAAGAGCTAGTGTTTGTCGTAATCCCGTAGATATCATCACTCTGCCAGCACTTCCCAAATGTCAAATTATTGTCCACCCAGGACTCATCAATGTAAATGATATTTCTCCCAGCATCTCTGTATCCATTTATAGCTCTTAGGTATTTAGCTCTCCAGTTAACTATATCTGGACGTTCAATAAGTAATTTTCTCTTACTTCCACATCGCTTCCATTTGAAACCCATATCGTGCAATAGCTTCCGCAGAGTTTCTCTTCCCCAAGGAAAATTTATTTTTTCCCTAATTGCTGCAAGTAGCTTCGGTACAGTGGGCGCTTGTTTTTTAACCAAATAAAAGTCTCGAATTACGTTTATAATTACTGTTCTATCAAAGTCATCACAATGAAATTTGCATTCCTCGGCCTTTGGTCTCTTTTTCCCGAGTATGAAGTGATTTTTCACCAGCTTTAACACCTCTTTTTATTCTTGTTACACTATGTTCCGATATCCCACAATAATTTGCCACACGTAAATTTCTTTGTGATAATAAACATTTCAATTGTCCTGATTTCGCTTCTTCGTCACATACTTCTATCACTTTTCTAATTACCTCCCTTGCTTCACTGTGAATACTTCGTCCCTTCTTTCGAACTGCAGCCATATGTAAATATTAAGCCAAGAATAAAACTAACAAAATACGAGTATATAACTGTAGCGCCATAGCGCGAGAGCCAAATAGTGCATAATACTAAAAAATCTCTGCACCTGCACCTAATACTGCAAAGCGCATTAGATCTGGCAACGCGGGTGACTCATATGCATTCTCATGCACTCATTTCCTAGTAAACAGATACGCTACCGGAGCAGATAAACAATTGAAGCCCCCTCTGCCCTTCATTCCCCTCTAGCCTTCTTGTCGTGGGCATACAGTAACCGTGTTGCGTCATTGTGAATGCACGTGGCCGCGGAGTGATAGAAACCGGTGATTTGTTTATATCTCCTCTAATCTCTAGATGAACAGAGATTAGTGCGGTCGTTACATAAAAAAGGATTGCTAAGGAACTCACGGAGGAATATCTATTTATAGGAGCTTGGCATATTTATTTATAAAAACTATTAATAATTGTAACTCAATTTTTCATAAAACCATAATTTTTGTTTGTCAAAACTAACTAAAAATATGTTAATAGAATTTCCTTAATGAATTGCTAATAATCCGTTATGTGAGAAAATGGGAGTGGAGGTAATGTGATTGCTAATTACAATGTAATGTCACATTAACAGCAGATTGGGACTTGTAGATATTCAAGAGAACGTTTACGTGCCGTGAGATTGGAGGTAAACACGCCATGTAACATTCATGTTGTGTCACTGGAGAATTGCTGCATTGATGCAATCTCGGTAGCTTGGTAGGTATGTTCCCTTTCCGACAGATGTCACTAGTGTTGTTTACCGCATGACCACGCTTATGAGTTACAATTATTAATTTAGTATATTCATTATAACAGAAGATTTTTGTATGTGTCAACTATTTTTAATGAAAAAGTAATAGCAGTATCTGCAAGCGTTGATTTTCTAAATATTCCATGTACTTCCAACATTTTTGTTAATGTTATAAGTAGGCTTGTTCACCATGATCACTCTGCTGTTAATGTCTATTAAGTGTTTGGAGTCGAACAACATGTGTACATACTGTCTGGATAATGTTGAACACACAGAACACTCTATTAGAAAGAACGGAAACTACGTGTTAAAAATGTGTCAACAAAAAAGCGCTCCAAGTGGGGCAGGATTGAACTAAAGTATGAGAAATCGCGCTCCCGAATCCTCACGAGACCGGTAGCTCTTACGGCTGTATTTTTCATACCTGCTTACCTGTCAGTCTCAGCTGATCATATGCCCTAACGCCATATTGCTGCACTGGCGCGTCAAATTTAACACGTGAGCTTCCTTAGTTGTCATTAGTTTTTAAGATTGCTGCATATTAAAGCTCACGCAAATTAACCTTTGTTTTAATAAATGCGGCACTCTTAAAAACTGCAATCACAACTATGGAAGCTCGCGTATTAAACTTTGGGCGTCATCGGAAGCAATATGGCATTAGGACATATGATCAGCTAAGACTGACAAGTAAGCAGGTATAAAAACAGTTTATTTGTTATAACTCCTTTTTATTAAAATTGTCCAATAGTCTGTACATCAATAGCTTTTATGAAATATTAATGAGTTTTGTAATGGTTGCAGGTTCATATGACTAGTTGTCTTAATAGTATCAACAAAATGTGTCTTTTTCAATTATGACGCTGCCACTAATTACTCTGCATGGCATAAAGTAAAATATTTTATACTTTAATGAGCTGCCACAAATTTTTTGTGTAAACTTGTAACCAAACATTAGGATGTGGTATTTGACAGGGAAATGGGAACAATTACACATGTTTGACACTTATTTATTCCTTCTAGCATTGCAATAGCATAACACAATTTGATATATTTGCGTAACAAGCACAATTAATAACCTCACAAAGAGGTTTCTGCATACATTATATACAACACTATTGCTGCATATGCGAACACCTGTTTTGTCATCACTAGATCATTATTAGCCTGACAACAAATGTCCTCTAACAGTTTCACGTCATTTAACACTTTCACACCATTTCACTATATTCAGCACCAGCACTGGACACCAAAAAGGCACAGCTTGCGAAGTTATACACCCACAATCACAGGAATGCCTATAACTCCAACTTTCCATCATGCATATCCTAGAAATAAACAAAAAACAATGCAACGAATAGCAACATTTATGTATAACTAAAGTCTAAGTAATGAAAGTGACCTGGGTAAAGAAGGGCTAGGTCTTTATCCTATTTACATTTAAAATATAGATAATTTTAGAGGATTATAATTAGGCTTAGCAATCGAGCTACATTCAAGATGAATCAAGTTATCGGCATTTGTAGTCATGTGACAGAGTGCACAGTGTGCGGAACCAGTTCTGTCTGCTGTTCAGATAAAACATGCACAACTTCATTCTTTTTGTAGCTCATCTACTAAGTTTAGATATAAACAATTTCAGCATTCTCTCAAGCTTCCACGGCCATCGTTTAAAATATCTTGGCTATCCGGTTGTTGCCGCGTCAAATTATAAAATGCCGACGTTTCGACCATCTTGTCGTGGTCGTTATCACAGGCAAACTGTTTGCCTGTGATAACGACCACGACAAGATGGTCGAAACGTCGGCATTTTATAATTTGACGCGGCAACAACCGGATAGCCAAGATATTTTAAACAATTTCAGCAGTTGTAAATATGATTATCTAGCAAGTAATACATTTTCTATCAAAAGTTGCAGGTTTGCAATCTTAACACTCTCTTGACAACTTTAGCCAATATTATTATAATATCAATATGCTCTATTAAACACATAATTTGGTTAACCGTTTGGCAAATACCTCTTGAGAGTTAGATATCAAGAGTATGATTATCTTGTTTTATAGGCATTCATTAAAATATCAATCATATGTTAATATACTTGTATGTTAATGTACATATAAATTCATCTATGTAAATTTGGTTTGGTTCGGCAAATAACAGAACACTCAACTCTTGAAGGCAATGTCAATGACTGTTCGTTGTTTCATATGACAATTCTATATTTATTGAAATAGGTTGTGATGAGCACGATTTCTGTTATCCGCAGTTTGTTGCATCCGTTTGTATTTTCTGATGTGGTTGTGTAATTGCTGCATTTGCTTATTAATGTAATTTAAAATATGTGAAGTGGTGATAGGTAAGGGAACTGAAGAATTTAAACAAAAGGGTATTATATTTATTAGAAAATGTTTATTGTACAAATACTGGTATGAATTAAGCCTGGTTAACAACCACACGGTAATGGAAACCGGAACGAGAATGCATATTATCCATCAGCATATCGTTAGCAAAGTGGAGGTTCATATTGTGCATTGGAATTCATTTGTTTCTAATGGACCACTAATATATTTTCTAGGTTACATCCCTATTCTCATGCTATTTCATGCATTTATGCACTACTTCGCTATTGCTTGAACGCTCTATACCATTCCTTGACTTCTCGTCTAATCGAATAGACAGTATACATATTTCACAAAACCTCATCTTAGTTAAAACATCATGTGCCTATTACTTTGCACAACGACCAACGTGTAATTTTTTTTTTAAAATACACATTTCTTATAATATCCTGCAATTTTGATTACTATTCCACATCTAAGGGAAGGTCAATTATGTATTTTACAACTTGTGCAACAAACGGGTGCAAGTAACTGCCACATGTGCACGAAAAGCTATGATAAACGTTTTGGCAAATACACTACCTTCATCCAATATCACTGGTACAGTAAGAAGCTCTTAAAACTTATTGGAAATAAATAACGTACCTTCAGATTCTAACTTTAGTTTCCACTGGAGATTTACACCTCAATGCTGCAAGGAATATATCGTATGCATATCCCACTTTCTGCGTGGCTGAAAATTAAATACAAATGAATACAATTATCAATAAAATACAATGTCAACACTTCCACTATAACAATAACCTGTTAAAAGCATCTTACACCTAATTGCTACGTATTTCACCAACATTAATAGAATACCAATTTTAAACACACATATATTAAGTAGAAATAATGCAAATGTTTAATTACCTCTCTGTCGAAGATCATTTTGGGACGAAAAACTTCCAGAACGTTTGTTTTCGTTACAAAACTTCAAAACTTGAATCAGCCAATCAGATTTTTCTTCGGGGTTTAGCAGTGCCACCAGCGCCATATCTTGTTCGGGCAGGAGACTACTACGACTGCTGACTCGTGTTTCCAATTCCGCAATCTAAGTGTGACCGGTGTGGTAGAACAGCTTCACACCCAACCCGACGGAGGGCAAGGCCTTCCAAACGCCACCTAGTGCCGAGAAGAGCAGTTACCATGCGCAATCATCCGCGCCATCTGCCTGGCACTGCCAGCACTACACGCCTGAAAGTACACCTGATAGATGATAAGGAAATCGAATGAAGGGAAATTAGGAAAAGAAACAGTGGTAGGGAAATAATGCACCTCAGCATTCACCAATACGGGGAAATCACGGAAAAACCCATGTCAGAGTGCGCAGCCACAGGGATCGAACCCGCGACCTCCCGAATTCGAGCCACAGACGTTACCGTCTGAGCCATTCCACTTGCCCTAAAATGCCAACCCGGGCAACCCTATTTTGTTAATATATTTATTGTATTACTCAAATTAAAAAGCTAGCCAAAACTAACATCAGAAAGGAGACTGCTCAAAAAAGACACGAGACGAAAATTAAGATGTCAGTTCAAAGTCCAGTAAATTAATTACATTATTTTGGGATGATGGTATAGGGAAATCTACGATGCCTATGTCCAGAATCCTATATTTTCTTCATTAGAATTTTTGTTAGGCTACCCAACATCACCGAAAGAATGATAAATTTTTGATTTTGATTTTAGCTGAATTCATACATATTTAAAAGCGGAATAGTTATGCAATACTGGCCAAGATCGCTAGAAAGAACTGAAAAGCGACAGCGCTTTCAAAAATCATCAGCGCCTTAAAATTCAAACTATAACAAAGGGTATTTCGGAAATGGTTGATGGAAAAAATGTTTTGAAATATAGTGTACGTGTTAGAGATTTACATATTTTATTCATGGTGTCCTATATATCTTATTCTTTATGTTTTATACAAAGGTACTTAAAGAAAACTCGTTCCGAATGACAAAGACTACGGGCTGTATCCAGAAAATTCAAAATGTACATTTTTTACTTTCTTTACTGGTAAGTAGGAGAAGAATTGTATTCCAAATAAAAATTTGATGTCAAGATTTCACCAGAAATACATGTTTTGAGGCCCTCTGAATCCAAAAATAGCATTTTTAGAAAAAGGTCCGTGTGTGTGCGTCTGTGTGTGTGTGTGTCTGTGGACAGCATAACTCGGAAACGAAAGGTCGGTTAAAAACCAAAGTTGGTATTTAAGTTTATTGTCATTCAAGGATGCGACACGAAGATTTTGAAGAAAACAGCCCCACCCTAAACTACCCTTTACATGAAAAATTTTTCGAAAATTTTGATTTTCTTGAAAATGGCTCTAACGATTTTGATTAAAATGTCATATGTTTGAGATATTTTGATGACAAATGAAATGTATATCTTGAATTTTCTGGCTATAGCCTATATAGTCCTGTTTACTCTGGATGACTTTTGAATAACCCCTAAACCGTAAGAGAAAAACAGTATCTTACTATGCAAAAAATGTAGATCTCACTAAAACACAATTTATGTCTGAATAATTTTTTTATAGAGCGAACCATTTCGAAGGTATTCCATATTATTTGTGTCAGTTTCGGAATGGAACATCCTTGTTCATTTTTTTATATATTAAGTGTGCAAAGAGAACGGAATCTCAAAGCTTTAAAACATAGTGCAACACATCAGATTTTTTTGCCTGTAATGATTACGGGTCTGGTACTTTAAGAAGTAAATAAGAAAAGATAAGGTAAATACTACGGAAGGGGACTTTGGCACCTCTACTGTACGGCTTTTTGTACCTGTACTCCACAATTGAGTACCTCGGGAAGGAGGGATGAGGTGAGAGAATATAGAGGTGGCAGATCTAGCAGCCCCAACAGAGAGAGGGTAGGCTCCCTAACCGTTTGAGGTTGAAGCTCCCCGGGGGAGCTGAAATGAGAAGGTAGGTGGAGTGGAGGGGGAGGAAATTCGGAGGATATAATGAATCTTCTTAAGATTCAACTAGCGATCCGAAGGGACCCCCGAAAAGATAATGGGTTGCGGGATTAGAACCCACGATGTTGCCGCTGCGCCATCTTACAAGGCAAGTGAAAGTAATAAATATATAACAATGTATGATGGACTAACAAGCAATCATAAGAAAATAAGCATGGTAATATCGAAACCCTTATTTTGCTACTCCTTGTGCCCCTTTAGATCTTCAGATCTGTCAGCTCCAGATTCCTGTCCACTCTCCAGCAAACAATTGGGGAATTTCAGGATTGCTATTCGTGCGGAAATTGCAGCGGAAATTCCCCATTCCGGGGAAAATGCTGACACGGGAGATGGATAGCTTCGCCAAGCAGCTCTAGATAGAAGAATTGGCTGGTTTCATACTGATCCATTTAAAATAAATAGTTATTAAAATGTATGTTAGTTATAGCTCTCCAAAAACTATGTTAATTCAAATAAATTTTAAATGCATATTTAGGTATTTTATTGTGGCATAGAGTAGATTAAGTGACAAATTTTTAAGGAGTGTGTCATTAAGTGATGTCTTTGGAATTCATGCTTTTTCCATCACCATGAGAATAAAAAGAAATAACAACTGAACAGCTATTTTTAATAGAATACGTACGTGAAAAAAGACACAAAGATTTTCAAGAAAATTCACCTTTGAAAAAAGAAGTGTCTTCCTAATTTTTTTATTTTCTGAAAGATGGCTCAAATATTTTAAGTAAAATGTCTTAAGTTTAAGGTATTTTTATGATAAATAAAATGCACATTTCGCATTTCTGCAATTTCTACAGTATATCAAGAAGACATTGCATTCTACACAGAAAAACACCAAGCTTTCATTTTAACTGCACGTTTTGAGGTCCTTGAATAAAAAGTTATATTCTGAAAAATCTCCAGCGCGATCACACACGCGTAGCACACACGAGAAACAACCCTTCACAAGGAAATATTTTTGAATTTTTTTTTTAAAAATGCCTCTAGCAATTTTGATTAAAATACAATATATTGCAGATATTTTCATGACAACTGAAATGAATATCCGGAAATTTCTGGGAACAGCTCTGAAGTCCTATTTTTTTCTGGATGACTTTTTCGTAACTGGTAAACCGTAATGTCAAGTATACTTTTATGGAGATAAACATTAACGAGATATTCCTTGTTGTTGGTCTACATTTTCAAATAATTATAATTTTCTCAAATAGGAAGTCATGCTGCTTCAGGTTCATTACACAGCACCCAGCACTTAAACGACTTGACCGTCGCTTAAGCCCACTAAATTTTCAAATATTAAACTGTTCTCATCTGTAAATCGTCATACTCCTCCCTTCCCCTCCTTCCTTCATTATTTAAGTTCAGTATCTTTCAAATACATGACATGAAGATTTTCAATAATCTTCTTACTATTTTTGGAAGCGATTGGCCAAAACTTCTGTTATAATGTTTATATTTACAAGAGAAATAAAATTAATAGTTTGATTCTTTGTGAATTACTGATGAAGTGTTCTTCGTTCAGAAGGATATCTGTATCATTTCATATAACTCGTGTTTTAGCATGAAACATTTCCGAGTTATTCGCTGTTATTTTTTAATTTTTGAATACTTTGTCTTTTTTCTGATAGCTATTGCCTTCAGCTGTTACTCGCGATGTTATGGAAACTGTATTCCCCATTTACAAATTTTACTATATTTCGACTTCGTGTATCCCCTTTATATCTGTAACGAAATTTGTAATTTAAGTATTCAAACCCAAGATGAAGCAGTCAGAAAAATAAGGTTTGTTGTAGAATATGTAGTAGTAAACATAATAGGGCAGAGAAACTCATGTGAACGTATTTGGTTTTGTGAGTACTGAGCATTCCTTTTTTCCTGCTTACGTTTGTGTCCAATAGGCAGAAAACATTTAATAATTCTTTTCCTTACGTAAATAGGTTTTGATTTAGGCGAAGATATGTTATCTGGTATATAAAATTATTTTGAGACTTATATTATTCCTAAAGAAATAAGTAAAAATGTTTTGTCCTTTACGTGCATAATTGTGAAGTGAAAGAATACCTTCACGGAATGCAAAGAAATTTGACAAATGAAAACATTTTACTTATTCACCACATATATTACAAAAAGTCGTGCATTTGACTACCTATTTATATTCCCAGCATTTTACACGCCTCTAGATGGTGTTATGAAATTTTCATATTTACCCAGCTCCAGAAAACGAAGGTTAATATTCCATGATTACCCTTAACAATGAAACCTCAGAATTTAATATATTATTTACGATCACTACTATTTTAGTTAAATAAAGCTGTCCCTTCAATCAGAGACAGAAGTTTGTTAACCAAGTTTAAGAAAAAGCAATTGAAAAAATAAACCTGAAGTTCAACACAGTGGTTCTAAAAGTCTTTTTTTTTTTATTAAAAACCTAATTCTTAAACATGGAAGTACTATAATAAAAACACGACAAATAAATAATCGAAAATGTTCACCTAGTATTCGCGTTAAATGCCTTTTGAACTTTCCATGCCAAAAGAAACAAGAGAACAGTTATTTTGGAGCACATTGTAGTGCCACAATCACCGCAGCCATTCAGGTGAACCACCACATAACTGTATCAGTTACAGCAGATAATTGAAAAGCAGATCTTCTACGTGAAAGAATGAATCAATGGGCACACATTGGGGCTGCACAATATGGCTTAATCACTTGTCCGAACTGTCGATTGTTGGAGAGCTCCCTTTCAGCGGCCAGCGTAGTACCAGTTACCTTCTCCAGAAAATCCCGTTCCATTGTCCAGAATGGGCTTTTTGTGGAACTAGTAGCAGAGCAAATGAGAGGCTATTTACGGAGCTGAGGTTAATCAGGCTCTTGTGTTTTAACGAGTAGACAAACCCAAATGCCTCTCTTCGGTTTTAACCTTTATACTCAAGGAAAATGCAAACACTTCTTTGACAATTGAGAGAGGTATTTCAAACTAACTCAAACTATAAGAAAATTAATTACAAAACTACTGCAGGAGGAAATATTAAACATTTAATTGCGCAACATTTCCGTACTCCACCCACTCGACACAAATTAAACATCGGCTGCTGACTTTTAAATTATTTTAATGCAACTATAAAAGATGTTTGAAAAAAAGCAAGAAAGAAATATTTTATAAAGTAATGCAGTGGCAAAATTACTGTATGGGATTGAAGCATGGATTAAACCAGAGAAAAACGAAAGATTCGCAGTAAACTAAATTAAGTTTTTAAGAGCATTGGCAGGATATAAGAGAACAGGCCACAAAATGAAAATATCATAAAAGAATCTAAATGAAGAAGTCTTTCTCTACTCTTGTACTAACCATTCTTACAAACCCTTATTCCTATCTTCTTCGTGTTGATGACAGTCAAATCTTTTAAAGCTTTGAGATTCTGCTCTCTTTACACACTTAACATATACAAAAATTAACAACGATGTTCCATTTCACGAAAGTTTTAAGTTTTCCGAAACTCACACACATAAAAGGAGTATCTCCTAAACGGTTCACCCTACAAGAAAATTTATTTGGATATTCATGGTGTATTTTAGCAAGATATACATTTTTGTATAGTAAGATTTGGTCTATCTCTAATGCTTTACCAGTAATGCAAAAGTCGTCCAGAGTAAATACGACTACAGGGGCTATAGCCAGAAAATTCAAGATATACATTTTAATATATCGACTTGTGTAAACCACACTGCAACACGACGTGAAAACATCCTTTCGCCCTGCCATACAACGCCAAGATACCTGTCGGCGCGTTGCAGCTCTGGAAGAAACAATCATTTAAGTGATGAAATAAAATGAAAAGTGATGTGAAATCGAGGGAGAGGAAATGCAGAGGATAAAAAGCAGCGTTCATCTAGTGAGCTGGGGAAACCCCCCCCCCCCCAAAAAAAAAAAAAAAAAAAGTGTCTCGAGCCTCACTTAGTAAATAATGATAAAAGACTGAAAATTAATTGTGTGATTTTTCATTCATCCCTTAACATAAAATCGCCTCCCAAGTGCGGAATATCATCCACAATTGCTTTTGTATTTAATATGCTCATATTCAGTTGAAAATTACTATGTTTATTCAGAGTTTAGCCTCAGTGGAGTTATAGAAAGTTGAATCAACAGCTCCACATATTGTGCTTTTGATATTTTGCTAGTTTTTTACTATCATATATTCATAATCACTTCCAGTTTTATCTCATTTTATAGTAATTATTCTGAAATGCGCTTCGTTAGATCGTGTTTCATGGGGAAATATTTTAGAATGCTCTGCGCTTTTTAGTTTGCAATGTTTTTTAGTGTGTGTTTTATTATTTTGCTTTCACAATCATTGTTTGCCTCCGAGTATTTTTCCATTTATTTATTGCTGATTACTCCAGCTTCTATTTTTGTCGACAAGAGGGAACTAGGGAAATGTTTTTGTAGCATTTGAGGAGTAAGTTTTAACATGATTATTTACTTCGGAACAGTAGTTTAACAAGGAAAGTCTGCGCTGCAATCAATAGAGCTAAATTGAAATATTCTCGACTAATTGCACACGTTTGTTACTTTCTCTTTTGGGAGAAAGTGGTGAAATAGAGAACTTTTATTTTTTAATGTTTGCTTAACACGGTTCAGTTTTTAAATCAAGGAGAAACACTGCGTATACAAACTATTACTACTATAGTTATTTATGGATAATCTGACTAGTCTAATTTTTACGAGTGTCACAATGAAAATTAAAATTAAAATACGTAGGAAAAAAAAAAAAAAAAAAAAAAAAAACATCACAGATGTATGACGTAATGTCTTTGCTAAGCCAAGGACGGAGAGTTAATTAATTTCAAAAAAATCAGCAGATGTTTACGAAAAAGAATATGAAAGGTTTCGCTGATGGAGAAACGAAAATACATTTTCTTCGTACAGTTAACGTGTACCAGTTATCCGATTTTACAGAAGATTGTATAAATTTCCTTGAAAATCAAGAGGATTTCATAAGCTATGCCCAGAAAATTAAAAATATAAATTTTATTTGGCACTATGTATGTTTATTTTAATATGGTATTTTAACCAAAATTGCTGCAATTTTTCAGAAAATAAAAATTGTCAAACTGTTTTTCGTATAAAGGGTAGCTCGGGGAGAAGAATGTTCTTATAAATCTTCATAGCGCATCTTTGGATCTTCGTTGCTGAATTATGCTATTCAGCCGCACAAAAATACCAATATTTTTCTAAAAAGGCTCTTTTTATTCAGGGTGCTTCAAAACATGTATTGCTGTTGTATCTGTCCTGTTACAATCCATACCTTGTTTTAATTCTTCCAGGGTGTGGGTTGTTTGTCTTCTACACTTTATGTTTTAACTTACCCCAGAGATAGAAGTTGGAGGGGGTTACGTCGGGGACCCAGGGAACCACAATTGCTACCAATAATTCTGTCCTGAAATTCAATTTCAATGGCGAAAAAAGACAAAGTCACGTTTCCTGTCTGTTAATTCTCTAAAACATGGGGCGAAATTGTGTTCACATATGTACGAGAGTCAACTGTTGACTTGGAAAAAAAAAAAAAAAAAAAAAAAAAAAAAAAATTGGCCCTATAACTGCTTCTCCGCTAATGGAGAAGGGGTACTTTATGAACAATATTAGATTTTTTTAGAGTTCAAACAACGATTTTTGCTAAGTAAAGCCTTTAAAAGTAGTTTTAAAAATATGGTAAGGTATCAATTGTGATCAGAAACTGATCTTGAATTGAAGATAAAACCATGCTTCATTAGTGAAGAACAGGTTCCCGTGACTTGCCGGCGCTTTACGTTTAACGCTGGCGGGGAGCGCGCGGGTTCTCGCCGGGTCTCTTGCCGCCGCGGAGCGGTACGGCCGATCAAGAAACGCACTGTATATATACACAAACAGCAAATAATAAATGAATGCTCTGTGTACATTCATAGTGCTTATATATTGTTTGATTGGACAGTATTCTTGTATCTAATTTCCCTAGTATTCATAAAACTAAAATAATGAACAATATTTTTGTGCTATCGCTAAGCTTTTGTACAAATTATATAAATTAATCTGTTAATGCTCTTGGTAATGATAATAATTAGCACGCATAAAACATATGAAAGACAGCGACGGCTTAAATTAATGTTTTATTTTATATACCGCGTGCTGAAGAGATTATAGAAATACAACTTCGTTAATAAGACCAGTTGCCTTCTACTGACGCCCTAAGCCATTAACAAATGTTTTTGGTGTCATTAGGCGTAATTACGTTAGCAGTAATGAAATTCCTGTAGAAGTTATCCTCCCCGAGGGCGTCGTATTGTAGATAAACCTAACTTAATATAAAAAGAGGAAATTTACTCAACCAAAAATTAATGGCTGTCGTCAATAACGTCAGGGTTTTTATATCCCACCTGTGGAGCTGTGCACCCGTTGCTCTGGCAACGAATCGATTTCTGCTAAACAGCTGTACCTGGGCAGCGCTTTGAATTTTACTACATGCAAACAGCAGGTTTAACACCAGTTTTTATATTCATAGGGAAAAGTTGTTTTTTACAACTTAATCACTAAATCTATAAATACACTGAGTGGGATGGCTCAGGCGGTAGCGTCTGTGGCTATCATTTGGGAGGTTGTAGGTTCGAAATTCCTTGCCCTACGTCCTGATCCATAGTTCAAAGTTTTTAAACCTTCTTACTCCACATCAGGGGTTGACTACCAGGTTGTGACAGCTGTCACAGGGTCCCAAACGTGAGCTGGAGACCCTTCATCCCTGCGCCAGGATTTAATCATCGTCCGGCCCCAGCAGGTCAGGTGACCACAACGCCACCCATACGCCGAGAACTGCAATTACAGTGCACAGGTCTGGTAAGGTTATACAAGAACCAGGAATAGGCAATATGAAGTAAATTAAATAGAAAGAAAACTTGGATGACTATTAAAAGCGGACTGCCCAAAACTATAAAAGATAATTGCATATCATTTTAATTGTAAGGGAGAGATTAGTGACAAGTTAGAAATGTATTACACATATTATAATTTTACCTTTATTGATTTTGTTCTTAATCTCATTCTTCTGTTTATCTTCTCTACTTATTTTACTCCCAAATACTGAAATTGTTCACATCCTCAAATACAACCTTTCTCTCCTACCAGAATTAAATCCTTGGATTCCGCTCCACATCCCATATAAAAAATATTTTTCTAAATTTATTTTCAGCCCCCATTTTTCCACCCAAAATATGTTTTGAGGCAAGCTGAATGAAACAAAAAGACTTTTAGAAAAATGTCTGTCTGTCTGTGGACAGCATAACTTAAAAACGAAAAGTCCATTAAAAGCCAAAGTTGGTATTTAAGTCTTGCAAGAATTCAAAATCAAGATTTTAAAGAAAATAACCCCACCCTAAACTACCCTTTACATGTAAAATTTTTCGAAAATTTTTATTTTCTTGAAAATGGCTCTAACGATTAGATTAAAATGTCACATGTTTGAGATATTTTAATGCCAAATGAAAGGTATATCTTGAATTTTCTGGTTATAGCCCCCTGTATTTACTCTGGACGACTTTTGCATAACTGGTAAACCCTTAGCGATAGACCAAGCCATACTATACAAAATATAGATCTTGCTAAAAAACACAATTTATGTCTAAATAAATTTTCTTATAGGGTAAACCATTTCGGAGATATTCCTTGTAATGTGCGTGGGTTTCGGAAAACTCAAAAATTTTGTGAAATGGACATCGTTGTTCATTTTTTATATGTTAAGTGTGCAAACAGAACAGAATCTCAAAGCTTTAAAAGATTTGACTGTCGCTCAAAGCCTATTGTATTCTAATATTCCCCTTGTACCTACAAGGAAATAAGCAATAAGATAATTTGTACAAATGTTTATCTCAACTAACACGAAGAAGATATAGGAATACGAGTTTGTAAGAATGGTTAGTACAAGAGTAGAGAAAGTCATGTGAGTGCAACACATCAGATTTTTATTATAAATATTTCTTTCCTCCAATAACAATGTTGCATTAGTAATTGTTCTGCGAAAACTATTATTTTTCCACCCCACTGCCTCTAATATCTACACAAAACGAAAGACATACATTGGAATAAATTTATTGCATTTAATTTTCAGATTCGGTCTTGAATTTTGACAGATACTGCTGAGCAGAATAATGATTGAAAATCGTCATCGATGATAACTTTTAGGCAAACTTGAAGTAATCTTGCCAACTTATTTTTGAAGAAAAAATATCTCCATCTTTCAGCAGTACCATGCCAAAAGTTCACATTGTAGTTTTGTTCCACAGGGTGTCATTCAGCTCTGATCGGTAGAAAATTCTATAAGCATTTACCGTATTAGTGCTTCAATATCTTCGAGAGGGTAAATAATGAAACCTTTGCTTTGAGTCTAATAATTTCACAGCTCTGTATTACTCCCTCCAACAGCACAGATTGTAAATGTTTTGTTATATAAGCAATAAGGTTATGTATTTTAATGGATATTTTAAGGACAGTCAAGCCCGTGCGCTGGGACAGAGCGGACGTACCAGGAGAACCGGTTGTTTTGTCTACTGCGTGTGTGGCGTGATAGTGAGTGAGCGCAAGAAAGACATATACCACACTGTGAGTGATATTATCGATCACCAAGTGTAGGAATTTAAAGTGAGTAGATCAGCTAAATTTAACAGTGAAAAGAAATGGAAATGTACGCGAGGAAAAATACCCTCAGGATCAAGTTTGCTTTAAGTGCAACGCGACCGTCGGCATATGAAGTGCATGATTTCATAGCAGATACATTACGGTTAAATGCGGAACAAGTGGATACAATACAGTTAATTGCAAGTGAACGGGCAATTTATGTTAAATTAATATCAGCACTCTTGCTGGAGAAAACCCTCAATACCTTCTCGGCGGAAACACCTTTCACATATATGAATGGTGAGATGACTAAAGTGCTTATCAAACACGTGACCGGTAATGCTGTCAATGTCCGAGTGTTTGATGTACCCCCAGAGCTCCCGGTAGAGGTCTTAAAAGCAGCGTTGCAGCGTTGCGGAACGGTATATGACGTCCGGAAGGAACAGTGGAGCCGACAATATCGCGTCCCGGTGTTTAATGGGGTACGAGCGGTAAAGATGCAACTGAAGACGAACATCCCTAGTTTTATCATCATTGGCAGCTACAGATTATCGGTGTCCTACGCCGGCCAACCCAGATCCTGCTACGTCTGCAGTAGCACGGCACATCTAAAGGAATTTTGCCCCCACCGTCCGACCGCAACACGCCCAGTGGCGACTGGACGGAGAAACGAAACAGAACCGACGAAGGTGGTAATGGACACGCAGAGTGAGGAAGCGCATCCTACGGATGAAAACAGGCAAACGTCCCTGGTGAATGACAGTCAACAGGAAGCAGCAAGGTCTGCACCGCAAAGGGAGTATGCCTCCATAGTTCGAGATACCACAGGGAAACGAGTACATCTGGCCAATCCGGAGGAGATAATACCACCCGAGGTGGGTCCACTTGTGACGGAGACAGCTGCAGCAGAAGAGAAACGCCCGGCCGAGAAGAAACGGGCCAAGCGGGCGAAGACAAGCAAAGCCCATAAGGAAGAACCATCCTGGAATAACCAAATGGAGCTGGAGGAAGTTGCGGAAGGAGCCCATGAGGAGGCACGTCAATTACAAGTCCCGTCCACAGACACAGTAGATACGGCTGGAGTACTGACACAAGAGCCTGCCTCAGCATTGATTGGCAGCAGTATCCTGGAGGAGGGAGGTGACAGGAACACCGGTGAGGTTCTACCTGCAAGGAGGGACGCGGGAAACAATCCCCAGAGTGATTGCGAAGCAGCACAGTTACAACAACGTGTGAGGTGCCCAGCGGTGGAGATAGGAGACGACTCCTATTACCGGGAGGACACCCCCGGCACCACCGTAGCGGCGCGACCATCTGCGAGTGATACTCGACCGCAAGTAATCGAACGGCCACACAGATCCCAAGAGGACCAACCAAGGTCAGCTGAAGCAGTCGCAATTTATCGGCGTGCAGAGATGGCTGGTGGATCCCATCCCTCTCAACCTGATGCGAGGGCTACAGAAGCAGAGTCGCCGATCCTACTTCAGGTGACACGGAAGCCCCAGGTGTCCTTATGTGACCCAAGGCTTAGGGGAAATCCTCCGGCACAGATAACCCCAGCTAGACATCCAGAGACCGAACAGTAGCACACTAGTAGCAATGCACGAGGCCAAGAACGTAGACGCCCGAGTTACACTATCTTTGCGACAGTCGCTTTCGTCATGATCTATCTACGAACGGTGGCAACAGTGAATGTGAATGGGTGCAGAAATCTAGTAACCCAAAAACTGCTTAATAGTTTCCTCCAGGTGAACAACATTGACATATGCTTTCTCCAAGAAGTAAACACTTACAACTTGGATGCTCTTTACAATTACGACTATAAAGTTAACCTAGGTTTAAACGGCAGAGGAACGGCAATAGTGTACAGGAAGGGACTTCCCCTGCAGAATTTTCAGATGGATCCCGACGGCCGGGTCCTCTCCGCTACTTTGGAAGAGACCGTCCTAGTTAAGATATATGCTCCAGCTGGGACACAGAATAGACGCGAGAGAGAGCGTTTCTTTCAAACCGATGTAACCCCGCATTTGCTACAAGGCAAGGAACTTCTGCTAGCAGGCGACTTCAATTGCACGCTGCAGGCGAAGGATCAAAAAGGTGCTACGAATTTTAGCATCATGCTACAACACCTAGTGTCACAGTTGCAACTGCTTGACGCATGGGAGATCAAGCATGGGAATGAAGTGGAATTCACTTTTATCCGCAACACTTCTGCCTCACGCATCGATCGACAGTATTTATCTCCCGGAATGGCTCCAAATGTCCATCGAATTTGGGTCATTCCGGTGGCTTTTAGCGACCATCATGCAGTGCTATGTCAATTGCAAATAAATGAAATAAGGCATGAGACGGCCGGCCGTGGCTACTGGAAACTCAATAATTCTATGCTGGAGGACACAGACATTAGGGAACAATTTCAAATCAAATGGCTTCAGTTACAGTCGGCCTTTAGAAGTTCAACTCGGAAAAGTTTTTGGTGGGTGAACACGGCAAAACCAGCGATTCGCTCCCTATTTAAATCCATGGGTATTGTGAGGGCACAGGCCAAGAAGCAGCTACTACATTTTTACAATGAGGCGCTGTGGGGGCTGCATCTGAAGCAAAGGGAGGGCTATGAGGTGCAGACGGAGATAAAAAAAGTAAAAGAAATCATCAAATTAAAACACTTACACCAGTTGGAAGGACATAAAGTTCGAGCCAAAGTGAAATCCATGCATGAAGCGGAACAGAACTCATTTTATTATTTCGCAAAGGAGTGGCAGAAGGGACATGGAAGATATCCTCAAACAATACGGGACGCGCACACTGGAACTGCCCATGTTGGAACGCGCGCCCAGCTCCAGCTTATAGCGGATCATTTTCAGGCTTTATTTCAAGAAGCGCCAGAAGCAGACACCCCTTATAGGCGTGTGGAACATGAACTGTTTGACACCGGCATCACCCAGGAATCCGCAAAAATACTTACCAGCCCTATCACGGAGCGGGAGGTGTTGGTCGCCATTGAACAAGCCAGTCGACACACATCACCAGGTCCTGATGGGCTCACCTATGAATTCTATAGAAAGTTCTGGCCAATAATCAAGAACGAAGTAATAGAAGTATATACGGAACTGTGGGAGACAGCAGTGTTTCCCGAAACCTTCGCGGATGGTGTTATCACCCTGGTGCCGAAGAAACAGAAAACCGACACCATGAAGGACTATCGTCCAATAACGCTGCTAAACGCTGATTATAAGTTATTTGCGAAAGTTCTGGCTAACCGATTAAAAGGAGCATATGCAGAAATCATGCATTGTAACCAAGCGGCAATATCGAAAAAGAACATTATTGACACATTGGCGGAACTGCGTGACACGTTGATCCATCTACGCAGAGAAAATAAAGCGGTGGCTTTGATCAATCTCGACTTTCAACAGGCTTTTGATAGAGTGCGCCATTCGTATCTGTGGAACTGCTTAACGGCTGCGAAATTTCCAGTGCCGGTAATCAATCTTATTCAGGGACTCTACGGCACGGCACAGTCTCGAGTCTTATGGAACGGATGGTTTTCCAGGCCGGTACGAATACAACGATCAGTACGTCAAGGCTGCCCGCTATCAATGGGATTGTTTTCATTGGCATTGAATCCTTTACTCCAGAGGTTGCAACAAACCATGCGAGGAGTCAGTGTATACAATGAACGGTTCACACTTACAGCCTATGCTGATGATGTGACTGTGGTGGCTGCAGATAATGAAGATATGACGACCATGCAACAGGGATTGGAGCAGTACACAACGATGTCCGGTGCAGTGTTAAATGCTGAGAAATCGGAGATCCTAATATTAGGAAATTGGCCGGAACCGCCACAGACCTTGGGGATGCAATGTGTCACTACTACAAGGATACTTGGTATATGCTTTATGGCAAATATAGAAGATACTATTGCAGTTAACTGGAGGGAAAAAATTAATAGTTTACGCCATTCCTTATCCATGGAGAGGATCCGGAACCTGAATTTGCTACAACGCATCTGGTACCTGCATGCTTATGGTCTAAGCAAAATTTGGTATGTGGCACAGATTCTGCCGATTGCAAAACGTGACGCACAGAAATTGGAACAACTCCTTGGTTACTTTTTGTGGACTGGAAAAGCATATAAGGTGAGCCGGCCTCAACTACGTTTGCCTCCGTCCAAAGGTGGTTGCGGCTTAGTGGACATTGCCAAGAAATGCATGGCTTTATTGGGGAAAACCGCCACACGATCATTGCGCGGATCTGGCTCATCCATTGACCAAAATTTCTGGAAGGAACAGCTGCATAACCCTCAGGTGGCACTCAACGGATTTAAACCCACTGTCCTTCACCTAAAACGAATTCTGGACAACAACGATGACATTACGGCCTTCGAATGCACCCGGAACCACTACCGTATGCTCACGACAGTTCATCTGGTTCCCAGAGTGGCAGAGAAATATACCAGGGAGTGGAAAGTGATCTGGCAGAATTTATTTTGTAAACATGTGCCCAGTGATTGGCAGGAAACCACCTATGAAGTATTAAATGAGACTATACCGACAGCGGATAAACTCTGGCGACATGGAAGGGCACAGTCAAACCAATGTCCATCTTGTGCCGCCGTCGACACACTGGACCACCGGATTGCTTCCTGTAAGCAGGTTGAAGTCATCTGGGTAGAGCTCAGGACTTACATCGTCAAATGGTGCCCACCGCAAGCTCCACCATGCCTTGAGAAGCTCCAGCGTTTGGAATTTCATTTTCAGAATACTGCACTCCAACGCTGTGTGGTTTGGCTGGTAATGGGAACAATGTACTGGATCCTTAAACAGAATAATGGCCCAGTGGCGCAGAGGAAGGATTGGGTCAGTTTTCTGAGACAGGCACGCTGGCAACTGATAACTTCTGGTCTTAGCAAATCAATGCAGCCGTTCATAACACGCCTTGCACTTTAAATACGACAATGCAACTATAATCAAAATAATATATATATCAAAAAAAAAAATTAAAAAAAAGCTAACTTTGAGTATCTGCTATGAAAATAAACGACCATGTGTCACCTCATGGGCGTATAGGTGCAGAGGAAAAGCAAGGATCTTCTTTAAATAAGTACATTTTTTTTGCACAAATATTTTTTTTTTTTAAATTTAAAAAAAAAAAATAAAAAAAATAACACGTTTGACGTAACCTATAAATTCAGTAGGTCATAGAAAAAAAAAAAAAAGAAAAAAAAAAGAAAAAAAGAAAGAAAAAAGAAAGAAAAAGGAACTTTATTAAATTACATTTAAGCCTAAGAATAAGACCGATTACATTTTCAAAAGCTAAGATAATATTTGCTCTATAAATAACAAAGAAGAATAGGAAGGTGGGCACTGAAATGGGAAATATGTTCCTACCTTTCATTCCGGATTTTTATTGGCGCAGAAATGACATAATAATAAAGCACTTGAACTGCCAATCAGTTGAATATAAATGATTAATAGAGTTCCAACCAAAGTCTCAGAATACAATAGCTTGAGTTCACGCAAACTTTTTACAGAAAGACATGAAACTGCCACTCTCAAGTTTGACCTACAGAGAAAGTCATTTATATTTTATGAGCAAATGCTTCTTGGAACATACACATTACCTGAAACAACAGGTTTTTAAGTTTATTCTTTCAGCAAACCTCCGTTTATTTAAACAATAATGAGGCAGTCTTTTTTTCTACGCCCTTACACCCAATAAAAAATACAGAAGCATTCGAAACCGATCCTTGTCTGTTATCATTTTTACGAAGAAACAAGCAAAGAATCTTTTTGAGTAGACGAACCGTACACAATTTTAATTTATTGGATGTTCTAGATCCTTTAATTAAAGGACAGTATATTATATATCTCCTCAACACTTCATAAACGACAAATAAAAATTACCACTTCATTAGCTGATAAAATTAAATTAAAATTATAATCTAGACGAAAGGACAAAATTTTTATGGAAACAACTTTATCCTCTCTTACCAAAATCTGCCTGAAATTAGTGATTCATCATATAAAAGAGAATTTACAGTTTGTCCAGTGTGTATATTTCTCGCAGCAGGAATGCTGAAAGAGAAACACTGCACGTTCCAAACATAGCACAATCTGCATTCTATGGAACTCCAGGAATTTAGTGAGCACTCAAAACATATCAATAACTGCTATTTTAGAATTTATATTCACGCAGCATACTTGATATCTGAATTCGAATTTACATATATTTTATGTATGCGAAACATGCTTACATTGTAGATACCTTTTACAGCTTTATTACCCTTCCGAAATGGAGTCCGATAGGAGTTATTATTTCTGCATTATTTCGTTTTCTACTTAATCCGTTTTGAAATAATGTCAGAAGTGCAGCAGTGAATTTTAAAGAAGGCAAACTAAAATTACGTCATAACATAGAAGAGCAGGCTTAGAAGAAGTATTTAAATATGTTACTTATATAATGTTTAAAAGTATCAATTGCATAGATGAAATTAAAAAATAGAACGGAGGTTAATTATAGATAATGACTGATATCTAGGCTAGAGCCTTAAGGAATGAAACCTATCCCTCTAATTTATTTTTGAACACATTTTATTTATCTGAAACACTGAAACTGCTCAAAATTCTGTAGAACTGTTTTAAATTAATTTTGTCCCATATTTAATTTGTTTATAGACTAACTTATAGAAGTTTGACAATAATATAAACAACTTTCCTTTTATTTACTTTTGTACTTAACCGTATTTCTTCTTCTTTACCTGTTACCCTCCCTTATGTATGACTTACAAAGCGGGTCCTTGGGATCGAACCCTGGCTGCCTAGGTGGTAGGCAATAACCGCTCGGTCACTGCGCCGCCACGTAACCTTATCTTAATGAAATAAAATTAATAAAATAACAGCTACACTATTGTTCTCTGCTGCGTCTTTCTGATGCTTGTGTTCATTTGTCTCGGCTCTTCCAATACCATAGGATTTAATTATTTACCTTACAAACATTTTTCTTTTTTTAATATCGATACACATTTGTCTGAGAGTAGTTATGCCGGGGCTGTGAAAGGCTGGAGATATTACGTTGTAAAGTGGCTTTTAATTGAGTGCCACATTTACTAACCCCTCGCTCTATAATTTAGCTTTTTCATCCATATAAATATAGGGATTTATATGTAATCGCAGGTATGTTTGTCAAAGTTGATTTAAAGTCACGTATTCAAAAGTTTAAATGTTATTAACGTAAAATCGGTGTCCTGTTGCTAATTGCTTAAACCGTTGTATTTGATTGACCTGCGATTGATTTATTGTTTATTTCGGCACATCAAGTGATGCTCTAATGAACTCAAAGTTGAACTTAAAGTGTCGAATGTTCCAGAATGTTTGGCGCCTGCTACGAACAGTGGTGTAAGAAAAATGTGCTATCTCCCACAGAATTTCCTGTGAGGCCGAACTTCATTTCTCTCGAGCCTTGACCGTAGCATGTGGTGACCAATCTTGGGCCCAAATCCGGGGTAGATTACCGCGGCGTTATGCAATTTGTCGTCTACGCAGTTTCCCTTCAGGAGTTGATCCTCAATTTCGTATCTACTCCCTTTCGTGCAGGGGGAGAACGAACAGCGGTTTTTATCCAAAATTCACAATAACTTTTGCTCTAGATTAGAAGTGACATCGCTATCTTCTGTGCCACCTTTATTTATTAAGACACACTCAGAGGCAAAACTTGTTAGGGTTCTTTGTTTATTTTTTGACTGTTTCAGGAAGTACTAATTATTGCTTCATAGTCACTCTAGATTAATAATTTCTCTCCCCTCTTTTCAATCCTCTTCACCTTCTTCCCCCATCTCTCTATCCCTCTCTCACTCCTTCGCCCCTCTTTCTTCCTCTCTTTCCATCTTTCTTATGCACTCTCTTTCTTTGTTTACTTATGTCTTTAATGATTGGAGGATAGGAATTCTGTCTTATATTAACTGATATTGAACTTAGTAAAATGACTTAAATAATATTAAGATTGTGATTGGCCTACTTTCGTTTAGTAAACAGGAGATATTCACGAGACGCGTGGTAGCAGTAGTGTTTGTTTATGTACTGAACCAGTGAAAGTGACACGCACACAATCGGTAGTGTCGGCAGCTTATTTTTGTCAAAACGATCTCTTTAGGAAATGGTCAGAGACAAAAAAACGGAAGATACAGAATGTGTTCCAAATGGTGAGACCTATCGCGGGTTTTAAATTAATGTAAAAAAGTACAGTGACAGCATAAGAATATCTATTTACGTTTTGACAACGTAACTAAGAATATGTAGTTCATATAATAATCATTGATCTTCTCTCTGACATTGATTATGGAGTAATAACAAACAAATTTGGTCTTTCTTTGTTTTCACATTCTTGTGCATCTTGGTCAATGAGAATAACAAAGTTAAAACTTGAATTTTATTACTCCTTTCCAATGCGATTTTTTCTATAAATAATGACGAGGTAGTCCAATTGTGACTTTTCGATTAACTTCATAAATATTACACGGCTGGTAAATCGAAAAACTTACCTGTATCAGCGAGAAATCATATTAGACTAGGTATTTGTGGTTCTATCACAGTGCTTTTGCACAATGCTTTCTTGGTATTTTATTATGTGTATTGCTTGTCTTTATAATGTCTTGGCGGTTTTAATTGATTCTTTAACTGTGAGCTATTACTGAATATTAACGCAACCAAAGGAATCAGACACTCTACAGATGACTAAGTTGACCAATGGCTCATACATAACCTACAAGGAGGTGCATATGAGCGGTTTCTATGGACATATGTCAATTTCTATAGTGATTATGCACACATTACTGAAGCTATAGGTTATACCATTCTTGGAAGCCTTAGTCTCAACTTTGCTCGTATATATATCCAGGCCAAACCGCATACATTTAGGTGAGCAAGTCCTTTATGAAAACCGAATTTCCCAGCGCTTTTGTGGGGACCACGTGGGCGGAATGTTTCCGATGAATAATGCATTCTGCAGTGCGACCGCTTGCTAATTTTAGCTCAGCTTAAAATCGGTCCATTCGGAAGAAACATGGATATTCGAGGAGATCCTTCCCACACAGTGTACTGGCACAATTGACGTCATTACTGAGGACTTAGTTCACAAAGTAAATCGAACATACATTTAATCTCATTTACTAAACCTCCTGTGCTTCTGATATACCTGCCAGTTAGGTCAATTAAAGGAGAAGAGCACGCAAGAAGATGGCGATGAGTAATTGAACACTAAATGTCTCACCAGACTTTCTCTATTCACTCTTGGGCAATCTATATTACTTATTTCTTTATAGATACAACGGGAATAAGGAAACATAATGACACTAACCAAGTCAAATCCTTATGAGCTGGTCGCTAAGTGATGGCTTTGAAATCCCATTCTTCTTTCATGACCAGGAGAACGTAAAGTAATAATTAAACAAAATAATAAAATACATCCGGTTACTGTTCTATCACTCCATTATCTTCTAAAACTTAACCACAAATACACGGTTTTATTGTCTTTCGTAAAATTACAATTCACAACTGTTTTATTCTCATAACTTTACTCAGCCTGGTCTCCTTATATACTGGGAATGACGTCATTCGGACCTTTCTAGAGTTCCAGACACACACGCATGGGAAATGGCGCAGCTAGAAATCTCGCAAACGCTCTCGAAAACCCTTTTGCTTCTGCCGCTACATTGTTGACAGTAAAATCGGACATGACCTTGAGCATCTTCGCCTGCTCGCCTGTCTGGAATGTGGTGTGAAGTAACTTGACCCCGCCCGTCCTTCTATCCTGAAATATCTCTTCCCTTCAGTACCCTCTCCTTTTATTCTGGGGTTGACGTCACACGACCTTTTGACGAACTCTTCACACACAGTCACCGCGCTGACTCAGGTAGAACCTTTGCCCCCTTTGTGTTTCTATGCCCCATTGTTACTTGTCACGTACACAGAGCAGGCACGCGAGGCAACCTGATCTTGTCCCATTGCTTGCCGACCCTGCATGTAGCGTGAAATAGTTTAGCCTCGTTCATCCATTGTTGTAACGCCGCTGCCACCGTCCTTGTCGTGGGCTGACGTCACAATATTTTTGGATACACAATGCAGTATTACAGTTTAATTTAACATTTTGGACAAGAAAGGAACTCCAACATAAAAGAATATTTCGTTTGAGCAACCTAGCGACAGAGACGAAGTGAATAAATGTAAACATATTTATTTGAACATACGAAAAATACTGCTATCCTTTTTTAAAAGGAAATTAGGATCTAGGTATTATTCCTATAGAAAGGAATAATCAATGTTTGAATTAGTTTGATTTGGTTAGCTAACTCTGTTAAACGGTTAAACAGATAACACTTTACCTGTATTCATGACAAAATTGAAGCAATAAAGAAAGACAGTAAGGGAATCTTCCATGTTTGCAACAATGGAAGGAGGGTGCACTGAACCAAACTCGGCATACAACGCTGGTTCCTTCCAGCCATGATGATCACAATGGAACAAGAAAAGGAAAAGAACATTGATGATATAACAGTTCTCCGAGGAAAGGCTTTCGGGTCCTACACAAAGACTGCAAAATGCTCTCTCAAGAGAGTGCTGACGTCATCCAGAGTAGGAAGGGAGAAACAAAGAGGCCCCGGCAAAATATTGCATCCTAAAGGAAAGGGCATCGAGTACAGCGCAGCAAATTAACAAGTGTCTGTAATTCCCTCTGGGACATAAAGGGAATACTACAGCCAATGCGGTGATGCATCCGGAAGCTTCTGAAACTAAGCTCCAAGCTGCAACTAAATTTACTAGGGCAATAGCGACCTGTGTTATAGTTTCTCCTTCTAACGTCGATACAAAATAGGACCATTATCATTTACTGCATTCACCAAACTGTGAAATATCACTTATCGAAGCAGTACTGGTCGATGGCTTTCTGATAGGGTCTTTCATCTGATTACGTAATAAAGTAAGCGACGAAAAACGTATAAATGTCATCCAACAATCAGCTAACTCTAAATGAAGGAATATCTTCCTTTACGCAGGACAAATAATAATAAATGAGAGTACCAGTTAGTACTAAACACAGTTTACTTCGAAAATTTTGATTTTCTTGAAAATGGCTCTAACGATTTTCATTAAAGTGTCATATTTTTTAGATACTTATATGACAAATGAAATGTATACCTTCAATTTCCTGGCTATAGCCCCTGTAGTCGTATTTACTCTGGATGACCTTTGCATAACTGGTAAACCGTTAGATATAGACCAAATCATACTATACAAAAAATGTAGATCTTGCTAAAATACACAATTTATGTCTCAATAAATTTTCTTGTAGGGTGAACGATTTCGGAGATATTCCTTGTTATGTGTGTGAGTTTAGGAAAACAAAACTTTCTTGAAATGGAACATTGTTGTTCATTTTTTATATGTTAAGTATGCAAAGAGAACGGAATCTCAAAGCTTTAAAAGAGTTGACAATCGTACAAATTATTAGCTATGCAAAATCTTACAGCACTAACCCGCGTATAAAATGCAGGATTAACAAAAAATAAAATAAAACATTTAAAAACATATGAAAGAACACCCAATTTGTCATTTAAATCGTCAATTTTGTATGAATAGAAAGCACAGCTTTTGGTAAAGATATCTGTTCCAAGCATTTGTCCAAGCGGGAACATTTTCGCGTTTTTTTTCTGCAGACAGATTCGTCATTAAATTTATAAAATTGGCAATCATTAGAAATTACTAGCATTGATAACATTATGCAATAGACACATGATATTGCTTTTATCGTAGTACGTTTTTGTAGTAATAATTATAATGCTTTACGGACGCTACCATCTGCCAGCGATTTGCTGGAACATTTTACCGCAAGAGTTCATTTACATGCTAGTAAACTAGTAACACAGGTTCTGGTTTTATATTTTCCTAGGTGTCATATACAATGTATCCCGGAACGTTAAAGGTCGTTCTTTTATGATGAATTCATAGCTGGTGTTCTGTGTTACTTTATTTACAACAGATGGTCACGACAGCCTCGTACGTACATAAAACGCCCATTATTATTATTACTGTGCCGCTGAGATATTTATTAATTTCTGTACATATCCACGTGGTCAAGTTTAAAAGTAAAATGATGTAAATCTGATAATTTGAGGTTAGAATTAGTTTTATGTTTCAGTGTTGTATTAAAGATTTCTTCTTCTTCTTCTTCTTCTTCTTCTTCTTCTTCTTCTTCTTCTTCTTCTTCTTCTTCTTCTTCCTTTCAAGGATGGGTCATTGGTTTCCCGTTCCGAGGCTAATTGTATAGCATTGAAGATCTCAAGAAGAAAAATTATACAAACTTAAGCAGTTCGAGCACGAAAATGGGCCGTTACCTTTGAGTTGCTCTAGTTTTTTACTTATGTAAAAATAATTTTGATTTATGGCTCCAAGAATTGAATATAAAAGAAAAAAGATAGAAAAAGTAGATATGAAATTTCTTAGATACCTTGTTGGATATTCCCTCACAGACCAGATGAGAAGCGAAGCTATTAGAGAGCAACCTAAGTGACAAAATTATGAATTAAAAACAAAACTGGCACGACCGCAGTCTCAGAATGCAGAATACCAGAGCGGAAAAACAGAGGATAGGGTGATTTCTGAGCAGGAACAGGTCAATTTGGCCAATCTTGATGAAGATGAAGATGATATTGGCAGAAACTCTTTTATCTACCTCACAACGGTTGTCCAGGCCAGCACCTGAATGAGTCCATTTCATATTCTTTCTTCTTTTCCTGACCACCCTCCTTATATCGGAAACAATATTATTCAAAAACATTTTTGCAGAAGCGGAGTCATTTAATAAACCCAACACAATGAAAGACTACAATAATTAATTACAGTGGCATTGCTAAATGTAACGTAATGATCAAATCTAATTGGTCAAGAATGTTCTGGGAGCTCATCAATATTGCATAAAGGAAAGAAGTGCTTTTGTTAGAGAGAGCGTCACTCGTTAGTGTAATTTGAAAGAAGCAGCTGCAAATGAACTCCGTAGAAGAGAAGCTTGTCGGGAACAGCGAGAAATATGTGTCAAAGTGTTTATTATTTAGCAGTTGTATAGAAAACGCGAAGATATTGATGATAAGAATAAGCTTATATGGGAAGGAAATCAATAGACATATTTAAATAGCTCAACCAATAAGGATTGTCAGTACTGTGACAAAATGACAATGACAAATCCCACTCCTGACACCAGTGTGAAGAATGACACTTTCAGCTACCTTTACTGACGCTTTATTTCCCTTAAAAACTGAATCACAGAAACCCAATCCTATTTTTATCGTTAACACAATTCATGACCTTGCAACTCTCAGCTGTCAGTCACATAAGCTTGAATTTACACGCTATCAGAAATAAGTAGCTTAACAATAAAACAATTACATACATTCCATAATTAACATCACAAGCAAAGGCTTAATAAAACCTTTTCAAGTGTGATTTCAATTGGGTGAAACTGTAGGAGACCGTCGTCACGTGGTTCACTGACAGTTCTATTATATCACTGACCTACAACGGAAGATGGCGCTGCAAGGCAGAAAATGTGTTGCCAACTTAACATTGTACAACTCGCTAAAACTACCAACCACGCATAACAAAATGCCAAAACAATGTACTATTATTTATTAATATTGTTGTTGTTAATACTGCGTAATCTGTAATAACATTACTGTATTACACAACCTCAATATTATTAATTACTTCATTATTATTGTGGCACTATTGCGTAATACTGCGTAATATATAATAAAATTATTGTATTATACAACCTCGACATTATTATTGTTATTGTTGTTAGTAATGCGTAATCTGTAATAAAATTACCGTACTATACAATCTCAAATAAGGATTGTTGTACCTTTGATAAGTGTAGTCATCTGTGAAAATGCGCAACAAGTTCAAGTTTATCATTTATTTATGGCAACAAACTTACTATTGGTATTTTTAAACACAAACCGTGTGTGGGCAATGTTTGAGAGGTAGTACTAGAACTTAACAATTCAATACCACAGCTGGGATTTGAACGACAGACGCTCCGCTTATTAGGCGGGTGTTCTTAGAGCATCCCTTCTCGGTTTACCGCCTTCTCTTGTGCCTGTTGTGGTAATTTTCATTTTTATATGCTTCGATGAGCCACAATATCTCTTCCTGAGTCCAATTTTTCATTTTCAAACGTATGTAGAATACAGATTAAAACCACAACCGCACCGCACAAGAACTTAAGTCACATCACTTAATTACAAAACAATAACTCTAAATAACAACAACAAATGACGTTAACAAGTTGGTTGGCAACATTCACATACTTTCGCTGATTTCAATTTTCCAGCATTGGCAATACATACGTCACCAACGAGTTAAAGGAATAACAACAATGCTTCAGTCACAAACAACTGCCTATCGACCATGTGAGAACGGGCTCCTACAGGATAACCTTCAATTGCATGCTCGCAAGGGAAAGCGCGTTTTTGGCAAACGTTTTTGAAAAGAAAAAGTTATAAATCTCTGGAACATGGAGAAAAAGCTTTGGTAAATATTTTCACAGATTGGTGAGATAAGGGCAATCAAAGATTCACCAATTTTATGTATTTATGGAACTATGCATTTTACAGGAAAGTGGAAGGTGAATTGAGTTTCTATTGAATGCCAAGAAGTCGCCATTAAAGTCTACGCACCCGTAACCCTAAAACCTTGTAATGTATGTGCATATATTTCTATCTCTCCAGAAAGGGGAGAGGAAAAGTTTTGAAAATATAGTATCTAGAAACATTTTTGTGACCTTTATTGTATATTGTGGTATTTGAGGTGCAGTGGACAGTGAGTGTAGCAAGGAAAATGTTATGTAGGTGTAATTAGCCCAGCTGAGTAGCACATGCATGAATTTGTGTTGTAACAAACCAGAGATGAATCTTATTCGGCGTAACAATGTATCACCGCCCGCATATGTGCACTTGGATGTTGTGGTTGGTTAGCCAGCCATACTGGGGTGCATGAGCTCGTAATTAAACAACGCGGTCAGGTCACATGGACCTTCTCTCAAACACCCAAATAATTGTAAAGCTGTAGTGAATTTGCGACCCCTTTCCGAATCACAACGTCCGTTCATTGTTGTACAACCCATTGTCACAACATTCTACAATGTATTACGTATTAATATGTTCCCCTTTGTCCGGTCTCTTTAACAATTAAATTTCCATTGTCATGTTCACTTGTCTTTTCTTCTCGTTCGACATTTTCACTGCCACAAACAGAACACTAACAGTAAGCCTGAAATCTTGGAAGCTGCACTGTAACCAGAAATATTAACTGAAACTTTAGCTTATTTAACTATGATAAATATTCATCAATTCTGACACTTAAGCAAATATATCGGCCAAGGACTCTTGCTACACAGTAAGGATTACTTCGGTAAGCATGAAATTGCCGATCCCGAACTCCTCCAGGTTTCAAGGATTGGATTATGGTCAACAGACGGTTCTCAATCTTCTAGAAGAGAGATCAATGACGTCACAGTAGGTGTACTTGTCGAATAGAATTACTGTAATGCTTGTTGAGGCCTCAGAACTGATGTGATGTGAACGTTGGAAGTAATCAAGGGAAGATGAAAGTTTACAAAGAAAGTTTTTCGTGTAA
Source organism: Tenodera sinensis (assembly GCA_030765045.1). Lineage (NCBI taxonomy): Eukaryota > Metazoa > Arthropoda > Insecta > Mantodea > Mantidae > Tenodera > Tenodera sinensis. The sequence continues at coordinate 159,376,916 of CM060967.1, read as the reverse complement.
TAGTCTTTTGAAATGTGTTTGTTCAGGAAAAACTCATAAGTGAAGAAGTTTGATGCGCAAGAAATATTAACCTCAAACTTTCGGATAACACTCATTTACTGAATTTTTTAAAGAAGAAGGTAATTACACCATCAATTGAGCATATAAGGAAGTCCATCTATACTAGGATAATGGATCAATTTAATTCAAAACTTTATATTAATTTAATGATGTTTGTTCAGAGCTAGTTCTTATTTCTACGCACCTGTTTGTGTGTGTTTTGTGTGTGTATGTGGGCGCGTGTGTGTGTGCGTGCGTGCGTGTGTGTGAAATGTAGATGCTAAAATACACAACTTATGTCCAAATGAATATTATTATGGAGTGAACCACTTCGGAGATATTCCTTGTTATTTCTGTGGCTTTTGCAATACTTATACTTTTTGTTATTCACTTTTATGTCTTCGCCGTGCAAAGAGCACGAAATTTCAAAGCCTTCATATAGCAACCAGCTATAAAGTATTTGACTATCGTTCAAAGCCAACTGTATTCTCATATTCCTCATGCACCTACAAGAATATTATGTGCAGTAATACCACAAGAGGGTTTCAGATATCGTAATTTTTGAGGAAAAAAATATAACCCAGGCTACCTTGTTGAGAGGCGAGAGGGAGGGAGGGAGGGAGGGTGGCAGAGAGACAGAGAATGAAAGAGGTGTTAGAAAATTAGGCTTTATATAAGTATAGTTTGCAGAAGCTGGGTGGAGAAAGTCGTGTGAATGTAACACACATTGGAAAATGACAATGCAACTGCTGATATGGTTATGCCAATCCTTCGGCACAGATAAGCACAATGGCACAAACCATATACTGCCACAAAATTATAGTTTAGATAATTATCTTATCGTAAACATTTCTCATTATTTGGTAAATGTTCTGGCGCTGTTTTTGGAAGCACGAGCAGCACTGCCGGTGGGTTCTCAAGTTCGGCTTTCAGGGGAAGCGCTCTCAACAGGTGTGCCTTCCAGTATATGGGCTGCAATAGCATAGTATAGTACACAGAGACATACAGTCAATGCCAGAATAGACTCCCTGAAACGGAGTTCAGATTAGAAACATCGGAAAGATAAACAAATGACTACAATTATTAAAATTCCTTATTAAGATAACTAATACATTGAAATTAAGGCAAATTAACTGAAGTAAACAAATAAAAAATGAAAAAGTCAAAGAAGAAGAGCATTAAAAACCTTTATATAGTCTTGTCAAGGAAAAAGAAAAGAGAAATAGTTGTAGATAAATTGTTTTAAGTGTGTCAATGTTAATATTTATAAAAATGACCTGCGTGATTTATAGTAAGATTTTGTACATATAAAAACAATATTTCTAATAATGAGTAATTAATTATAAAGTTGGAACAGATATTTATGTTCAAGCCATCAATAGTTTTTGCTTAATGCTTGTTAATGTAGCAGATTCTTCTTATTTTATTCGAAGGGAAAGGAAAAAAGTAAGATTTTATGTTATTTCATTAATGTAGTACAAATAAGCGTTAAGAAAGCATTTTGAAAATATCATTTGACACTAATAGTCACACAGTGAAATTTGCAATAATGGGCAATCTGAAAATTTATATTGCCAAGGAGACTAAAAAACAGCTTGTTCCTGTATAGCAAGAAGACGAATAATGCAGAAAATTGGCAAGGAAGGAATGTTATTAAGATGTTAGTTTTATTTATCCAAAGAATGACGTAAAATAAAAGTTTACTGTTTTATCTTTATTAGTGACTGTTATTTCGTGAGTGAGTGACTGAGTGAGTGAGAGAGAGAGAGGGGGGGGGGGCAGTCAGTTATATCGCTTGTATATTAGTTTATTATTAATATCAATGTAGCTAATATTTGCTACAACCGTCGTAGAAAATAGTCTGAAGAATTTTGTAGAAAAATATGTATAGGCTTCAGATTTGGTAATCAAAGAAATACATAATGTAACCCCGGCCGCGGAGCACAACAAAGGACTGTCTGGACCAGGCTACCTCATATTATATACCAGGCGCGGCGCGTATCAAAGCAGCTGAAGGTCAAGCTGCCCCCCACATCACTCAAACGTGTGGCAACAATGGGAGCGGCAATACAAAGGGTTTTCGAGAAATGTGTGGCAGCCGGCGTATTTGCAGTGCTGCGTACTGCTCGACCAGCAGCCGCACTCCTCTGGCAACCCAGGAATTCCCCGAAAAATCCAATGGGTTAGATAGGTCGGCCCCTGGATCGAACCTGTGACTTCCGGAATGTGGGTCACAGACGAAACCGCCTGAGCTATCCCGCTGGGTTAATGCAAAGAAATAAATTGTGTGTTTTAAATCATTGTTTTAGGAAATTCAGCAAAACAAAATGCTTTAGTTTATAAATATAGTAAATATACGCACAATAACGATTGCTACCCTTGCTATAGCCAGTTTACGCTCAGTCAATCAGGCTGCCGTTGTAGAGGGTGAAGTCATTGTGAAGTTTTGGCAAAACGAAGTCTTTGAGGAAGAAATTGAAGATACTCAGAGTTGTAAACAGTTTTACAATATAGCACAATAATCGCTCAATCCCTGAAATATAATATAATAAAAAAAAAAAAAAAAAAAAAAAAACTGAAGATTTTTTCCGCAAGAATAAAACGTTTCAAATAGGTTGTAATCTTTGATTCGTGTCTATGTATAAAACTACATTATGTAAGTTACTCAAGTCACGTATCTTTCTATTGGCTTATTTTAGTTAGTGTAAAAGGGAGCACTGGCGTCACTGTTGTCACAAATAGTCAAAGCACTTTATTGGGTAATTAGTGCAGAGAGTCTTCAGGTACACTTCCCGGAAGGATCACATTAACCTATGAATGACCGGGCAACAATGAAGGGACCGTCATCAATCTAAGAGAGAGAATATCTCATTATCAGAGGCACAAACCTATTCCAGCCACAAGCGTTGATGTATACGCTCCAGTATTTGAGCTCTTGTCCGTTTTCTTAAGATAATTAACGTAAACATTTAACCCCAATTAGCACCAGTACTCACACTAGCGACATCCTGTATGCTGTAAGATCTCATTTGCAGGAACCTGGTCTTGCAAAAGTCCTGTTACTTTTTGACTACAAATGCATAATTTCCTTCTGGTTGGTAACACAGTTTAGTCTTCTCTGGTATTACAATTTACAATTGTTCTTCTGATAATCTTTCTCAATCTTTCAATGTCTTTCTCCACTTTCACTGTCTCTTATATCTTTACTATTACAATCACTCGACGACACATACGTACTCCTGACAGTCTGGCCGACTCTCTCACGTAACTAAAACTACTACTACTCTATCACTCACTCAAAACTGAACTGAAGTGGTTACTGTGTGTCCTATATCCGGCGTCAGGTGACCTTCGAAAACCCTCCAACTCCTCCAACTGGCAACAGTATGCATTAGAGGATTAAAATTCGATTTTCTTTTTAGGTTTCATTAAACCCTTATGCAGACAGCTTCGGTCTTATTTTGTTTCATTAAAAATTTAGCTAAAATCCACGGAAGAGCTACGTTTTAAATTAAACAACCTAGCAACAGCTCGTAATATATTTTGCAGGATAATCGGAGAAAGAGCGCGCATTCTGCTATGCGTGAAATATGACTGTCTAATCCACTGTAAGGAAAAGGGCGTTGTTTTATTGCAAATTATTTTTCACAAATCTTTAAAATACATAACAAAACTGATAATAGACCTTCTGAAGGTATTCAATGAGGTCAATATATGCCTTTAAAAGGTTAAAGGATCACATACATAGCTCGTAATACAAGCATAAATTTTACTGGCGGAATTATTAGCAAATACACTGCATAAAACAGAAATTCATAATCATTAGGATGTTCGAGTGCCTGCAATTAAAAACAACGCTGGAGGAGATGTGTTTAGAAGCAGGATATGTGCCCTTTCATTTGACCCGTATCATCTCATATTCTGGAAAATGTGTACGTTGCAGTCAATTATTTCAATTAAGGTAGCGTACGGAGTGGAGAATTGGCTTTTCCGGGTGACACAGAAAGGACTGAGTGTATATGTGACGGAGATCGATGCCGTGGCCAGCAGGTGATGCTGCGAGCTATATATAGGACCCTGCCCCCCAACTAGAGGGAACCCGAGCCGTACCTTACTTCTCCTATACAGCGCCGTTTGCTGTGGAAGAGACATCGGTTCTTGCCGCTTCGACTGCACTTCTTACGCAAAAAATTCAGGAGAACATAACCCACTAGCAGATTAAAAGAACTGATCGCTTAATTTACAGCAGTTTAATTCAATACTTTTCTGCAACAGGCACCCCCTCCTCGGGATAATTTGATGTGGAACTTTTTGATATCTTCTGATCCCCCCTCCCCCAAATTCGAAGACCTTCCGAGCTAAAAACAAACATTCAGATAAATAGAAAACCTGATATTTAAGTAAAGCATTTTTCCATGGTGGTATAAGAAGGTTTTACTGCATTCAGTATTTAAGGTAGATCATACGCTGTTTGCTATTTGAAAATTTAATAACAAATAATATCTAAAAAGTTGGTGAATAAATGGAAAATAGCGCTTCCAAAGCACTCGAAGCATTTCGAGTTGTGTGTTTGGGTATAAATCTGTCATATCTGAGATTAGATATCTAGTGCTGGCATGCAACCATAGTAGCCAAGGTTAGAGGAAGAGTAGGGGGAAAAAAACCAAAGATTCATGGTTAAAATACCGGCTAAAGCATTGAATTTGGCACTCTCATTGTACCTTTTGTAGTGTTCAAAGTGGTTCTCCACCACAGGTGGTGGAGACTGGTGATTCATGAGACTAAATGATGTTTGGGAATTGTGGAAAATATATTTCCCCGACATTCGCTAAGGGGAAAACTTGAAACAATGCCTTAATCAGGCAAGAGGTCCTGGTAGAAGATCAACAACTGACCTCCGGACTGCTTACTCCATAGAGTAAGGGATACGATACAGAAGAAGTAACTCATTGAGTCAGTTCTCCACATCTATGCCATAGAGCTATTACGCTGTCTCATTCTACCTTTCCAATCTAAGCCACACACAAGTGAGCAAGAACAATTAACTATGAATTAAAATTTCCCTATAGTACTATATTTTTCCCATTCGAAATAGAATATTAGAACTAGACAGTACCACAAATATACAATTGATGAAACTTAAAAAAAAGAAACATTCTTTATGTCATCATGCTTAAGTGTCCAATTTATAAACCCATAACAATAAGGCTATAAGCTGTGTTTACACAGTTAGTTCCAGATACAGACACCAGTGGGTCAGCGTGTCAGTGAGGCAGTTGTGCGCATGTCGGTACGCCGTAAAGCAGATTTAAGGAGCACGGAATGATTGTGTCGTCGTAATTAGTATATGAGAGACAGAGAAAGTGAAGAAAGACACTGAAAGAACTGAGTCAAGGTTACGAGAAGTGAAAGTTGTAGGCTATATCAACGATGAGATCAAAAGTGTATATTTGTGATACAATAAGGCGATAAAAAAGTAACTGGACTGATTTTGGCGTTTTTTTCACAATATGCACAAATTATAAATATACAATTATATACTCTATGCATTTATATGTACTATAAAACCTCATTAAATTAATATATTTCTTAAATACATATGTTTAACTGTCAAGGAATATTAGACGTAAAAATCCAAGCATAACAGAAAGTTTGGACATCAGTGGTTAATACAGTATTAAACGCTCCTATACAAGACTGAAACACGGTAGAGCTGCAAACACTAGGCGCAGCTGAAGTTTATCTTACTGCACCAGTAGTTAGTGTATGGCGGACTTAACACAACCGAAATGATACCTCCGCGCTCTCGTTGGTTAAGACTTCCTCTTAAGTCAACACCGTGCTGGGACAGATGTTAGGTCTCAACTGAATACCCTGCTTATTCCTTAGATTAAAGCACTCACTCAACCTAGGGTTGCTGGTATGTGCACGAACGTGACATAGACCTTGAAGCCCATAATGGGTATTCCAATAACCTCCTAGCTAATTAATAACTTAGTCCTTTAGAAGAGGATTTTTTACTACGATTCTTAGCATCGGGGAAAAACTTATCAAAAACTCAGCTTGGTGTTTAGATTACCTATCCCAGGAGAGGGCAGTGAAGGAATGTATGTGTGTGTGTGTGTATGTTCGTCTCAGCGCGGTGGCGCACACACACACACACACACTCTCACACACACACACACATATACAGGGTAGAAGGGAAGTCATTACATTAATTTAAACCAGTGTTAGATCTTCCTATTTGGAACACATCTTATATCTTACGTTTTTGTCTCAGATCGTTTTTAAGGAAATATTTTAGTTTCGCCAAAAAAAAAAAAAAAAGCTGGCAACACTGCAGTTTGTGTGGGTGTCACTTTCGCTTGGTCAGTACACAGAGAACCACCGTAACGTAAACGAATCCTTAGCTCCCAAACATTACACCTCCCTGCAAGCGACTAACCTGTGTACATCCAGAAACCGGTTCAATTCCCTGAGCAACCTCAGCACAACGTTGCCAAGTTACTTACGCTCGGAAAAGCTGCTCAGAATATTCATTTAATTTCTTTAAGTGATTAATTCTTTCGAAATCCTGTGTGGTGCCCCATAACTATTACCAAAATTATGTAAGAAATATCTTACCCTATGCATCTTACAAATAACAAAGGAAATACGTATCCAATTTGGAACAAAAAAAAAATGTTATTTTTTCGAAATCGGCTGATAACAAAATACATGTAAATGCGCTATGAAGCATATATTAGAAGGAATGTAATAAATTCCCTTCCACTCATAGATATACATACATACGGATATATAAGGAAGAGGGAGAAGTGGGGAAACAATAGAAGAAAGGAGAGAGTGGCGGAGTGAAGAAGATAGGGAGGTTTATATATTCTATGCTAATATTTTAGCTCAGCTCGTTCTGAAAGAATGCTGCCACATTATAGTTATAATGTTTTAAAGATGGCGAGCTCTTCTCGATACCTTGGGCACACGCTAATATCAGAAGCATGAAATATTCAAGAGCTCTTCCGGGACTGCTTCTGAGGATAGAAACAAGGCGTCTACCTACCTCGGCGGTGACTTTACATATTTGTCCCTAAGGGCTTACACAACACATTTCGGGAGTCTGGCGTATGGTACATGGAGATCTTCCCTGCTCCATTAGTTGGGGTCTTAAGCCGTTCATTAGCTATTGAGCTTGTTTTTAATTCGCCTATCAACAATAGGTTTTATTCTGCTTACTGTATTTCGTTCTACCAGGAGGCCCATTTCATCCAGCAATTTTCTCAATTCCCATAACTAGTCGATTTACTAGAGCACTCGCTTATATAGGCGTTGGATATTTTCACACAGTTCCAGAATTCTCGAGAAAGCTAAACTTCTAGAACATTCTTGTAGTCGAACGATAAGGCATATCAGGGACAATTACCCTGAACAATTCTGCGCAGTGAACTGGAGAAATATGTGCTGAACGCGTGGCTGGGAGGTAGCTCTGCAAGTCATTGTTACCTAGTTTGTAATTTTTTAATGGACAATAGTGAAATACAGGTCAACTTGAAGAGGTAAGATCAGACTGAAAAATTAAATTTTATATGCAGGATCTGAAACACGGGTCAATTTTAGTTATTTAATAACTGCCTCCAATTGAATTTTCTTACGTTCTCTTCCTTGTCAATTAGTTCTGCGTAACTGACAAAACTATAAGAGATATATCAAATCTTAACACATAACTATTTAAAAGTTGCTAGACTACACAATTAATCTGAAATCATTTCTTTTTGTGGTCCTATTTACATTATTCCTGGCCATAGAAAGAACTTAATTTCAAAGCCATTACATACTGACCAGTACTTAAATGGTTTGTCGCTTAAGCCTACTGTATTCCCCTGTTCCCACTGTACCTACAAGGAAATATGTAATAAAACTATTTTACGACTGCTTTTCTTTTTCTTTCTAGACTAACATGAAGTAGATAAACATATAAGAATAGTTTGTTATAAATGGGTAGAGAAGATAATGTGAAAGTAATATACTATTACTTTTTTTCTTGGCTTAGGCAGTAGTGACAGAAGTCCTGTAATTATAAGATAGCTAGAAGACAATAGTATACTACGCAACCAGATTATAATAGTTAAGTTTCATACGACAATTTATGCTCGACCATATACCTAATTTTATAGTTGAAATATTGTAAAATATTGTGCACTCACCAGGGACAATGACCTACATATTGCATCAGCTGATATTTCGAGTTCTGCGCAGGCGCTAAACGATCGATTCGTTTCCAAAACGTCACAGCTGAATGCTACGTAACATTGAAAAACAGAAGGCAAATTGAATATATTAGTTTTCAGACGAATCTTTATGTTATGTATAAGTTATTTATTGCACAATTAGTGTAATTAATTTGTGGGCCTGTGCTTAGTGCAATATTCTTAGAAGTTGATGCTGTATTGAGGTTAACTTTTGTGTTTTGTGTTTGTCCGACATTTTAGCGTTTTCTAAATAAGCGCAAGTCGCGTTTCGAGAATTAATCGATACTGCACTTTGCCATTGCTTCATGGGAATTCTTTGATTGGTGGAACATCTGTCCTTAATGAACGTTTGAATTTAAGGATGTCCATTAAAGTATCGCTATCAGACTTATAATTAATAAATTTGGACAGTGACAACACAAACAAACTAAACCTGTACCTGTAGATGGGCAGTTAATTTAACATAAAAATTATTATTTTCGTAATCTGTTGCAATATATGAAAATATACATTTTCAGTGCTTTAGAAGCAAAAGTTGTTCAGCACACGTTGCATGTGATGTAAGGAAATGCCTTAGAATGCTGCACTTGAGACATACTTAAATATTTATTTTAATTGCACAAGTAAGAATTAGATTCCCTATTCGTAAGTACTGCAGTATACTTCCTAGACCGGATGTGCGTGGCACAAGCTTGCCCTAATGTCTAACCTGCAGCACTTTCCTGCTACTGGAATATGCTTCGCCCTGATGATAACATTCAACTTCCAGAAACCCATCACAATACGTAGCAATCAGTATGAATATAAACGTACCATTTAATTAGCCTCAGTATGTGAATATCATGTTTGTTTACGCTTATTCGCATTCATTTCCACCGTCAACAGAGATGCTAGACCTCACTGCATTTAAATAGATAATCAATTTATAATCATTGACGTCAGCAGTCTACCGTCGAGTGTTTGTCACGAGCTATATCCTGATCAAAATCGATTGGTCTCCCGAACAAGTGAAAGCTCACGCGTATTACTCAACCATTGTTTCCACTTCATTGAAATATACCTCCAGATTTTTCAGCAGCACAAGACAATCTTTGGCACCATTGCGTTCCTGTTGTGCTTATGCTGAAAGAAAAATTTGACTCTGTTACTCTCTCTGCGTCCAACACATACAAATTGTTTATTTGTCCATTAGTCTTCCAAAAACTATTGCTAAAAACGCTACGAGAGCGCAGAAATTTCAATTTCTCCTTAGCTGAATAGATACTTTTTTAATTCCCAAGTATGTGGAGAAATTTAGCTTTCTCACTACGGAATAAAAAATCTGTAAAATGGTTTTTCAACTTTTAGTCACTGTAGATGTTTTTGTTTTAGAATGTTCTGCAGTCGAATGTGCGGAAAGATGCCCATTATTTTGTTTTTCTATGGTGCCTTTCTTTAATGTTTAGCAAAAAGCCTTTATCATCTCTGTTTTACACCAGCACTTAGAAATGCAATCTCTTAGTAGTTATAAATAACTATAGCAATCTAGCTGATAAACAAAATTATCATTTTTAGGTTGCAGAAAGTATACAGAATGTTAAAGGTTGCATGTTCTGGCGTTTTTCATTTTATTCTTATTAGTTTCGTAATGTTTTGAACAGTACACCAATTTTTCCAACCTTTCCTTGTGTTGTGTTTACGCTTTCCGCCCCCAGATCGAAAGTTCTTTCACCATAATTATTACCAAATAATTGTTTAATAAATAAGTGTAAAGTAAATGTGTACGAAAAGGTTTCTGAATAGATGCAGAATAATTATAAAGCTAATTTTATACTTAATGACATACTAAAGTGAGGTTAGATTTCTGCAAGATCTCCATCGGTGTGAAAACCTGCTGGAATTAGTACAAATCGACGGTAAAAGAGCAGATGGGAGGCAAATCTCTAATGTTGAACGCCACCTGTGTCGATTACCCTAACACCTTTTAACCTCTAACATTGGCAAACTTGCAGGGTCAGCTGCAGCATCTGCCGCCATCAAGAAAAGGAACAAGTGAGCGACGGTTACCATTTCGTCACATGTGCTGCGGAAACCATAGAATTCTGGAGTTCCGAAATCAAAGTGTTAGCTCCAGCAATAGGAAGGATATTGGAATCCCTGTTCTACTGCGGAGAATCAGCCTTGAGTACTAAGTACTTGAGTACTTAGCCGAGAGTACTTATTAAGCTTAAATAAATAGTTGAACCCTGAGGATACCACAAAGTATAGCAAAAAATATAATGTTGTTTTCTATTTAAATCATATAGAAAGTTGTATTAAGTGTTAGTGAAGGGGAAGCATTGACCGAAGTCCCCCAGTCCCGTATACTTCGCGCCGCTCTGGAGAGCTGAAGAAGTTGCCTATGATTCAGGCGCATGTTTTCATCGCAACTTGTAAATAACTACTCGTAATCTGCATACTGGTGGACGTTGTTTTAGCGTTGCTTTATTTCTTACATATAGTGTTCTCGGCACTAGCAATTTTGTAGCGCACCGTCACTTGGAGCAGAGCCAGGAAACGGAAGTGACTTGCAAAACTGAAGTTAATATATCAATGCGCGGCGACAGCTTTTCCGATTGGTTAGGAACGGTTTCGATTAATTTTATATAGTGCAATGACAAGCTCAAGTGACACATCGTTCGCAAGTCATTTGTTTCCTTTGCCGTAGTATTTAGAAGACTAAGTCAGGCACTAAAATATGTATACGTATACCTGTAGTTATGCTAGAAGGGTCTTTTGTGCTTGTAAATATCGGGTATCTAGAATGAATGATAGTCGAGGCAAATAGAATGGAATTCCAATAAAACTTCGATACGATTTTAGCGGAAACACAATTGTTTCTGACAGAAAGCCACCAATCCGGTGTTTGGACCCCAGTAATAACACTGGCCCTCAATTCTTACGTACGTATCCAGTACATAATAATAACGACAATAAAATACAACAATAACATTACGTGCCCTCACTTTACAATCTGTATTCCATAATGTTAGACTATAACACGATATACATGAGTGAGTTTATTCCCTGAAAAATAAAGATACTGTAAGTAAAGTGAGACCTTTTTGCTTGTTTATACTGTTATTGTCCATTATCACGGACTACACACACTAGTTCAACTTCCTCTCCGAAGAACACGCCACTGCCCTCTCTGTTGCTAGAATCGCGCCGTGGAGTTATGCAACTGTTTTAACGCAGGAAGCTATGTCTACTTACGCCGATGACGGATGAAGTAGGCCACCTTGTATATGTTTAACTCCTAATCTCCAAAACGCGAATTTGGCACGTACAGATATTTTTTCATTGAGAAGGCTAAGTATTATATTCATATGGTTTTCTCTAGTCGCTTTTACTTTACGTCACACATTCACATGTACTTTCTGCTCACCCTTCAACACAATTCATAATTTTTTATGATTGAAGTAGAAATCCAACATATTACATTCACATGGTTTTCTCTACTGACTTTTCTTTTGCGAAACATAATCGTTTCTTTCTCTACGCGCCCTTCAAGTTCAGCTATATTACTAAATACAACAATAATGGTATATGGTTAAGTTTACGTTGGCAAGCAACATTGAAATCGCTTTTACTTCTGGGCAACCATTTAATTGAAACAAACACTGTCTAGATGGTGTAGTGAAGTTGAATTTACAGTGTCTTTCTGGTATTTTAGAATGATTTCTGAAATATTGCTGTTTAAAGCTGCAATGGCTCTGAACAGCAAGGGAAGCAATATGCCGAATTTCAAAACGATAGATATGTTTTATATTTCCAACAAAGGTACTTTTCCTATGTCGGCGTTTACTGTTATATCCTTTATATGCAGTTAGGTATAATGGAATCCCTGTCCTATACTAGATAACTCATTGTTTCTACCTGAAGTGGCATAAACGGGGTGCACAGCTGTCGCGCCCTCTCTTTCTAGCTTTTCATTTGTTTAATACATACGAGCACTCACTGATGTAGTGTGGGTTGCATGTTTGCTGATTTGTGAAAAGACAGGAACTTTTACCACCGGATTTTGCATAGTTTTTGTATTGATTTTTCTCTCTTTCATCGCTGTGGTATGAAAACAACGTACACTCTTTTCCAATTACCGCAGTTGTTATTACTAGGGACATTTTGACACCCCCGCATTAAACGAATGTCCGATATTAATATCTAAAACAAAGGATAATACTTCAACTTGGTTTGTAAACCGCTCGAACAAAAGCAGGTGTAGCGTAGCCTGGAGAGCGAACTTGCATATTTTGTAATTAACGACAGTGTGAAGCACTTCTTTGTTTTGCACAGTTTACGCCATTGTTTTTCGGCGCGAAGCTTGGGTGGAACAAAAGCCTATCTCCATCCTCAATTCACGCGCAATTATGCAAGCCGCTGTTCTTCATTATTTTCTTTCTAGCTCTTACGCTACGCCCGTAGGATTCAACTGTTTCCTCATGTCTGCTGTCTCTGATACCGCAAGAAAAATGTCCTGATTTTCCAAGGCTTATCCACCACGAAAATGCAATTACTGCACGAGGAACACATCTTGCGTGTTGGGCGCCTGATCCTCCTCACGCGATGGGATGACAACCTTGTACACCCTGTCTCATAAACTTGGCAACTCTTCAAGGTCACACTTTCACTTTCTCTGCTACACATAGTAAGTAGAGGAAGCACTACATTTGACTCAAAATTTGGTTGTCGAGATTTCACCGGAAATATATGTTTTAGATCGCCCTGAATCCAAAACTAAACTAGTTTAGAAAAAAGGTCTGTGTGTGTGCGTGTCTGTGAACAGTGTAACTCCAAAACGAAAATTCGGTTAAAAACCAAAGTGAGTATTTAACTTTAATACACTTTAAGGATGCGGCACGAAGATTTTAAACAAAATTCCCCTACCGTAAACTACCCTTTACATGGCAAATTTTTAAAACATTTTGATTTTTTCAAAAATGGCTCTGATTTTGTTTAAAATAACAAAGCCTACTGTATCTCATATTCCCCTTAAATCAATAAGAAAATCAGCAGTAAGATAATTTTTGCAATGTTTATATGTATTAGATATAGGAATAAGAGTTTGTAAGAATAGTTAGTCGAAGAGCAGAGAAAGTCATGTGAGTGAGACATCAGATTTTTAAGGATATGGTTGGTATACACAAAAAGGGATAAACATGAATAATGAAAATTGGATACAAATAAAAGTTAACGCAAGATAAAAGCACGAAAACGATCATAAACGAAACATATAATTAATACAATTTTATTGTAAATCGAATTACGATTAGGAACAAAATGTAAGAAAATTTACACTATTATTGAGTTCTATTAGAACAAGGAACTCTTGCTATTCTTCGAGACTGCCTGAAATTACTCGTCAGTCTTGCAGAGATCTTGGCGGACGATAAACAGTCGAATAAGCTTTCAAGATTTTAGCAAATGATAAACATGAATCTAAGAGTTTAGAGTTTTAGATATTGAAAGTTCATACCTTTTCGACATTTTTACAGCCTGTTTTAATTCTGGCTGCTGCTTCTTTGTATGATGTATTTATATGTATGCTTTTTACTAGAACTTCTAGTTTACATTGAATTTTATCTATGACTTTTAGCATGATCTATTTTATAAGGCCTGGGGAGAGACAGACAGACAGACAGACAGAGAAGTGAATCGTATGCTCTCCTCTTTAAGTAGGGGCATCCATCCATATCAGATATCGCGGTACAGATACTTCAAGATACCAACTTCACTTCTGACACCTTATAGTAGGAATCGATAACTGATTTTTCTTGAATTAGTGAATAGAATACGTTTCGCTAAGCAGGATTTGATCATTTTCGATTTGATTTGACGCAATGGTTGCAATTATAACCTTCATTTTATCACATTCTATTGCTTATGTATTCACTCTAATTTTAACATTTATCACCTCAGAATTTATTCAGTAGCTAGTGGGATATGAAACAGGCAGTTTAGGTTACTTTACATAAAAGTTAATCTGAATTGAACCACCTTAAAAAGCATATTCAGGCAAACAACTTAAAATTTTGATTGTACAAACCTTAATTTAACTTCATAGCATCCTGATCTAAGATCAAATTTGACTAGTGAATTTTCTCCAGTTAACTTAATTGAACTTAGATCAGCTGAACAACAGAAGGAAAAACTAAATAGTATAACTTTAATTTAAGCTAATAAAATGATAAATGTATTTCGTAGTTATCTGCATAATATGAGCATCGATTGAAATTTTATGTTCGGAGAAAGAAGCTTTATAGGAGAAGCAAAATCTAAGTACTCTTTATCTAAAACTATTTTCACAAACAGTAAAATATGCAGTTACGGTTTAAGACTCACTTCTAGATATCAAAAAAGTTAAATAAATTTTCAATTGTGCTCTTTAAATTTAAGGATAATATGTTGGACTTACATAATAATGGGTAAAGTATACAAATAAAAAACTATTAATAACTCAAATTAAAATCTCCAGCGACTGCAGTTTCTCTTTGGAAAACTCAAACTAAGTCGTTCTTTTTTCTTTTCCTCTTGATTCCACTATAAGTTTATACTTTTCAATAGTAAATTAAAAACACCATTAGGTTTCTTCTTCGGTGTGAAATTTGAGAACTCTCATGTCTTTTATTATTTTTTGTGCAATTTTCCTATTACACTCAACCCTGTCGAATATGTCCATAGCTCGTATTCAGCTGTTTTACATAGTTACCAAACTATGATCAAAGTTGGGCATAGACACGATGATCTTAGATCAGTTTTATACAATGCGATTTCCTGACCTTAGTTTAAGTCTGATCTCCAGGATATTTAGGGCTGCAATTTTCACGCAAAGCTAAAGAATGTATGTTTTCAGAATGAATTAATGGATGTTTATGGGGAAATGTATACTGTGTTTTGGTATGATTCCCAGAAGGTCACCACGTTATCTACAGTATTGATTTTGATTAAATAAAGGTTCGGTGTATTCAACCGTCGTGAATGGAAACGCATCACTGATGCATATAATCAATATCATAGACCAGCGGTCCTTCCCCCTAGTCTGTATGCAACCCGTTTACCTGCATGTGCTCAAAGGCTTCCTCCGCAAGCGACAGTTGAATGGCATTGAGCTATTACTGGCAGGATATAGCATCCAGATAAAATTCAATATAGGGACATTTAGTATACAGCTCACCTGTCTGCTATGCTAGGGGTTCCGTGTTCGATTTCCGGCTCGGGGAATGCCAATTTTCTCTGGCTAAGATTATTCACTGTCCTCCCCCGGGACAGCATATTTACATATGCTTTTCGTCTACTTCTAAATTTAAACTGATGTCTAATAATATCAATATTATTATCTATAGTTCATTATTTAGACACTTGATAGTTAACCACCAAAGTGTGACAGCGTAAAAGGAAATCCATTTAACTCGAGGAAATTTTCTCTTCTTTGGTGAACTGAAAATGCGAACAGGATGGAAAAATTGGCAAGTTTCATCACAACTTCTACCATGTCCTGAGTGTATTGAAAAAAGAAGTGCTACAGCCACTCACACGCAGGCCTCTTTGATGTCGATCTCGAAGGCACGGTCATATCCACTTATCGCCTTTGAGAGGTTCACAGACGACGTCAGATATCATGAATATGGGAGCCTCTTAAAGGACAGGCTTATAAACATAGAAACGCTCCAACTTTTATAGCTACCACAAGCAGACTTCAGGAAACGTCTATCCGTCATCAATAATTTCTTCTTCATTCCTCACTCTTCTTCACAACACAGTGAACCAAACTTCAACTAAGCTTATTATTTTTGTATGCTTAATAATGTATCTAAAAATAAATATTAGGATTTGAACACCAAATATAGTATGGTTATTACACTACAATGTATTAATCACAATACGCAAACTATAATGCAGCACTCCTAATAAAAGCGTTACGCACACAACTATAAAAATGTGATGTATTGCACTCACATGACTTTCTCTACTCTTGTACTAACCATTATTACAAACTCTTATTCCTATACCTTCTACGTATTAAGATAAACATTTGTGCGATAGTCAAATCTTTTAAAGCTTTGAGATTCGGTTCTCTTTGCACACTTAACATATTAAAAAATGAACAACGTTGATCCATTTCACGAAAGTTTCAAGTTTTCCGAAACTCACACACATAACAAGGAATATCTCCGAAGTAGTTCACCCTACAAGAAAATTTTTCAGGCATAAATTGTGTGTTTTAGTAATATCGACATTTTTTGTATAGTATGATTTGGTCTATCTCTAACGGTTTACGAGTTATGCAAAAGTCGTCCAGAGTAAATACGACTACAGGGGCTATAGCCAGAAAATTCAAGATATACATTTCATTTATCATAAAAATATCTCAAATATATGGCATTTTAATCAAAATCGTTAGAGCCATTTTCAAGAAAATCAAAATTTTCGAAAAAATTTCCATGTAAAGGGTAGTTTAGGGTGGGGCTATTTTCTTCAAAATCTTCGTATCACATCCTTGGACAACATTAAACTTAAATACCAACTTTGGTTTTTAAACTACTTTTCGTTTTTGTGTTATGCTGTCCACAGACTGACACACTGAGACACACACACACACACACAAGGACCTTTTTCTAAAAATGCTTTTTTTTTTTTTTTGGATTCAGGGGGTCTCAAAACATATATTTCCGGTGAAATCTCGGCATCGAATTTTTGGGTGGAATACAATACTTCCTTCTAGTTATCAGCAGAGAAAGTAAAAATTGTAACAAATTTCCCCAATGCATTATTGTAATTGCGATACTGGTACTTGTAATTTTAGTGATCGTACTGTCGCAAACTATGAAGCTGTAACCAATGAAATACAGAGAATGAGCAAATTGAGCAGATAAACGTTGTGCGCGCTAAGCGTGGTGTTGGAAACAAAACTTGGGAATGAGACTGGTATCGATCGAGGGGCATTACGATAATGAGACGCCCTATTTGATTCATCACGGCCTCCTCTACCACTCCGTGCGGTCCTCGCTTACCAGAGAAACAAAACAAAACGAATTAGCCGTTTAATTTGTACGGTCCCTGATGCTTCACGTCTGTGGCTGGCTTCGTGCCTGGGAGAGGTAAAGTGATTGCAATCTTTTCTCAGTGGTTCACTTTGAGCTGCCTCTTGTGGTACTGAACCAAATTGACATCCCCCCCCTCCTCCCCCTCTCCTCCTCACTCCCTTGTTTTTCCTAAGCAAAGGACGATACTTGAAAATTTTAGATTGCCAGGATCATAAGAGAAAATTAAATATGTTTATATAGACGGTCAAATTAATATGTTTTGCGAGTTGATTGCCACTTAGTTTGTTCGATTTTTGGGTAAATGTAACTAAATTGGACCCTTTTGAATTCATCTACAGTCTCTACCTTTTAAGCATTCTTGGTATTTAATTTTGGTGTCTTGCATTTCTGTGTCTATGTTCCAAAAAGCTATCGTTGCACTGTGGGTATCCCTCTGTGACTTGTGATAAATGAGTGCTTCATTAATACTTTTAGCTAATGCATTTCAATGTTGCTTAATATTGCTCATCTTTCTTACTAAGAATGTTCAGGTGGAATCTATGCTCTACTCTCTTCTGTTTCTAGTGATTCTGGCGTTTTTTTATGTGTTTTTATGTTTCGGCTGTGTTCCTTTGTGTGCAAAAACTTCACGGTGAAGTGCGTCTACTAGATGCAAATATTGCTTGAACCCTCTGTTTATGTTGTATTTAGTGGTTTATGCTGTTCTTTATGCTTTTGTTTTCCATGCTGAATGTGGTGTGTTTCATATGTTAATTTGTGAATATACCAGGTGAGTCAACCGCGCCTTATTTTTTTGGAAGGTCGGCCACCCATCTAACGGCATGTGCGCCTTAGTCCAGTTTTGTTCTTACTAAAATGTATTGCTTGACGTTCTTAAAGAGAGGAATGCGCAAAATTGAGAGCAACAGTGCTTTAAGGGACAGAACGTACTCCTCGCTAAAGTACAGCTCAAAAACATACGACTCGTTTACTGAGAGCGAATTCCGGTTTCCAGCCGATTTTACAAACTCTTTATTAGAGTATACATAGCAACGTAATTCAGTAAACGCCTCGGAAAAAATGGACCTATCATATGAGTACACTAAAAACGTCAGCTAAAAATAAAATGGTGGATTATTGTACTTAGAGCAGGGGTTGGCTGCCAAAAATTAGGAAAAGTTTAGACACGCCTCATCCATCATGGACGCGTACAGTCAAAACGGACATTAAATAACAGTTTATTTGCATTTTTGCGTGAACTACGCTTCGTGCATCTCAATTAATATGCATAGAAGCTTTTGCCATTTAAGTAATAATATTAAACACCCAGTAAATGATTAAAACTGTCTTAAAAGGCTAAATCAAGCCCGAAAACTTGCGAGGTGGCAATGGCATAGCGCCAGGCATACAAGTCCTACTATTGGACGTACGTGCTTTCTGGAAGTCTCGAAATAGCTGAATAGGATTGTGACGGGTCCTCTGCGCTGACCCCCAGTGACACAGGTTCGAGTCTCAGCACTGTAAATATTTTTTTTTCTTATGTTCATCAACACTTGGAAACCGAATTCACAATAATCTAATTATGAAGTTTAGGACATTATAATTTAAATCGTTTTTTGTTGTCTGCATTTTTAATAGCACAATAATTCATTGTGTACAAAATTGAGTTTAACTTCCATGTTAAACTCTGACTACGTAATTCCCTTGCTTTCTGAGTTCAAATGTGTATGAATGATTCTTATTTCAATTGCAGCTACCTATAGGTGTGTTTAAACAATTACATAATTGTAGTTCACCAATAAAGAAACATTAAAGAATGACATAAAACATAAATAAAAAAGTAAAAATGAATATAATAACAGTTTTCAGAATAATAGTTTGTAAATTGTGAGGATTGCACGGTAAAAAAAAATTAGTACATGCAGGTGATTCGAACCACCTTCACAACAGACAGATTACTTCGGAGTCTTGCGCCCGTTCCAACTGAGCTACCTAGTAACGTGTGAGCTAAACATTCCGTTTAAGATGTAATATTCGCTGGTTCCAGTGAACATTTGCAGAAGTGCAAACGTCAGCTGTCTAATTACGAATATATTAAAAAGCGATGTGATAACATCTATATTAGTACTAATTTCATCGAGTCCTTAACATCCATGTTAAATACGCGGGTAGAACCTGGTAATGGGGTTGATGTTTTCATGTTGGACTACAAAATGCGGATTGCATAAAACTCGAGAATAAGGGGCAGCTGACTAACTTGGTATGTGTGTTAATTTTTGTTGTAGGCACTGTCGATTGAAGGACTAGCTAGGGGTTGTCAAAACGTTGACTAATATTGATAGATTAGCTATTATGTTTCTAGCAGCAATCCATGGAGATGCCCAAATAAACTCACGGTGTTCATCAACGAAAAAAGCAACATGCCCAGGTAACAATGGTGCTGTGCTTAGCAGGTAAAACATGGTCACTCACGTTATTTCGCGAGTCACCCAGGTCTAGTTTAATGTCATTTAGCAAAAATCTGATGTGTGCACTCATATGAATTTCTCTACCCTTGTGCAAACTATTCCTACAAACTCTTATTCCTCCATCTTTGTGTTAATCCAGATAAACATTTTCAGAAATTCTTATATGACTCACACATAAACACGCACACACCTGAAAACTAACAGTCATCTCGTACAACATTTAGCGAATCCATTCTCTCAACACTGCTACAGTTCCTCCTGCAGCCTGAAATCGCTTTATTCGGCCGCGTCGTTGTCGCCGCGCCGCGTATTTATAAATACCTAATAGTGTTAGATAGCTTGAACATTAGCGCGTCTTTGACGGCGGCTGCCGACTGACGTCACACTATTCAAACATGGCATCGAAGAAACACATAACCAACACAAAAGCAATAACGAAATCATATACGTTACACATAACACATACCACTTCGTCGTTATTTGAGTACAACGGCAACACAACCAGTTAACAGCTATGCTGCTTCATGAACAAACTTCACCCCGAAGTAAAATTCGCCATCAAAACCAAACAAAAAGTTCCTAAACTTCCTGAAGCTAACCATAACCAAACTCAAAATATCCGGAAAGTACACAGATATAGCTCAACCATGTCGCTCTTCATTGATCAAGGAGACTACAGCGATGAAATTGAGAAAATATACACGATCTAGAAATAATAGATATCGTACTGAACAAAGCTAAACAATCCAATTCGCAGAAGCAAAAAATTATAGGTTATCACATTTCGCTACTGCAGTCAAATATATGCACAGCTGCGACCTCACTCGAGAAACTCAAATACTAAAAGCGTACAAAATAAACAACACACTTCAGCAAGAAACCAACACAAACAAACAAATACAGCCAACAAACTGAATGTTCTAACTTCTACGCAGGTCAGACAGTTAGGTCGTCCAATATCAAATATAAAGAACATACAAAGTCCATCCATCAACTCGAAAACAAATCAATTTTCACGGTGCATTTACTTCTAACTCACGGTTAAAACAGTAAACACAGGCATGGCATTATACAGAAAAAAAGTTGTCCGTCTTGTATAAAGTATCTTAAAGCACTTATTCTTCTATTTCCTATTAATGAGATAAACATTAGTAGAAATGGTTTTATTGCACTTTGTCTTTCTCTACTGGAAAGTAGGGGAAGTACTATATTCCAACCAAAAATTTGATGTCGAGATTTCATCGGAAATATATATTTTGAGACCCCAGAATTAAAAAAGAAAGCATTTTTAGAAAAAGGTCCACGTGTCTGTCAGCCTTTAGACAGCATAACTAAAAAACGAAAAGTTGATTAACAACCAAATTTGGTATTTAAGTTTAATGTCTTTCAAGGACGCGACACGAAGATTTTGAAGAAAATAGCCCCACCCTAAACTACCCTTTACATGGAAAATTGTTCGAAAATTTTGATTTTCTTGAAAATGGCTCTAACGATTTTGATTAAAATTTCAAATGTTTCAGATATTTTTATGACAAATGAAATGTATATCTTCAATTTTCTGGCTATAGCCCCTGTAGTCGTATTTACTCTAGGCGACCTTTCCATAACTGGTAAACCGTTACAGATAGACCAAATCATACTATACAAAAAATGTAGATCTTGCTAAAATACACAATTTATGTCCCGGTAAATTTTCTTGTAGATTGAACCATTTCGAAGATATTTTTTGTTATGTGTGTGAGTTTTGGAAAACTAACTTTAGTAAAATGGATCATCGTTGTTCATTTTTTTATATGTTAAATGTGCAAAGAGAACGGAATCTCAAAGCTTTAAAAGGTTTGACAATTGTTCAAAGCCTGCTGTATTCTATTATTCCCCTTGTACTTACAAGGAAATAAGGAATAAGATAATTTGTACAAATGTTTATCTTAACACAAAGAAGATACAGGAATAAGAAATTGCAAGAATGGTTAGTACAAGAGTAGAGAATATCATGTGAGTGTAACACATCAGATTTTTCATTATAGGTACAACTGATAGGGGTATATAGTCTGAGAGCAATAAGGTCGGAATTACCGTGCTCGTTGACCATTTGGTAGCCATGCAAATCTAGCCTGCTCTTCATGGGAAAATAGACCTTAGTAGCGCATGCTTTTGGAATGGACGTAACTATTGCTGTTAAGGTCTATTTTCCCATGAGGAGCATGCTAGATTTGCATGCTTACCAAATGGTCGACAAACACGGTAATTCCGACCTTGTTGCCTTCAGAGTTTGAAGTGTTGCCTATCTCTAGAAATAGCGGCACAGGTGAACCACCTGGTATAGTACGCGCAAGCGAGCCAAATCTGTCGCTATGTGACAGTTTTGAAATTCTTCTCGCTTTGCATGGCCAAGGGATAAAACTGCAAGTAGGTAATGACTTCCCACTTGAGAAAAAGTATAAATATTAGAAAATTGAGACAGATAACAAGGAATATCTCGGAAATGTTCACTATACGGGTTATTCTCAGCAAATTCAAGGTATGAAATTCATTTGTCATGAAAATATCTTTAAGACTTGGTAATTGTTATCAAAATCCTTACCGGTATTATTGGGAAAATAAAAATGTTCCACAGTCGTTCAAGCATATGGTGGTTTGGAATTGTGGGATTTTCTTGGAAATTTTCGTGCCGCATTCTTAAAAATACTAAATTTAAATACAAAGCTTCATACCTAAAACTTTTCGTTATTGTGTCATGCTCTTTACAGATAAGCAGGTAGACACCTCCAGACACACGCGCACGCGCGCGCAACATGTCTGCAATGACGTAATTGTCTCTCTAAACTAAACCCCGGCGCAACAGCCCATGAAGGGCCAAGGCCTACCGCCCAGCCGCTGCGTCCCCCAACTCTGCCCACTACAGGCGTCATTGGTGAGGTGCAGTACTGGAGGGTGGGACGTGGTCAGCACCCCGAGCCCTCCCGGCCAGTTATGCGGTCTTCTAGACCTGGGGCCGCTACTTCTCCATCAAGTAGCTCCTCAATCCCCCCGGGACCTAACGAGGCTGAGTGCACCCCGTGCCAGACCTCCCAGAGGGGATAAAATCCCCATGCTGGTACCGGGGCTCGAACCCGGGTCCTCCGCGCTAGAGGCAAGCGCGCTACCGACTGCGCTACGGAGGCGGTCAATTCTCTCTCTATTCCTGTTTAAATCAATTCAAAATATTTATGTTTCCCATATTTTCAGCATGTCATTTTGTAGCATAGGTAACTATATTACTTTCGAAAATATCCTGTAATTAAAAGTTCAATTTTAATACATTTTACTTCCTTATACGATTTTGAAGATCAAATAATGCAATCCTTATGGCTTATGCAGCAAACACGGAATAAATTATATCTGCACTCGCTCAGTCTCACACAAACACGCCCACAGCCCCCACTACGTATTTTCAGCTAACTGTTTGCTTTTCATGTTACCGTAGTTACAGCTGGCTGCCTTCACAAGCAGAGTTTAAGCTGATGGTTTTACGCTGGGAATTATTTTCATGTTTATTGCACATATAATTTAGTAGGCTGTAAAATAAACTACCTTAATCCTAGAAGTTGACGACTGTTAATCTTACTTATTTATTGGTATAATAAATACATACTTTTCATTGACAAGCAAGTG
The DNA here is from genome assembly GCA_030765045.1 of Tenodera sinensis. Taxonomy (NCBI): domain Eukaryota; kingdom Metazoa; phylum Arthropoda; class Insecta; order Mantodea; family Mantidae; genus Tenodera; species Tenodera sinensis. Next base: position 159,353,471 of record CM060967.1, on the reverse strand, counting down.
GGCACTTTATATTATTTTAATATTGTTAATAGCGCTCTTGCATTTAATGGACATTGCATTTGAAAACAAATTTAATTGTTTTTTGTTTTTAATTTTAGGAAAAAAAAAACCTTGAAGTCACCTTGGGATTTTTCTAATAACTATATTACGCGAAAATAAACTACCGATATCACACGTCTTTGCATAGATATTTTCTTGAACAAATGAAACACGCTTGCGAGGATAGCGACTCCTGAAGTCTTTACAAGAATTTTTACAGCGATAAAATCTATAGTCGTTAATAAAGCAAACAGCTAATTTACAATATATTATGTTAAGTTTATAGGACGCGCCTATCTTTCCCCAATTGTTTCACTTGCAAAATGTAAGCATTTTGACAGTTACATTAGCTCTTTTGGAAACAAACATAAGAACATGTTTAGGTTAGGAATTCAAAGCCGTACCTATAAATCTTTCGACTGTAATTACTTTAACACTAAACTTCTAATTTAGTTTTCTAAATCCTAGAAATAAATATATTTATTACAGCTGCATTTCTTTATTAATATGGTTAAAAGCATTAACTGTGAGAGACTGATATTTCAATATACAAATAATATTTCAAGTTACGGTTTAATCTTTCTACGTTGCTACCTTTAATACTGGTTGTGCTAGTTTCTCTTGTTCATATGAAGTCATGTGATCAAGATGAATTAAATTCTCACTGCCATTGAATCTAACTGGTGTCAAGCTCCAAAATTATGATAGAAGGGATAATATTATAAGTATCACTTTTTGAATATTTTGACTGTAATATAAGTCTCCACAGATATAGACTAGAAAACAAAATAAACAAATGCCAATAAATATGCGGCTCAATAGCAAGAATGATAGAAACTGGAAACATCTAACTAAAATGTGTGATGAAGGAATACCGCTGAAAATATATTAGCACAAACCACGAGGAGGAAGAGTTGCAGAACGCCCAGTGGAGCTGAACAAAACAAGATGGAGTATAGAAGTAACGAAAATGAAGTCTCACAAGAGAACCTTACCATGGGGTAGATAAAAATGTGGAATTGTTTGGGTAAAATATGCTTTTAGCTCCAAATTTAACATGAATTAGGTCTTTAGACCTGTCCCGAAGCTAATTTTACACACTTTTTATGCAACATGTACTGTACGGTACTTGATGTGGGTGATGTAGCGGCCGCGCGGTAAGTCTTGGCCCGGGAAGGACTGTTGCGTTGTTGGTTACTCTTCCCGTGGTATATAATCCTATTCTTTCTCGTGTAAAATTAAACGCCACCTCCTGCCCGACTCTTGTTAATAGGGCTAGGAAGTTCATGCATTTGCATGTTTTTTTCATAGGGGTTTAAAATGTATGCTATTATATTATGTGCACGAATTATAGAATTTTTAGTTATTTGGACATGATTTTATGGTGCATATAACTACATATTTTCTTGATTTTTGATAAATGCATATTATTTCAATATTATAGCTCCTATATTGTAAATTTTAATGATTTTTATGCTTTTTTTATTTTTTCATCTGTATAACATTTTTCATATTGGTAGCATTTCTGAGACAATGGTTCTTTCTCATTGGTAGATAGATTTGTGTCCAGTATAAAGATAATTTTTGTTGAATCTCCTAAAAGAGTTAAGTTGTTTAGATCAACAGCACCTAATATCTGACTTCTTCCTGCACCAGTGTTAACTCGATGGGGAACATGAGTCGATGCAGTTTTATATTATGCTGAGCACATAGAAATAGTCGAAGAGGTTATTAATTCATTGGACTCGAAAGATGCTTTATCAATAGAAACTGCAAAATATTCTGTCAGGCACTGGGTTAAAAGAGGATCTTGGTTTCATATCTGCCCATTTTTCTTTCTTACCAATAGCCATAACGGCATTGGAAGCTGTGGGATTTTCTTTGCATGAATCACTTACTGTCTTTGAAAAAACAATATGTGATCTAAGTTCCGTTCCTGGTAGCATAGGACAAAAAGTGAAAGAGAAAGTGAATTATGTAATTTCAAAAAATTCTGGTTATAAACAGACGTGCGATATTCGAGACATTCTTAAAAGAAAACCCTGTCTCACCAAGAGACTTGACTCTCTCTGTGAAGCAGTTAGTATCATTTAAATATGCCCCGATAACATCTTGTGACGTGGAGAGTTTTTCACGTTACAAAAGTGTTTTGCGAGACAACACGATGTTTTACAGTTGAAAATTTGTGTAGTGTTGGTTGTGAACTGCAATTTAGCAGTTAATACTAGCAGCACGACCACTTCTGTTTCAACCTCTAAGGAATAAGGTAACTTTATTTATTACTTATACTAACTCGTCTTGTCTACTGCAAAGAGACATTAATTGTTTTAATTAAATAGTGCATATTTCTTGGCATATTTTCAAGTTTTTAAGAGCATATTTGCATGCATATTTCAGTGTTTTTTAGGGCATGAACTTCCGATCCCTACTTATTAATATCGCGAAGTAATCGCAGTCAGTTATAAACACCTTTGTATTATAACCATATTGTTTTTATGTGTCCCATGAGAAGGTAGGCTTGTAAATTCTGAAATGCTGACGATGCTTCTGGCCGAATTCCCATTGCTTCATAAGAAAGTGAGAGCTGACCCTATTCCTGACACGCACATAGAGAGAGAGGAAGTGCAGGAGAATTAGAGTGATAGATTCCAGGACCACGCGTTGGAATTGAGAGGACGTGAGCCACAAGTTGGCACGTTTGATCTATACTGCATCACTGGTAGGTAATTCAGACGTGATGATGTTGCACGATACAGCTTTGTGACAGCATTGCCGACATCAAAAGTGTGACGCGCAACGTCTTTGGGGAATGGCAATCCAAAGCGCTCAACGTCTACCTAGCTGTAAGCTTTCTGAGCGTGTTCTATGTATATGCTCTTGTTTTTGCTCCAGTGGTTGTTGTATATCTCCCAACATTCACAGCCACACAAACAAGTGCCACACGCATGACCCAGGAAGCACATTTCGTATCAATGTAATGCTTTTAGGATTCTAAGAAGTATTCTGATAAACCCTGGTTTGTATAATCATTTACAATATTTATTGTTACCAAAAATAGGGTAAAACTGTAGGAGACCGTCGTCACGTGGTTCACTGACAGTTCTATTATGTTACTGACCTACAACGGAAGAAGATGGCGCTGCAAGGTAGAAATATCTGTTGCCAACTTAACATTGTACTACTCGCTAAAATTACCAACCACGCATCATAAAATGCCAAAACAATGTACTATTATTTCTTCATATTGTTGTTAATACTGCGTAATCTGTAATAAAATTATTGTATTATACAACCTCAACATTATTATTACTACAATTATTTTTATCATCATCATTATTGTTAATGTTATTATTGTTGTTAATACTGCGTAATCTGTAATGAAATTACCGTATTATAGAGTCTCAAATAAGGATTGTTGTACCTTTGATCAGTGTAGAATACCGATTAAAACTACAACCGCACCGCACAAGAACTTACGTCACATCACTCAATTACAAAACAATAATAACTCTAAATATCAACAAATAACGTTAACAAGTTGGTTGGCAACATTCACATGCTTTCGCTGATTTCAATTTTCCAGCGTTGGCAATACATACGTCACCAACGAGTTAAAGGAAATGAACCTCATAACATTCTTCAGTCACAAACAACTGCCTATCGTCCACGTGAGGACGTACTCCTACAGGATAACAAAAAATAGTATTAATACATTTTATAGAGTCACACAAGGGAAAAAAAAAAAAAAAAAAAAAAGAGAGAGAGAGAGAGAACTGAACGGTAAGAAGACCAGCAGTGCAAGAAAATGTCCTATTAAGATGTAAATTCCGCATCAGAGTTTTATTTACATCTAAGAATATACGTGAAATAAAAGTTTAATCTGACAACTTCATCAGTAGGTGTTATTTCACAACTAATATTCTACAATTGCTTTTCGTCAATATCGCCCTGGAATTGGAGGTTACGCGCACCCACTAAGTTAGACCGAAGTCACTAGAGCACCAAAAATCATAAATAATAATTCTGCATTCAGAAAATTAACATTTTACACATTTGCGTCAAAAGAAACATACATATTAATAGAGCCGTCCCATGTGACAGAGCTTGCCTTTACGTTATTAATTCTTTATACTCAGGAGAAAGGAAAGAATGCCTGTGAAAATGCTATACCTTCATAAGTTCTGTATTTTACCTAACCTCACTTATTTCCCATCCACTATGGTTTCTATTTATATAAAATCCAATAAGAATGGCATTAAACTTATTCTCCAAAAAGGTTAATACCCGTTATTAGTACATATATCAGTCATGTATTATCTTAATGGAATTCTTAGTCACTATTTTAGTAAATAAAGATGAAATGCTCTTGCCTTAAGCCACTTGAATAACGGGTTAGCAGCTTTTATTCCATTATCATCTTCTTAAGCGTAAATTTCTTTCAACTTCATTATTAACAAGGAAGGTCGTTGAATGATACTTATGTCAACTATTTCATAAATAAAATATGACTTAAAATGCTATATCGCAAAGATTTGAGCACAAAATATTGAATTCTATAAAAAATAACCTAAAATTAAATGATTTCGATAAGTGTTGTTGGACTTACTCAGCACTGCCAACCGAAGAAAACGAAAGTCAAGAAGTATATGTATTTCGATCTTCTCTTATTTTTATAAGAGAAAACCAGTTTATAACCTTAAATATATCTCATATTATTTTTACACTAATAAATAACCATTCTGCTGAAAAAATACATTAATTAAAAGAACAATACTTAAATACATCGTTGTGAAACTGAAATGGAGTGCCATTTTGACAGTTAATGGATTGTAGTGTTATGAAATAGTGAAATTAAGTTGTGTAGTCTCCCAGGTTAGCTCTTGTTACTAACAAATGCATTCTTTCTCTGTTTTGCAATAGCATTAATAGATGGCTCCAGTGATGGTGTATAAAGATAGCTTATAATATTTAAGCAAGTTTTATCTTCTCTTCTTATTTTATCTTGGCCTTTTTTGTATACTAACGGATATCGTATTCCAAAGTGAGCGACGAATTATCTGCTTATATACGGGTTCCGGGAAAAATGTGTAGAAAATTACAGAGGAGAAAGACAGGAACAAACTTTACCATAGCAACAAGAAGTTGCAAAAGTTTTATTCAATCATCTAAGAACTTATTTATTTACTTATCTATCTATCTATCTATCTATCTATCTATCTATCTTTATTTATTTGCTTTTTATTTTCACCTCTGTCTTACTGTAATAGTGAAACTGTTTGGGGCACGTCAGATGTAGAGAAACCCAATATAACACAAATGCATTGTTATATAGTAATAATAGAATCTCAGGTGAACGCAGTAAACTTCATATAAATAAGAAATGGAAGACATATGTAATATAACAAGGGTTTCCTCCGGCTTCTGCGGTTTTCCCCGCCATACCATTCCACCACTGTTCCATTTCCATTCAATGTAACATCAGATGTCACCACCTGTGGTGCCACATATAGAAAAGGGGCGTTAAAAACTGCCAAAAAACCAGCAATATTACAGCGATTGGAAGCTCATGTCACAGAAATATTTGTGCCCTCTGGAAATCTTGCATCCATCAGCTGGAATTTGTAAAAACTTTCATAATGAGGAATGTTGCCACGTTTTAATTAAATTCTGTGTAATATTCTTATGTCCATATGTCATAGCATTTATGTGCAGTTTAAATACGCGAATTAAAACACAAATAAAGCAATAGGGACAGTAAGCTGAGGCCATGACGTCATCCCTCATGCAGCTATTAGAGCAGAATTATTAGTTAAAGCGATAACTAATACTATGTGATAACTACTCTTTTCTGCATCGTATATCTGGTAAATTCATAACCTGCCATCGTTTGTAACGTCGGTTGAGTCATTTGTTGGGAATAATTGCTGATATTTATTTTGCACTCAAATGTACACAGAACACATTTTCGGATGCTCCTTCACGTGAAAACGTCGATATGCTAACCACTCGCACTCAGCCTTGCGTGAAATGGCAACGACCTTTGCAAAAACAAAAGGGGTGTGGCAAGCTGTTTAGACAGCTTTATTGCCGATGGAACAGCGCAGTAATGAGTCTGTTCAGCATGGACAACTTAGCTTACGCGTTAAACAGCTGACTTGTTTCCTTACCTGAAACAAAAGAAATGCTAGTTATTCCAGCGAAACACATAAAACAGGAAAGTTTGTTAGTGCGGAAAGTGCTTCAGAAAACGCAAATCAACTCGACATAAAAATGTTTTAGACCTAATAAACGGTAATTACAAGAACATTCAAATAAGATAACTGAGCTGAAGAAAACTCCTTCTGATGAGTCTCGAAGACACATGAATCTTGGTCTCCGCTAATATTTATAGTAATACTTATCTAACTTTTTAATAATAATGTATTATTTGTCTTTAAACAATATACGGACGAGAGGGGGTCCGGGCTGCCTAGAGCGATGGTAAGTGTGAGTGGCCGTGGCGGCGCGATAACAACAAAAAGAACCGAGAAGCTTCTCTTTGATTCTCACTGAGTCATTGCGCACGTGCGCATGGAAATCTCTCGAAAGTTCAAGTGACATCGGCTTCAATGTGACACATTTGGTACACTGACATGCACGTCAGGTTGTTATCTTTCGTAGACTAACCAGGTTCCTATGCAGAACTCGTAAAATTAATGCTTAAAATTAAAAAATAAAATAAAAAACACTTATATAATACTTTTGCAATGCGTAAACGTGGTTCGTTTTCACTGTAATAACCTAAGTACTTCTCAGCTGCGCACCAATGTGAATGATATAATATATTCGTTTTGTGTAAATTGGTTGGATTATTCTTATTACTATTGCTTTCTTGTCTTATAAGTCCACTGAAATGCCCACCTACAGCCCCACCCTAAAATACCCTTTATATGGAAAATTTTTCGAAAATTTTGATTTTCTTGAAAGTGGCTAACAATTTTGATTAAGATGTCATATGTTGGAGATATTTTTATGAGAAATGAAATGTATATTTTGAATTTTCTGGCTATAGCCCCTGTAGTCGTATTTACTCTGGACGATTTTTGCATAACTGCTAAACCCTTAGAGATAGACTAAATCTTACTACACTAAAATGTAGACCTTGGTAAAATAAGCAATTTATATCGGAGTAAATTTTCTTCCAGGGTGAACCATTTCGGTGATATTCCTCGTTATGTGTGTGAGTTTCGGAATATTAAATGCTTTCGTCAGATGGAACATCGTTGTTTATTTTTTTATATGTTAAGTGTGTAAAGAGAACGGAATCTCAAAGCTTTAAAACATTCCCCTTGTACTTACAAGGAAATAAGCAATGAGATAATTTGTACGAATGTTTATCTTAACTAACACGAAGAAGAAATAGGAATAAGAGTTTGTAAGAATAGATCAGATTTGTTGCGAAGTGAAGCATTTTGAGGATATACCTTGTTATCCTTTAGGATTTTGTAATATTTAACACTTTCTCCAATGGGAGGTTGTTATTCATGTTTTATTTCCTAATCATGCAAAGATAATGATATTTCAAGCTAACCAAAGGGCGAACACTACTAAAACATTTGACTACGAAAATTGCCAATAAGATAATTACTACAAATGTTTATGTTGATTAAATGAAGCAGATAGAACAATAAGTGTTTGTAATAATAATTTGTGCAGGAGTAGAGATGGGATTTTCACATTTATGGACATCATATACGCTCGCCTGGTTAGTTCTACACATAATCACATTCACTCATGTGCTTATACAGTAGTATAAGAGCTTTTGAAGCTTTTGCTTAAAGTAGCTTCAGTATAAAGTCAAGCTGGGGCTTATTTGAATGTTTATTGTTTTAGCTCAGATTGTGGCACATGTAATTTATTTCGTCTTTGCCTGTTCGGCATCGGCAGGTACCGCAAGACATTGGCATTCAGGTTGAGTCGGATGGATCTTGATCCCAGCTGACGTATCATGCATTCTACATGCCCTTTGAGGCTAGGATCAACATAATATCAATAACCCACCCCTTGTCTCTGCCATTCCGCTACTCAATATGGGTCGCATTGCCGCGGCACTGGGGCTTATGCAAACTCAAGCATTTGTTTGGGACCAGCTTTCCTCCTGCTGTTTCTCTTTTGTTTCTTCTTTACCGTGACAGAGAATGCTGCATATAGCTCAAGCAGAATGGAAGTTGTTCAGTTTCATATATACCAACAAAGCATCCTAATTCCAAAATTAATTAAGTTACATTTTGAGTAATGGTTACAAAAGAAGTACTACAAGCTTTTTAAAAACAGACAAGTTATAGAGTTTCATTCAGTCAGGGGTTAGCTAGACCAATGGGTGGAAGGAATAAATAACTTTACTTAGCTTAGGAGACGAAATATTCTAATGTAACAAAATGGCAAACCCAGTTAATCTTTTCTCACTTTATCTTCTACAACTGAAGAACAAAAGACACTTCTGCTTTATCCTTAACTCAATATATAATTCTTTGTAAACTTGCAAGTCATAGCTGTTCTATCTTGTAATCTTGACACACTTTACGGTTTTTCAGTTCTACACTCTCCGCCTCAAAAACTGCCAACTTCGAGGATTACCCTCTCTAAAACTGCTTCACACTCTGACGCGACGATTAAATGTCCCAAAACTGTCTCTGACGACATACACACTAAAACTAAAAGGTGAACCTACTCCTGTCTGTAACTCACTCTACTTGTTGCTTCGTCTCCTTATATAGCGAGGATGACGTAACACGGACCTTTCTAAAGTTCTACAAATACGCCGGCTGCCGGACACTTATCGAATAATCTGTAAAACACCTTTTAGTTCTGCTGCTATTATTGTTATTTGTTTGCAAACTTAAGACAGCCTAACCTTCAGCAGCTTTAGTGGGGTGGGGCAGCCATGTCCCCACCGTCGTTTGTTGTGCGCCGTTGCGAGCGTCTCAGTATGGGGACGAGTAATACAAACCCCTAAAATGAGTTTTACGTTACTAAAGAGTAACTATTAAGGTCATACAAGTGTAGTCAAATTCTCAAAGTTATAAGTATCAAAGTAACGACTTATTTTCAAGAAAACAGTATCGTTTTGTTTTGCAGGTGTTTGAAAATAAGCCACGAGCGGAAAGGGGCACCAACAAAGTTCAATGTGGGAGAACTTGTTAACAAATTCTAACGTAACTGTTTGATGAAAACTGTTCTGGACCACACTCAACATCTGAGGGCCTGGCCCAGAAAACTGGTGGAGCCTACGGGCTTTCGTTCGCTCGGCTGAGCGGAGAGTTGGAACATTATTGAACGGGATGATTCAGGCGGTGACGTCTGTGACCCGCATTCGGGAGGTCGCGGGTTCGACCTTCCTAATCTTGGGTTTTTTCGGTAATTTTTCCCGGGTCACTCAGAGAAATGCTGGGGAGGACATTTAGCTTACATCACCCAAATCACTCTCTTGCATTTCAGTCTCTTTGCGATCTTTCTAGGTGATAGGTGTCAGCAAGTTACCTTGATATACTTCAGATTTCCTAAAACAATTGGAAGCTTATCACCACTTTGCTCTCATCGTTCGCAATTACCGTACTTTAAGATATGTTCATGACAAGCGAAGTGTATCTATATCTTTCTATGTTTAGCAGGCATCGGCAAACATGTACTCAATGAAGCCTCGCAACTATGACGTGTCAGGGGCAGCGCTTATTCTGCCTCCCCCTCCCTCCCTCGCAGCCTTAATTGGCACTGCATACACACCGATCACGGGCGGACTGTCCTCTCGTAGCACTTCTAAACATGTCTGTCAAAGTGTAATTTAATACTAAGACTTAAAGATATATTTCTGCGCTTTAGAGCGCATGTAATTATTCCTGGTCTATTAAATTTGATATCTAGAATAGCACTTTGATGATTTCTTCTCTCATCATGTAAGGAACGTAAGGTGTTTGTTGTGCTCTAAAGTTCAAAAAGGCACTCATCAATGGAACATCAAGCGGCATTATGATATATGTCATAAGATCACCATACAAATATAGACAAGCATGTATTCATAAATTTATACCACGATTTAAAATAGCATAACACTGACGTAGTGTCCTTTATTCATTTTATTTTTTCAGCTCTAGATCTGACGAACCAACTGCAACAACTCAAAGAGCAATATTCAGATAATACACCTAATATTAATTAAAATATTACAACTGATAAACAACTTCACGCCAGCTATGCTGCTGCTTTGGAGATTACTCAGTCACTGAGGTGTTTTAGTGATGGAGATTTCACAAAAAACGTGAGAGTAAAGTTGCCAACATAATTTTTCCTGAACAATATGATATTTTTAGTAATATTGCATTATGACCACGAACCATACAGAGAAGGATACATAAAATAGCAGAAATAACCGAAAAAAGACTACAAACCGAGGTCCACGAATTTATAGCCGTTTCTCTCGCGTTGGATGAAAGCACTGACAACGTTGACACAGCAAAATTGGTAATTTTCACTCGTGGGGTTACTAACAACCTCTCGATACAATAATATATGCTTCAAGTCATTCCACTTAGGGAACATACAACAGAGACAATTATCTCAAGCATTTAAGAAATATGTAGAAGGAAAGGAACTGAATCCAAAAAAATCTTGTATCGCGATTAACAGATGTTAATTTGCGTGCTATACTGAGAGTGGCTACTTGTGATATATCACCAGATTTTCATGGTAGGTACATTGCAAATAGAAGTGAATTTAAATATTGCTCAAATATCTAGGCCTACCTAAAGTATCGTAGACCAAAATAGCTGGATTCAATTATGTGTACTATTTCTTATTGTACTCTGTAGCGAGCGAGTCCACCACTGACACTGAACGAAGGTCAATGCCATCCCCTGTTCTACATTACGTCATGTGTATTGCGGGTTGCATGTTGAGACGTCATACTCACCCCTCATTGAGTACATGTTTGCCGATGCCTGATATTTAGTAATACAAAATAGGAGTAGATTTCAGTGAAATGGCTGCAAGATTGCTTAGGTTCCAAAGTCCCTTCATTTCTGAGTTATTTAGAAGTTATTTTAATTACCAATATTAGATATTTCGCTTGAAAACAGCAGTAAATCCAAATCTAGTTGTTATCTCCTGTATATGCATTATCAGTCTACCAGAGTAAGGAATAAGTCGCATAGAGAAACCACCTACATATAAAGTCTGCCTTCTGGCTTTGCGGAGGTTTGTTATCTGCATCCATCTTGAGCTGCTGGGACTGAGTGTATTAAAGTTTCAATGCACACAGAGTCTGTCTGGAACACAGACAACCGGCAGTTCCTATTTCCCACGACCTGATATGGGGGTAAATCCTGAACTAAAGAAATGGGTGGGAGACCCCGGTCTATCTGCTGGGCCAGCACATCAATAAATCAGCAGCTGGGAAACACGGAAAACGGAGAGGACATGAGATGAAGAGACATGGAATGGGAATATAGATAGAGAGGAAAAGAAAGGCCAGGTAGTGCTCAAGTATAACTTACTGTCGTTTTGTCGATATATAGGACAAGTTTCCTCACGTAGTTCTCGCTCGCTCGCCCATATTCCACGTTAAGTCATACTGGCATCCATTAAAAATGTCAGACACAATCTAGAATTGAATATAATTTAAATGCATCTCAGAAAACCTCATATTTGCTCACTTAGTTCCCCAATGAACTCCAGCAGCCCTTGTACCATTTGGCATTTTATGTTCAGCAATTGTTTAAAGGTTTTTGTTTATTTGAATTTGAATTAATATCAGTTTTGCCAGTTCTTAATCACTTATAAACTGCAACTCTCATTATACAAATGGTTATGTTGCAGGTATTTAGGCAATTTCACCGGAAATATATGTTATGAGACCCCCCGAATCCAAAAAGAAAAGTATTTTTAGAAAAAGGTCCGTGTGTCTGTCAGTCTGTCAGTCTATGGACAGCATAACTCAAAAACGAAAAGTAGTTTAAAAACCAAAGTTGGTATTTAAGTTTAACGTCTTTCAAGGATGCGACACGAAGATTTCTGAGAAAATAACCCCACCCTAAACTACCCTTTACATGGAAAAGTTTTCGAAAATTTTGATATTCTTGAAAATAGCTCAAACGATTTTGATTAAAATGTCATATCTTTGAGATATTTTTATGACAAATGAAATATATATATTGAATTTTCTAGCTATAACCTCTGTAGTCGTATTTACTCTGGATGACTTTTGCATAACTGGCAAACCGTTAAGAGATAGACCAAATTATACTATACAAAAAAGGTAGATCTTGCTAAAATACACAATTTATGTCGAAATAAATTTTCTTGTAGGGTGAACCATTTCGGAGATATACCTTGTTATGTGTGTGAGTTTCCGAAAATAAAACTTTCGTGAAATGGGACATCGTTATTCGTTTTTATATGTTACGTGTGCAAAAAGAAAGGAAATCTCAAAGCTTTAAAACATTTGACTATCGCACAAAGCCTACTGCATTCTAATATTCCCCTTGCACCTACAAGGAAATAAGCAATAAGATAATTTGTACAAATGTTTATCTTAACTAACACGAAGATATATGTAAGAATGGTTAGTACAAGAGTAGAGAATGTCATGTGAGTGCAACACATATTTTTTTATAGAATAAATGCCATTTGTTGTTAAAATTTGTTGTTAAAATTATTGAGATTGTGAACTGGTTTTCTGTTAAACAACAAGAGAATATCGAAATACATATAATTCTTTGATTTCGTTTTCCTCAGTTCGCACTGCTGAGTAATTCGAAGTCATAATATTTAAGATCTTCTGGTCAAATATTTGCGTTATTGTATTTAAATTCATATTTTATTAATGAAATCCTGATAAATATCATTCGACGGTCTACCTTCCCAGACAATTTTATCTCCTCAGCTTCTCTCCGACGTTTCTTTCTCCTTTCTTTCTTCTCCCTCCTCCCTTCTTCCCCTCTCTCACTCCTCCTCCTTTCCTTCCCTAAAATGCATATTCCCTTTCCAGGCACCTCATCGTTGAGTGGAAGACAGTCATAAGTCAGTGGTTATAAATTAAAAGATTTATAATTTCCCCCGGCGAGTAGGGACCCTACGGGAGAGAAAGAGGAGACATGGTTATTTTTGTATTGATGTATTTCCACTATTAAAAAACTTAGTTCAATCAGCGGGATTAGTGTGACAATGACCCCTTGATAGAAGTATGCGTCTATATTGTGTAGAAATTTCAGTCCGATATCATTTAAAGTTTCTGAGATAGTGGTTCATGAACTTAGTGTATTTGAAATTAGCAGAGTAGAACGACTAATCTTGCATTAAGGTAAGTAAATTAATTTTTATTGATTAAACCACGAGCAAGTGCTTCATTTGATAACCCATTCATATTACCACATTAAGGAGCCTATGTTTGAACAGTGTGGTTCAACAATAAATTAGAGTCGATTCTTTCATTACGCGTGGAGTGAATTGTCACATAAAGGTAGAATGATATAATGTGCCCACAACCCTTCTCATGAAGACCTGGCCTACTGGAGGTCATCTGACTACCCTTACGCAGAAAACAGCAGCATATGGCAACGACAGAACACCTACGTCAATGTTTTTTCCTGGGGACACGTGACAGCAACGTTTTATTTTCAGCAAAAAAAAAAAAAAAAATATTAATTTGTGAAGAGGTTATATCCATTATTGATTTCCTGTCAAAGAACTCATGCGTTGACATATGAGGGTGTGGTGTAAAAGCGGTTCCTGCTGTCTTGACGTTTCATTAATTAGGGTGCAGGGTATACTTGAAGGGAAAACCTCCCTCATTGGGGCAGATGAGAGGTATATTGCGGCCACCATACCCCAGGAGGAAGGAAGAAATGAAGAAGCTGCATGCAGACAGGCAATAGAGATAGAAATTCTGAAAAGTTTCTGCCTAAGAGATCTGAGCTACAAGGGGTGTATGACAGTCCTCTGTCTACAGGGTCTACTCTTTGCTTTGGACAAGTATCTGCGCCATCTATCCGACACTGCCATACATCACAAACCCTTGAAACAAATCTGCCAAAACAAAAGTTATTGCATTACAAGGGTCGAATACAATCAGAGCTAGAATTAGACGGAAAAATTATACTTAAGCTGCATTGCTTCATTTACTGAAAATGATGAGGTAATAAATATGATTAATAAATCTAACTACACGTATGTAACAGTAAAAAGAAATCTTAAACAAACTAGGAGAACTAAACTAAAATTCTATAACGTAATGGCAATACCCATGTTATTATATGTTGGACATAAAGAAAAAATGACAAAAGAAAAATACAGGCCGCATGAATGAGATTCGTAAGGAATATAGCAGGCTACGCTTTGTTGACAAAATAAAAAAGGAATTAGGCATCTACAACTAAAAGAGAAGATACATAAATATAGAGTCAGGTGGAAAGAATATGTGAAAAGAATGGAAGAATAGCACCAACCTACCTGGTCTGTTTCCAACCGGATATCACCACAAACCTAAGGAGTCAATCCAAGACTTCCAGCATGCGAATCCTGCACTCGGAATCATCTCACTCGGTAGTTTAATTAATTGGTGAATACCTTGCCATACACACAAACATTATTTGAGAGTATCCACGCGTACTTTTTCTCAGGAACTGTAACAACATTGACTACTAGCTTTCATGAACACCAGCAAATACCTTTATTAGATTATTTTTGTCTTACAGCCACTCTTCTGTAATCTATGCAAAGAAAGGTGGTTCCTGACACACAAAATCGATATACGAGCCATCTGGAAGGCACTTTGTACTTCAAAAGAGCATGCACGGCTGCCATAAAACTACACAAACAAGAGCATGATTTCCACCCATAATACCAACAAATAAAATTGCTTTTCCTCTAAGTTATCACATTTTAGCGTTCTGAGTGGTGTATTAAGTGCTTGTTAGATGTCGCTTTCCAGTCTCCTAGGCTGAGTATTACATTCCTTTCATTGGCTTGTGTATTTTAGACAGTTTAACCTACTATTAATTTTAAAATCCATAGCAGACGATATTTCTACTTTGTTATGAAGTTCCTTGTTTTTTCGTTTAAGAATAAATCATTTATTTCGGAGATAGAATACCCTTAAATTACAAAATACTTCAGAAATCATCAGCCCAGTTATTCTTTCTGTCAATTTTCTTCTAAAATTGAAGCACAATATCATTAACACAATCTATAGCTCGTCAACATTTTGCAACTTACAGCTGTTCTGTCAGATCACAACCTTCACATTTCCATCACTGTCAGTTCTACTGTCTCTGACAGCTGACTTTGGCTATCACATTCACTAAAATTGAAACTCCGACGCGACGATTAAATATCCCAAAACTGCCCTTTCGGCACACATTTCTCTCAATGATGACTGCACACACACACACACACGTACGAACGCATGCATACATAAACACCCATAACCAAATGCGTTCATACCCTCTCGCCCTCTCAACTCATTTATATAGGCCGGAATGACGTAGAACGGATTGTTCTCGAAATTTACCTTTTCTCGAACCTCTCGTAAATAAGCCGGGACTTTGAAGGCGAGTGATCTAACAAGAGAACCGAAGCTCTTCCCCCTAAAACCAGCCTTATTTCCAGGTTTTCAGGAATAAATTAGGAACATAAAACTTAAACAAATTGACTAGTCAGCCGCAGACCATCATTTATGGTTAACTCAGCACAGCATAAATGAGGATATTAAATTATTAGAACATGCAAAACTACAGCTGGACTGATAATTTGAGAAAAAGTACACATCTAGCTATGTGAAATACCACAAGCAGACAACATCCTGGAGTTTACATTCAACACCCCAGATAGCAGCACAATTACAACCACAACTGATTCTTCCTCTTCAAACTCCAGTCAAAATACCGTTGATAATGAAGGTGATGGTCTTCGAAACGCACACAGATAAAAGTTAAGCTAAGTGAAGCTAAAAGTGCCAATAGTTCGACTTAAATACTAGAAATCGCGTAAATGGTTGTTCTTCACAGTTTCAGAACCAAGTTATAGGTTAGGGTAGGGCTAGTAACCTCAGGCAAAAAATCCATGTTTTGCAATAAGTTTTAAAATTTCTCCCGAACTTTGAGTTTCCATAGTGCCCTGACTTAGCAAGTAACCCTTAAACGTTGCATGCTGTGAACTATAAGACTGTCCTTGAGTATTTTTAGTTTCGATATTTCATAAAGAGAGAAGTTTGGATAGAGAAGTAACAGAATTCTTGCGTTTTCCAAAACAAATAGCATTGCTAGACAGTTCTTCCGCTGAAGAAAGGAAACTTTTCAATTCCTTTTTTAAAGCTAGCGGAAACAACCGAGGAGCGATTGTCTTCCGTAATTACGCGGCCCAGTTTCCTTAGCGACGGCGTTGTCTCTGTCGTGTCTGTCTGTTAATTTGAAGGGAAACGCCCTTGTGTTATTTCGGAATTAATTTATTAGGCTTCTATACCGGCAATTGGTCTCCTGGTGTACTGGTATGGCTGGGCTCGAGTATCAGGTGATTAAGGAAATTGCTGCTTTCTAAGCCTCTAGAAATATTTCAGGTGACATAACCCCTAATCAAAAAGTCTAGGTGTTTTAAAAAATACAGAACTTTCCTTGGGTTTATAGCTTACTCGTTTACTTATCGGATGTTGCATGGTTATGTTTATAAACTCAAACCAGCAATCACAGCTAGAGACTTTTATGTTAAATGCTACTAGTTAGCAATTATACTTTTAATATCATACATTCCTGCTATTTCTAATAAAGAATGAGAATTCTCATAATATTCACACAAAAAGATATGAAACACTGGCAGGTCTGCATTAGCTAACTTCATCCCGAAAAGCGTCCAAGTTTTAGAAATGCTGCATAACCTCTCAGTATCCCCTGGCGGCGGAAGAATCTTCGGTCGTAGTGGTCGCGTAATTTTTTAGTTAATGGCCTTTAAGTTATTGTCTTTTGGTCACATTGTTATTTAGTCACGGAAAACTGCATATTTTTTTAATAATGCAGAAGCTCTTAGCCTATACATGCAAGAAATAAGAGGTAAACATGGCAAATATGAAGGTTTCCACTACCACGCCACCAACCGAGCGGGTTGACTTAGGCGGTAAGGTCTGTGGCCTTCATGCGGGAGGTCGCGGGTTCGATCCCCGTGAGCGTGCACTCTGACATGGGTTTTTCTGTGATTTCCCCACGTCACCTAGGCGAATGCTGTGGTGTTTTCATCTTCTCCACGACTTTCTTTCCCTTCCTTTCTCATTTCCTTTCATTCATCTTTCCAGGTGCGGTTTTTAGAGCGGTTGGTTCCGTCTTTGGCGGGCAGATGGCACAGTTGCCGGCTCATTGGAAACTTACTTCCCTGGTTGTCTAGAAAGTTGCCACTTGGGCCGCAAGGGTCGCTTCATCGCCCTCTTCCTGAGCGGCGGATATGCTTCGGGCGCCAGGTGTCAATATCTGGAACTGTTAGGGACTGCTCAGGACCTTCTAGATTAACGGACCTGACACTGCCATCTAAGTTGTACAAAAATGGCGTCGGCTGGTGGGATTTATTTCTGAGGTGTTTCCACACGCTGTTTTTCATATTATTTTCTATGTCTTCGAGTTATTGTTTCTTATAATAATTCCTATGTAAGTTTGTCTTCATATCAGCAAAGCGAGTGTTTCAAAAGTTTTATTTGGGCAGTATAGGAACAGGAATAAATGTAATAACGTTTTGACTGTGCCGTGTGCTATCCACGTGTTCATGTTTATTGTGTTCCATCTAGGACTATGGCTACATTAGCCGTATAGTGTGGTTAATTTATCTGTTTGCAAGTACAATTTGTGTCACGATTACAGTGGTGAGAGGTTGTTGAAGAAAAACTGTTCCAGTAGTGTATATTAATGTTGCCATACTACAACCTAACCTCAAACACGACAATGCACCGTAACTGTTGCATTCCCGGATCCAAATTAAAAATCAGAAACTTTCAGTTAAAACAAAAGGTAAATTACAACATAAAGCTTCTAAATTCAGTATTTAATTACAATAAATTGCAGCGTTATGTGTATTAGTTGCCGGTGTGTATATAACATGGTGAATAGTGTGAATAGTGAAAGACAATAATTTCGAGTGAATTCAATTAGTGGCATCTGCAACACCAACAGTTTGTTTCATGTAAGTAGTATGCTGCTCATATTTGTACATTATCTTTTGTCTTTGTAATTTAAATGTGTAGCTGTAGTTTAGAAGAAATGTGTTATGTTGCTGCATGTAAAACTGTAGACTATAGCAAAGTTTGGTAAATATTTACAAAATCGTCCGCTCGAGAAAACGAATGAAACATAGTGCAATGGATGCAGTTTTTATTGCTGATTACGATCTTGTAAGTTTTATTGTGCGCTCAAGCTTCGTGTTTTATTTATGAGAAAATTTCGTACGGTCGATGAAGTGGTTTTATTTCGCTTATGCGGCGGATATTTAGCTAATAAATGTGCATAAACGAGTGTAATATATGCTACAATGATTGATTAATGCATTTACGTTGAAATGATTGCATAAACACTACCCAAATTGTAAATATTTCGATAACACAGGACCCTGTCACCCCACTCATATGCAAAACTAACCTAACCTAAGCTAACACAATGTTGCTTTACAATACTGATTTAAGATTACGTATTTCATGTATTTCATTTACAGTGCTGTTTTACGGTTATTATTTTTAATATTTCATCTGCTTTTGTGGATTCCCCCTGTAAAATAAAGTGTCCTGAAATGCTGAGTATAATATGTTGTTGCAAACTGAGTAATCAAGTTCTCAGTAATAGTGAAAGCAAAATTTCACCCTAAAGGTTTTGAATTCAGTAGGTAGCTTTAGGTCATTCTAAATAGCAGCATTTGTATATCAGCCATCCAGTATAGTATGTTTTGTGTAGGTATATAACATTCTGCACATTGTACAAATGTGAAAAACAGTGTAAACAATGATTAATAATTCTGAGTCAACTCACTGTCAACACTTCTGTTTTATTTAAGTAACATGCTGCTTGCAGTTTTGTCTATCTTCTTTGTAATTTGAGTGTGTAATGCAGTTACATAATGGCATGTAAACCTGTAGATTGCATGAATGATATTTGAGGTTATATATTTCATTGCCCATGGTTTATCGTTTAATATTAAATGTCATTCTTTTTTGTTTACTTGAGGTTATGTTTAAGACAGTGTTTTTCTGTTTAACACAGCCCATATTCACAAAATAGGCGTGTTATTACACCACATTTTTATTTTACTGCGTTGAAATCGTAGCCTGTAGACGAGTTGTTTACAAGTAGTTCCCACCACTTTGGCCGCCATCTTGAATTACAGTGTCAGGTCCGGTATTTAGGAGGTCCTGGACTGCTGTGCGTCTCTGGGGGCTGAGTCAGGCTCCGTTCTCGTCCGTACTTCTGGTTTCACTTCGCCTCATCCTTTCCTCCTTTGTGTTAGGACTCTTTTTTTTTTAATTTAGAATTCGCTTTAAAACTTAGGCACTAATAGTTCAAGTTAAAATACTAAAAAACTAGGCCTACTATGACTTAGCTCGCCAGCTGTGTGGTGTGCCATTAGTGGAGAAAGTGTTATAGACCAATTTTTTTCGAGTCAACAGTTGACGCTCGTACATACCTGAATACAATTGTGCACCTTCTTTTTGAGCCTTTTTTCAACAAGACTCTGCAACAGATCCTACAGCTAATCTTGGGATAAGAACAATTGACCAATTAGATTCTTGCTACTCGTAAATTCGTAAAACTTTCTTTAAACACATCTGATGCTATCCTCTTTAGTTTCATCTAGTGGCGCATTTGGATACCACTTCTCTCTTTAACTAACTTTAAGTTGAATCTAAATGAGCTATTTTACCTCTATAAGCTTCTATGTCATTTGTTTCAATCATTTCTCGTTGTCAACTAATGGCGTACACTTTCACGCAAATTGTTTGTTCTTCTGAGTAAGCTTGTATATGGGGAAAAAATATTCCTGAATTCCTGAAGCCGTTCATTAATAACGGTAGAATAGTTCTCTATAAAAAACTAAGTTGTGTAACATTATTCTTTCGCTAAACATGGAATATCGCTGGAAAAGTGGATAGATAGAGCTATTGTGCATGGGAAATACAGCTAGCTGTAGCTGCGGGGGGATTTGGGGACAGGTTGGTTCTACATCAAACTAACGTGGCCGTCGAGACTTGTAGCTCCGCCCGTGGGAATCCACCCTGATGGAGGCAATCCACTACATTGCCCGAGACATATTGAAACTGTCATGTTTTATGCATGTTCGTAAATTCAGCATGGTTGGGGAAAACTGGCAATAGAGAGCGCCATTTCGCCTATGGATATTGTTATTAACCATGAAATATACACACTAGCTGTTAGTGTCGATTGGCATGACATCACTGTGTACCTACTGCACATTATCTAGTTGGTAGAACTGACAAACCAAGTACTTTAATCGACAATACAATTAAAATTTACAATATTTGTGCTGTACATGCTCTAACTGAAGTGAGGAAGGGATAATCCATTTAAAAAGGTTTTGTATTAACTACTTAAAGGTGTAGCGAAGGGTATCTTTTGACTCACTTCAATGTTTATTTTCTTTTATACACTTGTAACTGCTTTTTTACTTTCTCTACTGGTAAGTAGGGGAAGTATTGTATTCCATCCAAAAAATCCATGTCGGGATTTCACCGGAAATATATGCCTTGAAACCCCCTGAATCTAAAAAAAGCATGTTTAGATAAAGGTCCGCGCGCGTGTCTGTGTGTGTGTGTGTGTGTGTGTGTGTGCGCGTCTCTCAGTCTGTGGACAGCATAACTCAAAAACGAAAAGTCGGTTAGTGACCGAAGTTGGTATTTAAGTTTAATGTCTTTCAAGGATGCGACACGAAGATTTTCAACAAAATAGTCCCAACCTAAACTACCCTTTACATGTAAAAATTTTTCGACAATTTTAATTTTCTTGAAAATTTTTGATTAAAATGTCATATATTTGAGATATTTATATGACAAATGAAATGTATATCTTGAATTTTCTGGCCATAGCCCCTGTAGTCGTGTTTACTCTGGACCACTTTTGCATAACTGGTAAACCGTTAGAGATAGACCAAATCATACTGCACAAAAAATGTAGATCTTGCTAAAATATACAGTTTATGTCGGAATAAATTTTCTTGTAGGGTGAACTAAGAGATATTCCTTGTTATGTTTGTGAGTTTAGGAAAAGTTAAAACTCTCCTGAAATGGAACATCGTTGTTCATTTTTACTTTCTCTACTGGTAAGTAGGGGAAGTATTGTATTTCACCCAAAAATTCGATGTCGAGATTTCACCGGAAGTATATCTTTTGAGGCCCCCTGAATCCAGAAAAAAAAAGAAACATTTTTAGAAAAAGGTCCGTGTGTGTGTCTGTGTGTCAGTCTGTGGACAGTATAACTCAAAAACGAAAAGTCGGTTAAAAACCGAAGTTGGTATTCTTTCAAGGATGCGACACGAACATTTTGAAGAAAATAGCCCCACCCTAAACTACCCTTTACATGGAAAATTTTTCGAAAATTTTGATTTTCTTGAAAATGGCTCTAACGATTTTGATTAAAATTTCATATGTTTGAGATACTTTTATAACAAATGAAATGTGTATCTTGAATTTTCTGGCTATAGCCCCTGTAGTCGTATTTACTCTGAACGACTTTTGCATAATAGGTAAACCGTTAGAGATAGACCAAATCATACTATACAAAAAATTAGATCTTATTAAAATACACTGTTTATGTCCGAATAAATTTTCTTGTAGAGTGAACCATTTCGGAGATATTCCTTGTTATGTGTGTGAGTTTCGGAAAACTTAAAAACTTTCGTAAAATGGAACATCGTTGTTCATTTTTTATATATTAGTGTGCAAAGAGAACTGAATGGCAAAGCTTTAAAAAACTTGACTATCCCACAAAGCCTAGTGTATTCTAATATTTCCCTTGCACCTACAAGGAAATAAGCAATAAGATAATTTGTACAAATGTTTATCTCAACTAACACGAAGAAGATATAGGAATAAGAGTTTGTATGAGTGTTTAGTACAAGAGTAGAGAAAGTCATGTGAGTGCAAACACATCAGATTTTTAATTACTGTACGTCACCGAGAAAAATAAATCCTGCTAAATAATAGTGTTATAAACACACGTACATAACACGATCTTTGACAGAACTTCTACTGCGATGAGTAGGCAAATATCAAAATGGCCAGTCATCGTTAGAATGTCAAACAGAAATTGGCGGAACTACATAGTACTTAATATTGGCGCTAGATTGAGCTAGTGCCAGTTGATTCTGTCCACTCCATAGGCGTCTGACTCTAGGCACAGTCAGCACAGTCCTAGCGAAAGTAATTCCTACATAAGGGGAGAGTAATCAGGTAAAGAAAGAAGAAATATTAATACGAATATTATACCCTTTTTGCTTTAGTACCTTCCTCAGAACCTGTCCATGAATCAGTTTTGAGTTAATGCTATAAAATACCTGCTATGAATTATTTATTTGTAAAATTTGCAGCTTAGCTGAGTCATAAAGAATCATACTGTTTTTGGTGTTTATTTAGCATTGCAGAAATAAATTTAAAATTTGGAAGAGGATAAATATTCTTGTGTTCTAAGATGTACCTTTACAAGCCAATACAGCCCCCTTTGGACGAGTTTGCAGCTATCGTGCCAAGAAATTCACGCTTGATCACTTCCTACTTCCAACATAAAAAATTAATGGTGTTATGAAAACAAACTTCAAGCAGAATGGAACCTCCGAAACTGTTTTAAGAATGCAGCAGTAGTTTACTAATGAAGGAAATAATGGACGATGCATTGAAGTGCATACCCAAAGTTGGGGGTTCTCAATGGTTTTATTTATAACCAGGACGCGCTGCCCCAGTTACTCGCCATATGCACACAAGAGTAATCTAAAGAGCTGCCTGCTTTATGAGCTTTGTATCCCGTCCCGTTATGGATGTCTTGGCATTTACACCCCGCTGGATCCCAAAATCTTCCCCAGGGATCCATGCATCTTCATTAGAGAGCCTCGGGCACGCTGAGACAAATGCTGATCCCACCCAGAGTGTTTCTCGTCTCCTGAATGAGCCTTTCGCTGTCAACATAACTTAAACAACTCCTGGCGATAAAGGTTTTGGCTCGATAGTGCAACTTTACATTCCTGAAGTGCCCTTTTCAACTTTAATTTCCGAATTAAGATTACCAGTTTCAGCTTTAAATATCGATACTAGGTGCCTTTCCTCAATGTATATATTACTAAAAATTTATTGTGAAAAACGATGTCTATTTTTTTTTGAAACTTTATTTTTATTCTAAAACGGAATCACAAAAGCTCACTTGTCTGTTTTGTCGTTAACACACCCTACAATTCGTCATGACCTTAGAACTTAAACTTGAACTGGTTGTTTTTCGATTGAACATAGAGAATAGATTCTTTCGCTTTAAGCTGCATGAGACTGTGCGCCGATGGCAAAATATTGGTGCATAGCAGTATCGTTATGAACAGGAGAACCTTCAATTGTTGCACAGCAGTGTCGTTATGAACAGGAGAACCTGCAATTGTTGCACAGCAGTGTCGTTATGAACAGGAGAACCTTCAATTGTTGCACAGCAGTGTCGTTATGAACAGGAGAACCTGCAATTGTTGCATAGCAGTGTCGTTATGAACAGGAGAACCTTCAATTGTTGCATAGCAGTGTCGTTATGAACAGGAGAACCTGCAATTGTTGCACAGCAGTGTCGTTATGAACAGGAGAACCTGCAATTGTTGCATAGCAGTGTCGTTATGAACAGGAGAACCTGCAATTGTTGCATAGCAGTGTCGTTATGAACTGGAGCACCTTCAATTGTTGCACAGCAGTGTCGTTATGAACAGGAGAACCTGCAATTGTTGCATATCAGTGTCGTTATGAACTGGAGCACCTTCAATTGTTGTACAGCAGTGTCGTTATGAACAGGAGAACCTGCAATTGTTGCACAGCAGTGTCGTTATGAACAGGAGCACCTTCAATTGTTGTACAGCAGTGTCGTTATGAACAGGAAAACCTGCAATTGTTGCACAGCAGTGTCGTTATGAACTGGAGCACCTTCAATTGTTGCACAGCAGTGTCGTTATGAACAGGAGAACCTGCAATTGTTGCACAGCAGTGTCGTTATGAACTGGAGCACCTTCAATTGTTGCACAGCAGTGTCGTTATGAACAGGAGAACCTGCAATTGTTGCACAGCAGTGTCGTTATGAACAGGAGCACCTTCAATTGTTGTACAGCAGTGTCGTTATGAACAGGAGAACCTGCAATTGTTGCACAGCAGTGTCGTTATGAACTGGAGCACCTTCAATTGTTGCACAGCAGTGTCGTTATGAACTGGAGCACCTTCAATTGTTGCATAGCAGTGTCGTTATGAACTGGAGCACCTTCAATTGTTGCATATCAGTGTCGTTATGAACAGGTGCAGTTGTGAAATTAATCCCAGCGACTGCAATTACATTTGATTGTAGCAAAGGATGGGGAGGGCCCACGGAAAATAGCAGTGAGATTGTACGCGTGGATGGCACTGTCTTATATTAGGCTATAATTGCATGTATTTTTATTTTTGAAAAAAAGAAAGAAAAGACTATAGTAGCATTGAAATAAATTGTTACTAATACTTTTACTTTATTGTTAAATGGCAATATAATATGAAAATAATAACATTTACAATTATCTACTGTTACAATTAATTCTCTATAATTCATTGGTGCTTTTAAAATGATAAGAAAATATATAACATTTGCATCCAGTATGAGACAGAACAAAAGAAGAACGTAGTATCCTCTTCATCCAGCTTAGTTTCCTGTTTCCTTACTGTTTAGTGAATTCACAATCTCTCTCCATATAATCTCCGTGGAAAGCCTTTGTTTTGTAGTTTTTTCTTCTTGTTCTTTCATGTCTTTCTTCTCTGGCAAGCTCAAGCCTTTCGTTTTAGCAGTATGTCGGCAACAACTAAACATCTCAAACGGCTTGAGACATCTCTTCGCCTGGTAGCAGTGCTATTCTTTACTTTCGCTGCGTTTCTAAGCGTTGTCGATTATACTTAAAAACAGCGGAAACAAAAGGAAAAATACAAGCTGTCTCTTTGCACTCGACGCCATGCAACAAACCCACAATGAACTGCAAGAGCAACTGTATATGTGTTGTTCCATTCATATCAGAGAGCAGGAAATATTGCATTTGCTGTCATCAAAAGTACACGCTGAGTTAATGTCTTTTTACAAAATCACAGCTATCACAAATAAGTGATTCTGAGACTCGCAGCCCAGAAACTACTCAACGCAAAATTCTCAAATAAAATTCAAGATGAAGCTAAAATTTTGTAGTTTGTGGTGATACTCGTTCGATATTTTTGGAACTTACATTTAATGGTGTTTTGTGTTTTTTTTTTCTGAAAACAGTAATTTTAAATGGAATATCAATTATTCTGCATTTAATTTAAAAACAATATTAATTAACATTTTTACGGCAGTTTCAGCGGGCAGCTGTAGAAAAATAAAAGGTAAAAGAAACAGTAAAATACCCTACTCGCGCTGCACTTTATCAGGCACCGGTGCATGGGTCACGTGAAGGTCATTAGCGATCTGCTCATATTCACAAAATAGGCCTGTTATTACACAACATTTTTATTTTACTGTGTTGAAATCGTAGCCTGTAGACGAGTTGTTTATAAGTAGTTCCCACCACATACCCGCCATCTTGAATCACTGATCCAATCAATCTGCTTTCATTATACGTTGGTAGATGGCAGATCATTTGCTTTTCTATCAATTTTAACTTTTATTATAGTTTTTAGACTTAATGTGGAACTTTGGGTCGTAGTACTAAATATCCAATTGGGTATTTACCTTGGTGACTCAGGGTCGGCGCGGAGAATCGAACCCGAAAACTCCCGAATGCGGGCAACAGGTGTTACCACCTGAGCCACCCCGTTCGGGGCTTATGTTCTTCATATTCAACGAACTGTAAAACTGCCAACACGGGCTTCAAATTGGTACCTATAGTTGTTTATTGGCTTCTTTCTCCTTCGGTTTTCTAAATATATTCATCAATTATAAGCAGATTTTTCTCTAATTTCGAAATAGCTCAACGATATAACTTTTATTAATTCTCAGCAACCACAGTTATGATTTTATCTATCTCAGCAGTCTTTCACTCTTCGAGGGAATTTCATTTCGACAGCTTGGATTAATGCAAGCTCACATTTATATAGAAAACCATTTATTACGTTTCTCCATGATTTAACCGCCATACTGCTCCCGTCAGTGTATTTGCTTTCTAGTTATCAGTTTTATTTTATACTAACTTGACAAAACCAGTAAAATTAAGTACTTTTTACTTAAAACATAAATTATTTCCTATGTTATACCGTACCAAAGAGCCACCAAACACCAAGTTGGGCAGTTCTGCACAACAGAAGTAATCAGAGTCATGCCAGGTTCACCGTTAGCCACCTGACTCGCTGCTGCTCCCAACACACAGGTGCAATTTCATTCAAATTCTTGGATATATTATGCATTTGCTTGTGTTGACGAAGAGAGCACCAAAACTCAATATCCAGATAAGACCTACGCCACATTTATTTCATTGTTTCAGATTCTTAAGCCATTATAAGTAAGCTGTTACCAACAAACCCATGTCTGGTAGCTCTCTGTGCTATGTTCTAGGGTTCCAGTAATATATTCTCGAACGGCTGAAAGGTTTGAGAAGAAAATGGCATCCTTCTTAATGAAAGCAAACTTTATCTTGAGAGAGACCGAGTCTTGAATATTCTGGAAAGTTAATCACGTTTTCTCAAAAGTGGCGTCTTACAGTTGAGGCATAATCGATGGAATCTCATTAAACAAGAAAAAATAAACAACCAAAAAACAACTAACCTTCCCTATTCTCCGACATTGCCCGCTCCAGGCTTTGAACGCAATTTTGGAGCAAGTTTCACAGCTTTGAAAAGTTAACGGGTCTAATGAGGTTGCAAGCAGGTGGTAATACAACGCGAAACATCTTTTTCTGAGAGTATCGACAGTCAAGTTTTGCAGAGACTCTCCTAAGGGAAACAAAACACGCGGTTAAAATATGCAGCTGTATAAATTTCCATATAAATGTGAATCAAAATTAATAAAGCATTACCTCGCTCATTAACACAATTTTTTAATATATTATTTATGTTTATTTTAAGGAGTGTTTATTTGTGTGTGTTCAATTCTTTACGTTTTGCCAATACACTGTAGGCAACATCGCATATCCACCCGAGAGGAAATTCTATCTTTTCTTCAGGCACTTTGTACTTCAGCGGAATTATGCGTTTTGAGCCACTGAATAAAGATAAAGAATTCACAATAACACTTCGGACAGTGTTTGTGTCGACAAAAAAAAAAAAAAAAAAAGTCTGATAAATGCCAAAATTAGTATTAAAGTTCAGTGTCTTTGAAATTTCTGACACAAATATTTTCAAGAAAACGCGTCTATTCAATGTGCTTCACCTCTTCCTTGTTTCATATTATTTTTGGAGATAGACGACACTTCATACTCTGAAAACAACAAGGTCGGAATTACCATGCTTGTCGACCATTTGGTAGCCATGGAAATCTAGCCTGCTCTTCATGGGAAAATAGACCTTAACAGCAGTCCATTCCAAATAGCATGCGCTACGTAATGCAGTTATGTTTTAAGGGGTTATAGTAAGCTAAAGGAAAAGCAAAAAAAGGAAAAGAAACAAAAAACAAGAAACAAGCTTACGTAAACTTTTCCACGCAATGAAATTTGTGAAATTCAGGTAGAAAGTGGGCGTCCAAGTTCCTTGCGTGCTTAAAATATTTATCTCCCATGGTTTTAATAAACATAACCCATTTTGCTAGCCAATCTTTTACAACCTGCGTAGGTAATTTATTCTTTGAAGATAAATTACACTCATATTCACAATTCAATTCACTATTCAGCACATATTGATATAATTTAAACCAATTGCCTGAATCAAAAATGAAGCTTAATTAACGCAGCAATTGCAGATAAAATTTGATATCATTCACCTATAAAATAAGGCTATAATGGAGTTATTCGGAAAGAGCATTTTGTCATTATTACGTTTAATTCAGCGTTACTAAAGTCTACTGTATTCCAGTAACAGCTGTGATAAAAAATGTCAGGGGTTGTATGTATTAATGAATACCCTTTACATTGAATTCCCTTAAATGATAACGTAAAACAAGAAACTCAATAGTTTCTGAACTAACCCTGAGATTTCATTTAGAATATAAATGACCTATTTAAAGAGAATGTAAAATCACCAATACATTCTTTAGGTAGCTCTTTGAAATAAGTTATCTGCATAAGAGATGCTGTTCCACTGAAAGCATGGCAAGCAAACACAGAACATCTATCTTGAGTCAGTCATCGTGCTGCGCTGAAATGTTTTTATTCCCTTCACAGCAGAGAAATTGGCTCTTGCTCCTTCGGATGTGTCATGAAGATCATAGAGATAGAATGCAGACCTTTAAGCAGTTTTTCTTCTTTATGGATGCGTCATTGTAGAAAAGGACAGAGAACAAAGAAATTTAGTTAATAGAAGACAAAAGAACGGCTGTTCTTAGACCTTAGCACCAGTCCATTACCAAAGCATGTGTTGCTAAGGTCTACTTTCCCATGAAGAGCAGGCTAGATTTGCATGTATACCAAATGTATACCGACAAGCACGGTAATTTCGACCTTATTGCTTTCAAGGTATGAAGTGTTGCCTGTGTTCAAAAATAATAAGGCACAGGTGAACCAGTTGGTATAAAAGTTTTCCCACACACAAGTTTAGCTGACAATATTTGTTTCTGTTTATTTATACCAATTGGACTGTTCTTCCGGATAAGAGCCGAGTGTTCTCCAACAATTAAGACGTAATTACTTACGCACATAGTTAATAAAAGTGCAATAATATACTATCAAAATATACACAAAGCTTCACGAAATGTAAGGAGATTTAGATTTCGGCCGTATTTTGACGAAGATGAAGTTCTCTGCCAAACCAATGGTTAAAATTATTATACTAGTGGTGTCATTCCTGGTTACTCTTCGCTGATGACGTAATAGATATGAGGGCAAGGAATGCGGTTGGAATTTGTAACAGGAAATAATGATGCCCGATACTGACTTCATTATTTTGTGAAACCGCATTAGTCACCTTTACTCTGCACGGCCGCACCACTAAGCTGAACTGAACTAAGGGGGAAAAAGAGAAGAATGACTGGCAGTGTCACTTTTTGGGCATCTCTATATTATGCATCAGACACGTTCAAAGATGTGCATCTTCGTGGGCAGAACATTCACATTTCCACTTTTTTTTTTTTTTTTCGCTTCTTTCCCCTTCTGTATGCACACAAGAGCGCTCTTTATAAAGTTGGGACGTTCTTGGGACAATAATTGCTGAATGCGAGTTGTGAAGCATCTGTTAACTTCCATTTCCCTCCCTGTTTTGCCAGGAGAAAAGTTTTCGAGTGCTGAAATGGAAGGTTCGACGACCGTACGAGTGGAAGCGAACACATGGAAATAGAGTGGCTGATAGAGTGAGCAATAAAAAAGGGCTAGAGGTTGACAGCGGAGGAAGGCGGGTCGAGTTGTAGAACATTGGAATGGCATGTTGTGTGGAACTGTAATGACTTGTGAAACGAGGAAAGTGTCTTGTGT
Source organism: Tenodera sinensis (assembly GCA_030765045.1). Classification (NCBI taxonomy): domain Eukaryota; kingdom Metazoa; phylum Arthropoda; class Insecta; order Mantodea; family Mantidae; genus Tenodera; species Tenodera sinensis. The sequence continues at coordinate 159,323,657 of CM060967.1, read as the reverse complement.
TGTTACCTTGTGACAGCCTCTTGCCCTTTGTGCGAATCCGACGACTGTGGTGCTTATTATTTCCTTCTAGTAGCTTAGAGGCAAGTCACGTAGGTAAATGGAGGGAGGGGACTTCCGCATGCGTCCTGCGTTCATCTCTTGACAAGCGTTAATATTTGAGAATTTGACGTACTACGAGGACTTCCTCTTCTCATCCAAGGGTGCAAGACGTAGCACCAATATTATATAGGGGTTGGAATCAGGACTGAAAAATTTAGTGCCATAGCCGGGATTTGAACCACGGATCTTCCGCTTATCGAGCGGCTGCTCTAACCATTAAGCTACACTTCTTAAACATTGCCCACACATGGCTTGTGTGTTTAAAACCACCAGCATTAAGTTTGTTGGCATAAACAAATAATATTATTACAATATTATTACCCACTTGCAAGACTACAAGTTTCTACAATAATTGCAGAACAATAATTATTGTTGAAGCCACGACTCTACTCTTCGATTAATGTTTTTCGACTGCAGTACTTAAGGGACACTGGGAGTGAAATTTTGGTCAAAATAGTCAAAAAGTCGAATTTTTTTTTTTTTTTTTTTTTTTTTTTTTTTAAACCTTAAAATGTTCCTGGAACACCTGTGCATTTGGATCAGCTAACATTTTTCATGTCCCCCACTCCATGTGGTCATTACGGCCCTTTCAAATAGCGCTCTTCCCTTAACGTATACAGCATGCTCCTATATAAAAGCCTGTTTTTTTTTTCAAAACTACATTTCTGCACATTCCAAAAGAAGGTCGCGCCTGAGTTTTGCTTCAGATTCAATGAAAATTTCCAAAAGTATTCATAAATAGCAGCTAAACAAAACTATGATTCAATATTGATGTTATTATTAACATGAATTCCAAAAACATATTTTTGTATGAAAAGAAATCAATAATTTTTACGATTAAATTTTCTTTGTTATTAAAAAAATAGTACAGCATAATCAGCAAACGTATTAGAAATATCTCTTCATACAATTGTTACCCATGTTTTAGAGTATCAGTTCTGCCAATATAAATGAATTTTGAAAATCAATAGACGCGAGCTCTATTTTGAAAATGTTTCTATTAAATTCATAAAATAATTTATATATCCTAAACGAATTATCCAATTTTAATGAACGTTTGTGTACCTCCTATTCTCATATAAATACAAACACAGTAAAATTTTCAGAAAACTCTATCAAAAAATGTGGAACTTTCAAATTTCACTCCCAGTGTCCCTTAGATGTGTTCATTTGCTCTTAGAAATATGTACCGCAATGACATCCATTTTGATATATATTTTCATTTCGATGTTGGCGCGGTGGCTGAGCGGTTAGACCGTTCACCTATCACCAAGGCGGCCCGAATTCATTCCCAGGCCCCCCGCACGTGTTATTCGTGGTGTGCGAAGCGGCGTCTAGGCGGTCTAAGGTTGTACTGACGACAAAACAAGCGCTGCACGCGAATCACTTATCTTCTACTAATGATAGCACACAAAACACTTTCTGCCTTTGTTTTTAGGTTCACACGAAACACTGATGAACGACCCGATATGCATTCTCCTATGCAACAATGCGCGCGCGATGAGTGTCTCTTCTGAGCTTATCAACAATGCACAGTGAGTCAGATGGCAGTCAAAATAGGACAAAAGTATTTTTATGGAATTATTGATTTCAATATTAACAACTATAAACTTCATCAATGCATAAATGTAATATTGTTCGTTATTTGGTGGCTTATTTCAAATAAAAGATGCATTTTCTGAACTATCAGCTCTTTTACTAAAATAAGCATATTTTTTGCTTTTTCACAGAGAGGACTCTAGTTGTTCATGCAGCTTTCGTAAACTCGAAATTAAAGGATTCGATGACGCTAGCAAATTGTTCATCAGGTCACTCATTGTATTATGGCGAGGTTTTCTGGTATGATGCTGTCGGAGTCCTTTAATATCGTTGTTACCTGCCTCTTGTGTCTTTTCAGACAGTTAAGAAATGGGTATCATAGCTGATCTCGTAATATCAGAGATTTCATATGATCTGAGATCTATGAATGTGTGGCCTGGGCTAATGCCTCCAAAACTGCCCTCAAACAACTCCAAACCCTCCAAAACCTCTCCCTCCGGAAAATCCTCTCTGCTCCCATCCTAACCACTAACCGAACCCTTCACCAGGAAACCCAGATCCTAACCATTCCCGAGGCAATACCGAAAAGAGCCACTGTCGCGTGGGCGCGCATCAGAAACCATGACAATTACGTGATTGCCAATATTGGCAAAGGTGAGCCGAAGCATCGGAAACACACTAGAATTAAGATGTTTTAGACGTCGTTCGGCTCACCGACTGGTGTGCGTCCGCGTAAAGAAGGGCCCTAGGCCGCACACACGTTACCTCAGAGGCCTGCATCCCAGGGAACCAGTCAGGAGCTGCAACCTGGTCCGCACAGGAAAACTGCGGAAAAAACTGTACATAGTAAAGTGTATATAGTGCAGTGTGTGTAAATATGTATATACGAGTGTGTGTGTGTGTGTGTGTGTGTGTGTGTGTGTGTGTGTGTGTGTGTGTGATGGGACATATGTGTGGTATGCCCAGGAGTGAGTGTGTGTATATATCCGTGTATATAAATTAAAAAAAAAAAAAATCAAAAACTGACAAAAAAAAACTGAGAATACGCCCAAAAACTGTTCTCGGTGGGCTAAGGCTGCCCACTGTATGGGTTTTTCAAAAGACAAAGCAAACCCGAATTCACAATTATTGTAAAATTATAATTAATGTTAATTTTGGCCTGTAAGCCGGGCCCCTCTGTACCGGCACCAGGCAAATGCTTTCTTTAATAAAATAAGTTGAAGTTGAAGTTAGCACTTTGTGGACACTGCAATTTTATTAAGAACTAAAATAACTATGCATTGAAGACTATATTAATAGCAACAATGTTGTAATAGTTATCGATTGTCTTCCTCCAGCGTGCCGAATATCCAAACCTCTTGGCAGTCAAAGGTTCCTGACGAAGCCGCTAAAACAATCGAACATACCTATATACAGCCTGATGCGCAGTATTTGAAAATCATCCGCTTGCGCATTTAGGGATAGAAATTCAATGTTTTAAGAAATACCAATGCACTGTGTCTGAGTTCGAATTATTAATGCAGCACTAGGACATCCGCTCATTTAGCGAAGTGGGTCAGGTGTGTTGAGTGACACTTGTGTCTCTTAGTGAATGGAAGCAGGCCATTGTTTGAAGGAATTACACGGAAAGCCTCCATAATTTACTTTACAACAAGGAACTAGGTTACGGAGTAAGAGAGCTTGAGTAACGAGGGAAGGGATGCGCACTCTTTACAAATTGATCCAACCGTGGCCAGACACTCACTCTCAAGTGGACTTAATTTTATTATGGATTAATCCATTCAGAAGGAACGTCGGAATATTCCAAGATGGTCATAGGTTACAAAACTTTAAGCTACGCTAAAACACAGTTATTTGTAATGCAGTCGGTGATACTTGATAAAAAAACTCTTATGTGTTGCACTTACATGACATTCTCTACTTTTGTATCATAGTTACAGCTATCTTCTTCATGTTAGTGCAAATTAACGTCTGTAGAAATTATCTCGTCGCTAATTTTCTTGTAAGTGCAAGGAGAATATTACAAAACGATAGTCAAATGTTTTAAAGCTGGTCGCTATAGGAAGGCTTTAAAACTCCGTTCTTTTGAACAGTCCAGATATAAGAGAGAAAAGTTTAACTATTGCAAAACTCAAACAAACAACAAGGAATATCTCCGAAATGGTTCACACTAAAAAATACATGTGGACATAACTTGTGCTTTTTAACGAGATCTACATTTATTGTATTGTTTTGTATTGTATGGAGTTGATTGCAAGTCGAGAGGGAGACGGACGTGTTGGAACACGCGCTCGTGGCTGTTGAAGATGGAGCGGATATGCGAGTTGTTAGAGACTATTACTAAAGACAAAAGAAATCAAGAACATGGAAAAGGTAATAGATAAGAAGATGGATGACAGCTTTGAACAGACCAAAGCATTAATAGAACAATTTGAAGCAGAGGTAAAGGAAGAGGTAAAGAAGTGCAAAAAGAGGCTAATTTGACTGGAAAGAAATAGAAGGCTGGACCTAATTATTATTGGAACAGAGAAGAGATCAAGGACTTTGGCAGGACGTGGGGCATCTTTTGCAACAGAAATTAAAGTTGAATATTATAGGATGGGAGATTGTGAACTGCTTTAGAATTGGAAGAAGAGGGCGGAGGCCGACCAATAATTGTGAAAACAGTCACGCTGAAATTTAAATGGAAACTGTTGAGAAACAGCGAGCAGTTAAAGAGCGCAAAAATATTTATTGAATAAGTTCTGGTCAGAAGCAAGGGGAACACAAATCATTTGCAATAAGGGAAGTCAAGAAAGCAAGGCAAGAAGGAAAAAGGGCATTAGTAAAGGGAGCCGACTACACTGCATCGGTAGAGTCCCAGCTACCACGTGTGGCTGAACAGTTGACTGAGCAGCAGAGAGAACCAGCTCCTACGTCACCAATGAAGAAACAAACCAGTGGAGAGATGCGGAGGAAAATGGGTCAACTGTGACGCCATCGAAAAGAACTTAACAGTCGTCAGCAGAGCCGATTGGTCCCTTGGGTGCAACAGCTGGTTTGAATGTGTGAAGACCAGTTGATTTAAGCGTGATTTCAACGGCATTTGTGGAAGTGAGAGATCGTGTGTGTACAAGAAGACAGGCGAACTTAGGTTAGTTTAACTTTCGGAGAGATGGCTGAGATAGGGATTTGAACTATGAATGTTGAGGGTGTACTTGAGGAAGTGTGTTGTGATGAAATGCAGAAAGTGATAAAAAATTCTGCTGTGATAACGGAATTGGAAACATGGTTGGAAAATGAGAAGCACCTGGGTTTGGAAGTAAAAGAAGAAAAGGTATTGTGGATGAAATCAATTAATGTTTAGTACAGATAAGGTTACAAGTATTAGATCAAGGAAGCATCAATTTTTATGAACAAAATGACTTCAAGATTTGCAACGTATCTAAACGATCAGATTTAAAAGGGGATTAAGGTTTGCCAATTCGAATGATATGTTCGCCAGAGATTGAGAAGTGGATTTTACATTTTAAGGTTATGAATACAGTAACATCTAGCTTCCATCTGCCTCTGAGATTAAAATTAGGAGAAGTAAATACTGATAGGAAGGAAGAATATATAGGGACCTATTGATTTTTACAAGTTCACGCCTGGAGAGAAGACAGGTTTGAAATATTTTATAAAGAATTAAATTCAGGAAGAGCAAAAATACTACTATAGAAGATAGAAAGATTACTAAATGCAGGAAAAACAGAGTAAACAGTAGAATTACTTCCCCATCTATAAAATGTTTGTTGGTTTGTGTATACTTCAAAAACTCAAAAAGTTCTACATCGATTTAGTTCAGATTTTGACACGATATCCAACCCGCTTCAAAGATAGTTTTTATCTATTTCTTGCGTCAGTAACATTACCTGCGACTGCAAGAAAATAATTTTTTCAACAGTCATTACCGCTACGTGCCAATAGATGGCGCTGTTAACAATAATGATCTTTTTTTCGTACAGAAAGTATTATATACAGACAAGTATTGCAAAATTAAACTTTTTTGAAACGTATGCTTTGTTTTTTTTTCCTCATTTCTCATCCATACAACCATAATGTGCCACAGCGAAGCGTGGCAGGGTGCAGCTATATATAAAACTAAATGTTAATTAGAACAGAGAGTGTTAAAATAAGCAACTCCAAGAGAGGGGAGTAAATTGTACTATTCATAGATATGTAATTGTGAGAGATGATAAATATTCACTCCTTCATTGATCCTTTGAATTTACAATAGGGCTTAGCTTGGGTTTAAGTAAGATTTGTATGAATAAAATTGTTTTCAAATCCAACGGTAACTCAATTCTTATTTAAAGGTTTTGTGTTAAGAGATGCACTCTTTTGTTATTAGAAACAAATTCGAATCAACAGTATTGACTACGGTGGGTCAGTTTTTTGGGCTTTGATCATTTACTGTATTACCATATAACAGTTTAAACTAAATATTAGTTTATACATTATCATTAATAATTAACTTAATGTAATAATATTCCAAATACAATATGGTAAATTTCTAACAACTGAGAAACAACTCAGTATCTTTTTTAGTTAGATTTGCATTAAACTAAAAAGGAATGAAATAGTGATAAATTCATTGCCAAAATAAATAAATTGTAGTTTTTACTTCGTGTAGAACATTATTTTCTACGCTAAGAACTTTAATACGTGTTAAATGCTTACAGGTGATTCACTTGTCCAAACCTGATGATAAGTTTGTAAGTGCAATTTCTGGAATTAAACTTAAAACTTGATCATATATACCGAAAATATTTGAAACTGTCCTATTTGACCTTATTAAAAAGGAAAAATGAAGAAAAAAGGATAACTTCCCAAAGGAAAACGGGCCTCTCAAAGATAAAACGAAGCCCAACAGAATCAAAATTTAAATAATGCTTTGAGGATAATCTTCGCTGCAATCGATACATTACATATAAAATTGTAACTACGGACGAGTGACTTGGTTGCAGTAGAACATATTTATTACACGCTGTACACTTTTATCCAAAGTCCTGCTCTACAATCAAGTCACGTACACAGCGCACCAACATTACAAGTTCACCAACTACCTCAGAGAGAGAGAGAGAGAGAGAGAGAGAGAGAGAGAGAGAGAGAGAGAGAGGACTGAGGTGAACACAAAGAGATAAAAAAGTTTAGTTTGTGTTCGCTTTTGCTTTCGTTCCCTAATTCGCTTATTCTTTGGGTTGTGGAAAATGGAATAGAATTACACGAATGGAAAAATAAGTCCGTGATTCACAGAAATGAACTTGCAGTGCTCTTACGCCTACTTCGGCTGTTAGCTGATGATCCTTTGCGCTAGTGAATGGCTAGCGACTAAGGGTCTCATTCCTGTCCATACCATCCTGCTTCGTCACGAGCCTACAGAGGAAACAGTGCAGAACAGCTGTACAGATGGCATTAGGGTGGCATCCAGTCTCTCTGCTTATGGATAGATGGCATAGTATTTACTGTTATTAACTATGTTTAATTTCTACTATTAATTTAGGTTTACGGTGGAACTTTGGGTCGTGCCATTAAATATGCAATCCAATATTTACCTTGGCGACTGAGCCAAACCTCGGGATTTGTTCCCGGGAACTTCAGAATTCGAGCCACAGACGTTGCCGTGTGAGCTATCCCGCGCAGTAGCATAAGATTTTATTGACCTGTTTGTGCTCAATGATTTTTTACAATTTACAATTTCTTATCTTCCCAGGAGGCGCAAAAGCTATCGCTTACCCAAGGATGTCTTGGGCTAATTAGCTTCGCTGCTTCCTCATTTCACCAAACATTCCAATGCATTCGGTGACACTGCTTGACTTGCTGGTTACACAAGCTGACCTTTGCTAAGTGAGCAGAGAGGGGCATGGGTGCACCAGGATGGGTAGACATTCTAATTGGCACTCATATCCCAAGTCTATAGCGAGAGAATTACCAATAATCACCATTGGCTGACACTGACATAAATAGCTTGTGAAAATTGACTACACCTCTTATATCTCACGGGTAAATCCATACTAAATGGATAGGTACCGTGGGCATACATCCCGCCCGGGTAAACCCGAGCGATCTGATTTGGCTCTTGGCTCTATTTACAACTTCTTCATGTATAGGTACCACTCACGTAAATACTTGCTAAATTAATTTTCCTAACAGAAACTCCCAAAAGAAGCATAGTTTTGGAGAGTACTAACGGCTGGATAGTTGTTTTTTCAGGCAGTTAGAGGAGCATATCGATCTGAGAGAGGATTTACCTTCGATGTCACACACTTTGGGATACATTCCAAGTTCGGATTGCATTCCACCTGATTCTGCTCTGAGATTAAAGTGAGAGAGAAAATACGGTGCTGGATGTCGATTCCCTGAGGGCTATTCCGAAGCTGTTGGGGACACTTTCTCACTACATCGAAGTTCCAAAGTCTCTCTTCCATGATTCCTGTAGTGATAAACTGAGTGCTTTCTTACTTTCCTTTCCGGGAATATGGTGCGTGAAGTAGGTACATAAATTTACCAGCGCCAGGACTGCGTAGCCCTTTAAGGCAAACATCAAGGCGGCTTTGACGCAACATGATTGATAGGAGTTAGAACCAAACAATATCGACGGCACGGAAAATAATTTTGCAGAGCTTAGACAAACAGGCATTGTGGTAGCACATTGACAGGCAAGATGGTCTGGATAAAAGGAAGTAACAAATGGTTTGGATAGGAGAGCTGTGAGGAGAACAAATGAAAAATGTAGACTTGGGTAGTAGTTGAAAGGTGAAGTATCGATTTCCAATTTCTCTTGCTGAACTACGCATGTAATGTAATGGCTTTTATGCTATTAGTATACTTTCCTATTAAAGCACATTCACATAGTAAATGGAGAATACGGCGCTAGATAGTTAGATAGTTCTAATGTAATTCACAATTACAAACCTTAAATTTTTTAGCATCATTCTGGTAGACAGGTTTATTTAATTTGTAGGTTATGTTTAAATTTGTTTAGACTTCTCTTTCCTTCCTTTATTCACAGTTTATGTACATTTTTCTTTACATTCTACCTCCATTTGTCATTCCTGGGTAATCAATAACAGTTTTTTCCCTTCCCTTCGCTGTTTTGGAGAGGGACGGGGGTGTTCCGAGAAGTGTTAACTGTGGTCAAGTGCAACGTGCTCCTAATTTAGAATGGATGTCTTACCAAACTGAAATTAAGTTTACATAACCTCAAATTCTCGTCTAGCGTTTAAACGAAGCACCGCAGCAAAAGCTTTCCTTGACAAAAAGTATGTAAAATAATTTTATCTAACAGCTCTCAAAGTTTGTCGGTCTAATTTGGGGACAGCCTGCACAATCCAATAAAATGTAAAACATAAACGCATCAAAATAAATAAGAATATCTGAAACTTAAAAATAAATAATACTAAATGGAAAACACTATATAGTTCAAGATTTCCTGTAAGCATGGGAATTCAGCATTAGCTGTAAACATAGGTATTCATGGCTGCACAGAAATGTGTAGCCTCTTAGGAATTTTCAAAAACAAAAATTAACAACGGGAATTTTGAAAACTTTTTTATTTCATTACCTACTAAAAGCATTATTTTATAGAGCACAAACAGCATTGTTAATATCAAACTGGCTATGAGTTTTGAGGTTTCACAAAGATCGAATTGGTATTCAAAGTGATTGAGGATTCACTATTTGAAGTTAAGTGGTTTATTTACTCCCCCTTTAATTAACAGAACATTTAAGAGCCCCTTTGTATTCAGACACACAAGAATCAGTCAGCTATATTAAATCCTATACTTCAATGGTAGTAGAATTGAAGCGAGAGGCATTTAGATCTTTAGTAAATGTTTGCACAGTAGAGGAAAATACGAAAAAGAGACAAATGCAGAGGACAGAAGTGGCGGTAAAAATGTTGCATGATTCTATTGCTCTTCTAAGCGACAAATTAATTTCGCTTACTTTGCTATATGCTGTGTTCTATTATCGTCATATTTTATTCAATTAATTTAATTATACTCTCATTTCAATTAGCTTCCATAATTTAATAGTAATGCACTTATGTAACACTCGTTAGTTTTAATTTTGTCTTCCTGTTTTTGCATTTCCCTGCTGTTGGAAGTTCTACTTTATTCTCAAAGAAGTAAATGTAGCTCAAAACCTTGCAATTCACAACTGTTCCGTCTGTGCATGAAATGCTAAGGTATCACAAACAACTTCTCAACTGATGGTTACTGACGATTCACAATTAACTGCACAAGCCAGCCTGCTTATATACTCTTGTGCAATGGCCTTTGACAACCGCGTTTATTCTGAGCCACCCATTGTCGCGTGTTGTCTTATGACAATTAGAACCGCAGTGCGCTGAGGTGACTATCATTCAACACCTATCTCTTGGTGTGGTAGCTATTACACTGAACTTATTAGTCCTACGAACAAAAATCTGATGTGCTCCATTCACATGACTTTCTCTACTCTTGTACTAGCCATTCTTACAAACTCTTATACTTACATCTTCTTCGTGTTGGTTGAGATAAACATTCGCACAAATTATTTCATTGATTATTTCCTTATTGGAGCAAGGGGAACATTAGAATACACTAGGCTTTGTGCGATAGTCAAATGTTTTAAAGATTTAAGATTCTGTTGTCTTTGCACACTTAACATATAAAAAATAATTTCACTAAAGTTAAGTTTTTCGAAACTCACACACATAACAAGGAATATCTCCGAAATGGTTCATCCTACAAGAAAATTTATTGAGACATAAATTGTGTATTTTAGCAAGGTCTACATTTTTTGTGGATTATAATTTGGTCTATCTCTAACGGTTTACCAGTTATGCAAAAGTCGTCCAGAGTAAATACAACTACAGGGGCTATAGCCAGAAAATTCAAGATATACATTTCATTTGTCATCAAAATATCTCAAACATATGACATTTTAATCAAAATCGTTAGAGCCATTTTGAAGAAAATCAAAATCTTCGAAAAATTTTCCATGTAAAGGGTAGTTTAGGGTGAGGCTGTTTTCTTCAAAATCTTCGTGTCGCATCCTTGAAAGACATTAAACTTAAATACCAACTTTGGTTTTTAACAGACTTTTCGTTTTTGAGTTATGCTGTCCACAGACACACACGGACCTTTTTCTAAAAATGCTTTCTTTGGATTTAAGGGGTTAATTGAAATAGCCATACTTTGTATGATTTCCCTTCTAGTGGTAATGAAATTGCATTCAGTTTCTCGTGCCAAGTCGCATGCAGTGAATTCTTTAAAAGGCGATACAATGGCTGTGTTAAAGGGGAGATTTCGGTAAAGAAAAAGGTGATATTTCCTAAGGGGACACTCGACATCTGAGTACTTTGCAACGGGTACTTTTGAAGTTGAAGGGGCCCGTTACTTTACTTGAAAGTGCACGTGTTCCAGTGATTCTTTTCTAAAATTGCTTATTCTTTCGTTTGTACTGTAGAGCCTTAATTCTTGTGTTATCATTGTTTCCCATTCTCCCTTGTACCGTTGCTTCTATTATTCCTTTTTTATGGCGAGAGGAGGTGAAATTTCGACAAAAAGTATGAAAAAATGGAACATTCATGCTTTGTTTTTTAGTACCTTTTACTATATTATCATATCACAGTGTTTTCGTTGCATTATTTGTCCTTTAAATAGGGTTACTTAATCATTTAAATGGCCGTTTTGAAACCTTGAATAGGAGGTCAAACTTTAACCGTAGCCTTACTCCAGAACTTAGATTACCACTACTGGTGACAACATTTCCGAGCTAATTTTAAAACAAATTTATTTTACAACTAGCTATATTATATCTTAGCATGTTTATAAAGGTAATATTTAACATGAATTATATTCTACCGACAGGGCAGTACTTTGACCACCTTGAGTTTTATTTGTCTTTCAAAAAGATGAACAATGAAAACTTTGAAACAATTACGCAGTTTAGTAATAGAAATGGTGATCCACAATAACTATTATTTGCATGCCTTTAATCAGAAAGCTATCATCTTCATCTTCGCTCCAAGGATTAGGCACTGCTGCCTTTTCCGGCTTCAAAATATGTCTATAAAAAAATTAAAATAATTTAAAATATTACAAAAAATGGGCATTAAGTAGCCTTCCCTTGGTGATGTTAGGGTTAAGTTTAATTTTCTACACTATGAGCAAATTTGACTTTAGAAGGAATTATGTTTTATCGTTTTTGCTTATCAATATGTATTCCACAGTTCTACTTTTCTGAGTACTTGTATACAATCATCTCCAATGTATAATTGAAAACAATATGTCACAAATGTATGATGTTGTGTGTTCAAAGAGAGGATTTCGAAATATCAATGTGTGCCCTTAAACTTCTTTCACTTACGCCCTTATTATTTCTGTAGTTCTTATCCGGTCTCAAGCTAATATAGGTGTTTATTTTTTCATTTTTTGTGCTTCTGTCAATATATTACACACATCTCTTTTCAGCGGTGAAGAACTTAAGATAATTGACATTTTAGTCCAAATACGAACACTATTGAACAATGCAGCTAACATGGAAGACCTGAGTCCCGTGTATAAGGGATATCCGCACAATTCCTAGTCCTCTTTAGCGTTCAATGCCACTTGTTAAAAGTTTATGGACCTATCGAATTCTGTGCACTGTTATTTAACGGTATTGCCCTCTCACCCCACAATGACAATGAATTGCTACTAGAGAAAGTTGAGTGGCAGTGTTGCTCAAGTAAGGACTTTGAATCTGGCCCAAAACGTGTTTAAATTAGAGTTATTAGGTGTTCCAAGAAGTATAAAATATAAAGACATTCCTCACTTTTTTACAATTTTAAGTTATTGAAATTCATGCTTCCCATAAAATGTTACTGATTTAATTTTCTCTGATGATTTAAGACAGAATACTACCACCACCGCCACCGACACCGCCACTGCCATCGCCACCGTCACCGCCACCACCACCGCCACCGCCAATAATAATAATAATAATTATCCTTTATGAAAAACTTCAATCCATCAAGGACATTATTCACGCATGACGCCCTTAAACAGATAGGAAATTCAGAGAGACTGCTTAAATAACATTTGACTGTTTATTAAATATTTATTAATATTGTCAAGACCTACATTTAATGAAACACACAATTTAAAACATTTCAACAATTTTCGCCCCGAAAACAAAACAACTACTGACGTCATTTCAAAAAGTTTACTTGCCACTTGTTGCAAAGCACTGATCATGTTAGCTTTTTAAAGTATCCGATGTAACCATAAAACGCTGGATTCAGATTATATTTCACCCCCTACTGTCGCCATTGCTTTGTTTAAATGGAGTGTTCCTCTTTAAGGATTGCTATTTCATTACATTACGACGAAGTACTCAGTTTCTGCAAATAAAGTCTTTCATTTACATTTAAAAGCTTTGCTGTTATAAGCAGCAAACAGGTATATTTCAACAGTTATATTTTAACGTGATTTTTGTGAAGTTATTCTTTGCTATGAGTGTAAAGGAAGCCTGGGGAGAGTATTTCATTTACGTCAGGGGTGCTGTTGAAGGGGAAACAGTGTCACCTAGACTTCCCCACCGTTATACCTTATTCCAGCTGCCCTGCAAGCAACGCCGCAACTATTGGGATCAGCCGATAGCATGTATATATCGTAATTGCTTTCAAAAACCATGTGGTTGTTTTTATTATTTGACTTTAATAAAATCTAACTCCGACATATCAATCATTTTTTTCCTGCTTGATTTTTTCCATCGCAATAATTTTGGAAAACCATGTGTTTTGCTGTCATACAATATTAATATTACAATATATTAATAATTTTTTTAGTTATGATCTGGATATCTTTGCAGATGTCAATATTTGGCTGTAACCTTCCAAGAATTAGTTGTTCGAAGCTGAGCACTGGATATGTTTACGAACCGCCACTGATCTGCCTTAAGTCCGCGGTAGCCAATCCGCTTCAACTTACATCACGTTGCTTGTAAGGGGGTAAAAGTGGGTTATGCACCATAGTGTGCTAAACAGCATGCCGCATTTATACTGTTGCACCACTCTCGCAGCATCAAAATGAAGAAATGATTGTCAGAGGGAGACTTGTAGGAATTTTGGGCCTACAAAATTGATTCAGCATTGTATTGTTATCGTAAGAATTGTGGTAATTGAGCAGGACATAATGATAGCATGTAGTAATTAAAGAATTATTATGAAACAATGCTTCAAAATGTAATATTTAATAAGTAAGCTGTAAGTGTTAATAACTATATATAGATAAGAATAAAATTACACGACTGCCTAAATAAGAATGGCCGGAAGGCATACTCAAAGAAATAGAGTAAACCTATTGTACTTGAATATGCTTTGAAATGGCAGTGATTACTCTTAGATCCTAACATTTAAAGTGCGCTGCTTGAAAGCACGTGGATTCAACGTTTATCGTGGTACAAAGGACTGAATCCAGCTAGAGTTACTAAAGAGGCCTTTGAAATAAAGAACTACAAGACAAATTTAGAATGGCAGATCCACAGCATAACTCTACATTACCCCCCCCCCCCCAACCCCGAAGAAAAGATGCTTTCCTGCTGTTTCTTTTGCTGGGCAGCGACAATATTTGCCTGGAATTGGAGTAAATGTTGGGAGCCGGAGACCGGGAGATTACGGAGAGCTTGGCGGGCTAACCTAACGAGCGCTCTTTAGGCGTGTAGGTAACAAATGAATGTTTCTAGGCCACGTGGAACAGAATTCAAGCCTTACACCTTACGATGTGATCAAGTCACGGATTTTAGGTTATAAAACCTTAAAACTACGTCTTACGTATCTCTATATATAAGGATTTTATAGGAACTTGTATGCTCAATTAAGAAATTGAAACCGAAATTATAATGTCAATGTATATATTTGATAATAGAAAGAAACAAAAGGAGATTCTAGTCAATAGTTAAGGGGAAAACGTAATAAAGCTGAATATGTTAAAGTCTCAAGAATGGAAGCCTACGCAGATTTAAATGAGTGATAAGGTTACAATTGTTGTTTGTACTAAGCCATAGTGATTCCGCGGGCTAATTCCTATCTCACCATGACGTGTTCTAAAGTTAGCCAATGGAAATCGCTTCCTTCGTGTTGCTCACGCAAAAACAAATGCAACGCAACGCACACTCGTCTTGAATCGAGTCGAGATAACGCACGTGCAACTTGGGAGTTGTACGTAAGCTAGCGCGTATACATAATTCGGCGGTTGCTAAAGGGTGACAAAGTTAAAGTGTTATAACGTTGTAGTTGAAGTTACAAAGTTACATTCTATTTAAATATCGTCGGCAGTTCTCTACAAATCTGGAAATTTACAAATAAAGTTGGTTAATTATTTGTTTGGTTCCATTCCTACCATAACTCACGCACACCCTGCAGATTAGAACCTCTTGCTAGAGCTAGTCCGGACACCAAACACGAGATCTGATAGGTCTTAAAGGCGACGTCTTTGATAAAGAGGAACGTTTGCGTCAAAATGTACCGGATGAAAGGCAACTTATTACATTCCTTTTAATGTATGTTCTTCATAGAATCATTACAAACAAAAAAGTCTAATGGCATTTTGTTCTTTGATCGGCCGATTTCGAAAAACTAAATGGTTTTTGTTCCAAATTGGATGCGTAAATCCACAAGAATTTACGATGGTAATAGTTTGCTACTTATAAGATGCGTTTGGAAATAATTAATCACTTAAAAAATTGAAATAGTTCTCCGAGCGGCTTTTTCAGAATATGAAGTAACTCGACAACGTTGCGTTGAGGTTGGTCAGGAAATTGAGCCAGTTTCTGGGTGTTAAAAGTTCGGTCACTTGCAGGGTAGTGTAACGTTTTGGGAGCTAACGATTCTGATTGGCCTACACTCGCACAGTAAACACGGCATGGTATTTGTTTACAGTCACGAGACACCACGCTGCGGTGGTTATGTACTGACCTAGTGAAAGTGACACACACAATCTGCAGTGCTGCCACCTTGTGTTCGACAAAACTACAAGATATCCGTAGGAAATGGTCAGAGACAAAAACGTAAGATAGAAATTGCGTTCCAAATAGCTAGATTTATCACTGGTTTAAATTAATCTGATAACTTCCCTTCCACCCTGTGTAAGACTTCAGAAATAGGTAACCAGAACTTATAATACATATTAAAGTATGAACTTCAATATATATGACACTAAAATCTCGTCAATCTGACTATAAACTGTTGTACAAATATCGCACTCAAAACAGGTAATTTAATTTCGAACATTAAATGCGCAAAAGTTCTCAGTTTACTCATATTGGTTTTAGTATGACACTAAAACAGAGAATCAATTTGAAATGCACCCACAGTACGACATTGAATAATCAAGTTTCTACTTTGAAATATTTTCTGGTACAAAACCTCTTCTGTCTTTCATTAAAACGCGCTTAAAAGCGGAGAAGGTGTCTTCCACTTCACATGAGGTAGCAGATGTGAATTTTACTTCGGATATTTCCTTACAGCTCTTTGTGCTTTACTCCGTAGAGAATGCGACGGATTGCTGCTACGATCTTGAAATCTGACAGCGCACTAAAACTTCATTTTATAGTGATTTTTAATTATTGGAACTCCCTAAATGCAATAATAACGCTATCATATAATTTTTACAAGTTTTAACCTATTGTTACGGCAACTAAACGACAAAGGGGTCAGACATTGTTCAAGTTTCGTTAGCTAAAGTTTCAAATCGCCTAAAGCCATCAGCAGCAACCATCTGACCAACTCCGTATTGGTTGTGTAAGACTGAGCATGCGCTTGGGGCAGGGTAAGTATTTGGAGAGAAACTGCTTCCCTTTAGGGAGCAGAAGAAGAAGAATGGACCAACACGTCCGTCGCCTCGGGTTGAAAAGGAACATTTCCTTAGCTAGGCACAGCGGCTCACGTCCCAACAAAAGGAAAGGAGAATGTAATTGAAAAATCAATGTGCCACATTTCTAGACGGGATGAAGAGGTAGCGAAATACTGAGGGGAAAAACGAAGACAGCCTATTGCATTACCTTCCGTCCTGCATACGTGGAGAAACTGACAGTTCACACACACACACACACACACACACACACACACACACACACACACACACACACACACACACACACACAAACACACACACACACACACACACACACACACACACACACACACACAAACAAAATGTTTACTTTACAAGAAACATTTAGAAATACCGAATACATATAAATAAATACAAATAAATACCTAAAACCTAAAATAATATACTCTAATATATTCTGCTCTAAACAGAAAGAAATCTTAGCAAAAAATCTGATCTGTTTCAATAACACACCTTTCTCTACTCGTGTACTAATTATTCTTACACAGTCTTATTCCTTTACCTTCTTCATGTTAGTCGAGATAAACCTTTGCAGAAATTATCTTGTAGGTGCAAGGGAAATATAGGAATACAATAGGCTTTGAGCGATAGTCAAATGTTTTAATTGTTTGAAATTCCGGTCTCTTTGCACGGTCAAACAGATAACAAAAGTGAATACTGATCCCACGTTTAAGAAAAGTTTTAGTATTGCAAAACTCACACAGATAAAAACGAATATCTTCGAAATGTTTCACTTCACAAAAAATGCATTTGGACATAACTTTATTTTAGCGAGAGCTATGTAAACGTCATCAAGAGTAAACAGGGCTACATAGGTTATAGCCAGAAAATTCAAGCGAAAATAGGAAAAGACTGTAAACGTTCACAAATACGAGATTTACTTTGATTAAATGCTGCTAATTTTCTACTGTGACACCGTGAACGAACTTTTAAAACAGGATATGCATGTTTTAAATAACTCACCTAACCTCACATCCTACAAGGATGAAATATGAGTTTGAAACAAAAGCCTGTAGATGAAGCAATTCGTTGTTTTGATTTCTCAAATATGGTATTAATGATTTGAATGACATACAGAAACAAAATTGGTATGAAATGATAGAATAATTATAGTAGTTTGCTTGTTTATCCTTGTAGCTTACCTAAAATCCGTTAGAAGCACTAGATTCTGTTTATTGACAGAAATAATGCTACTTCAAAGCTGGGTGTGCGTACATACCTGGAAAAAGGAAGTAAACAAATAATTATACACATAAATATAATCTGAATATACATTTCCAGCACCTAGTTTATATGCCGGAACATACGTTAAAACTTTACTTTTATTCACACAGCATAATTACATTTTTTTAAATTACATTCGTTTTCCACATTCAGACAAATTAACAGTATCCCGGAAATGGTTCACTCAAAAGAAAAGAAATATTTGATATAAATTGCATATTCTAATGAGATCGACCTTTTTTATTTAGTGACCTTTTCTCTGTCTCTTCCTGTATGTTATATGCAAAAATCGCCCAGGATGAAGAGGTCTTCTGTGGACATTTCCAGAAAATAGAGAAAGACCGTCTGTGCACACGCACAGCTGATGATTTCATGACATACCTTATTTTGCAAACTCAAGTTACTCGTCTGTCATAAGTGATATGACTTAACCGATTAGAGCATACAAAATTTCATCAACGACTGTGGAGAAATCATTTTCGATATTTTTTGACTCAACTGCTTTTGCACACCCAGTCGAAAATTATGAACTTATGTGTTCTAATAATTCTAGAAATAGTACGTAAAAGGGATAAATGGAATTCCTGGTTATCCTGGAGGCAAACAAAAGGTATTCACGCAATCGCTTGTTTCTTATGATGTCATTGCAATTGTTAGAAACCTTGGCTGCACTCTAGGTATAAAAACTTTGGTGAGAAATTTGTACCTCAGTATTTTAAACGTTTGAGATTGCAAGCAACCTTACATAGCAGTTAAAATATATAATACAGATTCGTAAGGAATTCACAATTGAGTTTAGAAACATAGTTGAATTTATCGTTTCTCATATAACTAAACAAAAGAAAATAAAGTAGGTAGCGAAAATATAAGGCATTAACCAAGGAAAATATTTGCATGTGTGTTTTATTACTCTTATTTTCTCGAGGAAGGAAGGATTTTTAAGCAAATAGCGAAAGCCAAGGCCAGGAAAATGAAATACCACTATTACGTGTGTCACGAAAATTCCTTACTCCTCAAACAAAATGCAACAGGTGTCAAATGAAAAGAAGGAAAGGAAGATAATTTTAGCACCTTCTTGCTTTGCATGTAAGGGCTGTTGTGTAATTATTATTACTATAGTCTTGTTTTATTATGGCTGTACTATTTTTATGTTGTGTTTTCAAGTTCTGTTAAATGTGAATTCTATATAAATAGGGTAGTATTTCATCCCCATAGGAACTACAAGAATAGATTACATATTTAAGAGTACAATTTCATTGTATATTCTAGTGGAAAAGAATAAATCTTCCACTGAAACCATTAATATAACATTTCTGTGGGGTTGGATATGTCAAAATGCACTGTGAAAAGTCAGTAAGTCACGCATCCACCCTCCAACCCTTCAGATAATCCTCAGATAAGGGATGGAGATTTATATGAATTAAACCAACCTGATGTATATATTTACAGTATTAACCAAAAAATATTTTTTTGCAAGTGTAGAATTTTGGCACATCAGGGATTTGGGAAATTGATTGCAATCTTTAATTTAGTTTTTCCCATTATGAGGTTTTTTGACTTAACCGCTTTTGCACACCCAGTCGAGAATTTTGCTTAAAGAAAGCCATGAAACATGACAGAGCTGATGCGAAAGCTCATGAAGCCACCAAATCCAGAAAGAGAAATGGTAGAGATTCGAAGATACTTTACGTCACAACCCTAATTTATTACTGTCACCACTTTCACCGCCCTTCCGACTCCTTTGGAAAGGACGCTTTGTAACCAGAGCACAATGACGGCCATTAAGGTTCCAGTAAGTACTTTATGAAACTCCCAGTACCGAGTTTCATAATATTCATACAAGCATCGCAATTACCATTATAATAAATTGTCACACGACTGTCTATACTCGATCATGAGTCAAATATAAAACATTTATAAATGGTTCTTAATACTCTACGCATCACACATTGTTGTTGGTGTCCGACATTTTAATTATGACTTTGTTACCTCTGATTGGTGGGCACTAGTGTCGTTATGAGCGGGTATACCTCTGATTGGTGTACAGCAGCGATAATGGCGTACTGGCATTTTAGACACTTATAGGCGTAGCTTCGACTGTCTCAAGTTACTTATTTAAGATATCTCAATATCGTCTGAAAAAAACTCCGGTACATTTCATGTTTTGAAGCCCCCTAAATTAAAAAAAGCAGTGTTAGGAAAAGGTTCGTGCGTATGCGTGTGTGTTAGTGTGTGTGTGTGTGTGTCTTTGTTTATTATACAACTGAGACATGCCTATTTAAATTCCGTTTTACTTTAGAGCACGCTTAACAATCATATTTACAACAGGACAGAGTCATGGCTACAAAACAATCTCCGGACTATAAAGAAATAGTTACGATGGTAATTATACCAAATGAAAATTAGTTTACTGCCTGATAGTACTTACTACGCTCAAGTTCGCAGACATAAAAGAAGTTTAATGCTCAATAAAGCCATCTTCCGTTCTTAATGCAGCCTTAATTCTTCTCACAAAGATGGCTATTTTTAGAATCAGACCTAACAAACTTATGGCACACACACACACACACAGACGCACGTGCGGACCTTTTTCTATTTTGGATTCGGGGGCTTGAAAACATATATACATAGGAGAGGAAGTAAACAGTGCTAGAATTTTAAATTCAACCTCACAAATAAAATATTTATAAACTTTATTGTGGAATTGGTAGCACCAAAGTCTGAGAAATCCTAAACGCAGTTTAAATATAAATGCATTAATGTAAATCTTCTCAATTTAAAAGTATATCGAATTTTAATCGCGCAGTAACCTTATTCCTATTTGATAAAATTTGCAGAAATATTCCATGTATTAGTAGATAACTTTGTAGCTATAAGATTGTTCCTTTCCTGCTATAAAAGTGCATATATTTGTGATGATTATAATTAATTATACTATATTTTTAAGGCAGAACTTAAGGCGCATTTTATAAAATGCCGCTTTAAACTGTCTAATTCTTGACAATATTTATAATCTTCTGAAAATATTTGTGTTATTTTGCAATTACCCTCAGGGAAGTCAGAGTATGACGAAGGGACAGCAGAAAACAGAAGCGTTTGCGCAGACTCTGGAGAAGTGAAATAATTCACGCCGTTTTAAATAATTGAAACCCTTGTTAAATCGCACGTTTAGCTTCTAAAAACTGAATGCATATTTAATCTGTAGCGAGTGGACGTGACTGACCTAGAAACCTTCTCTTAGTTGATTCACAATTTTTCTGGTGCTGACGTGTCATCCAAAAGATGTGGCAAGATATGCATGGACAGAAATCATTATTCACATTTAGGTTAACAAATGCAGACAAGTTTACGTCATTGAAGTAAAATATAGTTAATTTGCAAGGCTAGGATGCCTAGTCAAAGGAGTTTAGCCTGCAAGTTGGTAATGAACAGTGTTTCTCGAATTATACTAGTAAATAATGTAAAAATAACCTCACTTTTGGTATATTTTCTTATGGTTACTGCTAGCCGTAACACATTTACTCAAGTCAAAGCTCGCCATATACTCAAGAAACTATATAAATGGATGTTCTACAACCCAACCTTCTTTTCTATCAGTATTGCCCTTCGTGAGAAGAAATAAGTTCACGTATAACAATGATAGCAGTACTTGGAATTAAAATACCATTTGGAATGACGTAAGATTTCTCGCTGGAAACCTGCACCAGAAGTTCTTCTTTATACACTGCTTATGGCATAATTTATGTGACAACAGTAAACCTTATTCAGTATACAGCAGGTAGCGATGCTGCTTGGATACGTTCCAAAGTTTCCAGTTCAATATTTGAAGATTAACTTACTAAGAACCGCATGTAGTTGACTCAGTCTAGGATTTCCGCTTCCGTGTGTCTTTTGTTTTTCTTCTTTGTTTTATTTTATTCTTGTCACTTTTAAGGAAGGCTGCTGCATCTGTTTAAACACCTACAAGTTTATTGTTATATATTTCTCACGCATAACAAATACTGCTTGGCTGATAAAATTTGTGACAGGAATCGCTCGCCAACGTTTCTAGTTCACTAAAAAACACCTTTGAAAAAACCAGGTTTCTTCTTTTCATTACAACAGCACGCCTGTGTTTCGTTTCCTTTCCTTCTTTTGTTTTCCTGTCCCAACAGTACTGCCACCCCGAACCGTGCAGAGGAAGGAGACAGGGAAAAGAAAGAAAGAAAACGAGAAAGAAAGCTAGACAATTACCTCCTAAGTAAACAAATATTTTAAACCAAAGTACAATATTATTTATTGGTGCAATGCTTCGGGTAGACAGTGCAATTCTGAAGTCCAATAAATCTGCTTTCGTTTTGTTTTTTTTTCCCCCACTTTATGACGTACTATCCAATATGACGTGCTCGGTTAAATGGAATGGAACACCAAAATTAATAGTTTATGTTGTGTGTGTGTGTGTGTGTGTGTGTGTATCTGATAACGTGTTCCTTTAGATAGTACATAATTCAACATAAATTACTTTCACAATCAGATATTCCAGCTTTGTCTAAGAATATATTGCGAAATATTCATAGATAAATCACAACTGGCTTTGACATTATGGAATAAGTTCCTCTCGCAATTAACTGAATGCAACTTTTAAAATATTTATAGACCTTATTATATCTGAATATTGATTTTCATCATATTTAATGCAGTTAGCTTCAGTTCCCTGATCATTTTCAAGTGAAAATAGACAAGATTAGCCTTTTGAATACTAGAATCAAGCTTTCTTTAGGAGGCAATCCCAAACAAAGGAAACAAAGCAAACCAGTCAAAAGAAACTCCAGAGGTTTTAAGAAGCCCAGCAGTTGTCAGTCTTTCAGAATGAAAAGGTCTTACAGAACTTACCTAGAAAAATGAATATATACATCTTATTTGGCTTGAAAATAACTTAAACATATTTTGGTATTTAAATCAAAATTGTTAGAGCCATTTTTGAGAAAATCAACGTTTAAAAAATGTTCGATATAGGGGAATTTCCTTCAGTCTTCGCGGCGAATCGTCGTATGGGTTATGGGTGTTAGTTATTTTCACTGAAAAGATAGATGTAACTATATGGGTTACAACTATTTTGGATGAACTGAACACGTTTCGCCTTTGATGCAATTTTTGTTTTCCTTGATTTCCTAGCATCATCCTCAACTATAACCCAGGCAAAGGGATGTTATAAAGTTGGAACGTGTAGTTCCGCAGAGTGCCACTTAACCCTCGGGCCCTTGGCGCTGCAGACGGACAGCTTCTGATCTCCCTTCCTTCGTTCCATTCAATTAGAAACTAGGGAGAGGCGGCACTTAGGTTAGACCAGCCTTCTCTAATCCCACTCGGATCGCAGGAGGCTTTGAATACGCTACTGATGCTGAAACTTAAAATCATGATTTCCTTTCTAGTTCAATTAGAACGGGAATTGAAGGTTTGTATTGCGTTATTCCCCCGAGATGTGCCCAGTTGTCCCCCTTAAGTGTATACTCACAACGGAGTTTGAAATAGCAATCTAATACCGTGGATCCAGAGGTAATGGGAAACACGATGTGCGCTAAGCTTGGGTTTCCACAACTGCTAATGGAAAATGTCTAACCTCAGAAACACACGAAAAGGAGACTAAGAACCTTATTGAGTGCTTCTACTTTTTATATTTGTAAAGTCGTAATTTTTGGGAGAACAGGGATACATATAAATGTTTCATCAGGATCATTATTTCAGCCGTAGACGTCAACTGCCGAACATAGGCGCCCCCATTCGTCGAGCATTTGTTCCATCATAGAGCTCAGCACTTTGGTGCTGTCGTGGGCTCTAACTTCGTTTCGGCCAATCTTCTCCGATTGCTCTATCTTCATATCGGACGTTCCTGTTTTCATCCGGAGTTTACGTTTTCAATTGTTTCCATTTTCGTTTCCATATTTTACATTTTTCAATTCGACTTCCATATTTGTTCCCAGTTGCCGCATTTCGAAATTCATTTCATTTTCCATTATGTCCATTTTGGCTAACATTTGCTTCATATCGTGGTTTTCGTCGCACTCCTGACAACAATTGTCACAATTTTAGTTTTCTAACTATTTCTTTATTTTTTATAAAAATAGTGGAATGACACTATGCAAAAGTATTGTTGGACAATAACAAATACTATAGGAACAAAAGCTAGTAGACAAAGCACTGTGCATGTAATGCACATTTCTATTTCAATCATATAGAACATTGTATGATTTTTTTGTAGAAGAGGGAATAGTGAATGGTTACATAAAAGAAAAGCGAGTAGTGAAAACCATTTGAAGGTAATATATAGCGTGGTAAAATAGATTGCATAAAAGCCTTCTCCATGAAAAAAAAATTTAGATGTGCCAATTTTCATGGCAATCGGTCAAACGGTTTTCGAGTTTATCGTTTATCAACCTCATACATATCAATATCCATATATGAGTGTGTGTGTGTGTGTGTGTGCGTGTGTGGTGTGTGTGTAATACATGCATTATATATGATATATCGTATTAACTATGTTGAAGAGCAAGTAGAGAAAATAGATAGCAAACATAAATTGTTTCTAGAAGAGTGAGTAGAGAAAGAGATGTAATACGTTACCTAAAATCAGTAGAGAAAACAGTGTGAATATAATACTTAGGTATCAATTTTCTGTTTCAAAAATGCAGAAAACATAACCTAACCACAAACTTGAGAAATAAAAGCCGGTCTGCTTTTGTTTGTAAAAAATCTGATGTGTTGCACTCACATGACTTTCTCTACTCTTGCACTAACCATTCTTACAAACTCTTATTTCTATATCTTCGTGTTAGTTAAAATAAACATTTGTACAAATTATTGCTTATTTCCTTGTAGGTGCAAGGGGAATGTTAGAATACAGTAGACTTTGTGCGATAGTCAAATGTTTGAGATTCTGATGTCTTTGTACACGTAACATATAAAAAAAATGAAAAACAATGATCCATTTCACGAAAGTTCTAAGTTTTCGGAAACTCACACACATAGTAAGGAATATCTCCGAAATTGTTCACCCTACAAGAAAATTTATTGAGACATAAATTGTGTATTGTAGCAAGATCTACATTTTTTGTACAGTATGATTTGGTCTATCTCTAACGGTTTACCAGTTATGCAAAAGTCGTCCAGAGTAAATACGACTACAGGGGCTATAGCCAGAAAATTCAAGATATACATTTCATTTGTCATAAAAATATCTCAAACATATGACATTTTAATCAAAATCGTTAGTCATTTTCAAGAAAATCAAAATTTTAAAAGAATTTTCCATGTAAAGGGTAGGTTAGGGTGGGGCTATTTTCTTCAAAATCTTCTTGTCACATCCTTGAAAGACATTAAACTTAAATACCAACTTTGGTTTTTAAACGACTTTTTGTTTTTGAGCTATGCTGTCCACAGACTGACAGACTGACAGACACACAGACACACACACGGACCTTTTTCTAAAAATGCTTTTTTTGGATTCAGGGGGCCCCAAAACATGTATTTCCGGTGAAATCTCGACTTCGAATTTTTGGGTGGAATACAATACTTCCCCTACTTACCAGTAGAGAAAGTAAAAATGTATTATTTATTTCGTAATCAGGAAATTGTACTTTTAATTGAAACATAAACGTTTTTACAACTTTTAATATATCAATAAACTTATCTGTGACAGCAATGTTTAGAACAACCACAATATACCACAAATTTGTCGCTAAACGTCTGTTGCACACTATTTTTCGGAATCAAATGTAAAATAACAAACTTTTGAGAAATAAGCATTTTCGTAAGTATAAAACAGAGAATAGTTTCCGAGTTTTACCCGAACTACTGGAAACTTCTAAGTAACTCTTGGCTAACACTTGAGTGACCAATAGGAGAGCAGAGGTTGGTACCTCCCCCTATACACACACACATAAAAACTCACACACGTTCACACTCAGCATACTAGCGTGCGTCTCTGACAATCCTGTTTTATTTACAGCAACGCAAAACTTGTATTTACGGTGGATTCTTGGATTCGATTTTTACCATGATTCTCGCGTTCTCTGTTTATTATGGGTAAGTAGCACCTTTTTTGGTTTTTTTTTTTATTTTTTTTTTTTTTTACAACTTTTGAGGGCGTCTCCACTTTTCGGCCCTTATTCCCACTGCCCATCTGAGTCTATCATTCTAGTTCCCTTCAACCAATTCCCGCTCATCCATCATTCGCGATATTCCAGTCTTCCAAGCTGTTCTAGGTCATCCCCGTTTCCAACAAATTCCTGACCAGTCAGTCATTTTCAGGAAGACAGAAAGGTGGCCACACATGCTCTACCCCAGCGATTGCAACATCTACAATGTAAGCAATACAAATTGTTTCCACGGTGTGAAAAGCGTCTGAATTTAATTGGTGAATATATTGAAAAATTGCTTAACACTCGCTGTGTCTGTTCCCTTAAATCTTTCCATTCAACTATGTTTTATTTCTGCAAACGGCCCCGGGGAAACGTGCCTCGTATTAGAAACAGAACTACTTTTGTCAGTCGCGAGTCGCTTGTTGTGTGACAATGAACTATTGATTTACGCTATCTCGTCCATGGATAAATTGTGCTCCATTGTTGTCAATTTTGTATTTCCCCAATGAACAGTTCTACGCCAATGTTTATGTGAGAATTGAGGGGTAATTTTTAATTGTATTTGCTATTTCTTTAGCTAAAAAGAGACAAATGAACGTAGCGACATCATTTCTTTTAAAAAGGGAGAGGGCCAATTCCGTACAAACGACAGGTTTGACAACCCAAAGAGGAAAAACTCTCACCGTATCCGTCTAAAGTTAATACATATGCAGATAATTCAACATGATTTTATTTGAATAAAGCGATACTTCATTTGAAGCTAAATTTTGTGCTTCTTTGCGATTCTTCTTTGCTTTCGGGAAGAATAATTAAACATGGCAGAAAGCCAACTCTCCAAGAGCAGCCTAAGGGACCTTTGCAACAACTGACATAGCAACAGGTAAAGAAATTCGGAACTAATAAGCACTTAGGCCAATATAATCACTTTCCTTAGTCAGTCTTGCAAAAATATTCTTAAACGCGCTTATGCTGATATCTACTTCATGCTAATTTAAATAAATTTTTGTAGAAACTATTTAGTTATATTTTCTTGGAGGTATAATTGCAATAAGGGAATACTAAGGACTTAAGCGATAGTCAAATTTTTAAAAATTGGGCCGCTATCTGATAGGTTTGAAATTCCATTCCGTTCCATATCCCAAAACTGAGGAGCATTAAAAAGAAGTATAATTTAATTACTCATTACATACGATGGAGAATGTGTGAAACTTCAGTATATTTTCTTTAAACATAGGGCAAGCTTGTTTAACGCAAAACTATATTTTCGAGTTGTTATGCGTTCACAGAAGCCTTCCTATGCTACGTAAGCAGCTTAACAGTCTCTGTAGAAGTGTATTTAGCACTTAGTAGCACGATAAGTACGCAATTAAGTAATTAAACCAGTCTAGTGAAAGTGAGAGCACGTTTCGCCTAGAGTGGAGATGATTACAGCGTCCCCAATTGGTCCGCCTTACAGTCATCCGAAATGTACGGAAAACTAAGGACGGCGCATGCGCAATACACGTAAACTCACCCAGATGGTAGCACTGTATTGAAGACCTTCCTCAGGGTTATGGACCTACTATAAAGATTTTAATTTGGAGTAAACACCACACAGGGTGCAAATTTGGAGGTTATGGGGACTTAGCCTGGGCATACCTTGATTGAAATTGCAAATACTTCAAAATTTATTATAAAGTTTTTCATCGATATTGTGATAATTATCAGAATCAAAAACATTTAAAGTTTATCAATTTAAGAGGCGTGGTAGGTACGTATTTTATAATCTTGTTTTCTCGTCTGTTAGTTTTTCGTCACATAAGAGTCCTTCATTTCAAAACTATTTGACATAAGTATATGGAAAATGTTCCTAATTTATGTAGATATATACTTGTTAATCTGAACCACGAACTTTTACAGATCATTTATATACTTTTTGTAAAAAAGATTAAATATAATTGAATATTTCAAAAGCTACACATTTTAGGAAGTGATGGGGAAAAGATACTCCAGTGGTTAACCCCCCTTAATATTTTTTCAGGTATTCAAAACCAGAAAACTAACTGAATGTGGGCTGACATTGGTTCGAATCTCATTTAACATTATTTTTTTATTTTCCTTTCTCTTTTCTCTTTCTTAACGGGAACATCATTATTTATATCAACCGTGCGAAGTATAAAATTATACGAACTAATGAAATCTATTTCTGATACAGCTGTTCCTTTAGGTATTTTTATTCCCGCACCGTTGTAACTTTTCCCGCCGTGTTATGAATTCTGCAGTGCTATTAAAATTTTACAGATGCATGCTTCATAAGATATTAATTTAAATTGCTGAAAATAAAGCAGGGAACACATCTACCTCAATTTTATTGTCAAACATTCCTCCTGAAATTCATATTTCGCTTTAAATATTCACATTCGAAAACATCTCTATAAATTTCGTGACTGTTACCATATTGAAATACATAAGCGTGTAATAGTGTAAATTACAAGATTTGGGTGCCAATGAAATCATTAATTAATTAAACAGAACAGAATGCAGTTGTAGAGTACTTGAGCATGAAGCAACCTTTGCACCCAGCAATGTTGCCATGTCCCCATTAACTCAATTTCTAGTACAGCGCCTTCTTCCAATTCTCCATTACTGATAAAAAGCTGCAGAGAATTAAACACGTCTTTTAATTTTGTATTTCAGGAAATAAACATGCGAAAGACGAGGATCGAACCCCCAACAGGTGGCAGTTCTGAATTCTACAGTCCACGATGAAGCGTTCTTGGCTATTCTTCACTTGAAGAAACTTCGTTCCGCAGATACCTACATATTTAAGATTCACAGAGTATAGGAACGAAGACTGCGAGAGATCGATGTGACTAACGATGCACGCGTTCTGAATGGCTCTCCTGCAGACTTGCTCTTTTTTCATTATCGCTGCCACGCTTTTTTTTCTCTCTCACGTCTAACGAGCACATCACTGCTGTCACATTAGTACACAGAGCGACCACACATGGCGCAGCGCGCACTAAAGGTCCACACATTTTATTCTCTCTCCGTGTCCCTTAGCTTCTCCAACACTATTAATATTTCAAACAGAAATGCGCTGTCACACCTGTTTTACTAAGGACGGTCCTAAAGCAAACAATTTTATACGAAAATTGTAAGTTAAGTGGTTTGGAAAATTTGGAAAATTACTCTCTTAGTTCCTCGTACAAGGAGAACCATTTGAAAAAGTGCACATCGACATTTCATTAGAGATACGTAGATTACATATTAAACCCAACAGAAAATAATTTGAATGTTCGAGGTTGTGTCTCTATTTAACTCGGTTTAACATGATTTAATGGGCTTCCCTAAAAACGCAGGGCAAAGTTTCTCAGGAAATTTTTCCTTCTCCAGCAACCTATTGAAGAATCTCTCTTTAGCATAATTTGCACCAAATATTCCTTCTATAAAGTAAGGTTTAAAACTTACTTTTGATATGCGTTCAGCA
Organism: Tenodera sinensis; assembly: GCA_030765045.1. Classification (NCBI taxonomy): domain Eukaryota; kingdom Metazoa; phylum Arthropoda; class Insecta; order Mantodea; family Mantidae; genus Tenodera; species Tenodera sinensis. The sequence goes on along the minus strand of CM060967.1, from coordinate 159,294,306 downwards.
TATATACTTGTAATGAGCATAACACGGGAAGCTTGAGTTCTATATTAAAATCTCGAAGTACTTAAAGATACTGAATCAATTGCTATTTTATATAAAAGCCTTGTTCAAAACAAGTTAGAAAATACTTCGGTTAAATGGTCACCCAATATAAATATAAAATGACTTGGAAAGTATTCAAAACATGTTTCAGATACATATATTATAAAAATAACAATAAATGTTTATAACGTAAGTTTAGGAAGAATGAAATATTCTCATTCTTACATACACCTCTACTAAAATACTTTCCTTTAATCGTTTAGCTAAAATTTTAAACCACTGCCGAAATACCAGTCATATCAACGGTATTAAATGCAGTAACTTAGAAACACGTAAAATTATCAGATACATTTCAAAAAGTATTAAAGTTGCAATTTTATTGCAATGTTAATAAACCACCTTAGAGCACGTGGTATTTAGTTAGAGAACACTTTGTTGAGGTTGGCATCACGAGAAACGCAGCTATCAGCTCACTAATGGGGGACTGATGACGTAGCATGCCTATCAGCGACCCCACAGCTATTCATATCATTTTGCTATCACACAACAAGCCTTTCTCATCTCGGGGTTGAAATGTCATCGTCGTCTGTCAAATAGCGAGGCGGTATCTGCCTTGTAGATACACGGGGTATTGTCTATACAAAGGTATTCCATCCTACACTTTGACCTGCACATCAACTTGCTTACTGATTTAATTATACATGCTTGCTGTCGATATTTATAAAATGCAACACATAGGAGAGTTCAGAAATCACTTCAAATGCTACAAATTAAAGGTAGAAATGCATCATTTACATTTGCACATTTAAAGCCAGCTTTACCAACGAGCGCTAGAAGTTAATACACTATTAAACAACTCGGTTCCTTTAAACAATGTTAACTTTAACAAAGTGCTAAAATCGATGTTAATTTAAGAAGACAAAGTAGCCTGAACATAGTCAATTCTTTCTCCTGAAATTTTTACGAGTTATGGTATAAATATTTCAAGAGATTATTTGCCGTGATAGCTTATGTGATTAAGTCCATAAACTTACCTTGACCAACAAAGTAATAAAATTTAATCTTAAAGCATGTGAATTTTTCTCAGAAAGTATGGGAGATAGCTGAAATTTTCAGAACACATGGTTAAACCTTCTGAATCACAGTAATAATTTTAAAACATTATTAGTAATATTAAAAAATCTGATGTGTTGCACTCACATGACTTTCTCTACTCTTGTACTAACCATTCTTACAAACTCTTATTCCTATATCTTCTTCGTATTAGTTAAGATAAGCATTTGTACAAATTATCTTATTGCTTATTTCCTTGTAGGTGCAAGGGGAATGTTAGAATACAGTAGACTTTGTGCGATAGTCAAATGTTTGAGATTCTGTTGTCTTTGCACACTTAACATATAAAAAAATGAACAATGATGATCCATTTCACAAAAGTTCTAAGTTTTCCGAAACTCACACACATAACAAGGAATACCTCCGAAATGGTTCACCCTACAAGAAAATTTATTGAGACATAAATTGTGTATTTTAGCAAGATCCACATTTTTTGTATAGTATAATTTGGTCTATCTCTAACGGTTTACCAGTTATGCAAAAGTGGTCCAGAGTAAATACGACTACAGGGACTATAGCCAGAAAATTCAGGATATATATTTCATTTGTCATAAAAATATCTCAAACATATGACACTTTAATCAAAATTTTCAAGAAAATCAAAATTTTCGAAAATTTTTCCATGTAAAGGGTAGTTTAGGGTGGGGCTATTTTCTTAAAAATTTTCTTGTCGCATCCTTGAACGACATTAAACTTAAATACCAACTTTGGTTTTTAAGCTACTTTTCGTTTTTGAGCTATGCTGTCCACAGACTGACAGACTGACACACACACGGACCTTTTTCTAAAAATGCCAGTAGAGAAAGTAAAAAGTAATAGCATCGCAAACTTTCCACATTTTTAACTTTTTGACTTTGCAAAATTATGTATTAAACTAACATAGCTAAATAATTGAGTTACAGAACATAACTAATTATACGATCGTATTAAAACAAGCATGTAAATGTGATTCTGTTTTGCAAGCAGTTTCAGAGAAGAAGGTATTCATATGTTCTAAGAGTAAACTTTATTATTTTTCTGTTTATTATTATTATTATTATTATTATTATTATTATTATTATTATTATTATTATTATTATTATTATTATTATTATTATTATTATTATTATTACTATTATTATTATTATTATTATTATTACTATTATTATTATTATTATTATTATTATTATTATTATTATTATTATTATTATTATTATTATTATTATTATTATTATTATTATTATTATTATTATTATTATTATTATTATTATTATTATTATTATTATTATTATTATTATTATTATTATTATTATTATTATTATTATTATTATTATTATTATTATTATTATTATTATTATTATTATTATTATTATTATTATTATTATTATTATTATTATTTTCGTCGTACGCTAAGGTATTTAACAAAATATGTTAGAAGTTGGAAAATTGCTCCCACAAACGAAGCTGTGAATGCGAGTTTGCTGTATTTAGTATTTTGAATGTAATTTCCAACGGAAGAGCAGGCGTGCGTCATAATAAATTTAAACCTGCAAAAGAAGAATTTTTAAAGCGGTCATGAGCGTGGCTTTACGGAAAATACAGGATGTTGGAATATTATCAACAGAATTATGCTAAAAGTAACAATATTGAAAAATGAGGTTAAGGTAAGTTTTCTATAGGTATGGCAAGACCAGTTATAATTACATTGCGGACAATTTTTTACTTACCCTTGTATATAGAATTGTTATATTAAATATTATTTACCACTTTGACATTTTATTGCATTTTTTATTTCGTGGTAGGTGATAATATTTGTATTTTCAAAGCCATCCATTGTAGTTTTATCTGGAAGATTTTCAAAGCAACTGCTTCAAGAAGCAAACAATATTTGTGTTTGGTTTTGGCTGATGCTTAATCAATGATAGCCTTGATCTACTAATTGTTAAAATAATATCCATCACCATTTAAAACACTTCTAAATGTTTTTCCAATTTCACATTTTTGGCGCTGCATATTATATAAGCACAAAATGTCCACAGTTCCTGAAGTTCAGTTGAATTACTCGCGGATTTTCTGCCAGACTGCATCATTATTTTTAAATGTAATTCGGTCGGATGTTTCGCACTCGATTATGCCTCTATACTTAGAAACCAGTTCTATAATTAACGCGTTTCGAACGGTGAAACGTTTAGTTCATCTGCATCTAGATTTTTCAGTCGACATCGCGAGTCTGAGCTCAAACAATCAGAAACACATGGTAAATTAATAGTCCAGAGAGTAACTACTGCTACTGACAAAGAGTGCTGGAATATGCAGACAAAAGCACATCGATGACGTAGTAGGGTCAACGCCTTCTCGAATGCTACCGTTACAGATATACTTGGCACAAGAGATGCTAACAATTTGTTTTAAAATTTTGATGAAATGTAAGAGCGAAGTGTTCAGCAAACACGATATTAATGTATTCTTAACATCGGTTGGTGAAACTCGCATTTTATAGGTTTTTAAAGAAAAAACATGTAGTAATAGATTAAAATTACGTTTGAAAACGACTAATTATGATAGAAAATGCAAAGAGTAAATTGCGCATGATCTTAATAATACAGTGAATAGCAACACAGAGCAAAATGTTACCTTATTTATTTCAAAGGCGTGTGTGAACAGCATGTGTAACAGAAAGATAAATCAGATGTGTGGCATTCACTTTATTTTCACTACTCACTCTTCTAAAGTGTATTTAGAAGTGTTGAGTTTTGCCTGAAGTGTTTTCAAAATAAATTCAAGAAGACAAGAATAATTTGTTACAGGAAAATGATGTTAAAAAGGCGTATGATTACGAAACAGAAATTAGACGATATCGGAGAACGGTCACCTCGAAAATCTCTTAGACGCGTTGGATAAGAAACTGGCATTTCAAAAGTTTCAGCATGGAAAGCAACAAAACTTTTAAAAATTAAACCATACAAGGTTATTGTTGTCCAGGAATTGCTACCTCATGATCACCAGAGTCGAGTAAATTTCTGCATCTAGATTTTCAGGAATGTTAATGATGAAACAATTGACCCACGAAGTGGCGAAGCATGATTTCATTCAGATGGTCATGTAGCATCACAACACAGCGGATATTATGCTACAGACAAACCAAATTTCGTTCATGAAATTTCCTTGCATGATTAAAAAATTGGGGTGTGGCGCGCAATAAATAGATATAGAATAATAGGTTGTATCCTAGTGCACCAGAAATGTAGAAAGATACTCAAATAATATACTGGCACCATATTTCCAACAGCTGATGGACACTGAATGTCGGTCTGGATATTTCCAGCAGGACTCTGCTACCGCGCATACAACTGATGCGTCATTGTAGTTTATTGAGGAAATTTTTGAGGATAGAATCATTAGAAAGGGTTTACGGCCCGCAGGAAACCCGCCCCAGCGCCGCTTTGTCCATCACAAATGATACATACGGTTGCAGAAGGAGAAGAATGAGGAGAAGAAGGAGGATAAGGATGAGTAAGAGGGGGAGGAGAAGAAGGAGGAAAAGAAGAAGCAGAAAGAGGAGGAGGAGAAGAAGTAGAAGGAGGAGAAGAAGTAGGAGAAGAAGGACAAGTAAGAGAAGGAGGAGGACAAGAAGCAGAAGGAGGAGAAGAAGGAGGAGAATAAGTAGGAGAAGAAAGAGGAGGAGAAGGAGGAGAAGAAGTAGGAGAAGAAGTAGGAGAAGAAGGAGAAGAAGGAGGAGAAGAAAGAGGAGGTGAAGGAGGAGAAGAAGCAGGAGAAGGAGGAGAAGAAGTAGGACAAGAAGGAGAAGTAAGAGAAGGAGGAGGAGAAGAAGGAGAAGAAGGAGGAGAAAGAAAGAGGATGTGAAGGAGGAGAAGAAGGAGGAGAAGGAGGAGAAGAAGTAGGAGAAGAAGGAGAAGTAAGAGAAGGAGGAGGACAATAAGAAGGAGGAGAATAAGTAGGAGAAGAAAGAGGAGGAGAAGGAGGAGAAGAGTAGGAGAAGAAGGAGGAGAAGAAGGAGGAGAAGAAAGAGGAGGAGAAGAAGTAGGAGAAGAAGGAGGAGAAGTAAGAGAAGGAGGAGGACAAGAAGCAGGAGGAGAAGAAGTAGGAGAATAAGTAGGAGTAGAAAGAGGAGAAGGAGGAGAAGAAGTAGGAGAAGAAGGAGGAGAAGAAGGAGAAGGAGGAGGACAAGAAGCAGAAGGAGGAGAAGAAGTAGGAGAAGAAGGAGGAGAAGAAGGAGGCGAAGAAAGAGGAGGAGAAGGAGGAGAAGAAGTAGGAGAAGAAGGAGGAGAAGTAAGAGAAGGAGGAGGACAAGAAGCAGAAGGAGGAGAAGAAGGAGGAGAATAAGTAGGAGAAGAAAGAGGAGGAGAAGGAGGAGAAGAAGTAGGAGAAGGAGGAGAAGAAGGAGGAGAAGAAAGAGGAGGAGAAGGAGGAGAAGAAGTAGGAGAAGAAGGAGGAGAAGTAAGAGAAGGAGGAGGACAAGAAGCAGAAGGAGGAGAAGAAGGAGGAGGAGAAGGAGGAGAAGAAGAAGTAGGAGAAGAAGGAGGAGAAGAAGGAGAAGGAGAAATGAGAGAAGGAGGACAAGAAGCAGAAGGAGGAGAAGGAGGATAATAAGTAGGAGAAGAAGGAGGAGAAGAATAAGTAGGAGAAGAAGGAGGAGAAGAAGGAGAAGGAGAAGTGAAAGAAGGAGGAGGAGAAGAAGGAGGATGAGGAGGAGAAGGAGAAGAAGCAGAAGGAGGAGGAGAAGTGGGTAAAGGATGAGGGAAAAAGAAGAAGATCAAGATGAAGATGTATTAGGTTCCAGCATGCCCATAAAGGGAACTTCGACAAACTCGGACATTTTAGATTGCACGCTGCACCTTTATGTTTTGCTGGTTGCATAGGTAGCAAGGCACAAGTTGTGTTCTATATTTACCATCCCACTATCTGATAGTAGTAAGGGTTCCAGAGTTTTACCACAACATGAACGGAATGAATGTGTAGGATCATGTTCATCTCCTGCCATTAAGTACACATTTGAAAAGGAAGCACTATCTGTCATGTCGCTCAGTTTGCAGTCAGAATGGCATAGCGCTAAATTATTTCAGAAAGTACTTTAGTGCAGAAGATGTGCCACCATGACAGCACTGTTCCGCTTTTCCAAACAAAGAACGAACAAAGGGAATCTCTAAAGGCAGAAAGGCTATGAAATTGAAACCGAGTTCACCCCGCGTGTCCGGCAGTCAAGACCATTTCCTTCCGGCGAGAAGGTGACCATGGAAAACGAAATGGGATATAGGGGCAAGATCAGCACAAATAAAAGAATGAATAAGAACACTGCGAAAGTTTGCCAGAAAATGTCGGATGCTGTAAGCAGTTTCGAGATGTGAGTGGAATATTTCCGAGGCTGTCTTTTCCTGCTGTAGACTGCAAACTTCACAAGTGGCAAGCAAAACCTGGGGCACTTTCCACCTTAATTCTACCCCGATACTTTCTTACTACAATAACTATGAAACATACTTGTGAATGTTATTACTTTCTCTACTGGTAAGTAGGGGAAGTATTGTATTCCACCCAAAAATTCGATGTCGAGATTTCACCGGAAATATATGTTTTGAGGCCCCCTGAATCCAAAAAAAGCATTTTTAGAAAAAGGTCTGTGTGTGTGTCAGTCTGTGGACAGCATAACTCAAAAACGAAAAGTTGGTTGAAAGACAAACTTGGTATTTAAGTTTAATGTCTTTCAAGGATGCCACACGAAGATTTTCAAGAAAATAGCCCCACCCTACACTACCCTTTACATGGAAGATTTTTCGAAAATTTTGATTTTCTTGAAAGTGGCTCTAACGATTTTTATTAAAATGTGATATGTTTGAGATATTTTGATGACAAATGAAATGTACATCTTGAATTTTCTGGCTATAGTCCCTGTAGTCGTATTTACTTTGGACGACTTTTGCATAACTGGTAAACCATTAGAGATAGACCAAATTATACTATACAAAAAATGTAGATCTTGCTAAAATACACAATTTATGTCTCAATAAATTTTCTTGTAGGGTGAACCATTTCGGAGATATTGCTTGTTATGTGTGTGAGTTTCGGAAAACTTAGAACTTTAGCGAAATGCAACAACGTTGTTCCTTTTTTTATATGTTAATCGTGCAAAGAGAACGAAGTTTCAAAGGTCAAAAAGATTTGACTGTCGCACAAAGCCTTCTGTATTCTAATATTCCCCTTGTACCTACAAGGAAATAAGCAATAAGATAATTTGTACGAATGTTTCTCTCAACTAACATGGAGATATAGGAATAAGAGTTTGTTAGAATGGTTAGTACAAGAGTAGAGAAAGTCATGTGAGTGCAACACATCAGATTTTTCTTTTTATGTCAATCGAACACACAACACACAAGCCGTGTGTGTGCAATATTTGAGAGTTAGAATCAGAACTGAACCCGGCTGTGGCAATGGATTGTTCAGTTCCCATTCTACCTCTCAAATATTTGTGTATATTTATAAGTTGCTGCATGCCTGTATTTGTTTTAAAAGACTAGCATTGTATTTTACATGAAGACATGTTTCTTCTGTTTTTTACACGTGCTGCTTTTATATTTTTATACCTAGCTGTCTCATTTATCCCTAGCGTTTACGTTACGAATGTTTGATTAAAGCAGATATGGTGAAACGGCACTCACAGGTGTCGCTCCCTCTCTGGTTAGCTGTTCATCTGTTTTCCACACGATGCCGCGCGGTGTAATGCGTGTTGCCTATTTGGTGACTCGTAGTAGGAAAGCAGTTTTGCCAGCCCTGAATTAAAGGATGGATCATAATTCATAGATGAGTGAGACTTCATGTGCACAAATATTGCTTCATCAGTAGATATCCGAATGGAAATAAGTTTCCAGTTCAAAAATTCACGCTGGATATGGTTTCAGATGTCTTCTGTACACACAACTCCAAAGAAAATCTCCGGTGGATTTTTGACAGAGCAACAATGGAGAAAAGAGGGGAAGTTAATGCCTTTAAAATGTTTGAACGGATCAGCTAGTTAAGTTGTAAAAGCTCTACTTAGTTGGTTACCACTCCAACAATCCAATTTTTTGTTAGCCACGTTTGTATTAAAGCTTTGTTCTTTTCAGAACCTTTCCTTATGCGGTATTGAATGGAATCCGGTGAACTACAAGTTAAGAGAATTAATCGTCTGTTGCAGGAACTTGTTGTTAAATATTTCATAATCATCTCGACTACCGAGTGAAATGGCTGCATAGTAACACGTGAGGCTCGCATTTGTGTGGTCCCAGGTTCCAATCTCTTGGGCTGACCTAGCTCACTGGCTGTTTTCTGGTTTTCCTCAATCCCCAAGGAAAATAAAGTGCGGACTGAGTAATTAATGCGCCTAAAATAATGGAATAATGAAAAACCGACGGTAATGGCAAATGCTGTGCCATCTACCCACACATAAGTAGATAGACTGGATGGCACCCTAATGCTATCTGCCGTCACAGAAGTAGAAGTATGGTTGACCTGCACTGCACCCTCCGTGACTGTAAATTAAATACAATTATTTCGTTGTTTAACGACTCTGTCTAACCAACCGACTCCGTGGACAGTGACGAAACACGATGGTATGGTATAGGGATGAGATCTTGAAGGCTAACTGTCCTCCACAAGTTAGAAGATACCTTAAACTTAGGCCTGAAACGCTTACTTTCCAAAAATTGCTTCCCAAATTACATTTAACTTCCTATACCCTCAGTATCCACCACCTGTGGTGCCTGTGGAGCGCTTAATACTACTAGTCACACTTCAATAATGCTTGGTGGCATCCATTGTTGATTTATTTTGTATATTCTTACGCCGTATATAATGGTGTGCGCTTCTAGATGAAGCAAAACCTCAGGTATCACCTCCATTTCAATATTTTAGCAACAATGAGGTGGCAACAATGAATGGAGGCAACATGTGTTGATACATAGACCAAAGTTCCGTAGAGTCAATTGCTTTCTTTTTAAAGACTTGACTGCGTTCCCCTAAATTTAGATAAAAAAAGTTAATTCAATTAACAGCTATACCTAAAAATTGGAGCAGCCAAAATGCAGTTAAGGCATAAGAGTAGTATTTCACTGAGTATTATTATTATTACTGATTTATATTGTGTGTATCACCATGCTCTAAGTCACAAGCCGCCACTGGCTAAAGTCAAGTGTAAGGTTGAAGTTAGATGTGGCATGAAGAGCAATGGTGCTTGACGTTTTCCCTTACATGGCCGACTTTAACAGAATCATAGGTACTCAAGCGGAAAATCCTTTCTCCTGATAAGCTTGGTCACTTAAAACAGTCAAGCAGAGAGTAGATAGCAATATATTCTAGCACTAACTAGAATTTTTCTCGTATCCACGCTCCGCTAGTCTCAGGAGCTTCGATCTGATGAGATGGTCGACGCGACTTTCACATGAAATTTTCTCGCCTCATTGGTCCATTCTTCCAGTCAGGTGACAGATGAAAAGAGTCTATAGAGTTCTTAACTGCTTCCAGTTGTTTTAGTTACTGTTTTAGTGGACAGATGTCAGATTTAAAAGTATTTGTGGCTATTTGCTAGGTTATGTTGCCGCAGTTGTCTTGTATTACATAACTGAGTCTACATAAGACATAAGTCAGATGAACTAATTGTACACTTATTGTCCACTAGGCTACGTATTTATAACCAACGGAGATTATCTGCATAATTCATGATAGACAATAATGTAAGTTTGGGGTTAATGTTTCTCCTCTTAAAAATATTTAAGTTACTACGTGTTTAAGCTGTCACGTTTCTGTTAACAATAAGTATATATTGTGACGCTGCTCGCACGGCACAACAAAAGATGATCGGGACCAAGCTCTTCACACCACATACCAGCTGCGGCGAGCGTCAAAGGCGCTCAAAGTCGAGCTTCCCCACACCCGAGAAAACCCGTCACAATAGTGAACGCGGCACGTCAAAGGAGCTTTCTAGATCATTCGAGAAGTGTCCGGCGGCCGACGTTTTTTGTGTGAGTTCAAGAAAGGCGAATTTGCGACATCCTCACTACATAAGGAGGCGAAACAACGAGTAGCGGATTAGTTATAGACAACAGTCGTCGGGAGTCAGACACTTTTTAGTTTTAGTGTGTGTGTGTGTGTGTGTGTGTGTGTGTGTGTGTGTGTGTGTGTGTGTGTGTGTGTGTGTGTGTGTGTGTGTGTAATCGATAAAACAACTGTAGAAATTGTCTTACTGCATTATTTCCTTGTAGATACAAGGAGATTAGGGAAATACATTATGCTTAAACGATAATCTTATATTTTAAGATCTAGTCTCTATATAATGACTTTGAACTTCTGTTTCCGTTACTATGACTTTAACTGATAATACCCACACTCTCTGCAGTTGTGTACACGTGCTTGCGTATTATTTCCCTGCTACTGCTAACAAGAGGAGGCAAATATATTTTTGGCTCAGAAAGGCTAAGCAACCTAAAGACTTCTTCTCGTGCATGCAGCAGTTCTCAAAAAGGGATCTGCTGTGGTTTGCAGAGTCTGAACTCAAAGGACTGTATCCGCAGCAGTAATTTCGCTAATAAGCAAGCATTAAGGAAACAAAGAACGTCACTGCAGGCTATATTATATTTAGGCGCAGAACTGGAGAACAAAGAGGTTTAACATAAAGCTAAATATATATGCTAGGTTTCGAAAAATGCAAGCCCAAGGTATGCAATACGGTTCAAAATGAGGCTATCATTACAGAAACTATAACAGATAAACTCAATGCTTTAAAATGTTGGAAACTTTCACATATACTACCTAACCAACTCTTAAAGACGCGTTAGGATATATCCATAGTCCTACTACACTTACAGCATTGTTGCGAAACTTTTTAATGAATGATTAAGACATTCGTGTGTCAGTTATCGACATTGAATCGGGTCTGAAAAATTCAATGCCACAGCCGGGATTTGTACCACGAATCTTCCACTTTGGGCAACATTTTAGTAATGTAATTCATCGTTCTATATAACTTAACCAGTTAAATGTCCTTAAAAAATTAATAACTACTTTTACTTTCTTTACTACGTCTAGTAAGTAGGAAAATTATTGTATTTGAACCAAAATTTTATATGTTTTGAAACACTCGAATGCAAATAAAAAGCAATTTTAGAAAAAAGGCCGGTGTGTGTGTGTGTGTGTGTGTGTGTGTGTTTGTGTGTGTGTGTGTGTGTGTGTGTGTGTGTGTGTGGTGAACAGCATAATTGAAAAAGGGTTAAAAACGAAAATTGGTATTTAAGTTTGATATTTCTAAAAATTTTGGAGAAAATATCTCCACCCTAAACTACCCTTTACACGGAAAGCTTTTCGCAAATTTTAATTGTCTTAAAAATGGCTCTAATGACTTCGATTAAAATGCCATGTGTTCGAGAAATTTTATGGCAAATGAAAAGTATTGTAACAAATGGAGAAAACACCAGTTACTGCTATTCACACTTTATTGCCTTTTAGTCAGTTAGCGTAGTGCTAACGTTACACTCAGATTACTTTTGTCCAAGCTCAGAGCAACAGAACAACTGCCGAATCACAAATAAGAACTGTCAGATTGAACTGCTAGTCGGCACGACTCCTCAACGCTTCGTATACGTCTTTTTTTTCTCTCCTGCCCGGTGCTTGGCAGCGACTTATATAGGTCCTTAAACAGAGGAAAAGTTCTGGAGGTAGAATATTCGGGAGTGCCTGTGGCGGAACGGTCCAGAAACCGCACCGCCATGTAATAGCTATTGTCTCGTACGCTCCTATTGTTGTCGGCGGCCTGTGGCGGAACGGTCCAGAAACCGCACCGCCATGTAATAGCTATTGTCTTGTACGCTCCTATTGTTGTCGGCGGCAGGTCGTTAGGCCAGGCAGGCGACTGGCTGGGTCCCCCTTCCCCAGTGTAGGCAATCAGATGCGGCGGGTGCGGTGACGCTATGTCTTTTTTTGCCGTGTGAACCATTTCGGAGGATTCGGAAGCTTTATTCTTAAATTTCTTTCGAACATTTTATTTTATTGCATATGTCAGCTGTGTCTACCACCTGTGGTGCCATTTGTTGTACGAACGTTAAACACCATTAAGAAACGAAGAAACCATGAAAGATATAAGACGAAATATCGGAATAATCTGCTGCTATTGAGGTTTAGTTGCTTGAAGGATGTTGCGTTAATTCCTTTCCCCTGCGCCGAAGGATGCGCATAGGTTCGCTAGATCCATCGCAATGTTTGTGGTCTACAGATAGAACTGCTCAGGGAAATCAGTGTTGCAGACTATTGTCGTGGTTTCATTCTGGTCAAACACCCCAGAGAACAATCCATGACCAAGTAACAGGGTTATCGCATTGATGCTCTTGTTCCACAGAATCGGAGGATAACGATAAATTAATTTCCTTGACAACTACCGACTAAAAGCGAATATCAGAACATAGTCTCACGCACACCTATACTCTTATAAAATTTATACATGTGTATAACAGATTCGTGTTGTATTGTTAAAGGTGCTACATATAAATACAAAGTTATGGCTGTTCCAAAATTTAATGTCGGGTGGCTCGATACAAAATTCAGGCTTGCCAGTTTTCTGACGCTGTTATAAAACCATTGTTATAAATATCATTTCTACTCAGAATATATATTTGCATAGCAGGAAAATAAATAGTAATATTGATTTATCTTGTCTCAAGCCTAAACAAAGAGGAAGATGGTCCAGCTTTTGGCAGTTAGACAGATAAACCGAGATAATTAGCGCTCCCGCTCAGCATAAACACCGGAAGCGCTATTGGCAGTTAACTAGAAACTTCTGGAATTTTCCTTTCTGTTCGCCTATAACACATTTTAGAACTCTAAACAGCTACTATATAAGTGAGCATTTTCGCGAGAGAGATAGTCATCAACTTAGTGAACGAATTAATGAGTGCGTTTCTGGTGCTGTTCTCCGAGTGAGTTTGTGGTAAATACTCTGGCGTGCAGGGTGTGCTACTGCAAGAGATTGGAGGTGTTGGACTGAATCAAAGGACGTGCGTATTTAATTACGCTACGTCAAGAAGAATTTGAACTGAACTAGTTCACATTAGGAACTGATAGTATGAACTAAGTAGAGTGTTACTTGAGATAAACATTCACGGAAGCTATTGCTTATTTCCTTGTAGGTGCAAGGGGAATATTATAATACAGTAGGCTTTGGGCGATAGTCAAATCTTTTTAAAGCTTTGAGATCCCGTTCTCTTTGGACGCTTAACATATTAAAAATGAACAAAGATGTTCAAACGAAAGTTTTAAGTTTTCCGAAACTGACACAAATAACAAGGAATACCCCCGAAATGGTTCACTCTACAAAAAAATTTATTCAGACATAAATTGTGTGTTTTAGCGAGATCTACATTTTGTGTATAGTACAATTCGGTCTATCTCTTACGGTTTACGAGTTATTTAAAAATCATCCAGAGTAAACAAGACTACAGGGGCTATAGCCATAAAATTCAAAATATACGCTTTATTTGTAATACACATATCTTAAACATATGACATTTTAATCAAAATCGTTAGTCATTTTCAAGAAAATCAAAATTTTCCATGTAAAGCGTAGTTTAGGGTGGGGTTATTTTCTTCAAAATCTTCGTGTCGCATTCAAAGTTGGTTTTTAACCAGCTTTTCGTTTTTGAGTTATGTTGTCCACAGTCTGACAGACACATACAGGGTCTTTTTTCTAAAAATGATTTTTTTTTTCTTTTTGTATTCAAGGAGCCTCAAAATATATTTCCGGTGAAAACTCGACATCGAATTTTTGGGTGGAATATTATACTTCCTTCTAGTTACCAGTAGTGAAAGTAAAAACTTTCATTAGGGATTTAATCTAATTTCTCGTATTTAATAAGCTTATCTTTTTATCGTTATATACTTATTCTCGTTTAAATGCAAGCGCGAATTTCTTCTTTTCAAGAGCCATAAATATTTCAAGGCAGGTCTCCAGATATCTTCAATTATATGCATCCTTCTTTCACAAAAGGAACAATTGAGAATCACATATATTTTATAAATTGCGTGCTTCAAATTTGCAATGGAATTATTGCCTACTTTAGTAAATTACCCAAAAATTCGATACTAGGCTTTCAATGGAAAATACACATATTCGACCAAAAAGGAAAGATCTTATGAAGAGGATATTTATTGCAGGTTTGAACCGTGAAATACTTTATATTTTTACAAATACAGAATCCCTATTTTGTCTATCTGAAAAGAACTGAATTTCAAATGCAATATATGGAGAATGATCGATTAAGGGTTTAATGTAAATAATAGTTCAGTAAAATGCCAGGACTCCTTTAAAAGTTAAAAAGGTATATTTTAATAATGGATATAAAATATCAAAGGGTTTTCTAAAATAAAATACTAGTTTTGGAAACTAATTATAACGTTTTGTTTCCTAGCTCAAGCCCGCTGTATTCCCTTATTGACCTGGAAAATAGGTTACCCTCCTTGACTCCACACCCCATTTCAGACATAATCAACCCTACCCCTCTACAGTTCAGCCTAAAGGTAAGGCCATGTTAAAAAGAGTTTAGTACAGTAAATTTCAGCCTAGCAATTAGATGTTTATTTTTAAGTATTTGTTTTAAAGAGTGCCCAGGACACTTAACACAGGCAGGACTTGCAATTAGTCACCGCAGTAAACGTATGTGGAAGCTAGTGGTGTTCTGTGCCACTATATTCTCGTTTGTGGTCTCCTTAATGATGATTTACTCCAACTGTAAGCGGCAGTGCTGTTTTCCCAGCTAAAAATTGGATCGCCAGACACGTATCAACGGCCGCCCTTCTGTGACATAATTTTGCGAGGGGAGAGCACCCAAAGAAGAGGTGGTACCATGAAACATTCAGCAGGAATATTGAGCGTACAACCCTTCCCTCTCCTTCTAACTCCCACACGCTTGCTCTCTCTCTCACGCCTGATATCGAGCACATCCTCGCACTGCATTTGTTTTCAACAACTCCCCACACCCTGTTTGGATATGTACAAAACGGGTTTAACTCCGAAAAAAACTGCAGTTGGCAAATATTCGCTCAAACTTCTCTGTGTAGGCTTTCAATGCAGGCTAAAGCTGAAAGTGAACTTCCCACAATGGAGAAAATTACTGATATAATAACAAAAGGTTTGTTACGTTAAAGAAATAATTATCACTCGACGTAAACTTAACTTAAACAACCTAAGTCTAACCGTAAAATTTAACACCATTAAGTGTGCAAAGTTTTCATTATTATATCTACCTCAAACATTCGCCTAGAAAGAGCATTTTCTAATACACTTCATTCCGTGTGCATTTGTCTTTCGTCAAGTTTAATGTCCTTTAAATGGAGTCATGAAGGCCTTAAATAACAAACTTTGATGTTTTTACTTTCTTGCATATTACAAAAATATAATCCATTCTGATTAAGTTGATATGTTTTATTTGAATATACCAATGTTTACTTTTTAAATTAATTTATATAAATATAACTGTAATATTTTATTTTTTAAACCCTTGCAAGGTTTTATAAAACAAGGAATAACTTCGGAACTATTTGATCTAGATGGCTGTGGTTTGTCTTATATTTTAGAGGAAATTTGGATTCATATTTTGGCTTGTCTGGAATCAGATTTATGTGGTTAGTTTGTTTTAAATTATATATACAAGTGGTAATTTGTTAGATATTTGTATACGTTTACATTGTGCTCATTCTTTTTGTGTTTTTACAATTACTAACCTTAAAGGTTTGTTTAAAAAGAGAAAAACAAAAGCAATCTTATAGAACATATCGGGGTCAAAATGTAGTGCAAATGTTTGAAAATCCACCGAGTACTTCTAAAAGGAAATTACACAACACAGAAAAAGGTAAATTCACACTAATAAAGAAGAAACAAATATTAATATATTAATTTTAATATTGTCACCCATCGCATTATTGTCGGCACTACCGCAAAGGAGCCGAAGGGAAGAGACAGAGAATGGCCGCATTGTTGGGGCGCTTGCCGAAAGAGAGAAAGGGATAGAGACTTCTGGAATTTTCTGCTTTGTATTTCACCGCAATAATAACTGAACTTTCCTGAAGTTTCCAGAATAGTGCCTGGGAGATATAAATAGCGGTAAAGTGTGAGAAGGGACAGTTTTTGTATTACTAATTCGGAGCCGTGCTGTTGGTGAATCGGTAAAGATTTTCGTGCTGTTGCAACGAGTGTACAAAGTTACTGTTTACGGAAATAAAAGTGTTTCTTTATCTCGACTACATCTGTCTTCTTTACTTTACACCCACCAAAGTCACAATATGTTACGTTCAGTTTTAGTGACTGTGGGGTATTTTGGAGTAAATATCTAATGCATGCAAGTTTATATGAAAATTTTGCTATAGTTTTATTTGGACATCAATTTTCTCGAAACTAAGTTTTTTTAACACAACAGGCCCGTTTTCTCATAAGCCATAGGTAATAATATCACCATACAATTATAACACATAATTTACACTTCACAGTAATGCTGTGGATTCTCAAAAAGTCAATTTCCTCAAAAGTATTTTTTTAAATAAAGTTCAAGTTTTAATTAAACAATTAGAGCTACATGCACTGCATGACATGATCATTGTCATCCTAATGAGAAGAGATGACCAAATATCGACTACAGTGGTCTTCAGTAGACAGAAGGAAACACGGGGCCGACCTAGAATACTTTGAAAGCCTGCAATATCAGGATGATGGATGAGGGGGAATTTCGGTGAAGAGAGCTGGAACAATGGAGAATGGAATAAAGGGTAACCACCGAAACGTGAAGACATCCTCAAACGTAAACTGTTTTAATTCATACAATCCTTCAATTAACGGCTTTACAATTGTCCCTTCTCCAACAACTGTTTCTTCCTTCAGAAATAAAGATACAAATTTATTTTCTGATTTTTAGGAATTTTGTATCCTCTTTCGTTAAACTAATACTTCTAATGGAACAAAAATATGGCATTTAGCACACTAATTTTGTATTAACAACCCGCCTACGTCACTGCAATAGGACTATCGATTGTTAAAACATTGTATGATAAACGGACGGCTTGCAATACGCGTTGTAAAAACCTTATTTTCATTTACGTTGGTAATGGTCACAATCGATTATTTACCAACTTCATGGGCGTCACCGTAGCCGAGCGGTTGTAGTGGTTCGATCCCAGGGACCCGCATGTGGCATTCGTCGTGGACGAAGCGGCGTCTGGGCGGGTTTTCTCTGGATGCTCCGGTTTCCCCCGCCATTCATTCCACCAATTGCTCCATCAACACCTTTCCAATAATCGATTTCGCTTGCATTTTCTATCATCCTCTTCCTCACTATCATACCTGGTGCTTGGCTGACCACCCGCTTCCAGGTCTTCACACTATCCGGTCCAGAAGTTCCTATGCTCCCCGACAGGTGTCTGACCGTAGGCACTGGCTTGTAAAGTTCTATACAAGGGGAGGGCAATCAAGAAAAAAAGAAGGTATCACTTTGTCACATTATTTTGCATATAAGGATTCTTATTCATTAGCAAAATTAAAACATTTTCATTTAGAATCATTAGAAACCTTTATGTTTACACTACCTTTTCAGATCTGAGATGTTTTGCGGCAAATATTACACCATTTCAATTCTTTATTGTTTTATTTGCAGAGCTGGCTAAAACCTTTTTGGTGATATCGGGGTTTCGCAACATTTATTTGTATCATTTTAACATTAAACAGTCACATTTGTTGCCACAGTCATACTTCCATACTCTGTGGGAGATAGGGAATTATTCTGGTTAAAGAAAAATTCCCAACCCAGCCGGAAATTAAACCTGGCACATCTGGGTCGAGAAGCCAGATACTAATTTACAATCTTAGTTCAGTTGATTCATGATCTCTTAGAACTGGTGCCTGTTTCTATGCGCTTTTCCTTGGATGCATTGATCCTTGATATTCATTATGAATTAGAGCTACTCAAATAATGTATAATGATTTACAAATGTCGAGTTAGAGTTATATTAAGACTATTCAAAAGTTTATTCACAACGTTATAGAAGAAATCCTGGCGATGCACGTCTAAGTCCTCTTTCCTTCTTTCTTTACATCTACAATCCCGAAATTCTGCTCTTCCCTTGTATATTTTGCTTAATTAAAAGGTCTCCTTTCTGTACCATTAAAGTAACTTTGAGAAAGAAACTTTACGAGATACGCGCCTTTGGGCTTTCTGTACCGAAAAATAAGAAAACAAAAAACATCAAATTCCACATTTAAATACAGCGTAGTGAAGCAGAAAAGGCTGGGTAACGTTTGACCCCCTTGTCCTTCGTCGGGGAGGGGGGGGGCGCTCAGTGCGACCGGAACCACTGCTTGTCGGGGCCTGGCGCCAGGATGAAAAAATCTCAGCACTTGTTAGGGACTTCCGCGTGTCTCTGTGACCTGTCTAGTTGTGATCTGCGTTTCCCTCAGTTCATTCCTGCCTCCTGGGGGCTGGCAACAACAGATCTGTGTAGGTCGAACTGAGCAAGGTGTCCCCTATGTCTTTACCCTTTTACTCTATCTGTTAACGTTTACTTGCAATTTAATTCATGCAGCCATTTCACCTTCTGCTCGTGAACTTGGTTAACAATGCCAAGTCTGAATAATCGATCATCGTTCGCAGAGGTTGATGTTACTTCTACTTTGGAAAGGTGACGACAGTCAATTGTATTTTCGCATTAATATTTCTGTTGATCATTGTCATCGATAAAATACAAGGCAATGCAAATGCGGTAGTTATTTGCAGAAACTCGGAGCTAAACGTCTCGTATATTCAAATTCCTTCCTTGTTGTGCAAAGATGCACTACTGCGCCTGTGCCACACTTTAGTATTGTCTATTCTGTGCTTTAGCACTGTTCATTATGTAGCAGTTTTAATACTCTTATGCACATGTGTGAGTAGCCAGATTTCGCATGATAGATTCAAACATGACGAATAAAATAGAGCAATAAGAAAGTAATTCAATAGATTATCCGCACAGTCTGGCGACAGAATAGGACTGAAGAGGCGAATGTTATGTTTACTAATACGACAGGTAGCTTTTACTGTCAACATTCCTAGCCTTCCGCTCCACGTGCTCGCTAATTTGCCAAGCGTATTCCACAGATTTAGTCCAAAAGACTACTGAAATCCCATTATTTAGTATCTTTTGTGGTTAAATGGCTTATTTTAGCTAAAATGAAAGAAACACGAATAACTGAGATCATGACGCTCTCTCTAGGCTGGCTACAGAAGTAAAGGATAAAGCAGTGGTGACACGTTTACAAACTTTCCACCAATTTTATTTATGCAACCATGGACTCTAGAGGGAAATGGTAGAGGAAAGCATGTTTTAGCTTATCTTGAAGAAGCAAACAGCTGTAGTATAGACAATTGCACAAAGGTTTACCTGAAAACACTTTGCGCCACTTTGCTTAACCCTTTATTGCCTGGTGTAACTTATAAGATACATAAGCTTTTTTTCCTATTTGTACTAGTTTTAACTTTTTTTTCTGCTATATTCTTGTTATACTGTCTGTCACCAATTAAAAATACATATTTGAGATGGTTTGAGTTGTAAAAAAGTACACATCATTCAAGTTTCAAGTTATTTATTAGAAAAGTGTTGGCCTGGTGCCGGTACAATGGGCCCGGCTTACAGGCTATATTTAACATTTTTTTACATTTGGCCCTGTTTATATATACACTTTTTCGGTGTCTACAAAAACCCATACGGTGACCATCTGTAGGTCACGAAGAATAGTTTTCTTTTGTCTTTTGTCTGTTTCGTCTTTGGGTTATATATACATATGTACATATTTACAAATTATATACACATACACGCACGCATTCACCCACACACACACACATACACACACATCTTCACTGGGCACACCAGAAATATACGTCCCAGCGCACTACACTATTTACACTATGTACACTGTCCCGCGGTGGCAGCTCCTGAATATTTTCCGAGGCGAGGGCCTCTGCCGGAACATGTATGTGGCTTAGGGACGAGGTTGCGTGGACGCGCATTAGTCGGCGAGCCAAGCCGCTTCTAGAACATTTTTATCCTAGTATGTTTGCGGTGCTTCGGCTCGCCTTTGCCGATGTTAGCGATCACGTCATTTTCGTGGTTCCTAATGCGCGTCCATGCAGCCGTTGCTCTTTTGTCTATTGCCTCCGGGATGAACGGGATATGAGTTTCCAGGTGAAGAGTTTGGGTGGTGGTGAGGAGTGGAGCAGAGAGGATTTTTCTGAGGGAGAGGTTTTGGAGGGTTTGGAGTTGTTTGAGGGCAGTTTTGGAGGCATTAGCCCAGGCCACACATGCATACAGGACCACCGAGAGAATAAATGACCTATATAGTATAAGTTTTGACTTTAGTCGCAACTGTTTACTACGGAAGATGGGGGCGCACAACTTTAGCCGCTGTCTGCCTTTATTGGCGCTATTTTTTATGTGGGTGGACCAACACATTGTGCGGTCCAAGGTGACACCTAAGTATTTAACTTGCTGACGGCAGTGCAATATTTGACCACCGACCGTTAGGTCCTTTGCCAAACTGTGACGCCGCTTAGAGAAATGAATCAGCTGGCATTTGTCGGGATTAATTTTGATTTTCCAGTCATGTTGCCATGAGAGGAAGTTGTTCACATAACGTTGCATTTCTGCAAGGCCGAAACGTGGATTTCTATGGTGGTTGTATATTGCAGTGTCGTCAGCATACATGGCGACCTTGCATCTGGCGTCCACTGGGAAATCATTGGTGAATAATATATACAGAAAAGGGGACATTATTGCCCCTTGTGGGACGCCAGCCCGCATCACTCGCTCCCGTGAGGAGGAGCGGCCCACTTGGACGTAAAACTGCCGGTTTTCTAGAAAATTGTGCAGCAAGTATAGATAATTTTGAAGAGCCGGGAAATTGTGGTGCAGTTTATAAATAAGGCCATTGTGCCAGCACCGGTCAAATGCAGCTTCTACGTCCAGAAATAGCGCCAACGTTGAAGCCCCATTGTTAAATTGCTCTGTTACGTCATCAGTTAGTCTGAGGAGCTGTAGTTCAGTGGAATGTCCTTTTCTAAAGCCAAACTGTGAATTTGAGAGTTCATGTGTTGCCGAGACTTGTTTTTGAAGTCGAGAAAGGATACATTTTTCGAGCAGTTTACCAATAGTAGACAAAAGACTAATGGGACGGTAGTTTTGCGGTTGTCTGGTGCTTTTCCCTTGCTTTGGGAGCATGATAACCTTAGCTCGTTTCCAAGTAGAGGGGAAATAGCCTTGCTGCAAACAGGCGTTAAATATCTTTGTTAGTTGCACCAGAGCTTTTCTCGGGAGATGCTTAAGTTCCTCATTAGTCACTTTGTCTGGACCGGCAGCTTTCCCATTAGACAATTTCCTAATGAGCTTGTAAATTTCCTGCGGTGTTATGGTGGGTAGTTGTTGCTCTTGCTTCTGCGCCACCCAGGTTTGTACCCATGTCTGGACGTTTACTACATCCCCATTTATATATTTATATATGTTTACTAATACGACAGGTAGCTTTTACTGTCAACATTCCTAGCCTTCCGCTCCACGTGCTCGCTAATTTGCCAAGCGTATTCCACAGATTTAGTCCAAAAGACTACTGAAATCCCATTATTTAGTATCGTTTGTGGTTAAATGGCTTATTTTAGCTAAAATGAAAGAAACACGAATAACTGAGATCATGACGCTCTCTCTAGGCTGGCTACAGAAGTAAAGGATAAAGCAGTGGTGACACGTTTACAAACTTTCCACCAATTTTATTTATGCAACCATGCACTCTAGAGGGAAATGGTAGAGAAAAGCATGTTTTAGCTTATCTTGAAGAAGCAAACAGCTGTAGTATAGACAATTGCACAAAGGTTTACCTGAAAACACTTTGCGCCACTTTGCTTAACCCTTTATTGCCTGGTGTGACTTATAAGATACATAAGCTTTTTTTCCTATTTGTACTAGTTTTAACTTTTTTTGCTTCTATATTCTTGTTATACTGTCTGTCACCAATTAAAAATACATATTTGAGACGGTTTGAGTTGTAAAAAAGTACACATCATTGTTTACTACATCCCCATTTATATATTTATATATGTTTACTAATACGACAGGTAGCTTTTACTGTCAACATTCCTAGCCTTCCGCTCCACGTGCTCGCTAATTTGCCAAGCGTATTCCACAGATATAGTCCAAAAGACTATTGAAATCCCATTATTTAGTATCGTTTGTGGTTAAATGGCTTATTTTAGCTAAAATGAAAGAAACACGAATAACTGAGATCATGACGCTCTCTCTAGGCTGGCTACAGAAGTAAAGGATAAAGCAGTGGTGACACGTTTACAAACTTTCCACCAATTTTATTTATGCAACCATGCACTCTAGAGGGAAATGGTAGAGAAAAGCATGGTTTAGCTTATCTTGAAGAAGCAAACAGCTGTAGTATAGACAATTGCACAAAGGTTTACCTGAAAACACTTTGCGCCACTTTGCTTAAGTTATTTATTTTAACATTGTGCCATATACTATGAGCTGTTAAATTGCCCTTCTAAATATTCGCCCGTTTCGACTAATTCCTATCCGCCGGGTCTTCAGGATAGAGCAAGTTCAAATTAAATAACAGGTGCATAATAAACAATTTATTAAAATAATTTAAAATGTTTAAACAATATATATAATTATATTCTCTTTAATTACATCATTGTTTACTACATCCCCATTTATATATGCAGCTGAATGATAAGAGGGTGCACTACGATGTAGCCTACTTCTGAATTTGATGTCACACATTTTTCTTATGAGAAATCAGTAGTTCTGGGAAATGTGTAAATCTAGGGATTACGCCAATTATTAAAAAGGTTTTATCAGAACAAAACATTGTCTGTAACCCTTAGATGAACAATATTTTTTCTAAGAAACATTTATTTTTCTAATTTATAAGATCTGAGCTACACGCCCAGGTTCGATCACCGGTAACAGCATGGGGATTTCCCCCGCTGGGAGGTCTGGCACGGGGTGCACTCAGACTCGTAAGTCCAGGGGGACCAATTGAGCAGCTACTTGATGGAGAAGTAGCGGCTCCAGGTCGCGAAGCCCGCATAACTAGCCGGGAGGCCTCGGGGCGCTGACACATCCCAGCCTCAAGTACTGCACCCCACCAATGACGCCTGTAGTGGGCCGAGGTGGGGGACGCAGTGGCTGGGCGGTAAGTCTTGGTCCTTTCTGGGGTGTTGTGCTAGGGGTTTAGCTTTTTTTTAGAGCTACACAATTTTTCCTTTTTCTCAGACTTTTGTATAAAAATACAAATAGAACTTTTGTTCCTCAATCTCGATTCGATTCTAGTAAAAACTGAGGTGCTTGAAAAGAAACAGCGATAATACTCCCTACTCCATTTATTACTGGTTTTATCTAGAATGCATTGACTCAAAATGAATTTTGTGCTTCATTATATCATAGCCCATACAAAAGTGTGGAAAGTGATATTCGTTTACTATAACCCTGTGGTTTATTAGTATTACAGTGTTACAAATATTGTATCGCAATGCAGTCTTTTCTTAAAAAAGAAATATTAATTGAAAACCTAGCACATATTTATTTAATTTCAGTAACATTTGACTTACATCTTCATATATCTTGTTAACATAGAAATGTTCAAGGGGAGTTTTTGAAAATCAAGATCAGTTGCAGGTTTTCAAGGTGAAATTTTAATTTCAAGGTGATTTCCAGCACATTCCAGGATTTCCGGGGTGCTAGATACCAAGAGTGTAATACACGTTTTGAGAGTACCTAAATAAAAAATAATTATGAAACAACCGGGAGTGTGTTTGCGTGCGTCTATGAAGAACATAATTTATGAACACAAGTCAGTTAAATACTAAGCTTGCTATTTAAGTTCAGCGTCTTTCAAGGAAGCAACACAAAATTTTGAAGGAAATAGCATAACCCAAAGGTACTTTCCCCATCGAATATCTTTCATTACCTATTTTTTTAATTTCTCAAGAATGCCTCCAACAATTTTAATTGAAATGCACATCTTTCTTTTCCATTATAAACTTGTTCAAAAGAGGATGAGAGAATATGACATAGTTTTGCCTTTTCGGCCATTAATTCCAAATTATACGCAGTTGAGTTTTCGATACTAGGCACCTATTATTTGTAGAACGGTGTGTGGTGGGCACTATTCTTCTCAGTACCATACAATCCTGCTTCCTCACGAGCCCACAAGGGGAACGGTGCAGGGTAACTGTACCTGTGCCTCTTTGAAGGTAGATGGCATTAGGAAGCATGTCTGCTTACATTATCTGCGGACAGGTGGCACAGCATTCACTATTCCTATTTATTTTTAATTTATGTCATTGTTTAGATTTAAGGTGGGACTTTTATTCGTGGTATTAAATATCCAATCTGGGATTTACCTTGGCTTGGGGAAACCGCGATAAAAACGTCCGTCCGTCGATTGGTCGACCAACAGGATTGGAACCCCGAACCCTCATGTCACTCGGTAACGTTTCTGTTGTACTATATGAGATTCCTGATTTCATAAGACACAATTGGTTAATAAACAAATCTTAAAATCTTGGATGCCTGTTATTATTTTACAGCTGTGTTTCTGAAGAAAAATGAGTACATTATTCGAGCTCTAATTATTTATTATTATTGTCAATGTCGCCATTGTCGTCGCCATTGTCGTCGACATTGTCACTGTCCTCATCGTCGCCGTCGCCATTGCTATTATCATTTTCATCGTTATCATTATTATCATTTAATTGCTAAAACTTCTTGTCTCTAAGCAGGGGTTCTTTCCCAAGATCCTCTATCGAAAGGAAAAGAGAAGCAGAGACAACAGTGCAAGAGAAATACTCTGGTAGATACAACACTTAATGGCGGCTGACAGTTGAAGATGCTTCTTTCTTATTGTACAAGTCAATTTTGTGGTCGTAAATGATATTTATATCACGAGGTCTACAGTGTGATTTCACAGTGTATTTAATCACAACACCGCAAGGCGTAACAAGTCTCTGATTTGATGTTGTGTTAAGCCACCCGTCATTAAATGTCGTGTCAGCCATCGTTATATTATTTAACTTCATGGAAGTATATTATTTACTTTGCTTGCCATATCCTCTTACTCTAGAATTTTCAAACGCAAATCAAGTTTTGCTGAACACCTGTTACCTAGGAGTGTTGCAGCGTATACAGATACAACAGAGTGAGTGGTCTAGATTTATTTAAAGAGATGACCGACAAGTAGTTATGTTTAACAGTAACACCTATCATATACAACAATACGAAAATAAAACAATTATCCTTTTATGCATAGATGTATGAATTTGAAAGCTATAATAAATGTTGGTGTATTTTTTGTACTGACAAAAAATGTTACAAGTATCTAATTTAACACATGAGTTGAAAGGGCACAGGGCTGTGTAATTAACACCTCAGGGTAGCATAAAACCGACAATATTGTCCAGATGACAAAATCCAGCTCCCAGCAACGCCTGCGGTAATCAGTCAAGTGCAGCAATTAGAGGCAAATTTCACATTATGTTTTCCTTCAAGCATTTTTAATAATGTTATTCTTTGAAGCAAGAGAGTCGCAATTTCCAGTTCTCTTAAAAGGTGATTGTGTAATCAACATGTGTCCTTGTTCACAGGATTCAATTTGCCTCGCTATCCTGTGTAGGAGCCACGGAGGAATAAAACTTGGAGATTGTTGAAACCGAAATTATAATGTCAATATATTTTATAATAGAAAGAAACAAAAGGAGATTCTAGCCAATAGTTAAGGGGAAAACGTAATAAAGCTGAATATGTTAAAGTCTCAAGAATGGAAGCCTAGGCAGATTTAAATGCGTGATAAGGTTACAATTGTTGCTTGTACTAAGCCATAGTGATTCCGCGGGCTGATTCCTATCTTACCATGACGTGCTCTAAAGTTAGCCAATGGAAATCGCTTCCTTCGTGTTGCTCACGCAAAAACAAATGCAACGCAAGACACACTCGTCTTGAATCGAGTCGAGATAACGCACGTGCAACTTGGGAGTTGTACGTAAGCCAGCACGTACACATAATTCGGCGGTTGCTAAAGGGTGACAAAGTTAAAGTGTTATAACGTTGTAGTTGAAGTTACAAAGTTACATTCTATTTAAATATCGTCGGCAGTTCTCTACAAATCTGGGAATTTACAAATAAAGTGATATGTTGGTTAATTCTTCCTTTGGTTCCATTCCTACCATAACTCACGCACACCCTGCAGATTAGGACCTCTTGCTAGAGCTAGTCCGGACACCAAACACGAGATAGGTCTTAAAGGCGACGTCTTCGACGGAGAGGAACGTTTGCGTCACTGTGCATCCTCTAAGGACTAAAATTGGCTTTTAAGCATTACAGTATTGTTTATCTTGGACTATACGCTAGGAATCATATGGGGTTAAAATTTGAGTAATACACAGTATTGGAAAGACATTTATTTTCAATTGACCTAAGGTTTATAGTAAAGATAATGACGTCTGTCTTTAAAAGAATAAATATAGCTTGTGCTACTAAATCTTGATCGTTGTATCGTGTTTGTATTTATGTATTGAATGTTTAATTATGTTTTCCATATTGTGTCCGAGGCATTTAGTCAAAGTACAGCTAAAATATCGAAAGTTCAATTTGTAGACTTTTATACAAAAGTATCCTTAAAGCGTTCACATGTAGATTAAGTTGTTTTGACTTTCAACTACCAAAAGGGAGAAGAAACTTTAATACAAATCACGTTATTAAGACTGAAAGACCGCTCGGCGAGAAATTACAAGGCGGATGATCAAACAGTTCCATTTAAATCTATATACGGTTCCCAAGTTTTTGAGCACCAAGAGGTCGAATGCTTTCATGCAAAAATATAACACTGGGTGCCAGCATGAATGGATTTCGAATTCCCGCGATTCTCTCCCATCCAACCTTACTATTCCTTCTACTTTCTCATATGTTGACTTAATCACTCCTGATAGCTTTTCACTTGTCTCTCTTTTTTCCAGTGCGTTCCAAAGCTCCACTCTAGGCACCCTATCAAAAGCTGTTTTTAAGTCTAGGAAAGCCATGTTGATGGTTCCGCCTCTTGATGTCATTTTTTTCACTTATTGTTCTTAACAATATATCCAATCCTGGGTTTGTCTTCCAGGTCTAAAGGCAGCCTGTTCTTCCTCTAATTCGTCTTCAATTTGTCTACGGAGTCTGTTCTCTAATAGTTATCACTTAAATTAACAGTTTAACTAGACGTTCTGTTTAATATTTTTCGTAGGTTAAGATTCTTTTATAGCATTTAGCATTTTAGCGGCAACAACGTAATAAGAGGGGATAGAAAATCTGCATCCGATAGGGCCTGAATTATGAAAGTAAATTTGAGACAGCAAGTTCAGTCATCTTTCAGGTGGTTTTAATGGGGTGTAGATTCACTAATTTTGTTTTTTCATTCCCATTTACTTCCGCATAACTACTGCCTGAAATGACAGTTATATTTGCAGCTATAAATCCCTGGGGCACAACAAAAGTTAAATGCTAATAAAACGGAAATATATAATGAAATGTTTAAGCAGATGTTTGGAGTTTACGAGCCATTAATCTAGCGAAGCTCATCACATTTAGCCGTAGGGGACAAGAATAGAATGGGAAATTTTATTGCTACGCAGCAGATCTTGACAAAAAACACAAAACATTTTAAAACTGTGCCGAATGAGTTATAGTTCGTTCGTATGCTGCTTTAACTGTCTTGATGAAAGAAAATGCGTTTGTATGTCAGCTCACGTAATTTAGAGATAAGCTTGGATTATGTGAAACATGTTAAACATGCAAATGTGGTGTAAACTATAAAAAAGTGTATTTAATTAGGTAATTTTAGATTTCTGATGACAGGTATTAATCCTTCAATGCCAAAATCCAAAAGAAAATGTATGAAGAAGACAGAAAGGAAGAGAGAGAGAGAGAGAGAGAGAGAGAGAAAGTGAGAGAGACAAAGAGAGAGTAATGGAGAGAGCGAGAAAGAGACAGTGACAGAGAAGGAGAGTCTCAGAGAAAGAGACAGAGAGAGAGAAAGAGACAGTGATAGAAAGAGTGACAGAAATAGAAAGAGACAGAGACAGAGGAAAGGAGGGAGGCAGGGAAGGCTGGATGGAACGATGAAAGGAAAGAAGGAAGCAAAGAAGGAAGGAAGGAAAGGGAGGGAGGAAGGAAGGAAGAAAAGGAAGAAAGGAAGGAAGAAAAGAAAGAAGGAAGGAAAAAAGGAACGAAAGAAGGAACGAAGGAAGTAAGGAAAGAAGGAAGGAAAACTGCTGAGCTCAAAATGTCGAGAATCAAGACACCTAAAGTCACATACAAAAGCAATATTCTCCTATGCCATAGAAATCGTGGAATGAATCCACCGTATTAAATTTAGAGGAACAACTTCTGTATTGCTTTTCACATGTTGATCTATATTTTGTCCATAGGCACATACATTCTCTATTATTTCTCCATTGTCTAGTTTTAATAGTTCTTTCTCCTCACCAATAATTATTAGATATTTGATTTTCTTTGTGTTTATTGTTAGTCTCCAAGTTCCATATTCATATTTTAATTTTCTTGGCATGTCATGATATTCTGCAAGTAGTAGTTGATCGTCTGCGTAGTTTGATGGTTCTACTTAAGTATTTTGGTTTGGTATTCCTATTTGTTAGCACTTTGTTTTTCCAGTTTCTTAGTGCTATTTCCATTTGTATTTTAAATAGTATTGGAGACAGGGTAAATCCTTGTCGTAATGCTTTTGTAACTTAAAAAAGTTTAATTTCTTTCCTTTTTATTTTTGAAGTCGATTCTTCGTATGGTGTTCTAATTCCGTTTATTAATTTTTTTTGTTAATTTGTGATTCTTATAAAACTTGCAATAATTTGCTTAATGGTATGTCTTTGTGAGGTCAATAAATAATAAATGTATATTAACTCTGTTAGTAGCTTCTTTCTTTTCAATTGTAGGCAGCGTTGAAACAATTTGTGTGAGTGAATCGTCGGAGTTACTTGTGTGAACAGTTACAGAGCATTAGCGATTTGTGCCACATTTTATCCTTCGAATATTTTCAGTCTTACTTGTGATCGCAATGGACACCTCTTGCCTAGTCTAAATAAAATTAGAAGTGTTTCATTAAGTCAGAAACACGATCAGCACGGACAGTTTTGCCTAGTTTAAGAGTAATTTCGGAGTGTTTCATTAAGTCAAGAACAGGATAGGCACGAACAGTAGCCTAAAATCTGGCTCCCATATTAATAATTTTCCCTTCTTGATTTTAGTTTTACGTGTAGTCGAGTGACATTGTACTTCCTTCCGTGTTTTACTTTTGTACAAGTTGGCTTCTTCCCCCTCCCCCCGTTTTCTCTTGTCGGTCTTCCTTCTCACGCTATGTAATTTATTTATTAGAAAACACATTCAATTTTCTTCTACCTTGAGTTACTAAACCATTTTCATATCACAATGGCGATACGGACAATGACTTAGCTACAATAATAAAATTGGTTCGCACATGCAGGCGCCAAAAT
The DNA here is from genome assembly GCA_030765045.1 of Tenodera sinensis. Taxonomy (NCBI): domain Eukaryota; kingdom Metazoa; phylum Arthropoda; class Insecta; order Mantodea; family Mantidae; genus Tenodera; species Tenodera sinensis. Next base: position 159,264,592 of record CM060967.1, on the reverse strand, counting down.
TGACAGTCTTCTCTTTGAGATTCTCTGACACGAAACTACCTGTCGCTTTCTTTGTATTTCAGGCAAACCTGTTTAGTTTCCAACCATTGCATGGCAAGCGTTCGATTTTCTGAGCTTTACGAGAAATGGCTAGCTGAAATATATTATTTTATTACATACAGTTTCTAAAACGTTATATATTGTGAAAAATGACAAAATAATTATTATTTGCTTTACTTCATTGTCTTGTAAAATTTTAACGACGAGAAGTGTATTTGTGATAAGACAGTCTACAGTCTTTCTTGCTATCAAAGCTCAGAAGTTTTACTACTCGTAACCATACCTCAGTCCTTTCAGCGTCTTTCTTCATTTGCTGTGTCTCATACACTACGGCGATGCAATCACTCGACGCTCGTGAATTCTTCTTTATGACGCACACGCACAGCTGACACTGACCGGAGCTATCTCGCCCGCTTCCTATCTATAGAACTGTACGTTTTAAGGCACTCCGAAAAAGTAAAAAATTGTGTATTTTTTTATTTTAACGTAATCTCTTGGATTTCGCTTTAAACTTTATATGGCTTGTGAGCCACTGGCAAAGGCTACTTCTGGTGGAAATACTATTGGTGAATGATGAACCTATTCCCATGTACTATTAAATTTTGTGCTTATAACCAATATATAGCATATGATGTACAAGAAAGATGCTGGAAATACTATGAGAGTGCTTTTTGAAACCGAAATTATGTCAATATATATTTGATAATAGAAAGAAAAAAAAAAAGAGATTCCAGTCAATAGTTAAGGGGAAGACGTAATAAAGCTGAATATGTTAAAGTCTCAAGAATGGAAGCCTAGGCAGATTTAAATGAGTGATAAGGTTACAATTGTTGTTTGTACGAAGCCATAGTGATTCCGCGGGCTGATTCCTATCTTACCATGACATGCTCTAAAGTTAGCCAATGGAAATCGCTTCCTTCGTGTTGCTCACGCAAAAACAAATGCAACGCAACACACACTCGTCTTGAATCGAGCCGAGAGTACACGTGCAATTTGGGAGTTGTACGTAAGCTAGCGCGTATACATAATTCAGCGGTTGCTAAAGGGTGACAAAGTTAAAGTGTTACAACGTTGTAGTTGAAGTTACCAAGTTACATGCTATTTAAATATCGTCGGCGGTTCTCTGCAAATCTGGAAATTTACAAATAAAGTGATATGTTGGTTAATTCTTCGTTTGGTTCCATTCCTAGCATAACTTACGCATACCCTGTAGATTAGGACCTCTTGCTAGAGCTAGTCCGGACACCAAACACGAGATCTTATAGGTCTTAAAGGCGACGTCTTCGACGGAGAGGAACGTTTGCGTCAAGTTGAAGAAGCTATAATTGAAAATGATCCAGCATATGGATCAGGAATGCATTGTAACTTCAGAGCTCTTTTCTGTGACTTATAATTTAAGTACCTATATTATAATGCTTTCAGGAAACGTTAAGAAATATTGAAGCGAATATGAACTTATCGTATGATGCGGTTTTAAGCACTGCAAGCATGAACGACATCCATAGACCACTCTTCCGCCTGCTTCATTGGTTAATAGAATTGCAAGCTCAGGTGCATATTGAAACAGTTTAGTTGTTAGACACTGTTGCGCGTTTAAAAAGTGGTCAATGCAACAGTTGTACCCGTGTACGCTAAAAATGTATGAAGCAACTTTCAAACAGATCGTGGAGTCACGCAACATAGTTATGTAGTTGGGAAATTTGTGGCATTCAACGCAACCTTCGCGATTATTTCGAGTATATTCCTCTACAACTACAGATATTACCATATTTTGAGTGTGAATTATTGTCAATTGCGTGTATTACTACAAGTTGTGCAATAAATTTTAGTTAAGTAGTGCTACAGGTGCGCAAAAAGTGATGTGAATTGTTTAAGCCAATACGGAATCTTAACCATAAAATTATATTGGTATTCTAAAGTAAGAACAAATTAGAAACTAAAAACTTCACTTGTCTTATTATTTTGGTGCTGACCCTGGGGTTTCAAGCTATATCCAGCTCAGCACCAAAAATAATAAGATAAGTGAAGTTTTTAGTTTCTAATTTGTTCTTACTTTAGAATCTTGTTGCTTCACTGTTAATAGCTTCAATTTTTCCATAATTATATTGGTATACCTGGATTCGAAACTGGATTTTTGCCTTTAATCCCCTCTACAGGCATGTGCGAGAACTATCTGTGTTTTTTGCATTGCAGTATTTGCTTGTCAGACTCACAACTATCGATAAACTTCTTGTTTTAGTTCTTAGAGGCCTTGGTTGTTGTTTAGTTTAATACTGTTTGTGAACAAGAGCTATACTGCGACGAGCATGCGCAAAGCTCTTAATCGGGAACAGAATCACGTGGCAGATCATTATTTCTGAGAAGTTTGTAAATGAGAAGATAATATATTCCGAAATTAGACATCTTTTGAAAATTAAATAGAGCTTGGTTTGTGGGTGGTACGTAAATATTTAATAATTTAAGCAGAGAATATGGAAAGCTTTAAAATCATTCAGCATATTGCTACCATGTTATAACGTCACAAGAGAATCCAATTTATTTCGGAGAAGTAGAGGTTAGAAATCGATGAGGAACGCTCAACAAAAGACCCCTTTACCGCAGCAAAGTCCATTGGTTGTCAAGACGAACTATTAACCGATCTGTTATGTTTTAATCTGCCAATTCAGGCCCGTGTGAGCATTCGAAATGTTTTACTTGATTCTCCTAACTACTCCATTTGATCCACATTAATTTCCCATCACCATTTGAATTTATTTAAACCCATAAGTGATAAGGAATATTTTTTAATTTTTTCAGAGAATTTTGAATCAGCATCAAATGTGACTACCTGGAAGTACGGATCACCACAATCAGGTGTCTACTGCACGAAATTGGTTCTGTTTCTGCATTTTATTGCTAACAATGATATATATTATCGGCCGCGGCGCACAACAAAGGACGGTCGGGACCAAGCTCCCCCACCCCATGTGCCTCAAAGTCGCTGAAAGTCAGACTGCTGCAATACTGTTGTAAACACGTCACAACAATTGGAACTGGAGAACCAAAAGGCATCTTCTAGATTATTCGGGAAGTGTCCGGAAGCCGCGTATTTATAGAAGTTCGAGAAAAGTCTGTGTGACGTCATCCTTTCTGTATACAGAGGCAAAGAGAGGAGAGGAATGAGGTTGTAGTTACAGACAAGAGTCGTCGGGAGTCAGTTGCAGTAAAAAGCTGTATAGCTAAGTTAAAAAGAAAGTCGACTAAAGGTTCATTAATAGGAAGCACATATTGTTTGTAGTGTTTAACGCCCGCTTTTACTACTACGGCACCGCAGGCGGTGACACTGATGATACATGGAATGAAGATGGAGCACCGGTGGAATGAGATGGCGGGGGAAACCGGAGCACCCGGAGAAAACCCGCCCTGACGCCGCTTCGTCCACCACGAATACCACATGCAGGTCCCTGGGATCGAACCCGGGCCGCCTAGGTGGTAGGCGAGCGCGCTAACCGCTCGGCCACGGCGCCGCCTAATAGGAAGCATATAACTTCCTAAAAGTATCACAGAATTTAATCTTTCATCATCATCATCATCATTGTCATCATCAACCACGTCCATGACGACCTACCAAGAGTGAGTGAGTGAGTGAGTGAGTAGGGTTTAAGGGCCCGTCGACAGCTAGGTCATTAGAGCCCCGACCTACCTAGATAAAGCCCCGCAACTTCCATAGGTTTAGAGACCTTTCGATGGGGTAGATCTATTCGGCAGCATCGAATTTCACATACAAATTTCATAGTAATATACTTATCTCTTAGAATCCAAGTATTGAAAGAGCCTGCAAGACCATAATTAAAGTATACCGTATTCAGTTATTGATTTCAAATCCTATCTGCGAAACTGACGCTAAAGCCCCTTCTGGTGCATTGAAATCTTGAAGCCGTACTAGTGCGAGATAATCAGGCAAGACTGCTTCTCTTCATTGATTGGACCAGACTTGGTTCCACTTAACTTGACCTACTACGCACGCACAAGAGGGATTCAAAGCGACTAATGATCTAACCTAAGCCCCATGATTATTGTGGTAGAACGGGAGAGTGTCTTTTCCTGCCAGACGCCTGAGGAAAATTACCTGCACAAAACTTGCAGTGAAGTATTGGAATCCATCTGAATACCCACAGTTTCGAAGCCACATTCAGCTGTAGGCACAAACTTAAGCCTAATATGTTTCGTACCCAAGCCAGTATCCATTCTGTCAGTTGAGTTTAACTTCCTTAATACGACGCAGAGAAAAAAGGGTAAAACTGTAGGAGACCGTCGTCACGTGGTTTACTCACAGGTATATTATTTCACTGACCTACAACGGAAGAAGATGGCGCTGCAAGGCAGAAATATCTGTTGCCAACTTAACATTGTACAACTCGCTAAAACTACCAACCACGCATCACAAAATGCCAAAACAATGTATTATTTATTAATATTGTTGTTAATACTGCGTAATCTGTAATAAAATTACTGTATTATACAAACTCAATATTATTACTTCATTATTATTGTTGCACTATTGCGTAATACTGCGTAATCTGTAATAAAATTATTGTATTATACAACCTCAACATTATTATTACTACAATTATTATTACTATTATTATTATTACTATTATTATTATTACTATTATTATTACTACTACTATTATTATTATTATTATTATTATTATTATTATTATTATTATTATTATTATTATTATTATTATTATTATTATTATTATTATTATTATTATTATTATTATTATTATTATTATTATTATTATTATTATTATTATTATTATTATTATTATTATTGTCATCGTCGTCATCATCATCATTGTTAATGTTATTGTTATTGTAATCTGTAATAAAATTACCGTATTTTACAAGCTCAAATAAGGATTGTTGTACCTTTGATCAGTGTAGAATACCGATTAAAACTACAACCGCACAAGAACTTACATCACATCACTTAATTACAAAACAATAATAACTCTAAATAACAACAAATAAAGTTAACAAGTTGGTTGGCAACATTCACATGCTTCCGCTGAATTAAATTTTCCATCGTTGGCAATACATACGTCACCAACGAGTTAAAAGAAATGTACCGCATAACAACACTCTTCAGTCACAAAACAACTGCCTATCGCCCACGTGAGGACGTACTCCTACAGGATAACCAGAAAAAGACCTAGTATTGTGCAATTATACATACAAATTATGAAGAACAAACTGGTGCTTTGCCTTTAGTAATCGATTTACTCAGCGCTATGAAATACTATCTGCCCACAGCATTAATGTTCAAGCAACAAAATCACCAGTTTAGGGTAATGTGATGGAAAATTAACCACTGCATCGGAAGGGCATGTCCTTCAGCTCAAACGCTCTGGGGCGATATGCTTGACGCTAAATCACGTATTAGTTTCGCAGTATGGCAACGGATTATGGGTTTGGCTCTACCTTAGGGTTACATGGACATTTCTCTCAGAAATGGTATCAAACACGACTAGTTCATTTGTCTAACCTGTATTTCCTGTCACTTTTTCGTGTTCTTGTATCTGGTATGCCATTATCCAGTATTTTAAAAACGTTTTAGTACTTCAGCTTTTCGAGAATTTAAATTAGACGTGCCTTTTGTATATTTTTACTAAGAAGAACAGCGTTTTACAACGGTTAATCAATTATCAAACTCGGTTGAATGGGTTGCAATGGCTGCAATACCTTGTGCAGCAATTCAAATGTTATCGCTCGATATTACTATAGAGTGCGTTCAGTAATGATGTACCCTGAGAAAATAACCTCATCGAGAAATGCTTACTTTTTCAGACACACATCCCAGAGAATTATTATATTAATCCTTGACTAGAACTCTTAACTGTTATTATAATTAAATAGGTATGTAATACGATTATATGATTTATAAAATTATAATTACATTATGATGTAATAATAACACAGCTTAAGTAAGTACATTTTATTTACGTACATCTGGCTTACATTATTAACAGGCGCAATGTTATAATGAGTTATTGTACAAATCTATAACTATTAAATAAAATTCAATCCATAAAACATTGCTACATTTTTTTTCTATTTGTGGAATGTTATTACATTTCTCTGTTTTTTCTGCAATATTAACAAAACGTCAAATTCAGTTCGGGTCATGAAAAGTATAAGCAAAGTCCCCCAAAGTACGAACATGTGAATACGTCATCTTTAACGTCATGCATATTTTAATTTCCTGCGCCGAGATGGCAGTGTGTGTGCTAAAATGTCACCTTATGGGGGATTCTGGATAGGGTCGCAAAATAAATCTTCCAGCAGGTAGCTGAAATTAACCTTGTTATAAATGTCTCGCTCTGCTGCTTGGTTTCCACGGTTTAAGAAAGGACTGTTGAAAACACTTATGATACATTCATATTATCTTCTGGCGTTCTTGCTTATATAGAAACAGGTTACCAAATGCTTGACAACTCATCTTGGAATCGTCTTAATTACCAACTTAACATAATTTGTTTGTTTAGAGACACAAAGACCTCACAGCTACTGAAAAAGGGACAATTTTTCTGGATGGTGGCCAAGTTCTAAAAAATAAATCCTATAATGTAAACATATTTATACAAAAAGTGTAATAATGAACAAAATTATTATAAAATTTTTAAATAGTACACCTAACAATTTTAGAATTATTTATCTAATTTAGCATAGTGCACAGATGAGAATTACGGATAATTATAATAATTATTGTAATTTGTAAACCAGTGTCTTCTAAAACACTTGATTACAGTTCAAAAAATCTGAACAAATTAACAATAAATTTAGTAATCACTCCACGAACACCAAAAAATAGACCAACCACTTCCCAATTTGAAATGATGTATATATGTCTCTTAAAATAAGGAATGCAAGGCTTATAATGTAATTCTTCCTTATCATCCTCCTTAATTTGAATTACTTTTTTTTTTCAAATCGGATTGTAGGGTCAAGAATTAATTCCTTTTTTGTTGCCTGTCAGTGGCTATTAGGTGTATTCCTTCACAAAAATAAGGTTAGAAAACTTATCAACTTACATATTGTCATTTTGAAACCACCACAATGCAGTTATTTCAAAAAATCGTAATTAGTTATTGCTGGACAAAGCAATTTTCTTACTGATATTTCCACAAACTAGTATATTTCTTCTAAACTTAAATGAACATAAACAGTATCGTGAAAATCAAATATCTTGTCATGGCCTACAGTAGGTGTTGAGCGATAGTCAAATCTTTTAAAACTGGTCGCGCTATATGAAGGTTTCAAGTTCCTTTCTCTTTGCTCAGTTAAGATATAGAAATGAATAATGACCTTTCATTTGAGAAGAGTTTCAAGAATAATTACAGAACTCACACAAATAACGATAATCTCCGAAATTTTTCACTCCGCAAAGAAGTCATTTGGACATAAACTGTGTTTTAACAAGATATACATTTTTGTAGAGCAAGATTTGGCGATGGTTTATGAGTTACACTAAAGCCATTAACAGTAAACAGAGCTACGTGGGCTATCACCAGAAAATTGTAAATATATATTTCATTTGTCATAATGAAAACATATATGGAATATCCATTAAATGGATCCGATTCAAATTCAGTCCACCATAAAATGAAGTATTTAAGCAACTAGAGACACAATAGAGGATAATAAATTAAGGGGAAGACCTCTACCCAAAATAAATACTCCACAATCATATCGGACATGTTGTATTAAATGATATTTAAATTCCCAGTGAGTTGGTATTAATATAAGTTAAATTCTTATTTTAAATAAAAAGATTTAAACGTTTTAAGCAACGAGAAAACGCTATATAATTCAGCATTTGCAGTAGTTATACGGTAATATGCAATCCCGTTCCCCCGCAAAAAAAAAAAAAAAAGTATTCCATATAGCACGGTAATTCTGAATACCGTCTAGTTAGAATTCGTTTGTCTCTAATGCTTTGTTATGTTCTCTTTGCATACGTAACCTTGTTTCCCTTCACAACTATTTCTAGCCGCTTATACAGACTTTGTGGCACTGTGCTTTGTGCGTCTGTCAACTGTTCGTGTAGACTTCGCGATTAACACTTTGCATGCTTCATCTAGGCCCTAAGTGGCTGCCATGCACTGCTTCACACTCCGGTGCTGAAATGTTTGATTTATCAACAATCTGTTCGCACACTATCAGGAACAGATTCTGCGGTGCATTGTTGATCTCATCGCATTGCACCCTCCAGGGTTGATCGACCAAATCAATGTTGCACGCTACACGTAGACTTGAGGGCCAGAAATGAAAACACCCTGGCGGCTTCCTGCTTGACCTTATATTGATCTCGAGCAAAGAAAACAAACAAGAAGAGCAATGGCCGTAAGCTTCAGGGGGATATTGTCGTACCTCCCCGGTCAAGGTCATTCGGGGCCACAGGTGTTTTCTGTGTTTGGGGGATTTGGAGGATCTCCGTGAAGCCTCGGTAAGAGTAAGGGCTAACGTTCTCATCGACATTAACTCAATATAACCCCATGGTGCTCACGTGCCATATTAACAATGAAGCTGTTATTACCTGCGTGTACGTATGTGTATGATATCGTGGACTGGATTATTGTGCGTGAACAAAATTGTATTTCACACGTGTGTGAACTCCAGTCACCGCGGGGAAGAGGACATTGAACAAGCTATGTCCAACACTAATGCTGGCCACATGGGCGCACTTAAGCTGGGTTTTAAATTTTAAGGGTCGTTTTCTGGATATATAAGACTAAATGGCAAAAATCCTCGGACACATATCCGCTTATTTATTATTTAGATTACCCTGAGTAATATGAATGTTTGTATAGCGGAAAACTCCCTTGTTAGTCGGGCAACATCTGGCCTACCCTGCAGTCGGAAAAAAAGCTTATGTATTGCACTGCGTTGGTACTAAGTATTCTTACAAACTCTTATTCAGCTATCTTCGTTAATCGAGATAAATATATGCATAAATTAATTATGGATAATTTTCTTGAAGGTGCAGGGGGAATATTGCCCAAATGGTTCAGCCCACAAAAAAATGCGTCTGAGCATAACTTTTTTTAACGAAATCCACATTTTTTGTACGGTAAGATTTGGTCAAAAGTCATTAAAAGTGAACAGGGCTGCATAGACAATAGCGAGAAAATTTTTAAAATTTACGTTTCATTTGCCATCAAAATATCTAAGACGTAACACTTTAATCAAAATCGTTATAGCCATTTTTTGAGAAAATCACAATTTTTTAAGCTTTTTCCATTAGGTTGGAGGAATTTTCTTCAAAATCCTCGTCTGGCCTCCCTAAAGAATATTAAACTCAAATAAAAACTTTGGTTTTTAACCGAATTTTCGTTTTTGAGTTATGGGATTGTTTGAGGGCCTCAAAGCATATATTTCCAGGGAAATCTCGACATCAAAATTTTGGGTCGAATAAAATAGTTCCACTACTTACTATACGTTAAAACGACAGCTTTATAGCAGTTTTAAGTGAACGTGCTGCTGCTAAGGGTAGGCCTAACGCTACTAAAAGTGTAGTTGAAAAGAGCTTATCAGTAGAATTCGTTTTGTAAAAGCTGCTATCTTCAGCAGAATATCTCGCAGCAGTGTAGACACTTTAACAGCTGCGCAGCGAAGCAGGAAGGAAACAATTGTCGCCCAAACACGAGTATAAAAGCGTATCGCGACCGCTTGTTCATGCAAATTAATGTTTTTCCCATCTGCAATTACAAGAACGTAATGAGCGATGGTTGCTCCAACAACACGCAACATGCTTTAACTTTCCAGGCCCTAGGGAGGTAAAAACAAACTGGGGTTACGGTGAAAATGTGCTGGTTATAGGGGCTGCCCGTCACAAGATAAAAAACAACACTGATTCACTGATGAAATTCATTTGAGAGCTGTTCCTAACCTTCTAGTTGTCCCAAACTAGATAGGTTATTTTCATCCTTCAACTCTGTTACTGAATTTCACTTCACTAACCTTCACTAACCACTTTTTATTCATTCTTTCATCCGTTTGGTCTGTTTTAGGGTAGAAAGTGTCAGAGTGAATTCGGGTGCAGCATGGGGGGGGGGGGGGGGGTAACTCCGACTCCTGTCGAGGAAGCCAGGCTCTGGGTCGTGTCCCCACTGCGGACCTGGAGTCACTGATGAGTCCCTACCTTCTGCTGTGACTGCTCTCCTGTGCTCTAACCGCCCTCTCTCTCCTCTCGCCTCACTCCTTCCTCCTGTGGGCGACGCCGGGCACGAAAGGTCGAAGTACCGAAACTTCCCTCAGCGTCTGTCGTACTCTTATTCCTACTTCTAGATTTGCAAGCGGTCACAGGTTACTTACTCTGAGGGCAAAAACTTCTTCCCGTCTTTTCCTCGGTCGTCCTGCTTTTCCTTGTATTAGTCCGGTCTTAATGCAAAAATTATATGCATTAATAAATGTAATTATTTTAAATTATGATTATTGTTGTTGGTCTCCTTAGCGTGGTGGTAGCGCTGCTGTTTACCTAGTGGGAGGCCCGGGACGCAGCGGTCGGGCGGTAGGCCTTGTGCCACGTGGTCAAGTTATGACTATTCTTGCTATTATCATCACTGGTACACTGGTTTATTACCTCATAAAGAGTTTCTAGTTCTCTCCAGACACAAATAATTACATTACAAATCTGTATTAATTCTGACTGCTATAGGTTTCCTGTGAACGATAGTATTTTTATCCACTTCCAGCTCATGCTATGATGTGTGAGAAGCAGAATTCATATTCTCTGCGTTTTTAATTTGTACCACATATATTAATAAAATGTATTTAACAGAACACCAAAATATACTAATATAAATACAGTTATACTCTGATAGAAAATATGGTAGTATAAAGTTACCTAAAGTGGATGTGTTTAGCATTGTGCATATAGTTACTAAAAATACCCTCTTATTCAATATTTGTATAGTAGTGTCCATTCGAATAATTTTCCATGAAAAGATTGGTTTTCTTAAAATCTTCGTTACGCATCCTAGAAAGACATGAAACTTAAATACCAACTTTAGCTTTTAATCGACTATTCGTTATTGAGTTACTTTGTCCACAGACTGACACGCACGCACACAGACGCGAGTCTTTTTCTAAGACTGCTGTTTTTTATTTCCAGTGAAATCGGACATAGAATATAATAATTCCTCTACTTACTATACGTATTAGGGAAATTAAAAATCTGATGTGTTACACTCACATGACTTTCTCTACTCTTGTACTAACCATTCTTACAAACTCTTATTCCTATATCTTCTTCGTGTTAGTTAAAATAAACATTTGTACAAATCATCTTATTGCTTATTTCCTTGTAGGTGCAAGGGGAATATTGGAATACAGTAGGCTTTGTGCGATAGTCAAATGTTTTAAAGCTTTGAGATTCCGTTCTCTTTGTACACGTAACATAAAAAAATGAACAACGATGACCCATTTCACGAAAGTTCCAAGTTTTCCAAAACTCACACACATAACAAGGTATATCTCCGAAATTGTTCACCCTACAAGAAAATTTATTTAGACATAAATTGTGTATTTTAGCAAGATCTACATGTTTTGTATAGTATAATTTGGTCTATCTCTAACGGTTTACCAGTTATGCAAAAGTCGTCCAGAGTAAATACGACTACAGGGGCTATAGCCAGAAAATTCAAGATATACATTTCATTTGTCATAAAAATATCTCAAACATATGACATTTTAATCAAAATCGTTAGAGCCATTTTCAAGAAAATCAAATTTTTCGAAAAATTTTGCATGTAAAGGGTAGTTTAGGGTGGGGCTATTTTCTTCAAAATCTTCGTGTCACATCCTTGAACGACATTAAACTTAAATACCAACTTTGGTTTTTAACCGACTTTTCGTTTTTGAGTTATGCTGTCCACAGACTGACAGACTGACACACAGACACACACACGGATCTTTTTCTAAAAATGCTTTTTTTGGATTTAGGGGTCCTCAAAACATGTATTTCCGGTGAAATCTCGACTTCGAATTTTTGGGTGGAATACAATACTTCCCCTACTTACCAGTAGAGAAAGTAAAAATGCAATAAAGTTGTTAAACAAAGCCCAGTGAATAAATATTTTATCTTATTTATTCAGAGGACCTCAGAAACGTGTGTTAAATAGTCACTGATCGACGCAATACATATTTAAGTTGGGTTAAATTCAACTGGAAGGAATTTTGAGAACTAACTACATAATATAAACTAACGTATATGCTTTTCAGTAAAAAAAAAAACATACCTCTGTGTCCCTTTTCTTATAAAAAGTATATCTATGTGTTTGCAGCCTTCCTCTTCTAGTTATACGAGATCCAGCAGATGTCTCTGAAAGACACACAATACGTGAAAACGATGTAACGAAAGCAAGAGAAACAAAGATATGGTGAGCGAACGGGAGGAATATGAATGAACGTGAAAGGCAGAAGAAAATGGATATAAAAAGCCTTCTCTGACAAAGAGAGGAATAAAAAAGAAAGACAGGAAGAGAAAAAAAAAAGCATGCCATGGCAGATCCTTGCGGATGGCATTACAAAGGACAGAATACAACAGATGTGAAGAAGCTATAAGAAAAAAGAAAGGGGAAAAAAACGAATAACGAGGCGAGGGAAATCCACAAAAACGTAAAAGTAGATTACTTAGAGAAATACACGCGAGTGGAGAAACCACTGTTGCGTAAACATATAGAAGTTTTGGCTACTGAGAGCAATACATGAGTTTGACTTCTTTGGTGCAAGTTTCAGCAGAGCAATCATTGAATATTCTGTTGTAACATCATCATGACTTCGTTTCTTCTTTCTCTTGCACTTTTTATACTTACCGGAAGATGATATAAATAGCAGCACGTCACTGCGAATATGCCATTAACCCTAGAGTATATTTTATGCCCTTTGAGACGGTATCCCGTGCGTAATAACATATTTACAATTTAACTAGATATTTCCATATATTACAATAAGTTTCATATAGTACAAGAATTCCTCATTTCACCAGAATGCAAGAATAACAGCGACACACCTAAACAATTGAATTTAAAATACACCGCTTTCTAGACAACCAATAAAAATTCAATATTTTTAGCAAGGGGAGGTTTGAAATAATTTTAGCAGGGCAGTCTGGCTACAATCCTACAGAGAACACGACGTAAAAGTATCTTTAAGTGATAGAGTGAAAGTTTCCGTGCTACAAGATACGACCTGGTTGATAAAGGTGGCATATAAATGGAACAAAACCATGTATTTGTCCATCTTTTTCGATTATGCAGCTTTATATCATTGAAAAACCTAATACATAGAAAGTTTAAGTTGAGGTTTCGGCATCAACTGATATATGCTTCTCTTGTGGATTGGATTTCCGAGCTTAAGCTTTCAGCATATAATTCCTATTTGAACCGGAAATTATCTCTGGTTAATGGGGTAAATGATAGGGTTTAATATATGAGCAGATCTCATTAAGAGGTTATTCAAAGTTAACCCCTCACTAAATTATACCGCGCAACTCATTTTCGCCCATAGGACCTAGCTTCACCCCCCCCCCCTCCCGCCTCTCAATCTTCGTAAATCAATTCAACCGTAGAATTCTCAGATATGTTCTGATTTTATGTTCAGTAATGATGAATATTTATAATGTTGAACTAATGTTCCGGTATAATTCGGGTATACTCACGTGAACTGAATCGTCTGAAATAAAAACGCACCTATCTTTGTACAATAGCAATTATGGCTATCATGGGATCAATTCCCATCATACGAAGCCATTTGTATTCGTAATCATATTTATTTAGCAAATGCATTGAAGTTTTTTATTATTATTGTTACTGTTATTACAACTGTTACTGTTATTATTAATTATTATTAATTTCATGAGCTATACATAAATTGAATTTTTACTTTCTCTACTCGTAAGTGGAGGAAGTATTGTATTCCAGCCAAAAATGAAAATTCGGTGTCGAGATTTCACCGCAAATATATGTTTTGAGGCCCCCTGAAACCAAAAGAAAGCATTTTTGGAAAAAAAAAACTCCATGTGTGTGTGTGTGTGTGTGTGTGTGTGTGTGTGTGTGTGTGTGTGTGTGTGTGTGTGTGTGTGTGTGTGTGTGTGTGTCAGCCTGTGGACAGCGTAACTAAAAAACGAAAAGTCGGTTAAAAACCAAAGTTGGTATTTAAGTTTAATGTCTTTTAAGGATACGACACGAAGACTTTGAAGAAAATAGCCCCAACTTAAACTACCCTTTATTTTTCGAACATTTTGATTTTCTTGAAAATGGCTCTAACGATTTTGATTAAAATGCCATATGTTTGAGGTATTTTTATAACAAATGAAAAGTATATTTTGAATTTTTTGGCTATAGCCCGTGTAGTCCTGTTTAGCCTGGATGAGTTTTGAATAACTCGTAAACCGTAAGAGATAGACAAAATCTTACTCAACAAGAAATATAGGTCTTACTAAAATACACAATTTATGTCTCAGTAAATTTTTTTGTAGAGTGAACCATTTCGGAGATATTCCTTGGTTTGTGTTACAGTTTTGGAAAACTTAGAAAAATTCGTGCAATTATTATTGTTCATTTGTTGTGTTAAGCGTGCAAAGAGAACGGGATCTAAAGGTTTAAAAGATTTGACTATCGTACAAAGAAGATATAGGAATAAGAGTTTGTAAGAATGGTTAATACAAGAGTACAGAAAGTCATGTGAGTGCAACACTCAGATGTTGATGTCGATAATTCAATACTTCCCGGTCTTACTTTACGAAGTGGAGGGAGGAAAAATTATCTCCACAATTCTTTGACGTGTTCAGAAATACAAGAAGGTATTCTCAACGCCGTGTTTTGAAGTTAACGCACACAGTTACAGAAAGCTTATATGTTTGAAGCTGCCTTTAATAACTGCGAATCGCAGATTACGTTCTACATTGCCAACAAGAAATTTCACATTTTCGAGAAACGCACGCGCTGTGTAATGACCGCAAAATAATTTCCTCAATTATGAAATAAGAGAAAGGGTAGGAACCAGAATTAAAAACGAGGTCGGCCGCTGAAGGTGAGAGGTCACAAATGCTACTCACGCGAGATGGCGAGGGGCCAGTTCTTCTTTATGAATGACCTGTACCATGAAGGTGGATGTTAAGGTTGGAACTTGGAATGTTAAGTGCGCACAGGCACGTGAGAATTACTCTGTGCCCAGAAGAAAGGGGAAAAATCGTATATGTCTGCATTTAAGAGATGTCTGTCAGTCTGTGGACAGCATAACTCAAAAACGAAAAGTCGGTTAAAAACCAAAGTTATTAGTTAAATTTAATGTCTTTCAAGGATGCGACAGGAAGATTTTGAAGAAAATAGCCCCACCCTAAACTACCCTTTACATGGAAAATTTTTCGAAAATTTTGATTCTCTTGAAAATGACTAACGATTTTGATTAAAATATCATATGTTTGTGATATTTTTATGACAAATGAAATGTACATCTTGAATTTTCTGACAATAACCCCTGTAGTCGTATTTACTCTGGATGACTTTTGCATAACTGGTAAACCGTTAGAGATAGACAAAATCTTACTGTACAAAAAATGTAGGTCTTACTAAAATCCACAATTTATGTCTCAATAAATTTTCTTGTAGGGTGAACCATTTCAGAGATATTCCTTGTTATGTGTGTGAGTTTCGGAAAACTTAAAACTTTTGTGAAATGGAACATCATTGTTAATTTTTTTATATGTTAAGTGTGCAAAGAGAACGGAATCTCAAATTTTTAAAAGATTTGACTATCGCACAAAGTATTCTAATATCCCCCTTGCACATACAAGGAAATAAGCAATAAGATAATTTGTACAAATGTTTATCTTAACTAACACGAAGAAGATACAGGAATAAGAGTTTGTAAGAATGGTTAGTAAAAGAGTAGAGGAAGTAATGTGAGTGCAACACATCGGATTTTTTAAAATCAAATTGTCAGAATTTTCTTCTCATCTAAGATGAAAACTATAACAATAACTCGATTTTTGAGGTATACGTATGCTGCTTGCTGTATGTTTTTAATTGTTACTGTTACAGTGCCCAAAGCTGGAAGGCAGTTTTCTAATCAATTAAATAAGATCAAAAATTAACTTTGACGTTCTTTGAGTCAAGTGGGCCTATGCTTTAGCTCCATTGTAAATATAAAATGAAAGGGCGTGACCAATTCAGACGATGAAGTCATTGATTTCTTAATAATCTCACTATCATACCTGGTGCTTGGCTGACCACCCACTTCCAGGTCTTCACTCTGTCCGGTCTATAGCTTTTTCTGCTTCAAAGGCAATTACTGATTTTCTCAGTAAGATAGTTACGTTATGTTTTCAGTGTAAATATGACAGAGATGTCAAACGGTCCCCTTGAGCGCGCGCTTCGGGGCCTAGTAGACCCACGATTCCCGTAACAGCAGCACTTGCATGCCGCTTGGCACAGCATTAATCACGACCGCAAAATGTGCACACAATGGAAAAAGCGAAGCACAAAAATTAATAAGTATCTGACATATTGGACGTCCTCTTAGAGGAGTTTGATGGAAGATTTTCAGATTTGGAAGTTCTCAAATCTAAACTCGGTCTCTTTCCCCCGCCCTATTGTGTTGATCCCGAGAATGTCTCAGTTGAACTCCAACTAGAAGATAGTGATTTGTGCTGTGATTAAGATCTAAAGAAGGGGTATAATGACAATAGTACCGGATGGTCCAAAAGTCGCGATCGGATATTTTCTAAGTTTGTGTAGAAATAATAAACTTACGTCACCAGTGACATAAAGAAATAAGGAATGGAAATATGAAAATATAAACATAACTGGACCAGTATGGACGATAACCCTCATTTTTCATTCAACGTTCTTGAGGTCTCCATTTCCGCCGATCGTTTCCTTGATTTCTTCGATGAACGCTCCAATGATTCTGACGGAAGTTAACATCATCGCAATATTTTTCAGGACTTCCACTGCGTTTTACATCCAACAAAGAACCCACTGAGAAATTCTTCTTTTTCAGTTTTCGGAGATTTCTTCACTGGGAGCTGCTTTATTGAAACAAAGAAAGAAGTTTTCACTGATTTTTCTTACGTTTCGCCAGTTCGTTATTTCTCATGAACCCACACACTAACGAAGAGACGTTCCTCAATCGTATATTTGCTTATATCTGCCATTGCTTACAACACAGACAGGGTTTCACATTGACAACATCAACTAATAATCCGTAAAAAATCTGGCTTGCCGCTATAAGATAACTATGTCCTCGATCTATCGGGAAAGTGACAAACTATTGCAACAAAAACCATATGAGGGGGCAAAGTATCCCTCTCAATGTATAAATAGTTTTTAATTAGTTTTCGGCTTCGGAAAGTCAGTTATTTCGTTATAAACATTACCCGATCGCGTCTTGGGCCCACCCCGAACAATGTTTTTCTTTAATTAACTTAAAGTGCTGTCAAACAGCATAGTTGCTTGGCCATAACCTTACGTCAGCCTTGTGCCTTGCTTCTGTAATTAATATTTGCTCAAATATTAAGATATTAGTGGAAAGGCACAAAATGAGTATAATAAATGCGTCATTAAGTTCAAAGTGCGACCACAATAATTAGAGCATATAATATGGAGTTATTTTTACTGTAGTTTACAGTAGCAAGTCCGATTCCTCTTGAATTGTAAGGTTATGTAAGCATTCCTTATTTATGTGACTTTAATGTTTTATTTATTAAATATTAAATTGTTAGTGAATAATTGCATTATTATTTAATTCATATTAATACCTTATAATCACAAAATCTGCAAGAAGAAACCAGTTATAAAACGAGGGACTTTATTTTCCTTTCCAACTTCGTACATACATTCATGTTTTGCTACCAGATGTCACCTCTGCCTGGGTGTATAAGTGTCTCTCTTGGAGTGCTTCATGCCCAAGGTTATGGGTTGACACGACTGCTATGTAGTATTATTTTAAATTAAACTCTGGTTATCAAATTCTCTCAAGTTAAAGTCTGGTTTTCAGCCTTGGCACTGTTGAATTATTGCAAGTCCTTCTGTATTCTAACTTATCTGTAAACTTTAACCACTATGTTCCTGTTTTCTTTTTCCACTGAAGTGCATAATTGCATGTTCTGCTAGAGATAAAAGTGCGTGCTTAGAAATTTATAAAGGCTAGCACTCACAGCGGAGTTATAAACGTATAATCAGATCATTATCACAGGTAACTAAATATCTTCTTTCGTGCATCAGCTACAAACATGTGCGTTAACGTTGTAAATGCTTCCTCAGAAGACAAGCCGAAACACTACGTGCACTGTGAAAGAATAATTCTTCTTATGGCCGCCACTGCCACACCAAACAGTGCTTGAAGTGTAAAGCAGCTTTGTCCAAACGCCGAGCCAGTATTTAATACTTCTAGCATGACATGTTGTATATATAAACGTACTCATAATAGTATGGATGGGGAGCACAATGATGAAAATGTCTGTTTTCAGCAAGATGGTGCTCCTGCTCACTAATCATGAATTCTGCAAGACATTTTTGCTTAAGAATTTTCAAAAGAATGAAAATGACTACAAGAAACAACTGAATGGCAACCAAGATCTTTCTCTTATGGATGTATTTCTTTAAAAAGGGAAAATTCTTAAAATTAAACTGATTGCTAAAAGCAATGAAAGCTAACGCCACTCCAGAACGGCTAAATCAACAACCTTTTTGCGTCCTTGACTAGAATACTTATCTGATGTCATATACCTATCATAACTACAATAGAGTTCCTCTGCATACTTCACATTTCATTACCTTATAGCTATTGTGTACTCAATTTTGCCAAACCCATATAAAACAACTAACCAGAACGACATTTCCTATATCACCTGACGTAACTGCCTAACTTTTTTTTTTCATTTTAATTGTAGCTTTATGTACCAACATTTGCGCGGATATTACTTCCGATTCGCCGGAACTTGCCGCTCTGATTGTTACAAACCAACTAGTCAGTTACAGTGAAACCGAGGCAACATCAATGAAGCCTCAGTACAAACATTCGATATCTTCGTTGATGATTCAGAAGAATATATGTTTGGGGACTAAGTGGCCATTCTCCTTCCTTAACAGTTCTAATTATTTCAGTGTCCAAGGTTGGCGATTTATAGAAAACGAATGTGACAGTTGTACCATACCACAAGAAAAAATCTGATGTGTTGCACTCATATGTCTTTTTCTACTCTTGTACTAACCATTCTTACAAACTCTTATTCCTATATCTTCTTCGTGTTAGTTGAGATAAACATTTGTATAAGTTATCTTATTGCTTATTTCCTTGTAGATGCAAGGGGGATATTAGAATACAGTAGGCTTTGTGCGATAGTCAAATCTTTTAAAGCTTTGAGATCCCGTTCTCTTTACACACTTAACATATAAACAAATGAACAACGATGTTCCATTTCACGAAATTTTTAAGTTTTCCGAAACTCATACACACACAACAAGGAATATCTCCGAAATGGCTCACCCTACAAGAAAATTGAATTAGACATAAATTGTGTATCTTAGCAAGATCTACATTTTTTGTATAGTATGATTTGGTCTATCTCTAACGGTTTACCAGTTATGCAAAATTCGTCCAGAGTAAATACGATTACAGGGGCTATAGCCAGAAAATTCAAGATATACATTTCATATGTCACAAAAATATCTCAAACATATGACAATTTAATCAAATCCTTAAGAGGCATTTTCAAGGAAATCCAAATTTTCGAAAAATGTTCCATTTAAAGTGTAGTTTAGGGTGGAGCTATTTTCTTCAAAATCTTCGTGTCGCACAAGGTGATTGTCACTTATCTTGCTGGGATACTCACTTTTAATGTAGTTCATTTTTGAAAATGTTTGTTTGCAGATATAAGTGGAGCCAAACACTGCCATTAAACTAGATGCAAATAAACATAATCTTGGATAATCACAGCAGGGCAGAGACCTAAATAATTCCCACCCTTCTTTTTCAGAACATTTTGCGGTCGTGGAATTCTGCGATGCAGGTAGTTTCATATTTTGGAGCTCTTGTGAAGCCTTACTACATGCAAACTACAAAAGTGCAAAATAGCTGGATTTTGGTTTCAAATGTTTTTTAGGTTTTCAAATTGTGAAGAGAATGGGTCACACAAATGCAACGCGTTGAGCAACCTTGTCGTAAAACTAAACACGTAATGAAGAGAATCGACATAAAAAGCTTTTAATTAGGCGTTGTTCTATCATATCCTTGAGAAAAACTTGACTTAATAGCTCCTTTTGTGATTGAAATATAACATTAAATTTTAATTGAACATATTGCATATATGGGACATTGGAGATTTACTTTGCTATGCTTATGTAGTTCATACACACACACACACACACACACACACAGAGAGAGAGAGAGAGAGACATTCTTACTTGTAAATGAGGAGAGTTTAATGAACAATATTACACCAATGTTAAACATTTGCGAAACTGTAATTTTATTTATAAAGGTAGCATACTGTGACTTTGGAGGGTGTGAAGTAAAGAAGACAGATGTAGTCGAGATAAAGAAACACTTTTATTTCCGTAAACAGTAACTTTGTACACTCGTTGCAACAACAAGAAAGTCTTTTCTGATTCTCCAACACCACGGCTCGAATTCGTAACACAAAGAACTGTCCCTTCTCACACTTTACCGCTATTTATATCTCCCAGGCTCTGTTCTCGAAACTTCAGGAAAGTTCAGTTATTATTGCGGTCAAATACAAAGCAGACAATTCCAGAAGTCTCTATCCCTTTCTCTCTTTCGGCAAGCGCCCACCAATGCGGCCATTCTCTGTCTCTTTCCTTCGGCTCCTTTGCGGTAGTGCCGACAATAATGCGATGGGCGACACTGCTCCCTCCTCAAGGCTGGTCGTTAGGCCAGGTAGGCGACTGGCTGGGTCCACCCTCCCCAGTGCAGGCAATCAGATGCGGCGGGCGCGGTGACAATATTTTAAGGTGTGTTAGTACCCCTAAGTGGGCGTAGCACAGAAGACGTAACAGAAAGCATGACAGTCTCATGATAACGAATGGTGTACCAGAAAGAGGCTTTCTGCAAGGCCAGTGACCTAGCGCTACCTAGGCCAACAGGTCACGCACTGAAGTGCGAAGCCAAACGGATAGTATGTACGGTAGGCGTTGTTAATTTCGCGACCATTGACCATCCAAAAACCACCAGTAGTAAATTTTGTGATTGGTTTGTGAGAAAACTGTTTGTTGAAGAGAGAGAAAAAAAGAAAAACAACTAGCACACTGAAGAGGATACCTATTAAGGTACAACACGCAAACATTTACAGTTTTTATCTCTATTTTTCTTGGGAGCAGCCATTACTGAGGAAAAAATTAATTATTACTGCGACCGACTTTCTCTTCACTATATGTAATCTTGCTCGCTGGTAAGCCTTGATGTGTGGCAAGACATTATTTCTCCAGGCAGGTGCAGAAAACAGACCTAAGCAAACCGCAGTTACTATTTCCCCTTCCTAGTTACCCTTCCCTGGTGACGTAATATATATGAGTGCAAGGAACAATGCTAGGAGGATTCCACTTGGAATTTGTAACGGGACATATTGACGCCCGACACCAAAATTCTTATTTTGTGAAACTCAAAGGCGTGCAGACGTACTCGATTAGCCGAAGCCAGTCACCTTTACCCTGCACGGCCACGCCACTAAGCCAAAGCACCTCTGGCTATGGTGCTTTAGGGAGCGTGGACATTGTCACTAGAGGAACTATGACCGTATGATGGGGTTCGAACTGTGGCACAGCGTGCGTTTTACCACCAAAGCTTCTGATCAGATACGTCGGTCACCGGGAATCATCCTGAGTCATCTTGCTTGACTCTATGGTTGTCATTCCAAGAGTTGGTAGTGTGCTGGTATGTAGATATTTGAGCTGTGTCAAATTTCTGTATGCAAGTATGGGGAATACCTCTAGTTTTTATACAGAATATTAACATAACAGCTAGATTTGAGCTAATGATGCAAAACGAATATTCCTCGGAAAGGAAAGATAATTTGGATCCATAAAACATAACACTAAAACTCTATTGCTCGGAATTTCTAACTGCATTTCGGCTTTTAATCTTGGAGAAACATTAAACCGGCGGTGCAGGACTGCTAAACGTTCTGGTTATAAAACCTTCTTCACCTTTAATGTTTTTATGGTTGCTTGAATAGTGAAGAGTTCACCTTTACATGACATTCAACTGTCGAGTCTGCTTTCCTTACGACTGGAACTAAAATTACAGCTTGGAATATTGATTCCCGTGGCAAGCTGGTGTTCCTACCGTATTATATACCTACCCACAATGTGGAAACGTGCTTTTGTTTAATCAAGGTGCAAGGGTTTGCTGTTTGCGTTGTATTTTTCCTCCTTTTAAACAAAAGCTATGAATGGAATTCGTTATCTGATGCGGTTTTTTATTTTAATTCCATCTTCTGTTTTCTACGCTTCTTGAAATGCTTGAGAGGAATGAAAAGAGACGTTTGGGAGATTCATTCAAACTGCAGTGAAAGTTGTGATTTCAATTAGAAGTAGTGTTAGTAATAAGCCAAAGCGGAATGTGATCTTGGTTCGTAAAAGAAGACAGTCGCTAAGCGCAGAAGCTGCATAACATAAGGTTGTATATACCTCATTGATATCTACGAGTTTCTAAATGTAAGCGAATAAGAAATTGTGGAAAACACGCCAGTTACATTTGTTCACTTATATGGAGTGTTTGTGCCGTAGTTTGGTAATTTCACTGGGACGGAAGGTTACTTTTAAGTTTTTTCTGCCACTACGTACGTCATTCGAGCCAAAAAGACTATGTACTCTGCAACCACATGCTTAATAAATAACAAAAATGTAGTTTTTTTTCCCTAAAGCGTTTATATCAAACGTATAAATAAAACTATTTTGCTGGGGAAGTTGTAAGAATATTGTAGGATGGCTTTAACCCTTTCGCTGCCAGGCTAAATGCTATATTACTGCTTAAACTGCCAGCCCTAAATATGGAGAAATGTAGTCTATTTTGAATTGTTAAATTTTAATTTTCCACCTCCAGTTAATTTTTGATACCATAATTATTATCACATACCAATTTTGCTTTTGTCTGTCAATCATTACAACAGGCCAGTTGGTATCCAGTTCATTTTCATCCTGATCTGTGGCATTTTCTGCAGGAAACTGCGTACAACACACATGATTCTTTATTTCGTTTATGTCACTGTCATTATCACTAAAAGAAATATCACTACAGCTGTCACTTTCCAGCAGTGTTGCCGCAATTTCGTCTTCTGTCAAAGATTTCTTATTCCAGTATGACATTCTTTAATTTTCATTAACCAAACGCCACGAGAAATCACTATATATATAATTAAGCTTTGCACTCAACAACCTACAAGTGTTTTCGCTCTCTTCTTCCAGCGCGCTAAAATGCCCGACGCGTGACAACCTCAGAAAGAGAAATTAATTGTACAGGAAATTCAGTTTACATATCGTATATTAGATATAGACACATACGCCATCTGTTGCATAGTTTATAAATTATTTGAACGTGAAAAAACCAACCTCGGCGGATCGAATTGGATCCGATCATGGCATTATTCAAAGGCAATTGGCACTGGATCTCATCAGATCTTGGCTGCCAAAGGTGCGCCATGAAGAACAACATGCATGTTACCAATATGTGCTAATATTCTATGGGAAACGTTTGTCAGCATATTTTTAAACATCCTTTTGCTATGTCCATTAGAAATTCATAGAAACAAGCCACAACTTTAAAATTGCTCAACAGGATGAGTTTACACATGCATAAATAAAACCGCAGTAAAACAGCGCCTGGATGTGAGATATAGAATAGAGTAACTCTGTTTAAACAGCGTGCTTCAGAGATGCTTCTATGGTGGAATATTGAAAAATGCACTACGCTTGAGAGCCATTCAAAGTTGCCGGTTTCACTGCGTATCCGTATTTGCAGACATATATTACTTTCGTGTGCAACAGACAATGTTCACCAGTAGAGGCATAATCGAAATGTTGTTTGGTTACTGACCAGACACAAGTCGTTTCCCCGACCCCTTTCCTTTACCGCGACATATTCCTTCAGTAAAAGCTTATCTGCCATGTTGCTGGTAATAATTATCGGAGACAAAGGCGTTCTATGAAACAATCCTCGATTATTGGTTAAAGGTTAGGACGTGGGGTTGACAATTAACCAAAATTGACAGATAATTCGCCTTACTTTAGGGGATGCTATATTGCAAGTGTGAATTTTAAAAACTATATATATAATTTTGTTTCACTAGACTTGGTTCAAAAAAAGTAAGGTTTGAAATTTGTCATTTAAATGTCTATATCTTTCTCTTCCAGTTTTACATAGCTTTTAAAATTAATAACTCAGAAAAGTTCATAAGAAAAAAAGTAGTAAGAGATTTAATTTCTTGTGTTTTGAAAATCAAAATGACAAATTTGAGAAGAATTACGATACTGTATTGTATGGAACGTTTTCAGAAAGTGAATGTGCTGAAAAAATAATTACAAAAGCGTCAAATATCAAAATTGAATACTATTTTATTATCGAATTTTTCACCTAAATTATATAAATATTGACATTTATAATGCATAAAGTCGGGATACTTTTTGAATTTATGACCTCGAGTATTTTTAAAATCATGTAATACAAATGTGAATAAGTATTTGCGATATTCAATTGCAGCGTAGCATCCCCTTAACATAAACATTAGGTTTAATAAGCAATGGTCCACAAAGATGTGGACTCAGACCGAATTGAATCGAACCTCTTAGAAATCAGAATCTAATCTAATTTTAGTTGCATGCAAACACCTGCTTCATTGAAATAATCCGAATAGGCCAAAGTGTTTTAAATTCTTCTACATACATTGTAATAGATCGTTCGTCTATTGTTATAAATTTGAAGGTGGCGAGCCTCGCCTGAGAATTTTTTAGGCAATATTCCTCTTAAAAATGTAGTGAAATATACATTCCCAATAATCTTTTCCCCTTTATTTAAGAAGCAGAGCTACATTTCTCCCGTTTCTTGCAAAGCAATATTGTAAAATAAAAGTTTTGAAACAGTAGTTTTCGCCACAACATTGTCTACTGTTCACGCTACAATTTTTCGTGAAGGAACTATAAAACTTAAAACCATTTTCATATTAACGCCCCATATGCTTCACAAAAGCATAGCACAATAGTCTCCACAGAGCAACAAACTAACGTATTTGTTTAGCAAGGTTGCTCTTTGGCAAAGTACAATATATCTATTTTGCCTGTTCAAATATAACTCAATCCGCAGTGACTAACATGGAGCACGGATTGCAGTACGCAATGTGTGCATAAATCGAATTCAGTTCCCCATGGAAACGTAGTAATTGCCGTGATCGCACGGGATGCGATGTAAACAAGTTCGTAATTTTTGCCGCGCAAAGGGAATTGTCACTCCAGAGCACTAAACAAGGAAAACAAAATAAAACAGCGTGATGATGATGATGATGATGATGATGATGATGATGATGATGATGATGATGATGATGATGATGATGATGATGAGTTAATCAGCCAAGCGAGGTTCTACTGTAATTACCCGAACTTGACAATTGACTTCGCCATTATGAAGAGTTATTTTGACCCTTAAATTTCAACAAGAATATACTGAATATTTATTTAATTCTATATTTTCCTGTAATGCATTTAAATATAATGATGCCAGAGTTATTGTGAAGCAGATGCGAAAATGCGGTCACAATACTGGTTGCATTTGAATCAACCATTCCTTCCCGTCCCGTCCAGCTGAAGAGTTGAAGTAGGCACTCTAGTGGTGGAAATGTAAATTAGGGAACGTTTGCGAATTTACTGATTTAATCCAAATTTATGCAACATCGTTCATACATTTAGGAATGGTAAGGACGTTAGAACTACTTCACCAATAGTATGTATGCCTTATGAATGTTTTCTTTCAGAATTCCCTAGAACAGCGATGACCAACCTTGTCTCTTTCAGCTGCTACTGAACCACTTCGGCATTTTCCATACATTGTTTGGAATGCGCTCCGCTTTTACTGTGTGGTGAGAGAGATTGTCCATTATTATCACGCTTTACCAGATCGTTTATAGCCACAGTAGGATATTTATCCGAAAACATTGAATACATTCAATGTAATATAATTTTCACCATTCCTTAAATGCTTTTCTCGCACATGTTCAAGAAAATCGCCTAATCTTGCTTCCATTTTGCCCGCTAAGTTGGCGCTGAGGCAACAGGCAAACGCGACGGTATTCAAAATAAGAGAAATTAATGTTCTATCATTGGTGATAGATATAAAGTGTATTATTGCGGTACATTAAAACGTTATATTCCATATTATAACAACTTGAATGGTTTATTAAACGCAGGTAAAGCAAGAAGCTAAATAAGTCGTGGAACTATATTGCGGAGGAATACGAGATTATTAAAACGCACCAGCCAATGAGGTTTATTTTCGCCACGTGCTTCTGCTTACAGTAAATAGATTATAATATCTAACGTTGGTGGGCTATACCTGGGCAGAAGAGTGGCCAGGTACGTGGCATTGTCACTGTCCATATTAATGGGCAAGGTTCAAGAGTAAGTTAAGATATTAAAGGCATGACTCCATACAACCACAATCAAGGAGGAAGAGGTTTACAGTGTTTTGCGGTAGACTGTATGTAGCACGCGAGAATAAGTGTATTCTGCAGTGGGATGTTTGCTGCTGTGGCGGTAGTTTTGTTGATAAATGAACCACCCTGACGGGCCCACGCAATTACTATTAACAATCCTGAGGTTTAGAACCGCTTTCTCGGAGATGTATCAATGCGCCGACCTCCACACTGCGTTAATAATACAAACAATTCTATCCGCATAAATTTCAGCAGCAGTCTTGCCACAACAATGGTTTTGTCCACGCTTTTACTCACGCAATTAGGGCTAAGTGACCAATTTATAAGCTTAAAAGCTTATTTACAGAGACACTTTCTTTAATGGGAGCAACGTACAACGTTAGAATGGCTTTGGATAAAATAACATTTCTAAACGTTGCTGGGAACAGCTACAAGGGCTTTCCGAATGTACATGGCCTCCTGGACTTCTCATTTCTGTAAAAGGATGCTGTATTGTTTGGAATTGGAACGTCATCAATAGCAATTATTGGAAAGTTTAACTTTATGGTTTTTCTGATGTTCTGTGCTTTGAAAAGATCGCACTCATACAGTTACATTTGAGTGATAGCATATAATTAATTTATTTTCAACGCTCCAATGAATTTGATGTAAAGAAATGGACGGTTAAAGTGATAATATTTGAATTTTCTACCAGCTACCGAATGGTAGTTCTTCCAACCTTCTGTTCGGAAAATCAACACCACATTCACATAAAAACAGGCAAATTTAAGCACAAAATATCAAATGCCTAGATGTAGGTAAATAGTGTGTAGATTTTATCTGCAAATGTATGTTTTAAAATGTTTAGATGTAAAAGAAAGCGTGGAACTTGTGTACGAAACCTAACGATAAAACGAAAATGGCTGCTCCACCCGAAGTCCAGACGGGTCGAGCGAACAAAAGAGGCTTGTTCATCACTAGCAATTACTCAATCCTCTTTCTAACAGAGGGCGTTCTGGTTATGATCTCGAGGGGAAAAAATAACTTTTCAGCAGGCTTTGACTCATGTGAGCGTACTGGATCATCCTAATTAGGAAACTGGGGGCTTCCGGTAGAGCATTCCACAGGGCATTCTGTTATTATCCACTTTATCGTTTCTGACCTTGTTAAGGCCATGGGATGGGGATTTATTGGAAAGCCAAAGCTGGCTTGAATTATTGATGCCTAGCAGCTCACAGAACGCCAAAGCCGGAAAACATTTTTTTCTTATACTCTACATTTTTAATAGCGGTTTCCACGTTGTACGGCATTTTTACAATGATATACGAAATAATCATGCACTAGGGAAAGAAATTTAGTAAGATCGAAGTCCATTCTTAAACTTTCATACCTCAGTCCTGAAAGGAGTCAGACCGCAAGCCTCCTTGCCTACACGACCTCGGCCACCGTGTCGATATTAAGTGTCTCTGCTATGAGATTTAAAATACTCACTAACAAAAATTCAGGCTCCTTTGGCAGACACAAAATTTAATGGCGGCTGATACCTGACAACCGCTATTCTTTTTCCTGTTGTACAAATAAATTTTGTGGGCGCCAATTATGTTTGTATCACTGGCTTTACACTTATGAGAGCTGAAGCGCCCTAAAACCCTTAGCTTCAAAAGTACACGTCGCATTAATATGTGTTTTCATTGGATAATTTATATATTTGTACTTGCTGATATCCACCGCAGTTTCCAACAATAGCATTTGAAGGTAAATAACCTTTTTGTTGAGAGCTTAAGAACAGTTTGCAATATACGCATTTCACAGCTAAAATTAGGACTTCACTCATCAACACTGTGGTCAAACATTGAGACAGCAAAAGTTGACTGAACCGCATTTTGAGGAACGTGCGTTAAGCGCTGAAGAGTCATAATGCTGAATTTCGGCAGAAGCTTAATCTGCTGATACAACACACTGTCGCCCCGTCATTACACGCTAGGTAATATTAAAAGCTGACGTCACAAGGGAGAAGTTCCATATTACATCAGAGAAAGGTCGAGCAAACAAACAAACCGTTGTTAACTTTTTCAAGCGCTCACTACACAAGCCAGCGTTTGGGAGCGCTCCATTGTGTAGTGGATACTTGAAGTACGTCACTCTCTTAGTTCCTGAGTTAACAAGGGGGCCCCCACTGCGACTTGCACATTGTCGTCAGCAAATCACCTTCCCTTGCTCATTTTATCATTTACGCTCCACTTCAAGCACCTCCTAATATTAAACAAGCCACAGGAACCTCTTGTTTTCGCAGGACCAGGGATTATCCATTGTTGCTGTTTAAGACAAATATTTACCTTCTTAACCAATGTGTAGACTCCTGAGAGTATGTCACGTGACTTGTAGCCTCCAAATGCAATTTGTGTACCTAAGTGTGGTCGTAAACTCCATATCATTTTACTAATTAACATAACTGTCTGGAATAAACAATATTATATACCGGGTGAAAGGCTAACCATCCTTACAAACTCTTATTCCTATATCTTCTTCGTGTTAGTTGAGATAAACATGTGTACAAATTATTCCTTATTTCCTTGTAGGTGCAAGGGGAATAGAATATTATAATACACTAGGCTTTGTGCGATAGTCAAATCTTTTAAAGCTTTGAGAGTGTTCTCTTTGCACATTTAACAAAAAAAAAAAAAAAAAAAAAAAAAAAATGAACAACAATGATCCATTACACGAAAGTTTTAAGTTTCCGAAACTCACACACATAACAAGGAATATCTCCGAAATGGTTCATCCTACAAGAAAATTTATTCAGATATGAATTGTGTATTTTAGCAAGATTACATTTGTTGTATAGTATGATATGGTCTTTGTCTTACGGTTTACCAGTTGTGCAGTTGTGCAGCCAGAAAATTCAAAGTATACATTTTATTCCCACAAAAATATCATAAACATATGAAATTTTAGTCAAAATAGTAAAGCAAAAATTTTAGAAACATTGTCCATGTAAGGGGTAGTTTAGGATGGATGAATTTTCTTCAAAATATTCGCGTCACATCCTAGAAGAGATATTAATCTTAAATACCAACTTTGATTGTTAACCTACTTTCGTTTTTGAGTTACACACACGCGCGCGCGCGCGCGCGCGCGAACCTTAGTATACGCAGTAGAGAAAGTAAGCATGAAGAGGTTATATTTGAAATTAATATTTAGCTAAGAGGTTCAAGTAATTAATTCTTTATATTTCCCTAATGTTGTAGTATTACTCAATAAGCAATACTGCAGAAAGTGCTTGTAAGAATATTGAATTCAAGGAAAGTTTACATCGAAAGGATTGGTTGTGGAAGGATCGTTTGGAAGAAAATTTCATGTTCGCGTTCTGTAACTGGAAAAGACATTTCAAGCAATAACAGAACAACGGTCGGAGCTTTTATTGCCTGCCAGGAATATTACCGAACTTTACGGAATTGGGAAGCGGCATGTGTAGCGTTCATTCCCAAGTATCTATATCCTAGTTCAGTCAGATAACTAGCAATGGTACTAACACCAGAAATCTGTTCGTTTAAACCCAGCTGATGCACCCTCTTACACAAGTTCATTTTTATAGATGGTATACAAATGCACTATATACCACCGCCGCCACGCCACCGTCACCGCCACCACCGCCACCACCGCCAAAAATTATATTTTTGAATGAATGTGTCCTCCAAATGAATTTTCCGCGCCGCAGTGCGGTTGCAAAGACACAGAGATAAGTAGACGCGGGTTTCCTTTTCATCGCTTCTCGAATTTTCTGGAGTCTGTGGAAATTTCTAACGGCTTGTAAGAGGACGCTCTCGTGAGTTGATGAGCAGTTTCTACTGTGATATAAAGTGCGGTTCTACGAATGCGACGACAGCGATTGTTACTATCGCGAGAGATTAGAGACGTCCTGTGTTTGATTCGACAGCGAGTGGATCATCCGAAGAAGAGTGAAGTTCATTATACGGTTATTTCACGAAGACAAATGTGGGGATAGGCAAATAGAATAGATCACATTAGTGAAGTGAGTGAGAGTTCAGTGAACTGAAAGTTAAAAATTGAAAATGCCTTGCATCAAAAATTGTGTTATTGAATAAATGCACATTCCCAAAGAGTTCAGCGGTGTAGTTCCTTTTTCTATTGCGTCAGGTTTTTAGAAAATCAAGAATTTGTTTCATCAAATTGGGCATCATAAGTCAACTTCTAGATAAGCTAGATAAGTTGAAATCAGGTGTTTTTATTGGATTCCGGATCAGGACATTAATTTGCAACATTAATTTTGAAAATACAATGAGCGAAACAGAAAAGCAAGCGTGGCATAGGTACAAAAATGTAATTATTTCCAAGGAAACAGAAGCAGTCCAGATAAAATCATTGTGTAGAACACCATTTTGGAAAATTTGAGAAAATAAGTTGTAATCTGAGTTTGGAGTTACACTTCATTTATGCTCACGTCGACTGTTTTCCAGATTGTTGTCCAAGATTTTACAGCGAGGACCAAGTGAACGTTTTCACCAACATTTGAAAAGCACTGAAAGAAGATATGATGGTTGCACGTTTAACATAATAGCAGAACCTGGGAACTAAAACATCAAAAATTGTTTTCAAAATATAAAGCAATGTAATATCTTTAAAATTAACGTACAAGAGTGTTCGAACTGTCAGAACTGTTTTGAAAAATAACTATTTTCTCCAATTACAAGGCACAAATGTCAATTATTTTAGAGATGTAAAAAAGTTTCTCATTGTATGCATAACATTCACTGCAGGTAATGCAACCTGTTGTAGTGGGGACCCCACCTACTTCGTGACTAGAGGCAGTACGCTTTTTTTCTTCTGCCTTCCGTAATTTGCTTCCTTTGCGGGCCTCGCAGCTTTCCTTCCAACCTTAATTTAATGCAATTTTCTTTCCTTTCAACGTCCTTTCATTTTCTCGCCATTTCTTTTAATGTATTTTTCGCGCTCATTCCTACGGACCTTATTCTAAACAACATTTTTTTAAAAGCAAAACATCTGATGTAGGTAAGCCAAGTTCGCACCTGCTTTAATTTTACACGTACCACTCACTGTGTCGTTGCACGGATTTGTTGAACAACTGACAAAAGGTAAGCACTGCATTCACATCACCTTCTCTACTCACCATCTCTACTCACCTGCTGCACTGAAATTTATTATAAATCTTACAAAAATTGGCATTTATGTTCCCACTATTTAAAAGCACTAAGGGCTATAAATTCAAAATGTAATTCGAATTTTCATAGTATAATACTTGTTTTACATACTGCACGTTAAAACTCCAGAACACAATGTTTATCACCTTAAAATCTGAGTGTTTGGAATTTATTTTTGCTTTCCGTATAGGCAAGGGAAGTATTGCACAAGCAATATTCCAACAAGAAAGTATATGTTGTCAGAACTTGCTGTTTAATAATTCCGCAGGTATTATTTTCTGAAATCTTCATGTTTCGTGCACTGTTTAGGCATTCACTGCTTCAAACTCACATTTAAGTTAATATATATGTTCAATTGGATGGTGATGTGATTGCCAGCTTAGATTCGATTTCATCGCATCACAGTTTTTAGTTTAAAACTAGTTATAAAGAAGCAATCGCTTGAAGCTTATACTACATTCAGATTCCAGTAACGTTGGAGCTCGATAATAGTCGAAGAGTGTAACAAGAGAGCAGTGTTCAGTGACTTTAGTTCAGTGTCGAGTAATAGCCATTTTGATTTCTATTCGGTGCACATATTCATCACGCGTGTGCTAGTGTAACTTATATTTCCTTATGGCGGGGGAGGCTCCCCCGCCACTTTCGGACGTTCTCGAACATGAGAAAAATATTCCAGTGACTATGGATATCTCCCCTGTAATTGATTCGAATACAGAAATAGTTAAACCAACTTTACAATACGATAATCAAGATACTGCACCATTTATAGTAGTATTAACTAGTTCAGTGGGTACCATAACCCAACTACATCCACTTAAATTGGGCAAACTAATATTCCAAAATCACCAAAATCTAGCAGTAGAGAAAATTATAAAAACAGGAAAAAATAGATTAGAAGTATTTCTACCCTCCGCATCTGCCGCGAATGCATTACTCAATTCAGACTTTGCTTCGAAAAACCAGCTGAAGGCATATATACCACATCACTATATACACACAAAAGGAGTTATACATAACATACACTGAAATCACAGAAACAGAAATCCAAAAATATGGACAAACTATAGAAGGTTATCCAATACAACATGTATATCGTTTTAAACGACGTGTGCTATCAGATAATGGGACAATAACCTACGAATCCACTCAAACATGCCTATTAACCTTTAGATGGCAAATGCTCCCACGAAAGTTTCGCTTATATTACAGCCAGTTTCCAATTTCACCTTACAAAGAAAGAGTATTACAATGTTTCAAATGTGCTAAATTCGGTCATTCTACCAAAACATGTCGTGGTAATACCACATGTATGCGTTGTGCAGACAACCATATCACCTCAGATTGTGATAGCGACATCTTGAAATGCAATAATTGTACACTTCCACACCGTGCTAACGACAAACATTGCCCAGTTTTTCTGCGCGAACAAGCAATCACTGATAAAATATCATCCTTACGTATCTCAAGATACGAAGCTATACAGTTAATTCGTGGGGACCAGTCATACGCTAGTAAATTACATAGCCAAACAGATCAACACAACACAAACCCCGCTTCTACCAAAATGAATGAATTCATCCCAGATAAACCCATCATAATTCGTAATACTGTTACAAGACCTTACAAACATAAACCCTTCGAGATACCCCAGACACCTCCACAACACAAACGAATCAAATCGAATAACACTAAACCACATTTCCAGATTCCGTCCAATCAACCTTTCTACTTTACGGGGAGAAATAGTACCCGTGAATCACATACTCCCATATATCTACAAAACCAAGAACGCCAGGAGACATCTTCCGAGACACTTCCTATTAAACCCGCCCTTTCTCCTTTGTCCACTCAAAAAGTGGACAGTCAACTGTTCTTCAATTATCTAGAAGAAATGGGAAAACTCACCAGAAAAAATGAAGCCATTACGAGCGAGGCCTTGAATCAACTTCTATGCAAATTGATATCCTCAATCAGAGCTAACTAAATTGATCACACTCATAGCATGGCTCCTTTCACGATAGTTCAATGGAACGCCCGTTCCATAAAGCCAAAATTACACGATCTACAACATCTCTTAGAGAGATATCACATAGACATTATAGTGATTTCAGAAACATGGCTAACCCCTCAACAAACATTTCGATATCCTCCATTCCAGGTTATCCGACAGGATCGCTTGCATGGGGGAGGAGGAGGAATCATGGTTCTTCTTCATCCTTCTTTGTTGGTGTCCTCTTTTCAAACAATCAACAGTTTCGACGAGCAATTTCAGGCCATATTGCTCCAACTTCCTAGTTTGCAACTAATAGCAATCTATAATGCACCACAACATTATATTTCTCGTACTTTCTGGATGAATCATATACCATTACTTCCAAACAAAAACACCATAATCTGTGGCGATTTTAATCTTGGCCTTACTCCGAACCAAATTCGTTGTTCCCAACATAATTTTTCCTTTCTTCGTCAGCTAATAGAACAACATTTCCTTTTGCTTAATGACGACTCACCAACCCGATTTGGTCCTCCTCATCAACTTCCCTCATATCCAGATTTATCACTGATATCATCATCGCTATGGCAAAATACCCATTGGAGAGTAAGACTTGATTCTATGGGAAGTGATCACTTCCCCATATTTATAAACATAGACAAACCACCTACTTTAGATGCTCGTCGACCTTCCATTCCTCGTCAACAAATACTGGATTGGAATGATTTTACCAACAGGCTAATAGCAATTTCATTAACATCTAACAAATCATACCCAACACAACATCCTATGGATCACGTGTCTTTCATTGTAGCAACGGTACTATCACATATATCTCCAACTCGGATACACTCTTCCAATACAACTAGGTACAAACCCATTTGGTGGTCTCCAGAATGTTCCGAGGCAGTTGCTAAACGTAGATTAGCATTAAACCAATACCGTCAAACACCAACCTGTAACCAATTTATAGTTTTAAAAGCACAATGCGCATCCACTCGACGCATCATCCGTTACCATAAACGCAAAGGTTGGCGAAAATTCTGTACGGAATTGTCACCATCAATTACTACCTCCTCAATGTGGCGTAAACTACGTTGGTTCACACGACATACCGGACACCCTACTAATCCCATAGTCATGGACATACATCTTCAACAACAATTTCTAGAACAACACACTCCAGACTCGGTACGTAACAATCATCTTTTTCTGAATTCCATGACACAGGAAGAACCTTTATTTGAGGGTGCACTAGCACTCATGTCACCTATTTCAACACACGAACTATCTAATGCACTTAATTCACATCATAAATCCACCGCTTCAGGACCAGGTAGAATATCATACGAAATGATCAAACACTTTCCACATACCTTAAATCTTTTGATTACACATGGGTATTCATACATTCTTTACACAGGTCATATCCCAGATTCATGGCAACACTTCTACATCATACCACTTCTGAAACCAAATAAAACAGGAAGGGCAGCAAATCACTATACACCGATTGTCCTAGCCAACACACTGAGGAAACTATTTGAACAAATTCTAAAAACCCGACTCACGTTTTATATGGAACGTTACGGTTTTTGGCCCAAAGGACAACACGGATTCAGAAAACTATTCTCCACACATCACAACCTACTTCAATTAACGCATGACATACACGTCAATTGGACCCACAACCGAGGACTTCTAGCCCACTTCTTAGACATTTCCCACGCATACGATTCTGTACAGTTGGACATCCTCATCCCTATTTTAAGGAAACTTTTCATTCCAGCACCTATAGTACGATGTATTTACCACCTGTTTATTGACCGTAAAATTCAATTAAATCTACACTACTCATACACCCAAATTCGCTACAGTTCTCAAGGATTACCCCAAGGTACTCCTCTAAGTCCGCTACTATTTATTATTTATATCCAGGAACTTAGTACTCTTCCTTTTAAACAGAGTCAACTGCTCCTTTTTGCTGATGATATCCTCCTTTACTCTCCGGCAACGATTCAGGAAATCCGTTTATCGACACATAAGTTACAACATGACTTAGACTTGTTAGTGCAAACCCTCCTACGACTAGGGTTAAAACTCAATGTTAGTAAAAGTAATTCTATTTTCTTTAAACGCGGCACACCAATTTTACAATCACCGTTACATATTGACGGACATCCTATACCTCTCACGCAGTCAACCAAATTCCTAGGCTTATATTTTGACCATAAACTATCCTGGAAAAATCATGCTGTGTATCTTCACTCCACCCTTAGATCAACCCTTCCCATATTTAAATACATACAAGGTCGACATTGGGGAGCACACCCACGATACCTATATATCATATTTAAAGCCCTTTGCCAATCGAAAATAGATTACGGAGCCATCACTATTACTGCATATCCAGTTGGACTGCAAAATAAAATTACATCCATAATTTATCAAATTGGTAAACTCATTTTAGGGATCGGCGGTAAACCTGCTACTCAAAAAGTTTTTGCCGAATTAGCACTACAAAATTTTGCCAACGGCAGATAACCCTAACAATTCCTTTTATAGCAAAACTCTTTCTCTTCACAGAGACACCGCTGTTCTCTAAATTGCAACTAGGCCTTAATATCCGTTTACAGTGCAAAATAGGATCACGGAAGCAGACACCGATATATTTAAAAATATTTAAAGCTTTCAAATCATTCCAGGGAGGGATGTCCCATAGGAGACCTCCCTTATATTATCTCAAATATGATCAACTGATCCCTAAAACCAAATTTATTCTGTCTAACTGGCAAAAACATGATGTTACTACCCCTAAACAGTTTGCATACTTCCTAGACCAGTTTTCTCAATCTTTACAATCACCCCCTCAGATTATATATACTGATGGATCACTATCTGACCATGGGGCGGGAGCTGCATATTTCAATCAAACCACGGATACCAGAGACTCATTCACTCTTCCACGTTATTTTTCTAATTATTCAACAGAAATATACGCAATATACCAAGCTCTATATTCTTTACGTCATATACATAATTCCACAATCCTACTCTCTATCGATTCCTACAGTGCTATACAAACTCTTAATAGATTCCAAATAAAACCTTCTCTTGATTGGTGGGAAATATTATGTTTCCACGAACTAGATTCTTTAGATCAACGACATAACATGACACATATGATATGGATACCTGGACATTCCAACATAACAGGTAATGAGTACGTAGATAAACTGGCCAAAGCAGCTGCCAATAATTCTCCCCCAAATCCATCACCAGGAATACACATCCAGGACGTCTGACAACATATTACTCATCATATCGATACTTATTTCCATCTACCTAAATCATCTAAAACACCATGGTTTTCAGTGGGAAATGTAGATAAAGAGGCTATATCTCTGGCAACAAAATTGAAATTAGGCGTAGCACCCACCCCGGCTTATTTATTTAAGATCGGAAAACGCGATACAGATTGCTGTGAGTGTGGTCAGTTTGGCGATGCAGATCATATATTCTTTCAATGCCCTAAAAATTACCAACATTCGACATCTCTATATTCACACATATGTGCACGTATTGGACACGGTCCCTGGAATATTTCCTCACTTCTAAATTGGAAAATACGTTATATAGCACCACTTCTTCTTCGTTTCCTCAGAAAATGTAAAATGAAACTATAATACTAACAGCATAATAAGAACATATGTATATTCAAATTACATCTTATGTTACATCTACATCTCTACTTCATCAAAGACACCAGACGCGGAAATCCAGAGTACACTGGATACAGCGTCATTAAATAAACCAACAACAACAACAACATATGTTCAATTTTTTGTCATTAGTTGTACCTTCAACGTTTTCCTAACCTCACTTAGCGCAGAAGTTGGCAATTATCGTTTGTTGCCTTTCCTCTTTCCGCTTCCGGGATGTAAAATGGCATAACTGTTTCTATTATTATTCTTTTATCTATTTATATGCCTCCTTTAACATCTAATATTATATCGGTGGCTTTTCCTTTGGAACAATTGCTCATTGTCAATGAGTTCATTTGTTTACTATTCGTGTAACCGTGCTTGTTTATCTGAAAACAAACATTAAATTCACCACAAACATACATTTACACATTTCGTGACACTAAGAAGCAAGGAAATAATACAAGCTAATGTAATATTCCCACCTTACAGGTGGGAATTGAACCCTGGACCTCTGGATTTCGTAAGTAGCATGCAAAACTCTGAACCACAGAGTCTTTGTCCAATTTTGTCGACTTTACTGAACTGATAACTTGAGTTTGGGCGTGGAAGGCTCGTTTTATGTAAAATGCTTTCCCAAGTGAACAGAATTTAAAGTGAACGCGGTTACGTAATCGTGTTACTGTGATCGTTAATTTTCAGAGTGCAACTGTGGAGTTAATTCATTTTCTTACGTCCTTCGTGGTTTTATTCAAAGTATAACCTTTCTGTTCACCTGTTAACTAGTTTATTTTATTGTGTCAGTTGAATTGCTGTTTCAAACTTTGGATTAGTTTATTGAGATTTGTTTTTCTCATGTGTCAGTTGAGACATTTATGTAAGTTGGGTGGGTATGACCAACATGGCTCCTAGACACGAGGTCACGCTATGGGCATGTCTCTTATTCCCTTACCTGACCTGTGTTCTGTTTTCTCCCTGAACGTGTATTGCATAGTCTGCCAGCTGAAATGTAATCAAACAAATAGTTTTCTTGTCGCTGAAGGGGTCTAAGAATTCAAATTTTGTACATCCCTATGACCTCTGTAGTTTTTAGCACGTCTTTGGAAGGCCTCCAATTTTGCAGTGGGATCTTCATACTTCTTCGCTAGGTAGTTTTGCAACTTTAGCATAAGCGATGCCACGCTTATAAATAAGTTCATGAAAATGCTTCTCCAAAATTTTTTTATCAAATAGAATCATGACTATTGCAGTGAATCACTAGAAGCGCTATATTTATTTCTCCGCTACAATTCACTGAAATTCCACTTCACTTAGTTAACCCATTATATTGACCATTAGATATATAAGTGCAGATATTTGTATTACTAATTGAGGGCACTGTAATGAACATCACTACTTCAGTATTTTCTTCGTCTGTGGACTTGTAATTACAATTGTAATACCAACCATATTATTCAGTTTTATTCCACATGCTTCTGCAGATGAGGGTATTTTTAATTCATGAAATTTACCTATTGGACGAAGTAACCTTTTTCGTAAATGAGTTTTTAGAGATGGTAATTTTCCATGATAAGTAAAGTAATGAATAGACCCGACTGCATTGTTTAGATACCGCACTTATCTGCTTGACCTAGAAAGAGCGAGTTAAAATATGGGATGGAGTGAGTTGTTGCGAAGCGTTATGGGCCGTTTATCTTTGCAGAAGAGACCCTACCTACCTTATCGACCTTATTCAATGTATGCAGTTGTGCCACCACACACACATATAAACTCTTTTGGCAAATGAAGCACCTCCACTTTCCTGAGCAAAAGAAGAACGCTTTCTACGGTTGGCATGGTTGCGAACGATTAAATTCTTGAATATAGTTGCGTCAGTATTAGTTTTAGTTACTTTTTACAAAAGATAAGTGTTAATACCCACCAAAACATTCATTACAGAACAAAAAAGCGTTTAATAACTTTCAAAATTAACACTAGATAAGTATAAATCACCTCACCAGTTACACACCCTTAGAGAAGGATAAAAAATCTTTTGTGTTGCAGCCACATGACTTTCTCTACTTTTGTAGAGCCTGTTTGAGTGTGAGGCTATCGTCCGAAGCAATTTGTGAGACAGAGAGTAGAACTGAAAGATAAAGTGTGTGTCAAGATTGCGAAAGGACAGAACGCTGTGAGTTGCAAAGTCATGATGAATTTTAGATTGTGTTAACAATAACAAAGATGACCGTTTTGTGATACAACTTTAATGGACATAAAGTGACAGAATCACAACTTTAACAATGGAGCAGACATTCAAAACGTCCTCTCGGTTCGGTTGATCCTGTAGCCTCATTCTGTCAAGTTCTATCGAGTATTGAATCTCAGATTTGCCTAAAGAAGAACCTTTCTCGAACTGTTCTGTCGCGCCATTGTCGTCGGGCTGCTTATTTACAACCAGTGGTGTGAGGTAGCTTGCTGGCCCGGGTCATCCTGATTGGGATGAGTTCTCTGAATAAGGAAAATTTGTTTTCTCCATTTCCATCAATGTGATCTATCGAATTCTGTTGACAGAATATACTTTTAGCTAAGCTCTTATGTCTTAGCAATTTTGTCCATTATTTGTACATGTTTTGGATCTTAGGAGTTTCGTTTCTGTTACTTGTATTCTTTGCTGCTTTTTGCTTGTCATACTCCAGTTTCACAAACGTATAATAAGAAATGTGTAGCCATATGTAAATAAACGAGTTAAATATTGCCCGCCAGACACCTGTCCTCTTGGATTATCCATCTCACGTGAGTGGAGTCCTTCATACCAAAGTGCCGCAGGTAACGGATTTGACATTATCAAAGTACAGTGACAACTGAAGCACTTTACATCAAACACAGTAGACAAAACTAGATTAAGCTGACTGAACCTGGCAATATCTACTCGGGCATGCTTCCATTACCTCTCTGGATCCACTTACCTCGGTCCAGTAATGCTACAAACGTCTTATTAATCTCTTTAAACCACTACTACATGTCAAGTGAATCAGCCATTCACAGTGCACTCGTCACTACGCCTAGTTCGCGCATTATTTTATTACTTACTCACATTTCCAGTCGCTGACTGGAGATCAGATTTAATCTAATGTCAGAACATGAACTGAGATTAGTGTAGAATTGCATTATATAAAACTAATCTAAGATCACGAGGCTCAGTTCATCTTTGATCTTAGTTCGCAATATAACGTTTGGCAACGTAGTAAAACAGCTGAAATAATAATAATAATAATAATAATAATAATAATAATAATAATAATAATAATAATAATAATAATAATAATAATAATAATAATAATAATAATAATAATAATAATAATAATAATAATAATAATAATAATAATAATAATACGTTTTTATTAAATTTTAGGAATACAGTTTGCAAATTGATTTCACTTTTTTATGTTTCTAGAAGTAAGCCACAAATATAACTACATTCACCATTTGTGGAAAGTGTTCTAGGTAAGGAGTGACCACTTCTTACAATTATCATTTAATTTAAAACTGTGATAATTATTTCTTTCTTCTGCAGTTCTGATTATCTAATTTCAATCAAGTTGAGTGGAGAAAATTCACCAGATTTGATCTTGGATCAAGATTTCATAAACTTAGATCAAGGTTTATCCAACCAAAATTACAAGTTCAGGTTCACTGAAGATCATTTTCAGGTGGTCGAACTCAGATTGAACCTAGGTGACTGTTATTTTCGAGTAATTTTGTCAATTTATCCATCTGGACGGAAACAGGTGATTCCATGACAGTTTTTAAGTCATAACTTGAATTATCTGGAAATGTCCTCGAAAGTCCTCTTAATTCTGAATAATTTTTGCATAAATGGTGAACAGTAAGAGAGAATAGCTTACTAAATAAAAATACGTATCTCGTTAAAACAAAACATATTTCAAGTATTCCTTTTTTCTTTTGAGTGAACCATTTCCAAAATATTCTTTATTATTTTTTTTTTTAAATTTGCCAATACTTATCCTGCTTCAAATAGGAATATTTTACTCGTGTTTTTGTCTCTTGGCCTTGCAAAGAGAACGGAGTTTCAAAGGCATCACATAACAACCAACTCTTAAAATATTTCACTTTCGCTTAAGCCCTACTGCATTTACAGAATGGATAACTACCAGCTATAACAAATGACACTAGTTTAAACTGAAAGACAAACAAGAGAATGTTTCTACCAGTGAAAGCCTTAACACCCTCTAACCCCATTTATATTTTTAATGGAGAGAGTGAGTTGGGGATTCGGAGAATCGAATTCACCCCCTTCACTTCGCGTATGTAAATGTGAAATGTCACGAAGGAAAAGCAATAAACTGCTCGGTTGCGTGCAAAACATTTAAAGAGTAGCTAACATTTTCAAGTTCCTGTTTACTGAACTTCCTTGCTGTGTGTAGGAGGGTGAGCATAACCCTCACGAACATTGCAAATTAGCAGAGTATCTTACCGGCTTCTGAAAACATGGTCTGTAATTTAGAGCTAGAAAGTTCAAGATAAAGAATATTTAACTCCCTTGCAAAAAGGCTAAATACCAAATGACTATCATTCTCGCAGAGAAATAATTAACTTTGCATCAATAGCGAATGTTTTCTTCAACATAGTTAGTAGACAATATTCAATAAATAAAATAGTGGATCTCTAAACGTCTAGTTACGTCAATCAACGATATTTATTAGCTCTACGTCTTGCACATCTCCAATCACATGCATAATAACCTTTGCCCTCTAAGCAGTAATACTAAAACTCCTTGCAATTGATTGAAACAGTCTTAAAAGACTAAATTAAGCACGAAAACTCGCGAAGTGGTAATGACATAGCGTCTGGCATGCAAGTCGTTCATCCAAGTTGCGAAATACCTGAAGAGAATTATAACTACGTCCTGTGTCTTTGCCCGTGGGACAGGGGTTCACGTCTCGGCATGGTGCACGTTTTTTATGTTCATCAAAACTTAGAAACCGAATTCACAATAATATAATAATAAAGTCCCTGACTGTTTACGACATTATAACTTAAATCGTTTTCGTTGTCTTTATTTTGTAATAGAATAGGTATAACGATTTCTGCTCCATTGCACTGGCACGATGTGGTGTGTTATTATGAATGTCGACTCCCTTCGTGACACGTAAGCTGTTGCATGATATTTTGCGCCATTCCTTCACCATCGACAGACGAGTACATTGATATGCTTTTGTTCTACAGAGAAGCAAGAGCCAATGTACAAAGCAAATCAGCATTTAGAGATGTCCTAATGGACAACAATGCCATAAAATGGAAATAAAGCAATTAAAAATTATAATAAGAACAGCCTTTAATATAATAATTGCTCAGTCAATGTTATTGTGAATATTACACGGCGAAAAAGACAATAGCACATGCAGGGGAGTCAAACCACATCTACACCATAAAAATAGGTTGATCAAAATCGTTAGAACTGTTTAAAAAAATCAAAATTTTCGAAAAAGTTTCCACATAAAGAGTAGGTTAGGGTGGCATCCTTGAAACATAAATGCCGACTCTTATCTTTTTTAAGTAGCATTTGACCTTACTTACATTGACTAATAGGTTGTTTTTGTTTTACTACACCAACGG
Organism: Tenodera sinensis; assembly: GCA_030765045.1. Taxonomy (NCBI): domain Eukaryota; kingdom Metazoa; phylum Arthropoda; class Insecta; order Mantodea; family Mantidae; genus Tenodera; species Tenodera sinensis. The sequence continues at coordinate 159,221,377 of CM060967.1, read as the reverse complement.
CTCACAACTACCCAGTTTAGATGATTTACAATCACGCCACATAATATATAAATAAATTAGCTTTTAAACTGCACCATAATTACGTTAACCCCATTAATTTAGTTGACACAATAGCGTGGACGCTGTTGTTAACAAAAGTGAGACGTTTAAACGAAGCTAATAGGCAACAATATTAAGTGAACTTCTACAGGAAAGCTCCAAGGTCATGTGAGGGCCTCAAGTTAAATAGGTTATGTGCAGCTATCACAGTTTATTAAATCTGTGCTCTAGGATTATAGCTTTCGTAGGTTATACATTATTCGTAGTATAGGACATCTGAAGGAAGTCTTATCTAGAGGTAAATCAAGGGAAAATGTCATGTTTAGTGGTAAGGCTCTTAATTCACAGTTCATATTTGCGAGTATAGTTCCATAGCTTCAAGTATTTGGGTTCAGTAGCCAAGAAGGAAACTTAGAGGACTATGGAAGTTATTGCCCGACTGTTGTCAACTAGCAGATGTTTTATGCGAGTCCAACGAATAGAGAATCTAGTTTTAAGTTTGTGTGTTGGCACTACCGTCTGCGCCACCTCGCTCGGTTACCCAACATGGGAATCCTGTCCGTGAGGAAAGTGGCGCCCTTAATGATGATTCCGGGGCGTCAATGTGTACCATGTGTACTAACTAGAAACGTTAGGGACCCTGCCTACGCCCGCGCATTGCGCCCTTTGTGTTCTTTGCTTTTCCTTTCCTCTCAGACATCCTACAAATACAATAGCCCTTCATTTTCCATATTCTGTCCTAAAACAGGCAATATCGAGAGGAAATAAGTAACATTTACTAGCAGAAGCATACCATTAATGCAGGTTGTTAATTCAATGCATGGTCAAATATATCACCCCATTACATTCATCTCCGTAAGCTCATTGTTGTCCATCTGCTTCTCTATTAGCTCTCACCTTCTAGCAAACCTTTTGTTTTAAGCATCTAACACAGAAATACCATTGTTGTAGATGAGAATAGTGTGCAGCGAAGCGAGCAGGCAGATGAAGTAGCTATACAAAGCCATCATGACGCTTATATTCTGCAGGAAAACAATCGTTTCATTGTTCATGCCCTTTTCCAAAGATGACTTTTAGATCCGTAACAAAGCACGTACTCCAGAGAGTCCAAAATCCAGCTTTGTCCAATGCCTGCTGTTGTTCATTTGTTAAACACGGATGGCTGAGATATTCTATGGACCTATACTGGGTTTTGGTCATGTGTATTTATAAAACATTTCTAATACTCTATGCCACATTATCATCACTGGTATCTGACATTTTAATCAGAGTACTTACTAGTAAGTAGAAGGAAGTATTGTATTCCACCCAAAAATTCCCTGTCGAGATTTCACCGGAAATATATGTTTTGAGACCCCCTGAATCCAAAAAAAGCATTTTTAGAAAAAGGTCCGTGTGTGTGTCTGTGTGTCAGTCTGTGGACAGCATAACTCAAAAACGAAAAGTCGGTTAAAAACCAAAGTTGGTATTTAAGTTTATTGTCATTCAAGGATGCGACACGAAGATTTTAAAGAATACAGCCCCACCCTAAACTACCCTTTACATGGAACATTTTTCGAAAATTTAGATTTTCTTGAAAATGGCTCTAACGATTTTGATTAAAATGTCATATGTTTGAGATATTTTTATGACAAATGACATGTATATATTGAATTTCCTGGCTATAGCCCATGTAGTCGTATTTACTCTGGACGAATTTTGCATAACTGGTAAACCGTTAGATAGACAAAATCTTGCACTACAAAAAATGTAGATCTTGCTAAAATACACAATTTATGTCTCAATAAATTTTCTCGTAGGGTGAACCATTTCGGAGATATTCCTTGTTATGTATGTGAGTTTAGAAAAACAGAACTTTAGCGAAATGCAGCAACGTTGTTCATGTTTTTTATGTTAATCGTGCAAAGAGAACGAAATCTCAAAGATCAAAAATATTTGACTCGCACAAAGCCTTCTGTATTCTAATATTCCCCTTGTACCTACAAGGACATAACCAATAAGATAATTTGTACGAATGTTTATTTTAACTAACACGAAGAAGATAGAGGAATAAGAGTTTGTAAGAATGGTTAGTACAAAAGTAGAGAAATTCATGTGAGGGTAACACGCGAGATTTATATTTTTTGTAGAGTAAGATTTTGTCTATCCCTTAAGGTTTACCACTTATGCAAGTCATATAGAACGAAAAGACTTTCGACGGTTATTCTCAAAAATTCGAGACATATGTTTTATTTTCACTCGAAATGGCATTTTAATCAAGATCCTTACTAGTTTTTGAGAAAATATAATTGTTTGTAAAACGTCATTTCTGAAGCTGATATTTGGGGTGGAAGAATTTTCTCTAAAATCGATTTTTAAATACGATGTTAGTGTTTAACCGACCTTCTGAGTTATGCTGTTCACACATGAAAGCTAACTCTTGTGGACATTGGGTGACTCAATGAATCAATGATAATTTGCGAAGCCAGTGGGCTCGCCTTCTAATCTGGCATTGATTACCCCTGCCGTGCTGCTACCGCGACGCTCTCCAACGCTTCCAACCTTGAAAGAAAACTCGGGTCGAAGGGCGAAATGATATGATTAATATAATGAAATGGAGAGTCAGGAAATTCGGAGGATATGCAAATCGTTCCCTGGTGACCCGGAGAAACCGCATTACAATTTAGCTTTATAAAAAACTAAAGATTTTGTTTTCAACGCAAAAGATGGTTACCGTTACCTCAGCCTCGAATGTGGAAACTGACAAACAACCATAGCTCCGAAAGACACGTATAAATGCCTATTATTAGCAGTAGCTGGCCGGCAAATCGATAGATCGCTCCTGCGACCCACAAGTGGTCGCCCTTGTACAACAGGTTGCCGACGTAACGAGGCTCCCATCTCCCACTGTCAATATGTCAGCCGCAGAATACATTTACTGAAGAGGGAAGTCCCAGATAATGCCCTGCTGTAAAGAGATTGATGACGGCAATGATAGATACGGCTGCCACTGCTGCCACCACTGTCGGAACTAATCTCCCTCTTACAATCTCTTCTTCCTTTATTTTCCAGCACGTGCACCATAAGATTACATTTACGTTTTAACTGTAAACACATTAATTACTTATCAAATGCTCAATGCTCTTTGCTTTTTCTGTTCTTCCATTTAATTAATTTATTGATCTAAGTGCTAGACTAATGTTCAATACGTGTTTGGTGTTGACCCTAGTCATTCATCTGGCAACACACAAACCTATATCAATTACAAAATTAACCTTTTTAACTTATACAAGTCCATCCCTTTACTGTTCTGCTTACGGGCCATTTGCATATATTTCTTACATTCCATAAAAATTGTCCACACTTCAGTTCATGTTGGTCTTGAATTTTCACAGTCAGCTGTTTATTTAATAGATGCTAACTTTCATAAAACACAAAGACAATCTAGTTGAAACACACACGATAAACTTAATGGCATGTGCCATTTGAAAACAGCAGGAAAACTGAGGATATTCAGGGAGGTGTAGTGACGGGTAAGGATGAAGGTCAACGCTTTCTTCCGGCGCTATTTATAGCTGGCGTAACAAACCGCGTCAGCACCGTGTGACACAGTAGATCTTTCTTAAACTCAATAGGTAGAACTTTTCAGTACAACACACTACTTATTATCACAATTAATTATGCAATTAATGCAAGAACATTGCATTGAGTCAAACTAAGAAGTAAATATTTGGCCTACCTATAATTAATTACCTTTGCTATCATAGATAAATGTATTATGTGATGTGAACATTAAATTTAAAAAAAAATCTTATGTGTTGCACTCACATGACTTTCTCTACCCTTGTACCAACCATTCTTACAAACTCTTATGTCTCTATCTTCTTCGTGTTGAGATAGTCAAATATTTTAAAGCTTTGAGATTCCGCTCTCTTTGCACACTTAACATATAAAAAATGAACAACGATGTTCCATTTCACGAAATTTTCAGGTTTTCCGAAACTCACGCACATAACAAGGAATATCTCAGAAATAGTTCACCCTACAAGAAAAATTATTCAGACATAAATTGTGTATTTTGGCAAGCTCTACATTTTTGTATAGTATGATTTGGTCTATCTCTAACGGTTTGTGTTATACAAAAGTCGTCCAGAGTAAATACAACTACAGGAGTATAGCCAGAAAATTCAAGATATACATTTCGTTTGTCATAAAAATATCTCAAAACATATGACATTTTAATCAAAATCGTTAGAGCCATTTTCAAGAAAATAAAACTTTTTGAAACATTTTCCATGTAAAGGGTAGTTTAGCGTGGGGCTACTTTCTTCAAAATCTTCGTGTCGCATCCTTGAAAGACATTAAACTTAAATACCGACTTTGGTTTGTAACCGACTTTTCGTTTATGAGTTATGCTGTCCACAGACCGACAGACTGACACACACACAGACGGACCCTTTTCTAAAAATGCTTTTTTTTTTTTTTTTTTTTTTTTTTAAATTCAGGAGGTCTTGAAACATCGAATTTTTGGGTGGAATACAATACTTCCCCTATTTACCAGTAGAGAAAGTAAAAAAAGTCGAAACTTTTAATATTTTTAACAAATGTTATCACGGTATTGTGTTGACACCAGATGATATTGCATTGAGATATTGGAGCAGAATACTAGAAATTTATCACGTTACCTTTTATGTACAGGCGTAAAGCTTGAGGCCACACTTTGTCATTTGTCACAGTGATGTAATGAAAATACACACAAAGAGTGCTGTTATTTTCTCCATGTGTAACACAGTGAAACAAAATCCCACGATAATGCTGTGGACAGAAGCTGTTAATCGTTTCATGACACTCGATACGGGAAATGCGCACGAACCGTACGGACATATTCAAGTAAGACAGCTTTTTTAATCCAATTACTTTTACTTTTTCATTTCTGCTGTGACCTGTGTAACTGAGCCGAGTTGTAATACGGGTACTTTTTTGCTTGTGAACATATTCATGGTCCCTTTGAAGAAAAGAGCATCTGTTGGCGCAAAGTGAAATTTTTGCATAGAGGATTAGCACCAGCATTTCCCTTGGGGCACAAGCGGCGATTCTAGTGGTTTCTAGAGCAGTATGTGCGTCCCATATCTGTCTCCTGTTGCACTCTACACAGAGAAATAAAGCGAGTTTTAATTCTGTTACCTTCATTAACAGAAAAACATAAGAGTGTGTTTTAGTAGTTTGCAAACATTGAAAAAAAAAACTACAGTTTGTGGCGTTGTAACACTGTGCTATTAAAAGGACAAAGATTTGATAAACGAGTATTCAACAATATCTGTGAATTTACGAAAAAAACAAAAGAAAGGTGTATAAAGGAGTCAACATAGTCGAAAATCTAACATCATCATATCTTCAGAAGATTATATTAAAACGTAAACAAAAAGATATGATGTGTTGAACTCACATGACTTTCTCTACTCTTGTACTAACCATTCTTACAAACTCTTATTCCTATATCTTCTTTGTGTTATTTGAGATAAACATTTCCAGAAATTATCTTATTGCTCATTTCCTTGTAGGGGAATATGAGAATGCACCAGACTTTGAGTGATAATCAAATCTTTTAAAGCTTTCAAATTCTCGTTGAAGTCGTTTTCAATAAAATAAAAATTATTCATGTAGAGGGTAGTTTAGGATGGAGGAATTTTCTTCAAAATATTCGTGTCCTTGAAAGACTTTAAATTTAAACACCAAATTTGGTTTTTAACCAACTTTTCGTTGTTGAGTTATGCTGTCCACAGACAGACACACACGCGCGCGCTCGGACCTTTCCTTTTTTTTTTTTTTTTTTTTTAAATTTACGCAACCTCAAAAATATATTTCTGATAAAATCTCGACATCGAATTTTTGGATGGAATTCAATACTTTCTCTACTTTACTGTACGCTGTAGACAAAATAAAAACTGGCAACTTTTTACTTACTTCCCTATGTATTTCCAGTAATTAGAGGAAGTATATTCAATCAAAAACTCGATACCGAAATTTTATCAGAAATAATGTTCTGAGACTTCCTGAATAAAAAGAATTAAGAAAACGTTTTTTATGCCTGTGTCTGAACAATATAGCCACCTCTGTGGCGTGGTGGTAGTGTGTCTGTCTTACATTCAAGAGGTCCCGAGTTCGAATATCCGTAAGGTTGAATTACCCAGATAAGGCTTTTTACCGAGGTTTTCCCTTTTGCTGAGAAGATAAATGTCTGGTAACTTGAAATTCTATGGACCTCAGGCTCATTTGAGTATCAGCGTCCAATATGAGATTACTTTGGAGGATGTTAAAATAAAAATGTATCTGTTTTTATATGCGATATAATTACATCTTAAGGAGTTTAAGGCAAAAGGTCGTTAAAGACGCTTTTAACCTTCGTTTTAACTTAATTGAGGCATATATACCCCTCCCGCTTGTTGCAGCCCAAACCATGCAACCTTTTGTTTCCGTTTGAAGGTTCCGACTATATTAATAAATAAATTGCGGAATAAAAATTTTAAGTTTTGGGTTTATTAAAAGTTTGTAACAGTGACAGCCCTGCAATATTTACACAATTACGATGTAACTATTGTAAAGTGATCCTTTTCACGTGTAAATTTACCTTATTGTGCAATGTAGAGTGGATTACAGAAAAAGTGGCGAAGCAATTGGCTTCCTATATTATTTTTATTTATTTAACGGGACAATGTCCATAATGAACCTGGATCAGGGCGACTATCTATGATCACTGAAGATTTGGTCAATACTGTGATCAAAAGATCGGCGATTGACAATATCCAGTAGTTATCCACTGTCTATCCAACGACTGGTTATCCCCACAGGTGGCTCTGTCGGCATACAAAAGCTTATAGAATGTTATGACAAATGCTTAAAAAAATATGGCAACTATGAAGAAGAATATAGAAATATTAAGTAACATCTGTTTTGCGACTACCTATGATGCGTATACAACATCGGACCTTACTTTAGGAATTGCCCTCGTACTGGTAGTGAGAGTAAAAAGGTTGATAGAGTTCATCTACAGTCAGTAGAGACTGTGTGAAATCCTTCAGCAAGGGCAAGGAAAATTAACGTCCTTTCCTTTATCAGATTTTTATTAGTGTTATATCTGCATATTTCTTTAATATTTTTTACTCCATTCCTCGTAGATTCCGATTGGAAAATTAAGTCATTGTGAGTCATATCCTAAGCGAACATCAGCTGCAGCTGAACCGTTCCACGTTTGACTACATGAAGGAAAGTGTAGTTGTTTCTAATTGGATCACTATCTCATTTTCTACACAGCGTTCGGCGTTCGGCACGACCTGCATATCAAGGCTTTCCTGGACGATGGATAACTCGCGAGGGAACTGCTGCACGCTGCCACGTTCGCCAGATCTCAATCCAAAGGACTTTTCACCCTAGGGATACCTACTGCAGGAGTCTATAGCACGCTAAACCCATGGAGAATAAAAAGGATTTGTGAGGACACAAGTCCGTGAGTAGATATATACGTCACATCCTAGGACACGTAAGCTTTTTGTTTCGAACATATTTCCTGCTACTTTAATTAATGTATGTGTGTATGTGTGTGTGTGTGTGTATTTATACCTTTAATGCCAGAATAAATAACTCTGTTGTTAGACTAATCTACATTTGCAATATATAATTTTGACTAAAAATGAATTAATAAGATATTCTATGAGTTGGTGCACCTTGTGACTTTGTTCTTTAAACTAAGTCTTAACATTAAAACATGTCTGCGACAGTGGTATGAAAAACTAATATGTATAATTAATTCTTCTAAATATTTGATGCACTGCTTTTACTGATGGCCAGATTTTAATTCAATCTCGAAAGATCATCCACAACGTGCTTACATGCATTATGTAATAACAAGTGAATATAACCCCTATATTTCATATGGAAAAACAAAACTAAAAAACACATAACTTGTATTATGGTATTTAATGCGGTTTTTAAATAACCTATTGTTAAGCTTGTTACCAAAACATTTATTGACTTGACCTAAGAAAAATAAAGAATAAAACATAGAAAATACAACTAAGAAGTTGAACAAAAATATCAACTGCATTCGAAAGTTTCTGAGATTCTCCACTAGGGACCACCATAGTGTAAACAACAAAAGTATACAACAGAAAAGCGATTTAAACTACCTTGGCTATACGTACTGTGTCAAATGTTAATAATAGGGATATGTAAAATAAATAAATTCCAAAAATATGTAGCAAAAGGTTTTAAAAATTGTAATAAAGTGGCAATGTGTTGAAATTAGCAAAGTAATGGCTGCTCCAACATCGACATGTGGATGTTTAAGTTCGGCTGACCGCCGAAACCCAATTGAAAGCACTCGTATACACTACGCTCTCTACACAGATGACCAGTATTCGCTGTGGCAGATTATGGTTGCATGGATGAGAATTCAGGAACGAAACAAAGCATAAGTTTCAATAAAGTTTAAATCTGCAATACTTGTGGGTATACTGTTTGTATAGTATACCCACGAAGAGGTGTTGTGACCGTTGTGAGAAGAGGATCGTTTGTTGGTGCGCGCGAGAAACGGTTACGTGAAACGGTTTGGCGGGATCATTGTCAACTGCCATAATTTTGGCGGGAAAGACGTATAAATATCAAGTGGCTGTGGCGCTCTCCACACACATTTGATTAGGGATATTGAGTACAAAGTGTAGTTGTTATATAAGTGTTGTTATATAGTGTTTTGTTTAGTGTGTCCGTGTACACCTGGACGTATATTTTGAGTGAAGTGCAATAACTAATATGTGAATATGAGTATCAATAGTACTCCGTCCCCTGTGTAAATAATTCTACGTATAATTATGGTGTAAATATAGTGCGTAAGTGACAGTGTAAAAGGCGCGCGAAATATAGTGAGCCCACACTAAGTGGAGGCTCCCAGAAGCACTAGCGAAGGAAGGGGATGGAGAATGCCCCTGATCCGCCGGCCGCCGAGAGCGGAGTCAGGCAAGTGATGGCATCCAGCGCAGCAGGCCTGACTGCCACCGCACTCGCCCCGCCCAATACAGCCCCATTGACTACAGCTCCCAACGGCCAACGAACCACGGACCAACCAACCAAGAAGACGCAGATGACAGAGGAAGAGCGTAAGGCAATGGAAATAGAGAAACTTCAGAAAGAAGTAGATGAACTAAAGGGAGAGATCATCTACTACCAGAATGTGCTGGCAAATATGGATGGAGAATCCCAACAATTTGCAAAATTCGCGCAGGACCTCGGGTTCTGCTACAAAGAGCATGCCCTCAAGAAGCGGCGATTAGTAATCCTCAGCGAGGGGTGGCAACAAGTGCCTGCAAGAAACAAGAGGAATAGAGGAAGCGGCCGGGAAAGCGATTCAGACAGTGAACGTCCCTACCAGCAGCGCCCCAAGCGCGTCTCAAAACAAAAAACGCCACCATATCCCCTCACCACGAGAAACACCTACGCGCCGCTGAGGGTACAATTTGATGCAGAATCCGACGACGAGGCGTCAGAGAATCCACCACCACAACCCGCAATAGCCTCTACCTCTAGAGACCCCTTCCCCAAGCTACCCCCTACCAAAGCCCCCATCCAAACACAGACACAGAAGAAACGCACCACCCAGCCCACCATTCCCATTCCCACTCCCGCCCCAAGCACATCCAACAACGCAGCAAAAGCATCAGACAACCGGAAACCACCAAAAATAATAATCCCTGACGTCCAACACACGGTAAAGGTCCTCCGCATCCTGCGTGGCTCCCTTCCTGCCGGCACATATAAATTGCAGACGACGAGGAACTGCCTTAAGCTCTTCCTCCAACGGAAGCAGGACGCGAACCCGACAATGCAGCTCCTGAAGAACACCGGAGTAGAAAACTACAGTTTTACTCCACGTGGGGACCAACCTCTTCGCTACGTAATCAAACGTCTTCCAGCTGACTTAGAGGAAGATTACGCGAAAGAGGACCTGCTCCTAAAAGGCTACACCGGCGTCCAGGTACGACAGATAATTTCACGTGGCAGGCCTCTGCCAAATTTTCAGGTAAGTCTTGACAGGACCACCGAAAACCAAAAACTTCTACAGGAACGAGAGGTGTGCCATATGATGGTCACCGTGGAGGTCCTGAAAACAAATCAAAAAATTACGCAATGTTACAACTGCCAGCAGTTGCTGCACACTTTTAGGAACTGCAATATGACCTCCCGGTGTGTCCTTTGCGGTGACCTCCACCGTCTGGCTGATTGCCCAAAAAAGGCCAAGCAGGGCGTTGTACCCCACTGTGCAAATTGTGGGGAAACGCATCCTGCCTGCTACAGGGGTGCTAGACGTTTCGCAACGAACGTCATCGCCGTCAACTGGCATCCATAGCCAGGAACTCTCCCAGTGCTCAGCCAGGGCCAAAACCATCATACACCCAGCCCTGGTTCAAACAGGCATTTCCTATGCGGGAACTACCGGAGGGCAAAAGGCACCAGTGCCACCACAGAATGATTCCCCTCCACTACCCCAACAGGCGCCCACGGGTGACCTGAGTGGGATAGAAGATATATTAAATATGTTCAGAGACCTAAATTTACCATCATTATTGATGAAGGCGCAGCCTTTCCTGGCCAAATTCAAAAGCTGCAGCAGCACTTGGGAGAAAATAGAGACCATCATTTGTCTCCTCTCAGCCCTTTTAGAATAAATGGTCCATGTAAGGGGAGGCACTACTTCAACTCGCGCACTCCTGTGGAATGCAGATGGCATCCAGAGGAAGCAACACGAACTTGAAAACTACCTACGGCGTAACAAAATTGACGTCGCATTCATCTGCGAAACAAAATTAAAGCACGAGCACACTTTTAAGCTCCAGGGGTATCAAATCTTTCGGAACGACAGAATTGGCAGACAAGGGGGAGGGACTGCTATTTTGCTTAGAAATACTATTGCTCATGCTTCTGTTACGTTGCCTGTAATGGCAGCGTTAGAGTGCACAGCACTTAAAACACGTGTAAATAGTCAAACGGTGATGCTGGTAGCACTTTATCGGCCCCCTAACTCCCCAGATTTCATTCGTGACCTCGAACAAATCCTCGCTTTAGAGGACCATGTTATAATTGCAGCAGATTTCAATGCCCGGCACCCCTGGTGGTTTTCACGCCGGGCAAACACGGCGGGAAATCTTCTGGCTGAATTTATAACTGATAATGACGACATTGAGGTACATCTTCCCCAGGAACCCACCTTTTGGCATCGATCAGAGCACTTTGACCCTGAGATTTTGGATATTGTACTCACAAAAAATGCGACACTGTTAAACAACTTTACTGTGTATCACAGCCTGGACTCCGACCCTCTTCCTGTGCATTTCGACATACAGGGTGGTATTTCAGCCGGTGTCTCTGGCCCTCGAAGGAGGGCTGAGACCGACTGGAATAAGTTCACCATCGAAATGCACGGGATGGCGCAACCCAGACTGTCATACTATAGCGAGGCAGATATAGATGTCGCCATTGAAAACTTCACCACCTCGCTACACACAGCCAAGAGAAGCGCTACCACATATACCACAAGACCACCCGGTTTTTGCACGTACCCCGAGGTAGAGCAACTCATTGCGCGGAGACGACGCTTGACAAAACTGTGGCGGTACACCCGTCAGCCTGAATACAAAGTGCTAGCAAAATGGCTACGCAACATCATTCGGCATCAAATTAAAATCAATAAAACTGAACAGTGGGAAAACAAAATGCTGAGTACCACCCATTTGGACTCTTCTTTGTGGAAATTACTTAAGGCTTTCTAAGTTTCCACGAGCGTCAACTCCGCAACTGAGGCGCTGCACACTCAAAGCAGCTTGCACTTCTCCAAAGAGGAGAAAGCCGAGGTCTTCGCTGACTGTCTCCATGACAGATTCATCGAAAACCCAGTGACCAACCGTGAAATAGAACGGGAGGTCCAGACATGGGTACAAACCTGGGTGGCGCGGAAGCAAGAGCAACAACTACCCACCATAACACCGCAGGAAGTTTTCAAGCTCATTAGGAAATTGCCTAATGGTAAAGCTGCCGGCCCAGACAAAGTGACTAATGAGGAACTTAAGCATCTCCCGAGAAAAGCCCTGGTGCAACTAGCAAAGATATTTAACGCCTGTTTGCAGCAAGGCTATTTCCCCTCTACTTGGAAACGAGACAAGGTTATCATGCTCCCAAAGCAAGGGATAAGCACCAGACAACCGCAAAACTACCGCCCCATTAGTCTTTTGTCTACTATTGGTAAATTGCTTGAAAAATGTATCCTTTCTCGGCTACAAAAACAAGTCTCGGCAACACATTAACTCTCATATTCACAGTTTGGCTTTAGAAAAGAACATTCCATTGAACTACAACTCCTCAGACTAACTGATGACGTAACAGAGCAATTTAACGATGGGGCTTCAACATTGGCGCTATTTCTGAACGTAGATGCCGCATTTGACCGGTGCTGGCACAATGGCCTTATTTATAAACTGCACCACAATTTCCTGGCTCTTCAAAATTATCTATACTTGCTGCACAATTTTCTAGAAAAACTGCAGTTGTACGTCCAAGTGGGCCGCTCCTCCTCTCGAGAGCGAGTGATGCGGGCTGGCGTCCCACAAGGGGCAATAATGTCCCCCTTTCTGTACATATTATTCACTAACGACTACCCATTGGACACCAGATACAAGGTCGCCATGTATGCTGACGACACTGCAATATACAACCACCATAGAAACCCACGTTTCTGCCTTGCAGAAATGCAACGTTATGTTAACAACTTCCTCTCATGGCAACATGACTGGAAAATCAAAATTAATCCCGACAAATGCCAGCTGATTCATTTCTCCAAGCGGCGTCACACTTTGGCAAAGGACCTAACGGTCGGTGGTCAAATATTGCACTGCCGTCAGCAGGTTAAATACTTAGGTGTCACCTTGGACCGCACAATGTGTTGGTCCACCCACATAAAAAATAGCGCCAACAAAGGCAGGCAGCGGCTAAAGTTGTGCGCCCCCATCTTCCGTAGTAAACAGTTGCGACTGAAGTCAAAACTGATACTATATAAGTCATTTATTCTCTCGTTGGTCCTGTATGCATGTGTGGCCTGGGCTAATGCCTCCAAAACTGCCCTGAAACAACTCCAAACCCTCCAAAACCTCTCCCTCAGAAAAATCCTGTCTGCTCCACTCCTCACCACTAACCACACTCTTCACCGCAAAACCCGGATCCCGTTCGTCCCGGAGGCAATAGAAAAACGAGCAATGGCGGCATGGACGCGCATTAGAAACCACGAGAATGACGTGGTCGCCAACATTGGCAAAGGCGAGCCGAAGCACCGCAAGCATACTAGGATCAAAATGTTCTAGAAGCGGCTCGGCTCGTCGACTAATGCGCGTCCACGCAACCTCGATCCTAGGCCACATACATGTTCCGGCAGAGGCCCTCGCCTCGGAAAATATTCAGGAGCTGCCACCGCGGGACAGTGTATATAGTGTCAAAACTGTAAATAGTGTAGTGCGCTGGGACGCATATTTCTGATGTGCCCAGTGAAGATGTGTGTGTATGTGTGTACGAGTGTGTGCGTGGGTGAATGCGTGCGTGTATGTGTCTGTGTATAATTTGTAAATATGTATATATAACCCAAAGACGAAACAGACAAAAGAAAACTATTCTCGGTGACCTACAGATGGTCACCGTATGGGTTTTTGTATATAGCGAAAACTGTAAATATGAACAAAGTCAACTGTAAATCAATGTAAATATAGCCTGTAAGCCGGGCCCAATGTACCGGCACCAGGCCAATACTTTTACAATAAATAACTTGAAAACTTGAAACTTGAAACCCAATTGAAAAAGATTGGGTTTGTCGCAATGACATTCATAAGATATATGACAGGTTGAAGACTCTTGAATAAAAAACCAAGGAGAGTTGGGAATCCACAGTCTAAATGAAATAACGGAATACACAATAAAATGTTAACATTATGTATGAAGATGCCACAAAGAATACGAAATTATAAATCAATAGGCAGAAGGAGTGCGGGCAGAATTCTTGTAAATAAAAATGGCAGCGTTGTCTTACAGATCATTCCATTCGTTTCTGCATTAGTGAACAACTTCATATGAGCAACATTTGTCACTTCTTTTATTCCTTACATTTGAAGACTTACCAAACCTACTACGGATCACGTGAAAATCTGCACCAATTCCTCTCAGAAGTGTAATAAATTAGACCTTAATAGGATGTTGGTGGAATGCATGGATAAGTGTAAGAGATAAAGCTGAATGTCAGAAAAATGGTGCTCCTTGAAGAAAGCGCTCTGGTAACGAATGGAAAGCATGCACAAAAAGTCCCCATTTAAATAAGGAAGAGATTCTGCGGAACGCTGGAAGGCACAGAAAATGATATAAAGGAGTCTGAAGAGAGAAAAATATATGTCGGTAGATCAAGAAAACAATAATTTGAATAGTCTATAACGTTTCTAGAAAACTGGAGTAGCAAATAAGATGTTATAAAATCCAAGAGTATAAAAGAAAATCTGATTTTATGGACCTTTTAGCACTTACGAGTACTGTCCACTATAAGAAATGGAGAATTGCGACTTGGGTATCAAATATGTGGAACCATGGAAAAAGAGAGCTTGTTTATTTGCGTCTTAATTAAATATGATTTCGCTTCACTAATATTTTCAGCACATTTTCAAAATACAAGTAAGAAAGTGATCCAAATAGGCATTATGATACTGAAACAATTGAGGGATATATCTGACTAAAGTAGTTCATTATTAATTGCTTGGTTAGAGAAATAAAAGTGAGTTCATTTCTACAGTATACCGACTAGATTTGTTTTTATTTGTGAACTGCTTGCGTTTTTATTTAAAAAAAGACAAATTAAGGTCTCTTTGATATAGAATTACTGTACTATATAATACCACGTATTTATTTAGGTATCTCCAGAAATAATAAGCATGTTGCAGATATTTATTGAAGAGTTGAAGGGACAAAGCTATTGTCATTCCGTTATGAAATAATATTCTGCTGAAATCCGTACATTTTATCTCTGTCTTTCTGATAATCCAACTTGCGACAAATTGTGCTCCAGGGGTGTTTCCCTTCACACCTCCCTCTCCAGATATCAGACAGGTGGCAGCAGGCACATGGCAACTGGACAGTACTCTACAAATCGGTTTTCAGAGCGGAACAATTTCTTCCTTCATATGTGCGCAGAAAAAGTGGTCATATTCCTGGATCGCAATAGCGCTTTTCTTTTCTTTCTTCGTCTCCCTTCTTCAGACGTAGACTTACTCCATGTGTTTATGACTGGCTTGAAACAAATATCAAGACGATAATGTACTTCGTGTGAAGTGAACAATGGGTAAGAAGTGACGTATCTAAATTAACTCCATTGTAACAATGACTCATGACTTATGGGTCCTAAATTAGTCACATTTGTTCGCGCGCCGTACCTGTAACTAACATTTCTATAACAGATTGTTTAAACCTTCAGTGTTTCTAGAAAGCAGTGGTAGAGAAATTCTTCCAATGGAAGCATGCAACTGCTTGCGTAAACGGCATGTCCTAAATACACACAAAAAAATTTAAAAAAATGAATAAACATTTGTCCATTGTTTAAAGAAAAATCTGATGTGTTACACTCACATGACTTTCTCTACTCTTGTACTAACCATTCTTACAAACTAATATTCCTATATCTTCTTCGTGTTAGTTGAGACAAACATTTGCAAAAATATCTTATTGTTCATTTCCTTTTAGGTGGAAGGGGAATATTGGAATACAGTAGGCTTTGTGCGATAGTCAAATCTTTTAAAGCTTTCAAATTCCGTTCTCTTTGTACGGTGAACATATAAAAAAATGAACAACGATGTTCCATTTGACAGAAGTAGTTCTCCAAAACTCCCACAAATAACCTGGAATATCTCAGAAATGGTTCACCCTACAAAAAATGTATTTAGACATAAATTGTGTTTTAGCAAGATCTACATTTTTGTATGGTAAGATTTTGTCTATATCTTACGGTTTAGCAGTTATACAAAAGTTATCCAGAGTAAATTGGACTTCATGGGCTATAGCCAGAAAATTCAAGATATATGTACATTCATTTGTCATAAAAACATCTCAAACATATGTCATTTTAATCAAAATCGTTAGAGCCATTTTCAAGAAAATGGTGGAGCAATTTTCTTCAAAATCTTCGTGTCTTCAAAATACCAACTTTGTTTTTTAACCGACTTTTCGTGACAATGAGTCACTTCTCCCTGCGGTATACATCATATTAAATAAAGGAACGCACTACAGAAAGCCGGCACGTTTGCGTGCACTCACAGTGCACCTTAGACTCGGAATAGCACCCTTTTTGCTGATCTGAAACTTTCTCATGAAAAGACACTTCTTCACCTGGTGTGACGTCAGAGCAGAGTGCTCCTCTTTCGATTGGCAAGCCACCCCAACTCAAGATCAAGTGGTGTTCAACTCCACACTTTGCAATGTGAGAACAGGGTGCGCAATAGGAAACTTGTGGCCATGCTGTCAGCGCATTTTCCTTTTGTTGCCTTAAGCGTATGGCAACAGAACAGTTGACATGAACTTCAAATGTTCATTTCTGTGTTCATTTGTTGTCTATGATTTTGAAACACAATATGGACACTCTGCAGAAACTATACGCACTCCAACACCTAACAGGTAATAAAGGAAAATAATACCAATACTAATAATAGTAATAATAATAATAATAATAATAATAATAATAATAATAATAATAATAATAATAATAATAATAATAATAATAATAATAATAATAATAATAATAATAATAATAATAATAATAATAATAATAATAATAATAATAATAATAATAATAATAATAATAAGAGGAAGAAGAAGAAGAAGAAGAAGAAGAAGAAGAAGAAGAAGAAGAAGAAGAAGAAGAAAGAAGAAAGAAGAAGCAAGATCACACTGACAGGATGAAATACTGTAAAGATAGAAAGAAAAAAGAAAACAAGAAGTGAATAAATTCAGTGGACTGCTTAACATGGTCTTTAGATGACGTGAAACGATTTTAAAAGGCATAACAATAATGTATTAACCAGAACCGAAATACAGGTACAAAATAGCTAATAAGAATATAGTAGCAAACAGGAATACAGGATTCCGCAAACTGTATAAGACATTGCTAACAGAACTGACAGCTTTCAAAGGCGTTAAAATATATGTGAGGTGTTACATTCACAGGACTTTCTCTACTACTGTCGTTTAGTTTCACATGACATCAACAACCCACCCTTACGAAAGCTTATTGCTTTTTCTACTGCATATAGTGATTAGAGGAAGTATTGATCTTCACCCCAAAAGTTAGATATGAAAATTTCACTGTAAATAGATGTTTTGAGGTTCCCTGAGTAATATATTCCGAGATTTTCTGAAAATAGCTCCGGAGTACCATTACGTGAAACATTTTTCATAAAAATTTAGATTATCTCAAAAATACTTGTAGGAGAGAAAATGTTTCTGCACAAAGAATATAGATGTTAAAAACATACAATTTATATAAAATACATTTTTTTGTGGAGTGAACTTGTTATTTATTTGAATTTTCCACTACTTATGCTTTTCTTAAGTGGGAAGTAGCTATTCGCTCCTTGTGTCCTGAACATTTTGAGTCCTCGAAAAACATATGACTCGTTAACTAAGAGCGAATTCCGGGTTTCCAACCGATTTTACAAACCATGTATTAGAGTATACATAGCAATGCAATTCATTAAACGCCTCTGATAAAATTGACCTATCATATGTACACTAACATCAGCTAAAAATAAACTGGCGGATTCTTGTACTTAAAGATGGGGTTGGTTGCAAAAAATTAGGGGCACGCCTCATCCACTATGGAGCCCTCCAGTCAAGACACATAAATTAATAAATAACGGCTTATTTAAATTTTGGCATCAACTATATCTCGTACCTGTCAAATAACATGCATAATAGCTTTTGTAATTTAAGTAATAACATTTAAATACTCAGCAAAGGATTAAAACTATCTTAAAAGACTAAATTGAACACGAAAAGCCGCGAGGTGGCAATGGCCTGCCGCCCTGCATACAAAATCTATAACTGAGCTCGGAATGTGCTTTCAGTGAAGCCTTTAAATAAGTGAATATAATTACTATGACTGTATCCTGATCGCTAACGCCAGTTACATAGGTTCGCGTACATTTTTTTGCATGAAAAGTTGGAAGTCGTATTCGCAATAATTTAATGTTAAAGTCCCTGATGGTTTAGGACATAATTTACATCGTTTTCGGTTGTCTGCATTTTGTGATAGAATAGGTTTAATGGCATCTGCCTATTGGACTGGCATGAGCAGTGTGTTATTATGAATGCCAGCTCAATTTTCCACGCGTATACTATCGCAAATTTTCTGCCAGTCCTTCACAATGCAGGTATTCGACAGACGAGTACGTTGATATGCTTTTGATCTACGAAGAAGCAAGAGCCAATGGAAGAACAGCTCAGCATGTATACCGGAAAAGATATCATAACAAACAACAATGCCATAAAATGGAAATATAACAATAATTACAATAATAACAGCCCTTAACATAATTCTTCAACTAATTTTATTTGTGAATATTACACGGTAAAAAGTCATTACATGCAGTAGACTCATGCAGGAGTGTGTAACCAAAAACATCCATTTTAAAATACTTGAGTAGAACCTAACATACGTGGCCGATATTCATGTTAGAGTATAAAGTGTGGATTGCATATAAATAAGTAAACATTTAAATAAATTAAAATAATAAATAAATTAAACATATAAATAAGTAAACATTTGGTCTTCAAAATTAGAAAGTAAAACTAAGAAAATAGCCTTTGCCGATAAATATTATGAATTTATTGAACACTGACATTTGGTGAAGTTTCCGATTGTGAAGTTAGATTGTGCCAGAACCAGATGAGAAACGGGAACTGAGCGAGGCAGAGGCGGTCTTACCAACACAAGGTACTCGGCAATATTTAACTATCGGCATGATTCCATTCACTCAACTGTGCATTTACTTGGTAAAACGTTCACGTTAATTAACCGAAATTTAGGAACCTTCATCATAATCATCATCATCGTTCAAGGTTTGCATCCACGGATTCGTTCCGTCCCCATCAATATCTTATCTCCATCTCGATTTTTCTGTTTCTTTTGCCCATTGGAACGTAGTCGGTCACTATCCTAGTGAATCTATTCTGATCCATCCTCTGCACATGTAATTTGTAATTAGGAACCTTTCGCCTGAAGATATTAAGAACTTTCTTGTCTTGTATGTATCTTTCAAAATGCGTTTTCAATTTTTGCAGAAAACAGAACATATTTGAAAATTCAAACCTAAAGCATTTGTGCTGGCTCACAAACCATTGTCTACTTTCACTTGTTTAGGTTTCGAGGTGTGTTTTAAGCATTCACATGTTTATGTTCGTATATTAAGACACAAAGTATCTGAGAAAGTAATACATATTCAGCAGAAAAAAGGCTCAGCCAATAAAATATGCAGAATGTCAGAAATCAGCGAAGAAAACCTGTAATTGCGGTATTCCCTACTTCAGAAAATTAGGTTGTGGGAGCTGGAAAGATTTATTGATAGCACTGCGGCGTAGCATGCATGAGAACAACAATGATTGTCGAGTGCAGCTGTTTGCATGTGAATAGCGCCCAGCAGAGGGTGAGGATGTTTGCCCTACAGGATCAGCGCACTGCGTTTTGCGGCGGGCTGAAATGAAGTCAATCAAGAGAGTGCAATGTTGCTTTCAGGCGGAACGATACCAAAGTACCCATCCGCAACAACATTCTGCATTGGACCAGCAATTTCAGACGACAAGCGATGCTGATTTATAATGCCCAGCTGACAACGGGCTGCATCTAGTCCCCAAATAATATATGAAGTTGTGCAATTGGAACGACAATCTAGAGGTGTTATTGGAATTGTAGGTAGTTATTGAGGAAGCGGCTAGCGGCTATTTTATCATCTGAAATTCCGCTTAACTTTCCCTGCATGAAACACTTATGAACTTTTAATTGTCTGTCATGGTATATACGACACAGAACAAGCTAATGATTGGCTTAATGCTAAATTCAAAAACGTTGTGAAAGTTACACATTCCCAAACAAATGAAGTGTGGTAATCCAGTGACCAATCAGTATACTTTCCGTTACGCCTCAGCCATACTTGTACTCACACCTGGATCATCTTCGACACTGTTAAATTTGTTCGTGTTGCGGTGTACGAATAACTCTTAGTCTTCCTCGATCAATAGTCCGTGGTGCAATGTCTCAGCGAGGCAACAATAAACAGCGACAAACATTGGGTGACAAGGTTGTCTTCGGTCTCGAAACTCCATCTAATAGAACCGTGCATGCTCGCGTCCATTAGCGTTCGCACGACCATGCATAAAAATCATGTCTCCCTGTTCACGAAATGGTTGAACAAAACACGTGCAATTAATCACTACATATACACAATTGAAACTTTGAAGACATACTAATTACAAACGTAAACAAGTCTGCATGTCAACACTTCGCCTTTTATGAGTGCATAGAGGAATTAAGTTGTGGGGTTGGACCTCGAAGGACGTTGAACGCACACTTTCATTAAGGGTGGTACCAAAATGGTCAAAAATGCGATTTTTTTCAGACATTTTTCTGAAGAAATGCTGTCTTGAACATATCCAGAACATTGCCACTATCGTAAATATGTGTCAAATCCACCTAGAAATTGGTGTAGGTATTTGAAATGTATCTAGACTCTTGCAACATTTCCAGTAAGTGTGTTCCAAAACTTTAAACATCTTAATATAACAATTTTTATGCTTTGGGGTAAACTTTTTTCCAGTAAATATTGATGGATAAAGTTGAAATTTTCAGGATATGTAGAATATAACTTGTTAAAGAAAACTGTGCATTTGTTTGTTGATCACTCTCATACATAAAAGTATATGCTTTTTTTCTTTGTAATTATTAGTAATAGAAAAAAAAAACATTTCTAATAAATATTAATATTTTGGAAAACTAATGCACAGTGTTATTCCATAAGCATAGAAAAACTAGCATACAAAATTTCAGGCCTCTAATTTAATTCTAAACTGCAAAAAGTATACCTTTTATTACTATTCAATTCTTTCCAAACAACATAATAAACAATGTTTAGTTTAAGAACTATTTAATATAAAGCAGTGAAACTTATACCAACAGTATATCATCGCAGGTGCAATTTAATCTAAAAATTTCATTAAAATTGGCTAGTTAGGGCATGAATAACGAAGAAACAAAGGATTATGCGACATATGTTCATATGAACTTTTTTCCTTCTTGTGGTGTAAGGAACCCATATCCGAAGTTTATAAAAGTACTTCTGATATACCCTGTATATCCAACCACAAAATGGCATTAATATAACGACTACAAGGTTCAGTTTTAGTACTATTATTGCATTATCTAATATTTATTCAGAGTATTTAGCGTTCAGTAATTAATAGAAGTGCTAGAAACACAGCAATGTGCAAGTGTAAGAGAATAGGGTAGCCAAGTTTTATTGCACAATTGCAAAATATGATTAAAATGGCCGTTGTGCATTCATTTTTCTATAATAGAATGAGAAGGAAAAATGCCCTGCAGGTTAATGAATAAAGGAATCTGAGACCACGGAACAAATAATGAGACTGGAAACCTATACCTGGATCCAATTACCGGTACAGCACTAATCTGAATAGCACGTAAAAAAGGGAACAAAAGCTCATTTTTCACAGACTGCAGCCAAGCAAACCCACATAGATTACAGCCGCAAGGTAGCTTTGCATAAAGGAAGCACCTTCCACCAGGCTTCAATAATAGAAGAGAAAATGACGAGAAAAATGATTCCGAGTGCGTTTGTGAATGAGTTCAGGAAGATGCTGCTGTTTAATGTAGAAACAATCAGTACTTTGTTGTTTACATGTTTGTTATGGTCAATTATGCCGCTGCTGTGTTGTCGACAGCAAAATGTTTAAAGTTTAATTCGCTTTCTCTATTGATAAATGCGTATATGGGAATACCACAGTGCGATAGTCAGATCTTTTAAAGTTTTGAGATTCCGTTCTCTTTGAACACTTATATAAAAAAATGAACAACGATGTTGCATTCACAAAAGTTTTAAGTTTTCCGAAACTCGCACACATAACAAAGAATATCTCCGAAATGGCTTACCCTAAAAGAAAATTTATTGAGACATAAATTGTATATTTTAGCAAGATCTACATTTTTTGTATAGTATAATTTGGTCTATCTCTAACGGTTTACCAGTTATGCAAAACTCGTCCAGAGTAAATACGACTACAGGGTCTATAGTCAGAAAATTTAAGATATACATTTTATTTATCATAAAAAATATCTCAAACATATGACATTTTAATCAAAATCGTTAGAGCCATTTTCAAGAAAATCAAAATTTTCGAAAAATTTTCCATGTAAAGGGTAGTTTAGGTTGGGGGTATTTTCTTCAAAATCTTCGTGCCACATCCTTGAAAGATATTAAACTTTAATATCAACTTTAGTTTTTAACCGACTTTTCGTTTTTGAGTTATGCTGTCCACAGACTGACACACAGACACACACACGGACCTTTCTTAAAAATGCTTTTTTTTTATTCAGGGGGTCTCAAAACATATATTTGCGGTGAAATCTCGACATCGAATTTTTGGTTGGAATACAATACTTCCCCTACTTACCAGTAGAGAAAGTAAAAATAAGGGAAGTTTTCTTTATGCAAAGGTTATTTTGTGGAGGGGATTTTCTTGAAAACGCTGTTCTAAACACAGATCACACACATAGAAATGAATTTTTACGCAGAGAACTTCAAAACTTTTATTTGTGGTGGAATCTCTGCATTCAAATTTTGGAATAGTAAATGCTGAAATCAGTACCAGCTTTTCACTACTGGCGCATAATTCACATACGAACGATTACGTCATGTGTAATTGCAATATATTATGGAACAGCAACGGCTGTGCATGTTTCATCATTTTCACTTTGTTTCTTTAGTGCGTCCTTTCATCCACATTTTATCATTTTTCTTATGTACTAGTCGTAGTTTAGGATGAGTTAGGACGTCGTAACGGCAGCCTGAGTGATTGACCGCAAACACGCTTCACAAGATGTCTGCTATCAC
Organism: Tenodera sinensis; assembly: GCA_030765045.1. Lineage (NCBI taxonomy): Eukaryota > Metazoa > Arthropoda > Insecta > Mantodea > Mantidae > Tenodera > Tenodera sinensis. Next base: position 159,198,125 of record CM060967.1, on the reverse strand, counting down.
TGAGGCATTCTTCGTATTAATATAGTTGAAAAACGTTGTGATATTATTGGACGCTTACATAACATCAGATAATTAATATAAAACCTGCACTTATTTATTTCCTTACCTTCTTCTGTTTGTATCTACCTATTATACTGTAATGTTAATATTAATTCAACTTATGTTTATAATAATTCAATCGCTTGTAGCACTTTCAAGTGCTTCTCAATTATTTACTTCTTTCTAAGCTGTTACTTGGGCTTGAATCATCTCATTTAAGTGAAAACGAAATTCTGAGTGTTGAGGCGATATTATTTAGAAGAAGCCTCCTAAAATAGTTAAAATTTGTGTTCATAGTGGTGGCAGAGAAAGCCCCCTAAAATTGTGAATCATTGTCCTAGTGGGCAATGATAATGATCTTCAATTGTCTTATCTTGTTAATGTATTGTTGGGATTGGCGTCACGTGGAAATCGCAAAGTCCGTGAATAATTTTAAAAGTTATCGACATATAGTGTTTATTGGAAGAACATTCTGTTTTAAAAGTTAACAGGAGTAACAATGCAGAGAACTAATATATAATTAGTAGGCTGCATTAACGAAATAGAAGAAGATTACGAACTCGCAAGATTACGTAGTCCGTGTTCGGGTTGTGTGAACCCCGCAGGGCTTGTGAAAAAGGACGCCAATCCTGAATATTTGTATTATTGTTTGTGACTTGAAGGAACAATAAATAAGTATATTCGAAAGATAAAAAGGAAATTTAATCATCCTTGTAAGACGTAGACCCGTACCACGCCCTGAGGTACATCGAGAACTTCGATGAAAAGCTTCAAGAGCCTCATCGCTTCATTCACCGGTAAATTCTTCTGATCTTATTTGTTCCCGTCAACTTCCCCTCTTTCACATATCTATGAAGAAGATGGAGGTCCTAGGTGTTCTATACTTAAGATACAGGAGTTACTATCTTCACTGTCACGCGAAGGTGGCCAGAATAAACGTTCCAGTGTGTACATACGTTTTAGGTCATGCAAGTGTAAATAATAGTTAAACAAAAGTTTAATTATAGTTAAACAAAAAATTACAACACGACACAAGTGTTTCGTGTAAATCAAATTAGATTACGCATGCGCTTATGAAGAAAGAAAGGAAAAAGAACCTTCGGGTCCTAGCACCATAACCATTACGCTAAACAGACAGGCTACGAAAATCGCTCGCTTGTTTTCTCAACGTGCGTTACAGCTGCAGTAGACATGATCAGTGGCGTGCATACCCTCAAAGAATTTTAAGGCACAGTTCTGTGACCATAGGTTTATTATCTCAAATTGATTGCCTATGAACTGTATATCACCAGTAAAATTCGTGCGGTGTTATTCATTTACAGTCTGCTCCTTGTTGCTTATAACCTTGTCTCACTAACACGTATTCCTCCGCGTTCAATTTGTTTCCCCTTGCATGTACAGCTCTGAGTGGAGATATACACTCATTTCTGTTTATGCCAACCCTGTAGCTTTGGAAGGCATTCTACTGGCCTTCACAGGTAGCAAGGAAATGTTTACCTTGTCGTGCATTCAGTGGCGTCCTGTTTTGCATGCACAGTTCTTCCAGCATTGTCTTCTAATGGCAAATTGACTTCCCACATATCCACAATTCTTCCCGATGCAATTTACATACATTGCATAAGCTACAATTAAAGGTCACTGGGGCTAAATTTTCTTACCTTTTCAATTTTACATCTGTATACTTGAAAATTACCACACTTAATATGAATAAATAAAAATTACTGTGCCAAAGCTCAGACAGTTTCTCAGATGGTATACCTAATACAATGGTATACAGGTAGGCCACAAAGTTATGTGGAATTATAACATTTTCCTGAAGAAAATCCTTATACTAGAGTACTCATAAAAACGTTATTGCATTTTGACAATAAACAATTTATTCTCCGTATACCCAGTTTAAAATTTAATAAGTTCATATGAAAATTGCCTCAGGATAGCTTGTACACACACACAGAGTGAGATTTCGATCGGTTAGTAATTTAAGGGTTGCCTCAGGGCATCGCTCCACAGCAATGCAGCGAGATATTTATTTTTTATAGATAAATCCCTTCCAGACACAAATTCTGCTACGTTATCGTACAAAACTCTTCCTATGCAGTTTTTTCGTTCGTGCTACAAACTTTAGGAAACAAGATAAGCTGTTTTCCTTCTCGTGCAATTCATCATAAAAATATCTCTTCCTAGGAAAACTGCTTACGGACCACTGTGTTATTTTGCAGTCACAAAATCGATTTGTAGATTTCGAGATCTCAGATGAAATTCGCCGCCGGTCAACTTAATTGTTAAGGATATGTACTAGGCAGGTTTTAAGTTAGAAAATAATACGCAAAAATGCATAAATTGAAACTAACATGTTTCCTGCAAGATGTGATGATTTCGTGCAAAGTTCTAAAGTTTAGAAAACTTTATAAATTATACTAGTAGTCAGGGTTGAATTGAAGCCAACAGTAATTTGCACTTCTTAAGAACCACAAACCTGCACAGCGTATATGTCACAAGAATCAGTGAACCACGCAGACCAGATCAAAAACCAGCTCCGCTACCTGGGAAGAAGGAAGTATATCGTTTGTTTCTGCGAGGGATTGTTGCGGGATGTTGAATTTATAGTCCGTATCTTTCGTAGATTGTTGTCGCATTTTTACTTTCTTTACTGGTAAGTAGGGGAAGTATTGTATTCCACCCAAAAATTCGATGTCGAGATTTCACCGGAAATATATGTTTTGAGGCCCCCTGAATAAAAAAAAGGCATGTTTAAAAAGGTCCGTGTGTGTGTCAGTGTGTCAGTCTGTGGACAGCTTAACTCAAAAACGAAAAGTTGGTTAAAAACCAAAGTTGGTATTTAAGGTTAATGTCTTTCAAGGATACGACACGAAGATTTTGAAGAAAATAGTCCCACCCTAAACTACCCTTTACATGGAAAATTTTTCGAAAATTTTGATTTTCTTGAAAATTGCTCTAACGATTTTGATTAAAATGTCATATGTTTGAGATATTTTTATGACAAATGAAATGTATATTTTGAATTTTCTGACTATAGTCGCTGTAGTCGTATTTACTCTGGACGACTTTTGCATAACTGGTAAACCGTTAGAGATAAACAAAATCATACTATGCAAAAAATGTAGATCTTGCTAAAATACACAATTTATGTGTCAATAAATTTTCTTGTAGGGAGAACCATTTCGGAGATATTCCTTTTTATGTGTGTGAGTTTCGAAAAACTTAGAATTTTAGCGAATTCCAACAACGTTGTTCATTTTTTATATGTTAATCGTGCAAAGAGAACGGAATCTCAAAGGTCAATAAGATTTGACTGTCGTACAAAGCCTTCTGTATTCTAATATCTCCCTTGTACCTACAAGAAAATAAGCAATAAGATAATTTGTACGAATGTTTATGTTAACTAACATGGAGATATAGGAATAAGAGTTTGTTAGAATGGTTAGTGCAAGAGTAGAGAAAGTCATGTGAGTGCAACACATATTTTTTTGATAGAATACAATTCTTTCCGTATTTACTATTTATTAATTTATGACTTCCACAGTAACATTTAAAGGAGTTATTTAACTCACGATATAAATTAGCTCTGAGTTAGCTTCAGTAGGCACCACAACCAAAGCCAGGCAGGACTCTCTCTTGTACCATAAAGGTAAAAACTGAAGCAGGGAAGAGTACAAAACGGGCGAATTGGCAAATAATCTGTCATGTCTCTTCATATTTTTCTCCCACACAGAGGATATCTCATGCCTCGTTTGTCACTTTATGTGCCAGTGAACCGAAGAAACCATGCATATACACAAAGAAAGAAACTTTATCTGCCACTCATATTCCTCTTCCGCCATGTCAAATAGGTAGGCAGGCTAATGCTCAAAGCCAGACTTGAACATGGTTTATCGTCGTGTATTTTGAGGATAGCTGTATTCCGAGGGCATATCTTTGTGACATTTTCACAATGAAAAGGTTAAAAACTTACCCTCGAGTTACGAAATTACCTAACAGCTAGTTTCATAAGTTATTGTTAGCTATGAATAATTATCTTTTCTCCCCGATATAACGTGCAGGTTTAAATTGGAAAGAATTGTACTTACTCCTTCCTTTTCATTTCCTCTGAGCCTAAAATTAGTAATCTTGACTATAAATGACAGCTAAAGCTGCCACCCCAGCCACCAATGCTTATACCTGGCGCATGAAGGTGTCGCCTACCCTTCCCTTCTCCCTCAAGTTCACACTTAGCTTGAGTAACTGCACACGATACCTCCCCTAGCCTCCTCTCCAGCCAAATGTGCTGGGCGTTCAACCACGTTGCCAGTTTTTGCTTAGAAATTAAACTTTGCATGACATTTTAACTTCAAATTGGGGCTAAATTCATTCGAGTTATCACAGCACTGTTCACACAATTTATTTATTCCCATTCATCAGGAAATTAGATAGTTCCAAATATTTCACACAAGATATTGTTGTTTTTTCGTCGAAACGGGTCTTTATTGACAATAATTGTATTGGAAGTATGGCCGAAGCAATGCCTTCCACCTGGTATATTACGTTTGGTATTGGACTTCAAAACACGTATTTCCGACTAGCTTTCTGTAACAAATTTTTGGGTGCATTGCTCCACGTACTTATATTGATTCGTGGTAGAAAAAGCAAGAGTTAATTGATTTCTAACTTCAACTTGGAAAACATAAGGTATTTCGTTCTTGCCATCACAAAACCTGATAACCCTTCCAAATTATGGCAGGCAAGTTTACTTCTAGTTCCGTTAATGTATTATCATATTTACAGTTTAGTCACTCTCTTTGGTTTCCTCCTTTCTTGGAACGCTTTCGCCATGCTTGCGGGACTATTGCTTCATTTAGTTTATGATTTTTAATCTTAAATGTTGATATTTTCCTCGGTTGCTGTTTGTCTTAACTGTTCGGAACCTTTCAAGATAGAAGATGAAGTTTATAAATTATTTTGCTTCCCAGTTTTATCTCGTTTTCCCTGAAACACTCGTTATTGTATATCTTTTTGGAATAGTTTTACCTAAAGGTTGAATTTCAGTAATATAAGCATAAATACTGCTTTTTTTACTGCATATTAAATCCATAAGGTCAGCTATAGAGCCCAACTTGATTGAGTTCACCTCTCAAAGAATAATTGCTTTAGCGAATTATTATGATACATGTGTATCTATGTTTGATCGACTTAAAGGGAAAATTGTATCTATCTTCGCTATATTCACCTAACAATTTAGTATATGGTGATATAGTGGTTTATCCTACTATATATCCCACAACAAGCAAACTAGATACAATTTTTATCGTCTTTAAGGACGTCTTTATAACCTATCTTGGCCACTAACCTAGGAAACTCTTCATTTCCCGAGGACCAATAAATGATGTTTGAGGACTAAAATCCTGACATCTTGAGAACATACTTAAATTTAAGAGCATTACGAAACAGGTATTGCCGCGTATTCACGATTAATCTGACGAAAGATCGACAAAATCAGTCTCCTCAATATGAAAGTTTATATTAAAAATTTTAATGCCGCTTTTGAGAACATAAAACTCTTAATGAAATATTTCCATGTTTGTGTAGTTAAGCCAGAACGCCAGGGGAAAACCGTCATCGCTTCGTATAGATCGTTGGCAACATTATTACCTTTCACCTTTCTCGCAGTGTTAAATGGGCGAGTGTTCCGTTATTGGCTTTAGAGCGCATTTAGTTCTATTGAAATTAAGCAAAAAAAAGTAAATAGAAATCAGTTGACTTGTGCCAGTCACTATTATTGTGTAATGAAACAGCTTCTCTCAACATTTACAATGATTACAGTGGACACATTGGTGGAGGATCCGAGAATAAACCTAGTGCTGCCATCTACACATTACTATAAGAAGTCGTTAGAAGAGTTGCGCAGAAAGAAGAATAAAAAATCCGCTGTGTTGCACTCGCATGACTTTCTCTACTCTTGTACTAACCATTCTTACAAACTCTTATTACTATATCTTCTTCGTGTTAGTTAAGATAAGCATTTGTACAAATTATCTTATTGCTTATTTCCTTGTAGGAGCAAGGGGGATGTTAGAATACAGTAGGCTTTGAGCGATAGTCAAATCTTTTAAAGCTTTGAGATTTCGTTCTCTTTGCACACTTAACATTTTTCCCGAAAATACGCAAGCTGGACATTTTTCATTACTTGAAAAGGATTGGCAATCTGGCTTTTGCTCCTTTCCTCAACTGCTGATAATACAACCAAATTAACGTAAGACTCATTCTGAATCAAATTAAATTTTTGAATTGTCGGGGCCTCTGGTTCGCCTCTGCAGACCCGAAACAAATGACAAGCGCATGTTACCATTCCTGACAGGGGTTTGAACTGTGACGTACCAGAGTAAATTAAAAAAAATTGTTGTTTAACGACGCTGTCAATTGTTAGGATCACATAACCGTCGCCGGTGTACCGGAATTTCATCCCGCAGGAGTTCTTTTACATGGAGCTGTCGTTTTTAAGCACACTTAAAAACCATCGGTCTGGGCCGGATTTGAACCCGCGACCTTGGGATCAGTAGACCAGCGTCTAACCAACTGTTTCATTTACCTATTACTAAAACAGCTGTTGCTAATTTCGGTACGTTACATAAATTCTATCTAATGATCACTAAAGTACACAGAGCCATCTTTAGTCTAAAATCTAGTTTTAAGTGTCATTTTTCCAATGTTTCCTTAGAGGAGTTCATGCATACTCTCTGAGGAATATTTTAAAATCATTCCACTTGGTGATTTTATATGATAAGAGGCATAACCCGTAAACTTCGCAAGCGTTAGAGGCTTTGTAGGTTTTACGTGAAGAGTCTTAATAAAATATGGCAGTGATTTAACGAGTCTGTTCAGAGAACATCCTTCCTACGCGTTTTCTGGAAGCCTTCTCGTCATGTTACACAGACCCCTGACATGTTTGCAGCTCTATCTGCATAACTTAAGGTAATGTAATAGCGAAAGTGGCCTGGGACCACGCCTTCAGCGAGCCTTGTTTAAAGAGCAAATAAGTTTCACCGGATGTTTTCGCTGAGAGGAAGCTTTTTTACCTTCCGGGAAAAAGAGGGGGAGGTTCCTTGTTAGGGTAGCAGTAACAAGCACAGTAACTTTCAAATCCTTTTTATCATATTCTACGTGCTCAATTGTTCCTTGCTTTCTGTTGAGAGCTCTACTAAATTGTCCATGTAGAAGCAAACAAAACACAACACATGGGATGACGTGTGTAGCATCTAAAGAAATAAAACAGTTGACTGTGTCTGTGACGTAGTGGTCAGCATTCTAACCTTCAAATCCAAGGTTCGATTCCTCAGCACTCCTGAACTGTAGCTGGGTATCATGACTTCAAACCAGAGAGGTTTCAAACGCCTTCTAAACGTATTTTTGATGTTCAAAAGCAATGTAACTCTTACATCGAAACCACAACTTTTGGCAATTGCAATCGCAACTTGCGCTGATTCCCTTGTTAGCCAGGATTTTTCATTCGTACTAGATTCTGGAAGTATATATGAAAGTGTGTAACCTAAGCTGCTAAGGGCATAACTAAAACAACAAATGATAGTTCCATCGTTAGGAGTGCAAAGGAGAATATAAACACTGTTAGATGCAGATACAACAAGAACCACGGAAATAAATAATGGAAGCGCGTGCATTCCATCACAAATAAAATTACATTATTTCTTACTCCTCAGTAAGTAAACGAACACAGAAACTCCATTAGAGTGACTTATGAGCTAACACGGAAGGCATGCCAACTAGTGAGATACATTTGTACCTCGTCTATCTAAGGACGAGGTCGTTCGACCGAGAAATTCAGAATGAGGAATTCGCTGGGTATACAAATTTGAACGTTCCGCGAATTAAAAAGCGCTAATAAAAATTGTCCGTAGGCTAAAATATAAATTTTATAAATTAAAAACGAAAAAGTTAGATTTTAACAATGCAGGTGAAGTTATTCAGGAATTTAACCATCCCAAATTTAAAACGACAGTTGTTAGTGTATGAGAAAATGTAAAATTGGAGTTCAAATTACTATTTAAAGTAACAGTTGTATATTTTGAGAAAATACAAAATACAAATTACTGTTTAAATTAACTGATGTGTGTATTTTGAGGTATTGCAAAATACAATGGCCTGAAAGAAAAGTATTGACCTTTTCTGGTCCCTCAGTAATTCTTTACTCATTAAGCTACACCTGTTGTTTGAGTCAGCCTGCATCAAAGCTACACGTGGCCAGATTATTGGTCTCTGGCAAGCTGGTGACACAATTCGACAAATTTAAAAAACCGTGCAAATTCATAGAAACGTAATTAAATGTTAATTCAATAATTAAAGCAACATAGGCATTAATAATTTGAAGGTAAATCTAAAGAAAATTAAAACGTGACCTTTTTATGAGGGGAGGTGTATGTTACCCTTTCCTTCTCCCACAACCACCACCTTTGCTTCTCTTCATTAGAGTGCCACGCCTCTTGTCCCGTATTGCAACTGTCATTGGTCACTCGCCCCTTGCTTCAAAACTGCATATTACTAAATACGTTTTGTCTAGGAATAATAAATCTCTGGTGATATAATTGACAGCCTTTTAATAATTCTCGAAATATTCACTGTTAAGAATACATAAGATGAAGCACTTATAATTACTCTAGCTTTTAAGTAAATGTATGCCTCTTCGGTTATATTAGTGCAATTATCTATCTCAAACGACGTATTTTCTATAAGCTAAAACGGTGGACTGCTGCGTTGTGTGTCAATTTGTCGAGTGCCTCCGGATATATGGTCTCATGGGTGTAGATAATACATTGATTTTGAAGTAATTAGACTTTCGCTGTATTTTACATCACTATGTGTGTTTGTTTGCCGACAGTGAAACAAAATATTGAATTACGTTACGCCAGAACAGGTTACTACCGCATTAAACGAATAAACATTTTCCTTTTCCTGACTAACTTTCACGCAATAATGTGGTCTATTTTCTAGGGTTATGGTCAGTACATAGTAGATCGATTCTGAAATTATAATAACGGTTTCAACCTTCTAATGAAACTCGATACGTAATCATGATTATGCTAACAATTAGGTTATAAAATAGACTTCAATCTTGTTCACCACATAATAAAAGAACAGTTATACCAATTTACCTTGCCAAGATGAATAAGTATAACGTGCAGTCTAGATTCGTGCTTTATAATGCAGTACATAACCTCTTCGTTAAAAATTCAAGAATTTTTTCTCACGATTCTTTTCTGGTTCATCAATTTCAGCTTAAGGAGGCACGAGAACACTTTAAGCTGAAAATGATGGGTTTGACAAGAAAAGAATCATCAATGGATAATCACTCTATAATCGATGCTTCAAGGCTTTAATTTATCATTCTTTCTCAGATTGGAAACACATCGTTTAGGGAGTAAAACGGCATCAGTAAGTTCTCTATCATGGCGGATTACCTTATTGTTGACTTTTTTTGTAAGTGTAACAGGAACATGGGAATTCAGTAGGCTTTGAGCGATAGCCAAATGTTTTAAAGCTTTGAATTCTCTTTGGCAAAACATTAAAAATGAATAACGGCGTTCCATTTGAGAAAATGTTATTATAAAATTCACACAGATAGCAAGGAATATCTCCGAAACGTTCACAGCACATTCTAATTCTAATTTTACATATTCTATGCTTTCATGTTGGTTATTAGGTTCAACAGAAAATATGACGCAGAGTAGATAGAACGAATGCTGTAACGGGACAACAAATGCTGTTTCGGAACTAGGTTTGCACGCTTCCTGCATGGGGTATTTCCTTCCTGAAAGGAGTTTGCGGCCAGAGGGTTGCGGATACTTCGGAATGTAATTAACATTCCTGAGTAGTAACTCACGCTGAGTTCTGTCAATTTCTATCTCCTCTAATTAATTCTCTGCCCACATTAACATTACGGTTCTAAGTAATTGGTACACACAGCTCTAAAGATTATCTTCGATGCAATTTGTTTCGCTTTCCGGCGTATTTTAAGGTGTGTTCATCTTACTTATCACAGAGAGTAGTGGCTTGATGACGCAGGAATAAGGGGGAAAAGAGGGGAGATTGATGCCTTTTTTTTCTGAAAAGATCCACTGATACATTCTTAGAATCACACGCGCGAGCCCGCACACACACACACAAAAGCACACACACACGCACACACACGCGAGCACATACACGCGCGCATACACACGCGAGCACACACACACGTATACACACGCGAGCACACACACGCGAGCACACACGCGAGCACACACACGCGAGCACATACACACGCGAGCACACACACACGCGAGCACACACGCGAGCACACACACGCACACACACACACGCGAGCACATACACACGCGAGCACACACACACGCACACACACACACACGCGCGCACGCACAGACGCACACTCACACGCACACACACACACAGACACACATATGTAGTCATATTTACTCTGGATGACTTTTGCATAACTGGTAAACCGTGAGAGATAGAGCAAATCTTACTATACAAAAAATGTACGTCTTGCTAAAATACAAAATTTATGTATATATATTGGAATGAACCATTTCGGAGATATGCCTTTTTGTTTGTGTGAATTTTTGAGAACTTCTACTTCTGTCAAATGGAACATCGTTATTCATTTTTTTATATGTTAGCATTGTAAAGAGAACGAAATTTGAAAGCATTAAAAGATTTGACTATCGTTCAAAGGCTACTGTATTCCCATATTCCCCTTGTACCTACAAGGAAATAAGCAATAAGATAATTTGTACAAATGTTTATCTCAACTAACACAAGAAGAGTTTGTAAGAATGGTTAGTACAAGAGTAGAGAAAGTCATGTGAGTTCAACACATAAGATTTTTTGAGGAGTATTCCTCTATATTTAGAAGCATTATAGTTTAAAGCCAGGGAAGTTTTAACGAAATGCATTTTCATACAGTGAAACATCTGAGGAAGTTTGCAAACAAAAGTTGAATGGCTTTTGTGTGAAAAGTTGGAAATGCAGAGAGTATCCAAAATGAAGTAGATAAAAGGGAAAGTTTTGCACGGTGTGTATGTTTATGCAGAAGAGAAAATATCGCGTGATATTGGCTTGCACGATATCGAGTTCATCTCGTTCCTTTAATCACATTAGCTAGAGTAAGCGGTGTTCCTCCTTATTTCCATTTTCTGTAGTTTATTCTTGCTTACTGGCTTAATAAATGGCTCATTGCTTTTAAACGCAGTCAGGCTTAGCCTTGATACCATTATGCGCCATGGAGCGGCAGGGGGTTAGGGCCCTTAACCGCTCTCCTAAAAAGTTTCAGCTTATTCTAATAACGATGAAGAGGTTTAGTGCAAAATACATTATCCACCTATTCAGCAAGCAAGCAGTTAGGTTAGGCATGCAATGTGAGCAGTAAGGAAGGAACAACTGCTTTGTTATTTGCGACAGCAAAATTATAAACGCAGGCATAGCATTCTGCACATTTTAGATGTGTATTTAGTTATTAATAACAAAGATTTTCTTGGCTGGTCGTGTGGCGCAGTTGGTTGAACACCTGCCTGCTGTGCTAGGGGTCCCGGGTTCGATTCCCGGCAGAGGGGTAGGAATTTTTCTCCAGCCAGGATTATTCCTCATCCTTCCCTGAGTCTGGAACTATGAATGAAAGTGTGAGTGTGTGTGTGAATTCAAAGAATAAAACCCCCAAAGATAGAAAAACCCAACGTAAACGTATAACACCATTTGTCAATAGGCAAGGCCACCGAAATGACCTCTGCAGTTAAAGGCGGGATATGAATGAAACAATAAAAAAAAAAAAGATTTTCTACTCCACTTAGCTGAAGAGACAATCATTTACAATGAAAATTAGTAGCCTTCGTTTAGATATTTCTTTTACAATTATATTTCCATGTGATCTAAAAGAAACCAATGTTTCTTAATTATTCCATTTATACCTAACGTTATTTTCATTTGTTATATCGGCGGCCGATATGACGTATGCAGTTAAGACATATTAAGATGATATATTTAGATATGAATTGTTTGTAGAAGAGTGAGTGGAGAAAGAGATGTAAATCTGTTACCTAAAAGTGAGTAGTTAAAACACTGTGAATGTAATGGCAGTTCTATTTCAAACATACTATAGTAAAGGATATGACTTATTTGTAGAAGAGGGAATAAAAAATTATTCTTTTTGGGGTATAAAATCGCTTTTTTTTCAGAAAACACATATATAGATAAACTTAAAAAGTAAAACCTTATCTCAATGTAAAATTTTATCCAAAGCGTTAGAGCCATTTCCGAACTACGGGAAATATACGTGTATACAAGAATTGGTCTCTAGAAGATTGAATTAAAATCGTATTTTGTTCAGGAAACATACAGATAAACTTGTAGAGGGAAACCTTATATAATACAAAATTTGACCCAAATTATTAGAGCCGTTTGCAAGATACGCGGAACATATGTGTGCTTATATATACAAGAATTGCTCATTTAATGATATTATATTTTAACTGTGAGAACCTGTTTTGCCATGTGCGTAAAGCTTCTAGCTGGAAAGCTTTTACTATAAAAATTACCTTTCAATATATTAATTTTCAAGTATCCATTAAATTGCATTAGCCTGAGGTATTAATAAACAGAGGTAACTTTCCTAAAAATATAACAGTATTACGCTTCATGATGTTCTCCTGTTTCACACACACACCTATTTTGCTTTTTTTCCCTTTCATTGCCTGTTCCACATTTCTCTCTTCTGGTGTTTCTGACATTTTAGTTTAACATTTTCCGTTTTACCTGTACGTCTCTCATAAGAAGGAAAGTTTTTTTCTTACATTTCCAATATATAACTTCTATAATCGCTTAGACAGCCAGGAATTATAAGTATTTGAGGCACGCTCCTGCAATTGAGGCATAAGATATATATTTATCCAATACAAATGTTAAACCACAAATGGATATGGTGAATTTTTTCTTTCTTTTCTTTGAAGTTTTACAGTACTCAAAATGCTCGCTAGGGCAGAGTTAACACCTTATTGGCTTAAAATTTCTAAGGTTTTCAGCCAGTTTATCTGAAAATTTGCCTCATACCAAATTTGAGTGTGATATTTCGTTTAATTTCCAGGTTATGAAATGTCAAATCTGGATTTTATTATCCTATGCCGAATGCTCCACAAGATATCAATTTTAAATAATTACCGCGTTCTAAATTCTATGATATTCATTTGTTTATAACCTCAAAATATTGGAAGTAAAGCATTAGTTCATAAGAAAACAATTTTAAAATTCTATCATTTGAAACTTGTAGTTTTGTTTAAGTTTTATATAACTTTAGAATTAATTAATCAAAAACTGTGAATGAAAAGAGGTATGTTACAGAGTTAATTGTTTGTGTTCTCGGAATCTACGTAACAAATTTCAGAAGAATTTGATGAAAACTACATAATATGGAAAGTTTTCAAAAAGTGAACACAGGAAAAAAGCTATTTTTAAGAACCTTAAATTTCAAAATGAATTTTGAAATGTATTTTTAACGTAAATTATATAAATATAGATGTTTTTAATACAAAAAGACTAAAAGTATATATAATTTATGGCCCCTGAGCATTTTTAAAGTCATGGAATACAAATGTAAATTTTCGCGGGATTTCTGTCAAATTTTAGTGGTGTATTATCTTCAATTGAGTAGTTTATCGCGGTTCCTATATTTGTAAGTAACATTAGCCTAGTATTTAAATGTATTGTTTTACAGTGAATGTGTAATTTTTCCCGATTTCTACAAAAAGATACATGGGGAGGTGGTTGTTGAAGCCAGCGCAGCCACCGCGTTTTCATCCACAGTGCTGATATAAATGAAATAGTAGGGGAAACAATGCCCGTTCTCTCTTGCTCCTGCATTATTAACAAAGCTTCCGAGGAAAATCGAATCCTGGCCACCCGCGCAGAAAAACGGCTGGCCCCACCTCTGCATCGTCCAGAGGAGTAGGGTCCGGATAGAGGTGTCCAAATTATCTCTTGCTATCCCGCGACCTATCGACCCGGGTTGCCACATCTTGCACGCAACCGCCTCTCAACACACCGCAAAGATCGATATTACCTACCTGTTCTTTGGCTACGTGTGGTTTGTTGCATTCCCAAGATATCTCCATCCAAAATCAGCATCTGCTATTGTCTTGGGACAGGCATTTATTAACGCGGAATGAGATTATTTAGCTACCGGGATTCGAACTGGGACGGCGAGAGAGGTGAAAATCTTGTAGTCACTTGATTGTGAAGGGTGCACAGTAGTTGGGCACATTTAGCAATTGGACACACATAACTTGGACTTCAGATTGACCTCCTTTCAGTGAAGTGGAGAGGGCTGTCTATATGGTTTCATTGTTAGGTGACTTTCAGTTTATCTCAGGCATATAAGTTTGATTTTGTCTCTGTTGCTGACATAGAACTCATAGAAACAAAAAAGGGTGAGTGTAAAGTAAGAACAAATTAGGAACTAAAAACTTCACTTATCTTAGTAATGTTGCACGTTCTTTTTGCACAAACTGACCCAGGGTTTCAAGTTGTCTCCAACTCATTCTCAAAGCTATACAAACAAATTCGTTACCAAAGCTACAATCTTTCATTTTTTTCTGAAAACAAAAAACAAATACTGATATTCAATTTTTATTTACCAATCTCTGAAAACAAATTTATAAATACAATCTATAGGTTGTAATTCGAAGTTCATAACAAGGTTCCTGTTTTTTAAAATAAATTTTTTTTCCCAAACCATTAAATCTACAGGACCACTTAATTGACTTAATTGACAATTTTGCTGTTGTCCCTAAAAAATAGATAAATTATGCTTTAAAACTTTTAAATTTACAAAATAAACCTATACAGTTCACTTTGGAAACTGAATATAGCAATTAATCCTCCAAACTCCGATAAAAGCGTTTAGTGTCAGATATTGGCATAACAGTGGTCTCAAGGGAATCATCCTCAAGCCTTAAATTTTGCGCCACCCATCTATCAATATGTCCAAGCGAAGAGGCTTGGGATATCTCATCCAGATAAACAGAGGATGGGTAAACTCTCTCAGCCTCAAGCTTCTAAACCCCGAGGGAAGCGTCAAACACTTCATCCTGAAACCACACGTTGAAAACTCTGGAAAGGAAGAGGCATAGGATAACGCCATCTTGAAAACCTTGACCGACAGTTTCAAATGTTCGCAATGAAACTGAACATGCCTACTTCAAGTAAGTACAATAAAGCTTTCAAACCCTTGTAAATCAGTGTAAAGCGGAATATTACTCTGATTTTTACGTAATATGTAACGTTTATGTAATCGTTATGAATAATACTGTAACAAATTGACAATGTGACAAATTCCACTTCTGACACCACTGTTACAAATAACAAGCTCCAATTATTATTCCTACTGCTCGACATTCACATGAACAACTCCGACGATACACTCATTAAAAATGTTTTCAACACCTCAACAAACAACTCCGACAAGAGGGACAATTAAACGTCCAAAACTGTCTGACGACGCAAACATTTCTCTCAAGGAGTGCACACACACACACACACACACACACACACACACACACACACACACACACACACACGCCGCACTCGCTTATGTAGGCGAGAATGACATAGTACGGATTTTCTTGAAATTCACCTTTTCTCAAACTTCTAAATAAACCGGTAGGTGAAACTTTCCAAAACAGTCTGAACACTTTGTTCTACCGCACTCATTGTTGTGTTTGTTCTGGCCGGCTTATTGTCGTGCCCCACTTTACAAACAGTGGAGAGGTAGCTAACATCGAGTATCCTTTTTGAGTTGCACGACCGCCTAGTGGTGTGAGATAGCTTGACCTTGAGTGGCTTTTATGGCGGCTACCGGCCGGGCATGGTTTATAAGTAGCATTTTGCTTCATAACACATGATTATAGCTCTAGCGAGGTTGGTTTTGGGATTAAACCTTTATTCCTTTGTTACCATTTTCCAGATAAATGGGTCCAAGTGACCTCGTTGTGGACGGGCCCTTTAACCACACTCACGCCAGATCGTCAAGGTGTAATGGTAGCAGAGTAAAATGAAGAGAATCAAGGACATTTCACAGAAACATAACCAAATAATTATGTGGTATAGAGAAGTAGAATTGCGCTAAAGACTGGCGCATCAAAAGCACGCTACAAGACCTTATGTTATGATCAGGTTAGAGAATCTAGCTGCACTGTGCTGCAGATGCGCAACAGCTGACGTAATTTGACGCAAGAGAGCCGCTACTCAAATTCAAATGAGGGAAACCTCAGAACATTGAGTACAACAGGAAATATGTTTGGAATCAGTTTGATGGATTTTGTGTTGAACAAAATTATAAATTAACAGCACATACTCCAACCTCTGACATTGCCAACTTCATAAAAAATTGGAGCATCAATATGAGAATCTTATAGGCCGTGACAATGGACGCGAATTCTTTGTATGCCTGCAACTTAGGTTAGTAATTACAATACAGCATTTAAATAACATTTTATATGATATATCACCATTTAATTCGTGATACAGTCTTAATAAATGCAACTCGTGATAGTCTAATTCTCTAGATAAATTGACAACCACACGTGGCATTACTTATGATAATGAACTGGCCGACGTGGTCCTGTTCCATGGCCAGCTCTATAACCAAACATGGGGCCAATGGACTTCTACTGGGGGCGTGTGAAGACGCTAGTTTATGGGACACCGGTCGATATTCGCATGGACCTGGTTCCTAGGATTATCGCAGCCCCGGAAGTAGTACGTCAAAGACCCAGAATGCTTAAGCGTGTAAGACAGTCGATGGTGCATCGCTGTAGGCTTTTCCGTAACCACGGTGGTCGAAATTTGCTCAAAAACGAAAAGTCGGTTAAAAACCAAAGTTGGTATTTAAGTTTAAAGTCTTTCAAGGATGCGACACAAAGATTTTGAACAAAATAGCCCCATCCTAAACTACCCTTTACATGGAACATTTTTCGAAAATTTTTATTTTCTTGAAAATGGCTCTAACGATTTTGATTAAAATGTCATATGTTTGAGATATTTTTATGACAAATGAAATGTATATCTTGAATTTTCTGGCTATAGCCCCTGTAGTCGTATTTACTCTGGACGACTTTTGCATAACTGGTAAACCGTTAGAGATAGGCCAAATCATACTATACAAAGAATGTAGATCTTGCTAAAATACACAATTTATGTTCAAGCACATTTTCTTGTAGGGTGAACCATTTCGGAGATATTCCTTGTTATGTGTGTGAGTTTCGGAAAACTTAGAACTTTCGTGAAATGGATCATCGTTGTTCATTTTTTATATGTTAAGTGTGCAAAGACAACAGAATCTCAAACATTTGACTATCGCACAAAGCCTACTGTATTCTAACATTCTCCTTGCACCTACAAGGAAATAAGCAATATGATAATTTGTACAAATGTTTATTTTAACTAACACGAAGAAGATAGAGGAATAAGAGTTTGTAAGAATGGTTAGTACAAGAGTAGAGAAAGTCATGTGAGTGCAACAATCAGGAATGAAGAAGTCTCAGAAGGATATTTCCGAAGACATTTCAATATCGAATTGTTGGCTGGAATTTTGCTATGAAAGTGGTAGAGAAAAACAGGAATAGAACTTTGGGAATGTTTTATGGGACATTTAAAACTTTCGGTTTTAAGTGCGCATATTATCGAGTAAATGCTGTACCTTAAGGACTGGAGTAATTTATTCAGCTTAGAGTGAGCCAGCCGGGATAACTGCCATGATAGATAAACGGTCTTGTTAAGTCTCCCTCACGAGAGCATTAGAATGCCCTACGATTGAAAAAAAGGCGCAAACAGATAAGTAGGTACGCGAAGAGGTCGACCGGATTAGGCATTCAGCCAAGAACCCAGCCGCGTTTTTATGCTGGTGCTGCCTGCCTGTGGTGTGAGCTTAACTACATGTGTTCAGTCGAGCGGTGAGGTTTCCATTGTCGTTTACAAGTAGCGTGCAGTGGCGGATCAAACACTTACAGTCTCATTTTAAAATAAGATACATAACAGCCATGGTCTTCTCCACGTAGAAACCTGTAGTGTCGTGGATAGTAGTGCTTGTGTGGATAGTAGTATCGTTTTGAAGAGGTGGATACAATGAGGTCCTTCACAGTGGCATATTAAACGCTACATTATAACATAATCACGAATAAAGACTAAGTAAACACACCTAATTTGAAAAATAACTAAAACTTGGTATCTTGGATTTTATTATTGTCTTCTGTTCTAATAATCAGTAATTTTAAGGCTATTTCTGCTTTTTAAGTTTTCCTTTCTGTATACGCCTTTATAAAGCAATATAAGTAAAACAAGATATAATATAATTTGTCCAGGTCGTCCTGGCACTCCATAAGCGCAAGAGAGCAGACATTAGGAAAAGTGACTGGAGTGGTGGGGAACAAGCGAGTGACGTCAGAGCTCAGGTAGCCACACACACAAGTGGTGTATCCTTACGTAATGTAAGAAGTTATTGCATAGTGATCACAGTCAGAGCAAGTGGTATACTAATCCCCACCTCTTCTATTATGCAAGTGGGCAGGTATCTGCTATTGTGTATCTATGCTTAAGGAGTAAGAGAGTGCCCTATGCTCTTATGTTTAATGCTATTAACCAGTTCTATTTTAATAACAGGCTGACATAAATAAACTTACCACATTACAGGAAGAAACCTGTTGCAGAGGTATTTTTAGACATGGCGAATGACCCTGCTAGGATCTGCGCGATTGACGTCATGCAAATTGATGGTGGGGGTAATGTCCCGATTTCATGAACAAGAAGCTTGCTGATAATCCAAGCGAGCACTGTAAATAAGCACACATTTCCGCGATGTTGATTGCACTAAGGTAGGAGGGATACTAAACTGACACCCCTGTGGTCTTATAAATAGAAAGGCGTACTACTCATCGAAAAACTAAATAATTATTTGCTGGCTAATTTATGGCTAAAATAATTCTGTTATGATTTGAATACCTAAAGTAGACCATAGGGTTAGAAATTGCTGGAACCGGACCAAGGATTTGCAATTAAAATTCGGTTCCATTGATAACATTAACTAGTGCTGTTTTATTTTGTCTACCATGAATAGTAAGTAGGGGAGGTGTTGTATTCCACGCAAAAGTTCGGCAGCCTTCTGAATCTCCCCCAAAAAAAGTGTTCTTAGAAAAATGAAAGCGAGAACAACAGTGAGACGGAGATAGATTCAGACTATTTTTCGTTGTGTGTAGCAAGTATCAAATTATGTATTTTTCTAGTGAACGTGTACGGTACGGTCTTCGGAGACTTGCGATTGTTTTATGCCGACAGCGGCGGCAGCACATCAATGGCGCTCAAGGTCAAACTACCTCACAACACTGCATGTGAGTGCGTGACTGACAACAATGAGCGCGATAGAGCAAAGAGTTTCGAGAACGTTCCGGAGGCCCCGACTGCCGGCTTGTTTATGAGAAGCGTCGCGAAAACGGTCAACTTCGAGAAAAATTCTGCTACGCCATTCCCGGTATATACAGACGCGAGGTGTGTGTGTGTGGGGGGGGGGGGGTGAGTGTGTGTGCGTGTGTGCACAGTAATCTTCATGAGAGGACAATATGGTAGGTAGAAAACGGTTGGGCATTGATACGTCACGTGGAAGTGAGTTTTGAAGTGAAGCAGTTTTGGTGAGTATTGAGTAAATGTACCGTCAAATCCAAAGAGAATAAGGAAATGAAACCTGAGCTGTAAGATCAGGAAGAACTGTATATTTTGTGTTAACGACGTTAAAACAGTAGTGATTTCTGTGCTTCAGTTTTAGAAGGGAAATACAATAAAAGAAGAAGTACCTGGTCTTACAACCGCTCGCTACTTTCATTTGTTATCCGTTAGCGCCCTGTGTTATGGGTTCCTAAGTCCTATTCAGCAACATTACTGAAAAAGCAATCGCCCAACAGGCTGCAGCTTTCTTATGCACGTTATACCTCTGCAAACACAGCTCGATTAACATAAATAGTATTCACTAGGTATTCTGAAATCGAGAAGGTATATGGCACCAGATGCTGGCCGTATGTTTTTGAATTGGTTGTAACTGAGCTGTTCTGAGTATCATAAACAAGGGTAGGCTGGATATCGTACCCATGTCGAACCGGCGCCTTATTAACCTTTAACTGGTGATGTGACATCTATCAGACACCCCGCAAACTAAAACACGATAGCTTTCATTGCCTACTGAGTCCTGGTATTTATAGAACCGTCTGATCTTTGCTTACTGTTTACCTCACATTAATCTTCGTATTACTTGGCAAAGCGACGAGGCGTATTGACCTTGGCTGTCGAGCGCTATGATCGCCTCTTATGCAAATTCAATTTTTTTCCCTAAACAATGTAGATAAATTTAACCTTACATATAAACAAAGTTCTGCACTTCTTTTAAAAGAGTAGGTATAAGAATATTAATTTATGTGATGTTTAAACTGTTCGAAAGGACATAAGCTGGCAATCAGGTGTATACGCTATACTTTTTTCTTCCCCTTCTTTGCAGTGCACTAAGAAATCTCCTATTCTGATATTGCATGTGCTATACTAAGACACGTTCTAAGAGGCGAACGGCGTTCTCTAGTAATTCTGACCTGCCCTCCAAGTTAAGGGCTAATTTGTATTGATCATGGCTCTTTCCACCAGCCATGTGCGTGAAGCTAATTGGGATGGATTCCTTTATTTGGAAACAGAGATCTGAGTGCCAATGCAAATACTCTCACTCTGCCTACAAGAAATACTGCTATCATTCTTTCAATGTTCAAAAGTAATTACAAACCATAAAAAAAATTCTTCTAATTCGCAAAATTTAGAAATCTCTGAGATTAAAAGTTGTCACGCTAGATGGCAGGTTAAAAACCTCAACTAAACAGCACTAGATGACGCCTTGTGTGACAAAATGCAGTTCTTACATACATTATTCACTTTTAGATATGTTCTGAAAATTACGTTAATATATCATATGTAATTACAAATCCTAGAAATAACATAGTAAGTAAACTCGACCTAAAGGAGTTAATTTTCCCTATGAATAACCAAGATGTTATGTCTTTTACACAGAGTATTTCGAACACGTGGTAGTGGAAGGATAACAAAACTGAAAAGAGGTCAATCCGCATAGCAAATATTTTGAAAATGGAATCCTCTGATACTGTGTATTAATAACAGAATATACCGTTATGAGGCTATAAGTTTCTAATTTTGATTCTGGTATTAAATGTTATTTTCAGCTACCATATATCGCCCCTGTGGTGAGAGGGTACTGTGTCTGCAAGACATTCAAAAGGTCCCGAGTTCCAATCTCGGTTAGAGCGAGCAATACGGGAAGTTTCGGGATGTAATATGAAGGGTGGCGAAGTTCCCCTGAATACCTCCTTCAGGTGATAGAGGGATGACCAGGTGGCAGCCCCGGCAGATCCTAATTACCACCACGGAGAAATGGAAGGGTTTTGTGAAGGTGTTAATTAGTTATAGAAGTTTCTGTGCACCCAAGTGCGTAGACGTTTGAGAAAGAGGGTGGGTGGGTTTACCTCCTTTCACTATATGCGCACTTTGCCATTCGGACGTGTGTTGCAGTGGTGGGTGGGTTACTAAAGCATTTCAAGCCTTAAGCGATGAACATCTGTTCAATAGTGACTTATTTTGTAGTGCTTACGTTTAAGAAGTCTAGCAATATGTTGCAACAAAGGCGAAGTGCATAACCTTAGAAGATACACCAAGTGATCGTCGCGCAACCTTTTGCGATATAGACTTTTAATATAGTTCAATTTGGAGAAACTCCTAAACTACACTGATTCTAACACAAACTATTCGTGCAAATACTTATTTCTCTATCTAGTTCATTTTAATCGACATAATCATTTTCAGAAAGTATCTTATTGCTGATTTTCTTGTAGGTGCGGGCGGAAAATAGGAATGCAGTAGCTTTTAAGCTATAGTAAAATGTTTTATGAGCAGGTTGCTATACAGGCTATAGCCAGAAAATTAAAAATATACATTTCATTTGGCATACAAATATCTTAAACATATGACATTTTAATCAAAATCGTTAGAGCCATTTAAAAAAAAAAAAAAACCAAAGTTTGAAAAATATATAGGCAGGCAATGGTTGTATGAAGTTATAAGTGTGAAATATTGAATGTAGTTTGAAGACTGAAGCAAATGTTTCATTGAAACAGCTGAGAGCGACAAAGATGTTATTTTTGACAAAGATCGTTATTCCATTTATATCCAACATACTATTTTTCAAATCAAAGGAAAACGGACAGTTATACACAATGAGCACGAAACATTGGTAATATATTTAACTCCGTATATTAGAATGCCAAAATTAGGCACTTTATTTATGAGTGATATCCATGGAATGGTATACGTAACCAAATATAAAACAAACACAGACCTGGTTTTTGAGAAGATACACTAATGTCATGCGACTATTGACAGGAGGTTCCGCCGTTCTTCTCGAGGAACTCGTCCAATAATGTGACGGAAAAAAAGTAAAATAATGGATCTGGTGCACAGCGATCTCATGGCTTCTGTTGACATATCAAGTTGGGGTGACAATAATATATGCTCAGCAGAACCCACAACGCTATGTCCGAGTCTATGCCTTTAAAAGAATTTAAAAACATAGACTTGGAACATAAACGCAAACTATAGAAAATGAAAGAGGACTCGCATACTGATATTGCACTTGAACTTTGCTCTCAAACCTGAGGGACTTTTGACGTTCTTAAGCAACGGTGAAAAGCTGGACGACCTATTAGAAATATACTAGACTTGGTCAGTTCTCAAGCCCAATAACCTACACAAGGAGGGGATGAATACTATCAGAAACCATGTTAAAACAGCTGTGATAAGAAAATTTCATACGATCTATTTACAGGAAGAAAGAAAAATGTGAAACATCGAAGAACCATGTGCTGGAAGGTCCTTGTGTATTTATTTTACGTACTTTATTTTTTACTTGTTTAATTTTTTTATTTATTTTATGAGCCTAAACCAGAACGTTGTTTAACTTTCCCACAAGAACAGATAAAGGGGTATTACTCAAATACGCGTTGCATGACCTAGCTAGTTTTTACAGTTCAAATCCCGCAAATACTAAAAAACGTAATAGATTTAAACTCAAACTTTCCGGAATTGCAGGGCAGTAACTCTGAAGTACGCCACGAAAACAAATGATGGTATTTCGCAGTAAGTTGTACCTCAGCGCACTCTATTATAGGTCGTCAGAGTTGAAATCAAGAATTTTCAATTGAATTCACGATTAACTGTAAATGTGTTGATAGTTCAGAACTCCCTGCTACTTTAAAAGTAAATATTGAGAATATTGCGTACTTAAAATACTCTAAGATAAAATACGAACTTAATGACCTTTTGATTACTTTAATTAATTTTAATAAGTGCTAGAATTAACAAAATCAACTTGCAAACTTTTAGTAACATTTTTGACATCTGGAATACTTTCTGCCATCTTGGAGTGGTAAATCATTCACCCATTGTTAAGGAACAACACACACACGCACGCACGCACACACATTCTTTTCAAATATTTACCAGTACTTCAGCTCATTGTCAACATAAATATACATTTTAAATAAAAGGAACAATTGGTTTTAAAACAATGCTCTCCAATGCTGGGGAACATTTAGTTTATGCCATCACTACGATTTGACTGCCCGCTCCGCTTATACAGCCGAGGCGTGTTACCGGCGAATTTTCTGGAATATACACGTTTCTCGAAACTTCTGGTAAAGTGACTTTATCCCCAAATTTGGACAAATTCAGGTTTGAGGAGAGTGAAAATTACGGAAGGAGGGAGTGTGTATGGGTGAATATGTCTGTCTGTCTAGGGCAGAAAGTTTTATGACATTACCGACACAGCTGCTTGAAATAATAAAAGCACAAATATAGCACCATTATGAGAAGAAGAAGAAGAAGAAGAAGAAGAAGAAGAAGAAGAAGAAGAAGAAGAGAAAACATTTCTGGTAAGATAATCTGAAAAATACTTTTGTATTGAAATTTGAATGAATATTAAGAATCGTCGGAGTAAAAGTTTGCTTATGAAGGGCGCCAGAAAAATTCATCACGGGCGTTGGACAGCGCTGCTTTAAAGCATATTGAATAATTTGTGACAAGTTAGTGTACGTTAATTGCACCTAGACACATTGACTGAAGTTGTAGTATATATTCCATTTCATTACTGCAATTTCGTTTTAATAAAATATATTGCTTTTTAACCAAAACCAAAATATGTATTGAGGATTACAGTTACCGCTAAGGATAAGTTTTTGTTCTCTTTTTTCGAATATGAAGAGTATTTAATGTGCCTAGAATATTATTAGCTTTATTTCTAAATTTTCAATGCAAAGGGGCGTGTTAAATATAAAAACATAGTTATAACCGGAAAATATTTCTACCCAACAGTATTTATTTTCATAAAAACTTACATTTCTACTTATGCTAAAATTATTGATATATCAATGATTATATTAATAGCCCTCAAACAATAGAAGCTGTTTGGTAATTTTATTATATTTTGTCTTTCATATACTTATAAATGTGGCGTTGAAATTTCGTGAAAATCTCAGAGAAATGGAGTTTAAGATTGTTTTCATCATTTCAAAAGATTTTTTTATCTTCCAGTATTGCGGGTGTTTAACAGTATATTTATGCAGCAAGGTTACAAGCAAATTATTCTAACGCAATCCTACATTGACATTTATTGATTTATATAGTTTTCATTAACTGTGTAATTATTGTTGATTATACATATATGCACGAATCACTTTGTGTTGGTACCGTAATTAGCAAAGCTATATTATACTTTATTCCAAAATAAGTTACCATGACCATCCTTAACCTACAAATGATGTGACGGGGAATGTTATTAATCGATGTAGAATCAGCTTGTAACAAAGTTATACACTCGACTCTACGATGCCGTCATGGAAAATCAATGAACATTTTCAACATTCTCTCTAGAACTCCGTAGAAGGTAGTCGTGCAGTGATAAGCTCAGCTAAAGTTTTCGTCGAAGAGGAGCAGTTGAATACAGCGGACATATCGCCAGTAATGTAGCTAATAAAATTGAGTTTATTTTACGTATATTGTTTAAGTTGTTACTGGAATTTGAAAGAACTGATCAATAAATTATTTTCATAATACACCGTGCATGACTTGAGAATATAAAATATTCACCGCTCATATAGGGTGTTAGGAGTATGAGTGCGTAGATTTCGTGTGAGAATGGATTCAAATAGGACGAATAAGAAAGTGCAATAACAAATTCATCTATCATGAAAGATAAAGGAGATAATTGAACATTGTTGAATACATCATCTGCACAGCCTGGCAACAGTACGACAGGTGAATGTTTTATTTACTAATGGGCTTCCGCTACCCCATAAGCATAATATCTGAGAGCATCTGTAAATGTACATATAACCAAACCGCCACTGAGTCATTCCACTTCAAATCGAACAAAATATGGCAAAAAATAACCTTGATCTCTCAGATTTTCTTGAAAAAATTTTTGGTGTTTTGGAACAAAATGTATTTGACCCGTGTTTCTGCGTTTTATATAAAAACATTTACTTTGGCAGACATTAATTTTTGAAATGTCCCAAAAATCGCGCGCTCCTCACTCTTCGATCAATCATACCTCCGATTGTAATGAAGCAAATTACTTGATCTTTGGCTCAAATTAAAGATAAATCGCAGTATTTCGTGAGGTATTTATTAGAAAATTTTATTAATTATTATTAGTATTATATTTTATACCATTAAAGTTTTAAACTTACATAATAACATAAACTCAACCATTTAAAAATCTGGAAAAAAAACTAAAAATACAATGAAGTTTATTCAATATTCTCAGAAAAAATCAGAATGGAGTGTCTAATAGTTCAGTTGTAATTAACTTACTTGCAAATCAGTGCAGCGATGACGGCAGCGGTGACGGCTACCGTAACCTCACACAATTGCCACCTTCCATTACGGCGACTGTCAACTGCTTGAGGTTCCATGAACTTTACAACAGTACAATAAGGAGAACACTGCTAGCTGACACTATTATATGTACACTATTAGCATCTTTAAAATGTTTTTAAAATATGCATTTTAAACTGTTGGCGAATCCATAGCTTTTGTCTGTTTCATCAGCTCATATTATATAATTGTGCGAATGAAACCATGCACATGGGGAGGGAGGGATGTCTGCATGATCTGAGACAGTCTTCCTAATTCAAAGGTGCTTTTTAATGCAGCGTGAAGACATAGATATTTGCGATAAAGAGTGAATATAGTGAATTTGTGAAACATTGATCATAGCGTAAGTCAATTATGCCACCTGTACGTTCTAAATTAGGGACCAAAACATTACACAGTCAGAGTAGAGAAATTATTTCAAATGTATGGACGTACATGAAGGAAGAAGCTAAAAGTCAAGAACTGCTTACATCAGAAGATTTTTTCAAAAAAATCCAAAAGTTCAAAAGCGCGTATCAGATGCCACAGGAGTATCAGAAAGACTGTGGAGACATTTTTCTGCATGGACTGTACTGCCTTAGTAAGAAGTTATATGAGTAGCATAGCTGACGCGGCAATTCGCAGGCTGTCTGCGGTCACCTGACTAGTTAGTCGTCCGTGTGCGCTTGCAGGCCTCCAGAAAAAAAAATTGTAGCAAATACACTAATGCAATTTCCATAGTTTTCAACATCTTATTTTATACATAAAATGTCAGGGAACACGTGTGTATTTTTTTAGATTTTTAACACATCGAATTAAATTCTATTTTTGGTTTTACAAAATATACCATAAAAAAAAACAGTCCAAAATTTATGTGTAATAATGATTGATCGAAAGTTGTTAAAAGTGTTGTATTTGACCTTTCCAGTGCGCCAAAGCGCCAACTCTCAACTCTATATAGCCTTAGAGTAACAAGTGATTTTATATTACGGTGCGCGCAGAAATTGCTTAATTTCTAATAGCCATAACTAAGCAAGTAATTTAAAAATACGGAAATAAAAAATACGGGTCTCCTTATTTGATGCCTATTATTCATAAAAAAATTTTGAACCTCCTACGAAAATGTCGTGTTTTACGGGTGTTCGATTTGACGTGGATTGACCCCACTGCAATACAATTAAGTGTTAAAAGAGTGGCACTGTCCGCATAAAGTGGAGAAGGTAAATCCAACCTCCCCTCTTTCGCAATCGTGGGAGGAAATTTTACATGTTAGCCACTATTTACGTTCATTGTAAATCAAATGTGGATTGTATAGAAATTCTTCGAAATACAAGGAAAGGAAAATCGCTTACGGAAAAGATATCCTTAAAAAAAGGATGTATTCATAGCATCAGAAAACAAGCTCTTAATGTAAGCTGGTGAATGGGCAACAACGCCCCTGTTGCCAAAGCACTCAACATGAAAGAGTATCCTAATGCGTGCAGGCACCTATGAATAATGGCGACAGAAGTGGCTCTTTCAGAAATTGAACTCGGTGCAAACTCGTGGCCCTTCTATGAGCCAGCCGTCTTTCCCCCTCGTTCTTTTTATTCCGTAGCCTAGAAACATCCAGAACATATAAAACGAATTTACGTTATTGATTGTCCCCTTCATTTTTATTTATTCAAAATGTTTGTCCCACCTAGCTGATTCAGGTCACAGGCACTGCAATAGGACAGGCCTGAATACTGAGTACTTGCATTTACCAGTATTGCAAGTATTCTTGTTTCATCCGGCGAGTTACATTCGGTCAATCTCATAGACCAGAACTAGCAGCTTTCCTCTTTCAAACCCACAGCTACCGGGTTCCATTCTCAACTGAAGGTTGCACATGTTTCCTTAAAAAGGGTCATTCCCCATCCTTCCCAGGGTCTAGAAGGATGAATATATGTGTGTATGTAATATAATAATCCAACGTAATATAGCCATGGAAAAATTAATTGAACGCATTTTTCAAGCACTGAAAAAAGTAACCTAAAATCGAAAAATCATTAAATAACCAATAATATAGCAAATATCTACCCATTTTAAGAATTAAAGCTCTATGATAAGGATTTATATACATCTTAACAATGTCTATGTTGCAACAATTAAAACATGAATAGCATCCTGGCTCGTAATAACTAATGCCACGAGTGGTTGTCAAATTATCGATAAATTCTCGAGTCAGGAAGAAATGAGTTGCACTTATTAAGACTATTTCACGAGTTAAATGATGTTATAGCTTATGAAATGCTATTTAAATGCTTTATTGTAATTACTAACCTGTAATTACTAACATGTAGCACTTTAGCGTCCATTGGTGCGGCCTACAAGGTTCGCATATTCACACTGCTGTTTCGGGATGGAATCAAACCAGTTTTAAGAAAAATAGATACTTTATTTTTGTCTGGTACAAACCTTGTCTAGTACAACGGCGGCCATTTTATGTAACAAACTCTCTGTACATTTTATTAGCAACCAACAAAACAAAAGAAAAACTAAAAGCTACAGTCATATGTTATCAACTGCTACCAAAAGTCGCTAAACTATTTGCATTCGCCAACAACTGCAATTTTTAAGATGTTGGCAAAGTCAGAAATTGGAGTATCTGCTATTAATTTATCATTTCGTTCAAAACAAAATTTGTCAAATTGATTCCAAACATATTTCCTGTTGTATTCAGTGTTCTGAGGTGATAATGAAATGTGCTACATTTTTCGCGAATAAAGTCTGTCATTGGTAGATTTCAAACAGGTCACGTAAGACTGGAATAGTTAGTTTAATCAGGTTTTATCACAGAAAACTGAACCAAAATTCCGTAAGCATAGTGCGAAAGATGTGCTTAGCTTTTTAGCTACTCATAACTGTCTCTTATTTCCGGATGTGCTTTCGTGAGAGGGGGGGGGGGGGACTATAAAGGATTTCGGATAGCACA
Source organism: Tenodera sinensis (assembly GCA_030765045.1). Taxonomy (NCBI): domain Eukaryota; kingdom Metazoa; phylum Arthropoda; class Insecta; order Mantodea; family Mantidae; genus Tenodera; species Tenodera sinensis. Next base: position 159,169,081 of record CM060967.1, on the reverse strand, counting down.
AAATGTACAAAGAGAACTACAGCTTTAAAACATAAGAATATGCTTTCGGACTTCACTGCGACGGTTGTTTTTAGCGGAAACTCCAGAATCCCTTTCACTACATACACTTTGTGAGCCGTAGGTACTTTGAGACGTATATTAACAGGTATTACCTTAGAGACCCAGAGTTTGAGGTATAAAGGTATCGTAATCCCTTGTTTCCCATCCACTTTGCATAGCTAACAAACCTTTTACAGATATTTGGATGTCTGCTTTGCGAGCATTTATTGTTTCTCAATGGAACGCCTTCGTTTGTTAGGCAGAGCTGACCCTGCATACAGCATAGTGTGTGGGTTACGCTACGGGCAAATGGAACTCAAAGGTTGGCAGCAGCACATTCCAAACATACCACGCCCATCATCTAGTGTGCTCGTAATTCGTCACTTCAGAGCACGACAAGATACGTAACTCTTTTAAGCCTCCCCAGGGAGTCTCATCACGCTTTGATTGTTCCCTTTGAATATGAACAGCAAAATGAGTTTCCACTGAAACCAAAACAATGAACGCTTTTGAGGGTAGTAACTTAATCTTTCCTAAGATAACAGAGTGACATTTTCCCCTCGATTTGAGAGGAAACTTATAACAATGTGTAAATGAAAAACTTGAATTCTACTTTATATTGTCATTGGTTTGGGAATGCACACAAAGAGTAAACATCGGAGTAAACATTCGGGAGATCGTGGGGTCATTGCTTATCCTGGGTCACAGGCAAATGCTAGGAAAGATAATTACATCCCCTGAATTTCCTGTCCCTCTCAGGGTTGGAAGTGTTGGCGATGGACGAATCAGCGCTGCCGTGTGAGGGATTTGCGCACTGTAGCTGTTGTTCGGCCTTGTAGTTTCCAAACCTGGCGAGCAGCGCTGTCGAAACGCAAGCGGCTGGTGGCTGCTTGACGAACCCTGCTGTCGAAATGAATCTCCAGCACATATTAGGGACCCTTACGTTAGGAACCAGGGTTCCCTCGCACCCGTAGAGCAATTCCTTCCTCTCAGTGGTCTGGTAGGTATATCAACTGTTCCTACGTAAACTTATTTTTCGATCTACTTCATTTTAATCAAAATAAACCTATAAACCTAATAAACCTACCTACCTAATAGGTAGCTTCAGTACACATTTCGCTATAGATACATAGTTAATAGCAATTATTTAACATTGGATTCTATATTCCGACCTTAAAATGGCATACCTACTGTTTTCATGGTGAAATCACATGACTTTCTCTATTCACACTTCTACAAATTATTCTTACAACTGCTTATTCTTCTAACTACTTCATATTAATCCTAATAGACATTTCCAGAATGGCTTTGTTACATATTTCCTTGTAAGTAAAACCGGGGAATAGGGGAATACAATAGGCTTAAGGATAGCCAAGTTTTCCAAGACTTAGTCGTTATGTGTTGCCTTTGAAATTCAGTTCTGTTTGCGTAATCTGGAGGGAAAGTAACGAATAAAGACTTCTCACTGTAGAAGTATCTAAGTATTCAAAAATTTAAACAAATCATATGAAAATGGTTGTTAAAAGGCAATTTTTGCTTTTACGCACGGACAAACACACGCGTGCGCGCGCGCACACACACACACTCTACCTCTCTCTCTCTATCTCTCAGGCCGGCAAGCATGCACATTTTTTCTAAAAAAGAGTTGTTTTTTTATTCGGGAAGTCTCAAAAAGTGCGTTTCTGGTGATATCTGCGTATCGAATTTTTGGATTAAAACACAGAATACTGAATTCCTGATTTAGGAAAACACCATTGGACAAATTGAATTTATTGACGAGTTAGTTACTGTATCCAGTTATCACATTGGTATTGAAGAGGCATTAGACAGAGGATTAGTAACTTAGTTAACAGGACGTATTAGTCCCCTCTTGCTGAATGTATAAATGAATATCGAACTCTTGACATCCCAGTCTTTATTAGCTCCTGCGACTATCATGTGGTAAAGGGTTGCGTGCACATCCTAACTGTAACCCCAAGTGTTCTCCTTGCATGATGAATCTTTTACCTAATGGGCCACCCTCATATGTGCACGCAGGAGCACTTCTCTGGAATCTCCCGTTTTGCAGCCAGAGAAAACTACTTGTAAAAGATTAAACCTAGGAGCTTGCTTATCTTTAATGGTATCTTGGGACTTGGGCAGATTCCGTAACTCAAGGAGCACAATGGGCCTTGTTTTGGCCTTCTGGCTGGGCGCCAGAAAGAGGACTCAAATCAATCAACGCTTGTCATTTATTTATATCACTGTATTTTGTTTTGACGCGGTGGTATGAACCAAGATTATCGAGAGATTGGCGCCGTACAATCGGAACCGTAAACGCATCAGCCACGTGCTTGTCCAGGATAAATACGATTAACGCCAGAAAACTAGAATGTTCTGAAAGTTTTGCTTTCTCGAAAGCTCTGGAGCTATGTGGAAAATTTCTGCGACCATATAAACGAGCAAAGCGACTCTTACGTGAGCGAAAGAAAGGTATGTCGGGCGTAATCCGTTCCGGGGCTACTTCAGGGAAGAAAGAGTGAGTGAAGCAACAGTGAACTATGGAACTAGTTCATCTTAGGGAACTGATCGGGTGAGCTAAATGAAGTGCCAGTGAAAGCTAACCTAAAATTACTAAGGACAGAGAAAACGGAGTGAAGTGACAATTTGAAAACCGAACGAAATCACACTTTCCTGTGTGTCTGTATCCTAAATACAAGGCGCTTCCTTTGCAGCTACCGTCTGTTTTAAACTCGACCCATTATGCTGAGTGTTATTCTCGCTATTGGCTTTATTACTTACGTGTTACTTCCAGATAATATCACAAAGGTTGTTAGTGAAACATTTCATCACGCCATTCTAAACACGCATTTCGTCCTTTGTCTCATAGCTCTTGTATTAAACAGTCTTTCTGCTTTAAAATAATTTCTGCAAGTCCAACATTTCCTTTACCACCGTCTGGTGTTTGGAAAATATGTTTCAGGCTTCCATTTCTGAAAAGCCTGAATCTCAGGTTCAAAGCCACTATTCTAACTGCAATAATACAAAACTTTACAGACCCAATGCGGCAAGTATATCGTAACGATAGTGTTTTTGTAATAACTCATGGTGTTATTGTCCAAAATTGAATTTTCTGCATTTAGTGCTGGTTACCTAAACCTGAGATAGATGGAAAAAGTTGCGAGTTTAATGCTAGTGACTGCAATCAAATGGGGTTGTAGTAAGAGATGGGGAGGGCCCACGTAAAATAATCAGTGACGTGGTAACACGTGGGTGATAACGGAGTTATATCAGACCACAATAATACCGAAATAAATTTATACATTTGAAATAAATAACTACCAGTAGCATTATTTTATGGTTAAATGTCCATATAGTATGAAAATAATAAAAAAGTCGTTACAATATTATAACACTGACTACACCTATTTGTTGCCAAATGGCAACACGATGTATTAGAGAGTTAAGAAAGCTAACGTTCTTTATAAAGGAGGCAGGCATTCTGATGGCCTTGAAAATAACGGGATGCATAATGGATCAGCAATGATCGAGGGCTTAGGTATACGATAACCTAACTTTTCTAAACCCAATCAGAACTAAATCCTCAAACCTCCGATTTATATAGTACTCTAGATATCGAATATAATAATAATAATAATAATAATAATAATAATAATAATAATAATAATAATAATAATAATAATAATAATAATAATAATAATAATAATAATAATAATAATAATAATTTTGTGATTGAATATTACCACTTAAATCTTACCTAGATCTTTTCTTTGTATTTACTCTCTCTCCTCGGAAACATGTTTTGAAGCCCCCTTAATAAAAAAGGGCATTTTTAGAAAAAAGGTCCTTGTGTGTGTGTGTGTGTGTGCGTGCGTGCGTGCGTGCGTGTGTGTGTGTAGATGTGTGAACAGCGTAACTCAAAAACGAAAAGTCGGTTAAAAACCAAAGTTGACACTTAAGTTTAACACCCTTTAACGATGCCACAAGAAGATTGTGATGAAAATTCCGCTACCCTAAACTTCCCTTTACATTGAAAACTTTTGGAAATGTTGATTTTCTTGACACTGGCCTTAAAGATTTTGATTAAAACACCATAAATTTGAGATATTTTTATGGCAAATGAAATGTATATTTTGAATATCGTGACTATAGCCTATGTATTCCTGTTTACTCTTGATTACTTTTGCATAACTGGTAAACCGCAAGAGGTAGACCAAATCTTACTATACAAAAAGTGTAGATCTTGCTAACACAAAATTTATGTCTTAGTAATTTTTTTATAGAGAGAACCATTTCGGAGATATTCCTTGTTATTTGTAGTATTTTTACAATACTTTTACTTTCCACAAACACAGGATCGTTATTCATTTTCTTATATCTTAACCATGCAAAGGAGAGTGAAATTTCAAAGCTTTAAAAGATTTAGCTAACGCGCAAATGTACTGTATTTCCATATTCCCCTTGTACCTACAAGAAAATGAGCAATAAGAATTTAGTTTATCTCGACTAACATGAAAAAGATATAGGAATAATAAGAGGTTGTAGGAATAGTTGGTACAGGGGTAGAGAAAGTCATGTGAGTGCAACATATCAGATTTTTTGTTTGTATTTACTTATTTATGCTTTAAATATGCACAAATAAGTATGAGTATTGAGTTATTGATTTCTTAAGATCGACGGCCAGGTGTGAAAGATGGATCACCAGTCTGACATTCAGGTTAATGTTGGGTATCCTTGATACTGGAATCACATTTGTAACAGTTATTAGTAAATCATTAATTTTGTTTCTATTATTCACTATCAGTGAACAAATAACATACAACATGGCCGTTGTGGGGATGCACGGCGTTGAACCCAGCAACGGTTATACATTTTTGCTTTTTCAAGAGCAGTGAACCAATTGTTATTTCTCATGTTTATTTCTTGCCTCGTACTTTGTGCCAGATTTTCGCAATCCGCCCCATGTATTTGTTCTCCCGCTTGCGGTGGGGTATACCTTCACTAATAGTTTTCTGATTTGCCACCAGGTTTCGGTCAGCTTTCCTTCCTATTGCTTGTTCGGGTTAGAGGCAGTGCCACCGTCGTTGCTTGGGGTCCGATGCTACTTTTCATACTATCACTATTTGAGTAGAGTTGACCTGCGCAGTGCTCTTTGTCTCACAGCCTCACAGCTTTGAGACACGCGTAACGTAACTCGCTTTAGCCTTCACATTTCAGAAGGGGTTCTTTGGTTTTTGCTCGCTCTTTTGTCGGTCTATTATCGTTGTGGGTTCATAATTGTTAGTCTGGAATTTTAATCTAATGCACAATAATATTTTTCTGAGCCGATATATAATATAATTCCTATCCCTTTCAGCTGTACATTGGGCAAATTTGTAATTTTTTCTGCAAAGACTAGAAAATGAAGGTTTCAAATGTTCAGCAAAATAGTTCAAGATTAGAATCTGTAAATCCCATATGTGTATTTATTGTTTATCGCGCATTAGCGATGATTCAGAAATACATCCACTAAATTATATTTTATTGTAACAATCTTTGGGCGAGTTCATTTCCTTCCTTCATTCTGCCACGAGGTCAGGGTAGTGTGGAGTCAAATACCTTAGAAGACAACTACCGCATCATTTTACCTTCCAGTATACCCACCAGCGTCGGAGCACGGGCCCAGGCCTACGCCCGTGTAAGACGAAACAATCGCACATCACGTTTTCAGGAAGAGGTGCTGCAAAGGAACTCCAAAACGTGCAATGCATTCGTCATATTGCACGCACTATGGGCGAAAGTTATATTTTCCTACGCCTAGTGGTGCTGGAAGAATGGCTCCATCAATACTTTACATCTTTTAAAAATATAGACCTTAACTCCAAGGACCACTGCTTTGCAATTGGACCTGCGAGCTATTTTACATCTAGGAATGTTGCTGCAGAATGGAAAGAATCGAAAACAGCATGCAATTGTTTTTTTAAAAAAAAACTATCAACATAGTTATTCCTCGATGTGCAATCTGGGTTTCAGCAAAACGTCCCTCTACAATCCCAGATGTGCTTCTCACATAACGCAATTCATTTTCTCTTCCCGAAGGATGTTACAAACCATCTGAATAACGCACTTACAAACACTGGATTGAATAGGCGGGCGACTGCGTTCCCTTCATGTCACACCTCCAGATTATCTCCTGTGAGTCTTGTGTGCGAGACTACCTTCAAATCAGATAAGGAATGCTGGCAAGGATATTCCTTGCCTGTGACGTTACGTTATTCGTAACATTCCTGGCATCTTCCAAAGGAGCACAAATGGTTTTATTCGAAGATATAGACTATATATGAATATTGGAGGACGCCACCTTCAACAATTTATTTAGTGTACTTTTGCTCGAAAGTAATAATAATAATAATAATAATAATAATAATAATAATAATAATAATAATAATAATAATAATAATAATAATAATAATAATAATAATAATAATAATAATAATAATAATAATAATAATAATAATAATATAGTAATAATATTATTTTTGGTGTGCCCAGTGAAAGTGTGTGTGTGTGTGTGTGTGTGTGAGTGTGTGTGTGTGTGTGTGTGTGTGTGTGTGTGTGTGTGTGTGTGTGTGTGTGTGTGTGTGTGTGTGTGATTGTGATGGGACATACTGTTCTGGTATGCTGAGGAGTGAATGCGCGTGTATGAGTGTATATAAATATGTTTGTATATATAAAACAAAAACAAAAACCTCAAAGACAAAAACAATAGAAGAACCTGCAACAAAAAACTGATCTCGATGATCTAAACATGCCTAATTATAAGTTCATGCCAATTGTAGTCTGTTCATGTATCGGCACCAGGCCAAAACGTATTAGTAAACAAAACAGAGATCAGTAGCGTACAGTATCGTGGTGCCATCTAGTTTATTGAGGTAAAATTGGATTACATATTAGCACCACTGTAAAGCCTATCAAAACTATTTGCCAAATGATAGTAGCGGGTTGCCACTACGAATTTGATACTTGTTCTATATCAAAATGCTCGCATTAACTCATCCGAAATCCTTTAATGTAGTCGGTTAATCGAGAAAAATTTGTAGAGATATTTTAAATAAATGTTTCCTTGTAGATATAACGAGAAGACCAGAAGGCGTTCCTATGAGAGAAATTTACTTTATATTCTCTTTAATGTCTAGGACTAACAACTTCCCACTTGATAAAAGAATAAGCATTTCAAAATTCAAACAAATAATAGGAAATATCCCGAAGACGGGTCACTACAAACACGCACACACAAAGTGGCTCTTTTAACATCTACATGTGTTGTGCATTACGATTTTGTCTATCACTTACGCTTTACCAGATGTGTAAAAGTCATCCAGAGCAAAGAGGTCTTTTGCTGACATTCCCAGAAAATGCAAGATATAAATTTCATTTGGAATGAAAACATCTTAAACTTACTGTAATTTAATTAAAATCGTTAGTCATTTTGGATGAAATAAAAATTTTCAAAAAATGTTCTACTTAAATAGCAAGTTAACTTTTTAACGCTTTTCGTTCTTGAGTTATGATGTTCACAGACACACATGAGAACATAGCGACACATACACGAACCTTTTTCTAAGGTTGTACGAGGGCGAATCAAAAAGTAAGTTACACTCGCTCGCCGCGAGAGCACGCTGTGTGTCGTGGGCGAGCGAGGCCAATGTGTAGGAAGTTACAGTAACTGCCGACACGTCCGATAGGTGGGGTAGTGTGATATCCCGTTGTGTTGTGTGTGCAGAGCGCGCCTGGGTGTCTCCCAGTATTCACATGGAGGGTTACAACCTTAGGATCAAGAAAGTCTTTTTTATTGTAATATTGTGCTTCGTTTTCCAAAACTTTCATATTTCAAAAAGTATGTACAATTTTCTCACAAACTATGTGGCAGATTTCTATGTAGCTTTACATACTTATATAACTACAGTAGATAAGCTTCGACAAAAATAACAAAATCAGTTCAGTTATTTTTCTCGTACTTTGTTTTGAAATTTTACCACAAATACGCCGTTTTCTTCTCGTAACCTTTCTCAGTCTTTTCAGTGTCTTTCTTCAATTTCTCTGTCTTCCTTACACTAATTACGACGTTAGCAATCGCTCGATGCTCTTTGAATCTTCCTTACGACGCACCGAAACTACGACAGCTATCTCACACTCACCGACACACTGACCGTCTCATATCCGTAACTGTAACTCTCCCCTTTAGGCCATTGATGGGATTTCATTAGTAAAACTAACGCATTCTTGGTTTTTCTGGAATTAAAAACTACAGCACTCTTGCCTTCATTCAAAATGTTAAGCGGAATACCATCCGTATTTTCAATCGTTTTATCTTAACCTTCTATTTTCCTCTGTAAGTGTTGAAACAAATGAAACATGTGCTTAGCAACGCATTACGTCATACGTCTGTGATGCGATACATTATAATTCTTCAGTTAGCAAATTTATTCATTATTTTTACGTATTCTAATGTTAAAATTGCATAAAATGTTGAATATAACACGTGTATAATGTTTTCATTGTGACACTCGTAAAAATTAGCACATGAGTTTTTTGCTCATGCACTAAGCGTATAGTCGTATCACAGTCAGATTAGAAACTATTTTGTTTCAGTGCAAACGTAACCTATAAAACCTTCCTAGTAATATAAATAGCATCTCTTTAGAAGGATATCAATTATGTATTCATTCGGGAATTTTGGTAATTAACAACTAAGATACTAATTTGCTTTCATTATTTATCTATTAATTATTTACTGTATATATTAGGTAAATAATTACCAGTATAGACGAGGAAATAAGCTTGTCTGTTCCAGATACCCCAATATCTGTAGGCATTGTAATAATGTGACGTTTAATTACCTTCACAGTGCATTTTAATTACTTCCCCACCATCGCTCCACCATAGCATTTCACTTTGTGTGATAGCTTCTAACCTTTCCGTGCTGTATTTTCATTTCTGAGATTTTCTTTTAAAGCGTGTGTGAGGGAAATGCATGTTGATTTTAAATAACAACTGATGTCACGTTATTTTTTATGGTTTATTTGTACAGTTAATTAGCCACCTGAAGGTCTTAATTTCCCCAAGTCAAATTCTAGCTAACCACCAGAATACACTGTAGCGCAAATTAGTTCGAAACATCACAAAATGTTAGGAATCATTCCCTTATACAGGATGAATGGTACTGCTTCAGCCACATGTTAACCAGGGATTCTAAATGATAAATATAACAAATATGTACAACACAATTATTGTCAGTAAGGAACCCTTTCACTAAAAAATGTTAACGTGTCGTTGCCAAATTTCTCTTGGAAATTAAACTTTCCATGACATTTCAGCATTAAATTGTGACTAAATTAATTCGAATTAAGGAAAAACACCATTACAGTATTGTCAACACAATATTTACGCTACAATTAATGAAATATTTATATCCATTCGTCAGGAAAATACTTGACACAAACTATTTTTTCGGCGAAAATAATTGTATTGGATATTTTTGTTACACTCATCACTGTTAATGCATGGCTTTCCACCCTGTATAATTTACTGAAATAACGCACTGAAGCTGAGATGCCAGATATCTTCATAACAATCTGAAACGATATATTTTAAAAGAAGAATATCTTGAGAAAAGTAGAAGCACGGATAAGCTTCAGTACGTCCTTTTTGTTCTTAAAGCCTCCCCCTGGCTAGGGAATTATTCCCACATCTCTCACATATCTTATTTTCACGCATTCCACCACCTTCTGTATCTTTTTAGTCATATTACTAAGGGGTGGATCAGCGTAACCGGCTTTTGTGAGGTTGCCTTACCTTGTACAGCCGGCTTCAAATATTTTCCTATGGACGAGAGGGCGTACAGGAAAGAGACAGTCGCCTAGTCCACCCAACGATGACTTCACCAGGTATTTACTTCGAAACATGAATAGCTTAAATACTAACATTATTTAAACGTTTTAAATTTAATTTCATTATAGGATATGACGCCTCTAATGCCGAATATTTAGTTTCCATCCTCGCTGCGAGTTCACTCTGGATTTATAACGTTAATGTTGTTTTCTTTACACTGAGGTTACTTTCTTATGAACAAGTGTAAGTGAAATGTTGGAATGATATTCTCTTTCGACTTTCGCGCCTCTCCTTGTAGACAAGTATGAGCTGGCAAGTCGACCTCTGAGACCACCTGGAAAACATTTGAAGCCAATCCTGTACTATAGACTGTTTATGTTGAAGGAGAGAGGACTCTAGAAGTAAACAACGGTCGCGTAACCTTAATATGTTTATTTCGTTGTAGAACACTGCCTTTTACATATAGGTAAAGTGAATAAATCCTGTCCATTGCAGTGGACAGTATTATACATGCGTAGACAAAAGCTATATCTGAGAAACTTGTATAAACTTCACAAGAGACAGTAGGCGCATGCGAATAATACACCATATCACTATCTGAAATATTTGTTACACCTTTTGATCTGGAGGGCTCGGTTACTATTACCAGCTAGACATCTCCAACATGGGCCGCGCCGGCCCGGGTTCAATCCCAGACAACCGCATGTGGCATTTGTGGTGGACGAAGTGACGCTGGGGCGGGTTTCCTCCGGGTTCTCCGGGTTTCCCCGCCATCTCATTCCACCGGTGCTCCATCTTCATTCCATGCATCATCAATGTCACCGCCTGCGGTGCCGTATGTAGTAAAAGCAGGCGTTAATCACTATAAATCGCACTTTATCGAAAAACCAGTGTTTTTGCAACACATCCTGGAGTTAACCGTTCACTTCTCCTGCTTTAGTGTCCTATATTTGTTTGCCCACAGTGTGCGCCCCGGAGGTACACGTGCCAAGACAGTATGCTACCTGCATCAGTAACTTGAAATTAGTGACCAAGTCACTCTAATTCGCTCTCTACACACCACCCAATATCCGGAAAGGCCAGCTGTACCGGATTAGAAGTTACAAGTATTCAGACGGAGACGCCTACAGTAACTACAGTGCCTAACTAAAGTTTAAGACCAGCTTGTCACGTGAAATAGTTTTAATTAAAAAACAATAATGTATCTTTTTTGCAATATAAAATCACTAATGCATAGAAGAAACTATTTTCTAACACCATAGGGTCTTAAGCACAGTTTCACTTAGTTTTACTTAATATATGTAATTTTTTTCAGAAATGTCATATCTATGTTATAAAAATAATTTAAAAAGTCACTTGCAGACACTGAAGTTAGTTTCTTTAATAAACAATAGAGCCTTCTTTTTGTATGAAACACATTTGAATACTTTTCGCATACTCAGGACCAGTAAAAAAGTCGTAATTCAAAAAACTAAATATATCAATACAATGTGCTTTACATAAATAGACGCCTAAGAAAGCAGCAATATTCTAAGTAAAATAAGCTAGTGGTCTTAAACTTCTGTTTTGCACTGTACAACACAGCATCGCATGTGGAGCTTTGGTAATTCAAATGTGACCCCTGTGAGGAGGACATGAAGGGGAGACTCCAAGGAGGACCAGAACTAGGAAGGACGTGGCCCCTAATGATTCTAACATTACATCAATCCTGGTTGCTCTGCCTTAACCATCTATTACCTGGGAATTCCAGAATAAATCACATTCCCATAGAAGAAAAGGTTCCCAGCATTCCCGCCAAGCATCAGGGAAAAATCTTTCTGTAGCGTGAACTCCAGTCTTGCCGCAACGTACCAACCACCGACGCCTGAAAGCCCCGAAACTAGCGAAATGAAAGGAAATGGACAGGAAGTACTGATAAATGAGGAAGCACTTCAGCATTCGCCTAATGAATCGGTGAAACCACGAAGAAACTCATGGCATGAGAGGCGCCCTTTATAAATCCAACCAGATGCCCTTATCTCATTTGGTGTCAACCTGTTGCAAATGGAAATAACAGAAATTCAAACTGACTCAGAGCTTTGTGTCAAATTTAAAGACTATTGTGAATCACCCTGATGGCCCCGTAGCGCAGTTGGTAGAGCACCTGCCTGCCGTGCAAGGGGTCCCGGGTTCGATTCCCGGCAGGGGGATAGGAATTTTTCTCCAACCAAGATTATTCCTCATCCTTCCCTGAGTCTGGAAGTATAATGGCGGCGCCGTGGCTGAGTGGTTAGACCGCGCAAGTTATGTTTATATCACGCGTGATTGCACAGCTATACAACACCGCAAGCCGTGGCAAGTCTGTGATTTTTTTTTGTTGCTCCAGCCGCCATCAAATTTTCGAATTAGAAATATAAATTTGGTTATAATTTATTTAAAAGACCATCTATTAATTGAGTGGCCGTAGTTCAAAATGGGCTGACCATCAAATTTTCACTACATTTACCCTATCACTGTTATTTCGATACATTATAATTCTTTATTAATTATTCGTGTTTCAATTTTATTTGCTTGCACATAATTAATTATTCTTATCTCTGTGGAGTGCATATATATCGCTTCAGGTGACGTCACCATAGTAACGAGCTGTCTCTGTGTCCTTTATTTACAAAGGCGCAGAATACTGACCTGTAACCTGACCTTTGAACTACTCGCGATGCAGAGGCGGACAAGTTTAGAGAAAATACGCAAATTATTTGCTTACGTTTATTAAAGACTGTAGGGTAATCGTGCCTCCCGGGAATGCTGCATACAGGCGCTACTTTGCGTGGGACTCTTGCAAGTGGGCGTATTTCCCAGAAGGGTAGCACCAGCTGCCCACACCTAAGTTTGCTGGGTTACACGACACCTACATGTCATCGGAGAACGGCATTTAATATTAAACGATAACCCATGGGCAATGAAATATATAACCTTAGGTAAATATCATTCATGCAATCTACAGGTCTACATGCCATTATGTAATTGCATTACACACTCAAATTACAAAGAATATAGACAAAACAGCAAGCAGCATGTTACTTAAATAAAACAGAAATGTTGACATTGAGTTGACTCAGAATTATTAATCATTGTTTACACTGTTTGTCACACTTGTACAATCTACATAATGTTATATACCTACACAAAACATACTACACTGATATACAAATGCTGCCATTTAGAATAATTAGCTACCTACTGAATTAAAAAGCTTAGTATATATTATACTCGTTTATACACATTTATTAGCTAAATATCCGCCGAATAAGCGAAATAAAACCACTGCATCACACGTACGAAATTTGCTCATAAATAAAAAACGAAGCTTGAACGCACAATAAAACTTACAAAATCGTAATCAGCAATAAAAACTGCATCCATTGCACTATGTTTCATTCGTTTTCTCGAGCGGCCGATTTTGTAAACATTTTCCCAACTTTGCTATAGTCTACAGTTTTACATGCAGCAACATAGCACATTTCTTCTAAACTACAGCTACACATTTAAGGTAAAACTGTAGGAGAGCGGCGTCTCGAAATTATTGTCTTTCACTATTCACCATGTTATATACACACTGGCAACACACATAACGCTGCAATTTATAGTAATTAAATAGAATTTACAAGCGTTACGTTTCAATTTACCTCTTGTTTTAAGTGAAAGTTTCTGATTTTTAATTTGCATCCGGGAATGCAACAGTTACGGGGCATTGTGATGTTTGAGGTTAGGTTGAGGTGTGACTACAATAACGTACACTACTGGAACAGTTTTTCTTCAACAACCTCTCAACACTGTAATCGTGACACAAATTGTACTTGCAAACAGATAAATTAACCATACTATACGGCTAACGTAGCCATAGCCTTAGATGAAACACAATAAACATGAACACGTGGTTAAACACACGGCACAGTCAACACGTTATTAGATTTATTCCCGTTCCCTATACTGCCCAAATAAAAGTTTTTAAACACTCGCTTTGTTAATATGAAGGCAAACTTACATAGGAATTGTTATAAGAAACAATAATTCAAAGGTATAGAAAACAATACGAAGGATAGCGGGTGGAAACACCTCAGAAATCACCACCAAGAGCCGACGCCATTTTTGTACAACTTAGATGGTAGTGTCAGGTCCGTTAATCCAGAGGGTCCTGGTATGACAGGAATGAAACCTTGAGGGATAACTTTCCGCCACACCGATCTACGACGTTTTTCTAAAAATGCTCTTTTTTGTATTAAGGGGGTCCTAAAACATATTTCCGGTGAAATCTTGAGATGGAATTTTTTAGTTGTCGTGTAGCACTTAAACAAGTTTGGCGTTCCAGACTTTTGTGTCCACTGTCTTTGTTTTGAAGCTTGGGTGTTCATAATAGACGTTTGTTTAAAAATCTATCTTTTATAAATTCAGAATGCCTCCATTTTCATTCAAATAAGGAACTTCGGTTCATTGCCTTCCTTTGTGCATTTTGTCGGTCACCGGTAATAATTTCCCTCGTTTATTATTGTGTACCTTTGGGTTTGACTACGTTGGGCTTTCTTTATGAACATTAACCTCAAACACAAATTCACACTCATTCATACTTGCTACTCTATGGATTATCCTTCCCTTCAGCCTAACATTGAGACAGTGAAATGTTTGTGATTAGTTTAAAGGTAAGCTGGAGCTCTCCCTTTACTTGGCAATCAATAATGGGAATTAGTAAGGTGCAGCAAATACATTGGATAATTAAAGCCAATATCTGACTGAAGAAGGGTATTTTGAAACATTTACAAGAGTAATTAAATCAAAGAAGCAATTAAAATTTACGAGCATTAGAAACAGGAAAAAGAGTCATGCGAACGCGTTCTTAGAAATAATTGAAATCGTCAGTTTCAATTGTCTGGGCAATCTTAACAACCCACCTACCGTGGACCATATATCATTCAACATAACTGTGACGTCAGCTTCAATTAAAAGAGAGTTAACCCTTTCATAAACAACGTCAGCACTGCTAGGATGACAAAGTGCTCCACTCAGATTACTTTCTCTGCCCGTTCTTCAACAAATACTCTTACCAAAGCCTGTTACTTTATCTGTTTCATTTTAATCTAGATGAATGTTTATAGAAATGACCTTAGTATATATTTCCTTTAAGGTGCAATGGGAATGGGAGAACAGCGATAGATAAATATTTAAAGACCTGGTCGATATGTGATGGCTTTGACATTCCGTTCGCTTTGCATGGACCTGTTGGCACTCACATGAATTTCTCTACCTCTTTTTCAACAAATAATCTTACAAAATCTTACTATTCTATCTACTTCATATCAATCAAGATAAACCTTTGTAGAAACTGCTGTTGTTATACATTTCCTTTCTGTTACAATGGGAGTAGGAAAACACGTTAGTCAAACCTTGTAAGAGCTTGTAGCTATGTGATGGCTTAGAACATTCTATTCTCTTTCCATGGATGTGACATAAATAGTCTTCTCGTGACAAAATCTTGGTTCGTGTTTCTACATTATACATTGATTTTAACATATGGAAAACATTTATCGCAGTTCAATTTATCCTTCAATAATCCCGGTATCAAGATTACTTTTTAATAATTCCACAATGTCAGCTCTTGATGATCAATACGAAGATGATCAAGGAAACCCGCACCTTGCACAAACCTTTACAAGGAAAACTTTCTTATTTCATGAAAATAGCCCCTAATGATTTTTGTTAAAATTCTACACGTATGAGATACGTGCATTAGGAAATAGCAGCTGCCTCGAACCTTGCATAGTATTTCACTATATTGCGTGTAACTGGAAAAGTAAAAGACTGGAAAAATGTAGCTCTGGTGTAAACTTAGCAGTTTATATCAAACATCACTTTGTCGTGGTAAGTTCATTTTTCCAAGTCTAATTCCATTCCTTTCTTTGTTAAGGCGCGTGACTGGCATACATATATCGACTTCTTCTGTTAAAAGGCTTATAAATGCCTTCTCCTGTATACTATAGCTTGTGTATTTCCGTGGCGCTATCTACAGAAATAATTTCTGTACAAGACATGGTTAGTGTATGAAAAAAGCAATTTGCAATCCTAGCAATCTTTTGTATGAATCTAACAAGCAATTTCTTTGGCTGTTTAGAATATGGATGTATTAGGTCACTGTGGTTTTACATCATTGGTCCATGTCCAGACTAGGAGAATTACGTCACTGCAGTTTGCGCCGTAGCCTGTCTTTTTCGTTAGCAACCAAATTACGTCATACATCTCTGATACGTTATAATTTTGCATTTAGAAAATTAGTTATTTTTGCGTATTTTAAAGCCACGGTACAACGATATGCCCAGCCGCTGCTAAATGACCTTAATCAATAATCAAAACAAAGGATACAAGAAAAAAACGTAGAAACGAAATAATACATGCTTACGCTTTCTACCATGTTGGCTAAAGGAGAAAGATGGAGTAATTGCATTCAGTTTTACATATGCACTCCTTATGATTGGTAACCACACGTTATAGCCTAGTGCAGGACAAACCTTTGAAGGGGTAGAAATCTAAGGCGAAAATACAGTAGACTTTGAGCGATTGTCAAATCATTTAAGCTTTCAAATTCCATTCTCTTTGCACGGTTAACATATACAAAAATGAATAACGATGTTCCGTTTGACAGAAGTATAAGTTCTCCAAAAATTATACAAATAACAAGGAATATCTCCGAAATGGTTCACTCAAAAAAAAAATATATATATATAAATTGTGTGTTTTAGCAAGCTGTACATTTTTGTATAGTAAGATTTGATCTATCTCTTACGGTTTACGCGTTATTCAAAACTCATCCAGACTAAAGAGGACTACATGGGCTATAGCCAGAAAATTCAAAATATACGTTTCATTTGTCATAAAAATATCTCAAAATTATGGCATTTTAATCAAAATCGTTAGAGCCATAAAAATTTTCGAAAAATTTTCCATGTAAAGGGTAGTTTAGGGTGGGCCTATTTTCTTCAAAATGTTCGTGTCGCATCCTTGAAAGACATTAAACTTAAATACCAACTTTGGTTTTTAACCAACTTTTCGTTTTTTAGTTATGCTGTCGACAGACTGACACACAGACACACACACGGACCCTTTTTCTAAAAATCCTCTTTTTGGATTCAGGGGTCTCAAAACATATGTTTCCGGTGAAATCTGGACATCGAATTTTTGGGTGGAATACAATACTTTCTCTACTTACCAGTAGAGAAAGTAAAAATGAACGATGATCCTTTTCACGAAAATTTTGTTTTCCGAAACTGACACATAATGCAAGGAATATCTCCGAAATGGTTCACCCTAAAAGAAAATTTATTTACACATAAATTTTGTATATTTTAGCAAGGTCTACATTTTTTGTATAGTATAATTTGGTCTATCTCTAATGGTTTACGAAGTATGCAAAAGTCGTACAGAGTAAATACGACTACAGGGGCTATAGCCAGAAAATTCAAAATATACATTTCATTTGTCCTTAAAATATCTCAAACATATAACAGTTTAATCAAAATCGTCGAAGCCATTTTCAAGAAAATCAAAATTTTCGAAAAAGTGTCCATGTAAAGGTGGGGCTATTTTCTTCGAAATCTTCGTGTCGCATTCTTGAAAGACATTAAACTTAAATACCAAATTTGGTTTTTAACCGACTTTTCGTTTTTGAGTTATGCTGTCCGCAGCCTGACAGAAACACACACACACACACACACACACACACACACACACACACACACACACACACACACACACACACACACTCACTCACACACACACACCGACACACACAGACACACACACGCACACACACAGACACAGACGTTTTTCTAAAAATGCTCTCTTTGGCTTTAGGGATCTCCGGTGAAATCTTGACATCGAATTTTTGGGTGGAATACAATACTTTCTCTACCTACCAGTAGAGAAGGTAAAAAGTCGTGTGAGTGCTACACATAAGATTTTTTTCTTAATTTGCCAAGCCATTTCATTTGTTGTTAGGGCATTAGAGAATGTTTCACGCGAGAAACATTTCTGTGAATAGACTTGCTGCGCCGGATAATTTAGTATGATAACAGTGGAAGGCAAATCCTGTAGGAAAATCTCGTTACGTGGGTTGTCCGTAAAGAGGGCAAACACAACGCTTCTTCATGTACCGCCCGCCCGCCCGCCTTAATGTGCACGCTATTCATCCACATTAAGCCTTCCTGAGCACCACTTTACACGTGTGTGTATGTATGTATATTATACACACTTGTTTTATGTTAGCCATAAAGGGAAAGGAGGAGTCCTTCGCCACTTGAAGCAGGATCTGGCGTACATACCATAATAACGTTATTATACACGCCGCCGCCGCCACCAGGAGTCATTAAAATTGTAGCAGATAACATTAAGCAAGATTCCATCACTTGGCACAGCGTCTCCATGTGCAACAAGTCGCACATCCTAGAGACGTCTATATATTTTAAATATGTCATCTCTTAAGAGCTCTTACGTTGTCGCTTTCCCCACCTACTCCGTTAACATCCCTTCGTAGTAACCAAGGATTAGTGCGGTTTGTTTTTTTGAGTCTCATGAATGCTCATAGCTCGGCGAACAGTAGGTGGAGGCAAATCCACTCTCCGCTCTTTCGCATAAGTTTGTGAGTTTAATTGGATATATTAAAATTGTGCTCCGTCATAATTGCTGGGTTATGAACCTCATCTCAGGCGTGCTCTCGGGGGCAAGTTAAATTCAATGATAATAAACTTTCATGATTTGAATTTTAAATATAATTATTACTTTAATAACAAATCAAACAACTAAGGAATTATAATATCCTCGTTTAACTGTTGGCTTTTGATTTACATGTATTTGAACCAATACCGATATCAAAAGCGAAATCGTACTCGCAAATGTTCTGTCTCTTGTTTTTCGTTCTTTGCTAAAAAAACAAAGTAATTAAACCAACAGTTTTTTTTTATTCTCCGTGGAAATTAAGTAAATTGGATGTGTTTTTCGTGGTAAGTAGATATTTCGTATGTTTGTGAGGGCGTGATAAGGTATTTATGAGTTCACAATACACAGCTAATACAATGATATCAATTAGTATTTACGAGGAATAATAAATATAATTATCATAATTATTCAAAATTAAATGTAACTCATTAATATTGAAAAGTGTAGCTTTCAAATATCCTCTTACAGAGTAACCTATGTTCAATCAATGTATTGATTGAAATACCTTATGAACAAGAGAAGAAAAACAGAAAAAAAAAAATCTGATGTGTTGCACTCACATGACTTTCTCTACTCTTGTACTAACCATTCTTACAAACTCTTATTCCTATATCTTCTTCGTGTTAGTTGAGATAAACATTTGTACAAATTATCTTATTGCTTATTTCCTTATAGGTGCAAGGGGAATATTGGAATACAGTAGGCTTTGTGCGATAGTCAAATCTTTTAAAGCTTTGAGATTCCGTTCTCTTTGTACACGTAACATATAAAAAAATGAACAACGATGACCCATTTCATGAAAGTTCCAAGTTTTCCGAAACTCACACACATAACAAGGTATATCTCCGAAATGGTTCACCCTACAACAAAATTTATTAAGACATAAATTGTGTATTTTAGCAAGATCTACATTTTTTGTACAGTATAATTTGGTCTATCTCTAACGGTTTACCAGTTATGCAAAAGTCGTCCAGAGTGAATACGACTACAGGGGCTATAGCCAGAAAATTCAAGATATACATTTCATTTGTTATAAAAATGTCTCAAACATATGACATTTTAATCAAAATCGTTAGAGCCATTTTCAAGAAAATCAAAATTTTCGAAAAATTTTCCATGTAAAGGGTAGTTTAGGGTGGGGCTATTTTCTTCAAAATCTTCGTGTCACATCTTTGAACGACATTAAACTTAAATACCAACTTTGGTTTTTAACCGACTTTTCGTTTTTGAGCTATGCTGTCCACAGACTGACAGACTGACAGACACACAGACACAAACACGGACCTTTTTCTAAAAATGCTTTTTTTGGATTCAGGGGACCTCAAAACATGTATTTCCGGTGAAATCTTGACTTCGAATTTTTGGGTGGAATACCCCTACTTACCAGTAGAGAAACTAAAAAAGAATGAAAAACTACACACAGAGAGATAGAGAACAACATAACCCCAAAACCAAATATCGCATGAATACCAAATTTGGCATTTAAATTCAACATCTTCAAATGAGACAAAGATTTTTTAAGAAAATTCTCTACACGAACTACCCTTTGCAGAAAAAGGTATCTATGTTTTTGCTTTTCCGAGTTAATTTGATGTGGATAGACGCAAGAATAGCCCGTAGTACAATTAAACGAATACACAAAGCTATGCGAATATAACAGATTTGATCTTTTTAGAGTTAAAGCCAGCCCCAGAGTGTTTATATTGCTAAGGAAATGGTTAACACTGCGAATGGTCACACTATTTGCTTTCGCCTCTGTAAAGCTCCCTAAGTCATAAGCCAATATACTGTGAAGGGTCGTAGACAACCGTGTGTGTGTGTGTTACAGAACAGAAGTCTTTTTCCAAAGGATTACTCCCAAAACGGCTTTGCTATCCGCCATTTAAAATGTAACGGAATTTCTCTCTCTTCTTTGGCAAGACGTTCCGAGGTTTGGGCAACGATCCAGTCCTACTTAAATATTCGCTCAACGTTACCAGTTGATAGTGAAGCAATTGCAGCGAGTGTGATAAACGAAGGAAATCATTTTATACATATTGATTTCTCGCTGCATGGCTCAGCGCATCTTTGCAGGTATTTCCACATAGAGGTAATTCAAATGGGAATAACTGAAATTCCTACTGGGGAGGGAAGCGCAAATACCAGCAACTACACTGGGGAAGAACGCAGTAAAAATTGGAATAGCTGGAATGAACACGAGTTTTAAATAAATGCTACTACAGCGCTTTTATTTTGTACAAAATGATGAGAAATCATGTAAACATACATACAGAACTGTGTGTGCGTGTGTGCGTGTGTCTGTACGAGCGTCTGTGTGTGTGTATGTGTGTGTGTGTGTGTGTGTGTGTGTGTGTTTTTGTGAAGTGACCTATTCCGGAAGTATTCCTTGTTATTTGTCACAATTTTGCGATACTTACATACCATTCTCAAATGGGAGATCGTTATTCATATTTTATCTCTTGGTCATACAAAGAGTACTGAATTTCAAAGACATCATATAGCACCTACTCTTAAAACGTATGATTATCGCTTAAAACTTGCTGTATTCCCCTTGTACGTATAAGAAAATTAGCAATAAAACATTTTTCCGAAAATGTTTACCTTAACATGAAGTGGATTGAGCAATAACTGTCTGTAAGAATATATTGGGCAAGAGTAGAGAAAGTCTTGTGCGTGCATCACATCAGAATTTGGTAATTGTTTACAAAATCGACCGCTCGAGAAAACGAATGAAACATACTGCAATAGATGCAGTTTTTATTACTGATTGCGATTTTTAAAGTTTTATTTGGCACCCAAGCTTCATTCTTGATTTATGAGCAAATTTCGTACTGTGATGCAGTATTTCGCATATGCGGCAGATATTTGGAAAATAAATGTTTATGAACGAGTATAATATACGCTAGAATGATTTATCAATGCATTTACGCTGAAATTGTTGCATAAACACTGCCCAAGTTGTAAATATTTGGATAATACAGGACACTGTTACCCCCTCATATACACGCACTAAACCTAACCTAACCTAACCTAACACGGACAAAATTTCGATAATATAGGATCCTGTCACCCCACTGATATACATACAGTAACCTAACCTAACCTAACCTAACACGGGCAAAATTTAAATAATACAGGACCCTGTTACCCCACTCATATACATACAGTAAACTAACCTAACCTAACCTAACACGGGCAAAATTTCGATAATACAGGACACTGTTACCCCCCTCATATACATACAGTAACCTAACCTAACCTAACATGGCCAAATTTCGATAATACAGGATCCTGGCACCCACTCATATACATACAGTAACCTAAACTAACCTAACCTAACACGGGCAAAATTTCGATAACACAGGATCCTGTTACCCCACTCATATACATACAGTAAACTAACCTAACCTAACCTAACACGGGCAAAATTTCGATAATACAGGACACTGTTACCCCCCTCATATACATACAGTAACCTAACCTAACCTAACCTAACCTAACATGGCCAAATTTCGATAATACAGGATCCTGTCACCCCACTCATATATATACAGTAACCTAACCTAACCTAACATGGGCAAAATTTCGATAATACAGGATCCTGTCACCCCCCTCATATACAAACAGTAACCTAACCTAACCTAACACGGGCAAAATTTCGATAATACAGGACACTGTTACCCCCCTCATATACATACAGTAACCTAACCTAACCTAACATGGCCAAATTTCGATAATACAGGATCCTGGCACCCACTCATATACATACAGTAACCTAAACTAACCTAACCTAACACGGGCAAAATTTCGATAACACAGGATCCTGTTACCCCACTCATATACATACAGTAAACTAACCTAACCTAACCTAACACGGGCAAAATTTCGATAATACAGGACACTGTTACCCCCCTCATATACATACAGTAACCTAACCTAACCTAACATGGCCAAATTTCGATAATACAGGATCCTGTCACCCCCCTCATATACAAACAGTAACCTAACCTAACCTAACACGAGCAAAATTTCTATAATACAGGACCCTGTTACCCCCTCATATATGTACATACAGTAGCCTAGCCTAACCTAACCTAACATGGGCAAAATTTCGATAACACAGGACTCAGTTACCACACTCATATACATACATACACTAACCTAACCTAACCTAACCTAACACGGGCAAAATTTCAATAATACAGGACCCTGTTACCCCCCCCCTCATATACATACACTAACCTAACCTAACTTAACACAGGCAAAATTTCTATAATACAGGACCCTGTTACTACACTCACATACACACATTAAACCTAACCTAACACAGGTAAAACGAAAACGAAGTTTGACCGCCAAATAAAACTTTCAAATCGTAATCAGCAATAACAATTTCAACGTAAGGACATTAATCAATAATTCTAGCATATATTATACTCGTTTATAAACATAAGCGAAATAAAACCGCTGCATCGCACGTACGAAATTTGCTCATAAATCAAAAACGAAGCTTGGGCGCCAAATAAGACTTTCAAAATTGTCATCAGCAATAAAAACTGCATCCATTGCACTATGTTTCATTCGTTTTCTCGTGCGGCCGATTTTGTAAACAATTATCTAGATTTTTGGGGGGAATTTGTTTTACTATAATCTGCTCTTTGGGAAAGTTAGGATGCTTCTAACATGAATTAAACGCCCTTAAGTTTTGAGCCTTTTTAAGATCTTTTACGTCCCTACCAAAGTAATTCCTGCATATTCGTCTTGGTTTTCTTCTCTTTCCCCCCTCTAATTGTGCGGTTTTTGTTAAAAGATCTAGAGAACTAAACTCTGACCCTTTGAAAACGGTATTTACAGTTTTCTCAATGTTACATAATGCTTTGTAATTTTAAATGTAATTCCCCATTTCCTCACTCGAACTAGAATCCCTCATAATAGTCATTTCTGCAAATACGATTCTTTCTGCTGTTACTATTAATATCACAAATTTTATTTTCAGCTTTTGGGTATATGCCTATGTATCCGAAATTGAAAATTAGCATAAATGCTTAGGTTAGGTATAGTTTTAAACACGCAAATTAATCACAGAAAGAAAGAAAACAGTTATAAACACCATTGGTTTAAGCATTACTGTTTTAAAATTTCTTTTACTAGCTCAATAGCCGTTTCAATTCTGCACTTATGCGAGTTGAAACGGTGTAGAATATTCAACATGAAACAATGCCATTGTCTCATAGCATTTACCGCACATCCATATTGATTTGGCAACAATTACGGACCAGAAACAACGTTCATTAGTGTATTGCAAGATAATAGGTAGCATTCAGTATTGTTTGCTAACCATAAATGACGCACAGTTTGTTATGCTAACCGAATGTAATTTAATGGAGCCCTATATTACTGTTAGCCAAACGACAGTTCGACCTAAATCAAAACCACGCCGTAACTCTTAGAAGGAACTTCAAATGTTTCCGCTTTCGTTTGTTATTTATGTACGTGGGAATTTTTAAAAGCTTTGCATTGCTTTTTAGCTGAGGTGGCTATGATAGTAAAGAAAATGTATATAATGTAAGATATATAAAGTAAACTTTTGTAAAGGTAGGTAAGAAAAGAAAAATAAATTTTGGAATACCTGCTGGCTTTCAGCTGCTAAGGTGTAATTTCCAGCTTGAATAGCAGCTATTGACAGATACTTTAACACAGAATTGGGAAGATTAACCCTAGCATTATTCCATAACTTATACCTACTACCAAGGCGGGGGAGGGCGGGGGAGGGGAGGGGAGGGGAGTGAGGTACTTTGGGACTTCCACTGGAACCAAAATGCCTAAGAAGTTTTAAAACAAATTTATTTTAAAATTGGGTATTATATCGTGTCATGTTTATAAATGTTCCTTTTTTACATGAATCACGTTATTCCGATGGGGCAATACTTTCTAACCACCTTAATATTTCATTGTTTCTCAAATAGGCAATCAAAACTTTGAAACAATTACGTAATTCAGTAGTAGACAATGTTAATTGCATGTCTTCTATTAAAAAAATTAAAGACAGAATTTAAAAAAAAATACAGAATGTGAGCATAAAGTAACCCCCGCCCCCCTAAAAACCAAAGTTGGTATTTAAGTTTAATATCTTTCAAGAGTGCTACAGGAAGATTTAGAAAAAAATTCCTCCACCCTAAACCACCCTTTACTGGATCACTTTTCGCAAATTTTGATTTTCTACAAAATGATTTGATTAAAATGCCATATATTCAAGCTATTTTTATGCTACATTAAATGTGTATTTTTAATTTTCTCGCTATAGCCCATGTAGTCCTTTTTACTCTTCATAGTTAATTTTTCTATAACTGATAAACCGTAAGAGATAGACCAAATCTTACTATACAAAAATGTAATCTCGTTAAAACACACATTATGTCCATATGCATATTTTTTTTTATTTTTTTATTTTTGTGAGTTTTTCAATACTTATACGCTGTTGTTATTCACTTTTTTGTGCCTTGGCCGTGCAAAGAGAACGGAATTTCAAAGTTTTAAAAGACTTTCATAAGAACAGTTAGCACAAGATTAGAGAAAGTCATGTAAGTGCAGCAGATCAGATTTGTTATTTCCAAGAACTTCGCCGAAGATGCCAGTAACTGGAATTCGAAATATCCCGCTTAACTTCTCACTCTGATATTGCACTACTTATTCGCAGATTTTAACGATTAATTGTGCGCCGTTTTACCCTTTCTTTGTAAAGCAAACATAGATTTTTGTGCCAGAAATAGACACACAAAATGGTTAATTAGGTGAATGAATGATATGCACGCTTACCTGTGATGAGGTAGATGATGATTAATGCGAAGACTTGAATTCTGCTCAAAGAAGTTCTTTTCGACGATATCGCTCTCATCGTGATGTGTTTCTGCTTTCAAACCAAAATAAAAAATAAATGGGGCACTCACAAGCACTTCACAGTAGTTTTCTTTCTCACACGCACATAAACGTTCACACGGCGAAACAACTGCCGGTTAGCGCGACCAAGGACTACTTCTGGCCGCTATGAGCGCCACTTTCTCTATAACGCACTTGCTTGCTTTCTGTTATAATGTGACACCGCCTCCTAGATCATGATACTTCAACTAACTGCATGCAAACACATCGCACATCGAGCTTCAATCCCATTCTCCAGGGTCCGCGGATCGTTCTCGGCGACACGGGGCAGTTTTTCGCGATCTGCGCGACCAAGCTTGTAATTCGCTATTGATATTTTTACGGTGTTTCGCAGTTTCCCGCTCTCAGTGTGGTGGTGTGGGTAGTCGGCCAAGAACTGCCCGAGGAGACGGGCACGGTCCACAACTGCGCATGTGCCGTACAGGTGGTTGGCTCTTCCTGCCCTCGTTAAACGTGACATAACGTACGGAAGAAACGAGAAAAGGGGCCAGGGGCATGTCCCGCTCCGAGGGGCGCTAAAGCGGGAGCGGTATTTTAAAAAACTGTGTCAAGTATACACAGGTACCATTAGAATTACTCTTGTGCTCTTAGTTTTACAGTTATTCAGGAACAAAGCAATTCTTCCTCCGATATTACTGAAAACGCTTTTCATTCATTTAAATTTCAACATTAAACAAAAACCTGTTTTATTGATTGTCTGTTGTATTTAACAAGGATGAACCCAAACACAGCAGCAGAAACGTAGAAATCAGTACTTTCATGGTAGTTTTGTTACATCTGTTACTAAAAACAAGAATTAATGTGACAATCACCGAAACTTCACTTTTAAAAATGTTTTCTAATTTCAGCAGTTTTCATCGTTTCCTTTAGTATAGTATAGTTGAAAAATGTATAGCCAGGGATGTTTTTTGTTTCATTATTATTATTATTATTATTATTATTATTATTATTATTATTATTATTATTATTATTATTATTATTATTATTATTATTATTATTATTATTATTATTATTATTATTATTATTATTATTATTATTATTATTATTATTATTATTATTATTATTATTATTATTATTATTATTATTATTATTATTATTATATTATTATTATTATTATTATTATTATTATTATTATTATTATTATTATTATTATTATTATTATTATTATTATTATTATTATTATTATTATTATTATTATTATTATTATTATTATTATTATTATTATTATTATTTCTACTACTATTATTACTACTATTTAGCCATCTGACTGGAAAAACTTCTTCCAACTTCTAGGCATTGGAGTAGCATATAGCTTGGCGGGATTTCAAAGTTTCAAAGTTAACAAGTTTTATACGAGTTGGTATAAATGAATATTGTTACCCATATATTTAATTCTGATGAATGTTAAATACATTTTAGTAATTTAATTTCTTTCCCTATTTCATGTTGTGATGGGCAAGAGCTTATTTGTCTATTTGTTTGACTTTAATGTCTCTTTGGTGTTATATTAGTCTAGTTTGTAAATTTCTTTTTGTTCATCCTATATAGTCACAATCTGTACAATTAATCTAGTAGATTCCTGACTTTGTAGTGTTCTCTAACTATGTCAATGTTGGGACGTAACGTGTGGGAAGTTTGCAATCAAAGATTGCGCGTTAGGTTGTGATCTTAAAAGTTATTCCGGGATTTATGCTTAGTTAATTTCATAACAGGACAAGACAGAAACACTGCTTGCTCCATTTTGCTCGTACTGGCCACGAATTCCGTGCTTACAGTGTCTCTTATCTAGGTAACATGGTATTACACGGCTCTCGCCTGAGTCACGTGAACTGATAGGCTTGCTCTTCGTTCCAATACGTCACATCGCTTGAAGCTGTCTTCCTCTACAATAGCTTGTAATTTATTTAATGCTATGCTAATATACCCTAAAAGCTTCATTAGGAAATATGCTAAATTATTTTACAGAAACAGAAAAATGAGAAGGTAATATAGCACTTATGTTTATATTTTTGACAATATCTGTATGTATTTATAATGTGTATTATTATAAATTAGATCCCTGTTTGTGATGTTTGTGTCACCCCTTCCCATCTCCGCACTGAGCATACGTACTGTGCGCGCACACATAGCAAGCAAAAGGATATTTGTCCTTGTCGATCTACTCCCACCTCCTTTGTTCTGTTCATGAAGCACTTCCGCTTCACTCGTTCATTACAGAGGCTTGTTTTTGGGTCCCAAGGCCCAAATAGCTCGGCAAATAGTGGGTGGGGTCACTTCCGCCTTACCCCTTTTCTCACAAGTTTGGGCACAACTAGACAGACCGAGGTGGCGCTACTAAGAAACTTCCACAAAACCAGGATAAGGTTCTCTTTTGCGACCTCATGTAAACTTGCTGCAGAAGAGATTCAATATTGAGCTTTCTAAGTTTGACAGTTTAAAAACGAACGTTTTACTGTAAAAAATGTAACTTTTGGTAAATGAGCTTTAAAAATAGAACTGACCAAACCAAATATTTATTTCGTGATATAACTTAATTGGTTATTAATTAAATATTAGCCTAGGCTATAAATTTTAATCATAGATTGTCATATTATATTGATAGATTCTTGATTTTAATTTCAGTTGTACCTGTCATGGCTACCGCCCTACAAGGTGCTACAGGTGACATGCAGACAGGTCATAAAGATGCGTGGAAGTCCCTAACAGATCTGTCCCACTGCTGGAGCTGCGTAGACCGGTAGATGAACGACCCGTCATCCAAGCAGCCCTCTAGGTCCTTAGGTAGTAGCCTTTCCTTTGAGCAAGCATCCACATGGTTTGTCCGGCGCAGCCATACAACACGAAAAGTAGAAATACGTCTAAAACATAAGAAGGAAATGGAATGAAAGAGAAATTATGGAAAGAGAATCGCCTGAGAGAAACCACCTTAGTGTTCTCTTAGATGTAACGCAACGAAAACTTTCCAACGAGAGCTGCGCGAGACTTCGGTGCTACTCGAATAAAGTCGAGCCATGTTACTGGATTGAAGACTATCTGCATTGTACCTGCCGCTCCAACTATCTACTCAATCCCTGCGATATGCACTCCTCAAGACGTTGTTGGATGCTGGGGCCGGAAACTATGTCCTCTAACAGATGCAGCGGTACTCCGCATCCTACACATTGGGAATCTTTCGTTGCACCTAATCTAGTGATCAATAAAAAACACGGGAACCCCAAAGTCAGACAGCTATAATACGCCATATCTATATTTATAGACCAATGCAAACTTTGCATTAAGAAAACTTTTGGTGCGTTACTAGTGGTCATCAGCCCCAGTGATTGTTGTGGTGACAGTTCCCCAATCTGCGACGTGCGCAGCCACTTCTACTCTACAAGTATTGCCTTTTTGCTTGCGTTGCGCGAAATGCAAGCGGCTTGACGACGGCTGGGTCACGTGAATAACGCCACCAGGCTTGCAAGCGACTGAACACGAATAAAACTATTCCGTTAGCTGCGTGAATCTAAACAATCACGCAGGAAAGAGAGAGAGGTACAACTGCGTTACAAATTCTAGGTTTACTGGCTAATACAAAAGCTAACGATATTTCTGTCAAAGCCTATGAGTGGTTTCTGCTGTATTCCAGAGAAAGTAGGATTAACCCCATGTTCCCCTTTGAATTTATCACGCTTTCCAGTAAGCTTTACGCGCTCAATGAATCTCCAGATTAAGGCATACCGCAGGAAATAGGGTCCAGGATTCGTTCCCAGTTAGCATGGTTGCTTGCAGCTGTCTGATCAATAACCCCTTCGATACTTAAAAATAGAAAGAAACACAAGGAAAGAATGAAAGAAAGAAGGAAAGAGAGAGAAAGAAAGAAGGAGGGAGGAATGGAGAGAGGCAGGAAGGAGGGAACAATCATCACTATGGCATTGATGTACTAGTATTATGATAAATCGCAAGTCCAGTTACTTTAATGCCATTATTTCTCTTCTAAAATTGACTCAGAAAACACAGTTCTCTGTTTACTCATTAACAATACATTTATAACTATCGAGACCTTACAACTCACAAGTGTTCTGGCCTCTCGTAAGCTTCACATATACGCTTCACTGTTTTTCTACTCTCTCTGTCTCACAAACAGCTTGTTTGGACGGCTGATTTACGAAAACTTTTAAGAAAATGTGTATTTTCCAGAGGACTCACCGCTAATACACTTGGACTACATAAGCGAGTCGGGACGGAAAGGGGAGCGAGTTTTTGACGCGAGTCTACAAGTGTTGACCAAGACAATTGTTGAAACAGTTTTAGTCGGTGTGATCGTCCAAACCGCTGTTTGTGAGACAAAGCTTAAGAGTGACACGATATTTGTAAATGTATTGTTAACGATAAAACAGAGAACTGTTTTCTGAATCAATTTTAGAAGAGAAATAACTGGACTTGTCATTTGTCATAATAATAGTACTTTGAATCAATTCCATAATGATGATTGTTGCCAGATAATCAATCTGGCCAACTTTACCATAGTTTGTTATGGGCGGTAATCACATTGCCTCTTAAGCATTAGGTATCGTGAGACAGAAAACGCTCAGTTTATTCCGATCATGCAGTTTAAATGCATATGAAGCGTGTGTGAATGGCCGTTTAATTTAATTTGAGAGCAGTTTTTCATGATTTGCTACGTTTGCTTTATTAAATGAAATCACCCTCAATCCTAACAAGATAATTTCATTTCCGTGTTTTAACCACAGCAGTTGATTAATCCATCACAATATTTAATCCAAAGTTTGCAGTAATCCATTGTTTTTATTTTTGATTCTAAAGTATTTTCATCATCACCTGCACTTACATATCGTGGCGCCGCCAGCAGAGGCCGCTGAAAGGGAAACTTGATGTCAGCTACCTCACACCAGTGCTTACAACTCGCTGCCCGACATCAGAACAAAAGCAACTATGAGCGCGGCAGAGCAAAGCAATTCTAAACGGTTCGAGAAGCTTTCGACTACCGGCTCGTTTACGTGAAGTTTCGAGAAAAAAAGCTAAAGCTGTGTCGGAAGAAAACCTTGGTCACTTGTAGTTTACGACCCCAAAACATATACTCTAGTTAGATTATTGGGACAAAAGAGAGCATGATATCTCTGCAGGTCTGGGTAAACATTTCAGGTTACTTTGCAGCACTCAAAAATGACCCACGCCCTATTTGGTCAAATCGTTTGACAAATTTGGACAAATTTTGATAATTTGCGTTTACGATGCCCTGAAAGTTCAGGCAATTTTAAAATGATCTTTACCTATTTGAACCAGAATACATTTTACTCTAACTTACGACCTTAAAAATTATGCATTTCTTTAATCCTTTAATTAACAATTTGCACAGTTTAATGATGTAGAAAAAAAAACTTTGGACAAGATTCGGAATACAATAACATATCTCTTAACGTCTATGAACAGAAATTTACCTTGTTTGACTTATCTGGCATAAGCTTCATTCATGGAAATTGTATAGCTTCCCTGCGTGAGAAAATGTTTCTTTTTTTCCGTCCCTTTAACTGTTTAAGCTATATATGGAGAGTCTGAACAACGCTTGGACCGCGAAAGCGGGTGGGAGCAGCCGGTAAGCGCGGGGCAAACAGCGGCATTTGTTTGTCATAATTTCCCTTCAATGCTGCATGGACCCAAATGTTTTCGGTCAATCCTCAGCACAGGTTAAGGTGTTAGCAGTCAAACATCTCATTCCACAGTTGTATATTACTAGTCGGTGCTCTGTATGGTTTAAAGAGTTAGAAGGCGTGTTTTCTTAGTGCCTATTTCAAATTAAATGTGTGCTTTGTGTGCATTAAATTGTTTAACAATCGAAATTCCGGTTGATAAATTTACTATACAACAACGAATATTTATGTATGATGCTTATGATAAGACATATTCATGCCGAGAAGAGTGCAGGCAATTTATAAACAAATTCCTTGGCATTCGGCCTCCAAATACAAACTTTGTCGATACATTTAGCTCTACTCTAAAATTCGTAAACCTAAATGTAAGATTCAACAGAAGAAAAGTTTAATGATATTGACGCATCGAGTAGCACAAGAAGATGGCGTTTCAAAAATGTCATCAGTACGGCTGTTAAACTCTAAAAATTGAAGCCTTACCAACATGACAACGAAAATTGAGCGAATTTCTGCGACTGGGTTTCACAGAACCTCCGTGATGGTAACATAGAATCATATCATTGAATCATTTTCTCTGATGAAGCGTGGTTTCATTTACATGGTTACGTATATTCACAGAACAATGGATTCTGGAGCACGGAAAAATCCACGAATAATTCACGAAATTCCTTTACACGACCAGAAGGTTGGTGTGTGGTGTATTGTAATAGCACATTGAATAACATAACCTAAATTTTTTGAACGTACTGTCAATTCAGAGAG
Organism: Tenodera sinensis; assembly: GCA_030765045.1. Lineage (NCBI taxonomy): Eukaryota > Metazoa > Arthropoda > Insecta > Mantodea > Mantidae > Tenodera > Tenodera sinensis. The sequence goes on along the minus strand of CM060967.1, from coordinate 159,137,087 downwards.
CTATCATACGCAAATACTAGTACATTTTTGAACAATTAATTAATAATGAAGACAAAATGGATATTTTCAACCCGATTCTAGTTGCACATACTGCCTGTAATTCTTGGAGACTGAGATTTTTTTAAGATGTAACTATCTCTAAAATGGGCTGCGTGCGATTATCTTTGAGAGATGATATAACGACAGAAATTCGAAGGATCAAAGAGGAAAAACCTTTGAATGTTGAAAGACCCTTCTCTGAACAACATCTTACAGTTTTTAAAAACGAGCCCTACGATACTTTTAACACCCAAATCTAAAGCGTTGTCTGGTTTGGACAAAACATTAAGAAGTCGATGTTTTAGCTCGCAACAAGCATTATAGCCTAGCTTGAAGAATAGACTTACTTTATTATCTGTATACCGGTTGCTTTATGATCTGTTCTGATGGTATCTCTTTCTGTAAGAAATAAATAAATATTTTAATTCTGTTATTTAGGTTTTGGGGCTCCATAAAAATTAACTAAAATACTAGGTCAAAAAAACCTAAAAATCATGTAATCGTATCATTGTTTTAAATAATATTGACACATAAAGTGTTACAAATGCACATATCTTAATGGATACAATTAGAGCAAGCGACCTTTCAAATCATAATGCAGAAAATATTTCTACGAAGCCTTTTAAGCTCCACGGGGGGGGGGGGGGGGGGGGGGTAATAAACTTGTTTTAAAAATTAATCAGACATTTTGTTACTAGCAGTGGTCACAAAGTAACCCCGCTCCCCCACCCTTTGGTAGTGTAAGTTCTGGCATAAGGCTTGGATTGTTAGGGTTAAGTTTCGCTTATTCCACACTCCATAACTGTTCTCTTTTCTGATAGGTGATGTAAAAATCACTTTTTTATTATTCCCACAAAGCGCAGCCAGGTCTGGTGAACGAGAAGGCCATGAAACAGGTCCAGCTTGTCCAATCCACCAATCACAAAGTGTCTCGTTTAACAGTTGACGTGTGCAGGTGCACCATCCTGTAGATACCCGTTTTTATTCTCACATTGAGTGAAGGTAACTAATGGTTGAGAAAATGCAATATGATCTGTCAGTACTTGTGTCTTCATATCCAACTCTACGTCAAAAACTGTCCTATTTTTGAATTTTGAAGACCACAATAAGCAACCAAAACAATCAATTATACACAGCTTGCATTTTCAAAGTTCAGCTGGCTTTGAAACAATTGTGTAATTTATATACTTCCCAAATTCAAGGTGTGAAGCAAGTTCACTGAAAACTTCTATAACAGCTTAACAATTCATTTTACAAAAAGGTGTTTTAGTAAAGTTTGCTTAGTGTGCGGACGGAGCATGAAAAAAGGCATCATGATTCCAGTTACTTTTCCTGTTACTTTATTTCGGTTCTAAACCCGAATCACAAAAGCATAATCCTCTGTTTTATCGTTAACACAGCCTACAATTCTGCACCTCACAGCTGTTCTGTCCTCTCCTGAGCTTAACACGCACTTCACTTGTCTTTCTACTCTCTCAGCTGGGTTAGACGATACACTTTTTCAACATTCAACTCGAAAAGTTCTTCAATACTTGAAACTAACTGCCCTTCTGACCGGGCATTCTTGATTTTTATAGTCCAGGCGAAGTGCCAGTTAATTCTCTGGAAAATACACCTTTTCTCGAAAACTTCACGTAAACATGCCCGGCAGGTGAACAGTCTCTAAAACCGTCGGGCATCGTCTCATTCCGCCACGATCATAGTCGTCTTTGTTCCGACCGCTGCATTGACGTCCGGCCGCGTATTTACAAGCAGGTGTGTAAGGTAGCTTCACCTTGAGCGTCTCTTTGGCCGGCGGTCGGCGACAGATATTTTAAACAAAATTCTTACAGACTTTTCAGGCAAAACAAAATAAAATTAACGTTTTCCATCGGTAGTTTATGGATAAAGGATTTTCATCATAATCTTTCTTTTTTGTAGTGTTTAATGCCTAATTTTACTACACACGGCACCGCAGGTGGTGACAGTGATGATGCATGGAATGAGATGGTGGGGGAAACCGGAGAACCTGGAGGAAACCCGTCCCAGCGCCGCTTCGTCCACCACAAATCCCACATGCGGTTGCCTGGGTCCGAACCCGGACCGCTTTGGTGAGAAGTTAATGGTGTAACCACTCGGCTACGGTGCGGTTATAATCTTCCTGTTAAACTTGCGGAAGATATTGAAAATAATTACGAAATTTGGTATTTAAGCAGCTTTTTGTTGAGTTATGCTGTTCCCTTGTGCACGTGCGCGCGCGCGCGCGCACACACACACACACACACACACACACACACACACACACACACACACACACACAATTGTAAAAGTGCCTTTTCAGAAGACCTCAGAATATGTATCAAATTTGCTGGTGGAATGCATTACTCCTGCCTGCTATAGATATCTAAATATTTCTAAATAACAAGGATAGAATCATTTGGTACAGCACACTGTCCGCACATGCCAATCAAAAACAACGAATGAGCTTCCAATGAATACAATGAAGCACCGCACCGCTTAGCGGATTTCCGAAAAAGCGTTGTTTTTCTGCGCTCTGATTGGTTCATTTCCTCCTACAGCAAACGCCGGCGAACAAACAAAAGTCCCTGTTTTCGTTTTGCGTCCTTCCAACTGACAGAATAGTTGCAATGTTTGTTCATTGGAATGTTTGGAAAATAACTTAGCAACCTTAACATTCAATATAAATCATAATTACAAAAAACTTTTTAAAAAAACCAGAAACATACTTTTTACGATATTTTTATCATATCTTTACCTAGCAATAACATTTGACGTCAGGCATCCCACGCTTTTTACGATAAAATTAATTATTTTGTTAATATAAGTTTTTTTTTTATTTTAAATTATTTAACTATAATGAACCAGTGGACTTTCTATGGGTATAGAACAAATTGTTCATATTTAAAATTGTTTTTACTTTTAGTTCGGTTATGTTTTTAGTGTTTTGTTTAGTTTTTGAAACCATAATTTATTTTTAATTTTTAGTCTCAACATTTTATATTTAATTTTTTTAAAACGTTTTTAATTTCAAATATTTTTAATTGTTTTGAATTCGAAGTTTTTTCCTTTTTATGTCTTTTTTATGTTTATGCACAGTTTATGTAGTATTAGTCCCACAATATATGTAATTTGCCTCACATTTTTGAATTCGTATAGTTTAGGATGTCAATCGCATACCTAAATTGTGAGTTAAATTGTATATATTTTTATTTTATACACATTTTAGAGCTTATTTAAACATGTATGTAAAATATTATGTATTAATACTTGAAAGCCCCTCTGTGAATTTCAGGAAAAATTGTAAAATGTCCAAATAGGGTTATTGGTAGTAAAAATACAAATTGTTTCTCAAGTCAAAACCTCCTATATTACCACAAGGGACTCACTATACAAGTGAAACAATAAAACAATCTTTGCCATTATTATGTGCATGTTTACATTATTACAGTAATCTCGCTGAGTTTTTGAATTTTCTAGAGAAAATCAAGACTCGAGTGGGGTTTAATCTCACGATTAAAAGGCCACATATAAATATCACAAGAAATAAAATATACAATAGTATATTCAATTAACTTAATATATTAAAACTGCTTTCTATGCCATTTATGTTTCTCTTTGTCTTCTTGGTCTCATACTGCTTTTAAAACTAACTTTGAATATCTATGCGGAAAACAAATGACGATCGCGAACAAATTAACAGACACCAGAGAGGTCACAAAAACACAAATGCCAAGGACGATGAAAACAAACAAATGGTGGCGGCGCCGTGGCCGAGCGGTCAGCGCGCTCGCCTACCACCTAGGCGGCCCGGGTTCGATCCCAGGGACCCGCATGTGGTATTCGTGGTGGACGAAGCGGCGTCAGGGCGGGTTTTCTCCGGGTACTCCGGTTTCCCCCGCCATCTCATTCCACCGGTGCTCCATCTTCATGTATCATCAGTGTCACCGCCTGCGGTGCCGCAGTAGTAAAAGCGGGCGTTAAACACTACAACAACAACAACAAACAAATGGTAGCAGTATAAGCAGATTATAACTGGTTTAAACACGTGTTTCGTAGCGTAATGTGGGTGAAAGTCAGAATGAAGAATTAAGAATGTGATAGTTAATATAAATAATGTTAAATATCCTCATACATACTCATCACTAATTGCTTTTACCTGATATTATGTTTGCATCAAACGAACTGTTTAGCCATAGCTGGAAGAGAATCAGTTACGCCATTTCTCAACTGATCCATATCTAGCAGGGCCTCGTGACAGTGCATTATCTTGTGAAATATGCCAAAGTTGTCTTCATGGATGTACTATAAATGGACGTACCTGTCAGCTGCAATGTATAGTTTGGTCTCTGCTTTCGGACATTGATTTATAGAAGCTATGGGATCTAGATAATAATCCATTTCTAGTTCTATCTCCAACCTACTAAACTCATCTATCCCTTCCGCGGTTTTCTGATACGTCAATCACTAGCTGAGACTGATATGTTGCACTCATATGACTTTCTCTGGTCTTCTACTATCCTTACAAACTCTTTCTCCTCTATCGTATTCATGTTAGTCGATAGCGCCGTGCCGAGCGGTTAGACCGTTCGCCTTCCACCTAGGTGGCCCGGGTTCGATTCCAGGGGCAATTTCCATGCTGAATATCAATGCAATCTATGTGTTTCTTGAAAACTTACAATCTATTACAATAATACTATATAACAGAACAGCTTCTTCTGATTCAGAAACCGTAATCAAATCTTAACTGACATTAATACTTTTTATTCTACTGATATTCCAATAAACAAAACATTTTCAAAATTGTTCACACATGTTCTTCTTTAGCTTTAGCTTAAAGCACACATTTCAAATGTTGTAGTCACTTAACAAACATGTTATTCAATATAGCTGGTAAATGATTAAGACATTGTAATCAATAGTAGCAATCTAAATAGCAAATAATAATGCACTATATATTTTTTAATATTTTTATATATGAAAACATTTTTGGGGGAATTTCATGAAAGTGTAACATAAAAAGCTTTCACCAGCTGTTTAAAGCAGTACATTCTGCATATGCGCAAAAAAAAAAAGTTATTATACTTTTTATTGGAAAAATGTACCCAAAGTATAAAAAAGCAAGTTACGGTTAATGGAAAAAGAAGATAATGTTGCACTAAAAGGGGCGTGACATGTTTAAAACTCCTTTTAAATGCACTTAATTGCAACAAACACACAATAACCTTACATGGGCATGTTCTGCAAATTATGTAGGTTCATATTAAGCAATATATATATATATTCAAAATCACCAGTAGGTCTCCCTAAACTAAATGACTCTGATTCTCAAACATGGCTTGCATTTATGGCTGACCCATTGTTTGAGTATTTTGAACCAGGCGCTTCAGGATCAATAAAAATGTATCAGCTTTGTTTTTAGTTTCATACTTTTGAAGTCTTCTTCTTCTCTGCCTGATTACTCTCCCCTTATGTGGGACTTACACCCCTAGGACTTACGAGCCAGTGCCTAGGGTCAGACAGCTGTTGGGGAGCAGAGGAAATGGAGCAGAGTGAAGACCTGGAAGCGGGTGGTCAGCCAAAGGTATGATAGTGAGGAAGATGATTTGAAATTCAGGCCAAATGGATGATTGGAAAGTTGATGGAATAGCTGGTGGAATGAGTGGCGGGAGAAACCGGAGAAAACCCGCTAAGACGCTGCCTCGTCCACCATGAATACCACATGCGGGTCCTTGAAATCGAACCCAGGCCACCTAGGTGTAAGTCCAACAGTCTAAACGGCCGGTCACAATGCCGCCCTACTTTTGAAGTCAATCCTATCAAAGTTGACTTGATACATTTTCCGTCCCATAGATGCAGATGACCTGAATTTAGGATTGAGACATTATTGTCACCGCGCCCGCCGCATCTAATTGCCGACAGCCGCAATTGTCACCCATCGCATTATTGTCGGCACTACCGCAAAGGAGCCGAAGGAAAGAGACAGAGAATGGCCGCATTGTTGGGGCGCTTGCCGAAAGAGAGAAAAGGATAGAGGCTACTGGAATCTTCTACTTTGTACTCCAGCGCAATAAGTGAACGTTCTTGAAGCTTCCAGAATAGTGCCTGGGAGATATAAATAGCGGTAAAGTGTGAGAAGAGTCAGTCAGACGTATGTGAAGGCTGAGTAGTCGTGCCGACGGAGACGGACAGACGATGTGGAGAGTTGTGCCGACGGAGAAGAGTTAGTTCTTTGTGTTACGAATTCGGAGCCGTGCTGTTGGAGAATCGGAAAAGACTTTCTTGTTGTTGCAACGAGTGTACAAACTTACTGTTTACGGAAATAAAAGTGTTTCTTTATCTCGACTACATCTGTCTACTTTACTTCACACCATCCAACAAAAGTCACATTATTAATGATTTCGAGTATTTACTGGATTTAACAACATGAGGGTAGTAAATTAAGAATGGACTATTAGGAAGAATTGAAAGATTTTCTCTGTGTTAGTTTTATCATTATCGGATCTATTTATCCAAGATGGAACAGGAGAAGGCTCAATGTTTTCAAGTCTTTTTTTACAAAATAGATATCGCAGTCTTAAGAGATTTTTCACATTTGAGCCGACCAATCTAATTGGTGTTTTTTCACAGTGTCCTTCAGTTGCCATGACACAAAGTTCCACCTTAAATGTCAAACAAGTTTAAATGAAAAATAGAGTATAATAGTGAATACTGTGCCATCTATCCATAGATAATGTAAACAGATAAACTGGTTGGTACAGTAATATTATCTTCCTGTCACTTTTTTTTTTTACGTCCTGCAACGTGATGTCATATCGGACGGTGAATGAATGAAACGGGTGGAATGATGCTCAAATGAGTCCGAGGTCCATGGAGCTTTAACCTACCCGATATTCGTCTTCTCAGTATAAAACCTTGCCCGGATAACTTACCCCACAGAACACTCTACCCTAAGTGAGATTCGAACTTGCGACCTCTTGAACGTGAGGCAGACACGCAAGCCATTACGCTATCGAGGCGGGCCTGCCTATCACAGAGGCGGAGGAGCAGTTGCCCTGCGCTGCCTGCCTCTGTGGACTCTATGAGTATGATTACTATGTACATCTGGATTCAGCGTTCTTGGCCCATGAAGGAAATAAATGTAAAGCTTGAAAGCGAGTTACTTACCAAGCCAGGTGACTGCTGACAGCAAGCGAATTGGTGCGTAAGCGTCATATGCTACTCACATAACGTTCTACTTCGTAAAGTAGTATGTACAGTCCATGCAGAAAAAAAAATGTCTATACAATGTGCCTAGCTTAATTAGCTGTGCAAATGTGTTCGTATTAATACATGCATCACTGCAGATATTGTAAATTTGGTCTTTTTTCGTTTAGAACCCAGTTCTCTCACTATTCTGTTTAAGGATGACTTGCTGCCCTGGAAGTTAATGCCTTCTCTTAAAATTGTAAATAATTTGGCTACTGTAGGAGCACTTCTTTTTTGCCCGCCTCGGTAGCGTGATGCCTCACGTTCAAGAGGTCGCGAGTTCGAATCTTGCTTAGGCTAAGTTATCCAGGTAAGGTTTTACCTCCGAGGTTTCCCCTTACCCTGAGAAGACGAATGTCGGGTAACTTAAAGCTCCATGTGCCTCGGGCTCATTTGAGCATCATTTCACCCATTTTATTCATTCACCGTCCTATATGACATTACGTTGGAGCACGTTAACTTCAAAAAAAAAAAGCACATCTTTCCTAAACATAAGAATTATAAATCGTTCTTCTAACGACACATTTATCTAAGTCATCTAGATCCGTTACTCATTTCGGGACTTCTTTTGCCTGGAGTTCCAAAAGACGTGTTCTGATTTTCATGTTGTTCGCGTTCTTGAACAATTCTTTTCACTGTTATTTCTGACGTTCCTGTGGCATCTAATACGCGTTTTTGAACTTCTTGAATTTTTTTCGAAAAACTCTTGTGATGTAAGCAGTTTAGCTTTTAGCTTTTTTCTTCATGTATGCCCATACATTTGAAACAATTTCGCTACTCTGATTGTGTAATGTTTTGGATCCTAATTTAGAAAGCAATGGCAGCATGCTTTATTTATGCTATGATCAATGTCTCATAAATTCACTATATTCATTCTTATCACAAACATCTTAACATGTCTTTAATTACCGCACGCTGAACAAAAAATGAATTGTGAATTAGCAGGGGCTGTTGAAATGCAGACATCACTATCTTCCCCCTCCGCGCCCCACTTGTTGTGCATGGTTTCATTATCATAATTATATGAGATGACGAGAGAGACAGAAACTATAGGTTCGCCTACAGGACTTCCACTCACGGTCAGGGGCCAAGAACTGTGAATCCAGCTGTACATCAAGTAAATAAAGTGGACGTAAACAAATCGCTGGTTTGTATCACTCCGCGGCCACGTGCATTCGCAATGACATAACACAGTTATTACTACGTGTAAGTATAATTCGCATTTTACGCCACTAAAAGAATATATTTATTCGATCCAAATAACATGCAGCACATGGAAATTAACTGCTACTTCCGTCATCGCTGTCCACAATAACACTTTTTCGTTTTTGCTCACAAGCTCGAAACCAATCTCCAGAAGCAGCTTTTGGAGGGAAGTTCGTTTTAAATCTGGAAAGTTGGGATCCCAGTTAACTGCCAATAGCACTTTACGGTTCATTGTTAACAAAGAACTGGTGAACGTTTGCATGAATTGCAGATCTCACAAATTCGTCACAAACAGCATCTACCACTTGCCTGGCGCGCAGTCTCGTCTTGCCGGGAGTTCTGACTTCACCAACTGAGGATATTTCTTTGCGTACACCATAAATACTTGAAACTGATACTTGGATGTTAATTTCAGTGCATCATCTATAGCAAATTTGGGATATTTTTTCGCAGAACTTGTTAAACACGTTCAATATTATTGTCTTGTCGCCAACTATTTTCCACGCGTATGTTTCACAACACTCACTTGTTCCGCAATGTTACTTTCATTGTGAATGATGCGCGCGCCGAATGAGTCAGGCTGGTTACATATTCACTTAAATGTGTATTCTTACAGTTCAACTATGCAAACATTAACTGATATTTCAGAGCTTAGTAGTAGTAGTTTTTCAAGAGACTATTTAGACGGTGAAAGCGTCAAGAAGGCGCGCTGCGGTCAAAATGCACTTGGTTTTGTTTACATCTACTTTATTCACTTGATGTACATAGTATAGTTGAAGTGACGTAAAAGAAATAGATGGAAAAATACAGATTAGCTACATTCACTGACATTATCAAATGACTTCGTTGTTGACGGGCCGTTAAACCCTACACACTTCACTGAGTTTCTGTGTGCACCATACAGGGTTGCCAAATCGTACGATAATTTTAATGTTTGTACGATGGTTGTCAACCCGTACGATAATTATGGGGGTGTACGATAATTTGAATGTATGATAGTTCCATGTCGGCGAAATATCATTTTCACTGGTTTGTCACTCCAGCGAAGTGAAACTAATTACAAATAACACTACTTTTATCCTCATTGTCTGTCTCCACACCATAGCTACTAAGCCTGCTACCCTTTATCCTCTTATTGCCAGGTGCCCAGATCTGATAATCTCAATGAAGAAGGCACTGTTCAGAAAACTGACGATCAATGTAGAAAACTCGGAATACCTACGTGCTATTCCGTGTGAAATAAAGAACATGCCTGAACTTGACAGTTTCTGGAATGCTGTTAAACATATGTCACCTTGGTGGAAATACTGATTTCAAAGAACTAGCGGCCTTTGCATTATCAGAGGTTTCCTTGTCTTACAGAAGCACTTCTTGTGAAAGAGATTTTTTTTTTTTTTCTAAACTGGGTTTAATAAAAACCAAAGTTAGATACAGATTGGCACTAGATAGGGTAAATGAACTCATTTTGTCGTCTCAACTTATGAAAGAACGTGGTAGATCTTAAAATCTGCAAGTCACCGAGAAGATGTTAAGGTTTATCTCAACAACAAATTTGTGCAATGCTGCAACGGTTGAGGAAGCTGAACTTTCAGATGAACAGTGCGAGAAACATAAGTGCTAAAGTTGTAATATTTGTTGAGGTCATCAATCTTGTAAGTGGATATAATAAACATCATTACTCTTATATTTTCATAAGTATTATACTGATATTTTTATTGTTGTAGCGTTTGCTTTATGATGTACGACAATTTTGAATCCAAATCTATAATTTTGAGTGGCTGGTACGATAATTTTATTTTTAAATGTTGGCAACCCTGGCACCATATCTTACTTCTACTATCTACAAGCTATTCTTAGAGAAGTAATTACTTTTCTACCATATATTAGTGGGTTGTGGAAGCCAAAAACATGATTTCATCAAAATACTGTTTTGGGGCCCACTGAACCCAAAGAGAAGATTTATAGAAAAAGTTTGTGTTTCTGTGAGCAGATAATTCACAAAGGAAATATTCAGTAAATGTCAAACTTGGTATTTAAGTTCAGTATCTTTCAAAAAGCAACACAAAGATATTCAAGAAAATTCCCCCTCAAAATAATCCTTCTTGTACAAAAGCTTACCATACTTCTTATTTTCTCAAAAATGTCTCTAACAGTTTTGAAGGAAGTATCGTATGTATTTAATATATTTTCATGACAAACTTGAATTTTCTGCAAATAGGCTAGAGTCCTTTCATTCAATTTTGAGTACTTTATGTATAACACATAAACCATAAGGAATAGATAAAAACATACTGCAGTAGAACTGTTGATCGCCTTAAGGATGTGTAAAAAGGCTAAAATTTCAAAAAGTGACAAAAATATATTTTAGTTATATCAAATAGCATAAACTGTCCGCTATATTTACATATGCTTTTTATATCTGTAGGGCCTTTTTAACTATGTCACATGGCCGTTGAAGTAATCGTCTATAAGTGATCATGTCCATTTAAATCAATACAATTTCACTATCCTTGCTACAACTTCAAATTTGGTTTTCTCGTGTTTTTATTATTAACGCTGTTTGCTCTTCACAATGCAGTTTTCAGTGCATATGCATGAAATTTGCTGTACTTGCTTAGAAATAACATTATAAATATATGAATAGATACTTTTTTCATAACAAGAATAACTTGTGAGAAATTACATATTAAAGTTTACATTTCGAAATTTAAATTAAAAAAATCTGATGTGTTGCACTCACATGACTTTCTCCACTCTTGTACTAACCATTCTAACAAAGTCTTATTCCTATATCTCCATGTTAGTTAAGATAAACATTCGTACAAATTATCTTACTGCTTATGTCCTTGTAGGTACAAGGGAGATATTAGAATACAAAAGGCTTTGTGCGACAGTCAAAGCCTGAGATTCCGTTCTCTTTGCATGATTAACATATAAAAAAATGAACAACGTTGTTGCATTTCGCTAAAGTTCTGTTTTCCGAAACTCACACACATAACAAGGAATATCTCCGAAATGGTTCACCCTACAAGAAAATTTATTGAGACATAAATTGTGTATTTTAGCAAGATCTACATTTTTTGTATAGTATAATTTGGTCTATCTCTAACGGTTTACCAGTTATGCAAAAGTCGTCCAGAGTAAATACGACTACAGGGGCTATAGCCAGAAAATTCAAGATATAAATTTCATTTGTCATCAAAATATCTCAAACATATGACATTATAATCAAAATCGTTAGAGCCATTTTCAAGAAAATCAAAATTTTCGAAAAATCTTCCATGTAAAGGGTAGTGTAGGGTGGGGCTATTTTCTTCAAAATCTTCGTGTCACATCCTTGAAAGACATTAAACTTAAATACCAAGTTTGGCTTTTAACCGACTTTTCGTTTTTGAGTTATGCTGTCCACAGACTGACAGACACACAGACACACACACGGACCTTTTTCTAAAAATGCTTTTTTTTTTTGGATTCAGGAGGCCTCAAAACATATATTTCCGGTGAAATCTCGACATCGAATTTTTGGGTGGAATACAATACTTTCCCTACTTATCAGTAGAGAAAGTAAAAAGTAATTAATTTAAAATTTAAAATTTATTTTTATTCTAACTATAACAAAATTAAAAAATTATCTCATCAATTTGCTAACATTCTATTAAAGAATGTAACTAAAAATTATTTAAAGTTTTTCAAATCAAAATTGCATTGTGGGGAATTATTTATAAAAATATTAAAACATTATAATAAAGTATTAATATCTTAGCAACTAATTTGACTAAATGTGTAAAATTTGGCAGATTTATTCTTCACTATGCAGTGATTGTTGTGTTAAAACTCCAAATCAATCCAATTAAAACTGTAAATTTTCAAAATTTCACAGATGGTATCCTTAAAGTACATTTTATAATTAAATGTATCTCCGAGATATCAGTATTACTGGTTTACAAGGTTTGTGAATCCATAAGGAATGAATACGACATCGGAAATCAATTCATCTCTGCCCTGAAGAAGATTCTGCTGAAAGCTCTGAATCATCTAGTGGCTGTATGAACTTTCTGTACAGGTAGACATGAGAAATAAATTTTCCAGTGATATCTCACCAAGTGAGTTCATCAAAATGAGATAGCTATCTGGTAAGTGACTCACATCCAAGCTTTCATTTAAATACTTCAGTATTCAAGAACAATTGCACAAGATATACCATCCTGTAAATAAACAAATTTAGCCTATAGGCATCCCATTGGGGCAAAGGCTGCCTGTTTACACAGGGACTAGCTCATTAATAGGCTCTGGAGACGAGTGAATCCTTGGGAGTTTTGTTGTGTTGTTGAACTGCCTTCCTGTTCCTAGCCGAATTTTTCAATCATAAAACTCTTCCTGTCCCTGGACACTTCTGCATTGCACTTTTCACAACTTTTGCACTCACTGTCACTTTGGCTCCAGCTGTCTCCATGCTTCTCTGGTTTTTGCGACTCTTGACCATTGGTTTCCTGCTTTGGTTTGAAAGTAGTCTGCCCATCTGATTCTTTGGCATCCTATGTTTCTTTGTCCTCATGGGTGTACATCCATTTCTGGTGATCCATGCATGATACGTGTCCGCCCCTTTTACATTTTAGTTTTTCTGCGCATTCTACTACATTGCACATTTTTGTCCTTCTTCTAAGTTTCTCTTTCCTGATTCAGTCTTTAGTAAAACGTTTAAGGGCTTACGCTCCATTCTCTTTTGACACAACTGTAGCTGTTTTTTCAGTTTTTCTTTAAGGGACCATGTCTGACAGCCATAAAGTAGTGTTCGCATAACACTTTTGTCTAGGATTTCTATTTTTATACTTGCTTTTAGTCTCTCGCCTGTGCATAGGAACTTAAGTGACCAAAATTTGTTCCATGTTAGTCCTATTCTGCGTTTGACATCACTCTCGGTGTCTATGTTTAGGGAGATGCTCTGTCCAAGGTACACACCAAGGCCATCTTGATATCTGTTACTGTACATACTCAAGTGGTGATTGATTTAATTGGACAGGGTCTTCTGATACATTGGTCATTATTTTTTTTTTCATGAGGTTCATTGTGAGTCCTACCTCACTGTTTTTTCTGTCCAGCTCCCTGATCATTTCCTCTAGCATTTTTGCTGTCCTTGCTATTAGAGTTATGTCATCCACAAATCTGAAATGTGTCAGTTTCTGACCTATATCTATTCCATGTTTGCATTTTCATTTCATTTTTTTGAATTGATGTTCCAGCATGCTTGTAAATAACTTTGATGATAGTCTCCTTCTTTTACACATCTTTTTAATTGGAACCATTCTCATCTCTTACTATTCTTACCTTTGCTGAGCTGTTTTGGTATATTTTGGCTAACATATTTGGTGAGGATCTCTTGTTGTTCTAAGGACTGTAACACACTTTCATGTTCCACAGAATCAAAGGTTTTATTATAGTCTATGAAAGTGATGTAGATTTGCTGGTTGTACTCTTATATCTTTTCTATTAGTTGACATACAGTTTGGAGGTGGTCGATGGTGCTGTAACTGGACCTGAATCCTACATGTTCTGTTGGCTGGTTGCCATCTTGCATTTCCTTTTATTTATTATCCTCATAAATAGTTTGTAGAGGTTAAGTAAAAATTGAAGCTATTAACAGTGAAGCAACAAGATTCTAAAATAAGAACAAATTAGAAACTAAAAACTTCACTTATCTTATTAATGTTGATATTCTTTTTCTCTTTTGCTAACCCAGGGGTTTCAAGCTATGTCCAGCTCATTCTCAAAGCCATGAGAATGAGCTGGACATTATTTTAGAAGTTTGTAGAGGTTTGAACATAGACTAATTGGTTAGTAGTTATTTATGTTGTCTCTAGTCCCTTTTTTGTGTAACAATATAATTAAGCTTTTCCCCCAGTTTGCTGGTATTTCCTCCTCTCCAATTATCTTCTTGTATAATACTGTAATTGTTGGTGTTAATTCTTCTTCTCCTAAGCTTAGGTACTCATTATGGATATTATCTTCTCCTGAACATTTTTCCTTCTTTAATCCCTATATAGCAACTCTTACTTCACTTGGGAGGATACTTGGAATGTCTTCCATGGAACCTGTGAGTTGGTTCTTGTTGAGTAATGCATTCTGTGTCATACTGGCATTCAACTGGCTATAGATTTGGTAGCTTCCTTTGAGATCTCTTCTCTCAAAGTCTGTTTGTGGTCTGCATCATCCTGAACTTCCAGCATCCAACATGTGCCTTTCCTTGTCTGTTTTCTTATTTTCTTTATGGATTTTGAGTTTTCCATTACTCCTTTGATTTGGTTGTAGTTATATTCACATAAGTCTCTCCTTATTGCCCTCTTATGTTCCTGTTTATTTCTTTATATTCCAACTCTTAGTTGCAGGTTTGTATCTTTAAAGTCTTCAGTTTTTCCCTTTGTTGTATCATGTTCATTGTTGCCATTTGCAGCTTATTCCTTCTTTTCCTTGTGATATCCTGACTACCTGGTTGATACTAATACTGTATATTTGTATAGGCCCTCAGTATCACCCTCCATTGGTTTTCTAAGCACATTGGTAGTGTATTTCCTCAGTTCCGATTTGTATAATTCCTCATATAGTAGCACTGGAGTGGGTTCCATTTGTCTGAAGAAGTGACGTTGTTTCTTCTGGAAGTTCATCTTTAATCTTACCATCCTGTGATCTGTGATGTACTGTAGACCGTTAATTACTTGTACATCCATTATTCTTTCCATTTGGCCCATTAGAATGAAGTCTATCTCATTTTTTGTTTTTCCATTGGGGGCCACCCATATCTATATTTTACAAATATTTTCCATATGTAGGAAATAGCAGCAAGTGATAGATTTGTAAACTAGTCTCTCTTGATATCTTGCCATAAAATTTAATGAATCTTTTCATTGCTTCAAACTTGCTCACAGACATTACACTTCTATATAATGCATTTGTAAACTTTCTGAGAAAAAACTCCCTGACTGGAATATCCTAGCCTATATCTGCTCTGATATGAAGCAGAATTCCCCAAAAGTGAGCAGTTCAACTGTTGTTACATCAAGCCAGTTTATTTTTACTAGTACATAAACTCTTCTTGCATTTAGGTTTGTGCACCTCTCAATTTCATCCACAGCACCTGGAGGAATAAATAAATCCCAGGCGTCTTTAAGTTATTATGTAACCTTGTTGGTCCTGCTACAAATTCTTTATTAAATTATTTTATTTTATGGAAATGTAGGACCCAGTGCTAAAAAATGTGGCCCATGCAAAAATAATATAAACTTATAATTCAAATTATTATTTATTTATGCCAACAAACTTACTGTTGGTGTTTTTAGACACAAACCGTGTGTGGGCAATGTTTGAGAGGTAGAACTGGAACTTAAAAATTCAATGCCACAGCTGGGATTTGAACCACAGACCCTCCGCTTACTAGGCTTACAACAGGTATTCAGCACAACCAACACTGCCACAAGATATCTGAGTTATGGCTTCACTGCTTAAAATAAAACTAGCTGACCTCCTGTCGACATGATCTCCAATGTTATATATCCAGAGGCATATACATTTATATTTTCTTAAACTCTTGAAGCATACAATGCTAATGTAGTCATCAACAGACATTTATGGGCTTTTTTTCTTTTCTTTTTCTTTTTTTATCTACTTTGTTAAAGTTGGCAATGATTTATTTCAATGAAGTACTTCTCTAAAGAACCAATCTTTATAGTTTTTCTTTTTTCCTGATTACCCTTCCCTTATGTAGGACTTACACCCCCCTGGGACTTACAAGCCAGTGCCTAGGGTCAGTCTCCTGTCGGGGAGTAGAGTAACCTATGGACCAGATAGAGTGAAGACCTGGAAGCAGGTGGTCAACCAAGCACCAGGTATGATAGTAAGGAAGAGGACGATATGAAATGCAGGCAAAGTCGATGATTGGAAAGGTGACAATAGAGCAATTAATTGGTGGAATGAGTAGCGGGGGAAACTGGAGAACCAGGAGAAAACCTGCTCAGGCACTGCTCCTTCCACCACGAATACCACATGTGGGTCCCTGGGATCAAACCTGGGCTACCTAGTTGATAGGTGAACACTAACCACTTGGCCACAGCACCACCAAGAACTAATCTTTTGCATTAATATGACTTTAGTTTGGTGAATACTTTTTTACCCTCTGATGGACTTATGCCACAAAAATTTGTGTGCATGAGATTTTCGTCCCACAGGAGTTGTTTTACATGCCAGTAAATCTACTGTCATGGAGCTGTCATTTTTAAGCACACTTGAAAACCATTGGTCTGGGCTGGATTTGAACCCATGACCTTGAGATCAGTATGCCAGCATCTGACCAACTGAGCCACCAAGACAGATAACTTACCTCCAATATTATTCGTGGTATGTTTACTCGCTGCTAATTTCTCTTAATTTTGGTTGTAAAATTGTACTTGTCATTAGTTTTGTATTGGAAGTAATGGTAAAAGTAATGTAGAAGCAGATAATCCTCTGCCTAGGAGTGTTGTGAAATCTGAGATGATATTGTGGTTGTAGAACTATGAGGTTCAGAGAGGCAGTTCTATGTATAAAACAGATCTTTATAGGATGTCTAAATCAAACAAACCTAAAGAGGGTCTTAAAGGTATTACTGTCTTTCTTCTATTACTTTCCTTACATCCTGCACTTGCAGGAACAATTACTATACTATTAACTGACTGAAATTTTAATACTTCATTCTTTGACCCTGCAGGAGGGAATGAGAAGTTGATAGACTGAATATTTCCTCAATTGTTACAACATTATTATTGCTTTAATCTGGCATGAATGCACATTTCAAGTTTGGCAACATTATTGTAAATGTGATTAGAAGCAGAACTGCTGCTTGCGATATCATTGTTTATCAGGAACTGTTTACTGATGTAGTGGCTGGCTGCATTTCTGCCAGGGACCTTCAGCTGGTAGACAAACTGTAGTTACTATTTTTGTTTTATAACAGCATGTGGATGGGGAGATGGTATAGCCTCTGAGATGATCATCACTGGGGTGGTAGGTGTGAGGCTGCCCTTTTAAAAACGATTTATTTAAAAAAAATTTTTAAAAAAATACGATACTATTTTGAGCAATATATCTGTTAGCAATTTCACTGCTTACTTTGCTGCTGCTTGAAGAATTTTTATTTTCATCTGAAGCACTACTTACATCTGAAAGGAAGTTGTCATCTTTAGCTAGCCACTGAGTAACAACTGATTCAACATTTGAACCTCAAAAATGTATGCAATCTTTTTCCTGCTCCTTATATTAGATGTAGAACAAATTATGATGGAGAAATAGAGGCTATATACATTGCTCTCCGACAATTATTAAATCTTCCCTTAAATAAATTTAACAAGGCAGTAATTCTTTCGGATTCTAAAGCTGCAATTCAGGGAATATGTTCAAATACTACAAAGAAGTCAACAAAAATTAGAGAATGCTACAAAATGTTAACACAACTTCAAAAAGTTAATAAGACTGTTCATCTCCAATGGATTCCAGCACACTGTGGAGTCATGGGGAACGAAGCTGCAGACTCACTTGCAAAGAAAGGCACAACAATAAAACAAAAGTCTAAATTCAATTTCTCATATTCCTCAATAAAACGCTTGATCATTAAAAAATTTTCTCATTCATACCTACAAGAAATAGAAACAAATGCCAAAGATAAAAAATGGATTACACTACTTTCCAACCCAGATATAATCCCCCAGAGACCAAGGAAAACAGCGGTTGCAGCCTTCCGACTATTGACAAATCACGACTGCTTAGCAAGTCATCTCTACAGAATAGGTATCTCAGCCTCACCAATATGTGTCCTGTGTAACGATCCAGCAGAAATGAACGAAGACAACTTGAAGACCTGTGAAGCATTAAGATCAGAAGAAACTACAGTTCAAAAGTATTGGAAAGCACGAATGCTAATGGCTTCATTGCCAGATGCAAGGCACTAGAAAACAACATATTAGATGTAGATTCTGACATTATATCTGAAAAAGAATAATATTAAGAAATAACCTAAGTACTCTCTGCTTCTATTCACTGTATGCATATAATTACTGTTTATGTTATTTGGTGGAGCATTCCAGTTGGAATTTGTAATCGGACATGTTAAAGCTTGACACTGACTTTCTTACCTTGTGAAACTCAAAGCTGTGCATACATACTGCATCAGCCAATACCAGTCACCTTTTCCATGCTTGGGCACACCACTAAGCCAAACCCAGTGGAGGAGGACAACCTTTCATATCGCTTTTTGATACCTCTGATGTACACCTTTTATATTCTGCTTGAGAAAGCTGTTTTAATGTCTTATCTGTCAAAAATTTTTGTACATTATTCTGATCCTTATGATAAACTCAGTTTGAGACAAATTCTTAGCTGTTAAGTTCTGAAGTGCTTTTATAGTTTGCGAGATGAGGTCCATCAGACCAAGTTACTTTATTTTCTCCTCAGATTTACAAATATGTAATTTTGATAAAACTCTGTCATGTACACTTTATACAATCTGTGTTAATTGAACTAAACAAACATTAAGATAAAATTACCAATACCAGTTCCAACTGTTGTAGTTAGTAGATTAATAAAAAAATTGAATTATTTATGGCATATTTAGAAATAAAAGGCTGTAAATAAACAACAGAAAACAAGATACATGACAATATATTCTGCTTTTCACATTTTTACAAAAAAAGAGTATTTGTTACTGATCATGCTCAAATGTGATGCTTTGGAAGGAAAACACAAACATATATGTTAATGATTCACAGCTGTTATGTATGTTTTTGCATCTTGATTCTTGTGATAAAAGTTTCACGTGACCACCTGAACTGGTTTCTTCTGTAATAAATCTTACCATGAACATATCTTCACTATCATGCTCTGAAATTTTAGTATCACACGATCTAAATCAGAATCTGACTTGTCATCACATACCTCCACGCAAAAGTCCTCCTCTCAGTCGCCATCGTCACTTGCATCATTTAGCTATGAGAGTGTTACAGAATCAAAGTCTAAATTGCCTGGATGAATAGTGCTATGCATGGGTTTAATTCCATTTGACATAACGTAACTTGTGAGGTGCATCACTTAGACCACATGTACTAATAATACTGCTACAGCTCTCACAAACAGCTAGAGATGAACTGAAATCTTGACAATACTCAAGGACATAGTGTGTCAAGTATCAGATATGGGTGGCACTAAACGCAAAATAAGATGTCAAAGTAAAAGCTTTGAAATACCAATCAGTATGAGAGACCACATCTTTCAAGTTAAGGGTTAAATAAATAATAATGCAGAAAGAGTAAATTTAATGTGTAAGCTATCTCAAATATACAGGATATCAAACAAACTTAATGAATACAGCCCTAAGCTGAATTAAATATTAAAGGTTGCAATCTTTTACAGTGCAACAAACTAAAATTTACAAATAACACAACAAAATTAGAGTTGTTGCTTCCACATGATTTCTCTTCTCATTTTTCAGCAAACTAATCCTACAAAGCTTATTCTTGTGTTTATGTTTGTTCATCAAGAGATGCTTTCATTGAGGGACCCTGGGGCTGAGAAAGACTGGAAAATTAATACATTTACGATAGGTTTGTGCATATAAATGTTCCCTAAACCTTCAGTCATTGTTTGGCATTGAAATTTCTTAGATTCCACTATTTTTAAAGATCTAGCACAGGCTTTAAATGCCACATGCGCTACATTTAAATGTTCCTTTCTGCTTAAATTTTTGGCAGTTTTTGAACAAAACATCGGACAAAAAGGGCTCAAAAACAACAAAATTCAGCAGAAAGGATGGTTAAGCAGCATCTCACCACAAGGTAAAAGCTGTGAATCTGAGGAAAGAGATTACTAGACAACGAATGAAGGTAGGACAAACAGACTCTAATTTATGTCTATGATGCATGTGTAGGAAAATTGGTTTTTCTCAACTTTATGTTTCTAATACACTATCTGCTCCGTTTGTATTGAATTTTGTGCTATGCTCCTAGGATTTTTCTAGCACGTGTTCCATTTATGTGACTTGAACTTCAGTTTTCAGTTTCAAAATCTGAAATTTTTTTAGCTTTTTTCGTAACATTTTTGGTAACATTACACAAACCAGTGTTGTCCCAGGTTGGATTATGTGCTTGTAACAGCTGTTCACTTATCTCATGATTTCATTATCTGTGTTCAAGTGATGACCTCTGAGATGACCTTTGAGTTGGGGAATGTTTGAAAATCACTTGGGGCAAGGTCTGGCGAATATGGAGAACACTTCCCTGTTGAATCCTCTGAGCTCTGCCTAGGTTATTACAGCTGTGTGGAGAGAACTTTCCAAAACAAGTCTTCCTTTGATGGCAGCTTGCAGATTTCTCAACACTTTACAGTACTTTTCTGCATTCATTGTGGTGTGGTGAGGTAGGTAGCAAATGAGTTATAATCCCCTAATGGTAACAAAAGATGATTGCCATAACTTTCCCTGCCAAATGTGTACCTTTACTTTTTAGGGGGCCAAATTCACCAGGTTTCTTTCACATCATGCTCTGACATTCTGTCTTAGAAATCAAATGGTTGACCCAGGTTTCATTCCCAGTCACAAGCTGTTTGAAGAGCAGATCTCCTATTGTCTGGTGCACTTCCAAAAGCATTCTGGCCGAATCATCCATCTCCTTGTGGACATCACTCGGCAAACATGGTACCCATCTTGCACATACTTCACGGTAGGACCTGTCAGTATCTTTGTGATGGATAAGCATCAAATTGCAGTCTCAGGAGGTAGCCACATTAAGATGTTGTAAATGCCAATGTGAGGGTCTTCCTCTACAATATTGTGAATTGCAATAATGGCATCATCGCATATCACTGAATAGGCCTGTGTGCTGTTCACCATGCACATCATTGCACCATTCCACAAACTGACCATGCCAATGTTGAATCATTTGAATGCTCATACAACGTTTCCCGTAGACAAAGGTCAATTCAATTCTCAATGGATATGGACAGCAGATAACTCTTTTGCTGCAAAACAAATGAATGACACAGTGCAGCTCACAAGCATACACATTTTAGAGAAATAAAATAGGAAAGCTTATTGGAAGGTCCTCAAAATTTGGTAAAAATGCTTGTTGATCTTTAAACACTTTTCAGCTAAAATTGCTTTTCTTCAATAAAAGTCAAATAATTCATTATTATCATATGCAGCTAAAGGCACTGATAACATGTACCTCATTACAATTTCTTTACTGATATTAATGTCACTCCACCATTTCATTAGCAAAATGTCAGAAGGCTTTGATTCGTCACATCTTTCTACGAACCGTAATGCTATCTGAAAATATGCAAAAAAACTTTGTGAGAAAACTGGTATGTGTGCATAAATTTTATGCTAATTTTGTAACCCATACTGTATACTGTGTTGTGAAATTGTACTTACCTCTAAGGCATTGAATATTTCGGTTCGGAAATTCCTTTCTTCACTCGCTATATACAGCACTGTGCTAAATTTCATACAACACAAATTCCGTTTATTTTTAACACAACGCAATATAGTTTATTATATCTGTAAAATATAATGCAATAAAACTGCAATTTTTTTCAGTTGGTCGTTTCGGTTAAACGGTATTTTGGTTAAAAGTGTTTCAGGTAACAGAGGTTCTACTGTAGTAATGAAGCTGAAGTGAATCCCCCAACACACACAGTAATTATTGTAAAAGATTATCACCAACAGAAGTATTAAAAAACAAAAATTGTAAGAATCAAGAATAATAAACAATGAAATGTTACTCCATTTCTATTTTTAGGCTTCTTTTATGAAAGAACATGACAATTTTGTTGCCAATTTATTTCTTGAACTCTTCATAAAATTATGTGTTTTCTTTCAAATGTTTAAACAACCATATATATAATGAAAACTGAGTTGGATTGAAACACTTCACATCACTTACATGTAACTAATCTTGACTGATTTAAAGAGCTTAACTTGCTCCCTCATCAGAATTAACCGACTGGTTCTTGTTGAGGTTTGATGTGTGGTGGTTGGGCTGACATCTAGTGGTGGGCTGTTGAACTTCTGTAAAGGGTTTGGTGGTGGCAAATCAAAGCTCATTACGTGAAGTTTTTTTTATCTGATATGAATTTTCTCTCAGGTATCCAACTCTGTTTTGTAGCCTTTAAAAATTTTATGTTCAGCATAATGTGGTTTGATGCCCAAAACTGGTGCGTAACTGCAGATTTATCTATTATGATAAATGGAGGAAGCAAACATTACAAATTCTAGACAAACTGTATGTGAAAATAACATATTTTTGGGAAGGCAATAAAAGGGACTATGTAAACTTCTCAGAGGAACTTATTAATAGACTTGAATAATACTTAGTTCAATAATATATCCTGGAATATTAGTACTTAGTGTATTTGGTCAAATTTTATGACAAGGAAACGATGATGTAACTCTCTAGCTCAATCTGAGAATAACTATTGGAATATAAATCAATAAGTACTTAAGAAAATTGAGGCAGTTTTATTTCCTATTACAGATTTTTATTTTTACATGTATTACAAGGTCATATCACAATGTTAACAGTAAAGCTGAATGATTGTGGTCAGCAATACTAGTTATTTTTAGCAGTGTTTAATCTATGGGAAATAGTAAACAGTGGTCATTTGAGGTTATTGTATCATCCTTACAAGTTAATACTCAACTAATAGCGCTTAATATGTATAATCTTATCATAACCAGACTCTCATTATAAATTTCTGCTGCAGTAAACAAACTTTATACAAACATGGCACCACTCTTAGTCACATACTCCTTGTCAAACATTGTAATATAATATGTTATGGGCTTGGGAGCTTAAATTATTATATTTACAGTAGGTAATACATTTGGGGACATAGGTTCATATTTATCCTAATTCTTAAAATTTTAGTACACTGACACAGAAAAACATGCACACAGAACTGATAGAAAATAAGCTAACTTACAGTTAACATCCCCTTCCCTATTAGCTAACACTTCTGTGCTTTGTCACTTATTTAGTGTTTTAACACTGTTTCTAATAAAACATTTAATTTACAAAAACTCCGCTTATTGTTCTCCATTTCATATATTCTCCATTTTAAGTCTTTAACTGAAGAAATTGCCCTGCATTACATACCCATGTTAGGCATTTCTGTGTTAAGTAGATAGTTACCTATTTTACCTTCTTTACTTTACCTAGTTGGTAATAGCCGATTTTTACTAAAAAACAGAGGTAAGTACAAATCATAAAATATGTACTGCCTAAATGAGACACCACACAGAGGAGATGCTATCTAATGGATTTGGTCAATAATCATTGTTATATTCAATGTCCATGAGGTTATGCACAAATCAGCATTGAACTGTCAAACCAAGATTGTGATGAACTTAACTTAACACAACATAATGTGAAAGTCTAA
The DNA here is from genome assembly GCA_030765045.1 of Tenodera sinensis. Taxonomy (NCBI): domain Eukaryota; kingdom Metazoa; phylum Arthropoda; class Insecta; order Mantodea; family Mantidae; genus Tenodera; species Tenodera sinensis. The sequence goes on along the minus strand of CM060967.1, from coordinate 159,113,147 downwards.
CAAATTGCTCTTTAGAGTTGACTGAATGTGACATAACTTAAGAATTTGGCAATGTTAAACTTTTTCCTCCCATTACATTTAGTTTGATGTTAATTAGAAGTAATACACCTGAAGCAGTGGCTTCAACAACTACCAATCAGAATCACTCCCATCACATTCAAGTTAAATTGCACCCTAGATAGACCTTTAATCTAGCAGTACTTCTTGTTTCACATGAACTCATGTTAAGTAAAGCTCATCTTAATTCCAAGTATTTGAAAGCAAACTTTCTTAATTATTAACCGAGAGTTGCCTATGTGATGTAAAATGACAAATTCCTTCTGTCTGAGTGGGCTGCTGCAAATAGGCATTATCAAAAAGAAACATTCTACTTTGCTTATTCTGCAATTGCAAATATTTCATGCAAGGAAAACAGTATAATGAAAGAAGTTATGATTTAATGTATATGATTCAGAGTGTACTCAGGCTAAGGGCTAACACATATTTATAGTTCTTAAAAATTACAGAATGTCAACATTGTTTTTGCTAAATCAAAAGTTTATAACTTAATATAAAAAATAATAGTTGGCTCTACAAGTTATTTTGCCTGGTTATAAGCCCCTGTGTTCACTCACATTTGCCATTTATTGCTATAGTCAAATGTATGGGATTGCATTGATATAATGTGCAGTGGTTTATGTTGGTGAGGAAATATTAAACCATGCCCAAACCCTACCCCTTCCTGGTTCTAGCTCTCCATTTAGTGTTTGTCTAAATCCCCTTCCCCCTTTTTCTTTACTCCTTGAAACTCCATCGCTTTTGAGGCTCACCAAGGCCTGACTTTAGTTCATGGGTTAATGCCTGTATGTCAGGCTCAAAGTCAACCCATTAAGGAGTTGGATAAAAAAGATTTTCTGCCAGCATTAAATAAAGGAAAGTACTATAGGAAACCAGAAGCATTGGGATTTTACATGCACTTGAGTGTACCTCTGCATTAATCATAATATAGTTCAGCATGAAAAGAAAGCAGAAAAGAAGACATTCGGGCTTCTATGTTTATCTCGTAGTCAATGTTGTTAGTGAGGATTTTGCCATGAAGGCAAGTTAATAGTCAGGCAATCCATTGTTAATATTTATCTAGCTTATGGTTTCATGGCATTTTAAGCTGTATAATGTTTATGTGTGACACACAACGTTAAACTGATTAATTTGGTCTTCTTAAGATCAAATCTGGTCTTTTGCTTTGAAGATCTAGAAGCACTGGTACAAAGCTCATTTTTGGCATAAGAATGCTCCTGTGCAAGATGTTATAATCTCTCTGACATTGCTCTTCGCTACCGTCCTCTATGTTGTAATTTCACCACATGTTTCTGTGCGTACTCTGTTAGTGTGTCTTTCTTACACATGTAATTATTGACCGTTGATGAGGATTTGGCTCTATCATCATGACTTTCAAACAAATGAAGTTCCCACTCTCATTTAGATGGACTTATGGTAGTCTTTGCTTTCTTTGAAGCAGGTTGTTCCACTGTTAGGTAGGTAATTAAGGCTCTGGAGTTAACAACAAAGTCACTTTCTTACTTGCTTCCCAATGTTTGGATGTCATATCTTGATAATCTTGGGAGTGCTATACAATGTAGTAGACATTCTCCATCCATTTCTATATCTTGAGTACAACATAAGCACAGCTATTGTGTGGAAGAACAATTAATTGCAACACATCATACAGTTTGGTGATGATAATATACAATTTTTTAGAGATGCTTACCTAGATAATCAAGTCCTGTAGCAAGCCTCAACTAAGCAATGACAGTTTTTTGTGGTAAGTCTGGGGTTACAAGGGATCTTCTAGGAGTATTTTGAGACTTTTGTTTCAAATTATTTCAATTAATCTGGAGTTTTAGTTGTTAGATAGCTGTGTTGCATTTACCTATGTCACTGATAAGCAACCCATTTGGTAACACATGCTTCCTCGCTTCTTTGCTCCACAGCGTGCAAATTGAGCCGAGCTTAACAGAGTGACACAATGCATAGTACAAGGAACCTCAGCATGTTGGATTGCACTTGGTGCAATTTTAAGTTTTGATAGGACCTGTGCTGTATCATGGTACAAGATAATCTAACTTTATAGCCTGGAAAACTGTTGTCACTCAAACATTTTATATATTGTGAATCTATAAATTAATAGGAAACAAATTAGTGAAACATTTTAAAAATGAAATTAACAAGCATTTTTTGAGGTGGTGTATTTTATAATGTGACTGATTGTGAATCAGCATAAATGTTGATGCATCTAAATCTTAAATCTGAACTTCATGTCTCATATGGATTAAACTTTTCAATAGATATCATTCTGTTTAATTATTACATAATTACTGAAAAACGGGCTGATAGACAAACTAACAACATATAGACTCATAGCTCGAGTAACTACCTAAACCATAATAACCTTAATATGACAACCATTGTTTTCAAGCTTTTTTTATCTGTTGCTAAATTTATACAGATACAATTGCTAAATTGTATTATATTGCTAAAATTCCATGGACATGTCATTTACGATTACTCTGCACTTTATTACACTGTATCTATGAAATTAAAATACTTTGAAAACTGTATTTTACTTTAAAATTTACTTATTGGTCTCTTTCTAATTAAGTTTCTCAAATGTTATTGGCTCTCTCATATAATCATAATACAAAGACTGTCAGCTTGTATCTTTTTGGCCTTCTTTTATTTTGTGTAGTGTAACACACCAAGGTTCTAATACATATACATTTAAAAAAAATTGAGTAGAGAAGTTAATGAGAGAGTGAGAATTAATGAAACTCTTTTTAGTCTCTTTCCAGCAGCCCTCTCAGTTGCTTATCCTTAAACAAAATAATGTTTCTATAAGCAATTTGGGGGTAATGCATACTTATGTGGACAATTTTCCCAAACTGTTTTTCCCAACTTATTTTCTTAAAATTTGCATTTCTCACAGAACTTTATGTTTCCAATGCTGCTTCTGTAGTTTCTGTTTCCCAGTCTGATTTCTATTATGCTTGAGCTTCCCAAAATATCCACTTTTTTTAATGCATTCCATGTATTTTTCCAATCATTTCTCCTGAAGTGTTCTAAATTAAATATTGTTTTCCAATTACACATTTTCAGATTGTTTATATTTCAGAGCAAATATAATTCTCAAGTACATACAGAGGGTGCCAAAAATATGTACACACACTTTGACAAGAGATACCTATTTAAATATTTGTAAGTTAGATTGAAAAAATAGTGTCACAGATGGGACTCAAGTTACATTCTGCTAGATTGCTACACCACAATATAGGCAAGATTATCTTTTGAACAGCGGAAAGCAATTTTGAAGTTGCATTGGAAAACTGAGAAGTTGTTGCCATTGAATTTCAACTGTTGTTGAAGTTCAATGGCAATGGAGATGCATATACAGAACAGAACCACCAACACAAGTAACAATTGCAAAAGTTTTTATTCCAAGACTGTTGCATGCATTAAATGAAGATGACCCTGATCAGAGAATTCAGTACGCGAGTGGTTTCAGAATATGATACAAGAGAATGAGGCCTTCATAAGGAAAGTTGTTTGCTCACATTGCCACATTACCACCACAATGTACATGCATACTTTGATGATAATCTTCCATGATACCGGATAGGACAAAGAGTTCCGATTGAGTTTCCACTGCATTCTCCAGATTCAACTCTGTTGGACTTCTACCTTTGGGGAACTCTTAAGGATGTTGTATACCATAGAAAACCAGCCACACTGGCAGCACTTCAGAAAGAAATTGAAATGGCATGTGCTGCAATCACTGAGCACACTTTCGCAAACATTACCCGATGAGTAGTTCAACATACTCAGAAGTGTATGGACGCCAATGGTGGGCATTTGAGCAGCTATTGCAACGGCTAAAGTCTAAGATGATTAGTGCTCATCATCATCTGTTTGTGTGAATTCAGCTTTATGTTAACACAGTTTTTTCTTTGCTTGAAGTGTGTATACATTTTTTTGGCACCCTCTACATTTTTTAATATCTGCATAAAAGCCAAATCTCAAACTGATGATAAATATTAGAGTTATAACTGAAGTTGTAAATTCTACATTTATGCATATTGAGGGATATTTTGACTATACAAATTCAGCAATTAATGGAAAGTTAATTTGTGAATGGTTCACAGTCAGGGCTCTAACCAGTATTCATGGTAAAACCCAACGGTCTCTCAAAATTTATAACATTAGTAGTAACTAATAAAATTTAGTACTTGTCACTAGGCCATTCTGAATCAGCTCTATCCCAGTTTGTATACATTTCCTATCAAGCTTCAGAATGAAACATCATGTACTGAAACTTTAACATTCAATTATCAATAGGTGAAAACTGTTAGCTCACATACAGAACTAACTTCCAGCATCAAATTTTCAATAGTATATCAAAATACAAAGAATATAAAGCAATAAATGACATAATGACTTACCTTCAAGCAATTTCACACATTAATTCCTTTTAAAATATACCACAAGTCTCTGCTGTGGGAATACTTCCTTTGGTGCATATCATCTTTAGAAGAAACGTTATACAGGTAATAAAACCGTTCAAAAATATAATCTCTGGAAATAATTTTTGGTAGATACAAGCAATATTGGGAATATGGGGAAAAACTGATTGAGAAAAATGTCCTTCATTGCTGTGTTTTGGAACTGAAAGTTTACCACTATTCTGCAAACAGGTGTTACAATCAAAATACTGAACATTCTCACATAAGTTCAGCTGCAATAAATTTCTATCAAAAACAAAAATCAAAGGTAATAAAGCACCATTGGCAAAACCGTACCCAACTTAATTTTCAAATATTGATAACAGCAAAGCACACAGATACAAATTACTTATTCATGCTAGATTTAATTAGGTATAAAAGCAATTGATAAGCTATTACTTATCAGTGCCAGCTTTAAAGATTAGTTTCTCTCATCTAGAAAAAAACATCCAATATGCAAAGCCTAGAAATCAATTTTTTCAAAGAAAATCACAAGAACAACATGTTTAGGAGCTTCTGAACTTTGGTAATTACTACTTATTAAGGTTTAAAGGAATTATATAAAAAAGAACAAATGCAAACAAAATATAAAAGAAGATTTTGCACACCTGAGAATTATGCTATTTTGAAATAAAATGAAGATTTAGCAATTAAATGTAAGGTAAATATCATGTGGAGTGGAACTTGGATAAGTCAAAGTTGTAGGGACAAGAAAAGAATTTGAAATATTCAAAAGTTTGAATTACAACAGTTACGTCTAAAATTCACATTTTAGCAGTACAGGTACTGAAATCCATCAGGATTTTCTGGTTATCACACTTTTTTTTACTCTTTCCTCTTTCACTGGAGGCACTACTAAAACTGTTACCCTTATTCTTCAAATAGGTTGACAAAGTGCTCGGTGGTATCCCGTATTCTTTCGCAATTTCAGATTCTTTATTCAAACGGTTTTCAACTTCTTGAATGACAGCAACTTTTTTCTGAAAAAGTTAAAGTTTGTACTGGTGGTGTGGTTTACTAAGAGACATGTGGTATTGATTTGCAATGCGTGAACAGAAGGAAGCTCAAGCGACAACTAGTGGCACATGTGTTTTAAACAAGGGGATGTGGGAGCAGGTATAGAAGCTCAAGGCCAGCAGCTGGGAACGCTATTCCAGCCCCCAAACAGCATTTCAACAAAACAAACACCTTAGAATGATGACCAATGCTGCAGAAACACATGGACAAAATTATCACATTAAATTTCGGTGTTTACATTAATCTTTGACTAACATTGCTGAATAAATACTTTGAATTAAGGAAACTTAAATTTGAATTACATGTGCAATTTTTACACTGCGTTAATACAAAATTCAAGGGGCCAAGAAAAATCTTTGTATTGATGATTTTGAATCATAAACATTCAAATTATCCAAGTTCCACTGTACTATAATTTCATTTGTTTTTTGTTTATTTATATGACTTTTATCTTCATTCATTTTGCTGTTGGCAAAAGAGGAATTATGACATGCAATGATGTCAGTAGGTTCTGTGGCATTTCTTTCTTTTCTTTTCAGTTCCATTGCCTTTAGGAAAGAGAGGACAATGAGCATTAAGATGTATTCTAACATCATTGACCAAATTATAAAACACTGAGACACCGCATATTAGTTAAGATTGTATAAGGTCGGTGGTTGCGAATGTTTGTCCCACTTCAGGAAGGACAGACAATAAAGTTAGGGAAAGTAGGTGTACCAGTCTCATCCAGCACTTGAACACCATATAATCATAGGTTAGCACATTTTTGTACACAGCTTTCAAAATACAAAAGTAATTTCTTTTATAGTAGGTACTGAAGACAGTATTTATTAAAACTTTTTATTTAACAAAAAATTAGACAATATCAAGTCATATAAAGTATGTCTTAATTTAAAGTAGGCATACTACCATTAACAATTAACCAAGGAGGAAAAAGAAATATTATAATTTAAGATGGCAGACAATAACTTAAGTGCATTATCCAGACCAATTCCAGTAAATAAAGAGGAGGGGCTTTTAGTTTACAATAACTGCAATTTAGATTTATTAATAATGGGTATGTACTTCTAGTTTCACAAATAAATGACTGTACATATATTCCAGCTATAGTGTTACAATGAAATTTTTCATAAAATAAATCTATGCAATAATGGAACAGTATAAAATACTTCTGCACTTTTTCTGTCTCATACTTCTTATTTTTCCTGCAGTACTATTAGTTTATTAATCATTAATGTCCTATTCTGATTACTGCGTCTTCAGAACTAAACTCATAGTGTTTGTTCACCATATTGGTTGGTTAATATTTATGCTTCTAAATCCAGAAACATGAAGAGAACATGTTTCTATCTAGGTTTAAGAGATACAAAGAATATTACAGAGTTAAATACCAGTGAGGTACAACCATCAACACATTATGTTACAGTGTGTTTCATACAATGTGCAATGGAATTTGCAATAAAATTAAGAACACAATAATATTCTTACACTGGACATTCTGTAGTTCTTTATCTTGTATTTACAAAGCTCTATTCTCCACCTATTTCTCATAGGTGCACATTATGGCTTTCATTTCTTTGCTCATAAATTTGCTTAATGGACATCTCTTACTGACCATATTTTCTTCTTGTTGATATTGTATCATGTTTTGTTTAGAGACTTCAGTCTAATCATTTGCATTAGTATCTAGTGTATTGCTCAGATATTTTATTACTAATTTTCAGAAACCACACATGTGTAGTCATCTCCGTCTTTGCATAAGCGTGCTCAAGGAACTGTCATATACTCCTTGTATCTACTGACATTCTATTTTTACCCTTTCTCTTTTTTTGAATGTTAAACCTTGCATTGTTCCAGTCTTTACCGTTTCATCTTTCATCTGAAAATAAATATGCCCTTCTTGATGCAGATTTGTAACATAGGTAATTTAATTCAAGCGTAACTATCAACCACAATAAAATTTTCCATTGAGGTTTCAATTCCAGACATATTTGGTTATTTTATGCTCATATTAGCATACTCCACTATTTTAGGCACTTTAATCCCTATAAAAAGTTCCAAAGTCCTAAAATTTGTAAATAAATGCTTTTCTTTTAAAATTGCATGGATGCTTGATGAGGTTAAGTGTGTATCTTAATGAAAGGCTGTTGAAAATAGGAATGGTACAAAAATGATTGTAGAATGTAAATTATACCAGAATAATAAGAGTATTGGTTCAAACAGCCTTACAGCTCTAGGGTTGGGCTTTGCTCCAAGTCTACCTTCCCTAATTTGTTTACACCTTGATTGATAGGAAGCACTTTGTAGCTGCACTGTTACATGGAAGAGCTGCCTACATGTGAGAGTAAACCACCATGGAGAGTACGGCAGAATGAACATGATTAATATTTGAGACGGGAACTTCTATGTATATATTTGTAATTTTAGATTAAGAATGTACATATATATATAAGACTTTTAGATATAAGTATAATTTTGTATTGTGCAAAGAAGCTGCCTCTCGAAAGTATGTTGACCTGAGCACATTTCTGAAGGCTACAGGACAAAAACAGCTTTGTTATCTCGCTCCGAGGGACATTTTGCCAGAAGTCCAAGGACACAGCTGGGGAAAATACACCCCCCCTCCATAACGGGACTAGAGAGAAAGTGCGGGGGTGAAATATAAATAGGAAACTTGGAAGCTTACAGTTGGTCTGTGTTGCGATGTTGATACGAGGGGAACCTTGTATCGCAGAATAAGTATAGCTTCGCGCCAAAAAGAAACGTCGCGGAGTGAAAGGCGACAGTGATTAGCGTAAAGTAAAGCAAAAAGCAATCTTAGAACGAGACACAAGAAACTTGCTCAGGTCGGCACTTCGAGGTAATGAAGTGGTGAAGAATAAACTTAGTAAACGTCTGTGTTGTGTTGTCATCTAACCTCGCGCCGAGAAATATCCCTCTCATGCCTACCTAAATCCGGCACCCAAACCCGTTACAAATGGCGCCCAACGTCAAAACCCTGTTACATATTTCAGAGTGCCATTAAAAGGAAAAAAAGAAATCAGACTAAGACGAGCAGAGGCTATCAAGCCATTGCAAGCTCCAGTAAATTGACAGGATTCTCTGGTTTTGAGATTTACATGAGTTAACTTAAGGTTAGAGAGAGAGAGAGTGAGAGTGTGTGTATGTTTATGTGTGTGTGTTTATGTATCTATAAATTGATTTCAAATAATGAGTGATATTTGAAATTGCGCAGTAAAGGAGATAAGAGCGAAGTTAGCATGGTTTCTTAAAGATGTACACAGATGAACTGGTAGCACTTGTGTTTAAAACAAGAACTAAAAATATTGCTATTTTCATGGATTAGGTATGCGTAGACTTGGGTTGCCTCATTCTTCTGCATATGCACAGGTTTGCTTTATTGAAGTTTAATAATTAATTTTGTACAGAAGAAACAGTCTTAAAAAAGAAAGGCAGGTGGGTTTATAGGCTTCCTAAGTTTCGCATTTTGTGTTACAGCAAAATATGCATTTTCAATTCTTAAATTTTCTTCCTTCAGCACTTCATTCAGAAGGTATGTATGAAAACATTTCTTAGTATTTCTGATGGTTCAGAAGCCATACCTAAAAACATAGATATTCTTCAAATAGATATATGATCACGCTTTCATGTTGGTTGTGAGAGTACAAGTAGTTTGACAGTTCTGAAACTGATCACTTATACTGAACTATATTTCCATTCATGTAATGATAGTTTATAGTCAGCATTTTGAATGAAAATTAAGCAAAATGTCAGAAACAATTCCATCTATTGTGACCTGTTCAAGTCCTAGCACACATTTCTGTAGGTAATCTGATATGTTCTCTTTCACTCGTGTGCTCTATGTTCTATAAAGCGTCATTATTCCAAAATTAGGCTATGCTTAGTAGCCTCGTGGTTATGCTGTAATTAACATCTGTACTAGAATGATACATGTATGTTTATAGCAACATACAGCTCATCTGCAATAATTTTAATGTGTATTTTATAGAATTTATGCCCTGATGAGGCAAACTGCTCTCAGGCTTTTTCTTTTTCTTTCTTTTTTTGTCTTTCTAAAATGAGACGTGTTCTGTACATTAACACAAATAATGCAAGTCTTTGAAGCAATGTTAGTGACTAGAAGTTCTTGAATCTGCCTTCAAATATTTGAAATCTGCAGTCATGTTTATTTGGCAGTATGTTCTAACCAATTAGCACTTGATGGAAATAATTTTATGAAACCTAAATACATATGCATGTGAATAAACAACCAACAAATTTGTCTTCCAACACCATTTTAACTTGCACATCAGGCATGGGCAAAGTAGGCTCAAAAGGGCCATTCCACTGAATACATTCTTGTCTCACTCCAGCAGCCATCCATCCCCTTCACTGCTGTTCAGCTTTACCTTTGCTTTCAACGTGGATTATTCAGTGGTATGTATGACTTTGTTAGAATGTCTGTTTTTTGAAAAGTGACAAAGAGAATTGGTTGTAAGTTACATAAAAAGGAAAGTTTGCTGTTTAATACATGCATTTCAATTTGCAAATATAAAACATTATAATATCAAATGCCACTTTCATCAGAAGCATAAAGCAAACTTTGGTGAACTTACGGGTATTTAATTATAATTTCCAAAGATACTTTCTGAACACTCGTATTTGAAAAAATATAAAAGAGATACATAATTCCACTTTTTAGGGGTTTGGTTTCTTATTAGATTATTAGGTATCGGCTATGGTATTTTGTGTTTGAAAGTTTGAACACCATATTGAGTTTAAAAACAAGCAATTTATTATGTTGATCAAATAGTGTTAAAATATTTTTAAGGTTAAAAAGCAGTGCTCTACTGCTTCATTTATTGTGAAAAAGAAACACTTTTGTATGTTAATCATAAGGCAGCGTAAGAATATTATATGCATAAGATAAAGGAAGGTTATAAATTTGAAGATTAATAATTTGCCAAACTACAGTAGGTGACTCTAGTAATTATTGCCTGCAAAATATGTTTAATGTAAACAAAATAGTTAATAAGTACTGTGCAGGTAGAATGAAGCCACCACTGCGCTTGTTGTATCAAAACAACCCTGGTCAATCTGCAAGTGAATGTGGGGTGAGTAAGGCCAGTTCAATTGCTACCTCACTCCTCATGCCCATGCCTGTTGTACATAATTTGTAAATGCAGAGGTATCATGAAAGTTGAGGAAAATCTCAACAAATCAGTTGTGTTTTTTATACAGCGTAGACGATTTCAAACTAGCCAGTGTTCTAGTGAGCTGTATGCACCATATTTTCAGAAAGATCTGAGTCACTCTTGCAGATGTAAAAACCATATGCAATGAATGATGGAGATTACAGCTACACTCATAAGGTTCATCTTACCTTTTAAAAGTGTATGTTGAAAACTATTAATTAAAGCTTCTCCGGTTACCAGCCATGTAATATCTATAAAATTGTTCAAGCTTTTGGCTATACTGAACTCCATGGCCATCACCTGGAAATGAATAAACAATAAATGGCTGTCTTAAACTCATGGCCTTCATTGGGAACTACATAAGAAATAAACGGTCATCTCAAAATCATGCCTTCTTTTAAGTATTCCTGGATAACTATGCTCAGGCATAGGCCATTATCCCTATTAAATTTATTTGGCTCTAATTTAATTTAATTGCCTCTTTTATGAGTCTATTGTAATGTCAGTTACTGCAATGTGAAACCGCGACCTCGTCAAATAAAATTCTGTGATGGCCATTTATTTCTTAGGCAGTTCCCAATGAAAGCCATGAGTTTGAGATGACCGTTTATTGTTTACTCATTTCCTGATGATGGCCATGGAGTTTTATATGGCCAAAAGCTTGAACAATTTCATAAATATTACATGGCTGATAACAGGAGAAGCTCTAAATAATAATAACACCCTAAAAGCTTCAAATCTTACATGTTGAAAATGATATCAATCTTTCTAGATGCAAAGATCACAAAGGCCTAGAAGACTCGGAAACAAGGTGTTGTTCAGCCTGGTGCTAGGGCATGCATGGCCATTGATTTTCTTACCATGAGGTTTGCCTATTAGTTGTTCCCAGGAAACAGTTGCCACATGGTCAGCTAGAATGGCAGAAGGTGTGAAATGGTCCACACTCTATAATCAGGCATGTTCTGTTTATGCTGCTTTTCTAGATAATGGAAATGGTTTTTAAATTATAATAAATAATTATACATGTATGTTTTAAGATTCAATTGCAGTTTTCTTTTTCCTTTCTATCAGAAAAATTATTAATGACACAATTTGCATCTCTTAAAAAACATTTTTACATATTTTCTAAATATTCTTTAGTGTGTTATTTTTAAATGAGAAAACCGCAGAAACTCAGTCTATTATTTTGTCATCATTCAAAAGTATCCTGTTAGTTTATTAGCTTCTATTATTTATATTCTTATAATAATTTTGTTTTTGTGCCCTTTACATTTGATCTTTATGTTCAACTGCAGTTTTCAGTTAGTTTAACATTATTCATATTAAATTGCTCCTTGTGTTGAATTAAAACAGCACATTATTTTCAAAATTTTACACAGATGAGTAGCTAGTTTTAAAATATTTTATTGCAGTATTTTAGTGCTTCAACTGATATCAACAGTACTTTCAATAAATAAAGTTCTAGAGGTTATGAAATTATCCAACTGTTTGAGCAAATATTATATTGTCTTTCTTCGCTTGGTTCATCATTTTAAGCTTACACATAGAAATAGGAAACTTATAATGTACTTTTATTTATGCTTTTTAAAATTGGGCAGAAATGCCAGTTATGGTAGTCTATTTGCAGAAAGCAAAAGACTGCTTGTTACTGTTTACAACCAAGCATACATAATGAGACTATTTGTAACAATGGATGGAAACATTTCTTTGTCTTACTGAAGTTTAGAGAGTTTACATTCTGTTCCAAACAAAATAATGTGTTGGAAAGCAAATTTGTTGCTTATTGCATACATGCTTTGAAATATCTATAAACAGATATGTCATAAGAAATACACCTGAAACAATATTGTATTATAAAACTGCTGCAAAATAAGCAAAGTCAATTATATTTGTGCAATCTATAAAACACTTGTTAATTATAAGCATCTTCAACATGATAAACATCCATGCTGAAAGAATGTGATTTTTTAACAAGAAAGCAATATTTTATAGTTGTTCTCATCTCTTCTTGGTCAGTAATCATTAATTAAAGCTGTGTAAAACAGGGAAAGTTTGGTAGCATTACTCTGACATTCATCAAGACATCACTCAATTTTTGGCAATAAGAGTGAAAATGGCAACAAAGCCAACATTATCAACCAAAACTGTGCTTTTTGAAGGCAGGAACAAAAATTTGAATGATTATCTTTGTTTACTCCCGTAGTTTGTGCCACTCAGCAATCTGACGCCTTGGTGAATTGCAGACTTCATTCCAATGATGCAGTGCTGATCCTGTGCTCTTAGCTGCCCCCAGTTCCAACCGTCCAATTACCTGTCAAAATAAAATACATACATGTATAAAGTTATTGTTATCAGTTTAAGCTCTCATTCCAGCCATGGGGAGACTTATGGGAAGGAAAACATAACAAAGTTCATGCACTCCACTTTTTGCCAATTAGTCTCAGTGTTGACCCCGAGAGGAAGTTTTTACCTGCATCTAGGGACGTACAAAACTAATAATGGCATGACATTGCACTGAATATGCCTATAGTATCTAAATCAAAACTTAACATAAAATAACTAGTTCTATTCATAAACATACTCGTAGAGGTGATATACATGGGTTAGTGACATTCTTGTTAGTTACATGTTGCAGAATGCACATAGTTCTGTAGTATATATACCACTAAGTCACGGTGCCCACCCCTCCCCCTGTCCCATTACATCAAGACGCCAGTAATGCTGACAGACATAGGCCCAATGTTGACATCACTCCCATACATCATGCTATCATGATGTCAGGGGACATGTGACTTTGCTCCCGGAGAGGCTAGACAGGTAGAGCGACCAGAGAGGCAGTTCTTCAACTCGGAGCAATGAGCGAGCACATTTTTCCCTGGGAAGATGAGTAACATGTGGTGAGGTATCTCCTGGTCAAATGCGCTGGCATTATGGCCAGATAGTTTCCTTTTTCCTATTTTCGGCATAGTAGGCAAGTTAAAACCTTTTAAATGGTTAAATTTTACCTTTACTAAAATTCTTTAGCATTATCTCAGATTGAGTTATGTAAAGAAGTGACCATTTGCTATAACCTAGGATGTTGCCACTCAGGGATGAGAAATTGGCTTATTAGGAACCAGTGGAAGCAAATTCTTACTTTTTCATATGTTAAAGATTTATATCATATGAAAAATAGTTGTGGGACATCCGTTTGTAAACCAAGAAACACATCAAGAAAATATTGAAGTTCTGTAATAACCATAGTGTTTTAATTATTATTTATTTATGCCAACAAACTTACTGTTGGTGTTTTTAAACACACAAGCCGTGTGTGGGCAAAGTTTGAGAGGTAGAACTGGAACTTAAAAATTCAATGCCACAACTGGGATTTGAACCACAGACCTTCCGCTTACCGGGCGGACGCTCTAACCACTGAGCTATTGTGACAAACTGCCAGAATGGCATTAAATTCTCAAACCAGTTCGTATTTCTCCTGGTAAACCACAAAGGCAGTCTCACATCAGAGACAAATTACCCCAATGGTGACTTACTATTGTAAGTACTTTATATCCCAGGATTAAATAACCTTCAGAATGGTAATTATTATTTATTTACGCCAACAAACTTACTGTTGGTGTTTTTAAACACACAAGCCGTGTGTGGGCAAAGTTTGAGAGGCAGAACTGGAACTTAAAAATTCAATGCCACAACTGGGATTTGAACCACAGACCTGGTTTGAGAATTTAATGCCATTCTGGCAGTTTGTCACAATAGCTCAGTGGTTAGAGCATCCGCCCGGTAAGCGGAAGGTCTGTGGTTCAAATCCCAGTTGTGGCATTGAATTTTTAAGTTCCAGTTCTACCTCTCAAATAGTGTTTTAAATTTAAAATAAATTAGCATCAATAGATTCCTGCTGTATTAATCGCTCCTTGTTACACCCAGTAACATTAAACGATAGTGAACTTGAGGCCCAAGAAAATTAGTTTCGATCCATTCCTCCCTTCCCTAGCTATATCTACAATAAGTATTCTGTTTTTCACACAGCTTCCAAATTTATTTAGGGAAAGGGAAATAAATGCTCAAATGTCTGCATTGTTCTCTACTGACAAGGTTATCCACATTAGGTGAAATACTGTTCATTTAGAGACAAAACTGACAAAAAATTATCTTCTGTGAGACGAATACACACAGTATTTTTAACCTGCTTAAGTTTTGAAAAAAAAAGTTTGCAAATATAAGTAGATGCAAATATTGACATCATTTGTACTGCAAAACCATGTCATTTGCTTACAAAACAGTATTCAAATTAAAATGACACATAAAAAGGGCATTGAACTATATGAGTCACCTGATGGTGAAACCTATTCCATGCGTCATAAAGAAAATTTCGTAACATTGAGTGATTGCATTGTTGTAGTTAGTGTATGAGAGACAGAGAAAGTGAAGAAAGATACTGAAAGGACTGAGGAAAGGTTATGAGAAGTAAAAGTCGCGAGTTGTAATAGCCTAAAAGATTGTGGACTGCATTAATGACAAGGAGAAACTGTGTATTTGTGGTAAAATTTTAGAAGACAATAAAATTGCAGAAAAGTAGCCAGACAGATTTTATCATTTTGTCACAATATGTTAAAGATGTAAATGATGAATCCACAGAAGAGGGAATTAAAAATAAATCAATATTGCGAAAACATTTGTCAAACTGTTGAGTTAAAAAGAAAGTGAATGTTCGGGGAAAAAAAAATCTGATGTGTTCACTAGTATGACATTCTCTACTCCCTCCTGTACAAGCTATTCTTAAAAACAGGTACTCTTCTATACAAATCCTGTTAATCATGCTGGCCCTAGTAGCCGTGGTCTGGCGCTTCTTGGTGGATATGGGTGTTTGTGTGTTGTGTTATCTAAACACGGTCAGCTGAACAAACAGGAAAGTGCAGAAAAACAAACTGCTGAACAAGAGAAAATTAAAAAGATTGAGATAAACCTTTTCAGAAATGGTTTTATGGCATGTCCATATAGCTACAATGAGCATAGGGGAAAGTAGTAGGCTTGGTCCCCAAAATATAGCAAATGCTTTTTAATGAGCAATTAAAATGGACAATGTGATGTCCTTAGCTGTATTTGTGGCCCTTCATATAATAATAATTACCAACTTATATTTTTGCCTCTCCTGTCTTCTTCAAAAATTGGAATCTCCACAATTTCCTTCATGTATCCAATTTTTATTGTTCTTGTATGCCTGTATTTTATTCAATTTTTCTGTTATTCCTAATGATTTCATATTAAACTGTAAACTTACATTGGTGGATTTATTTTACACTTTATCTCATATATCTATTAGACTACTACTCTTCGCAGAAACTTGTGTTACTATTTTAATTTGGCATTGTTGAGGGTTATGTGTTTGGCATTTTCCCCATCTTGTATAAAGCTGGCCCGGTACAACCGTATTATGGCTTGACCTTTCTGGTATGTAATATGGGGACCCAAATATTAAAAAGAACTTGCTTGTTATACTTTTGTTGGCAATGACAGTATTTGTTGCTGATGGTTGTAGATATTTAGAAAGTAATATTTTTGTCTTCTCTGGTGAAATTAAATGGAAATGTAATATTCCTTACCACATTGTTTATAAAAGGGGTTAGGAATGTCATTTTCTGCCTTTCCTAGTAAAATCTGCTGATATGTAAATAAAATAATAGGGGACTAAGAGAATCCCCTTTAGTTCTTTTATATGGCAGTAAATCTACTGTTGCTTTTAAGCACATAGATCCTGGACTTGAAGCCCAATTTTGGGAGTAGTAGACCAACTGAGCCAATCAGACCGAGGTGATGGTGACAGTGTTCACGTGTTATGGAATGTTTCGAACTCAGTGGTGAGTAAAGATGATTATATCATTGAAGCAACATTAATATGAGTATTTATGGTCTACTGAAATTTAACAAAAATAAGAGGGGCACTGTGAGACCTAGAATAGCTGAACAAAGGCATGACGTTCACTGACTGCAGATAATAGTGAAGATACTTACCTCGTTTTTAGTGACACGGTCCCAATCCAGCAGCAGGAACTCGAGGCTGATGTTGTCCAGGCCTTCAGCGCCAGCAGGAATGTCAAACACGAAGGATTCATTGAATACTGGATTCAACGTCCTCTTCTTCACGTGTGTCTTCTTCTTGGCTATTCGCTGGTTGTTGTATAGCAGGTACATCTTAACATATGGATCTGCAACAACAATATTTCAGGCATTATAGTTCAATTGTTAGCAACAGAGCGGCTTCATCGCTCCTCAAGTCATCTTAACATCAGTATTTCAAACACTGATCCTTTATTTGTTTTCAGTTTGAGCTCCTTTGACTAGATAGGTCAAATTGGCTGTGAATGAATGAAAAGGGGAAATGACCTCCTAATGAGCTTGGGCTCCAGAGAGCTTAGAATTATGTAGGATATTTTTGCAGAGAACAAGTGAACTTATCCCAATGACGTTCATTCAGAACTTGATGAATGTGGAACAGATATGCTGCACTACACCAAGGAGACAGGTGAACGCTGATTGTATCTTTACGCCCAAACTTGTGTGACAGAGTGACACATTGACATGTACCATTCTGTTCTCAGTCTATTAAATACCAGAAAAATGTCTCACCATTGAGCTTAGATTCCACATGGGTATGTTACTTCAAAATGTGAACGAAAGCGACGATTGGACATGGCAAGCGTTTCAAAGTATACCATATATTAATCTAATCTATTGATTAGAGTGACTATTTCAATAAAGGCATTAATTTGTCATATAACTTACTACCTAGTTCTTCTTTTGTAAAATTCATGGATTGGTGTATAGCCTGGAACTTTTACACCTGGAAACCTTTCTGCAAATGGCACTTTCACTTGGCGAGTTAATACATACGAATCGTGAATAAATACACGCTGTGCTGTAGAAAACAAATGCTGAGCCATAATACACTTTGTGGGTAAGTAAAGGACAAAGTAATAAAGCATACTTGTAATAACACAACAACACATCACCTTCAGCTCAATACTGCACTTTCAGAGCAGAGAAAACCAAGTAAACCGTGTGACCTTGTGTACAGCGTGTTATGTTCCCGTGTGTGCAGTGAGAAAACCCCAGTAGTGGTTAGATATTTTTGGGTATCTCTGTATTGTATTCCTTATGTGGTATACCCTACGTCCACACTCTACCTCTACCTCCTAACAAAACTACAGTTAATGCTGCAAAATACAAGGCTATCAATGAAGCTGTTAAAAAGCTCAGCTAGTGAAAAATAGACAAGAAACGGCAATTTCAGTTCACGAAAAAAAAAAAAAAAAAGCACAACCATGTGTAACGGAATAGACATACCTAGGAGAACTTATCTCCTTCACATACAGGCCAGAAAATGGATTAACGGGGGATGTATGCGGTTGAGGTCAAAAAAATCAATTTTGTGTTTTTCAGCTTATAAATTAGTTGGATACCATGAGAATATTGTCCAAAAGTTTCAAGCTTATATTCCATTGAGAACTGTGTTAAAAATGTGTTTGTTTAAAGGGTTGCATGAGGTTACGCCCCCATTCTGTCACATATCACTCACAAAAAACAAACAATTACTTCCACTTTCTTTCCTATTTGGGCGGGCACACTTTCAGGAAGTATAGTTAACTGGTTCAAGAAGACTGTGGCAAGATGGAAATTTGTGTGTTTTGTTTTTAAACAGATCTGCTACAAGTTATGGTTACGGCCAACATTAAACAATTTTTCCCAGGTACATAATGTTCTCATTTTTCTTTTTCAGTTTGCCGAAACTTACATTTCCATTATGTAAGGTACATGTTTCTCCAAAAGTATTTAAGCTATTGCACTGAAATTTTGCACAATTATTAAAGATAACAAAATGCAGTTTTCTGTGGAACAGAATTTTGTTAAAATTCTTAGATGAGAAATACATGTGATAAAAATAATCCTAAAAATTAACAAGATAATAAAATATTTTTAAAAAAATAACCAAGACTTTTAAAAAAATTCTGTTCAACAAGATTTCTTATTTATCTCTATGTTGTTGTTGTTTTCTAGTGCCTTGCATCTGGCAATGAAGCCATTAGCATTCGTGCTTTCCAATACTTTTGAACTGTAAGTTTCTTCTGATCTTAATGCTTCACAGGTCTTCAAATGGTCTTCGTTCATTTCTGAAAAAAGCTGAAAAGAATTGCTTCAGTAGTTTTCAAAAAAAACTGTACCCTAATTTGATCCTGTATTTTACATATTTTAATCACCATAAATTAAACATAAAGTAATCATTTGTTTTGAAATTCTCTGGACATATTCTACATGTGGCCTTCTAACAGGGTGCAAAATTTGGTAATTCTATGTCAAACAGAAGTGAGGTTATCTTAAAGTTTGTATGGGGCTGCATTTTCACATACGTCCCCCCTTAAGAAGAACATCCTTAGCCTGGAAAGCCTTCTGATCTCTTAAGTTCATAGTCCCAGACCAGTCGCTAAGCAGAAGACACAGGAATACAACATTATACGGATACCAGACATGATCAATAACAGACAGACAAATGAACGTACATAATGTATGCTAGAATTATACTAGAAATAACATGGGGAGAGAATTTACGAGTCGCTGTCCCAAACGTCATCATCAAAAACCGACACACATAGAGCCAGCAGACTGCAGTGGAAATGTGCATTTTTCTGTGGTATCGGCCATATCCGAGATAGGTTCTGCTATGGTTTATCATGACTAACATGAACAGGGGCTATATAAACATAAGGGACACTGGGAGTGAAATTTGAAAGTTCCACATTTCTTGATAGATTTTTCTGAAATTTTTACTGTGTTTGTATTTATATAAGAATAGGAGGTACACCAAATTTCATTAAAATTGGATAATTCGTTTATGATATATAAATTATTTTATGAATTTAATAGGCACATTTTCAAAATAGAGCTCGCATCTATTGACTTTTCAAAATTCATTTATATTGACAGAACTGGTACTCTAAAACATGGATAACAATTGTATGAACAGATATTTCAAATACGTTTGCTGATTATGCTGTACATATTTTTTTAATAACAAAGAAAATTTAATCTTAAAAATTATTGATTTTTTCATACAAAAAAAATGTTTTTGGAATTCATGTTAATGATAACATCAATATTGAAGCATAGTTTTGTTTAGCTGCTATTTATGAATACTTTTGGAAATGTTCATTGAATTTGAAGCAAAACTCAGGCGCGACCTTCTTTTGGAATGTGCAGAAATGTTGTTGTTGTTGTTGTTGTTGTTAGCTAATGCTGGATTTCTGACAATGAAGTCATTAATCCTCTTGCTCTCCAATATTTTTCACTGATGGATGGGGCACTAGAAGTGGCCGGGCATATTTGAAGGTGGTCTCGATCCATTTCCTCTTGCAGATCACATAGAGGACAGAGTGGTGAAGAATATATCCCAATTCTGTTTAAATGTTTTGCCAGACAATCATGTCCTGTAATCAACCTGAAGGTTGCAACTGCTGTTTTTCGAGGATACTCAGGAATCACTGTTGACTAATCTTTTAGCTGCATAAAATGGTAGATTAACTATAGATTTTTGTACACCGCTGGTACCCCTTTTTGCAAGAAACATAAACAATATGGTGCTCTCTAAAAAACGGTTACTATTACTGCTACTGCTATTGCTATTGCTCTTTTTTATGTGCAGAAATGTAGTTTTGAGAAAAACAGGCTTTTATATAGGAACATCCTGTGTATGTACGTTAAGTGAAGAGCACTGGGCCGTAATGACCACATGGAGTGGGGGATATGAAAAATGTTAGCTGATCCAAATGCACCGGTGTTCCAGGAACATTTTAAGGTAAAAAACAATTTTCGACTTTTTGACAATTTTGACCAAAATTTCACTCCCAGTGTCCCTTAAACAAGAGAAAGGCATGTATGCGTGACACATCACTTTTTGCACTTACGCGCAAGTGTTTCTTTTTATCTTGCTTGTCTTGTGTTAGATTTAAATTAGTACAGCCTGTCATTGTTTCATTTTCAAACATAATAAGCACATTTCAAATCATTCATTTTCAGCAATACTACCATGGTGTTCTTGTAGTTTATAATAAAAGGACTATTCGGAAACTAACCTCCGTTTGTTAGCGCGGGAAGTAGTGGAGATAGCGCCATGCAGCGGGATTCAGTGCATTTCCAGCAGTGAGTGCCGCGCTAGAAAATCCCCGCCAAAAGCGAGGTGCATTATGGTTGCAAGATTTCTCCAGACTTAGCCGAGCCGTTCAAACCAACAGTTCCGGTATACTGACGGCCAGTGTTGTGATTTTGCATGACAACGCTCGAAAACTCAGGAATTTCTTTCGTATGTTGTGCATATAGGAATGTTCCATATCAATGGATGGCATTGGAAAATCGTATGCAGTTCCCTGATGAAATCGTTACTTAGAAAACGACCAAATAGGCTATAGGGACATCTTGTATAAGTCTGGTACTACGTTTAAGAATGTTTTAATGCTGCATAATAAAAATATACATTCCCTACAGTTATAATGGAAATAGGAGAATACCAGCTGTAGGCTTTAAATGAGTCAAATATTTTAGGAGCTGGTCGCTATGTGATGGCTTTGAAATGTCATTCTCTTTCTATTACCTTGTAAAAAAGCAAATAATGTCCCACTTAGAAAAGTCGTTGAAAAATTCAAACCATTAGCAAAAAGTATCTCGGAAAATTTTCATTCCGGAAAATAATTATTTAACACACATTATCCCCTTTAAAGAGATCTGCACTTTTTTGTAGAAATATTTTATCTATCTCTTACGGTTTACCAGTTATGCAAAAGTCACTCAGAATGAACACGACTTCAGAGGTCAAAAAATTCAAGATATACATTTAATTTGTTATAAAAATATCCTAAACATAGTATTTTAGTCAAAATCGTTAGTGTCATTTTTGAGAAAATAAAATTTTTCTTAACATTTTTCTTTCCATAGAGAGGGCAGCTCGGGGTCGAGGTATTTTCTTGAAAATCCTCTTATCGCATTCTTGGAAGAACGGAAAATTAAAGTTTAGTATTCAACTGAACGTTTGTTTTTGAGTTTTATGTTCATAGATACACACGCAGACGGGCATACACGCGCGTGTATCTGTGTATATAGTGACAAGGACCGCGGCGCACAACAAAGAACGGCCGGGTCAAGCTATCTCACGCCACATACCGGGTGCGGCGCGTATCTAAGGGCTCAAGATCAGACTGCCTCGCGTGAACATGTGACAATGAGCGCGCACTACAAAAGGTTTTCTAGATTATTCGAAAGGCATCCGGTGGCGGGCATATTTGTAGAAGTTCCAGAAAAGGTGAAGTTAGAGAAAGGTCCGTGTTACGTCATCCTCACTGTATAACGCAAAGAGAGCTTGGAGCCAGTTTTAGTGTGTATGTGTGTGTGTGTGTGTGAGAGAGAGAGAGAGAGAGAGTATCAGCTGTCAGTGTACGATCGTCGTGAGAGAATCGTCGCATCGAAAGAAAGATAGTGAATCAGTTAATGAGTGTCGAGTGATTGTATCGTCAGTCAGCTGTTTGGGAGACAGAAAGTGAAGAAAGACAGAAAGGAGTGAAACACGTTCACGAGAAGAAACCCGTTGTGAGCTGTAATATCACGAAGGAATGTAGTCTGTGTGAACATCACTAAAAGAGAACTGTGTATTTGTGGAAAACTCTTGGAGGAGATTAAAATAACTGGATTAGATTTTGTCGTTTTTTGGCACACGGTGTCAGGAGTGGGATTTGTCGTATTGTCATTTTGTCACAATATATTTCCGGTAAAATTCTGACTTTTGGGTGGAATATAATACCCTATTTACTGTGCGTGGTAGACAAAATAACACATTTGAAAGTTTTTAATGCTAACATTTCTTATTTGAAAGTTCTTTAGAGGTATTGAAATATTTAGTTGTGTGATTGCCCTTTGTTACAGCAAATGCCTCTGTAGATATATAATTTTCCAAGCCTTGGAAGAATGAGATTAACACTTTCTATTTTATTCCTAATTTCAAGACTTCTAGGAAGAAAAACTTTGCCTGTGTTACATCTGAATATTTTGCACTAGAGCTTTCTCTTCATATTTCTGGGCCTACAATTTTTCCAAGGCTTTCCTTAGTTCCTTATCCACAAATATTGGTTGAGAAGTTTTCGTGGATTAGCGGCCATTGGGGAACTGCCAAACTAAGTTAGCTGCTCCATCTTTCGGGAGAAACTTTATAACGAAGTTCGCCGAAGCGCACACACACACAACGAGACAATGTTCTCGCATGTTATCTCTGGGCTTTTGGCTGGGGAATAAAGGGGGAATTTGATGCACGGAGGATAAAGGGATGTAACCAAGGGACGATTAATATCCTACAGCAAGTTACAAAACAAGGCAAGAGGTGTTCTCATTCATCATGGCGATAGAAGAGTATGCGAGGAAAGGCAATAAAACCGTGTTTGCGATGTAATGTGACGTAACATGAGATAGCATCAAGTTGAGAACACTAAATCTAAATGTGTGTTTTGGATGCACATAATGTAAATTAATGGTACAGAAAGCGAATTTAGTAAAATGCAAGGGTATCATGATTATTTACCGAGGCCTTTGTAGCTTCCCTCTCTTTACCCCTCTCCAATGACACTAGTATTCAAACTACTGGCTGAGCATAGTTATAACCAGAGGCCGGAAGTTGAGGCATTATAGATCATTAAAATAGGCAGACAAAAAGGCTTTATAAATAGCTAAAACAGGCAATAAAGACAACTAGAAAACCCATTTATTTAATAATTATACCATTCAATAATTCGATCGTCATATTTTACAGAACTCCAAAGTTTTAAATAAAATACTTATAATTGACACAAATATTTTTTTAAAAATCTGATGTGTTGCACTCGCATGACTTTCTCTACTCTTGTACTAACCATTCTTACCAACTCTTATTCCTATATCTTCTTTCTTGTTAGTTGAGATAAACATTTGTACAAATTATCTTATTGCTTATTTCCTTGTAGGTGCAAGGGGAATGTTAGAATACAGTAGGCTTTGTGCGATAGTCAAATGTTTGAGATTCTGTTGTCTTTGCACACTTAACATATAAAAAAATGAACAGCGATGACCCATTTCACGAAAGTTCTAAGTTTTCCGAAATTCACACACATAACAAGGAATATCTCCGAAATGGTTCACCCTACAAGAAAATTTATTCAGACATAAATTGTGTATTTTAACAAGATCTACATTTTTTGTATAGTATGATTTGGTCTATCTCTAACGGTTTATGAGTTATGCAAAAGTCCTCCAGAGTAAATATGACTATAGGGGCTATAGCCAGAATATTCAAGATATACATTTCATTTATGATAAAAATATCTCAAACATATGACATTTTAATCAAAATTATCAGAGCCATTTTCAAGAAAATCCAAATTTTCGAAAAATTTTCCATGTAAAGGGTAGTTTAGGGTGGGGCTATTTTCTTCAAAATCTTCGTGTCGCATCCTTAAAGGACGTTAAACTTAAATACCAAGTTTGGCTTTTAACCAACTTTTCGTGTTTGAGTTATGCTGTCCACAGACTGACAGACAAACACACAGACACACACACGGACCTTTTTCTAAAAATGCTTTTTTTTTGGATTCAGGGGGCCTCAAAACATATATTTCCGGTCAAATCTCGACATCGCATTTTTGAGTGGAATACAATACTTCCCCTACTTACCAGTAGAGAAAGTAAAAAGGCCTGTGTATTGCAATGCTTTATTCGTTGCAAATGAGAGTCAAATGCTTTTTTAAGTTCTCTTGGGCCATGTTGAGTCTCCTGTCAGATAAATTTTGTGACAAAATGATGTCTCAATACCGACAAAGGTTATTGGAGCAAATCTAAAAACATATCACTGTAGGTTCCATTTCAACCGCTACAGAATTGTCACCTTGTAGAATTTTTTAGATTTTTCTAAGTTTATCCAGATAAATAATTATAAATAATGAAATAAAGGCAACAAAAATCATTTATATTTAAAAAGGCTACCTAAAACTGTAGCATTTCAATCTTATAAAGGTATAATTCGTACAGATTCACTTTAAAATTGAAAATAGATTTTTCACATTTAAAAAGGCATTCTGCCTAAGTTCGGGTCTCTGGCTATAACCAATGACTCATCGGCATGAAAGGGAAGTATTGATTCTTTCTGACGACTTACTAAATCATTACTCAAATGTTGCTTGATGAAGCATACATCAGAATCTACACGCGACCAGACTATTGGTCTATGGCAAGCTGAACTTAGTTCGACCAATTTAAGAAATTCACAGAAATGTAATTAAGTGTTAATGCCACCCAGGAAAGGTGGTTTACTGCATACGCATTAGAAGAAAACTTTTCATTCGTAAGAAAAAAACTGTATTATAATGTAACATAATAGACAAACATGTTTAGAGTTATTTGGATACGAATTTTAATTCCATTTCACGCAAACGTTCCTCTCTGTCGAAGACGTCGCCTTTAAGACCTATAAGATCTCGTGTTTGGTGTCCGGACTAGCTCTAGCAAGAGGTCCTAATCTGCAGGATGTGCGTGAGTTATGGTAGGAATGGAACCAAACGAAGAATTAACCAACATATCACTTTATTTGGAAATTTCCAGATTGGTAGAGAACTGCCGGCGATATTTAAATAGAATGTAACTTTGTAACTTCAACTACAACGTTATAACACTTTAACTTTGTCACCCTTTAGCAACCGCCGAATTATGTATACGCGCTAGCTTACGTACAACTCCCAAGTTGCACGTGCGTTCTCTCGGCTCGATTCAAGACGAGTGTGTGTTGCGTTGCATTTGTTTTTGCGCGAGCAACACGAAGGAAGCGATTTCCATTGGCTAACTTTAGAGCACGTAATGGTAAGATAGGAATCAGCCCGCGGAATCGTTAGAGCTTTGTACGCACAACAATTGTAACCTTATTACTCATTTAAATCTGCCTAGGCTTCCATTCTTGAGACTTTAACATATTCAGCTTTATTACGTCTTCCCTTTAACTATCGATTAGAATCTTCTTCTGTTTCTTTCCATTAACAATGGCATATATTCACATTATAATTTCGATTTCACAGTATAAATATAGGGAGAATTTGTGTGAGGTTAAACGTTACTGTATTTTTCAATATAATATTGCATTATGTTTATCACAATGATTTATACGTTTTCGTGATTCGGAGGACAAAGTTAAAGCTTTCTTCATAACACGGAATCGCTTAACTCAATAAATGCTACTTATTTTAAACAAAATTTGCAACCTTTTCCATAAAAGGCATTAAGAATGTGGAGATAAATCTAAAGAAAATCAAAACGTGGGTTTTCTACAAGGCTAGCTGTATCTACCCATCCCTCTCCCCCATCTGTCCTAGTCCTCATTACAGCGCCATGCCTCTTGCCCCGTATTGAAAAGCTGTCAGCAGTTCACTGATCAGCACTTATACCCCGTCCCTTGCGAAATCCTGCAAAACAATAGCAAAGAGATGGTGCCAAACAGTGCAGATTACTAAATTTATTTTGTGCACAGTAATAGTTGTTTTAATTCTTAGCACGCCTACCTGGATTTAGGACTTTTGATTGCAAATCAGTCGCAAGCTTTAGTGATTAAAGTTTCTTTTGTTTCGATTTTGTTGTTTCCATCAAATGCTTACAAAACAAAGAGACCGATATGGTTCCGCGGTAACTTATGAGGTTCGTTTCGTAGTCGTGAGGTTTTGGGTTAAAATCCTGTGGGCCAACCAATCTGGCTCAATCACCTAAGTAAATATCGATGGATACTTAATACTACGACCCAAAGCTCCACCTTAAGTCTAAAACAATAATATATGGTAATAGTGAATTCTGTGTCATATATCCACAGATAAGTAAGCAGATAGACTGAAATGGCACCCTAATGCCATCTGGCGTCACAGAGGCAGAGATACGCTTGCCTGTGCTATTCCCTCTGGACTCGTGATGAACTAAGGCAGAATGGTACAGGGATGAGACCTTGAAGGATAACTGTACGCCACACACTATTTTACGAGTATCTCCTAACAGATTCTTCACGATATGACTACGAATTAAAGGGACCTAAAAGAAATACAAAGAAAGAAAAAAAAGTATATTGCGACGCAGTGACTATTCCTTAAGGTTGTCAGCTGTGCCTACTTATCTATGTCACTGAACAAGTGCAAAAACCATTGTTGTTACCGAAAATGGATTAATTACTCCAATATAAAATACATTAAAGCAAGAACAGTTTACGTATATAAAATAGTTACCTGCTAGTCCTGTGACGTCCATTTTGGGGAGGTTCCTTGCCTTAAGTACAACCACAGTAAGTCTGTTTGCAGCCGGTTGCCAACACAACGACACCAACAGTTCACCACGTCCTTGTGCTCTTATCTATCACACAAACATCACAAATTAACCCCATAATTAAAATATGTACATAAATGTAATGGAATACTTTTATATTCACCGTCCAAAATTTGTGTAAAATGATAATTAAGTTCATTTTAAACTAGTCTGACATATACTTGAGGTGTTAAAGCACTGAAGGAGAATGTTTTCCTATTACAACCATTCATTTTCGGTGGTAAATCATTGCAAGTAGACACGAATAAACAAAATGTCTAATTAGGATATACATTAACGAAGGGAGATTGGAATATAATAAGACAGACTAGAAGTTGTGGATGGACAAGCGTTGTATACCTAAATCAAGTATAAATTGGAGAAAACAATTGATTTATAGGAAATAGGCTAAATAAAAATGAACAGCTGACAGTGAGAAAAATGTTTACAGACCAGTCAGAATTAAGAAGTTTGGGGAAAATGTTATGGTATGTGAAAAATAAATAGAAGTGGTCAGTAAACAGGTCAATGGAAGGGTGACACTTGTAGGTTAAAAAATTGATTCTGTAATGGTCATGGATTTATGTATTGCTAAGGTAAACTTGTGAGGTTACTGCTAATGTTTAGAAATACTGAAGGAAGAGTTCAAACACTATGATCGGCATTCTCCAGAGCTTTTCAAAGAAGTGAATAACCGCAGCAAATAGTTGCTGGAGCCACTAGCGTCTCAGATAGTTGTAAGAAAAGCAAAAAGATGAAGAGGGAGGAGAATCTTTTGGGAGCCAGCGTAACAGAACTTGAAGGAATATGAAAGGATGAAGGAAAAATGGTCCAATGGAAGAAGAAACTGAGAGAATTATAACTGAAAACAAAGGAGAAGAAAGCAGTGGCGAGGATAATGACATCGATAATGATTCCACAGAAGAAAGATATGTAAGGCATAGAAGAATTAAAATATGATGAAAGACAAAACTGTATTTTTATTCAGTACGAGATTTCTGAGATGAGATGAAGGAATTTGAAGAAAAAAGTTATCCTTTGGAATGTGCATTTG
Organism: Tenodera sinensis; assembly: GCA_030765045.1. Classification (NCBI taxonomy): domain Eukaryota; kingdom Metazoa; phylum Arthropoda; class Insecta; order Mantodea; family Mantidae; genus Tenodera; species Tenodera sinensis. Next base: position 159,084,969 of record CM060967.1, on the reverse strand, counting down.
ATCCACACGAGCATACTATGATAAATTGCAGTACCAACTGGAAATAAAATGTTCAGTTCACTTGCAACAATATATGGTTCTATGTATGAGCTGGAACCGTTACTTGAACTATTTATTTAATTTAGTGCTAACTACGAACTTTGTGTGGAAAGAGTGCCAAGAAAGAATTCCAATGTTGTGGGAAGGGTGAGATATACTCAATGAGATTAATGAAGGCAGGCAAGTAACCAGCCAAGGTTCCATTTAAATGTTTCGGTGTTCAAGAACGATTGCGCGAGCTGTAAACTAGCAGAAATAAACATACAATAATTATTCTAGAAAATGGATCACTGTCTTACCTTGAGACTCCTTGGGTGAATTTCGCGGCAGACAGTGAGTGACTGGTTTTCAATTTGCGACAAGTCGATTCCTGCAAGTGTGCAGAACACCTCTCCAATAATGTCATCGCGGGAGTATCGGTCGAAACTTAACACCACAAAGTGTAGGGTGATGCTCTGCAAACAAATGAAAACAAAACTTTATTAGCTAAATAGTAAGATCACACGCTTTAGAATGAAACATCGAATCACAACATTCACACAAGATAGCACCAAACGCATGATATTTACTTGGACTACATTACTTTTATTCCTTTCTCGCAATTACATAAATATATACAAACACAGTTGGTACTACATACGACCCCCATAAAAAGAACGAAAGGAAATACAAGCAGAACAATGAAGCATTATTTACATTGACATAAATATGTACAATGGTATTTACTCAATCTTAGTATCTTATAGTTACTGTTTCTTCTTCTTTCTCATCCTGCAAAGACCACAAAAAAGCCATAAATCTTATAAAGAAAATTCACGGACGGTTTTGTTTTCATCGCGCTTCGTCTTTGTTTCTCAGTATCTAAATGATTTTTATTACTGTACATCTGGGAACGGCAGTTACAGCCGCAGTATGTGCAATCAGCGAGTCACTCTCGCCACGTATTTATACAGGTTTAAGAGTGTTTTGTGCAATCTCTGTTGTGCGCCACTGCTCGTGTCAGAATGACTGCATAAACCTTGCAACTCTGTCTTGGATTGTTTCGGTTCGTATACACGCGCCGGCCACGCGATGTCCTTATCTCGCCCTACCGCTGTTTCAAAAGACTCTGAACAAAGTATAAACAGCTAAGAGCAATGAACGGCAAAACTTGGCCGTTTGTGAATTATTAAGGCAGCAACGTTTATGTGTAGAGACATTGCAAGTCCGAGCACAGGGCACCCGATCATACTCTTGTCCCATGGAACATGACGCATTTAAATGACAAACCAGCCCGGCTTTCGTTTCCGTATGACGTCATATTGTACACATATGGTACAAGTGCGATGTTCTCAGCTATTGGCAATTTTAGTGATTTACGATCGGGACAAGGGCACTATGGGCTATTGGGAAACGACCGATAAGTCCATTAGCTCGCGCTGCAGCTGCAATTGTCTACAGCCGCCTCGTAAATGTTTGACTCTGCAAGTAGAATGCAGCCACAACCACAACACTAAAAGGAAGATAAGCGTCGCATGATTTGTAGCTTAATTTATAATACACCATGACAATTATTGAATTACAAAATCGATGTCTTTTCTCATTCCCTTTCTTCTAGTGTTTTATATAAAAGCATATTCATTGTAATGAATTAATAATTAAATTAAATAATTCATTTATTTTTTGTTTCTGAAAAGTGGGAAAGTGTTTGTTAATCTTGGAACACTTAAGGAAGGTAAATCACTTCTGCAATCTAGGGAATTGGGCCACATCTTTTTGAACGCAAGCGGGCACTGGATTTACCTCCCACTTTATGTCACAGCCGCGCCGTAGCCGAAGCGGCCCAGGTTCCATCCCAGGCAACCGCCTGTGGGATTCATGGTGGACGAAGCGGTGCTAGGGCGGGTTTCCTCCGGGTTCTTCGGTTTCCCCCGCCATCTCATTCCAACGGTACTCCATCTTCATTCCATATATCATCAGTGTTACCGCCTGTGGTGCCGTAGTAGTAAACGCGGGCGTTAAACACACACTTTGTGATTGTGCCACTCTATTGTTGAGTGGCGATTTGGGTACATTACGTTGTGTTTGTTTTGCGAAAGCACTTTCAAATTTTATGCGAAAAACATCTGTTCATTATTGACTTCTTTAGTACTGCTTATGTTAAGAAGTTGGCAAGAAAGTCTTAGAAGATCTACCAAGTGATCGTCCCGTAATATATTGTGACACAGACTTTTAATATATGGAGAAACTGTTCGCAAATATGCATAGAATAATACTCTTATACACACTATTCTTGTAAATACTTATTCCTCTATTTAACATATTTTAATACACATAAGCATTGTTAGGCAGTATCTTATTGCTAGTTTTCTTGCAGATACAAGAAGAAATTGGGAATACAGTAGGCTTTAAGCGATAGTAAAATGTTTTCAGAGCTGATTGCATGCGATGTCTTTGAAATTCCATTCTCTTTGCAAGGCCACGAGAAAAAAAAGCAGTAACATATCCCTATTTGAGAAAAGTTTAAGTACTGGCAAATTCAAACAAATAAGGAATATCTCATTCAAAAGAAAACTGAAGTGTTTTACATGCATTAAGTGCTTTAAGGAGATCCACACTTTTTATTTACCATTTTTGCCTGTCTTCAATTTGTGAGCGTCTCCAATGAAACAAGGTTGGACATCGCTGTGCTAGTTTTTAAGAAGTTAAGGACATTTTATGTTTTATTATGCATTTAACCATGCAGAATAAAGTTTTAAATAAAACAGTTGCAAGACATGTGCGAATTATGACTGCTTTGTTAAATTCTTTCACGACTCAGAACAAATTACAGAAGAGTCGCTGCTTGTAAACAGTTGTAAATAGTCGCTTCCGCCAACAGGAAATAAACAAAAGAAACAAGTGTCCAGGTCTGAAAATGAGTAAATGCTTACAAAGAAATGTGCTTTTCTAAATGCATGATTTTCTACAGAAACACCAAGTAGAAAGAAGTTACAGTGCAATAACAGAAGCATGTTAGCGATTCACAAAGATTCTCTTTGTTCCGGTTATTCCAAAAGGAGAGAATAGCAACATAGGCATGTCCCTAGGGCAGGATTTCTTTACGACTTTGTCTTCCTTCCAACTTCTGCTCAATTGTTCCCAGAAGACTTGGAATTGGCAAAGTAGGAGGGCCATGTTCCTGTACTTTCAGAACACCTACGGGATCGAACCGCAGGTTGTTCGCTGTTCTCCATTATCTTTTTTGCTAGGATAAAAGAACACTTCCATCACACGCTTTTAAGTTTTGGTGCACGTTGAGTTTAAACGAACAAAGGGTTTGAACTGCATAATTTCGACTTTTTCCTCTGCTCCATTCACACATATAGGATGGGAACACTTTAAAATGTTTAATACCACGTTTATCATTACATATCCATTACAATACAAGTGCAGAAATTGTATGATTTTCAATTAGACGGCTAAGTAGGAAGAAGAAATGAAAAATTGCTTGCTATTTGTGCCTTTAATTAGCCGGTTCACATCGCAAATAGCGTAATAATCCACCCTCTAGAATTAATGAAAAATAAGTCTCGCAATGTACACTTACTTTCATTGATGCCGTCCCTCAAGTTTTAGAACGCATTTTGTCTGTCTGGGAGCCGCATAGCTCAAAAACGAAAAGTTTGTTAAAAATCAAAGTTACTATTTAATATCTTTCAAGGATGCGACACCGAGTTTTAAAGAAAATTCCTCCACCTTAAGCTACCCCTTAAATGGAAATTTTTTTGAACATTTTGATTTTCTTAAAAATGGCTCCAACGATTTTGATTAAAATGTCATATGTTTGAGATATTTTTATGATAAATGAAATGTATATTTTGAATATTCTGGTTATAGCCCATGAGGTCCTATTTACTCTTGATCAATTTTGCTAAACCGTAAGCAATGGACCAAATTTTGACTATCGCTCAAAGCCTACTGTATTCCCACATTTCCTTGGCACCTTAACAATAAGATAATTTCTGGAAATGTTTATCTCGAATAAAAGTTTCTAAGAATAGTTAATATAAGAGTAGAGAGAGTCATGTGAGAGCAACACATCAGATTTTTATATTTTATTATCTAAGTTTTTGATTGGAATGCAATGTTATCCAAACGGTAGAAACAAAAAGAATAGTGAAAAGGTACTGATTCAGCCTGATAGCTTTCTTAGAAACCTTGATTCTTAAGTTTAGGGGATCAACGTGCCTTTTCATGATTGGCCACACTTCCCTTAGCAATTAACTGTTAGCAGATTGGATATAGAGGAGCCTTTGTTCTCTAACTTCCTTAATCCGATACCGGATGAAAGCTGACATGGCAGAGCAAGACACAAAAGGCCATGTAGTTTCCTCTCTTCTCTTCCTGTTACTTGTTCGACAGAACCTCCACTAAGGAAACCCTTACCTCCTGCTGAAACACTTGTTCCATATGTCATAGATGGGGAGAAGTGACACAATGTGTGTATACATCATGCTTATAACCCCGTTCGCTCAGCTACACACGGCTAGCTATCAGGCCACGCCCTCTTCCTAGTAAAAATAAAACATCGTGTTTGCTATGCCAAAATAAATGTACTTAGCATAATCACTATCACGTAGTCATAAAACCACTACGTCATGTTTCTATTCGGTTCCGCCACTGCACGCCTTGAAACTTACCTTGTTTGTAAAGACGGGCGTATACGTGAACAAACAGCCGACAAAGGCCTGCATTTGGTGATGGGGTAAAAGTGGAGAGGGAAAATACTCGATTGCATTTCTGTCGCCTCTGTTCCCCATTCCTACAGCTTCAGGTGTCATTTTACCAACCTTCTTGGCGGCGTGTACGAGGAGGTGTATGTGTTTGCGTGCGTGCGTGTGGCTTTCTGCTTTTGTGGTGCACGAGGGACCCTGGGACTGAACTTTAGGAGGAAATGCCATTTTAGCTTTTCAATTTATACCATATAAATATTCAGCATATGCCGTGAACCATTTTGGTCAAAGATTTTTCTCTATCCACTATTTTAAAAGTCCACCAAGATATTTAAGTCACCCATGCACTCTCTTTTAATTTCACTAGAGCAGACCACTTCTCATTCCGTGGTCCCCCTCCCACCTCCCCACGCTCTTGCATTTTTGCGTATGAAATTTATTCCTTACCTTGCTCTGATTTATATGTAAATTTGGATACATATTCTCAAACGTGCTCTCTAGTGATTTAAATATGCATTTTATGATTGCTTTATCATTAGTTCATAAAAAATAGTTGATGCGTACTCAAAAAAGAAATTGCAACCTCAACTTCATAAAAACAAAACGAAAAAGAATAATCTTGTTTTTTGTGTTGAAATAGTTAAGTTGTAGTTAATCATTATCATTATTTTTAGGAAAACCCTGTTTTACTCCTAAATTTATTAATTTCGTTTTCATACTCTTATTGCAGTAAGATCGTATCTTCATATATTCGTCGTATTATAGCAGTAAGATGCTCTGGGTATCCTTTGTCACACATTATTTTCCATAACGTTTTACGAAGAACTTTGAAGTGCTTTTGTATAGTCAATAAATAGATGTTTCCAAATTGTATTCTTTTAGTTTCTCTATTATCTGCCGTACTATAACTATGCAATTTAATTCAGCTAATTAAAGATATCTAATTGTATTATCTGACAAAGACATGCATCGGGTAGAAATTTGGGTATATAGTAAACCATTTAGCCATTTGAAGATATTGCTCAAAGTTATACAAAGTGCTCAATTCAAAGTGTACTGTGACATGCGTATGACGTCACTTGTCCAACCGCTGAGCCTGGAGTTCAATACACGTAACACCTCTGCAGGGGCACCTGCCCCACGTGTTGGAGAAGTTGCCTAGCAAACACGGCGTTTGACCTCAAGATGAGAATCATCCACATCGTATCAATAATTGGTGATCTGTGGGATATGTCCCACCAAAATCTCCCACACTTTGTTACGTAGACATCGAAGGTATATCTCTTATAATCGCTTACGTAAGACGACATGAATTTGTCAACTGAAGAGTGCTATGACTGCCATCTGCGAATATGAAGTACGTTGAATAAGTGATGCAGTACATCTTTTTTCTTAAAGCAGGTTGGTTTTATTCAGGATTCAAGTACACCATATTATTCTCAAATTTTTTGGCTACAAACCCCATTTTTTAACATAACCTCCTTTTAATATTTCGGTTTTACGCCACCTTTATGACAGTGTGTGTATGTTTGCATGGTACCACTCTACTAGTCTATGCCAATATCTTACTGAATCAAGAACTTCCCCCCATTATACATTCCTGGAGAGTGCACCTTTATTGAATCACACAGATGGAAGTCAAGCCAAGAGCCAACAGAAGGTGAGAGATCTAGATTATAGGGTGCATGAAGGAAAACAGTCCACCGAAGTTCTGTGAGCTTTTGTAAAGTGCGCAGATTCGTGCGAGACCTTGCGTAATCATGGGGAAGAAGAAGTTTGTTTGCATTTTTGTGTCTACCAACATGCTGTCTATGCCCAACAGCTTACTGTGCTCTTATCCATTGCCAGATCTGTGTAGATATTCTGCAAACTGCTTCTATTATAGACGCCATTTTGAAGACTATGTATAGTGCTACCAGCTATCGGGAAATGATGAAACTATATGAGATGAGGTGGGAATATTTAAAGATGCATCAAACAAAATTCCAAATTTTATCAACCAAATTGGCCTAAATAAACAGTGTGTTGCTTTATTTATTGAGCACGACTTGTAATATTGTTTTCCTGCTGGAATGAATAGACATTGGTAGGTTTATGCGAAAATGATTAACATGTTTGATTGTTTGATTTGTTTTATGATTCTGTGTGACATTTTAGGCAGTTGTTTCGTCAACGTTTTACGATTATGTCGCTACCGTATTAGTAGTCTTCGTATTAGAGTATTAGAGCTGACACTAGGTTCAAATACACTCAAAATAAATGGTACAATTCCAAATGAACACTATTGCTGAGTTACTGTATAATCTACAACTTCCTAGGTAAAACACGACGTCACTGCATGCGCGAAAAGGTAAACAGATACATACATACACCCTTGTTGCACATACTCTACCTTAGAATGCCTCCTGAAGCTGTGGTGAGGGCGGAAGTGGAAGCGAGTATGCATAAAGCGTAAGGCCAAGAGGTCAAATACACATAGGTTACAAGGTTTCGAAGGGACTGTCCACACAGAGCAGGTATATGTACCGGGAGCTGGCTGGGCTTTTTGAGTAAACAAGCATGTCTGCCTATTCTAACTGTTCTGTTCTGATTCATGTATGTACACTACATGGGGATGGATGTTTACACACCTTTCCAGATAAGGTGCTGAGCAAATAACACACCGCCTCGTCATAACACGCATTTGTGTAGAAATATTCACTACTTGCTCGTACCTACACATAATGTATTCACGTTTGGGATATCACATCTGGGTTTCCCAAGAGTCTGTTTTCGTTTTCTTTTGTTCTTGAATCTTTAATTTTTAGCCTAGTTATTAATTTTTTGCCACGTACCTATACAGGGCTGCCAACATTTAAAAGTAAAATTATCGTACCAGTCACTCAAAATTATACATTTGTATTACAAATTATCGTACATCTTAAACCAAATGCTACAATAATAAAAATATCAGCATAACACTTATGAAAATGTAACAGTATTGATGTTTATGGTATTCACTTACAAGATTGATGACCTCAACCAGTATAACAACTTTAGTAGATATGTTTCTCGCACTATTCATCTGAAAGTTCATCTTCCTCAACTGTTGCAGCATTGTACAAATTTGTTGTTGAGATAAACCTTGGTGACTTGCAGATTTTCGGACCCACCACATTCTTTCATAAGCTGAAACGACCAAATAAGTCCATTTACCGTATCTAGTGCCAATCTGTTTCTAACTTTGGTTTTTATTAAATCCAGTTTAGAAAAAACTGAAGCGCTTCTGTGGGGCAACGAAATCCCTGATAATGCAAACTCTGTCAGTTCTTTGAAATCAGTATTTCCACCAAGGTGACATGTGTTTAATAGCACTCCAGAAACTGTTAGGTTCAGGAATATTCCTTATTTCACACGGAATATCACTTATTCCGAGTTTTCTCCATTGAACACCAATTTTCTGAACAGTACCTTCTTCATTGAGATCACCAGATCTGGACACACTGGCAACAAGAGGACAAAGGGTAGGAGGCTTAGTAGGGTTGGAAACGGTTGCCTTAGATGGGTGGAGACAGTCCATAATGGCAAAAGTGGTGCCGCTTTTGTAATTAGTTTCATTTCGCTGGTGTGACAAACCAGTGAAAATGATATTTCGCCGATATCGAACTATTATACATTCAAATTATCGCACACCCCCATAATTATCGTACGGGTTGGCAATCATGTGTACAAACATTAAAATTATCGTATACCTCCATAATTATCGTACGGGTTGGCAACCCTGTACCTATAGTAAGCAAAATGAAGTATTTAATCCCAAAATTCGATGTCGACATTACATCGGAAATACATGCTTTGAGGCCTCTTAAATAAAAAATAACTTTAGAAAAAGATTACCCCGTCCCTGAGCAGCATACATCAGAAAAGAAACATCAGATAAATACTAGGAGAAATTATAAACCCAGGATATTTAATTTGGAACAACAGGCATGAATGATTCGTGCTGA